>JAYXSA010000054.1:0-2400000 GCA_037356195.1 Penicillium sp. F50 | reverse complement strand
ACCCAAACTGTCACGACCACGCTTATGCAGGGTTCTCTTGTCAAGCTATCAACATCGGAAGCTACTGTGACGACCTTGGTGGGGAATGGAACAATCACAGAATCACTGGAACCCACGACAATAGTTTCAAGCTCAACATTGACTCAAACTGAGACGAGATTCGAGACGACAACTCTCAGCTGCATTTTAGCCCCCGCACAGAGCAAGCGTGGCTTACTCAAGCCGCGATCAACTACTGCCTCGCCCACCGCCATCAATCGCTCAACAGTCACCAAATATGTCACGACGTCGACGGTGACTGTCAAGGGAGCTATTGAGCATGACACGGACGTCAAGGCGCAGACAAAAACTCTCGAAAAAGCGACCACCACAGTTGTCTTCACCTCGGTAGTGACCAAGACCTTTTCAATCACGGTTCCTGGCAAGACAAGCTATGTTACGAGCACTAGCACGACATATCGGAGTTTTGCAACCATGCAGCCTTCGAATGAATCAATGACTTCCTCCTTGAACACTGCCACCGAAACAACCGAAGTCACAGTTTATCAATCTCCAACTACAACTGTGATTACACAGTGGATCACTGTAGAGTCCAAATCTACAGAGTCTGATCCGACATCCGAACTGAGGAAGACAGTAACACAAACAAGAACACCTTCTGTTACAATTACATCCCAGAATACCCTCACATCAACCGAATTCGTCAAAACTGTTACTACAACCACGGCCACGGTGACGAAGACGGCCGAGAACGCCCCCAATTGCCCGACTCGAAGATCTGAAGTTTAAATCGTACATGCTTGGTCTACTTTGTCTATTTTCTCAATCTTTCTTTTGTATTTCTCTTTGATAATAATGTTTGACTTGTCATTGGTGGCAAGGAGGGATTTAATGATCTACAGTAACACCGTCATGCCATTTGTCTTGTTGTTCTGTCTATGTGGTTTAGCGGCAAGATATAGTGAGAGTACAAAAAAATAATCGCTCTAGCTATTTCAATTTCCAGTCAGATGAGATGAGCTGAGCGCAAACATACTAAGCAGAAGTGATTCGGTTATAGGTGCCCAGAGGGGAGACCGTGTAGATGGGATTATGCGGGTCAAGTTCGATATAGTATCGCGGGCAAAGTTCTTTCAAAGCCCCTGCAACCATTAACTAACACCAAAGAAGGTCAAAAGGGCGTTGTCGAAGCGTGACATGTTGATTAAAAGAAGAAAAATGATAAGACGGACGAGCGTTGGTCAACCCGGCAATCTAGATCCACGCAATCCACATCGCGTGCCTAAGGCCTGAGATATACAAATCACAAATCCACTCCGACCGAGGCTGGGCCCCAATGACATCGTTACCCGTCGTACCTAACCACTAGAATTGGTACCTTTGCTGCTTTCTCACAATAGTGGATCCCCGCTGTCACAGGCCCTTTTTCCTGCTTGCGCAGTGGCCAGATGGATACCATGACATAGCCGGTCGTAAACCTGAATATCTGATATGTCCCAAAAAAGACATCGGCAGTCAGATGTCATTCTTTCACTAGATACTTCTTTCCTTTCCATCTTTTGTCTTCACCAATCTCAAGGCCCGCTTTGACACCTCGCTGCCATGATAGACTCCGATAATCTCCACGATGTGTTAAATACCAGCCTCGTTACACCGATTCCCGAGCAAACCGTCGCCAAGATCATTTCGCTGCCTCCATTCATTTCTGTCTCCGGGGTATCAAATTTCCGAGATTTGAGCTATGAGAACAACTTGCGACCTGGCTATGTCTACCGGTCTGCGAATTTGTCCGACATCACGGAAGAAGGGAAGATGATGCTCGCTGCAGATTTGGGCATTACAACAATCTTCGACCTGCGGAATGAGGGCGAAAGAGCGAAGGCCCCACCGCCATACATTGAAGGGATTGACTCGAACTGGTTGCCATATGGCGCTAGGCCGGCGTCACTGAATCTGCGCGATTTTGCTGAGGAAGATAGGGGCGCTCATGGATTTGTCAAGATGTACATGGGAATCCTCGAGGCATGTGTGCCGGCCTTCACCCAAGTCTTCAAACACATCAGGGATCAACCTGATGATCCGTTTGTTTTCCATTGTTCGGGTACGTTTGATTCAGACCTTCGGCTAAACACAGATTCTCTATATGGTCGCTTGCTCTAGCCGATTCCATTAACAAGAGATCATCGCTGATCAAATTGTCCTACCTTACAGCCGGCAAAGACCGCACAGGCGTCCTAGCCGCACTGATCTTGCTGCTCATGGGCCGACCCCACGAC
Source organism: Penicillium sp. F50 (assembly GCA_037356195.1). Classification (NCBI taxonomy): domain Eukaryota; kingdom Fungi; phylum Ascomycota; class Eurotiomycetes; order Eurotiales; family Aspergillaceae; genus Penicillium; species Penicillium sp. F50. Next base: position 2,397,724 of record JAYXSA010000054.1, on the reverse strand, counting down.
GAAATCATCAACGATTATATCCTCACACGAGCAGGACTAGAGGATGTACGGGAGAATTTGAGCCAGGCTTTGGCTCTTGATGAAGGAACCGACCATCTCAGCCCCGAGGCGATCGGCATGGTGGAGCTAAGCGGTGTGCGGGCGCAAAGCATGGCGGCCTTCTTGAAGACCTTTCATTCCACCTACGGCAGTGGCGCCGAGGGATATCTGACCACGAAGCTTGGCTTTTCGCATGATGATGTTAAGCTCATGTACAAGAACTTGGCGGCTTGAGAGTTTTTTGTAGACGCATATATAGATACACGGGGATGGTATTCCCAGATAGAAATAGAGTCCCCCACCTCGATGCAGCATTGCAGCTGGCTGCTTGAGAAGAACAGTGCACGCCGGAGTCTCGAGTCCCATTCTAATCAGCAATTACCAAGTAGTCTAGATTGGTTGCTGCAGATGCTGTGCACACATTTATGGCTAGCTGCATAACTTGCTCAATGCCGCCATTACTTGCGAAGCGCCGTTTCAATATGTCTTTCTGCCGCCACATTACGTTTGTTTACTTCCGTATCAGTACATTCACTCATTCCGTACATGCGGTCACCAACCCCTCTCTCGTGCACTTGGAGTCCTCGAGTCTCCGCAGACAAGCAACGCAGATCATTACTCTTCTACCCACCACTCAATCCTGACTCAGTGACTCGCGATTTCAAACCTCCGTGCCGATCTGCCCTTCTCCGCAACTCAGCGTTGCTACCGTTGCTTTGTCTCCGCGCAAGGGGCCCCACTAAACCCTTGGCGAGTCTTAGATTGCATCTCAGATCCAAGCCAGAAATATGTCATAGCACCCAGCCTGGCCTCCGGATTGATTAGCATAAAGCGGGTCTTCAGACTGTCGGTCTTCACCGGAGTGACCGGATTATCCGCTCTTCATGAGGCTGTCTGGATTGTCCTTTCCCACTGGGTCATCCGCTAGTAATGTGCTGAAGCTGAGGTGGAGAATCGAACAGCATAAATTGACTGGATTGCCCCGAGCTCTGGAAAGTGTGATGCTTGGCTTCATGAAAGTGATACTCGGGCACAAGAAGAAGAACATGCGTTTATACCAAACATTTGCGTTGATTATACTCCCGGTAGCTTTTCGCCCTGTGCTGGCTCAGAAAGTAGTCGATCTTACGGGTGATGGCTGGACGGTCAGTAGCAAGGCCTTGAATATCTCGGTCCCTGGCAAACTCCCTTCGCAGGTACATCTGGACCTTCTTGCTGCAAAAGCTATTGGTGAGATTCCCATCGCCTTGAGTGAAAGAATTGGTGGCTGATTTGTGACAGATGATCCGTTAGTTCAATATTGTCATTTCGGGGAAACGAAAAATTGACCCATCATCACCCAGGTACCACGGTCTCAACGACTTCAATCAGCGCTGGATCTGTAACAACAACTGGACATATACCAGTCATCCACTCAGTGGCTTGTACATTATCTTGAAAAGCAGAATCTCTGGGTCACGCTGATCTTACCGCAGGTCCACCAAAGCAAATTCATCTTGGCTTGTGTTCAACGGCCTAGATACCTTCACAACAATCGAGGTCTGCGGGCAAATTGTTGGCACTACCGACAACCAATTTCGCCAATACACATTCGACATCTCTAAAGCCCTTGTGAACTGTAAAGGGGATCCAACATTAGAATTGAATTTTGGAAGCGCTCCCGAGATCGCAAACTCGATTGCCCGTGACCCGGACTCTGAACGTATGTACCACGTGAACTAAAGTTCGTCCTCTGCTAACACTTCTCAGAGTGGCCGGATGGCCCACAGCAAGTTTATGAATTCTCCAATCGGTGGTACATCCGCAAAGAGCAGTCTGATTTCGGATGGGACTGGGGTCCAGCGTTTGCACCTGCCGGTCCATGGCGCGACGCATACCTAGTGCAGTTCGAGGAGGAGGATATCTATGTTCTCAACACGGATATAGACATTTTCCGCAAGGGACAGATCAACCACCTCGCTCCGGACCAAACCCAGCCTTGGGTGGTGAATGCAAGTGTTGACTTCCTTGGGAAACTTCCGAAAAGGTCCTCGATGACCCTTGAATTAAGAGAAGTTGAGTCAGGAAAGATTTTGAAATCAGGCCCCCTCGAAAACATTCTGCTTTCTGGCCAGGCCATCACTGGAAGTATGACACTCAATGCTGATGCGCCAAAGCTATGGTGGCCCACGGGTCTAGGGAAACAAAATCTGTACTATGCGACAATCTCTATCGTGGACCGCAAGCAGAATGCACTAGCAAAGGTCACCAAGCGCACTGGATTCCGGACGATATTCCTCAATCGACTTAATATTACGGATGATCAGCTTGCTCGGGGTATTGGACCAGGAGCGAACTGGCACTTCGAAGTCAATGGGCAAGAATTCTACGCCAAGGGATCCAATTTTATTCCGCCAGACGCGTTCTGGCCGCGAGTCACTGAAGAAAGGATGCAGCGGCTGTTCAATGCAGTTGTCGCCGGAAATCAGAACATGCTGCGGTAGGCCATTCCCCGCCCTACAAGCATTACTCCTTATTCAAGTCGCTAAATCGGAGACTCTTTATTATAGGGTGTGGGCCTCGGGTGCTTACCTGCCTGACTTTATCTACGATATTGCCGACGAGCAAGGAGTCTTGCTCTGGAGCGAATTTCAATTCAGCGATGCGCTCTATCCTTCTGATGAGAAATTCATGGAGAACGTCGCGGCTGAAGTCACGTACAATGTGAGACGGGTAAATCACCATCCATCCCTGGCCCTCTGGGCTGGCGGAAACGAGATCGAGAGTCTGGAGCTGCCGATTGTTCATCAGACAGCGCCTGAAAAGTACTCATTCTACGTTGGCGAATACGAAAGGCTCTTCATCAGCCTGATTCTGCCTCTTGTCTATGAGAATTCGCGCTCAATTTCCTACATGCCTAGCAGCACGAACAATGGCTTCCTCTACGTTAATCTCTCCGCTCCTGTTCCCATGGCTGAGCGCTACGATAACATCACAAGCGACCACTACTACTCGGACACGGATCACTACAACTATGATAGTAAGGTTGCCTTTGACTTTGGCAGTTACCCCGTTGGAAGATTTGCCAACGAATTCGGCTATCACAGTATGCCGAGTCTACAGACCTGGCAACAGGCCGTGGACCCAGAAGACCTTCATTTTAACAGCAGTACGATTGTACTTCGTAACCATCACTATCCGCCCGGGAATACTTCCACTCACAACTTGGGAAACTCCTTAAGGGGTATGGGTGAGATGACGATGGCTGTTGAGCGCTACTATCCCGTTCCTCACAAGAAAGACTCAGTTGAGCAATTCAGTGCCTGGTGCCATGCTACCCAGCTTTTCCAAGCCGACATGTACAAGTCTGAGATCATCTTCTATCGTCGTGGGAGCGGTATGCCAGAGCGCCAGCTTGGATCGCTTTACTGGCAATTAGAGGACATCTGGCAAGCACCCACTTGGGCAGGTATTGAGTACGATGGTCGCTGGAAGGTCCTGCACTATGTGGCCCGTGACGTCTACCAACCCATCATTGTCTCCCCATTCTGGAATTATACGACTGGGGATTTGTCTGTCTATGTGACCTCTGATCTATGGGAAACAGCCCATGGGACTGTCAACTTCACTTGGGTCAATATGTCAGGAAAACCAATCCCAGGCAATGCCGGTACCCCACAGAGCAAGAATTTCACCGTTGGAGGACTGAACACGACCAAGGTCTACGAGACCAACACCGCGAAGCTTTTCATCCCCGATAAGACAGACGCTGTTCTCGTGCTGTCGCTGACTGCCCGTGGTCGCAAGCCCAACTTTGAGACCGTTTCGACGTTTGTCCATCGTGATAAGGTCACTACTGTGTTCCCAAACAAGCTGTCCCTGGTGGACCCGAAGCTTCAACTTTCTCATGATCCATCTAACAAGACTTTCACCGTGGAAGCTAAGGGCGGTGTTTCTCTTTACACTTGGCTAGACTACCCTGCGGGCGTAGTTGGGTACTTCGATGACAATGCATTCACTCTAGTCCCAGGAGAGAAGAAAATAGTCCGCTTTACTGTCCAGAAAGATGATACCGGTGGAGACTGGGCTCAGGGTGTTACGGTCCGCAGTTTGTGGGATCAAACAACGAATTAAGTACGGATGTGGTATATCCAGACAACCGATCCGGTTTTAGTTTAAATAAGAACAATACAAATAGGCCCTTAGGGGGGTGTCCAGTCTCGAGGGCTTTCAGTCTCAAACCAAACGTGAATAATTAATTTCCGCTAATTTATTATGCACAAATATTGTGCTTCTGCGCTCTATCTTTCTAAGTCTGAACCCCAAAGTCTAAATGCTTCTTGCCTCCTTACGACCTCCACAGTTTTTTTTTCCTTGAAGCTTTTCTCCTTCACTCCCGCGTCAACTTTGCGCGAAGCTTTCCTCCAAATACGTAAAAGACGTATGGAATGAACACCATTCCAACTCCAATAAATGCAAGCAGCCACGAGGCCCACTGAAGCCCAAGGCGATCATACATCTGGGTAGTGAACAGCGGGAAGGCAGCACCACCTCCGGATCGCAGAAAGACTTTTGCAGCCAGAGCAGAAGCAGCGTACTTCTGATAAGAGTCAATGATGTAGTTGTTCACGGAATAATAGCACAGAACCATCCCGAAACCGAAGGCAATCCCCGACGAAGCAGGTCCAACCCAGATGATATGCTTATAAGACGTGGCACCCAGCAAGAAGAAGGCGATTGGGATGAATGGTGCTCCAATCAGGGCTCCGATCAGGCGATCTTCGGGAGTGGGTGTTCGCGTGCTATAAATTCGCTTGAACTGTTTTTCAAGGAGGGGGGTCGTCAGCAGTGAGAATCCAGCACCTATCAAAATGGGAATGAACATCAAGCCGATCTGTCCGTCGTTGTAGCCGTAAAGCTTGCCGAAGATGACTGGGTAGGCGAAGAAAAAGGCATATAGCATTGCGTAGATGAGAACAATGTACATGCACATCAGATCTAGCACCGGCTCCGTCATGATCATTGTGATTGGGCGGATCAGACTTGTGCGAGCAATATCACGAAGGGTGAGCTTGTTCTGTTCTTGTTCCGTGATAATGTTTGGGTTACCGGTCTCCCTCCGAAGTTTGGCAGCTCGTCGCTTGAGAATGACAGGTGCATAAGTCTCCGGGATCAGGCCGACCACAATCATGATCACACCGGCGAAGGCCATATTTGTCCAGAAGAAAAGATCCAATCGGCCACTCCCGACATTGATCCAGCCAGTAACGATGGGACCGATGACAGGTCCACAGTATGGTGCAGCGGCGAAATAGGCGATAGCCATCCCCCGCTCTTCGGTGCTCCAGATGTCGGCAATGGTACCTCCAGCTAGAGACAGACCAGAACTGGAAAACACACCACACAAGAACCGACAAACAAGAAGTCCTCCGATGTTGGGCGCGAGCGCACACGGAATGTTAAAGATAACGTAAAGGCCCAGTGAGATAATGTAGACAGGTCTGCGACCTATGATCTCAGACAATGGAGACCAGAGTAATGGGCCGACGGCGAAACCGCAAACCATGATTGAGCATGTCAAGATGGCAACTTCATTTGAGACGTGGTACTTCTCCTCAATCAATCCCAGACCTCCAGTGACGATCGACGAGCCGTAGGCGATGCACACCACCAATATTGAGGCGACCATGGTGATATACCATCGATACAAACGGGACCAGTTATAAGGATGTTCCGGATCTCCGATGGTAAAAGTCACATATTCTGTAGACTTTTCGGGCGCTTTCTCTGGGTCGATGGGGAACTCGTCTCGTGGGTGTGCCTCGGTGGTGGTCGAAGCTCTTGATCGAGCTTCTACCAACGTAGCTTTCCGAACAAGACCGCTTTCTGTTTCAATCACATATTCTTCGGGGAATAAAGGGTTTTCGGGCCGTCCGACTTCAGGATAGTTGTAGTCCAGTGGTGCAGGGTGCTCGGAGATTCCCGCATTGCGAAGGGTTTCTTGTGTCTCGGCCCTGGTGAGGTGCAAGGGTTGCACGGGCTCGGGGGTTTCTTGAGACTCGGGTATCGTTGTTTCAGGCATGGTGATATGTGAAGACTGTCAAATTAATTGATGAATGTATCTGATGAGTAGGTGTACATGTGGGAAATACCCTTCTACTTATATGCATGAGGCGCCTCAGAAATGTCCACATGATAGTAAACAAGAGATCTGGCCGAAGGATCTCCGAGATCAAAAAATAAAAAAAAATGAAAAATGATGTAAAGGCTGATATCGCGCATGATGCGACATGATAGGGTCTCGATCGTGTCTTCAAAGCTTCTGACCTAGCTTGCGCGACTTTTTCGCATAGTTCGGTGAGATGGGCGCCTCGGCCAAGGGCGAAACTCGGCATTTAGTCGGTGCCGAGTTATTTCCATATTATTCAGCTCAAGCTTCTGTCTTTATTTCTTCTCGCGTTTCTTGATTTGTCTACTTTCTATCCCCTTATTTTACATTTTTCTATCCGTATCTTCTATTTTACCATAGACCAATTCAAACTTATGTAAATATAGACGAGGGCCCAGATAGGGCTACTTCCAAGCGGCCTGCAGTACTTTCTGCGGTGAGTCCCGGCTAGACGGTACAGGATTAATCAACCAGGGAGCTCAACTAGATATTTCACCAGAATGATCTCTATTATCGACGTCATAATAAATTGATGCGCTAATCAAAAGTTTCTGATCACGTTGAGCTCGGATAGTCCGGCGAGGTCAGAAGGATTGCGCTAAATTTGTAACCACGCCATGCAAAAGTGTGAGCTCTTGGCATGATAGAACCGATCGCCATTTACAAAGCTCGATTCTGACCGATGTGAGATTGATAGTGCACTTCATAGATGAGGATGGATTATTCCATAACCAGACAAGGCTTGATATTGACCAACGTATCTCAGAATATTCCTATCCCAGAGACTAGCACAGCAGTCGCCTACAGTTCATAGTCTCTATTCGAAGGCCAGAAGCCGCGCTGACCAAAAGCCGGTACCAGGTAGCTAGAATTCATCTCCGAAATCAGATCATGTTCTTTGTTTATCTTCCAGACCAGGCTGGCCTCACAAAATTTCGAAAAGTCAATGTCCGCAAGTTTATCTACATTCTACGTCAATGGTGGAGCACTTGAGCTCCTGAACACTTCAACTAGCCTCCTGTCAGGGGGAACGGAGGGCCCACCAATCCCTCGAATAGGAAATAGGGCTGAGGTAACGCCTATCTATGCGCATTTCTATCGATCAACTGCATGGAGTGGGCCATGAGGCAGACATTAATATTTTATCTCATCTATCAAATTGACAACGACGCTGAGGTCTCGATCCACACCCTGACAGACGACTGGCAAAACCCTGGATAACAGATTTTTAAACGCACGCTACCAGCATAGTGATGCTCACTGCCAGAATATATCGGTCGAGAGTATCTCGAAATAGTTACAATCGCGCGCGAGAGCAGACCTAGCTCACCTGTGCAAATTGCGAAGATCCTGTTTGGGGAAGGGGTCCGGGCCGGTACGAATCTGATCCGTCGAGCATGGCTAAGTGTCTGGCTTCAGATCATGGCCTTTTGGACGGGCATTACGGTGAGTGGATACGAGCGGAATCAATCTATTCAAAGACGAGCTGACCGAGAGACAGATTCAGGCGGTTACAGCATACTCTCCGGTATGTATGCTGCCACACGGAGAACTGTCGCTTTTTTTATTTCTGACGGCGCTCTTCCCTATCGACTTCCGAGCACAAGGCAATGGGTTCGGCATCACTGGCTGGGCCATTGGTGTCGGCATGACAACACTTGTTAACCTGATCATGTTCGATAGCTTGAAGGTATGGCCTGAGAAAGACCCTGACTTGGAATTGTGTGATCTTAATATGGAATAGAGTCGTACCCACTCCCCCTTTGTAGGCCTCAACCTACTTTGGACCCCGATTGTCTTCTTGTGTAGGAAATGTTCTCTCTCGTTCTTAGTACGGCTCTCTATCTATTGACTCTTGCTAGTCTACCCGAAACCCCGAATTCGTTCCTCGGAGTCTATTGAGGCGCTCTTCTTGACACCTGGTCCTTTCTGCGACTCTTCTGATGCCGAACAGAACGAATTGGCTTTTCCCGTGAAGTAAGAGTCGGAAAATGTCCATGTTTGAAGCCTCCAGCGGGGCCTGAATAATTTCCATCTGTGATGCATTATAATTTAGACGAGCGCTCGCAATGATCCGATTCTGCAGTGGAACCACGATAGCCAATAAATTCAATCGCTATACATGCCAATCTACTCACACATTCTTGCCTCACTACATGGCCCTGCACTCTCTAATCGATGATGCTACCAGTGGAGCCCCTGTATTTCTCCAGCGTCTCCGCAATCAAGTCGAGACGCGCCGATCGGTTCGACGCGAGCCATAGTCCACGACACCTTGCTGAGTCAGCGCAACGAGGTCGGGCGCCAGCACAAGCTAGATTTCTGGCAGGCGACGGTCATTTCCAGCGATTCGTAGGACTCGATTGACTGGCGATGCCTGTCGGGACCTCGGTTGAAGCCTCTTCCGCTGCCGTTTTACCTTTCATCCCCTTTCAGCCCTATCCTTACGCAAGTCGAGAAGGTGATCTGAACTCCGTAAACCCACGGGGATCCCCAGAAATTCCCCCTCACGGACCGAGTGGGGATATTTTTTCCGTTACCCAGACCAGGCTTTTAAGCGCGTTAGCATGAGCCTATGAATAGATGTCGCAAAAACCGCGAAAGCTTCAGCGCGTCTCTAAGGCCTGTATGTTCTTTCCCCCCGCATTCTGTCTTAGGATGTCTCTGCTCCACTTTTTTTATCTTCCCCGGATCTTTGTGATCATATACGTATCTTAGCACCATGCACTGACCGCTTGCCAGGCGACTTCTGCAATCGCCGCAGCATCAAGTGCGGGAGAAGTGATGATCCGCTAGGTCGATGCCAGAATTGTGCCGACTTTGATGTCCCCTGCACCTATGATCGTCCTGCCAAAAGGCGGGGCGTCAGAGCTGGGGTCAAGGTGAATGCCAGGGAGACGCCTGCACCAGGGTCATTGGTAAACCAAGCCCCAATCGGTCGAGACCCTGTGCCAGAGAGAGCCTCTGGATCCTCTGCATCTCGGAATTCAATGTATCACGAAACAGCTTCCCGGCCATCTTTGACAGGGGATCCTTGGACCTCTTTCAACACAGGTTGGTCGACGACTGAGGGGTACGATGATGATGGCGCACTCCGTAATTCCTGGAAAGCCTTCGCTATCTCTAGTGATCAACAGATCAAGAACCTTGTTCAAGTCTACTTTGAAATTGTCTACCCAATGTACGACCCATCCACGGCTTCTTCTGCTCGCTCCAGGCCGAGTTCACTGACTTAGCGCCTAGATTCCCTCTTTTCCATAAGCCGTCATTCATTGAAAGCATCAATAATCAAGAACACCTCAGAAATCAAGGGCTCTTTGCGTCCACGATGGCAGTATGTGCTTTGGTTTCAGGACGAGCACGCGACGGCGCTTTGTACTCCACGCGATGGCGCCGCGAAGAGCTCCTCGATCCGCCGTCAGAAGCCTTTTATGCAGCGGCCAAAGATTCTTTTCCTCGAGACTTGGCCCTTGCAAGGGGTTTCAATTACATGCGAGCGTGTGCTGTCCTCGCGATCGCGAGTATCCAAAACGGTCAGATCAAAAACTTGCAGAAATATTCCGGCATGTATCACACCTTGACAACTATGGAGGGACTTCACGATGAGAAATTATGGCCAAAGGATATAGGGGCCATCGAAACCGAGGAGCGGCGGAGATTGGTATGTTTCTGTGCAGCAACGCCATGCGTGCTTATCTAACCGGTGATGAACAGTTTTGGTCGATCTACACACTAGATATTTACGCGAGTATTGTATGGGGAGGCATCATCCGGTACCGCGAAGCCCATTCATCAGTACGATACCCCAGCGAAGTAGACGACGAGTTCATCACGCCACATGGCTACGGCTTGCCGCCGGTATCACCAGAGTCGAGTATACGTAGCCATAGTGATATTCCCATCATCTCTCGACATGCGGTGTCATGGATACACGGCTGGAATTTCACAACGGACTTGTATCGAATACTCGAGCACGTGGTAGATAGCACTCGACGCCGATTCTCGTCCACCAACGGAACCATCGAAGTGTGGTCAATGTTCGGCCCGGCATCCATGTCAGAACCAGCCGTCATGGAGCGAGCCTTATCGATGTATGCGGCACTGCCACCGCAGTTTCATGAGACGCCACCAACGACCGGCGATATGAGCAAGGATCTGTTTGGCTTCCAATCTGCAAACATTCAGGCGACTCTGCAGCTTCTCCGAATGGTTTTCCTGTCTGCAGAGGAAATCGGGGTAGATCGCAAGTGCGATGTGGCTGGCGAGCTGCTAAGCGTGTTCTCTAAAGTTCCTGTGGAGTACCTGAAGGCGATCAGCTCACCCCTGGTAAGTTGCGCTCATAATGTAAAGCGTTTCTCTCGTACTGACTTGCTCAGCTACATCATCTCGGTGGCATCGGGTATATTCTCGGTTCCGTTATGGAGGGAAGTCTGTCGGACGCATCCTACCAACGGGTACGAGCACTACTGTAAGTCAATCCATCTCCAAATCTTCAAAGTAACAGTGACATTCTTAACTCAAATTTTGCAGGCTTGAAATGGCAGACCTCCTCCACCGTCTCGAAACCGGTCTCCACCGCTCAGCAGGTGCCAGTCAGCGTCTACGCTCCCAAGTCGACCGAATTGACGGCTACATGCGTACATCACGGCTAGTCAACTTTTCAGTCCCGCCACCTCCCCCCAATGGCGCCTCCATCGTACAAGAAAACATGAAGCCGGAATCAATGATACCACCAACTGTTTATCCAGACGCCGGTCCATCCCCGGGAGGACCTACCGCGGGTGTTGGGGCTCAAATGATGCATTTTCAATTGCCGCCGGAACTGCTAACAGATTGGCCGTGGCCGCTTGATAATTCTCACTCCGAGGGCTTTATGCCCCTAGCATTCGAATAGTTGAAGCATCTGGGATGTATAATGAGTTTGGGCAGTGCAGTGTATTAAGTGTGCACATTATAGCATTCGGGCTACTTTAATTAAAATGCCAACATGATACAACGGGCGTACTCGCGCTTTGTCTCTTGGGATGAGATATTGGCTTGACTCGTAGAGCTCATCATGATTGACTCATAATCACCACGCTCTCCGCCCCATCAATGTGATCACTCACGGGTGTGCCCGGCCGGTCGTGGCTTGAACGCCTCCCTGCCTTCCGACGCCACACCTGCGACGCTAACGAAACGGATCGCAACGCTGCGTCAGTGACCGCCAATATCTCCAGAGGGGACTTTTCAAGTCCTTTTAATAGTCCAAGCGTTGGCCTTGAGACGGAATGAAAGGATTGTATACCGCTACCTGAGCTGGGCTGAGTCTCCTAGATAAGATGATGATCTGCCCCCACATGATGCCATGGCACTATCCGACACATAACGAACGAGTTTTCGCCGTTGTGGAAAGTAAAATGAGTCCACGAGGGCTTCGGAGAGCCGCTTTCTCTTAGGAATGACTTGGAGTCAAGATCCCAGCCAATCTCGTCCCGAAAGCCGGATTCCAAGCCACAATAGACTGAATACAGCATGTTCAATTCAAGTCTTGCTCAATAACTTAGCGACCCACTTCGTCTCCACGCAATCGAATCCAGAGCTCCGTAATATTCATAACCCTGCACTAAGCCAGCAACAATTGGGGAAAACTCCTGCGGGGGGGGAAACAAGTCCCTGGAATTCGATCCATCATCCCGAAGACAAAAATTCCTCCAACAAGAAAACGAGCACCAAGACGCTACGGCACCGAAACGGAATCATAATGGAAGATGGCAAGCCATAAAAGAGAGTCATTCACCCAGTTTGAAGTGCAATATCGCGTTCGAGGTCTAGAGGACCGTATTTCCAATCAGATAAAATAGGAAGTTGAAGCTGCTTAGTTTTACGTTCAATCATGGCTCTGCCCCCAAAGTGGTACCAGGTACGTTCTTTAGCCTCTCTTCTTATCACGCACGGTGTACTGAGGTTCCGCAGTTTCTGGTGTGTGTTTTTGCCTCGCTGGGTTCTGTGCTGTACGGTTATGATCTCGGTGTCATTGCCGAGGCTATTGCTAGTCCTTCGCTGGTGAACGCTTTCAATGTCGATGCTACGAAGAGTGGAGCCGTGACCTCCGTATTTACCGGGGGCGCCTTTTTCGGCGCCATTTTTGCGGGTCCACTTGGTGACTATGCCGGTCGAAAAATGACCATTCTCGTGGGGGCTTTAATTTTCTTGCTGGGAGGGTATGTGAATTGGATATTACTCTATGAGCGCAGTGCGCTAACCATTTTAGTGGCCTTCAAACTGGTGCACAGAGCATCAGCTTCTTGTATGCTGGGCGTTCCATTGCTGGATTGGGGTAAGTTTTCTCTCATTTTTCTTGATCTAGTAATGCCCTTATAGGATCTAAAGGCTAATTGTGTGTGTCCTGCATCTTCTAGAGTTGGCATCTTGGTTATGATCGTCCCGCTTTATCAAGCAGAGTTAGCCCACCCGGATATTCGTGGTCGAATTACCTCGCTACAGCAGCTTATGCTGGGAGTTGGTTCATTGGTAGCTGCCTGGATCTCTTGGGGAACCTTCATCAACTTTGCCGACGACGATTCCCGCCAATGGCGCATCTCACTCGGTATCCAGATGGTACCCGCCGTCTTCCTCGCCGCGCTCATCTTGCTCTTTCCCGAATCGCCGCGTTGGTTGGTTGATCATGGTCGATTGGATGAGGGACTGCAGACTTTGGCTCGCCTGCACTCTGGCGGCGATATCAATGACCCCTGGGTGCAGACTGAATTCAACCAAATTCAGACTTCCATTGCTACTGAACATGAGGCAGAGGCCAAGTCGTATACTGAGCTCTTCACCGATCCCTCTTGCTTCCGTCGTCTTTTCTTGGCCTGCTCGGTTCAAGCTGCTGCCCAGATGACCGGTGTCAGTGCTATTCAGTACTTTAGTACCACGATTTTTAAGCAAATCGGTATCGCTACCAATGATACCCTCAAGTACCAGGGAATCAGCTCAATTATCGCCATCCTCGCGCAGTTTTGCTGTCTCTTGTTTATCGACAAGACTGGCCGTCGATGGCCCCAGATCATCGGCAATCTGGTTAACTGCGTGTTCTTCGTATGTGATCTTTTCCACCGCAGCCACTGTTCCCTCCTGACTGACTTTTAAAGATCATTCCGACGATACTGATCGCCAAGTTCCCCCCTGGAAACACCCACAACAACGCAGCCAGCTGGGCCTTCATCGTGATGACCTGGTGTTACAACTTCTCCTTCAGCGCGACCATCGGCCCGCTCACCTGGGTGATTTGTTCCGAAATCTTCGACACCAAGACACGTTCCAAGGGTGTTTCCATCGCTACAATGACCTCATTCGCATTCAACACCATGATCGGCCAGGTGACCAATGTCGCCATTGAGCGAATTGGTGGCTGGCGCTTCTACATTGTTTTCTGCGTCTGTAACTTTACCAACGCGATTTTCTTCTGGCTCGTTCTGCCTGAGACTGCCAAGCTTCCATTGGAGGACATGAATGCCCTCTTCACAACGGAGCCGTGGATTGTCCCCGGGACTCAGACTCGGAAGTTCAAGGAGCGGAGTAAAGTTGGTAACAGCCTGGCGATTGCGGCGAGGAATAAGGAGGATAATTTCAGTTTGGTGCATGAAGAAGAGGCTTAGATTTCGTTCATTTTATACCCATCATCATATTTTCCCCGGGATCGTTTGGTGATTTTGATGTTCAGAGCGCCCTTTCATTACAAGAAGACGGGCTGGGATTGAGCACCTTGTACATCAAATGGGTAAGATCTTTGGTGGCGATGACGCGAAGACTAGAGGTGGCTTCCAACCCGGCGATGCAGACCCATATGGTATGAGATTTCTCTCTATTCCTATCTATCAAGGTCAATGTATAACAAACAGTAAGGCGGTGCAGTGCCAGAAATTCCCAGCTCGTATCCAAGTAGATCCACTGGCACATCGGGCTCATCTCAGCTTCCAAATGCCTGACGTAGTCATGCAGGCTAAGCTTGAAACGTGCTAGACTCCAGAGTGATAGCCGAACAATACATATGCTATTCTCCTCAATCACCAACTCATTCCTGGAGATACTGATCAAACCACGCTACGGCCTGGCTAAAAGCCTGCTCCTTCGCAAACCTCTGTCGAGGCTGGGACAAGTCACATCGAACAGCAAATCCATGATCCACATCCGAGATAAGATTAATCTGATATGCAACATCGAGAGTGTCCAAAATTTCCTCACTCTCATGCCGTTTAGCAGTCGTAAAGACAACGTCTCGAGCTAGGTTGACACGTCAGCCACCCACGAACACTACTACGGGCTGCAGGACGTATAAACTTACCAGCAGCGGCGATACTGAGCGGTCCTTCTATTCCCCTCAATTCATCTGCCTCAACCATTGTTGGATGCGCCGTGAATCCAGCATCCAATTTACCCGGCTTGAGGTATCGACAAACATACTTCCCGCCAAAACAGTAGCCGATACCACCGACGCGCTTGCAACCAATATTCTCGCGCATCTCCCCAAGCACAGCATCGATAATAGGCTCTGTCTGTAGGGGCATGTGATTTTTCACCCAGTCCATAATCTTGAAGCCCTCCGGTCTATTGAGAGGGACGCTATCTCCGTTGAATAAATCCGGCATGACGACAAAGTAGCCCTTGGCCGCGAATTGGTCTGCAATAAGCTGAGCATTGATGGATCTATGACCTATCACATCGGTGAAGATGAGGATGGCGTTTTCAGTACATTTGTTCGAGGGATAGGCGAAGTATGTTGAGACTGGAGAGGTGTTAAAGGTGGTACAATGTGTTAGTTACGGAATCAGGCGTAAGACGTACTATCACCGATGTTTTTGATTTCACCCTTGTCTTCGCCTTCGTGGAGAGAGCCGGTAGTGCAACAGTGGGCTAAGGAATTGGAAGTCATGTTGGCAGAGTCCACGAGAAAAATAGAGAGGATTTTTCACTTGGAGGAAAGATTGGGAGTACAGAGCAATCAACATTGATCGGGGCCAGATATATAACACGATTGCTTGGTGGTTCTTCCCTAATCTACAGGTCGGACATAAGCTTCTCATGCACCCAGGTAAGTCCAACTAGATCCGTAAAGTCCGCAAGCCAAAGCCTCGACAGTCGATATGCCCCATTCCTATTCAGGTCATATCAATCGCAGCCTTTTTCTCAAGATTCTACTTCGCGCCCTTCTACATCCGCTGGGCGGCTCCCAATCCTCGAGTTCTGATTGGCTCCCAAGTGGGTCTGCGAGAGCATCCGAAAAGTTCCCTGGCAGCTCCGTTTCTGTTCGCACCGGGTTCGTTTCTGTTGAACTCCCTCCAATTCCTCCCACCAACAAATTCACCATGTCGGCCCGATCTGCCTGGCGAGCCTTGCACTACAGTGCTAAGCGCCGCGCTTTCCAACCGGCCACTCCCTACCGGTGCTTCTCCTGCACCCGCCAGGCCTCGGAGCAGGTCAAACCCGACCATGAGCGCATGACACACTTTGGCTTCACCAATGTGCCTGAATCCGAGAAGGAGTCGCGAGGTATGATATCTACCGACCTTGCCCAATCTCATGGGCCCAGAAGATTTCGAACCCATCAAACATGAGATTCCAATACTAACTACATCCCCTCCCCCCCAAAATAGTCGGCGCAGTCTTCAGCTCCGTCGCCTCCTCGTACGATAACATGAACGACCTCATGTCCCTGGGCATCCACCGCCTCTGGAAAGACCATTTCGTGCGCTCCCTCAACCCCGGCACCCCCGTCGCCAATCGACCCCCCCACGCCAAAGATCAAGGCTGGAATATCCTCGACATCGCCGGCGGGACCGGCGACATCGCCTTCCGCATGCTCGACCACGCCAGCAACATCAACCACGACCTGCAAACCCGCGTGACAATCAGCGACATCAACGCCGACATGCTTGCCGAAGGCCGCAAGCGCTCCACAGCTACACCCTACTACAACACGCCCCGATTGTCCTTCGTCCAAGCCAACGCCGAACACATGCCGCACATCCCTTCGGACTCGGTCGACCTGTACACGGTCGTTTTCGGAATCCGCAACTTCACGGACAAGCAGGCTGCGTTGAACGAGGCGTTCCGTGTGCTCAAGCCGGGGGGTGTGTTTGCTTGTATGGAATTTAGCAAGGTGGAGAACAGCCTGTTCGATGCCGTTTATAAGAGATGGAATTTCAGTGCGATTCCGCTTCTGGGGCAGATTGTCGCGGGGGATCGCGATAGCTATCAATATTTGGTGGAGAGTATTGAACGGTTTCCCAGTCAGGAGGAGTTTAGGGGAATGATTCAGAAGGCGGGCTTTTTGATTCCTGGAAAGGGCTATGAGAATCTGACGGGGGGCATTGCTGCTATTCACAAGGGGATCAAGCCGGTGACTGCTCAGGCTTGAAGTAAATCATGAAGCGTGAAGCACCCACTGTGACCGGGGAGGAATGATATTCGGAAATTGTGGGGGGGGGGGAGGAAAGGAATCTCCATCGGCAAGGTGGAGATGGATTGTATACTAGCTTTGACACTTTTTCGGCATCAATTGTATAATTATCTCACCTTACTAGCTAAATCTTTTATGGAATTTTTTGTGGAAATCAAGTTTCGAAGAAATGCCGACCCGGAGAAGATGTAGCCTGCGGGTTCGTATCGAGGCTTTTTCAATGCAGTTTTGAAACTATTGTCAAAAGAAAACAGCCTCCAACAAAATAAGTCTATGCTAGAGCCCATGATGGGGCGAAACCAGGCGTAACATCGTCAACCCCTGTGCAACCAATGCAGATGGTATTTGCAGGTATGTGCAGAGTGGGGGGAAAAGTAATAGATACGAGAAGAGAAAGGGAGATAGATCGATGTTATCGAAATACCCATTATATCAATAAATGTCCAGTCTTCCAGAGCTTATCCAGTCCAAAGATCCTCTGCCTCCATGACCCCAATGCAGCTGGCCGGAGAATTGATATCCTTCATCACAGCAATGACTGATATAGGATCGGGGCCATCTCGGGATGTGGAGACGAGACGACGGAGCTCGGTCAGTGGGGTGGACTCGGCCACCTGAAGCCAATTGGCCCTGGAGACGGCGAGTGGTGAACCAGAGTCGCGAGCCACGGCATCTGTTACGCGCAGGTCGACGTCCGTATTGCGTGAAAGGAGAGAACGGATGCGTCGAGGCGGGACGAGTTCGGAGGGAGACAGGAAGACCCATGACTTTGCCGTTGGGTGTTGGATAGCTGTAAGGAGCAAGTCCAGTAATCGTACGTCACTGGCAGTCTGAGAGGAGGATGCCGAAGCTGTAGGAATCTGGTCGAGAGGAACGAGCATGTCGGGTTTTATTGACCGAGATTCCGGGGGTTGTTGGAGATTAAATGGTGGAATGGACGAGCCGTTTGAGAAGTCTTCCCAGGGCAAAGAAATTGATGACGAGGGAGAATCAAAGGCCGCAGTCGACACCCCGCTAGAGGGCGTGGTCGACGGTGTCGCTCCTGCTGCAGCTGCAGCGGCTCCAATGGCACCTCCGGGGTGGTAGCTGCGGAAGACATCGGCCGGGCCTCTTCCAGGATCAGTGTGCAGCCTCCGTGCCGTCGCGATAGCCAAGGCATCTCCCAGACACAGGGCCACCGTTGTCGACGATGTCGGGGCACTGACACCCAAAGAAGCTTCCTCCTGTTCATGGATAGGCGCTGGCAACAGAACTCCCATACCAAGAGGACCATGCAAAGAAAGTAAGGGACAGGCATCGGGCTCAGAATGTGACGAGAGAGCGATGATGGGAACTGTGGTAGGGATGTACGGGAGCAGACACAGCAACTCCGGCGATCGACCAGAAAACGAGATCAGAAGCATCGTGTCGTTCTGTCAAGCCCGTCAAGTCAGCAATTAATAATACTCTCTTCCAAATTGCCCACGATAATCTGCATTCCTCTCATTGTTCCTCCATCGGTGACGTCGGCAAAAATACCATTGCACCCATCAAAAAAGCAACCACAAGATCTAGATTTCCGTGCAGAGGTGGCTTACCGGACGAACCAATCCCAAATCCCCATGCAACGCCTCCGTCGGATGCAAAAAAGCACTGTAAATCCCCAAACTATTCATCGTCGCCTCAATCTTGCGTCCAATCTTCCCACTCTTGCCGACCCCGCATACAACCAGCTTGCCGGCCTCGCGTACAGTATGAGCAATCAGTTCCACTGCGCGCGCAAGACCTTCCTGGGCGCGCGCATCGGTCTGGTAGAGGTTTTCGAGATGCGCGAGGGCCGCGCGCTCGGTGGACATGACATGAAGGGCTGTGAGGACCGGGGAGGTCTCTTCTTTGGAGACCATTGGCGGTGGGGGGGATAGAGGGTCGGGAGGGGTGAGCGGGCGCTGTGTCGCGTCGGGAGACATGGTGGGTAGATTGAACAGGTCAATGGCTGCGTACACCATGTTCCTCTCTGGAGGACGTTTTTGGGTAAAGGACAGCTGGAAATTTCGGGGAATGCGAGACTGTCAGATATGAAGCTCGTAGAAGAAGACCTGGTCCCAGGCCACGGGAAGAGAGGAGCCTAGGGAGGGACCAGGTTGCGGTCCGGGAAAATGTGGAGGGGGGCAGGATGGAGCAGATGCGCCGATTGAGGAAGATAACAGGCGGGATCGGGCGATCGTTTCAGCCGCTGAGCGATTGTTACCTTGAAACTCTGGGACGATTTCTGCATGCGTAGCATGCATAGCTGGGAGCTCCAAGGGCTGATGGCTGGTTGGCCCGTTTTCTATGGATACGTTTATTTCTAATTGGGATTTTTGGATCGAGATCGCGCCTGGATCTTCAGATCTGGTCTCCTTTCCTTGGATTCCTTTGGAAGGGGCGGAGAGGGGGGGTATGATCGGGATCGGACAATTTGGGCCGCTGCCAATCCAAGATGGTGTCATCAGTCGTGAGTTGCACGAATCGCAGCTGGTGCGAGGGGCGGACCGGGGGCCGTTTTGAGTATCCCCGACTGTCGGAGATAAGCTGCGTGGAAGCGGATGGTTTATTTTTTGCTTTCCCCTGGCCGAGAATCTGCGGTCATGGCGTAATGGAGAAAGTTTTGATGGGGTGGTATTGCTCGTCTTGAGTCCCGACACTCTAAAGCCCCAGACAGTCGATCTATGACGCCTTCGTATGTACAAGTGTATCGCAGAAATGGGACAGAACAGCAGCTATGTACAATGCCCGGAACAACCGGCCCGGACATCCAGCGTGAGAGCAGACAGGCAAGAAAGCTACAAGAATAGCAACCATCACCTGTGGCCCGCTGGATTAAATAGAACTAGAATAGATGTGAAGCGCACAAGCCCCGCCGATACGCCTAAAAAAAAGCCCACAAAATCATTATTCGTCTCAACTCGCGTGCGGCGTGCCATGTCCTCGGTCAGCGTCAAAGCGAGCGATCCCATATAGTGTGTCTGACCCCCGCCAGTCAACAGGCATTCACAGATACTGCAGGATCTACGCTGTGGGATTTGGAAGACCGGAATGACGGGAGGCCTTGCAAGCGCAGGCACTCGAAGAGACCAACCGGGGTATCGTATCAGGGTCATGCTTCGCTCATGATGAAGGGGTTTCGTTCGTGATGGCCATACACTTCATGTGTGTTAGGCGGCATCACCCTGACTTGCCACTCTCCTGTCTCTCCTTCCCCTTCTCGTTGGAGGTGCCGTCATCCTCATACAGATGGTGTTGCTCAATATAATGGATAACGGGCACGGGAATAAGGTATCGAACGCTCATTTCACGCCGCAGGAAGAGTCGGATCTTGGTACTGCTCACATCGTTTTGAATGAGCTGCTGGATGACATGGATATTCTCCTTCCATGGCTGCAA
This sequence comes from Penicillium sp. F50, assembly GCA_037356195.1. Taxonomy (NCBI): domain Eukaryota; kingdom Fungi; phylum Ascomycota; class Eurotiomycetes; order Eurotiales; family Aspergillaceae; genus Penicillium; species Penicillium sp. F50. The sequence continues at coordinate 2,377,694 of JAYXSA010000054.1, read as the reverse complement.
GCTCGCTAGAGCCTCATCAATATCGGTTCCACTCCGCTCCACAATGAAAGACTAGTGGCCATTAGTAACTTGACACCAAATCGCACCTGTGTAGACACTGGGTTTTAAACGCACGCCATATTTGCCCAGAATGTGGTCCAGATCCTTTTGACTCCAAACCCCCGGGGTGGACATGGTATGGATGAGATCGGCACCCGCAAGCAGGGCAATCCGTACCGGCTTGCGAGTTCCATCGCCGGCCTCCACACCTCCCCGAACAACGTTGATCTCGTGATCAAAGTGGTCAAGCACGACGGCAGTCGGCTGGTATTCCTTTTGAATCGGTTCCCACGTGTCCACCATCAACCAGTCGGAAGTTTGGTCCACAGCCAATTGACACATCGCAACCCTAGCAAAAACAGGACCATCTGTTAGTCATCGAGCATCCCAGCGTCTCTCCATGCAAAAGCTCTCGTGCAAAAGGTCTAGTTACCGATGCTCTGCACTGGCCAAACCAGCTTTACGATAGGCATCCGACACCGGCGACAAATAACCGCCGATGAGTTCAAAGTCGGTGCTGAACTTGACGTAATCCGCAGCCATTTCGAACATGCGCAGATGCAGGTAGGTGATGGGTGAGAAGGAACCACACGCCACGAGCAGCAGCGGGGTCTTCTCCGGGTCATTCATCTTGGCCTTGAGGCGAAGTTCTGGAAAAACGTAATCGCCGATTGAAGCCGGGGCCATGTGCGCGGGCCGCTGATGCACATCGTCACTCTGCCCGCCGACCATTTCCGTCGCCATGGTCATCGTCGAAGGGCAGTCGGTATGGAGAAAGATGATCGCCGGGAGGGAACTGGCAATCGCGACACAAGCTCGACGGTCGGAGGAAGCGAGATGGATGATTTAAAAGGGCGGAGGGGGTGGGGGGGGTTAAGCCTATATGGGCGGTTTTTGGAGTGGAAGTGGGATTCCTTGGGGAAGTGGGGAGGATAATGCCAAATGCAGAGAAGAGGGGAGGGGGGGGGGGCAAAAGAAGAAAACTCGCCCGGCGGTGGCCTTGCGCGGGGGCAAACGGGAGGCGGAAGAGAATGCACGGGACGAAAAAGGTGAAGAGGATTGTTGGCAACCCCAGGGAAATGAAGTCTTGGTATGAACAACGGTTGAAGAAGATGTGATTTCCACTGGGCTGAAAGACTCCAAAGGGTCATGGTGATTATTAAGGTCCCGGTGAGTCAATCGAGTGCCGTTCTTCTCTCTCCATCGGTGTGTCTCCGGTCGGCCAGGCTGGTAAAGCCGGGACCCTCCCGCCATGATACATGATTAGTAGTAGTACTTTCTTAGTACTCCCGTGGCATTTCCTTGGTTATACCCCTAGTGGTGGCTAAGTGACATAGGGTTAATGGTTTGTATGCAACAAGTTGTGGTATTATTTCAATCAACAGATGCCATGTGCTGGGGTATCTGTACTCTATATACAAAGCCGGATACAAAGCCGGATATCATCATGATGCAGAGAAAACACTATTGCCTTTACGCGTGATTATCCGTCCACGCCTTCAGCAACTGCTCGACACTCTTAAATGAGACTGGCTTGGTCAAAAACATATCCATCCCCGACTCAAGGGCCTTCGATTCATCCTCTAAGCTGCTGAGACCCGTCAGGGCGACGATAATCGCCCGCTTGGAGCCCGGACTGCGCTCTTTCTCCAATGCACGAATCGCTCGGGCTGCTTCGAACCCGTCCATTTCCGGCATGGAAATGTCTGTTCAGGGGTCATTAGTTGACATGTTGAAAATTCAAAGCAAGAAAAGAAAGACTTACCCATAAAGATAATGTCATAGCTGCCATCATCTTGGTTCTTGACGGCTTCAACAGCCATACAGCCATTTTCAGCAGAGTCGAGGGTTGCCAGCGATCGTTTCTTCAGATACGCCAGCATGAGGTTCAAATTGACTTTGTTATCTTCAACAACGAGGATTCGAGCATCGCGTTCCCCGGTTGCTAGGCCCGTGGAGGGTTTGGGGGAGAGTTTGTTAGGGATGGAGAACGAGCGGGCTCGAATGGAGTGAGGACCTGCATTGGCGTGCTTTCGCGTCGAGACATCACGGGTTGGAACCGGGAAGGACTTCCTAGAGTACAAAGCAGGTCTCGCCGGCAGGATGACAGCGTTTGTCTCGGGAATTCGTGGCAGTGCTGCTGCCTCATCCAGACATTTCGATATATATCGTCGGAGCTTATGAGGACCGCATGGACGATGGATCATGTTGACAGATTTGGTACCCCCGAGCCACTGGACTTGCATAGTTTCACAGCCAACATACTGATCGCTCACGACAAGCAACGCTGTCCTCATGGTAGCAGAACTTTGGCTGATCGCCGGCTCGCTCGGCAATGCATCGGCCACGATGAGATCAATGGGTTCGGATCTAGACATGGATACCAGCCGAAGACCATACCAATCGGTGATATACCGAGCTAGATCAGCCCAATTCGGATCCGACAATGCTTGACTTGGATCGACTCCGAGTATGGCAACTGTCCGTCCTTCGTGGCCCGGTAGAAGGAAGTCCTGTCTTGATGTTGGGTCGTGGTTCGGAACCGGTGGAGGAACAAGATCAGATACGAGCCCATCGCTGACCCGCTCTAACGGCGTTAGTGGAATCGTGACTCTCACGGTCGTTCCCTCTCCAATGCAGCTCTTAATTTCGATACTACCGCCGAGTGACTGAATGAGGCTGCGAACGATAGACAGACCAAGGCCTGAGCCGACGGCAAGACTGTCTTCTTGCGCAAAAGGTGTGAAAAGCCTCTCGCGCAGGAAATCTTCCGATATGCCCTTTCCAGTATCAGAAACTGTCAGAATAATATTTCGCTCCTTGTTACGCTCTTGATGTGCTGAACGCTTTGATGAAGTCTCTGGTTTCTCGTCCGTCTCCAAACGTAGACAAACTTGGCCGGCAGAGGTATATTTGAGTGCATTGCTGAACAAGTTCATAATAATGCGACGTATGGCTCCAGGAGGTGCGTGATAGATCCACTCTGTGCGTGCAATATCAATGATCACTTTGACTGCCGACTTCACAGTATGAAGATCCTCTGAAAAGTCCGGCGCCACCAAAGAAGTAGCTAGCAGATCCAGCGATGCAGTTGATCGCTGGTTGTAGATGTGCCCGATAAAGACGCCCTCCACAACTTCCTCTGCGAGAACTGAAAGATCTGCAGGCTTGTACAAATCCAGGTGTGCAGCAGAAAGATGCGAACTGTCAAAGTCTTGCGACAAGCCTTTGCGTCGCTTCCGTCGACGTGACTTGCGTTCAAGAGACATGAGCTTGCTGAAATCCAAGACTTGGTTCATTGTATCAAGCAATGTCCGGCCGCACGCATCCACAGTCTCGAGAAGTGAGTTTTGGTATTGGTCTAGATTTGTGTCTTTGAGCATTTCAGTGGCTGCAAGGACACCATGAAGGGGACTGCGCAACTCATGGCTGTTTATGTATTGGTGGTCAGTTAAGCTTCTCTCAAGATAGGTGCCGGCAGAACTTACGAAATGCTGCCCAGAAAATCATCCTTCTGTTGATCCGATATCACCGTTTCAATGCGACTGCACTCGGCCATAATTGAAGATCCAAAGCTTAGCAAAGAGCTCAGCTCTATCGACGGGCTGAAGACCTTATGTTCCACATTGGTCCAACAGAAAAAGCCGCCGAACCATTGCGAATTGCCCACGTTCCAAAGAGGCACGAACAAGACCTGGGCGGCTCCTGGGAAATATCGATTGAGCATGGAATTTTCTTTCGCTTTGGTCCTTCTCCGCGACTTTGCTTGATCAGTAGAGCTTCTCCTTCGGCCACGACAGTCGCTCTGGCCAAAGTAGTCTTCACTCTCCGAGCTGGTCAGTAGCCCGTCACGGTGAAAATTCCAAATCTGACCCCTTTTGTGTCGCCTGAGCATGCCCCGCAGAAATTGCTCATCCAGGTTCATAACCGGAAGAGGCTTTCGCAAGCTATGATCTGGACCAAATGCCATTTCGGGGGTAGAGAGAGCCAGAACTGAGGCCGGTTTGCAATTTTCCGCCGGGCCCAAATTCGATGTATCGCTGTCGGTTCCATTATCTTGGGCAAAGTCTCCTCCAGTTTCAAGAAACACAACTCCACTCTTCTCCTCGAGTTCTAGACTCTCTCGAATCAGGTTTGCGGCTCGACGGAAGGTCCACAACTTTGCTGGAAGCCTCCGGGTGACGCCGGATTTATTTGCTAGGCGTTCGGCCACCTGAGTGTCAAAGCTGGACGGGATAGCTCGTTCGTCAACACTATCAGTCGCTGAGCTCGTGGATCGTACGCTTCTCGAGCGAGAGCGGCTGGAGAGGCCATCTCTTGAATTTTGGCTAGAAGTCGACGGAGACTGCAGCCCGGATGTTGATATGCCGGGGTATCCAGATTGCGAGCTGAAATCGACCGAAGCCGGCCTTGATGAAGTTTTCGTAAATGAGGAATGGCCTTCGACAAAAAGATTTATACCGCGAGATAGCCGAGCTGCATGGCGACCGTCCGAGGCCTGGCGACTAACTTTCAAAAAGTCCATAATGAGCATTCCCATGTGACCCATCGTCTCCTTCTCGACATAGCTGAATTCGAGATGAGGTTTTGTGTCGAGGGCAAAGAAACATCCAATGTTGACATGACTCTCCGTAGTAAGAGGCGTCCCGGCATAGAACCGGAATCCGGGCTCCCCTGCCACGAAGGGAAGATCTTTATACCGCTCATCCTGACTCAGATCGTTGGAAACAAGGAAATTGTATTCTCCTCTTGCGCGATTAGATTGATGCAACGAAAGAGTGTCCTGTGAATAATAGAGAGGATTTTTGGTCAGTCTTGAGGCTGCTTAATGAGAAGGTAAAGGCGAAAGAATGGCTCCAAGGAAAATGGGGAACGTGAATATCTTACCTTGCACATGTTCCAGGCGCTGACGTCGAGAGTATAGCAACCCGTATTGACTGCATGACCGATGGAGTCATTTGCATTATTTCCTTCTTTATTCCGGGCGGCTTGCGCAATTATAAATTGTGAATCCCGATCCGAGACACTGCAAAGTGAAAACAGGCGATCAGCGCCGCATTCTCGAGGCCCCGGGGGGGGGGTGAGGGGGAGTATCAAGCGACCATCACTCACCTGATGAACACGCGATCCACGTTTAAACGAAAAGCGGCTAATTGCGCAAAGGAATTTAATGTCTCGTTAGCATCACCGAGGACAAGCGACTCGGGCATGGGCTGTAATGGCGCCCATGTTGGTTCGAATGACTGTTGCGAAAAATCGGGGGAGCCAGGTGGTGAAAAGTGCTCTGCGGGGATAGAATTGCAGGAGCCAGGCGTCTTTGGCGAGGAATCTGGCTCGGCTGGGGTCACTTTTTTCTCTTGAATGGTTTCCAGGCGCTCTGGTCGGAAGTAGCGATATACTTCACGAGCTCGGCGACCAGCTTGGTGCTCTTCGGCCCTGTTGGGTTCCATGGCGGCGGCCAAGGATTCGAATTTCCAAAATCGTGATAAGACTGATAACGGCGGCGAGGTCAACCCTTAGCGGGATGGCGTTCTGTCTATTCTTGAAATGAATGTCGAATGGTCGAGCGCATCAAATAGACTCCGAGGACGTCGGTTGTGACGAGGACGCTAAAGCGAAACGAGAGCCATGCAATCTTGCGACTCGTTCAAAAAGTAAGATGCCGTAAATGAAGGTAGCGTAGTGTTCACGCAATTTGCGTCAGAGCGATTTAGCGCATTCAGGTTCACCCCTCAGTGATATGAAGGAAACTTGTGACTAGCTTGGTCATCACAAATTCCATCTGGGACTCACCTCCATTTCCCCACTTCAGGAAATCACGAGGAGGCGCGTCAAAATTGTTGAACAGGCCTGATCACCAGTAGATCTGGCCGCTAGAGTACGGAGTACTCCGTACATCTTAACTAATTTGGTGGAGGGCGATACTCTGCCGTGGATGTCCATTCCAAGTTTTACCCTGGGCCGGCATTCCACCAATCAGGATATCCGCAAGGGGATCAACTCATTGGCCGGTTTCGCTAAAGTTCCAGACGAACGTCAATCTAGCGTTTAGCCAGATGCGGAATGGTATGCTTACGGGTGCGGATGGATGGCCGGGCTCAGGGACAATCGTCATAGGATAACGTAGGGCCCAATTATAATTTATTTATGTACAAGCGTAAGATCGATAACGGGGCAGTGGAATTCGCAGGTAAAAGACTCTTTTATGGAGAGATCGGTCGATCGACAAAAATAGAGTACTGTACCCATATGGTGCCTGTCAATCCAGGCACCAAAAGTGTGTCGGAAAAGTAGAATTAGTACTAGTGGAGACTGGAAGACGGTGGGGGGATTATTGTTAGTTAGTCAACTAACCAAATTGCCAGTATGGTGGCTTCCTAGCAATCTAGACTTGTTGATATCCGATTGGTGTACTGTGTATACTAGGCTTTGCTAAGCAGTATTTCCAACTCGGCGCTCTCTTCACGTGACCCATCCACGAAAGTAGTAAGGTAGAGGTAACCCTGAGGACTAAAGTGAACTAGCAATCTATGCACCTAAACGGGGTATCAAGTCTACAGAGGGTATTGGGGGGACGAGGGAAGAACCGAACTACCCGATAGTCCCTGGCCGGAGATCCAAGCCACACCTTTTTAGCGTAGATCAAGTGTCTTACAGAACATATAAAGGTCCTCATAAGGTTCAACCTAGCTGCCACAGTGCACCGAGTGTACAGGACTATAACAGAGACCAAGTCGAAGGCAGTTTCTGTGATGATCATTCAATAGCGGTATGTGTCACCTTCGGAGATATTCTAAGACGTTAAAAGTTGGTCATTGGACAATGTGACGGGTGGGAGTCATCCAAAGTCACATGATCATCTGGGCCATGAAACGATCACGATTATACCTGAGGTCTGTGGCGAGTTCAATCCGGGGTTAATTGAGCATCGATGAAATTTCATGTTTACTCAGTACATCGGAACTATCCAACTGGGAGAAATCCTACAAAGGGGGAAACCATAAAAGTATCTTTCTTTTTGCGGGCGATAAGACCCACGTGACTAAAGGCCATATTTGGGCGTTGGCCCTCCGGTCAAGCGGGGATACCTAGTTATAGGTTGTACTAAGGTGCCGAGGTCATAAGTCTTGCCTGATGGCAGTAGTGGTGTCCTCGATCACTGGTACTCTTTAAATCGCTCGAAAGCGGCAGACAAGGATATACTGTAACCCTGAAGTGTGCATCAAATGTCTTGGAATGATTGAACACGATCTCAGTGGTGGCAGAAGGTAGCCTCGCCCATTTGAATTTGAAAGATAAGCAAAAACTGTAAGGCCTTCAATGAGTCTGATGTGTATAGAGAGGTTTCCGACCGTTGAAAGCGCTTGTTGTTCCTTACAGTCATCTTCTTAAGCGCTCTTCAGCCGTCTCTTGATAAGCATTTGCAATCTCGGACAGCGTTACCATGCACCAACGTACAGACACACATAGGCAATGGTGAATCACAGGACACGCTAAGTTTTTTGAACTCCCCAGCAAGCTGTGATGGACTCGAGAGCGCGAATTCGGACGGATCTATGCATGTTTGAGGGAAAGACTGCCACTCCACAGACTATTGCCAATAATCCACAAAATTATCCTGGGCTACATGTGGCTTCCTAGCGACTCAGATCCGTGTTCCTCATCAGTTCTTCATATCATATGAAGGCCTCATGAACCCTTGAAATCCGCGCGAGTAACGACGTATCACAAAAAGCTCTTGCTGGCATTCGAACATTGGTTCTTCCATCGACAGCCTGCATATCGCGGCATATCTACAACAGTTGGTGGATCCGTGCCCAACTGCTGACTCTAGCCTGGGCGTAATGGCAATAGAACAAGAGACGTTTAGACCAGAAGCAGAGACAGAGTCAAGACTAAGCAGCGGGCAAGTGTCGCTCAATCGATCAATGTAGACCGCTACAGTAGGGTAGTAGCTGACCATTCTTTAGTCATTTTCCCTTTTAATCATCGGGGATGGTCGAGGAAGGGAGATGAATAAATGTGGTTGTATCTTACATCATCCACCTCCGCGGTCCCTCCACCCTTCCGCCTTCGAAGTCGAGAGTCGTCACAATCCGTGTTCACCACGTCAAACAATCTCCTCTTGTCTCCTGTCTTTTCCCACCACCTCTGCCCCTCCGCCATTTGAATTATTCTGCCATTTCTCTTCGACCTTCCACCTTGGATGAAAACCCTTGTAGCCTTTTTTTTGCTCTCATTTGTTTGTCTCTGCCCATCGATTCATATAGCCTCGACGGCATTACTACTCTTACAGCTTGCCGCCCCATCGGCATCCACTTCACAACCACTCGCCCCATCTCCTTAGCCGAACCTCCCTATCCGACCCCCTCATCTTCCTCGCCCCATCTCTCTCAACTTCACCCCCCGTTTTACGAATGGCGGGATCGGTGTCGACGTCTACATAATCGAAACTCCCCGACCCGGTAACTTATGGCCAGGCAAAGGCCCTCCGCCAACCGTCAGGACCCTCTCGAGGATTATTCCGTTTCCCCCGCAGGAGCTTCTTCCGCCTCTTCTGCTCTGAGGTAGCTACCCGCTCCTTTTCTCCTCGCCTTTCTCCTTTCCATATCGTCTCTCTCTCCTTTCCACTGCTATTTCCATCGTGCCCAACCCAGAGGCTCGAGAAAACGAGAAAACCTTGGCGGATCCTGCTATCCCCTCGAGTGCATGTGGTGCCATCAACTCGATCCCAGGCGTGATAGTTCACCGACCGCGGGGGAATTCCATCTCGCCTCCTCCAGACCTTCAGCCTCTTACACCCCCATCTCTTCACATCCCGTATCTCAAGGGTACCCGGAGGAAGTCGTCGGTCGCTGGTGCAGGGCGATTGTGACCCAAGAAAGCTCCCATCTCTCCACTCTCACCCACAACCGTCCGTAAAACAGTATCTCATGTCATCCAGAACAACTCGCTCCTCCGCGAGACTTGCTACAGATCCTCCTCCCGACGCTGACTTCGGTTCGGCTTCGACGCACGCCGCTGGCTCGGCCCCCTCCCGGAAACGCAAAGCCCCTGGTCGCCGGGATCGACAAGCAGACACCCAGAACCAGCCCCCGGCCCCCTCTTCTCCTCGGCGATCGAAAAGACAGAAGACCGCGGAATCGCATTCAGTGGCGCCTTCCGGTCCCACTGCCCCTGTCCCTCGTCGATCCGCCGCCACTCGTGGTCGAACCGCCATGTCACAGCCGGGGTAATTAATGCTGCCATGTCCTGGTCATGATCTATATTATATAGAGAAAGCTGACATTTATCTCTGCTTAGACCATCGTCTCGCCCCTCGGAGGAATCAAAGTCAACTACATCACCGCCTCCGTCACGGCGGAGATCTAACCGAAATGGTAGGCTAACTGATGAAAATCCCGTGCATCGCCTCAACTTACATTTATTGTCTAATAGATCGTCTCGCTGCAACTCAGTCGCCACCTCCACGACGATCGAAGAAGCGTGCCCCCAAGTCGAATCCCGATGCAATAATGCGAGATGCGGAGGAGGATTTGGAGGAGCAAGAAGCCAAAGACGCGCTGGAAGAATCTCCACCTGGGGATAGCAATGACGACACCAATCACTCGGCATTTGATGATGAGGATCTGGATCCATTCTCGAGTAGCCTTTTTGGTGGCCGAGGACCGATGGGTCTCCAGAGCACACTGCGTGCGCTCAGCGGCATTATGTCGGGCATGTCGAGTCGTCTTCGAGATATTCTCTGTAATTTGAGAGCAAAGGATGATCCTTCCGTTCAATTGATCGCTCTACAGGAATTGTCGGATCTCTTGCTTGTTTCGAATGAGGACAATCTCTCAGGCCAATTCTCTCCGGATCCATACGTCAAGGAACTGGTCACTTTAATGCAACCAAATCAATATGGCGAAGAAAACCCTGAAATAATGCTCCTCGCCTGCCGCTGCCTCGCAAATTTAATGGAAGCTCTACGTGGCTCGGTCGCCAATGTCGTGTATGGTGGCGCGGTTCCCATCCTTTGTCAAAAGCTATTGGACATCCAATTCATCGACTTGGCTGAACAAGCTCTCAGTGTATGTTCTTTTTCCCCAATTGTTGCTGATGTCATTTTTGTTGTCTTGGCTAACCTGCTTGGTACAGACTTTGGCCAAAATTTCCGTTGACTTCCCTGCTTCGATCGTGCGGGAAGGAGGTCTCACAGCCTGCCTGACCTACCTCGACTTCTTCCCCACGAGCACTCAAAGGACAGCTGTCACAACAGCGGCCAACTGCTGTCGTAGTCTTCCTCATGACTCTTTCCCTGTGGTGCGGGATGTGATGGGAACTTTGCTCAATGTCCTTTCCAGCAATGACCCCAAAGTCGTCGAGCAGGTCTGCCTTTGTGTCTCCCGTATTGTTGAGAGCTTCAAGCACCGGCCCGCAAGCCTGGAAGAATTGATTGAACCTGCCATGCTCAAGGCCGTCCTTCGTCTGTTGCTGCCGGGTACCACAAATCTGATCGGCCCGCACATCCACACACAATTCCTTCGAGTCCTCGCAATAACAGCGAAAGTCAGCCCACGCTTGTCGATTGAACTCCTCAAGATGGACGTCGTAGACACTCTCTACCAGATCTTGACGGGCGTATCGCCTCCTCAAGACGTGGATAGTACACGCGTCAAGATGGATAGCGTCTTGGTCATGCAGGCATTGATTCACCGTCCTCGCGAACAGGTCTTTGAAACTCTCAATGTCATCTGCGAATTGCTACCGAGTATCCCCAATCGCGAAGCCTCCAAGACCGACAGCGTGCTCAGCTCGTACTTTGACAACAGCATGTCCATCGGCCTCAAGGCGTCCAAGACCAAGGATGCCTCAGAGGAGAGACGGGCGTTGCTAGACAGCTGCAAGCCCGAATTGAAGCGCTTCGCCATGATCCTTTTCCCCACTTTGACCGATGCGTACTCGAGCACGGTCAATTTGCATGTTCGCCAGAAGGTCTTGATTGCGCAGCTAAAGATGCTGCACATTTTGGAGCCCAGCTTAATTGAAGATGCTTTGCGCACGGTTCCCTATTCGTCGTTCCTCGCGTCTATTCTGTCGCAAAAGGATCACCCATCGCTCGTATCGCTTGCTCTTCGTTGCGCGGAGCTTTTGTTCCAGCGTCTGGAACACGTTTATCAGCATCAATTCCACCGAGAAGGCGTCATCTCCGAGATCGCGAAACTTGCCGAATCTCCTCTGGCTGGTGATCAGGAAGTTGCAACACCGGCTGGTGCGAAGAAGAGCTCGACTGAGACCTCTGTCAATGCCGATGTCCGATCCGAAGATGCTCAAGCCAGCAACAACAAGGACGACGATGCCGATGACAATGATGGGGATGATTTTGATGACGAGGACGAGGATGATGAGGATCAGGACGATAATGAGGATGATTCCGACTCTGACAGCTCTTCCATCGATGGTCGCCAGGCTCTTGCTAAGATTGACAACACTCTCAATAATCTTGTCATTCGCGATGCTCAGGCTTTCCTCAAGATTTACGAGGCGGGCCAAGGCGCTACCGTGCGTGACGAGGCCGAGAAGATTTTGACTGAATTGCAAGGCTTGGCTGCCAAAATCCGAGCCTTTTACTCCGACGGTAATGAGCAAGAGGGTGTCCCCCTCTTTAAAAGCCTGGCTGCTTACTTTGATGGGGACGCACTCAAGAGCATCACGAGCTCGGAGCTGCTCAACTCAGGGATTATCCAGGTCCTTCTAGACGTTCTCGCTGGCTCTAAGGCTTCATCTTGCATTCGCCACGCCAGGGCAGCTTTTTTGCAAGCCTTTATGGGTACGACAATTTCTGAGAAAGCCCAGAGCCAGAGTACCGCGATCACTCCCTTCAGCGTACTTATCAGAAAATTACAAGACTTGCTAAGTAGGACTGAGCATTTCGAGGTGATTACTGTCAGCCACAATTCGCTGGAGAATACTCGCAGCAATGCTACATACATGCTCGGGAAACAGCTTCGTCTCAGACTTGTTGCCGAGGATGGATCTGACGTGCCTCGTCCCTACAAGAATATCATAGTCTCAATTCACGCCATCGCCACATTCAAAGCCTTGGATGACTTCCTTCAGCCACGAATTGCCATGTCGGAGCGTCCCCGTCCGTCCCGTACCCGAGACTCGATCCTCTCTCAGCTTGCCCAAGCAGCCAACATTCGGGATCAGCTTGCTTCAGCAAACGCGCCCCGGCCACCGGGTGGCAGCCTCCCGACTCGTCCTGCCGCACAGGGCACTACCAATGATTCGACGGGACAGCACCATGATCGTGATACTGGAGCCAGTCACCGACATCGCGGCATGCGTTTCCAGGAAGAGGAGGACGAGCACGACGACGAGCCACTCGAGTGTGCCGACGAGCGACAATTGAGCGAAGACGAGGACGAGGATGTCGATGAAGGCGACGAGGATGAGGCCCTCAATGCCATCGTCGACGACCTTGAGGACGACCTTGAAGACGACACTGTCCAGGATCCTACGGCTGTCAACCTCGAGGTTGCCTCCTCGGGCAAGGTCACTGCTCGCAAGGAAGATGGTACTCGAATTGGGACACCGTCTCAGTCGACCGCAGCATCCAAGACCACCTCATCGGCTCCCAGCACCGCTTCAACTCATCCCGCAGGCCACAGCTCAATTGCTACCGCCGGGCGTCCATTTTCCTCATACGCCGCCGCGATGGCATCTGTCCCCCAAGACTGGCACATTGAGTTCTTTGTGGATGGTAAGCCCATTGCAAGCGACACTACTGTCTATCGTGCGGTCCATCACAATCGAGAGCATATAGATGAGGCCAACCTTAGGAATGTCTGGTCCGCCGTCCATACTGTGACTTTCCGGCGAGTTCCAGGTCCGCCCCCGCCCGAGCCATCAACTCTTGCCGCGAGTGGGCAGGACGCTGCGTCAGATGACGAGAGCTTGGAAATTCCTGCATCCCTGAACAAAGACGCTACCACAGCTTCCATGCTGCGTCTACTTCGTGTCCTCCACGAGATGAACGCGACTATCGACGATATCCTGACGGAGACTCGTGATCATACTCACATTACCCCCGAGCCTCTATCCCAGTTCATCAACACGAAGCTTACTGCCAAGGTGAACCGACAGCTTGAGGAACCGTTGATCGTTGCGAGTAGCTGTCTTCCAAGCTGGAGCGAGGACCTAGCTCGACTGTTTTCGTTCTTGTTCCCCTTCGAGACGCGACATTTGTTCTTGCAGTCTACCGCATTCGGTTACTCTCGTGCTATGATGAGATGGCATAACTCGCAAAGCACCGAAGATAGTCGTCGTGACTTGCGCCGTGACGAACGACCTTTCCTTGGTCGCCTCCAGCGACAAAAGGTCCGCATTTCGCGTTCTCGCATTCTAGACTCTGCGATGAAGGTCATGGAGCTCTATGGCTCGTCGCCCAGTGTGCTCGAGGTAGAATACTTTGAAGAAGTCGGAACCGGGCTAGGCCCTACCCTTGAGTTCTACTCCACAGTCTCCAAAGAATTCTCGAGGAAGAAGCTCAAGATTTGGAGGGAAACTGATGCCACCTCGGGTGCTGAGTATGCCTTTGGCAAGCGTGGTCTCTTCCCTGCCCCTATGAGTGAAGAGCAGGCCTCGCAGGAATCCGGCAAGAAGCAACTGAACCTTTTTAAAGTGCTTGGAAAGTTCGTCGCACGCTCCATGCTTGATTCGCGCATCATCGATATCTCCTTTAATCCGGCTTTCTTCCGGATTGCGGACACTCTCTCCTCTGTCGCACCCTCGCTGGGTACAGTGAAGGCTGTCGATGAAGACCTTGCCAAGTCTCTCATCATGTTGAAGCGGTTTGTTAATGCCAAGGATGCTATAAAAAATGACAAGTCCTTGTCCTCGCACGAAAAGGCATCGGCCATCGAGAACATTCAGGTTGACGGAGTCCGAGTCGAGGATTTGAGCTTGGACTTCACCCTGCCCGGTTATCCTGATATTGAACTCATCGCAGATGGGTCCAACGTCCCACTTACCATCGACAACGTTGACCAGTATGTGGAGGGCGTCATCGACATGACTCTAGGTAGTGGTGTTCGGCGCCAAGTGGATGCCTTCCGGGCTGGCTTCTCCCAAGTCTTCCCCTTTTCAGCCCTCCGCGCATTCACCCCTGGCGAGCTTGTCATGCTCTTCGGACAGGCCGAGGAGGACTGGTCGATTGAAACACTTATGGACTCAATCAAGGCCGATCACGGGTTCAACATGGATAGCAAGAGTGTGCGCAACTTGCTTCACACCATGTGCGAGTTGGACTCGCAGCAGCGTCGTGATTTCCTCCAATTTGTTACGGGTAGCCCTAAACTTCCCATCGGCGGTATGTCTATTCCTTGAGACTCAGCTGATTGAGCCGAGCTAATTTTATTTTTCTCACAGGTTTCAAGAGCCTTACGCCTATTTTTACGGTCGTGTGCCGCCCAAGCGAGCCCCCATACACTCCAGATGACTATCTGCCTAGTGTCATGACTTGCGTGAACTATCTCAAATTACCCGACTACAGCACCTTGGACGTTCTTAAAGAGCGACTATTGGTTGCCATCAAGGAAGGACAAGGCGCATTTCACCTCTCCTAGATTCCGGCCCTCGCCTGTACCCCCATTCTGGAGCCCCCGATATTCTCCTCTCTAAAACTGTCGCTTGGCGATGCCAGCTGTGCTGGACCACCAAGTTCTGTTATCCATGTGTTTCTTCTCATCCTCCTACAGGGATGAGCGAAATTCGTTTTCATGATGCGACGACGCGTGACTTTGCTTTTTCAAATTTCATTCTCCCATTATCAGGTTTTCGGAAGGGCTGTTTCGTTTTTTTTTCTTTTTTCAAATTACTCGACAAGTCATCTGGAATGAGGGGCGTCAAGGCGGGATTCGGTTTTCTCTTTCTCCTTTTGCATGATAGTGATATTAGATAGCAATGGATGGCCCTTTCCATCGTCCACTGAATCGTCTGGCAAGGTTTGGTAGAGTCTATCATTAAGTAATTAGTCTATCAATATTGGTTTGTTGGTCGTCTTCGCTTCTGTCTGATGGTCGACCTAATTCAGGTTCTATAGACCGATACCATGGACTGCGTGTGTCTTCATGTTAGCATGTCATCACCCAATCAGTCCATCGGCGCAAAATCACTCACATCGGCAAACTTGGGCTCCACAAACAAAGCCCTCGCCTCTGAAACCATCACAGCATCCTTATGATCCTCGCTCAACAAGTCATCATCAGGCACAAGACTCTTCGCATCCAGCGGCGCAGACAGCGGCAAGGGAAGATAAGTCATCTTCCCCTCAACCCACGCCTTCCTGCCTTCGACTTTAGTAGTCTCTGCGCGCAACACATAAACTCGATCCGGCAGCGCAGGCTTCCGAAAATCAACATTCAAATTAGCCGTCATCCCCAATCCACTCGGGAACGCTGCGGAGACACATCTAGCAAAGACCTCGTCGAACAGAACGGAAAGCAACCCGCCATGAACAAAGCCGGGATGACCACAGAGGTCACGACCAATATGGAAGACTGATACGACACTGCTAACGGTGGTGGTACTTCCAGACTCGGTCTTCATCTTGCGAGACGATGTCCACATGTAAGGAGCTAGTGCGAGCTTGCCTGTTCCTGCTAGACTACCGCCGACGAAATGATGCTGTCGAATCGCTGATGGGATGGCGAGATGGGGACGCGATTCTTTGTAGGTCTTTCGGGATTGGCGAAGAGATTGGACAAGAGGCAGTTGGGAGATGATGGCGTCGAGATTGGCAGTCTCATCGAGAGGCACTGGTCTTTGGGAGGGTGATTGAGTCTGTGGTTGTGCGAAGAAATGCGAATTTTCCGCTTGTGGCTGTGTTTGAGGAAGTGCTTGTTCGTGGACGACAGCAGAGCGAGAGGGGCCTTGTTGGTGCAAGCACGATATGGGCCCTGCTGGTGAGAATGCGGGTTTAAAAGACCGAATTGTCGAGGAACGTAGCAGCCATTTGGTCGCCTGGGGAAGACTGGGTAATTTCGAAGCCATGTTGCATATAATTTAGAGGTCTATATTCAAGAAGCAGAGACAGTGTTAAAACCTCAAATCGCAAAAAGAAATGCAATGGATTCAACCCACCGGAAAATAGCCGATAAAGGAGCTAATGCACACCAATTTCTTCCGCCACGTGGGATCAGGACGATCGGCACGATTTGCAGATCGAACTTGTGTTAAGTAGCGTCTGGAGTGTAGAAAGACCCGAAAACGAAGCAAATGCCAGGGTACACACAAATCGGCCAAATTACTCACAATGGGACTGAGACGGGGGGCGCTTATCTATTTTAATATGCTTATGAGATCATCCGGCACTTCCAGCCGGTATTCATTTTCTCTCAACAAACTACATTTTTTTTTCGTCATGTCCGGTCCTGACAGTGGGGCGCTTAGGGCCGACTTTCGGCGGGCGTCTTCGGGGAGTCGCCGAGGGGGAAGATCTCGGGATGCCGATTATGATAAGATAAGCTGCCACGCGAGGACCAAAATCAAGGTTTCAAGGTACACATTCACCTGACTCGGATGATGACGAGCTCATTTACTCCATATTGATGACGGCTAATGCGAAGCTTTGATTCATTTTGTTCTGGTTCTCCAAATGACTTCATTTTGGTATAAAGATGCTATACTGAATTAGGGCTATACAAAACAGAGAAGCCAGGGCTGATTTCTATTGCAACAGCGGAGACGCAACTAGAAATTCAATGGATCCAGGTGTCCCAAGAAGGAATTGTTGCCCTCACCCCGAAGGAGAGCTTCAATGTCAATGCGTCCAGCGGTGAGATACCGCTCGCTGACACCGATGTTCACGCGCTGAGAAAGTTGATGCTTCAACTCGGCACGAAGTGCGGCCAATTCGCCCTTAGTAATGCTACTGGCCTGCTTTTCCTTCTGGTGGCGACCACCACCACGGCCACGGCCCTTACCCTGAGACTCATCGAATTCGTCACTGTCATACTCGACACCAAGATCCTCAGCTGCAGAACGGAGCCAATTATCTTCAGCGGAAATCTTTTCTTTGGCAATGGTCGAGTCGGTAATCTTCCGGGCGAGATCGATGCGCGGACGCACACGAGATACAACTCGGCGATCAATATCAAGAGACTCCAAAGGTAGCTTTTTCATGGGTCCCTTCTTGCCGTTTTGAGCGTGAACCTTGGCAGCGAGACGGGCCACGCTGACAACTTCTTCCGGGGCACAGATGATCACACTCTTACCGACCGCACCAGCACGAGCAGTACGTCCAGATCGGTGGACGTAGGTGTCTGCGGTGCGAGGAGCGTGGTAGTGAATAACACAGTCGATACCCTTGATATCGAGACCACGTGCCGCCACGTCGGTGGCGACGAGAATAGAGCTGGGACTTGATGTTGGTGAAGAGAATCGCTCTACCGAGCGGAGTCGGGCTTTCTGTGCCATGGAAGAGTGAAGAGCTAGGGCGGGAAGTTGCAGATTTTGCAGCAGTTGGGTAAGACGGCGAACTGCCGAGATGGAATTGGTGAAAACAAGGGTTCGGTGCTTGGGGTAGTAAAGAAGAAGTGAGTATAGGTAGAGATCCTGTAATAGTTAGTCTTTGGCCTTCTTTTACCGGCAGAGATATAGACAAGCATTGCTTACCTTTTCCATTGCGGGACATTCAACAATTCCTTCCTTCAGTCCCTCGGCCATCTGCTGAACGGGGTTGACATCAATGAATTTTGGTTTCTCTTCCCGAAAGTTCAGCTTCTTCAGCAGGTATTCCATGGACTCTTTCTTATTCATCAGATCACCTCCAGTCCAACGGCTCTTTCCAGCCAACTTTTGTTGCAAGTCTCGGTGGAAAGTAGCAGAGAACACAAGGGTCTGGCGAACGCTCGGCTCCTCCTCCGCGGCCTCTTCCTGCTCATCCATGTCGGGGAAATCACCCTGCTCCTTGCGATCCAAAGCACCCAAAATTTCTTCCACTTCCTTGAAATGGCCCTCGCTAAGCAGACGATCGGCCTCGTCAACCACCAGGAATTTGATACCCTGCATCTTGCGGATCAAACCAGAACCGGTACTCAGGATTTCCCACACACGACCTGGGGTACCAATGACGATATCGGCGTTAGCCAGCTGCCTCTGCTGTTTCTGAATAGACAAGCCACCAGTTAACAGAGCGATGCGTGCATCGGCATCCGGGGCGTTTGTAATGAGATCACCAATGTGCTTCGCCAATTGATGCGCCAGCTCTCGGGTGGGTGAAAGGATGAGCGCCATAGGATTAGACTCGGACTTCTTGCCCTCGTCTTCCTTCTTCCCTCGCTTCTCCAAATAATGCTCGAGGATTGGGATGCCGAATGCCAGTGTTTTACCGGAACCAGTCGAAGCCTTACCAACCACATCATGGCCATCCAGAATTGCAGGGATACAGGACTGTTGCACGGTAGTCGGTGTTGAGAAGTTGAGCTTAGAGAGACTGGTAAGGATCTCTGGAGAGAGACCGAGCTTATCCCACGCTGATACATCTGCGCCATCGTCCTCTCCAGCCTCTTCGAGCGCCGCAAAGGAGAGACCAGCCTTCAGGTTCGGATCCCGTTTAGGCTGTGCCTCCTTGGACTTTACCTCCTTAGCCTTCTTCTCCTTGTTCTTCGTTTTCTTATCATCCTTTGCGGGCTGCGCCTCGGCCGCTGGAACAGCGGTGGGCTTCTCCTTGGAATCATCGTCGCTAAAACCATCCCACTCTTCACCGTCTTCGGCAGATGGCTTCTTCAGAATCGATTTTTTTGCTTTTCCTTCCTTGGCCTATGAGATTGCGTTGTGTTAGAATCACTGGGTTCACGAATTATAACTTGCAGCTACACACCTTGAACTGAACCTCTCCCCCACCTGAAGATTTGATGATGTCCACTCCATCAATCTCTTCCAATCCAAGGAATCCAGTCGCATCTTCTAAGCGATCAGGCAGAGCAACTTCCGTCCAGTTGAGGTCGTCAATACCGACAACACCGTCCCAGGAATCATCGTCCGTCACCGGGGCGGATTTCGCGGCCTTCTTGCGCTTCTTGGATGCAGCCGCCTGGGCTTTTGGGTCACGACCTCTCTTTTGTCCCATGATTGTAGCGGCACCTGTATGGAATGCTCAGGCTTGTGTATTTAGCAAGCAGAGAAAAAGCTGATCGGAGCAGTCGCATGAGAAAAAAAGCGGCAGAAACACTCCGCCTTGGAAATCTTATCGGCGTTGCTCCCCACGTTAAAATTACTCCGCGACGCAAGAGCCCGCCCCTCGAAGCCAATTAATTATCAGCTCCATTGGGCTCGTCCAGTCCTAAATTTTCAGCATGGGCAAGTCGTCCAAAGACAAGCGCGATGCCTACTATCGCCTGGCAAAAGAGCAAAATTGGCGCGCCCGCTCCGCCTTCAAGCTAATTCAAATTGACGAGCAATTCGACCTTTTCGAGTACGAGAACCCGGACCGTGTAACGAGGGTCGTGGATCTTTGCGCTGCACCAGGTAGCTGGAGTCAGGTCCTCAGTCGCGTTTTGATCAAGGGCGAGAGTTTCGGACGACGGGCTTGGATCGACAAGAAGCGGAGAGAAAAAGAGGTCTTGGACAATGCCAACAATACGACCACTGGCAGTGACAATGAGCCCGAAATTCCCTTTGGAGAGAGCGACCCAAGCTCCGAATTGAAACCTCGAAAGAATGTCAAGATTGTCTCAATTGATCTCCAACCTATGGCTCCGCTCGAGGGTATCACCACTCTCAAAGCCGATATTACCCACCCTTCCACTATTCCTCTTCTCCTGCGTGCTCTAGACCCCGAAGCATACGAATCCTCTTCACCCTCCGCCGACTCTCCATCCCAACCTCCGGTAGCAATTAAGCAGCCTCACCCAGTTGACTTGGTCATCTCCGATGGTGCGCCGGATGTGACAGGTCTGCACGACCTTGATATCTACATCCAATCACAACTGCTATACGCTGCGCTGAATCTTGCGATGGGAGTACTGCGACCAGGCGGCAAATTTGTCGCTAAGATTTTCCGAGGCCGAGATGTCGACCTTCTGTATGCGCAATTGCGCACCGTCTTTGAGAGGGTTAGTGTTGCCAAACCACGAAGTAGTCGTGCTAGCAGTCTAGAGGCATTCGTGGTGTGTGAGGGATTCATTCCCCCTGTCAACGAGGATGGACTGGCTGGTATGGCAGCCTTGAAGAACCCTCTGTTTGGCGGGGCTGCAGCACCGAAGCCTGTTTCTGAAGATGGTAACCTGGCCGTCGAAGTGCGCGAGCAG
Organism: Penicillium sp. F50; assembly: GCA_037356195.1. Taxonomy (NCBI): domain Eukaryota; kingdom Fungi; phylum Ascomycota; class Eurotiomycetes; order Eurotiales; family Aspergillaceae; genus Penicillium; species Penicillium sp. F50. The sequence continues at coordinate 2,357,358 of JAYXSA010000054.1, read as the reverse complement.
CTGGACGAAGATACCAATGCTCGTTCACTTTTGGTACAACCGTCCTCCGCTAGCAATGTTTCCACTCCTGGACACTCAATTCAAGTGCAGCATTTGCAAAAATCTACATCGGAGGATCCGGTTCCCTCGCAGAAGCTTCCGAGCAAATTTGCCTTAGAGCATCGCTGGATCCCCTCATTCATTGCTTGCGGTGATCTATCTGCCTGGGATTCAGATGCAACATATGCTCTTCCACCTGACTATGTTACGCTGAACCCAGTACAGCCTCCCACAGCGCCTCCTTATCGAAAGGCTTTGGAATTGAGAAAACAAATGGGTGGAGCTTATGGAAAGACCAAGCCCAGGATAGCTGGACAATCGTAATGTCTCATGCAGCATGCAGTTATGAACAATAAAGTCAAATTATATGATATTCCCATTCTAAGGACCTACATCAGTTGCCATAATCAACTAGCTCAAACCGGATTCTCTGGGCAATCGATCGTCCAGTAGAATAAAGTACATAGAAGACTGGTCAATTAGGATGACCTAAATTAGTCAAGGCTCTAGGAAGTGGCATTACCAATTTTCAAACAATCCAGAAGTCACTACGGAGACTGTGCCCAGAGTACTCCGTACATACAACTGAGATAAAGCAACGCACCAATAGCCAGCCCAAATAGTTCCAATTTCAAGGTCAACCATAGTTTTAGTCGGGCGGTAAACGATAGGAGGTCCGCTATACCAGAAAGATCGCAATCAAAAAAGGCCAAAAAATGCTCACTGCCAGATTTGAACTAGCGACTTCGTGATTACTAGTCACGCACTCTACCAACTGAGTTAAGCGAGCCGTTGAGTTGTTGATACAAGCGGTGGAAATTTGCATTATGAACCTTTCGCAATATTGTACTAAGCACTAATACGGAGTATAATACGCAGCAGGTCAACCTTGCGGAATTTACATGCTTCGTGCGGAAGTACAACAGGTTCACCCGACGCGCGTCTATCAGATCACACGTCTTATGAATTTCTGAAAATTTGTACAGAAACTTGGACAAGCGGAGGATTTGACAAGGTACTAATTATGAAGAAAAAAGACTAGGCCATAGATCTGCGTCAACTTGGCAAAAGACGCACCACGAATCTCAATTTGGGTCTGACGTTAAATGGAGCAGCTTCTTCGAACCTCAATCAGAGTACAGACGCCTATGTCGAGTTCACACTGGGAACTTAATACAGGGACGGAAAATTAATCATAAAGTTCAATCATATATGCATTTTGAAGTCTATGAAAAGGCAGATTCGCTAGGCCAAAACAAAGAATCTAAAGGGTAGTGCGGGGGAAAACACAAAACGAGAAAAGCCCATCATCAGATCATGATACCAATAAGACACATGTCTAGTACACCTCCAGGACATAGCGCTCCTCATCCTTGAGTTTCTCAATCTCCTTGCGGGTGTCAACCTTCTTGCCATTGGCCTTGGCCTCGGCGGCAATAGCCTCCTCCAAGACAGCGGTGACATCGGGAACGGGCCAGGTGGGTCCGCACAGATAGAAGGCACCCTCCTCGCGGATATATGCCTGCACAATCTCGGGCAGGGTCTGGCGCATGCGGTCCTGGATGTAGATCTTCTCTGGCTGATCACGAGAGAAGGCTGCACCGAGGAGTGTGATGACACCGGCGGCCTGGTAGGCCTCCCATTCCTCACCGTAGCAGTACTCCTCGCGCTGGTGGCGGGAGCCCATGTACAGTAGGACGGAGCCAATCTCCTTACCCTGGGCCTTCTCGAGAGCGCGGTGCTGAACGAAGGCACGGAAAGGAGCAAGACCAGTACCCAGACCAGCCATGATGAGAGGCTGGGTCGACTTGGGGGGCAGCTTCATGACACTGGACTTGACGCTGACGCTGACGGGGGTGCCGGGTTGCAGACGGCTCAAGTAGCGAGTGGCCAGACCGAAGCGGTCGCGGCCCTTGGGGTCAGTCCAGTTGACAGCGACAATCATCAGAGCGACGATGTTGGGGGTGACCTTCTGGCACGAGGCGATGGAATATTCACGGCGCTTCAGAGGACCGACAATGCGGACAATCTCGTGGAAGTCAGGATGAGCAGATGGGTACTCGAGCAGGACATCGGCGAAGGTGATAGTGTCAACTTCAGCGCGACGCTTGAACTCGACAGCACCATCGGGGCCGCCCAGAGTAAGGAGGTCGGTCTTCTCCTTCTCATCGGAGGCGAACTCGGCCAGAGCCTCGTAGAAGCGCTTGGGAGGGCGACCGAAGATGTCGACGTTCTGGACCAGAGCCTGGTACACAGTGCGATTCTCGAGGACGGCTGGGTTCTCGCGGCTGGGAACCTCGACAATGGCATCGGGATTCAATCCGTAAAACTCAATGAACTTGATGACATCTTCGGGGTCGTTCTCAGCGTGGACACCCAGAGCCTCGCCAATGTCATAGGTGAGACCAGAGTCACCAAGATCGAACTCGATGTGGAAAATATTACGGTCATAGGTGACGGGGGTGAGACGGCGGTTCTCCTTGACGTGGACAGTGAAGGTCTTAGTGGCCAGGTCAGGGCGGAGAGCGTTCTTGGTGTCAAAGGCTTCCTTAAACGCCAAACCACGGGCAGCAGTCTCCCAGTCCTTGAGCAGAGTGGGGGGCTCAGACTCATCCTTGTCGAATGAGACGAAGCTGTTGGCGGAGATATCCTTGGGGAGCTGAGCGGCCTCGCTGACACCCTCGGGCTCCTTCCAGGATTCGGGAATCTCAATCTGGCGCAGGACCTTCTCAAGGTCCTTGGTGACAGTCTCCAAGGTATCAGCGTTGCCAGAGATGGAAGCGAGCTTCTTGGTGGCAATACCCTCCTGGGCGGGGAGGGCAACGCGGATGAAGGAGGCTTGAAGAATCAAGGTCTCCAGGGAGGAGTCCTGGACAGCAGACGGGTCAACAACGAAGAGCAAGATACCGCGCTGGGCAAGGGCCTGGCGGAAAGCAGCAGGCAGTTTCTTCTCGAGATCTTCATCCTTGACACCAGGAGCGCTGAGAATGAGCTTGCCATTGTCCTTGACGGAGGCGAGCACATCAACATCATTGAGCAGGGCAACGTTTCCAACGTAGGAGACATCGGCAGCAGTGACCGCGTAAGGAGCGTCAATGATTTTAGCACTCTTGCGGATGTCAACACGGATAGCACCTCCCTGGATAAGGTTATCGTGAATCTTGCTGACGGTGACATTGCTTGCTGAGTCGGCAGCAAGAGCCTGGCTGAGGGTGAGCGAAGCCTCCTCGGCGACGGAGTTGTCAACATCCCAGAAAGTGTATTCCTGTACGGTTGCAGGGTCGAGCAGCTGCAGAGGAGCTGCTTCATTGGTGGCGCTGTCGACAGGCAGAATAGGCTTGTCGAAGATACGCTGGAAGGCGGCAGCGACGTTGATTAGGTCCCAGCGCTGAGAACGAGAGTATTTGATCTCAACAGTGGATGGTGCGTGCTCACGACCGGTGGCGAAGGTCAGAGCGGCAAGGACATCCTCGTATAGGGCAGAGTGAACACCCTCCTCCTGGACAGCCTGCTCGCTGACAACCTGGCCAAGCACACCCACAGTCTTGGTGGACTGGGGAAGCACGCGCAGGAACTCCTCCTCAATGAAGGGACGGTAGACACGGACGTTGACGACACCAATTTGAACACCGGCCTTGGCCAGGGAGCGAGCAACCTGAGCAGCAAGGGCGGCCTCAACAGTACCGAAGACAACCAGTACGGAAACGGGCTCGGCGTGGCCGTGGTACTCGAATGCACCATAATCAGTGCCAAGCTCGCCGTTGAGAGTCTTCAACAGCTCCAAGACCTTGCCCTGGGCATCGAGGTGACGGTTTAGCGAGTCATCAAGAGACTTGCGAACGGTCTCGTAAGCCCGAGTCAATCCCTCCTTGTCCAGAACATCGATAACACGCGTGGTCTCGCGGCCAACACGGACGCCGTCATAGATGTGAATGGAGGGTAACACGGAAGCAAGTAGAGTTGTGAAGAGGGCCATGTGCTGAGATTCGTGAGCCGAGCCACTGGAGACCAGACCGAGACCGAGGTCCTCAGCCAGCGAAAGGGCCGAAGCGTAGTCGGAGACAAGACCCTCGTCGCTAGTATAGTCGACGGCGGCGACATGCGCAGCCACCGGGCTGGCAACGGAGTACAGCAGGGAGAGCTGTTCCAACGCAGAGCGCATGTAAGGGAGGGTGGCCGAGGAAGCAACAATTCCCTGGGGAACATGGCGCTTCTTCAAATCAAAGTCCTGGGAAAACAAATAGCCCAGGGCGAGATTTCCGGCACCCTGACGAGTCTCGAGGGTCTTGACAACAGGAGATTCGCCATTGGTCTTAGTTTCCTTGGCCGCAGACCACTCACGCAGGGCAGCATCGAGGTCGAAGGTCTCTGGGGAGTAGGAGAAGATCTTGTCACTCAGAAGGTACGCCACTTGCTGAATGAGGGTCTGGGCGGTGGTATATGTAGGGCCCGAAAGGGTAGACAGAGCCGGATTTGTGGCGGCCATGGTGAGTCTAGTTCTTGTCTGATATTGTGCCCACAGCAACAATATCTCAAATAATGGACAAGAAGAATATCACCCTTACCGAAAGGATTAGATTTAGAGGAAAGAGAGGGGGAATGACTGGAAACCCATAAGTATAGAAAAACCCCCAGCGCATTTTGCCTAATGCGGCCTAGCGGAGAGCACGCAATCACGCAATTTGCTTATCGATAAGACAGTCGCCATCCGGCATCAGGACTGCTTATCGATAAAGATGGAAAACTTTGTGGGGCTGAGTCAGGGTCTTGGCATGAGTTGCATGCACAACCTTATTAGTAATAAACCTGGTCATAACTTGATTTGTGCTTACCAGCCTTCGTGAATGACACGGGGCTCATGTGACGAGGACGGGCACCGAGGCTCGAGGCTCGAGGCTCGGGAACGGGGGGAAATGTGGGACTGCGGAGACGATCCTAGGGCAGCTGGTGCGGAGTACAAAACCAGCTCATCATTCCCTTTGAGCAGCCCTACTAGCAACGTAAATTCATGACATATCATCCCATTCTCATCTCAGCATCATCTTTTATACTCTCTCATAATGGCGGAAAACTCATCTAACCCCATACCCTTCTCGGAGCCCCCTTATCTGCGTGGTCTCCCATCTCCGTATATCACACCTGCCCACCGTGAATTCCAGAAGCGATGCCGCAGGTTTGCATGGGAGAACTTGATTCAACATGCCATGGAATGGGAAAAAGCAGGTACTGTGCCTGGACATGTCTTTGACACATTCTGCAAGCACAACATGCTGCTGCCAAACATGCCCGCCCCGCTTCCCGTGAACTGGTTGAAGCGATTGGGGATCAATGATATCCTGGGTGTTAAAGTCGAGGATTGGGATTACATCTACACTGGAATCTACTGCGATGAGGTAAGCATACAATTGACTATTCTACAGGAGGTTCTCGTGTCACTAATTTCTGGTTTTATGCACAGCTGGCTCGTTCTGGCTTAAGCGGTCCTGGCGGATCTTTGAATGCGGGCTTTGCCTTTGGTATTCCCCCAATTGTCAAGTTCGGTAGCAAAGAGCTACAGGAGAGGTTCCTCCCTGATCTCCTTACCGGCAAAAAACGTGCCTGTATCGCCATCACCGAGCCCGAAGCTGGTAGTGATGTCGCAAACATTGTGACCACTGCTACCAAGAGTGATGATGGCAAGCATTATATTATCAATGGAACCAAGAAATGGTAAATCATAGAAAGATTACCGACAATCTAAATATTTTCTGACAAGGCATTAGGATCACAAATGGTATATGGTCCGACTATGCGACCATGGCCGTTCGAACTGGTGGTCCCGGACCGAGTGGTCTCTCGGTGCTGGTTGTACCCCTCAAGAACTACCCTGGAGTCACCATGCGTCGCCTGAAAGTTGCCGGGCAGATCACCGGTGGTACTACCTACATCGAACTCGACGATGTCCAAGTCCCCGTCTCAAACCTGATCGGCAAGGAGGGCCAGGGTATGCGCATCATCATGACCAACTTCAACCATGAACGTCTTGTCATCGCCGTTGGAGTCACTCGTGCCGCACGTGTGGCACTTTCTGCTGCTTTCTCTTACTGCCTCAAACGTGAGGCCTTTGGCAAGACCCTCATGGATCAGCCCGTAGTGCGACATCGTCTTGCCAAAGCTGGAGCCGAGCTTGAAACGATGTATGCCTGGGTTGAGCAAATCCTTTATCAGCTGTGCCATATGAGCAAAGAGGAGAGTGATATTCAGCTTGGCGGTCTGACAGCCTTAGCGAAGGCCAAGTCTGCGATGGTCCTCAACGAGTGTGCCCAAGTTGCTGTGCTCTTGTTCGGTGGCAATGGCTTCACGCAGACTGGTCAGGGCGAGCTTGTTGAAGGTGAGTTCATATCTAATATTTCCAATGGGCGTAAAAACTAACAACGGTGCTTCTTTAGCGATTCTACGAGATGTTCCTGGCGCTCGTATCCCCGGTGGCTCTGAAGATGTCTTGCTCGATCTGTCCGTGCGTCAGTTGGTCAAGATCTACCAGGCACAGGAAAAGATGCTGTCCAAGACCTCCAAAATTTGAGTCATCTTAAAAAGCTCAGCCTGTATTCAATGATACTCTTCAATAGCATCAATATATCCCCATTTTTTCACTTTCACTATTATGGCATCTGCGCTGAGGAAATGTCCAGGTGCTGTCACGGTCGCTTTCTGTTGAACTTTTTTTTTCTGAACCCATTTTTAGAGGTTGAACTACCGGCTTTTGTGAGATTTCAACCTGATAGGACTTCTCAACCCATCTGAATGATATGGTGATATAGCCTGAAAACAGACGAACCATATTATTTGAGCCGCTTCATTCCCGTATTATTACGTGGAAGGTGGGAGTACGGTCGGCTTCACATTACCTCATGAATTTATTGCAGTTGGCCATTTGAGCTAAATCTTTTCAGACCTTAGATCTCAGTAATACGTGTGTTTTCAAAAAGACACTTGCTAGTAAGCGCTAACGATACAAGGCGTTTTCAAAGTTAAAAATACAATCTGAACAAATATCTGAAAGGGTACTATAGCAAAGCTTAGCTCCGCAAATGACGAAAGCGCAGACACCCGCAAACCACCGCCACTTCCTTCCTGTCCCTTTCCTTCGAGCTCTCCAGCATCACAACGGAATAAAACCGAAAGAATAACCATGGCGAATGTAGCTTTGATTGGATGCACAGGCATGGTGGTACGAATGAGATCTTTCCGATCATTCTCCCCTTGAATCGCGTGGACAAAAGAACATCAAATCTCCCACTAACTCTGCCCCCATCTATCCAGGGTTCCCACATCCTCACCAGCCTCCTTGCCAACCCCGGTGTCACTCGAGTCGACACAATCTCGCGCCGAATCCCTCCGGCTGCCAGTGGTGCTCCGCAATCCAAGCTCACTACTTTCGTGTCTGATAAGACCGAAACCTGGGCCGGACAGCTTTCCGCGCTCACACCCACCCCGGAAATCTTCATCTCTGCCTTTGGCACAACCCGAGCCAACGCCGGTGGATTTGAGAAACAGTACAAAATTGAACATGGCTTGAATGTTGAAATGGCGCGTGCTGCGCACGCTGCTGGCGTCAAGGTCTACGTGTTGATCTCCAGCGCGAACGCGAGCAAGGCTTCTTCGATCCCTTACTCGCGCATGAAGGGCGAGATTGAAGAGGATGTGAAGGCACTCGGGTTTGAACGTACCGTCATTGTGCGTCCGGGCTTGATCACCGGTACTCGTGAGGAGAGTCGCCCGTTGGAGGCGTCTATGCGGTTTATTGCTGGATGGGCTGGCAAGCTGCACTCGGGCTTGAAGGATGGTTGGGCGCAGGATGCCGATGTTATTGCTCGAGCTGCGGTCAATGCTGGTCTGAAGGCACTTGAGGGTGATGTCCCTGCTGGTTGCGAGAAGGTGTGGAATATTGATGGCAGCCAGATTATTGCGCTCGGGAAGAATTCTGCTGCTTCGTCTTAGTGTCGACGATTCTCATGATTTTAATTTTTCTCTTTCGTTGATGACCTCCCTAGTGTTGACAAATATTATAGTATTTACGATGATAAAAAAATAAGTATGTCTCAATTCAGGTACTATTAACGACAAACACTGTCAAGAATCCTTTAGGAACGCCGCTGAAAGGCAATTATTGGCTATCAGGCGATGGAGATGATGACGAGATGACTGAGAAAAGAAACTAATTGATTCCCTGGTGAGAGTCTTGTGATACAGATATCCGGGGGGTTACGCCAGGCTTTTCTGCGCAAGTGGGCATGGGTTATGCGGTGATACGAAGTATAGATCGTGTCCAGTAACTAGTGGAGGATAAGAGATGAGGAGCCACTAAGCTTCTCGAGATATGATCAAGATCTTCAATGACTGTATGAAAGTGCATCGATAATACTCATGTGCATTTCTGGAACTGATGCTGTTTCATCTCTCCTGTGCCTCGCAGGACATCCACTCATGATGAATACTGAACAGCAGCAGCCGCCAATTCATCGACGGGAGACATGAGTGCCGTCTTCCTTCACTTCAATTGTCCGATGCTTGTTCGGATGTCCCCTGGTGCTCGTCTCTTCCTTGTCCGCATTCCTTGCTGGTCCTCCTTCCTGTGGCCCTCTCCAGGTGTTGGCCTCCTTATTGGCACCACTCATGTTCAGCGTCCCCTGCTTTCCCTTTCTTTGGGACTCTCGCTCAGTCGCCTCAAGCTCACTCTCGGGAGAGGTATTGGAGGGATCAAAAGCAGAATCATGCTGGGCAATCTGGTCGTCGGTGCCGGTCTGAGTTCCCTCTGATGGACGCGGATCGAGAGATTCACGGTCAAAATCTTGAGCTTCCGCCGACTGCTTATAGAGTCGAGGAGCGGCAACAAAAGCACGGCGAACTGTCACTGGCTTTGGTAGGGATACAGCAGGGTGGGAGTGGGGAATTGGTCGCATGGCCTGTCGGCAGCTGTAGATGAGGCTCTTCCACATTGTGTTTGGTTCAATGGTATTATGATGCAAGGTAAGACGGATTGTTTGCGGTCACCGAGCGATTGCATGAATGAATGAGAAGGAAAAAGGGGAAGAAAGCAGTTGTAGAATTGATCTACATAACAGGAAGAAAAACATCATGAAAAAAGCGCTTCCAGAGCTTCCTGGTGCCCTGTTCTCAATATTTGGACGCAATCATGCTGACGTCACACAACCACAGGTAAACCACCTGCACAAATCATCACTAACCAGTTGCAGTAACCTGCTAGAATAGGAAAAAGGAGCATGAATTACGATAATTCTCTCGAGTTTATCGAATATGGTGAGCTAGGGGCTGAATTTTTGATTTTCTTTTATTTCACACTACTTTATACAGAGTGCTCAAAAGTGGACAACCACTGCCACGTCAATAATGGTCGAAGGGCGTAGTCCCCGGCCGAATTCCGAGCATATGCGTCCTGCATAAGGATCAATATATGCTACATTCTTTATCATCAACAGAGTTCAGCTCATACTGGCTGCGGGATACCCTAAATGGCAAGTTAATTTCACCGTGTTGGGTGCCAAAAGCAAGTGGCTTGCATCGAGACCGATCGGATGTCTGATAGTCTGAGGATATGCGTCGATAATGAAATATCAGATTGGCATTGTATCCGAGAAATGAGAAATGGAAACAAGGTTCCGTGCATACTACGGAGATGCGGAGACGGTGGATTCCGCACGATAGAGAGGATCATGGCATAAACCCTATCGGTATGCAGATGCTAGGGCCGGCTGAGCCACCATCGATATTTCATTAGTGATTGATTAGTCTGCCTCGGCGTAATACTGCACGATATCCACGAGCCAGCCTCGCACATCCTGGGTGGGGAAATGCGTTACTAGCTGCAGAGGGCCAATATCCCCGTCAGGGAAGATTATTGGACCCCGTGCTCGGCTGCGAGAGAGGCTTCCACCATCACCGGACCAATCTGAGAGAGCGATTCCAATTCAGAGGCGGCGGCCCTTTGGCTCTTGAGTCCCCAACTTCACATATCCCGTCACCATTTGTCGCCGGGCAGAGGGTATGCGTGTGCGGGACCCTCCGTCCACTTTAAGATCACGGGACCAGAGGAGCCCAGCAGAGTGGGAACATGTATGCGGGTCTAGGAATCCAATTTCAACGTTATATTATGGAGAGTCAAAGCTCGTGGTGCACAAATTCCGCCCCAAGGGAATGATGATCGGATCTCGAGGACTCTGAAATATCTCCCGGCAATTTCGCTTGTTGGGCAGAAAGGTAGGCCCATAAATTTTTTCATCATTTTGGGTCTGATCCTTGTCCGGCAGAGGTCCGGGTTCACCCAGTATGGAACAGGCCCTTTTTTTCTTGAGTGGTAAGACGACGCGAGAGGCAAAGAAGCAGGGGGGCTTGGGAAGCTGATTCGAGAGTTTTTTGGGCCGATGCAACCAGTTTGCCGCTTAAAAATGATCAGTCTGCTCAGATGTGACGCTCATTGAGGCTGTTCGCCATGACTCAAGGATGCCTGGCTGCCAGCTCAACACTCTTGCCATGGATGATCATCGTCCCGATGCGGGTAGAGGGTGTATTGAAGTGCGGTGGTCTCCGATGATCGTGCATCGTATCGAGAGACTACCACGCCCATCCAGGTGTTCTCAATTATTAGGAGATGCAGCCGCTTCCACATCAAATTTGGAAATGAATACATTCCTGCACCATTTCCACGACAGGGATAAAGGCCTGGATCTTCGGGTGGAGCAATCTCAGCATCCAAAGACATCGCGAATTTCTTGACCCACGGTCTCTCAAGTCAGCCTTCGCTAGCAGGAATCAGTGTACTGAGCCAGAAGCAATGTGCCACGTCAGAGTCTCCGAGCTTTAGTGCAGCTGCATGTGGTTCAGTAATATGTGGAAGGTGTCATGGTTCGTGTCTGCGACGAGTGCGGCACGGCATCCCAGGTCCTATCATTTCCGCCGCAAGGGCATAGAAGGCCACACACATGAGCGAAGACAGATGCAGGACTCCTCCGCTGCAGGAAACAAAGATCAGGTGAATGGAAGTGGATGAATGCCTCGTCCAACCTCCAAATGGTGGAAATCCTGTACCGTCACAAACCCAATTCCAAGGACCGTGTCCCTGAGTACGCGAAGTAACACTGATAGAGCCTCAGTGACGCGACTGTTGCCACTCGATTGAAAAACCATTGGCTGAGACGCACGGAGCGGAAAGATGCGGCAGGGAGTGGGACGAGGGTCAGGCCTCATTCCCATTACCCTTGCCATTATGGCTCGGCGGATGAACAAGATGGTAAAAAGGGGCCGCTAAGTCGGGTTGCAGCCTCGATTCTGAGACCCGTGTCCAGTATCCGTACTTGCCTAGATGCAGGAGGTGTGATGTCAGGAAACGGGGGAATAATGCGAAGGTGCATCTGCAGGCAATCACACGGACGGTAACGCCGCATAGATTTCTTCTGTCGGTAGACCAAAGTGGTTTCAACCCGACGATATTGTCCAAGCCCATGATAATTGGTGTACCAGACCAATGAGAAAGGAGTCTAGAACCAAGACTATGATGTGGTGGAGCATTCAAACCCAGGTGGAGTCACAGGGAATGTGCCGAGTGTTTTCGTAATTGGGAAAGGTGTCAGCATTTCTTTTTATTTTTGGTTGGAAGACAAGGTTATCCCAGAGTGACGGTGTCTGAAAATTGCATCGAACTGACAGCTGGCAGAGGCCGAGAGCATTTCAGCCATGCAGGATCGTCGATGCAAAACGCAACACGATCACAGGAGCCTGATTCTATGCGAACTGCATGCGCATGGGAGGCGGGGAAGTGCAATGATGAAGGCGTAGTTGCAGTAGCAAAGACTCGAATAAGGAAAGCTGGCAGCCATCGATTGAGGGATTTTCCACCCTTTGTGAATCATCACAAGGATGGGAAGTTGCCACGCCCGATGGCTGCATGCATCCTTGAAGCAACCGTTCATCCTTGGTGGCTCCATCCGAGATACCTTGGGCATCTTACAGTCTCCACCCATCTGGAGAACTGCTCACAGCCAACCGGATCAACCTCAACCAGGTTGAGAAAAGGATCGAGAAAGAATGGGAAGACACGGACGATAAGCCGTCCCACACCAGCCGGCGTCGATCCGAAGAGGGCCACAAGAAGTTCGGAGGACCCATGCAACGGAATACAAATGTCAACCGAAGCATAAATAAGACCTTTCAGGTCCTCTGGATGGACAGTGAAGTTAGAAACCATCCCCTTGAGTTTCAAAATCACAAATTAGAGCGGTCAATTCAGGTCCATAGATATCCTCCTTCAGAAAGGATCTTATCATTCGGACGTAGCTTGAAGCTTCTTCAGAGAAACTTCCAAAGACCCTTTCACGACCTCCACTCAGGGTAGCTTTTTCAACTGGTCAAGTGAGCTCCGGCACCACATTAAAGCCAATCGTGTACCCCCTTTGAAAACCTGAAACATAATCGTCGGGCCTGGGAGTAAGTGAGTTTGATCGCACTTCATAAGTGAGTGGCACTGACGCATCTGATAGGCATGTGTTTTTACAACCAGAAGCGTTTCTCCTGTGGAGACTGGAGCTGGACCAGCTTCGCCCATCGGTGCAATTACGAGTACCGCACTGGCGAAACGTGCGGAATGAAGCTCGTTAATATGACTGAGAACGATAACAACAAGTGCCGCCTCTGTGAGAAGATTGAAACGAAATTCAGGCGTCGAAGCGCCGAGATTGATCGCTTAGAGCGGTGGAAACGGGAAGGTGCCACTCTGGTAGCCTCCATCGACCGATCGCACAAGCTCATCATGGAGCTAGACAAGGAAATTTGTGCTCTGCAACGGGAACGCGAAGATCGACGTCGAACGTTGCTGAGATAGCACCATTCTGCACCTTCCAAAATCAGCGACATTCCTTCAGCGAGCAGCTAGTTAGTGTGTTCAATATTTCTTGTTATCGAGTCGTTTTGGTTATTGTGTTTTTGGTCTCATCGGTTGGTGGATTGTTGATGGCGTTTCCTGTTTCACCATGCAGGACATAATCTGTGACATCGAGTTTGAATCAAGTGTCTGCAATGTGACGGACATGATCATTTCTCTGAAGAGTCTGAAGACTCCGCGTAGACTTTTTCTCTCATTGGGTTAGCTGTATTGTTCCACCTTTTTTCAATAGGCTATCAGCATCCAATGGATATATCGATGTGGACTAGTCATGTTGTAAGCGCCCTGGTTCCTTGGGTGAGCGGTTCGCTGAGACGACTCCAGTCTCATAGAGTAGGAAGGTGGGTGCCCCATGCTGCGAGCTTCCGACAATGGCTACTGGATCCTAGCGAAGAATAAGTTTTAGCCATTCAGTCCGGCGAGGACTTGACGAAATCTTGCAATGAAATGAAAAACCAAAGGTTGCTGAAAGGTGGGATAAAGGAAACCCCTCACCTCCGCGTTGTCACGTGGAGACATATCGCTTATGTAACCATGGTGCTCGCCGACCTGCAGCAGTTGGGCAGACTTTGGTGAAGTAGAAAAGCCTTTATTTTGAAATTTTTCAGAATGGTCCTGACGACCTACTCGGTTGTCCACGGCCGAAAGAGAGTCGTTGTGCTCAGGTCACTTATCTGTACCTGAAGGGAAGTGGGTCCGTACTAAAGCAACTCTGCGGGCAGTAGTTAGCTATATCTACCATATCTGATCAGGAGGTACTTGATCCAGGCTAAAGTGTAAGACCAGCTCTAACAGTTGGGCAGGACAGGAGGCTCACGCTGATACAGGCTATTAGGCTCCGAAGGATCTCAATGAAGCAGTCGTTCTCATCGTTTGTCGAGCTCGGGTGGTTCAGATGAGGGAACAAATGTCGCAGACAGCGATGCGGGAGATATATATCTTCAACCGACCCTTGACCCGCTAGGCATGTAAGATCAGAGAATCAGGTTGCATTTGAAGATGGTGTTGGCCCAATACTTCATACAGCCGCTGGCCAACGGATAGATTTTGACTACGTGTACCTACGTCTGACCTGACAAATATCATCAAGGGGACAGCACATCCATTTGGAACAGCTGGAAGTTCTGTCACTCAGCCGTTGGATGGACGCCACGTCACGGGCAAGGAACGAGCAATGCGTCGATCGCAAAAGTGCATCTATCTCCCTCATTGATATGTAATAGCAGACGGATCAACTTAGATACGTATATGGAGCGCAGGTCTCGATTTCAAGTATCTAAAACATAGGCGAAGGTATTATTCTATTTTATCTCACCAGCCTCAGGCTCGTCATCCACCTTTGCGAGCCCTTGTTCCCGCAGGAGAGCATCAATCTCATCGGCGCTCCACAAGTGGTGGTAGATCTTTCCATCCTTGGTCTTTCCCACCGTTGCGAACTCGACTAAACCGGGAAAAGCCGTATATTAGTACATTGGAATCCGAAACAATGGATGGAGGGTAGTGGAAAAGGAAAATGGGAAGATAGAGACTCACTCTTCTCACTGCTCAGCTTCGTCGAATCCATCGTCTTGCTCAGGACCTTGACAGCCATGGCGCAAGCCTCCTGCAAAGTAGAATCTTCCTTGTAGTCTTGCTTCAGCAGACTTTGTGCGCTGGCATTGTTGGCACCAACACTGGTGGCCTTCCAGCCTCCGTAGTTTCCGCTCGGGTTGCTCTGGTACAGCTGGAATTGGCGCAGGTGATCCCATCCAGCGTAGATGAATGACACACCGAACGGGCGAAGACCACCGTGTTGGGTATATCCTTGCTTCAAGTCACAAAGTCGGCGAACCAGCTGTTCGCAAGGAATGTCTTCGTTGTAGGTGAGGAGGTAGCGCTGGGCATTTTGACGTGCGTAGTTGATAAGGATGTTGGCATCGGCGTTCATACCAGCGACGGCGCAGATCATGTTACTGTCGTCGGCGTTAGTTTGATGTCACGGGGGTTCAAACATGGTGCTAAGCCCAAGGAAAAGCCCAAATTATTCAGACATACTCGTTGATGGTGTACAGCTTCTCGGCGGAGGTATCCTGCTCCAGCAGCTTGCTGGTTACCTTCCTCTCAGCAGCCAGGACAATCCCGTCCTTCGCTAGGATACCGAGAGCAGTACCAGCATGTGAGATGGCCTCGAGGGCATATTCAACCTGATAGAGTCGGCCCTCTGGGGAGAAGATGGTGGTCTGCCCGAGATCGTCATAGGTTAGCTGGGAGCTGTCCCAATCCCACAGCAGAAAGGTGGGCTGAGCTCACCCGTGAATCATATCGCCGAGACATCTTGCATGTAAATAAAACACAGGATAGACCTAGAGAACGAGAGGAATGAAAGATCGAAAAGGTACGAGGTGGATGATAATGTCGGAGTTGAAGAGACAGTTGAGCTCCAGGAAGTTCCAGGCAACTCGCCCTGGCGCGTCCTCTGTCATCCGCCAAGCTCGGACCACCTCACCACACCAAAGCTTCAAAAGCGGCTGTTACGCTCTCAACTCTGAGCCACAAGACTTGACAACTTTGCGCTCAAAGCTCGAGATACCGGTACAGCTACTATGCTTAGATCGACATATGCTCCTCCGCCACCTCTTCCCCCGGGTTGGTCGGAGCACCGAGCGCCCTCGGGTTTGTCCATCTCTGGCTAGTTGGAAAGGTTTTGACTAATTGCGATGAGCTTTCAGGCCATCTGTATTACTATAATGCTGCAACAAAACAATCGACATACAAGCGACCACAAGCGCAAGATCCTCAAACCGTGCAACCTGCGCCGCCTGCGCCACCCGCTGCAGAATCCTCGCAGTCATTCCCCTTCTACTCGCCTGCTACACTACCACCATTCTCGTCGACACCATATGGACCGGCAGGATATGCCCCGAATGCCGCGAAACATGGTGAATATCAACACCAAGGGCATGGCCGTGGTGGATTTCGCGGTGGACGAGGCTATCAGGACCGAGGGCGGCGTGAACCCCAAGACAGGCCGAAGTCTAAGCACGCGCTCCCGGATTGTGCGCCATGGGTTCTGGTGAAAACCAAATTAGGCAGGCGGTTTGTTCACAATCCGCAGACCAACGAGAGTTTTTGGAAAATCCCAGAGGAAGTGCTCAAAGGTGTGGTTGAATACGACCGCCTCGAGCGCGAGAAGAAGGAGCGAAGAGAGCGCGGCGAGAAGTCGGAAGAGCCCGAGGAAACGAAGGTCGATGCTGCGGGAGCGCTGAGTACATCGCGGCTAGAACGTGAGAATGTGGTAAACGAAGATCTCTTTGCAGGTGGGGAGGACAGCGATGAATATGAAGAGGTGGAAGTCACCGATGACGAAGGTGAGGAGGAGGACGGCCAAGTGTCGAAGCGGGCACGCACAGAAAGTCCTGGGAGACAAGATCAGCCAATCGAGTTCACCGAAGAGGACATGGAATATCAACTTGCGGCCATGGGAGAAGACTACGGTCTAGATCCAGGAGAATACGGCGAGCCTGGAGAAGATTGGGAGGAGGGCGCAGAAGGTCTTCTATTGACAAAAGCTGACACTGAAGCACTCTTTCGTGATCTGCTCGATGACTACCATGTTAATCCCTTCTCAACGTGGGAGAAGATTCTTGAAGAAGGCCGCATCATCGAAGACTCAAGATATACCGCCCCTCCAAACATGAAGGCTCGCCGTGAGATATTTTCTAATTGGAGCAAAGACCGGGTCAAGGACATCCGGGCACAGAAAGAAAAGCAGGAGAGGCAGGATCCCCGTATCAAGTACCTGGCCTTCCTCCAGGAGTATGCAACTCCTAAGCTTTACTGGCCTGAATTCAAGCGAAAGTATCGCAAGGAGGTAGAGATGAAGAACACGCAACTTTCAGACAAAGACCGGGAAAAGCTCTATCGTGAATATATCTCCAAACTCAAGCTCCCGGAGAGCACTCGCAAGTCGGAACTTTCAGCACTTCTCAAATCGGCTCCATTGCACATCTTGAATCGCTCCTCAAATCTTGAGGCCCTACCATCCACGATCATTACCGATATTCGATACATTGCTCTTCCAACAAAGACTCGGAACGCTTTGATCGAGGCGTTCATATCTACCTTACCACCTCCTCCCGAGGAGCAGATGACTGCAGAACAACAAGAAGAGTATGACCGAAAACAGCGAGAACGAGAGAAACGTGAAAAAGCTCTTGCAGAGCGGGAAAAACGGGTTGAAGAGGATAAGCGAAGACAGCGCGGTGACCTTCTCCGTGGGAAGCACCTTCTACGAGAAGGGGAGGCCGAGATTGCAGAGGCTATGAAGGTCCGTAAAGGTGGCCTGCGCGGCTATATGGAAGTTGATGAAACCTCAGCCAAAGAGCAGGAGAAACCAAGCAATGACTGAGACGTAGTGACCTACTACTTGTCATACCGAAATATCATGCTCATAGTTGCCTGTACTTGGGAGCTTTCAATGAAGACTGGCTCCAGACCTTTGCAATTTCTCGACCTTGATCAATTTAGGAGGGTATCACTGTATATTGAAGGATCCATATCCCTTCGTGTAGAAACCGTAATTTTTCATGATACATGGACATCATTTAAATCGCCAGTCATCCCAATCGTCATCCTCTTCGTCCTCACTTTCACTCTCTGGAGCCCGCTGTTCCTCCGCCATTGGAATATCCCGGGCTTGGTCTTCAGCGCGCTTCTGCCGTAGTTCCTCTCGCATTTGCTTCAATCTCCGGACTCGCTCCTCAAGCTGATCCATCTCATCAAACTCTTCCTCCATAAATCGTGCAGCGTCTTCTCGTTCGCCCTCCAACTCAGCCTCGCGAGATTTCGCTGCTGAGGTTCTGTCTCTTTCTTGTTGCGCGGCAAGTTCTTCGGCTCTTACTGGAGCAGCGGTTATCGTGGCTTCTGCTGAGACTGCGGCCGGAGCATGTGGCGTTCTGGTTGGAGCGACGACTTCGCGTTCGAATGCGGCCCATTCATCCTCGTCCACGGTCTGTGTTGTTTCCTGGCGCGCCGCGGGTATAGATGGAGACTCCAGTGCTTGTGTGACTGCAATGACATCCTGTGCTTCTTCAGCAGGATGTTCTAGACTAGCGACCTCAGCTTCGTCAACCCCTTCCAGGATCTCATCCTCAGCTGCGTCTTCTCGATCAGGTGTCAGGGAAGATTGAGCATTGGCCGCGGCGTGAACAGCCTCAAGGTCCGTTGATCTCAGTTTCTTCCTCATCACTCCGTCACCATTGTCGACCTTGCGCTTTTTGCTGACGCGGTTGCCGGTGGTATTTGGTTGCGACGCGCCCTTGCGCGATGCTAGTTCATTCCGGAGGAGCGATCGTACGTCCGCCATGGTTTTGCGAGACTAAGTGCAGCTCTGCTGATGTTATCAAGACGTATTCAAAAAGACAAGGTGATTCAAGAAAAAAATGATTTGCGATCACTGCCAGTTTCAGGTTGATTCGAAAAGTGGATTTTGCCTTCAGGTGGGGAACCTGGAGAAGCTCATCAGCTTTGAGGCGGCACGGCGCCAACAGGTGGCTGGTGCTATCACGTGATAGGTGACATAAGCCTCGCGCGCGGCAAGCCACTTATTCATCCTTTCTCTTCTGATCCTCTCATTTCCTCCTTCTGTCAAACACCCCTTCATCTTTCCATTCATCGCCTCTGTGTGTTCGGCAGAGCGACAGTGGCTCATATAGACATCGGCGACCGTCGACAGCCTTTCATAAGCACAGGGCGCCCACTTTTGAAATCTCACGCGACCCCGCTCCAGCCAAGTGTCGCGACTGACGCGCAGCAAGGGATCGCAACAAGAAGCCAAACACCATCCGGCGCATCTCTCGCCACACATTTGTCCGTGGAGAGATTGTCATTTCACAGCTTCTTGGGACAGCTTCTGGTGACCAAGTAATACCGGGGATCAGGCAGCGACGTTGTTCTTCTGCAGCGTCTTTTCTTCTGTATTACCTTAGCCCCCTCTTTGAACCCGTAGAGAGACTGTCTTTTGCGATCGCTGGGCATCAAGCGCACACAAGACGAACTCCTGAGCAATCTCAGAATCTTTATCTTTCATTTGCGCTGTAGTACAAAGAGGTGACCCAAACCTCCCAGCTTTAGCCATGGCCGGTAAGCAGTCGTACACAAGACTCGTCCCTACAACCGTCGCCTTCAGACCACCCACAGGTGGCACAGAGAGACGACAACACCGGACGGACCGATCCTTAATGGAAAGCACCGAGCTAACGATGAAGCTAGACGAACCGCGCCGCTCCGGTCGGGCCACCAAAGGCCAGCACAAAAACCTCGAACTACCTGATGCTCCTTCGAAAAAGGGCAAGAGTAAGAGTCCTAAAGACTCAAAAGAAAAGTCCAGCAAAGCCTCAGCCGAGCCCACCCCAGGTCCAAGCGATGGAGAAGAAGAGGAAATTATCCGATGCATCTGTGGAGAATACGAGGAGGAGGAAGATGTTGAGCGAGACATGATCTGCTGTGATCAGTGTTCTGCGTGGCAACATAACGACTGCATGGGGTTGACCTTTGCCAAGGGTCAAGAACCCGATCTATACTACTGCGAGCAGTGCAAGCCTGAGAATCACAAGGTCCTGCTGGACAAGATCGCAAAGGGTGAGAAACCTTGGGAGGAGGTCGCCGAGAGACGACGACAAGAGGCCGAGGAGAAGAAGTCCAAGCGGAAGAAGGGCAAGAAGGGTGGCCGGAAGAGTCAAGGCAAGAATGAAGTCAGCACTCCAGGTCGTGCTGGAACCTCTGCTACACCAGGCCCTGGTCCGTCCCCTGCTACTGGCGCATCCGCATCGGCTGAACCAGAGAAGAATGGACACGGTGGTGATTCTCGACGGTCGAGCACCAATAAGCGCAAGCTTGAGGAAAGCGTGGAGGCCGATATGGTGAGGAACTCTCTCGCTCTTGAAGCCCCGAAACACCTTGCTAACTATCTCATTTACCAGGGTCCTCAAGTCAAGCAGCAACGCACCTCTCCTCCATCCACGACGGAGCCAGCTTCGAAGCTCAAGGCGGAGTCCCCTGAAGATACCCAGGCGGGGCTTACTGTGGATGCGCTTGTGAACCCTGCTCGCAAGAGTGCGGCCACTGCTCTTATCAGACTATTTGTAGATCAGATCACTGCGGCTCAAAGGAAAGGCTCATTCAAGTCTTCTGCTGGGCACTCGGTCGAAGATGCTGCACGACAACTCGGTCTCTCCATCGAGGATGCCATGTATCACAATTTCTGCGGACGAGCGGGCGAACCTACAGAGCCTTACAAGTTGCAACTACGAACGATCTTGTTCAATGTAAAGAAGAATCCTTCTCTGCGGGATCGCTTGCTTGCAGGAAGTTTGTCTTCAGAGGCTCTGGCTAGGATGAAACCAGAGGACATGGCCAGCGAGGAGTTGCAACAGAAGGATGCCGAGATCAAGCGAGAGTCTGAGCGACAGCACATCATCATCCAAGAACAAGGACCCCGAATCCGAAGAACACACAAGGGAGAAGAGTTGGTAGAAGACGAGACTCACACTGCAGCAACAGAGTCAGTCTTTTCTGCTGGCCCTCGCCGTGCCACCGAGGCAGATGGCAGCCCTGGCGACCACAGCTCACATACTTCGAAGGGCCAACAATCGAACAATACCCGCAGCCATTCACCTACGGGTGGACACCATGACCAGGTCTTCCCTGAAGTCTCGACCAACATTCGCGAGCCAGTCCCTCATGGTCGCAAGATCCAGGCCGATGCCGAAATCGACCAGCTGCTCCGCGACGATGAGCCTGAATCTCCGCCTTATTCACCCAAGGACTACAATGATGACGGTATCATCTGGCGTGGTAAAGTTGCTATGGTTCCTGTCTCTGAATTCACATCCTCTGCCAAACATGTTGGAGGTGCGGACCTGAGCGGACGCATTCCATGGAGCCAGCTAGCGCCTCCGACGTTGCTGGTTGATGGCCGCATTGACATTCAGCTCGCCGGTAGCTATCTTTGTGGTCTGCGATTCAGCTCCTCCACAGACGTCTCTGTGATAGCCATCAGCAGTCCCGATTTGCCTGATGAGCGTGCAGGCTTTGACAAGCTTTTCGACTATTTCAAAAATCGTTCGCGCTATGGTGTTATCGGCAAGCATCCATTGTCGGCTGTTAAGGACACCTACATTATCCCCATTGAAGCCGGTACCACCACAAAACCCGAATTTATTGAATTGCTGGAGAACAATACCCTGGAAGACACCATAAAGGAGCGTACACTGCTAGTTGTCTTTGTTGTGAAGACGGGTGAATCAAACACACCTTCAGTCCAGCCGCCATCTCATCGGCCTAGCCAAGAGCCAGGTGTCTCTGCAAGTCCACTGACAGCTGCCGGTGCACTACCTCAGCAAGCACCCTTTATGACCCCGGGACATGGCTCAACTCCTCAGGTGGCGCCAACACCTCCCGCCACCCTTAGCGGAACTGCCCCAAATGCTACTGCGTACGCTCAGCAACCAGCTGCACAGCTAAATCAGTTACCGGCTCTCCAGCAGCAAGCTCTCACCGGAGTCGCCGCCGCCATCCAGGTGCTAGGCGCACAAGTCAACGCGCCCGCGATACAACAACTTCTGAAGACGGCCCCAAATGTGGACGTCGCGCAGTTGAACGTCGTCCGCGATATCCTGGCTCGACAGCCTGCCGCAGCAGCTAACTATGATGCTCTCATGCAGGCATTGTTTGAAACGCAGGCCAACGGCCATGTCCCTCCTACAAATGCCTGAGTTTTCTTATTCTCGAAACGACCATCGAGACGCTTTGATCTTTTTACCTTTGAACTGTACAGACGATGTTAGGCATGGTTTCTGATGGACGAGCTGGATTTCCAGCAGCCGGTGTTTGGTGCTTGAGTGCTCGGGATGTGATTTCTCTCTGGATGGACGTTGGATACCCATGGCTGGCAGTCGTGGAACGGCTTTGCTGGCCTCTCTGCAAACAAGGCCTTGTCTATGCATACCCTATCTTTTCATTTTGTATGGAGCGAACGCTCTTAGCTATGCTTTTTCCCACTACAATGGTGGATGCATGGTTTCAATCCAAAAAGGGTTCTAGTAGTTTTCTCGAGTTTTATTGTATTAAATGAGCAATCCAATCTTAGTCCAGAATGATGTATTCGCAGGCATGCGCCTAAGCGTGAACCTTTGTTGCGAAATGCAAAGTAGTTATTTCCATTGTATTTTCCATAGTGTAGCATTTAGGTATAAAACATGATAAAGGGGTTATTGTTGAGCGCATGGCTGATAAATCTCCCTTCGCCACTAAGCATCATCGCACGAAAACGCCTGCGCTATGCAAAAAGACCCGAGCCCGAGAATAGAGAATGAAAAAGCGTGTGTGGCGATCTACCACCGTCCACCCCGTCGCCGATATCCTCCACCTCCACCACCTCCGCCACCATACCGCGGGCCTCGTCCGCCAGATCGACCGCCAGCAGCATAAGGATCCTCTTCCTCATGGTGACGGACTGGTGGTGCCCGGCCCTTCAGCTCGGCGCTGAGCTTCTTGAAGCCCTTACGCATATCCGAATATCCCATATGCATCTTTCCAAAGAAGTGATCCGCCAATCGTCGGTCATTATCAAGTCGGCTGAGGTATGCGCCGCATACGTCGCAGACCTGTAGCTTCTGATGGCCGGACGGTCCGGAGGTATCTTGAAGGTTCTTTAAGTCGCGCTCGGCATTTTCCTTCTGGTGTTTCGCGGTGCGGATCTTGTGCATCTCAGTCAAAGCCAATGCGACGGAGCCCGTTTCACCGAGGACGGAGACCTCAAGAAGACCCGTATTGATCGTGTTGTTGAGATCAGCTATTTGCTTGAGCTATTAAAAAGTTAGCAGTGTAGCTGCGGAGCTAGGGCTGAATTCAAAGGTCGAGGCCAGAAGTGAACATACGAGGTTGTTGGTTTGACGGATCTCATCCGGGGTCTTTTCCAACCGGCGCTGCGCAGTGTCGATTCGTCGATCACAATCGTCAATATACTTTTGCATATCGCGCATATAGTCAAATTCAAAGCCCCATTTCGCTTTTTCCGCGGGAGATGCGGTCTCGTACTCCGTCTTCAATCCCTCGCTGTGCACTTTGGGACAAGGTCCGAGGTCTTGCTTCGTGTTCGTAAAGAGATCGTGCGGGCAGGTGCCGACGAGGTAGGAACGGCAAACTTTTGGATCCGTAATAGAGAGATGGGAATTGCGACCCTGACCACCAGTACCAATGAGCTGGTCAGCTGTAAATGAAGACGTTGTTAGCTTGGGTCGGCGAACTAGAGGGGACGTTGAAGCTCGTGGTGATGATCACGAATGGGATTAAACTTGAAGAGACATACCTCCCATGAGCTGTTCCAGCAGTTTTCTCTGCTCTGCTGCCATGATTGTTGCCGATCCTTGAGGGTTCAACCGAAAGCAAGATGGTGGAGCTGCTATTCCTAAGAGCGAACGGTTAAGTCTTGCGGTTTTTTGATGCTGGCGCTAGGAACATTGGAAGGCGGTGAGGCGCGACAATCAATAGACCAGATGGACAGTCCGAGCGGAAAACATTCGATACTCTCGTCGCACTGCACTTGCGTCTGATGTTCAGATTGCTAGGCCATTCTCAGGGTCTCTCCTGGTGACGCAGTGCGCCGTTAGTCTTGAATGTTCAACCCTGTCGAGGCCCCAACATCCCCCTTTAAACACATCTTACGGACCAGGGGCACCGCAGACCGAGCTCCGGTATGAAGTGATGACGGTCTCCTCACTCTTTTCTCTCCTGCTGGCGCTCGCTGTCGTGCTATGGAGCTCGCCAGTTTCAGCGTCTTCGGACTATCATGAAGAACTCTTCCTTCAACCGCTCCCTCAGTCCTCCCTCCTAGCTTCATTCAATTTCCGGGGTAACACCTCCCAGCAACAGTTCGACAAGCAGCACTTCCAATACATCCCACGGGCCCTTGGCCAGATTCTCCAACACGCTCACACAAAAGAGTTACACCTTCGCTTTAGTACTGGACGATGGGACGCTGAGAGTTGGGGTCCTCGGCCCTGGAATGGTAGCAAGGAAGGAGGAACTGGTGTTGAGCTTTGGGCATGGATTGACGCGGCAGACGATGAGGAGTAGGCTTTCCTGGAGCTCGATATGGAGCTTGCTTGGTCATGGAGGCTAACGTCATATAGAGCATTTGCAAAGTGGATTACTTTGACGCAATCCCTGTCTGGCCTGTTCTGCGCTTCGCTGAACTTCGTTGACTCGACTCGTACAACTCGTCCTGTCGTTTCCTTTGACCCCACCGGTGATCACGCGAACGTTGATGGACTGCACCTTCTCCACGGGACTCTCCCTGGAGAGGTAGTCTGTACAGAAAATCTGACCCCCTTCCTGAAGTTGCTTCCGTGCAAGGGCAAAGCCGGAATCTCAAGTCTCTTCGACGGTCACAAACTGTTCGATGCAGCATGGCAGAGTATGTCGGTGGATCTTCGGCCAATCTGTCCCTCAGATGGCGACTGTATCATCCAGATTGAACAGACCGTGGACATGGTTTTGGATATCGAACGGTCTAAGAGACCCAGGTGTATGTTGAGATCTTTTAGAAATCCACCTACCTGCGCCCAACAATTGCTGACACATTCACAGCTAATCCGATTCCACGCCCTGTTCCAAACGATGAATTACTTTGCGATACTTCCAAGCCCTATCATTCGCACGACACTTGTTACCCACTCGAGAAAGCGAGTGGAAATGCCTGGAGCCTGCAAGAAGTGTTTGGGCGACCCTTGACCGGTGTTTGCCCCCTTACGCAGTCAGACGACTCGAGTGAACACTCTGTCTGCCTTCGTGTACCCCATGAGCGCCAAGTTTTCCACTCTGAGGGTGCAGTCGAGCACAAACTTGATGATGGGTTTACTCGTTGCTACTCCTTGTCATCTTCACAGCCTTTCGATCTATCGATCCCAGAACAAGCCGTGCAGACCGAAGTTCCACTCGACGAACCAGTTCTGCATGCAGAGCGAACCATTGTTGGCCATGGTCAGGAACGTGGTGGCATGCGAATCATTTTCGTTAACCCTTCCCAAACCACTGGTGTAGACTTCATTTTGTTCGAATCCCTGCCATGGTTTCTTCGCCCATATATCCATACACTGCAGGCGACAATTACAGGCGAGGACGGGGTGTCTCGCGAGGTTCCTGCATCTGAGCTTGTGACTGGCACATTTTACCGGCCCGCGATCGATCGCGAGCGCGGGACGCAACTGGAACTGGCATTGTCCGTTCCAGCTGCCTCGACTGTCACTTTAACGTATGACTTTGAGAAAGCCATTCTCAGATACACTGAATACCCGCCAGATGCCAATCGCGGATTCAATGTTGCACCTGCCGTTATCCGAATCCTGTCGCCGGATACCGCCCCTATTTATATTCGATCGACCAGTCTACTCTTGCAGCTGCCGACCCCTGACTTCAGTATGCCGTATAACGTGATCATTCTCACTAGTACTGTGATTGCACTCGCTTTTGGCACTGTTTTCAACATTCTCGTTCGACGAGTGGTGTCAGTGGACGAGGCGGCTGCGCTCGGCGCCCAGAGCCTGAAGGGCAGGGTTCTGGGCAAATTGGTGACTATTCGAGACCGGCTCAAGAAAAAGGAGACCAAGGTTGAATAGTACATTGCACAATGTAATCTCTCTTTTTCATCGTAAATCCATAGCGCTTCAGTTCGACAGTTAGATTCTAGAAAATCTAGCATAAAATTATTTTCATTACTAATGTACATACATGCTCCCCGGAGGCACTTTGCTCGGTTTTACTGAGCAATTCATTTTCCTCACACGAGTGCACCCATACACAGCCTCGGGCTACAGAACAAATCCACCAAGACGACAAGGCCAAAAATGAGAATTCGAGCAATCAAGTGACATTGAACAGACGCGCTGTTTATCAAACTAGCTGGGCTGACCACCCGCACTGTACAACCCAAGTCAGCGCGCAAAAACCGCATGTCAAGGGTGAATAGGACTAACCCTGGTATAATGCTCTTCACGGTTTCCCACCCTGGCAGTGCGTCTGAACCCCCAGGCTTTGTACCCATGAAACTATGATCCTCAGTCGAACACGTTGGTCCAGCATGCTCGGTGGACTCGGGGTTTCCAGACACCACATCGGCTCGTGCTAGAAAATTGTTTTCTGCTCGAGTCTTTTGATCCTTGAGCCCAAGGAACCCTCCAATAGTAGATGCTGGGTTATGGGCCTGTTAACTCAGCAAACATGTTAGTCTTCACAGAGTCCAGCCATGTAATTCTTGAGGTTGTTGTGATAAGTGCTTATACATACGGCCACATGGCCTGGTCCCTCGTTCAGGAGATCGTGAGAGCCTCCCTTATGGGAGGACTTATCCCCATCGCCAGCAACATTGTTGGCTGGCGTGGGCTGGGAACCAGAACCGCCAGAGACTGATGTTCTACGCTGGCTCGGACCGGATGCCTCAGACATGATGGTATCTAGAAAATGCGAAGTGAAGCTGTCAGCGAGCGGCGATTCTTCCATGAGGACCGGGAATTATTATTACTTACTTGTACTCACAGTGATTGCTATGAATGTCGATTGCGCTGTTTCTCGGGTCCTTTCTTCATGAAACGAGTAGCGCACTCAATGACAGATAAGATGACGGAGATCATTCTGAGAGGGGGAATCTGCTTTTGTCGCAATTTAATAGCCGATCGCTGGTGACGTTGACCTCATGGGGTTGCAAATCTTGGAAACCGAGCCACTGTACGATGAAGTCATCATGAGCCCCGAGCGATCGAGCCTCCGAGGTGTCTACATGATGACTTGATACGATTGGTGCTGTGTATAGCTGAGTCAGCCACATGCAGCACAAACGATTACCTTGTAAAGTAAGAAGAATGCGCCAAAATAGTGGAGAAAAACTATATTCCTCTTGTACTTGTTGATTCAATATCATAGAACTTTTCTTATTGTACCGTCGCGGTTGGAACCCTACAGCAAAATCGACCACATTGTGATAATATTAGCGTCTTATGAATGAAACAAGTCTTGACTTGTTCACTGGTATGAAGATAATTAGAGGAACAAGATGATATGTACGTTTAATTGGTGTTGGATCTTTCATGTCATCCAAACACCGAGTAGAGATGAGCTAACTGTACCCTATTTACGTGGATGACTTCGATCGTATTGCATCACCTTCAAGGCGGGCCATAGCTGCAACAGAACGGCACCGGCCATCACACACCCGGCAAACACCTGAGCATGTAGGAAATTGGCAGTATCTAGATTGACCAGTGCACCCGCGACCGGCGTCCCGGCTAGAGCACCAAACGAAGATATTCCCCACATCATACCCAGGCGAGTTCCCGTATACTTGACATCTGGACAGAAAACTGGGTGGGCAACGATTGAAGTCGGCCCGGTAACAAGGATACCACTCAAGCTACCCCAGTAGCAAGCCCAAACGATAAAGCCGGGGATATTTGATACCGCAATCCAGGTAAACATGGCAATGGCGGAGCCCACAACGCCAAAAATAACGATAGTGATGGGCTTGACGTAGGCCACGAGAAGATAAGGAACAACACGACCGATCACGGAGGTTCCATTGACAATCGCAACCATGTAGAATGAGAGGCTTGTTGTCGTGTGGATTACAGTGCGAGCATAGGAGGCGACGTAGAAGATAGGGACGTAATATGCCAGCATCACACACGTCAAAGAGACCGAGAAAAGCATAAACGGCACCTCTCGGAAAGCAGTCCAATCGATAAGACTTCTGGCGCGTGTCTTCAGGACTGGTTGGCGACATAGGATGGCACAGGCGACGATGGCCATGAGGAGGGTCACGAAGCCAATGCTTCGGACGGCCCAGGGAAAGCCGACCTTGGGCTGCAGCTGGCGAAACATGACGGGAAAGATGACGGCCCCGACACTGGATCCAATAGACGCTATGCCGATCGCGATTGGCCGTTTGGTGGTAAAACTCGTCGAAATCATAGTCAACGCGGGGATATAACTGATTCCACCGCCCATTCCGACGCAGAAGCCTTGCGCTAAAAGGACCTTTGGTTTATATCGAAGATTAGCTCAAGGCGTTTTGTCTAAGAGATAGAATCAATCTCACCTGGTAGTACTCCGTGGCAAGGCTCGTCATCATCAACCCAAAGACTGTCAAGAAGCTTCCCGATATCATCAATGGGCGCAGATATCCAGAGTCAACCAATGGCCCTGACACTAAACCGACCATGGGGATTAAGGTTGCTTGAATACTGCCCACCCAGGAAATGGCCGAGGGCGATTGATCCTGAAGCAGTTCAGTCTGGTAGTACTCTTGAAAAGCGCCAAAAGTAGTCAATACTCCCCTACATGAGATAAGATTGTCAGCTCTATAGATAACTCAAATAGCGATAAACTCACCAGGAATTGACAAAAACGCAGAATCCGGCTAGCACATTCAACCACGCCAACGTCCCGCCATTAATTTTTCGCTTGGCTGCATCATGGCTGAGTTGGTGAGACTGATCATATTCCGTGACTGTTGATTCTAGTTGTGCATTGTCGGCTTCAAATCCGGGCGTCGTCGCCTTCTCAGTCATTTCCACACGCCTCCGATGCGTCTACAAAAAATGGATACGGAGAATTAAGCGGGATTCTCCGCGACATTAATTATACTGTAGGCTCGGGTATTTTACCCCATGGCCCCAACTTGAGAGAACTTTTCCCCACGGGGATTTTCATTAGTCAAGCGAATGGGGTGACTGTTTCCGGCTGAATCGGCACTCGATAGCCGAGCTCTACCGATTTGCACATTCCCGTTTGGGCATCTTGCTTATAAGGCGGGGAGCTCCGATCGTTGGTCGCTTGAATCAGTCAACCTAACGCCCAACCTTCGGACTCGGATCATCGGATCGGCCTACTTCTATATTCCGAACCCAATTTGATGTCGATCTTGGCCGTTCTCGAGAGCCGAATTCAAGTCGGCGATTTCTTCGACATAATTCAAGGAATCTTACCACCCATCTACAGGAAAGAATCAAACAGCTCTCCTCATAGAAGGATGGTGTGTTCCTCAAAGAGATGACACCATGCACCATGTCATGTCGTTTGCGCTCACAAAAATTGCACTGGCGCCAAGGATTAGCCTTGGCTAAACGAAAGCCCGGCCCGAAGCCTGGAAGCATGGCTGCTAAATTCGGACTAGAACCGGGAGCATCGCCATGCTACGATCGTATTTGCTGATTGAACCACGAATACCCCTCGCTGAGAGAATTCTCATTCTTTGGTCAAGGGTTCTATATGTCAATACTCTTGTATCTTTCAGTAGCCTTTCAGTATGCACGGAACTACACATGAGGTCCCTTGCAGTCAGTAGATAAGCGACAACACTGGTTAGCAGTCCAGATGATACCAGAATTCAGTTCTTTCTCTGAGAATCAGCATAATTCATCTCATTCAAGATGACTTGATCGGAATGAGTAAACTTCAAGAAATCCAGACAGGAAAGCCAGACAGGAAAGCCAGACCACAAACCCAGACCACAAACCCAGACCAAATACTCAGACCAAATACTCAGACCAAATACTCAGACCAAATACTCAGACCAAATACTCAGACCAAATACTCAGACCAAATACTCAGACCAAATACTCAGACCAAATACTCAGACCAAATACTCAGACAAAAAACCCAAACCCAAAGCACATTGAAGCTTCCCTAGAAGTCCAAGAAAACCCGACGGCCGGAATCTGTGTGATCTCGGCTGCGGCGAGGGTAGGTGGAGGGATCTCGCTCTGGGGGTTGGTCATCACCATTCACGATGGTTGCTGACCGTATAGACTCAGGGAGCAAGAAGCCACCCTTGACTATCACTTCAGTTTGCAAAAGAGGGTTTGAGGGCGAGACAGCAGTGACGATATACGTCTGGAAGTTTTGGAAGACATTTGCTTGACTGTGTTTATTAGTTGGCCGCCCAAGGCAAAGAGCGGATCCAGGCCATCCCCTAGCGCAGGTAGAAGGCTCGGTTGTGTTCCATAAGAGAGACGCAGTTTGTGACCTAGTCTTGCGATTCCATAGGTACTGCGTACCTAGAACTGTTGCATTTCGAGCAGAATCCGGCTCAACAGTTCCTTCTATGGATCGCCACCTTCCAGCGACTGTGTGCATTCGGACTGCGTACTCATCAGAGCCAGCGAGCGCAGCCGAGTACGCAGCCCATCCTTGATATCGAGTAGTAATAAACAGCGAACGCTAGGAATCGAGAACGACGCAGGGATAATACCAGAGATAGTAATTTAGTGGAGATAGCCGCCTAATGTATAGGCAAAGCATAGGTAAAGTAAGAGTAAAATAAGAGTAGAAAAAATAGCGGTATGAATGAGGTAAATAGAAGACAGCGTCTGAGGAAGCAAGATCGTGGAATCTACGTTGGCCGGCTTTGAACAAATGTTCACTGTGAGTATGAGCTTGTGCTCTGGATGCTGATGTTCTTCGACCTCCTAAGTGCTTTAACATCTGAGATACATACTTTACTTGAATCCGAGCCGGAGCTTTTCTCACAAGATCTTTACTCATGGGATAGCTTCATTCATTTAGATTAACCGTATGTGAGTCCTCGATCAATTTTATCGGTACGTTTCTGGAGCGACCGAATATGCCTCTTTCTCACAAATACGTTCATTTGGCGATAAATATAGCACGAGCTATTTCACGATTACGGTTTCCGAATTCGTTACTTATTAGCCTGTCTCTCACGTTCTTTACCTTTCGCCGTCGCATTCGCTCCCAAAATGTGCGCAAGCCGTAACATCTTGAAGAGGCCTCAGCCCCCGTGTGAATCGACAAGGAAGCCCGGCGCTTTTATCATCCCGCGGCGTAATGAATCCTTTCATTGCCTAAGAAGGTTCTAATTGAAGCCGATAGCAACCAATTTTCGCCTGTCCGTAAACATGCGGTGAGTTTGAGATATTTTCCACGGAAACCACATTGAGGACTTTTGCATGGGCCATGGGCTTTTGCATCTGTATCCGTATGTAGTCAATTCTTACACCTAAGCTAGGCATATTCAGTACGCCTTGTTCTCCTCTGGGCTCACGAAGGTGCAGATGGCTTGCTAGTAGTATCTTCCCTTTGGATATTGCCAGCATGGAACTGCCTTACCAGATCTCTGGCTGGCAGAAAAAGCTTGAAATGATCAAAGGAAAATAAAGAAGGCCGACCAATGGAGCTTAAATCGTATGCTAAGCAGGTCAAATAGGCAGATGAGTAGAAGGTGACGCCAGCTCGTGTGGGGTCGGATATTTTTACTTCCGCAGGGGACATTAGGCGTCTGGCATTCGCCCCCAGTTTCCCACAATCTTGTCCATTTGCTAACTGAATGGAGACCTGTGAGAATCTACGTTGGCTGAATTTGAGTTTTCTCATGGAATTATTGTGGGGGGGATTGACCAGCACCGGTGCCTTTTCCAAGAGGCATTGGGAGCTGGTCGCTATGGAGCCTGTTTCCATGTTCGGGGACAATAAAGATCGGACTCCGAAAGACCCGAGTCGGCCGAAGAAGCCAGAGTGAGTTACGATCATCGGTCCAGGAGGGCCTTTTTTTGGGACAAATCCGAGCTAGACGGAAAACACCACTCCGTATTGTCTGCCTGACACTGACGCAAGTCTCCCTAGTATCCCTAGTGTCAGGGCTTCCAAAAAGACGGGGGGCCACGAAGGTTAACGAAGGTTATAATGGAATGACCCACGCCGCCCCTGCCAATTCCACCCACGATTGGACTGGAGAGTTTTAGTGGGTACGGAATTGAACTCAGAGTTGCAGATTTGCAGTGTCGTCAGCATCTTCAGCCCCGTCGGACAAGATTTTAGCCGCCCCAAGTGATGCAGGCTCTCAGAAGTCAGAACGTCTCTGGTTCACTACTCGTCACCGCTTTTGAAATCAAAGCCCTCATATCATCAGGGGCATGGACGGTTCAACTTGCCTGAGCGGACTTGAGTCTATCATTGTCCCCAAATTTTGGCAATGGGCCTTTCCAACAGTTTGTCACCTTATTGCATGACCGACATCAGCATAACCAGAGCCGCAGACGCACCGTTTCTCTGGTTCGGTCTGTGGAACATTCATTGCTGCCTCTATTTCAAACTCCCGCTTCTTGATTTTAAAGGCTGGATCGCCTGGCGCGTCAGAGGATGACGACGCACCTGGCCGATTGGGGCTTGGCTATGTCACAAGTCGACGATAGTTTCAGGGTTTCAGTTCTATGTTCTATTCATGCGGGAGATCAGCTTCTGATCTGGAAACCCTCAGGCCTGGAACGGAAAACATGACCGCTCCCATGTATTTGTTGAATTGCTCATATAAATGAGGCTTCGTACCAGTCGCCTATTCCAAAGATTGTTCTCATTCTTTATTGTCTTCCACTCATCCACACGCTCTTTTCTATAACACCTTTCTGCTCCGTGGGTTTCCTTCGACATGCGTCTTCAGTCAGGCGCATCTGTCGCGGCTTTTGCCGCGGCCGTCAGTGCCAAGTCTCTTGCCGATGTATGCACATTGTCCAATGTCGAGTCTGCTTTGCCCTCGAACGGCACTCTCCTTGGCATCAACCTTATTCCTTCCTCGTCCACTGCCGCCGCTGTCTATAACGCTAGCACTGGTATGGGTGGCACCGGCACTAGCAGCAAGACATACAGCTACTGCAATGTGACGCTCACCTACACCCACCCCGGAAAAGGTGATTCGGTGATTGTCAAGTACGCCCTCCCGGAGCCCTCCGACTTCAAGAAGCGCTTCTATGTCGCTGGTGGCGGCGGTTATTCCCTGAACACGGACGCGACTGGCGGTCTGGAGTACGGTGCCGTTGGCGGTGCTACCTCCGCTGGATACGATGCCCTGGACGGTGTCAGCTATGACGATGTTGTGCTTTACGGCAATGGTTCCATCAATTGGGATGCGACCTACATGTTTGGCTACCAGGCTCTGGGTGAGATGACCCAGCTGGGCAAGTACTTCACAACAGCATTCTACGGTCTTTCAAACAGCTCGAAGGTCTACACCTACTACGAGGGTTGCTCTGATGGTGGCCGGGAGGGGATGAGCCAGGTACAGCGTTATGGCGAGGAGTACGACGGCGTCATCGCCGGCGCTCCTGCGTTCCGTTACGGTCAGCAGCAGGTCAATCACGTTTTCTCTGCCGAAGTTGAGAAGACCCTGGACTACTACCCTCCGCCCTGCGAACTTGCTAAAATTGTCAATGCGACGATCAAAGCTTGCGACCCTCTCGATGGCCGCACTGACGGTGTGATCTCTCGTACCGACCTGTGTAAGCTGCACTTCGACATGTCTTCCATCATCGGCGAGGAGTACTACTGTGCCGCCGAGACCAGCACCTCTCTTGGCTTCGGGTTCAGCAGCAAGCTCAAGCGTCAGGCCGCCGGCAGTCAGACCAGCTACCAGCCTGTCCAGAGCGGCACTGTGTCTGCCGAAGCCGTTGCCGTTGCGCAGGCTATCGTCGATGGGTTGCACAACACCAAGGGCGAGCGTGCTTACCTCTCGTGGCAGATCGGGTCCGAGTTCACCGACGCTCAGACCGAGTGGAACAACAGCACTCAGAAGTGGGAGTTGGACATCCCGTCCACCGGCGGCGAATTCGTCACCAAGTTCGTCCAGCTGCTGGACCTGGACAACCTGTCCGACCTGGATGGCGTGACCTACGACACTCTGGTGGAGTGGATGAACACCGCCATGGTGCGTTACCTGGACAGCCTGCAGACCACTCTTCCTGACTTGACTCCCTTTCAATCTTCCGGCGGAAAGCTGCTCCACTACCACGGCGAATCGGACCCTTCCATCCCTTCTGCCTCTTCCGTTCACTACTGGCAGTCCGTTCGCGCTATTATGTACCCCGATGTCACCGACAAGCAGGCTCTCACCGAACTCCAGGACTGGTACCAGTTCTATCTGGTCCCTGGTGCTGCCCACTGTGGAACCAACTCCCTGCAGCCTGGCCCGTACCCCGAGGACAACATGGAGATTATGATCAACTGGGTGGAGAACGGTGTGAAGCCTTCCCGCCTCAATGCTACTGTATCTTCGGGTTACTACAAGGGCGAAACTCAGATGCTGTGCCAGTGGCCTACTCGCCCCCTGTGGCGCAGCAACTCTACCTTTGACTGTGTCGAGGACAAGAAGTCGATTGAGAGCTGGACCTATGAGTTCCCTGCCTTCAAGGTTCCCGTGTACTAAATGATCATGTTCTCAGGATTCCTGAGAAGATCTTGTGGTGAAAGTTGAAAGGCGCACCATCTGATGCGCCTGGTCCTTTGAGTTATTTCTCTTCTTTCCTCGCTAGCGAGACTGTATCTTCATATACATATTCACACAATCACCTCGAGTTGGAAAGAGTGATATAGTGAAATTAAAGTTTTTATTGCAACATTTCTTATTTTCTCCAGATTTTAAACTTTTGCACTGAAAGTAAGGGGGAAAGGAAAGTCAAGTCTATATGAGGATGGTACAATCTTATGCTGAGAGACCCCTGAAAGAATACTAACACGGAACAAGAATCTGCCTCCTCCACGCACAAAAACAGGTCAAATAAATACAGACAGAGAGCATACTTGACTAACCAAGAGTCATAGTAAACGCCGCAGTCAAGGAGCAGCTACGAGTATCAATATCATCAGGGTGCTGATACGAATCCGCACAATCCACATCACCCGCTGCACACGACGCAGTGGAGCAGCTCGAGTCATCGGTAGTGACAGCAAAGCCAGCAGAAACAAAGTCCGAGTCCGCGTCGAGGTTGATAGACGACATATCCCACCACAGGAAATCGCTGCCCTTATAGTACTCAAATTGCAGGACGCTGCTCTCGCTGGTAGTGGTGGCCATCTTGATGGAGATGCCGCCGCCATCGGGGTTGACGCGCCATTGCTCGGTATAGGTGCCACCGGCGGTCAGGGTTTGCATTTTGCTGCTGGTCTCGGAGGTGGACCACAAGTAGACGGTTTTGCCGAGGTTGTTGACGATGCTGATGCCAGCGCCGGAGCTGGTGGTGGTGGTGGTGGTGCTGAGGCTGGCGCTGGTGGTGGTGCTGGCGCTGGTGCTGATGATAGCGCTGGTGGTGGTGGGGCTAGCGATGGGGCTGATGCTGGCGACGGTGCTAATGCTGGCGCTGGTGCTCAAGCTGGTGCTGGTACTCAAGCTGGTGCTGGTGCTGGTGCTCGAGCTGGTGTTAATGGCTGCAGGGGTGGTGGAAGTAGTAGTAGGCGCAGCATTTGCAGCTGCAGTCGCAGTCGCAGTAACAATCACGGTATCAACTACAACGAGAGTCACGGCGGGCGCGGGACGATTGCCGGCTGGAAATGCCGCGGCCAGGGACGAGAGAGCGGCGAAAAGAGTGAGCTTCTTGAGGAACGCCATGTTGAGCAGACTGAAAGAATGGGATTGATTCAAGTGACGAGATCTGGAAGGATCGACGATGGTCCGGAACGGGCCGAAGTAAATATTCGGGTGGAAAGAGTGTTGGGTGGTATCTGTTCGACAGATACTGAAGTTGGAATATCACAAAGGACTGTATAGAGGCACAGCCTCGAAAGAGTGATATTGAAAGAGTGTGTGGGAGAGAGTGTGAGCGAGTGTGGAGGTTGAATGAATGATTGACAGGTTGCGAAACGAAAGAATCAAAAGGGGGCCTTCGGGGCGAGACCTCCGGGCTTTATGCTCCAGAGCCCTCAAGACATCTGAAACGCCAGCGTCCCACTCTAGGGCGGCCGTGGATTGGTCAATTTTCACATCTAGAAGCTTTTCAGGAACCATGTGGTTCCTGGGCTTCGCCAGGCACATGGCTCATTGGAGGACCTGAGGGGATGTGGGCCTCATTGGAAATCGCTCTAGAGTGGATTGGGTTAGGGCTCCACGCTCACATCGAAATCTCACGGTGTCAAGCGGTCTACGGAGTCCAGTCTCCATCTTCCTTTGGTGTTGACCTATCATGTCGTCCGTAGCGCCAGAAAAGCCTCAGAGAATTGCTTATGTGAGCTCCACTGGGCTGAAGGTGTCGTCGACCGGCCAAAATAATGGCGGATGGACTGGCCTAGCTGGCCATCAGCCCCACTGATTGGTCGACACCATCTCAACAACGGCCCACTTGGGTATCAGATAGTCAGACGGGGCCCCGATGGCGGTTGGCGGGCCGAGGGAGGCTGCTACATTACGCAGCGAGTTGCGCAACACGCAACACTTGAGGCCCAGGGTAGGCAGTCGTAGCTTTCGATGAAGCGGACGAGAAAGGGGCCGTTTTGTGAGCCTGTGAAATGCATATATCGGTGGCCCAACTGTGAAGAAGTAGGTCTTTAGCATGTATCTGCGCATGGCCAATTTTCAGTCTCATTTCCCATTTTTTTCCCATCTTTGCGAGGGTGTCTCGGTGGTCTACGGCCCTTATACTGGGATGATGGTGATTCTTTTTGCTTGTCAACCTTTTGGGGCTGACGGAAGTGAAGAAAGAAAGAAAGAAAGAAAGAAAAGAGAAAGAGGGATGAAATGTGGAAGCCTGGTTGATGAGGCGACAAGGCAATCAGGCATCACGATATTCCAGGGGATCTGGGTACGATATATTACGAGCTGCAGCGTGGTAGGTCTACGGAAGTCATTTGACAGCGTATTTGGCTCCATCTATTCCGTAGTATCGATCGAAAAACTCGCACCTTGACTGCTGGGCATGTGATGACCCACATAGACAAGAAACTATGGAGATAAACGGTCTCTCACCAATAGTGGTGGACTCATGGCTAGACTCTTGAACGGAGGAAAATCTTTGAATTCGAACTCTCACAGGTGCTATATCTGATGACTCCGTGGCCCGTGGCTTGTGAATATATTCTGTGGAGTGCCAAATGTACAATTTTTGTGAAGCCATGAAGTTCTGCGGTGATGTCAAATTGGAACTACAATAGGGGAGCATATTGCAAAGCACCACGTCAGTCAATCTGCACAATAATAACCATGAAAAGACATTGGAATCCTAGCAAAGAAAGACCTTTCCGTTGAAACGTCTATCAAAATCAGAGGGAGCCGCAACCGATGATCTCAGAATGAAATTTCTGAATCTGACCTTGAAAGGCCCAGGAAATTCTGGCAATCAGGGACGCAGGTCTGTCCTTGTACCGAATCTGACAAGCTGATTATGGGCGAGCTGAGAGTATTGTTTGGATCTACTATGTTTTAAAATACTACAAATTGGTCGAATCTATCATTCTAAGCATCAAGGGAAGACTGAGCCATCCCTTGCAGACACATCATCACCCAGGCGCAACGATAGGCTTCTAGACATCTGTCACGCCAGGACTGGTCTCAGTGCTGTTGAACTCGGCCGTCCATACTATTATGGGAAATCAAACTCCGATATGCAACCTTGATTACGCTTACTGAAGATCAATAATTTCTCGTATCTCTATTTTGCTTTCGGTATCCGTTATTCAATTTTCGGGTCCGTAGCATTCAAATGTCCCAAAACGGCAATGTAGATCGCGAAGTGGCAATATGTACACTTTTGGCCTCATTATCCTGTTTCGTCTCTTTTTCATTCGCTCATATGGCCATTTGTGGAACAATGCTGGATAGGAAGGAGACTTCAGAGAGGGCAAGAGAGGCAACATACAGAACAGGATATCAAATTAACATGGGTGTGTTTGAGATTATTTTCATAGCGGGAATAATGCATCAAGGGGATCATCAAAAGCCAAATAGAAGTCCAAAAAGGCAGAATGTTCGAGTGTTTCCGAGGCACTGTCGTCTTACTCCTCGACCTGGTCAGCCCAAGTACCAGTCAATGGAGACATCGTAGCCTCAAGCTTCTCCATAGATGGAGGTTGCGCAATAGCTTTGGTTTCCAAGGTTGATGTAGGTACAGTCTCCGGCTTTTTACTAGCCGGAAGAGAAGGAAAATCGGCTTCATTATTCACAGACGGTGTCGGGCCATTCGCACCGTTTCTCTCCAATGGCTCTTTTGAAGACGCTCTGTCCCCTCGCGGCCCACGAGGAGATCCACGGCCACGACCGCCACGACCACCACGACCACGCCCACGTCCAGGGCTGAGTAGATCGGCAGGTCCATCTTCGGATGCTCCGTCAAAGTCTCGTCGAGCATACCCAGATACTCCGCCATGCATGCCGCGCCGGAACTGGCTGCCTCCTCCACGAGGGTTGTAGTCGTCCTCGGTCTTTTGAGAGTCCCATTCACGACCCGTTTGAGCATTGAGCTTCCGCAGTCGATTCTGCTCACGCTCTTTGTCCATAACTCGTCGGTTGGCTGCTTCCTTGCGTCGCTTCTCGGCCGCGATTTGTTCGCGCTCAAGG
The DNA here is from genome assembly GCA_037356195.1 of Penicillium sp. F50. NCBI lineage: Eukaryota > Fungi > Ascomycota > Eurotiomycetes > Eurotiales > Aspergillaceae > Penicillium > Penicillium sp. F50. The sequence goes on along the minus strand of JAYXSA010000054.1, from coordinate 2,319,025 downwards.
AATGATGCGTGATCGGCTTCTGCACGAGCGTGTGCGGCGGCTTTCTTCGCAGCGTTCTCTTTGGCTGCGGCGATGCGCTTCGATAGCTCTTCTTCGGTGAGTTTGGGCTGGTAGTCAGAATTAGCTCAAATGATCTACCAAACTAGAACTTAGTGCGTGAGCCTACCTTGCGAATTCCTCCAGTAGCACTTCGATCCCCACGGACCGCCGGAACGCGTTGAGGTTCAGTGCCACTGGCGGTCGTTTCGGCTCCCTGCGCCTCATCATCCTGGCCAGCCTGCTCAGCTGGCCCTGCCTCAGGCTGGGCGGAGGTTGCAGGCTCGGGCTGTTTAGCGGGTTGTTTAGCGGCGGCGGGTTCCTTTGCAGGTTTGGGGCCCTTGGGCCGTGGCGACTTCTCAGCTGGCTTCTTGTCTGCCCACTGTGAGTCCTGCAACCCGCGTCCTTTCGTTGCGCCCTGGCCCCGGCTCTGGCCCTGACCCTGGCCCCGCCCTCGTCCGCGCCCTCGGTCCCGATCTCCCCCACGACCCCTATGTGAAGTATCACTTCGAGGGTGTTGTTGTTTCTCGACCGCGGGTTCTTCCTGCTGCGGGGCAGACTCCGACTCCGCAGGCACCGCCACTACCTCCGCTTGGGCCTGTTGTTCCTCCGCTGAAACTGGGATAATTTCATCATCGAACAGGTCATCGGCGCCGCGTGTCTGTGCGAATTCGTCCATGTCTGTCATTGCTTGATAGAGAAGGAGTTGAGATGCGTCGGTCGGACCAAACTGGAGCTTTGCGCGACAGTGGAGGCGGGCTCTTTCGCGATTGCGATCCGAGGAGAGGCTTTGATGGGGGCGAGAAAGGGTGATACGTGCAGCGGAGGCTAGAAGGGAGTAGGCTGGGGACTTCCGGACTATTATTGGTAGTTCATGGACTTCGAAGTAATTATAATCAATCGACAGAGAGGAAGGTCACGTTGGTTCCAGGAGGAAGAGTGGCTTGTTCGTCAGTCCAAATCACCACTTGAACCCTAGGGCAATATCCCAGGCGGTCTGGTCCTGAGCATCGTGGTGGCTCTTTTTGCCGCTGATCTCCGCCTGGTTTCTGCCAGTATGACGTGTTTGTTGACATTCTGGAAGGCGGTGCCAAATATCAAAGTATCTAAGTATCTTACCTCGAGGTTGTCGATGGATAAATGCTAAAGATCGTAGATTATTCGACTTGAAAGTCATGTGCAATAAGTGTATAGTATAATATCTATATTTATGCTCCTGGAATGCGGTAAACTATATTCAACAAATGGCAACACATACCTTGGTGGGCGAGCGAATAGCTTGATTTCACACTTTGATTGCGTAATATAGAAGTGCCTTATCTGATGAGAAACATAGCGCTAAGAAATGGGTGAGGAAAGCCGTGGTAGCTAATTGACTTAACTTGAGAAACTATGATGACTGATAAGATGATGTACCCGCGCCGCCTGGATGTAAAAGAAAGCACCAAAATGAAAATATTGGAAGTCAACCGGTCAACTTACGGGTACCTTGAAAGGAAGCGAAAAAGGGGAATCGGAGCCATTTTATAGGCCAACCAAACAGGCGCATTTCCTGGACTAATAATGAAATTACCACAGGATAGAACCTCCGCCGGAAGATCAACAGGACCCCATAGGGATGGAGACAAGGGGTGTTCTTGCCGAATATTTACTCTCATTCACACCTTAACCGGGCAAGATTGCCAGACACCCACTGATCAAACTTGACAGGGACCCGGTGGGTATACTTGAGAACATTACCCCTCGCTTCCTCGGCCACAGCAGTCTTGAACTCATATCCAGCATTCTCTGTGATATACCTCACAATCCACCTGGCAGTGGGTTCCGGAGTCCCATTCCTCAGAAACTGTTCCAGCGCCTCTTCAGCCGCAATCCTTGTGACCTTGATCGCCCTTCCAAGTGCTCTCGCAACAACGCCAATCGCATCTTCAAAAGCCATCTTCTCAGATCCCATGAGCCACACGATTCGGGGCTTCAAGCCTCGCGCCAAGATAGATCCACAGACTCGACCAATATCATCGGGAGAAATCCAGTCATATTCGGCTTCGGGATTAGCATGCTGGACCTCTGCAGCTTGAATGCCCGCTTTGAACCAAAGGATATTGCTCGCGAAGTAATTGGGTCGTACTGCGACGAAGCCGTTTTTGCCGTAAATATCTTCGAGAGAGATTTCCACCTGTGCATGTACCCATGGGACATGGTCATCTGGAGACACGGAGCGAATATCGGTTTGGACCGAGTAACTGCTCAGTACCACAGGTATCTCTATGCCAGCCTCCTTGAGAGCTTCAATGCTGGCATGCATGTGGTCGGATGTTCCGAATATCGCATAGATGAACGCCGACTTTGCCTTGCTCTGGCGGACGGCGGCTTTGATTGTCTCGGGCTTGGTCAGATCGGCCTCAACTCTGTCTGCGTCGATACCAGACAAGCTTGGAATACTCTTCGTCATATCGCGCATTGCAAGAGTGACTTTGGCCCCTTCTCTGTAGGCTTGTAGGGCTGCCGCTGAGCCCACGTCGCCAGATGGGCCAAAAATGATCACGCTATGGGGAGCAGACATTGCAAAGAAGCGCTCTTGTCGTGAAATCACTGTATAGAGGCTGAATAAATAATTCTTCCGGGTGATTAATTTGAGAATTAATAATTACGCGACCTGGTCCTTGATATCTGCGTCTAAAGTGGGGGCAGCGGTGAAGCTTGAGCCCTGCAGGATACATTGTCATCTTCGGATGAGGTCTGCATGCACTTCATCATTGGCTAGAAAGACAGGACACTAGAACCGAACACTCACCGGTAAGAATATTTGGATTCATCAAATGTTAGAGGTTGGCCTATGCTCTAGCAACCAAAAACCAGGTAGATTAGATTGGAGGGAGGTACTACTAATAGTTTGCCGGATTATAGTTAGAACGTATTATGTCAAACACTAGCTACGAGTGAAGCCATGAGACAAGAAAGCAAAATTCATTCTATTTACGCCTTTTTGCGCATGCTCGTCAAGCACAACACCTAGACACACTCCCATGCGTTCTCATCAGTGTAGTTACCGGGGCCAACGAAAACATTCCGTCGAGGATAGCGACAATGCTTGCGTCGGTACTCAATCTGTGATCCTACACCATTCACGAACTTGGCACCGCGCACAGTCTCTGGGGCCTTGCCCTGCTCAACCCACTGGACCATGGCCATGAGCACATTGTCCTGGGGATCGTTGCCAGCATATGTCTTAAGACCCTGTCCGATACCGTATGCACCGTCGCCGCCGCCACAGTGGCCCATACCACTGATGGGGAAGAACCGGTAGAACTCGTCCAGGGCAGCCGGAGGCAGATTCATCGTCTCTGCGACATGGGAATAATACCACTTCGAGTCATCGGAGCTGATCAGCTGATCCTGCATTCCGTGATAGTGGAGGACCTTGCCGCCAGCCTTCTGGAAGGGAGACAGATCGCCGTCCCAGGTCTGAATGTTGTACGGGTTCTGGGCAAGTGCGACTTCAGCGTCTTTGATTGTCCAGTTCACGCCACTCCAGGAAGGGTCGCTGTAGACAACGTACTTCCACCAGTCATTGCTGTACTGAAAAGGCTGACCGTTGTACATGATTGGGGCAGCGAGAACTTCGGAACCGGGTTGCATACGAGGATAGATCTGAGTGCCATTCAGGCCGTACACAGGGGACAGAACCTGTTGGGCTGCGTGCACCTGAGAACTAGAAAGGCAGCTGCTTGTGTTCTTCGAATTGGGCGCACAGATCAAAGTCTCCAGAATGGGATGGCAAAGATCGGTATCTTCGATAATTCCATCCTTCGCGCCATCAATGGCATCGCATTGCCGGAGAATCTCGTCGTGGACAACCTTCCACTCGGCCGTGGTTAGATATGTGTCGGATGTATTCGAGCCAAGAATGGGATAGAAGTGAGCGCTCCAGGACAGCAGCCCCACGAAGTTGATGGCAGGGGCACCAGCCACGACGCCGTCGAAGTCATGTGGGAATTTTTGGATGGACTTCCATCCCTGCCGACCACCCGTGGAACATCCAAGATAGTAACTCTTGCTGAATCCCTCCTTGTAGAATTTTTTCGTGAGTTCTTTGCCAATGACAACGCCAGTGTGAACTGAACGGTACGCAAAGTCTTCAAGAACCTCGGGGTGCTGATAGAAAGGCAGTCCCGAAGTTCCGTTATGACCGTTGTTGGCTCCGACTGTGGCGAAGCCCAATTGGGCAGTGTACGCAAGATCATAATATTGAATGCCTGTAAAAGTTACTCAATGTCATGGGTTAATGGGATTGTGGAGATTGTCAAGCACATACATCCGGAGAGACCACCGTTGCCAGTACTCAAGAAGCGACCTTTGTAGTCGCGCGGGAACCATGCTTCTAAAGTGATTTCACTGCTATTGGAGGTCGAAACTGCCATTGCGACTCGACAAAGGTCTACTGAAACTGCCTGGTATGGTGCGGCACAGCTAGCCGCGTTGTCTGGGAGAGACAAATTTGTACCCCCAGGTATGTATTCGGCAAAGTTGACTTTGACATTGGGGATATCGATCTTCTTTGCAAACTGCGCACAATTTTTCTGGAAAGCATCCTGGCTGGCGAAGGCGACCGAGGCCAGGCTCAGAACAGAAATTGCAAGCAGTCGAGTCATGGTGATCACTTAGATCTGACTTGTGTGAAAGGTCAAGATCAATAGGCAAATGCAGAAAGGCCGTGGAGTATCCACGCTTTTAAATAACCCCAGAAAGCCCCACGCCAAGATCTTTTGATTGACCCCATTGCGAGTCCCTGAGGTCGGAGAAAAGTAATCTTCACCGAGTATCGGCAAGTGTAGATCAGGTATTACCCGAGTATAATACACGACTTCGTGACCTGAAGAAGAAAAATCCCGAGGTTAACCCGGATAACAGTGGGGAACGTTGTCCATATCGTGCGAAGATTGGAGTCCAGGGCCGCAAGTGGATCTGGACGTGGTAATGGCTCGGGTCTAAGCCTGTGAGAGGCACCGCTGATGAAAAGGAGTGGAGACCGGGGACGATCAGCGAAATCCGAGATTACACACGGAGAAGCCCGTCCACAGGATGTTGAATCCGGGGACTCCACAAATGCGGGGATGCTTTACCGCATAGGGCTCAGTGGCTCTTGAAATCGGCATTTGGTGTGGTATTCAGTGTTGATGGCGAATGACGTCGAGCACATGAAGGATGAGAAATGCCGCCAGATCCCTACGAGCTCCGGGAGCTGGACGAGTGTACTACATTCTTCAAAGGGCACGGATTCAATTCATCTGCAAGGGATCGAAATTGATCGATAAGTCGTGGCTCAAGGGTGCCGAATCCTGCTTTTGTGGTGACTCATTAGCTCAAGAAGGGCATACCCTTCTCTGTTCGTAAGCATTACATCGCTCATTGAGAGCTTCGGCTCGCTTCTCCAAGGCAGTAACGCGAGAAATTCTGGCTTTTCGTCTTGCAACAAGAGCTTGTCCCTCTGTTCGATCCAGTAGGCCCTACCAGCGAAGCAGGATGACGTCCATGATTAGACCGGAGATCGTGCTCCAGACGGTGATTAGAAGCAGAGCAGGTAGGCCCATTTCCGCTGGCTTCTAATGGTGAACAGGAATGGTATCTCGGCGGCTGACAATCTGACGATGCGACCGTGAGTGTTTGAGGAGCAGGAGACGAGGAACTGGAGATGGATGGAGGACAGATCGGGAAAACAAAAGGAGGCGTGGGCGAGATAAAAGAGCAAAAAGGAAGGTCACAATGGTAAGGACGAAGTCACGCGTCTTGAATCTTACCAAAATGGCACGCAAACTTGAAGCCTGAGAGAATAGCCACTTCAAGGACTCACTTGACGGGGAATCTCCTGTCTAAAGTTTGCTGGTGACTCGAGGAATCACGAGGCTGGTTATTTTGGCAAGGAACAGATCTACCATGATTGCATAACATAAAATAGGCTTAGAGAAAGATTTTGCGAGACTTTCATGCCGAAACATATATCATATCCCGATGAATTACTGCCCAGCGATTCATCATATATCATGTCTTCAGGGGCCAGGAGAGACCTCGCGCTCCCGTCCCTCCTGAACCACAACCTCCCTCCGCATCGCGATGGCATTAGGCTGCATATCATTTACGAGCCCCACGGTATCATCGCCATCGCTCTGTGACGAGGTCATCCCCGTTTTCACCTGTGCCGAGTAGTTGCCCCGTCCCAACTCAATGTCCGCGTAAGGATTGCTCGGCTGGTACCGCTTTTTCGGAGGCTCACTGCCGATTGTGTGCTGCGCCTCTCGGAGTTGACCAGCACTGGGTCGCTTATGTGAAAGAAAGGGTTCGACATAATGGCGGAAGAGAGGTGCGAGGACCGGCAGACTCACGATGATGATACTGAGCCATAACTCGAGGAAACTAACCAGACCAATCTTATATAGTCCATAGACAAAGTCAGCGGCAGTTTCGGGATTGAGCGTGATGACCAGGCGCCATATCATGACTGCAACGACACTGTTGTGCGTCAGTACAAATTCATTCAACAAGCATATAGAAAGAGGAAAGTTCTCGGGTTCATACATCAAGCCCATTCCAAACATTACTGCGATTGTCAATTTATTGCGAAGGGACATCCGCAGTTTCCAAATCGCAGGAATCGGCAGGAGAGCAATTGTCGAGTCCAGGAAAATGTTCAGTGTGATCGATGCAATCTCCTGGATGCTCAATGACCGACACCCGCCACCTGGCACAGGATGCCACTGATATGAGACTGGATGGCATTGGGTGAGGAAAAGTGGTAAAAAAGCGATGAAGTAGCCTACGACCAGGCTACTCACCACCCACACAAGAATACGTATCGACCGAAAAGTGCGAAAGAGACTGGTGTAGAGCGAAAGGATTGATAGCTTGCAACAGACGGTACCGACCAGCCAGGTCATGCTCACACCGACGATCATCTTGAACTGCACATCGAGTTCCTTCTTCGAAAGGGTGGATGTATGCCCTCCTAGCCCGTTGGAAATCGCCCAATAGTTCAATCCAACCATTGCGCACGCGCTCGTCTAGAACGGGATCAGCACAGGCGACAACAAAGCAAACGAAGTAGAGAAATATGATTGTCGTACATGAGCGGCGATTACAAAATAATCATGCAGCTGGAGACCCTTGCGGGTCAAATGAACTGCCCAAATGCGCAGTGCAATCACCACGCTCGTCAAAAAGGTAAAAACTGCCATCCAGATCGACAGCTGGACGCCGTTTGGACTGACAGTCATGATGTGCAGAGGGCTAGGCGATGCCAGGAACTCGAATCAAAAAGCGACTACTTGAGGGGGGAAAGAATAGTGAGATTACCATGGTCGCCATCGCCTTCGCACCAGCATGCAGAATATACAGAGGCTCGGTTTCGGCATGGCGTTGACCAGCTGGTAACAATCAGCGCTGCCTGGTGTTGTACACAAGCAGATGAAAATGCAACCTTACTGTAGCTCTCAGGATCAGGACCAATCAGAGAAGACAGTCAAGTGCACTGTAGGGATCTACCCGGCGTATTATTTAGTGGCGTTTTGTTGATCAATTGACAGCGAACTTGCAGAATATCTTGGAAACATGTGTAGGAGGAAGCTTTGTAAAGTGACCATCAACTGACTCGACAGTCATCCCCCGCGGCACTTTGCCAGCCTTGTCCGTCAGCCTCGCCTTCTGTTCTTTCCTCCCCTCCTCGCACAGGGACTTTTCTGTACTCTGCATCAATTCTCTTCAATAAGATTCCCATCAGGGTCCTTCATCAGATCCTTTTTCTTGCGTGATTACCTCCGAAAAGCGGGTTACACGATGAATCCTCCGTTGCCTTCTCTAACTTCGACCTGGCACAACAGCTCCTACTCAGCCATCTCGCCATTACGAGCCGAGCTGAGCGCTGCCGGCAAGATAATTATCATCACGGGCGCGGTAGGATCCTAGCACTGTCTTCCTCGGAGCTGGTTACCTGCCTACTCTAACTCACTTCATGCTTGTACCAATATCTTCATTTGCTAATCCGACTCATCTATCCTTTCTAGGGAAGTGGAATCGGTCGCGCAACTGCCCAGTCGTTTGACAAAGCAGGAGCTAGCAAGATTATCCTGATCGGACGCAATGAGACCACGCTGCGAGAAACCCAGGCCACTCTGAAATGCGACTCATCCGTCCACGCGGCTGACGTGACGGACGAAAAGGCGCTTGCAGCCATCGCAGCCAGCACTGGGACATGGGACGTGATGATCCTGGCAGCGGGATACATCTCCCCGCGAGCGTCAATCCGGGACTCGTCCGTGAATGATTGGTGGCAGAGCTTCGAGGTATGCATACGCCCGTTACACATGCTGATACCCGTGTTCCGAAGGCACTCATCAGCTCAATTCAATTGGTGCTGACTGAAGACCACCATAGACCAATGTCAAGGGCACCATGATCGCATCCAAGGTGTTTCTGCCAACCGCCAATTCAAGTCGTGCAGCAATCGTCGCCTTTACTGCAGTGGTTGTGTTCCCAGCGGCTCAGCTGGTTAACCTATCCGGGTATATCACATCCAAATTGGCCGTGATAAAACTCATGGAGTTTCTAGCAGCGGAGAATCCTAACGTCTTTGCTGCTGCTCTGCATCCGGGGATGATTGAAACTAAAATCTTCCGTGGGTCTGGCGCCGATCCCAGTAAACTCCCAATGGATTCAGGTAACTGATCCTGGTCAATCTCAATGCCTGTTTTGAAACTAATTCATGTTTCAACCTAGTGGAGCTTCCGGCCGATTTCTCGCTTTGGCTGACGAGTCCCGAGGCGGCATTCTTAAATGGTCGCTCCGTCTGGGCAAACTGGGACGTTGAAGAACTCAAGGCCAAGGCGGAGGAGATTCAGTCAGGACTACTGTTGACTTCGGGGGTGTACGGTTGGCCATTTACATCATCCTAGCATGTTTCTACAGAAATGCAACGTGGTGACTTTCCTCGCCATGTTGGGAATTCAATTGACGTTTCTTTATCTTATGAAATAAGGCGTGAAGAAAATTAAGCCATGTTTGTATACACCAAGAGGATCCATTTCCTGTGTTTATCAAGCCCTCCGTGACCGCTTTCTGGTGCTCGTAGCATTATATGCCAGGCAGCTGACACCACAGGACACACATGGGGGGATTGTGGGCGTTGTGCACGATCGCGTAGCCTTTTGAGGGACTATGTAGAGAGACTGATAAGAACATGAAATGTTTTCCGGGTAGGCTGTGTTATATCGATTGTAGCATATCAACTCTGGTGCTTGTTTCAACACCACATATAATGTAACGCAACAGTAGTGAGAGTTCACGAACCTTTCGAGCGAAGCACCAATCATACGCTCGGAGTGGGCGATTTCGACACCCTGCTGATGGGCTGCCACTAAATTACATTTATTACCAAGCGTTTCGAAGTATCCAATATCAATCATCGGCAATGAATGCAACTATATGCCTTGAAGTAGTGATGCCTAGCTTGGTGCCAAAGGCTTCATAGCCAAACTCCGGCGGGAACCTTCGCGCCACGCCGTAGTCAGTCCAATGACACCTGGGCCTAGACACTTTTGTATATAATTTTCCATTTAGACTATTATAGTCTGTGATTTTAGGCGGCCATTGATTCCACGGCCTAGGTAACGCAAGCCCTAGGTTCTCAAACCTGCGAAGTTGACACGAGGGAGATGTACATTTGACAACAGAAATCGGGAACAGATGACAGGTATACTATAGTCTCCATGTGTCATGGAGTCTGTAACTGTGGAAATATTTCAAAATATCTGACTATATCTATACAATAACGATGAAGAGGCAATCAAGAAGACATCCATCTTGAGAACCTCCCGGTCTATAAAAAGTTCACGTATTGGGAACTTGTTGGTAGCGCTTCTGGCCCCACTCGCCTTGTTTCCACTGGAGCTTGTAGGCCTCGAGGCTTTTGAGCTCTGCTCCATTCTGGCCATCATCCAATGCGCGTTGCAGTCGGCCCTGCTTGCGTTGCCGATAGCACCACCAACCAAATACACCAAATGCAATCACTCCAAACGCTGCTGCTCCGCAGTACACTCCAATATGGGCACCCTCGGACAAGTCGTCCCACTTTTCAGCCAATGTCTTCGAAGGGGCCTTCTCAATCTCTTGCTTGGCTGTTGAGTTTCCACTATGAGTACATATTAGAGTCCGCATGAACTGAAATTCACCTCATCTGGTGGAATCATGTGAGCTTACCTGATAACTTCAATACTCTCGTAAGTTCCCGTTGTGCCATTGTATTTGTATTCCTTTCCGGAATGGAAATCCTTCACGCGTAGGCGTTGAACTGACATGGTGAAAGGCACATCGGTCCAGTTCACATACCCGCCACCCCACTCGATATTTCCGATGGATTGTCCTTTGATACCGACGGGCCAGATACTCATCTTGACTCTGCAGGGTGTTTGCGGATAGTTCTTGCCATAAACCGTCAATGGCTCTGAATAGTTGACCGTGCGCACCTTGGTGCCATCGATCCACCACTCAAGGCGATCCTTATCCCAGTAGGAGGTATAGTTGTGGTACTCGGTATCAGCATTCGCCACGGCATGATACCCACCACGATCACTCGTTGTCGTATTGCCCTTGCCAAAGAAGTCGGACTGCACTTGGCTTGTATTGTATCCCACCCACTCCCAGTCAATTTCGTCCAGGTCATCCGACTGCAAGATCACACTGCTGATAATTCCTGCGCCCTTTGCCATTTTGGCGTGTACTTCCATCACGCCGAAGAAGATATAGAAGTTGGACACTAAAAGGGTGGATGCATTTTCCGTTTTAATCGAAAAGTCGGCGCCGGTGCTCGTGTAGTCGATGGCTCCGGTGGTCATATTCCATAATGTGTCGTCCAGGGTTGAGTTGAACCACCATGTGTGCTCCGTACCGAGAGCGGCATCGGCTGGACATGTCTGGTTGAGAGGGTTACAGTCGGTTTCACTGTATGCGAATACCGCGGCGCTGAAGAGCCACACAATCGCAAAGAGGACTCGGAAAAGGGAATTCATCGCGGCAGAAGGGCTTCCTAACGGAGAAAAACAGCGTCTTTTCTAACCCAGACTCAACCCCCAGCGGCTGCTTTGACTGTGAAGGCCAGCACACTGCCGAAAGGGGAATGACCAAAATCAGCAAGAAAGCGTCACACTCTGCATTCAAGATCTGACGAGGGCGGCTGGTTGTAGAAATACATTGAAAAGGGGGGATTCAGTATTGCTCCTGGCAAAAACAGAGCCAGAGACCCCCCTCCCCCCCTCCCAAAAAAAACAAGTCAAAGACTCGTCTAGCGCAAATATGGAAACTGGTTAGACACTATCGCTGACTTGACTACAACGTCCGGTGCCATTGGCTTCCTGGTAAAACCGAGATTACAGTTCGAATCTCCGAGACCCACCACGCGTGTCCCACAACATTGCCATTGTAGCCTGGAAAATTATTGGGAATTTGTGAATTCTGATCTCCTTCACGGATTATATGAGATGGTCGTTCAGCCTTATACATCCAAGTACGATGCACACGTGGCTTCGTTCTCCTTCGGCAGCAACAATGATCATGAGAATTCCGGTGTGTTAGCTGCCACGCATAGATTTGATGATATGAGTACGCGGTCCCAAACCTGCCCGATAAGGCTAGCCCTTTGGGATCCATTTTTACGGCCCCACTTGGTACCTGATCAAACGATTCTTTGGAGATTGTCATTGGTGAGACTGGACTTGGCTTACGAATGCATGAACGGCTGCTAATTTACGGAATGCTTGATGCCGAACTAAAATTAGTGACAAGAAAAGTAAAGGTGGATTTTTAGCGACCAGCTCCAGTATTCTCGGTCATCGCTTCAATCCTGGCACCGAGGTGAACCAGGCTACGGATGAAAATGAGGCTGATAGATGCAAATGCAGGATGGGCTAATGCAGAGGAAACAATCATCCTTGATTTGAGGTGATGATGCTCAGGGCTTGTAGCTGGTGGGTAGCCAATCGGGTTGTATGAGTGGTGGACCACAAGTCTCTCTCGTCCACGGGATATATGCACCTGAAAACCCCCTAATATGGACCCTCGACCCTCGAAATTAACAATAGCCACAAGTCGTCTCTCATTTTGGGATTGAATACATGAAAAAAACCGCCCCAGAATTCCTGCGTCATTGTGGAGTGCGAGCTTTATGCCCGGGAACTACTCACCAAAGTTCTCCATTCCTGTGACTTTTCTCCGGTGACCCATATGGTCCTGAGCCGGCCCCCTAGGATAGACTTGTATGATATCTCGCATGTGATTGACTATACTTTACATCGACTCTAGTGGTGTACTGAGCCACATTCTGTTCAACAAAGTTTCCGGTTTCTTTTGGCTGGCAAACAGCCTGCAAAATGTCCCCTGTGAGACTCTGCTCTCCCTGGTCTTCTGGTGATATTTCGTGCTCCGACACAACGCTCAAGGTGGATTCCACCACGGTATAGTTATCATGTCGCTAACTTCCCAGTCTAGCATCGCCATTATGGGATGGGACAATCGGGGTGATCAAGTGTCACATGTGAAATTCCCGAAATGCTAATCCTTGTCTGCAAGAACAAATGGCACACAATTCAATTTTCCAACATTTGTGGGGACTTGAATGATTTTGATAAGTGTCTCGAGTCGTGCTTCATGTCATGATAGGCTCGAGCGATGGATGTTGTTGAATCGCATGAGTAGCTTTCCCTCATACAATATTCCATACTCTAAGCATCACAGTACATGGAGCGAGTGACGGCCAATCCATGTCTACACGTATCAGCATCGAAGTTTTTCAATTAAAAAGGGTCCTTCTTATGTTGGCCAATTGTTAGCTCCCTTTCTATCCTATTGGTACAGACGGGAGGAGGAGGAGGAGGAGGAGGAGGAGGAGGCAGAAGTAGCTAAATTCGCGGGTCTTGATTATTTTAAACCCAAGTCCACACTAATAAAATCAGAGGAATACCTATGTGCGCACCCACAAGACGAAGAAATGCTCCATGAGCCACAAATGACCCACAAACAGGATTGCGTCATGTAGCCCCTCTTTCAGCCCTCGCGCAAATAAGCTGGCCTGTACTGTACTGTAGTATGGAATGCACCCGGAAGTGAGATCCAACAATTCTGCAGGCTTCAACCCGCCCCTTCAAAACAAATTTAGTCTTCACGCAACTCAAAAACCAAACGTAAACGACCGGGATTGGAGGTGAATTGATCCTTTAAATCATGCAACACTGCATCTCCAGTCTCTCCAGGAGGGATACAGAAACGGTAACGCTTGACGAGTCGTGCGGTGATCAGTCGCATGTCGTTCATGGCAAGTGCACGACCAAGGCAGCTGTGGTGACCTAGACCAAACGGCACGAAGCCTGACTTGTTACGCACCATCTCGGGCTTCCTGTACCAGCGCTCTGGGATGAATTTTTCTGCCTGCTCGAAACTATCCTCACCTAATCAGTATTAGCAGTCATGAAAAGATGCATTTGGGGGACCAAGAAAAGAAACTCACGACGAGAGATACAGAATCGCGGCGCGACTACAGTTGTATATGGTGGAATAAAAGTTCCTCCAACCGTGATCCCATTCTCCAAGGTCTTTCGGGTCCCACCGGTGGGCAGGGCTGGATACAGCCGGAGAGCTTCGAAAATGCACGCTTCGAGGTGAGGACAACTTGAGGCCAGGACCCGCAAATCCGCAATATCGAGGGCTTTGATCTCTTCGAGAATGATCTCTGCATGCAGCGGGTTCTTTGCCAATTCACAGAACAACCCCACAAGAACGGCTGCCGTAGGCTCGCTGCCAGCCACAATGGCAAGGATGCTGTCGCCAGTAAGCCAGGGGAACCGTCGAGGGTCGTCTCGTACGTCTTGAAGGAGGTAGTGAGCGACATCAAGGTTGTGAGATGTATCCTTAGGAGACTTTTGACGAGGTGTCAGTGTTATTGGTGGGGCCTTGCGATATTTTCTTGTCGTCACACTCACCTCTAATCGTTGCAACATCTGCTCTTCGCACCAGGCCACCATACGGAACCAATCCTTCAAAATCCAAACCCGAGGGAAAAGCTTGAATGCGATATGAATGAACCACGGGACCGGACTCAGTGGTCCGAGGAGGGAAAGGGCCCGCTGCATCAGCACAATAATGTGATGCCATTCTTGGCGAGCCAGCATGTTGAACGTGCGGCTGAAAATGAAATCTCCCATGCGATCGAACCCAAGCCAATAAAACAGATCAGTAGCCTCGGTGACTTTCTTGACAACAATGTTTTCATCAATGCAACCCTCGAGCTGATCAATGAGTGGTAGAATGCGTTCCTGGTATTGATCAAGTGCTGAGTGGGTCAGCTTCTATCTTGGTACTGTAGTAGTCATCTTGATCGTATCTACCTTGCGATGTAAAACCTCTGTTCCATTGCCGACGTCGCATGCCATGAGCCTCCTTATCTCGAGCTGTCACCAAGGATTGCTTGGGATTCAGCAAGTCGTACCACTCGGACTTGACACAGCCACCTTGAGGTCCGTCGATGGCCATGAAGACATCTGGGTGGTAGACTGTGATCTCGCTGGGACCTGGGTGTATCTGAATTCAGAAAGTCCACTCAACGGGAAGTGAAGCTCAATCATACCAGTTCGGACGAATTCTCCATACTTGCGATGGAGCTCCGACAATACCAGGAAATTCTGTCGATGTCGAGACTTCCACGCGTGCCAGATTTTTGTAACGCGTGCCCATTTGGGTCCAGGGAAATGGCTAAGACGATGGAAGTAAACACGGTAGATGGTCACACTCAAGAAGAGCGCGAGGAGGTATCCAACAATCATGCAATATGCGTGTTCAAAGGTCATCAACAAAATCACAAAGTAGGTGAGATGATAGATCAGAATATCTGGCGCCTGGACATGCCACTCGCCGTGAATGAAAACGGCATGGTGCATTGTCAGTCCTGAGAGGGCGCCTATCAGCGCCGAGATGGTAGGATTCATGATGATTGATGCTGTAAGGAAGAAGGGATTGAGTGCTCAGGGTAGTCGAAGAGGGGAAAAGGTTACGCACATCCGGGCAAGGCGTGGACGGCGTACAAGGTGTATGCAAACATTAGGCCAGGCCATTCTTCAAGATCACCTATTTCAGAGGGTGAGTTCCATGATGCATGGATAAATTCAACAATCCTAGCCACAGCTTGATTAGCAGGTTTCATTCCTGAACTTTGTTCCTCTCATTGTCACCATGCCGCCCTCGAAGGAGACTTCGTCGGCCCTTGCAACACTACGACTCATCTGGCACTTTACCGAGAGCAATTTTGCGACTTTCGTACTCCCCAACTCAGCTTTTGGACTACTCGCGGCCCTCGCAGCACCTTTGCTCACCGACTGTCCCGAGCGCCCATCCACCTGGACTTTTCTCTACCGCACATTCGCAGTGATCCTCTTCAATTGGGCCAATGTCTTCGTATTCGACTTGGCTAATCAGCGCCTCCCGGAATCGAGATTGGAGGACCGACTGAACAAACCGTGGCGACCCCTGCCGACCGGACGCATCAGCCCGGAAACGACCCGTCGGTGGATGCTGATCACCATTCCTATCGTTTTGACTGTCAGCGCCGTCCTCGGAGTGGCAACGGAAAGCGCCTTTATCATGATTCTGACCTGGCTTTACAATGATTTACGTGGTGGAGACGAGATCATCCGAGACGGGATGATCGCATGCGGATACGCGTTGTATCTGACCAGCTCCCTGCGCATCGCGTCTGGTCTAGGCTGCCATATCTCGGAACATGGATATCGCTGGATCGCCATGATGAGCGGTATCATCTTGACAACTATGCAGATCCAAGATCTCAAGGACCAAGCTGGAGATCGGACTCGAGGACGAAAGACCCTTCCCGTTGTCCTGGGAGACTCCGTCTCACGTTGGACCATCGCCTGTTTCATGTTGTTCTGGAGCATCTCGTGTGCTTACTTCTGGAAAATGTCCCTGTGGGGATATGCATTGCCGATGCTGACAGGAATCGGAGTCGCAATCCACGTGGTAAGCGGGTCTAACGATGCACGAGCTTGGCGATGCTGGTGTGCGTGGCAGGTGGTTGTTTACGCATTGCCCTGGTTGGCTTCGATGCAGAATTGAGAGACGGAACCTGGAGAGTGGTGACTGGAAGTTGGGCAATTGGACAATGATGCTGTGGCCTCGAGGGAGTCATCATGGGGAAGACCAATTAATGTTCTCTGCCTAGTGGAGCTATGCTCATAGTTCATCTTACAGTAGTGTCGGTGCACAAATTCAACTTGGATTTGATTTATTCTCTGACCCTGAAAGATGAAACTCAAAATCAAGATTCTGGAAGATTGTCGTTAATCTAGTAATAAGTGATGCCTTGTTGCCTTCTAAGCCAAGTATATGAGTGAGGGTCGAAGAAGTCGAATTTCCCTTATTGATATCCTGCACCTCCAAACAAACGCGTCCTTCTACAGCAAGCTTCTCTCCCCCTTTTCTATCTCTTCAACCTCAAGGCTTTGCACAAAATGTGGCGACTGAGTATTATGTTCCTTATCCTCGCGCTGAGTGTCAATGCAACCAACAGTCTCAACTGTCGCTGCTTCCCCGGCGATGCCTGCTGGCCCTCATTGCAGGAATGGACTGACCTCAACGCTACTCTCAGTGGAAAACTCATCTCGACCGTTCCTATCGGTAGCGTCTGTCACACCCGGGGTGACTCCGCCGCTTACAACGAGCGCGCGTGCGCCAAGTTGATCGCCGATTGGGAATTTCCCGCTACCCACTACGAGACCTGTACGTCGCCCATGGCTTACTGGTTCTCCAATTTTTCTTGTGAGCCCTTCATGCCTCGAGACTCGCCGTGTACCGTGTCTGCACTGCAGCGATATACGGTCAATGTTAGCGGGGTTGAGGACGTGCAAACGACCCTTCGATTTGCCCGAGAACACAATATTCGCCTGGTCATTCGCAACACCGGGCATGACTACCTCGGAAAGTCAACTGCACCTGGGGGTCTTGCGCTGTGGATGCATCATTTGAAGGATACTCAATATCTCCCAGAGTATTCGTCCAACTCCTACAACGGCCCTGCACTGCGATTCGGCGCTGGTATCCAGGGATTTGATGGAATGGTTGCTGCCCATGCACAGAAAAAGGTCATCTTAGCCGGGAACTGCGAGAGCGTGGGTATCGCAGGTGGCTATAGCCAAGGTGGAGGCCATGGCCAACTTGCTTCTCGATTTGGCTTGGCGGCAGATCAGGTCCTCGAGTGGGAGGTGGTGACTGCCGACGGACAACATCTTTTCGTGTCCCCCGAGAAATACTCTGATCTGTTCTGGGCTCTATCTGGAGGAGGAGGTGGCACTTTTGCTGTGGTAATGAGCGTTACCGTGAAGGCACATCCAGAAGTGAGCACGGCTTCGGCGACCCTCACATTCACTGGGGCATTTGTCGCCGCGGATACATTCTGGAATATCGTCCGCAATTTTGTGACTGGAATAGCTCCAATGGTCGATTCTGGAGCTGTGGCTATTTGGGCTGTCAACGGGAAAACATTCAGTCTAACGCCTATCTCTTGGCCTGGCGGTACCGTGGATCAGCTCCAGAACGGCCTGGCATCAACCTTGGCTATGTTGAACCAAAGCGGAATCAAATATGGTACGTACATCTAACAAGTCTCCTGAAAAGGACCGTATTTGCGGGCTAACTGGATAAACCCGTGACTACAGCATACCACATCCAACAGTTTCCCACATTCTGGGATAGTTACGTAGCTATGAATCCTCATAGTAACATCACAGAAGCCCAGCTTGGAGGTCGACTAATGCCGCGTTCAGTACTCGAGTCTGATCCTACTAGCCTATTCACAACTCTCAGGGGAATATCTGAAATGGGAGTTGTTGTATCGGGTGTCTCGCTTAATGTCTCCCGCTCGTCCGAGCCATTCAATGCTGTTAACCCAGCTTGGCGAGATGCTGCCATATCCGTCGTCCTCGGAACGTGAGTCAAGTTGATTTAGAACTTTGTGTGGACCCACATTTGAGCTGACAGATAACAGGCCCTACAATTACACTAACCGCCAGGAGAACGTCAAATGCCAGTCATTGATGACCGATGTCCTCATGCCTCGCTTGACTGCAATCAGCCCTGATAGCGGTGCCTACCTGAACGAGGCGGATTGGAAGCAGCCGAACTGGCAATCGACATTCTATGGCAGCCATTATCCAGATTTGAAGGTGATCAAGCAGAAATTTGACCCCAATCACACGTTCTACGCTCGTACTGCTGTGGGAAGCGAGACATGGATTGAGCACAACGATGGCCGACTGTGCCAAGTCTGACCACAGAAATTGAAATATTTTAACTAGATTTTATGGGATAGAGTGCATAAAATAATAAGACATGTTCATTATCCTAAGAATAACTGCTGAGCTGAATCTCGTCCACTGCAAAAGATGAACTCGGCTTCTCGGTGCCGTCCGCATCTGTCTAGACAGCCACACCGCGGATCAAATCAGCCGCACGCTCGGCAACGGCGTAAACTGTTGACAAAGGATTGGCATGAGGAATCAACGGAAAGACACTCGCATCAACCACACGCAGGTTCTCCGTGCCGTAAACCTTCAACTCTTGATCAACCACACCTCCCGCATCCTTGGGAAGCATAGCAGCCGTTCCACAGGCATGGTGTGCCGCCGACGCTGTCGTTCTGAGACCCTCCTTGATCGACTCGATATCAAAGTCATCAGTGCTCTCTTTGAAGTAAGGATTCAGAGCTTCCGAGTTGATTAGCTTTTGGCAATTGCGCACATGTCGCGCCAATAACTCAAGGTCGAAGTCTTTGGTGGCCAATCCCGCGTCCACAGTAGGTAGTGCTTCAGGGTCGGCAGTGGAGATATGAGAACTCCCGCGAGACAGAGGGAAGCTGATGATTGGCACCACAATAGCCATACTCGGGCTGATCACGCCCAGAAAGATTGAAGCTGAGGGTTCAGTAGGTGTTTCGATGATCGAGCGAACTACCTGATTGGTGAGGTTGCCAAAATCAGCGGTGCACTGGGACAGAAGTGCGCTCTGCTCCTCAGGTTCCAGTCTTATCATCGCTAGACTCTTGAGCCCGGGAGTCATGTTCTTCAAGTCTGGATGTTCCTTCAAGTGAGCAATTATTGGACCCATCAAATGATTCTGGAAATTCTCGCCCACGCCGGGCTGATCAATGAGAATGGGGATCCCGAGGTTCTTCAATCGTTCTTGCTGTCCAATCCCTGAGAGTTCGAGCAGCTTCGGTGTATGGAACGCGCCAGCTGCGAGGATTACTTCCTTCGATGCGTTGGCCTTGGCAGCTTGCCCGTTGTCATTGTATTCAACACCGACGGCCGTGACCTTGGGCCCATCCGAGTTAAATAGAACCCGATGGACGGTCGCACCTGTGATAATGCTCACGTTCGAGCGCTCAGATAGCATGGGCCCATATCCACGATCAGCACCACTACGCAGACCCGACACCGGGTCGATCGTAGCGGCGTAAGCACGAGGTCCGAGAGACTGTTTTTCTGCGAGAATGCCTGCATTGAACTCATAGCCCTGCGCCGCGAACGCCTCATTCCATGCGTTCAGAAGAGGCTTGCTACCGGTGTCATCCAGGGCAGGGAACGTCAGCTGTACTGGACCGGTCGACGGAACGCGTTGATTTTCTTTCAGACTCTGATGCGACTCTGGCGCTGTCACGGTGTAGGTCTTTTGCAAGTATGGTAGCAGGGATTCCCAAGTCCAGTTTGGATTACCTAGCTTGGTCCAGGCGTCGATTCCAGCGGGCGATGGCGCGACAAAGGCCATTCCGTTGATAGCAGAGGATCCGCCCAGGACACGACCTGCCGGGTGATCGAGCTCACGAGCTTTCAGATTGGGCTGTGATTTAAGTTGTCAGGGGCATGTCTCATTTTGATCTTCCTATCATGTGTCGTACCTGTGGCACGATTTTCACTTTCCAGTCAAGCTCCGATCCAGCCAAAGCCTGCCAGGCACCAGGATCCTGTACCCTCGGGTCATTGCTACAGTCAGGACCGCTTTCGAGGACCAGGACTTTGACATCGGGGTCCTCTGAGAGGCGAGCTGCGACGACCAGGCCGGCGCTGCCTCCACCGACGATGATGTAGTCCGCTTCTGTGGGGAGATCTGGGGAAGCCATAGTTTGTTGATTCGAAGTGGAGAAGAACGTGGAGTCAGAGAAGTGGGTGGATTGGAGGTTGAGTCGAATCAGGACGTAGAGATTCCTCTCGTGGGACAAAGCTCAGAAGTGAGATGTTTTTACCCGGTCGTTGTCTCTTCTGATGTTTGTTTGCCTGGTCGCCGGAGAAGCAAACATTTATAAGTCTGACATCCTGTACATCCGCCGGCTTGACTTTGCGCCGTGCAAAATAAGGCCACCAGCCATATTTGGTCGAACTTAAGCGGGCCTGAATTCACTCTGCTGTCAGCCGGTCTGTTGGCTGATCCAATAATAGTAATAGGGCCGGTGCAAATGAGGCCATTTTAGAGATCAAGAAGAACAAAACGAGCGGGTCCAATGCTCCCAGACAGAGAGTTGGAGGATTCTCTACTCAACTACCAAGAGATTAAAATGACTGTATACTTCATAAATAGATTGAGTAATGCAGCAGAAAAAAATATAGCACTCTGAATAGCTAGAGTTGCCTAGCTTACATGTCTGTCATTACGCCTTCTCCACCCACTCCCATTCGCCTTCGGGTCGCTCTGTTGGCTCTCACCGGCGCTAGAGTCAGAAAAGGTAACTTAGAAACACCATTGATTAGTCAAGATGAGGCCGGAATCAGCGGTCTCGCTCATCCTCCTTACGTGGCTTGAGTGATCGAGGTAACAAAAGCAGTGGGCGCTCAAAGATTCAATTAATCTACTGCAACCTCATGCCTACAGTTTCAAGGACCATGAAGTAAATGTAGATTTTAAACTACTCCGCAAATCCAACGAATACAGAGTATGAACACGAGTTTACGACGGAGTAATGAAAAGATATGTTGAGGCTACATTGAGCGTGGAAAATAGAGTGGCTCTTTTTGCCTCATAAATATCGCACATTCAGTTCTTCCAATAGATGTTTCCGTCAAACAGCCGCCGTGCAGTGCGAAACACGGTGGCTGAGGTCAACTCATCTTTATCAAATTGCGCTCCGACGAGCAGATTCCCGCTTGCATGGTTAAGAGTAATACCGGCATCACTGACTTTGTCCTTGTTCGCGGCAGCTTCAACGACACTGCCAGCCACACGAGCAGCTGAGGATACAGCTAGCGCAACAGTGATCGGTACAGCCTTGTGCGGCTGCCCAACTGAAATAGCTCGCACAAGCATATCGACAGACTTCTTCGTACTAGCAGACTCCGGTGGAGATACCAAGCAAATTTTCGGGATGCTGCCCGGGACCTCATCGGTCTTCCGAGCGATACCCATCTTCACTGCAGCCTGACGGCGAATTGAATCTAGCCGCTGGAGAAGATTTGGGTGAGCCGTCATCTCATCTGGTGTGATGTCTCCCCGGACGCCGACGTTTTGCGCTTGAACAAAGACGCACGGATTGGCCACGTCAATACAAGTGACTGGAACGCCATCGAATTCATCCTTCACATTGCCAGTGGGCAAGAGCTTTCCAGTGACCGAGCCCGCCGGGTTGATGAAATCTAGCTGAATACGGGCAGCCGTTCCAGCGACACCATCAATGGCAAAATCGCCGGTGCTTGCTGCTTCCCCATCTACGACGGGGAATGTCGCATTGATGATCTTGCCAGTGTTGGTGTTGTGGATTCGCACGGTCGCCGAGTCCAGTGTTTGTGCAGAGACAAGCTTCTGGTCAATGGCAAATGGGCCAATAGCACTGATCATATTGCCGCAGTTACTCGAGTAATCGACATCGGTATTCTTGACGCCAAGGGAGACAAAGGTGTAATCCACATCGGCGTCAGGGTGCGTGGAAGCCCCGACCACGCATACCTTGGACAGGCTGGAGATCCCCCCTCCGAGGCCATCAAGCTGTCGGCCATATGGATCGGGGCTTCCGATGACCTTGCGAAATATGTCGTCCCATTCAGACCGAGCGGGTAGATCGGCTTGGTGGAAGATGACAGCGCGAGAAGTGCCGCCGCGGTAGTAAGCTGCGGGGAGGCATCGCTGTTTCGAGAGAAATCGCTTAGTGCTGAAGACAGCGCGTCTCTCAAAAGTGTATTGAAAAATCCTCATGGGCGCTATTTTCCTATTTCTTCTCGCGTTTGGAACAGCTGGACAAAGCCCGAGGTACTTTTTTTCGGATGCATATGAAAGAAGACGGAACGTTACGCAGCCGCAAGATCGTCGGACCCTTAGTCCACCCGCTCGCAAAATTGCAATCAATTAGAAATGATCCAACTCCTCCTGTAAATGCGATTACTGACCTTGTATTCAAGTATGTTTTTGCATTATACGGAGTGAAGGCTTGTTCTACGGGGTGGTTCCTCGTATTAAAGTAGCAGCATAGGCCTTGGTTTGTACAGTAGGGGTTCGGTGACACGCACATTATTAAGGAGATGGTCGCACGCAGGCAATTCATGAATTATATTGTACATAATTGCTTTTCAATAATTATGCAAGAGAATTCAGGCTACTTTCTCTCGAAGGGCTTTGTGAGTTAAATTTGAGACCAAATCCCCCTTGTCAGAATCAGGTGGGGCAATAGAATTCTTTAAACATATATTCACATATCGACAGACCCATACCTGTGTTCATTTAGAAGAGGCGAACCGTTCCTAGATACCTGTCGCTAGAGTGGATGTTTATCGCCGACATATTCCTTTCCCTTATGACTCCACTCAGTCGATCTCAGCACCAAAAAGTAGAGTCTCCGTCGTGAGTAATTTTTAGGCGTCAAGGCATTGTTATCCTGGTCGCAAGCTAATGGACGGGCTCGGCATAATCGCCCGGATCGTACCAAGCCCGTTCCATTCTCCGCACCCAAGCTCCACAGGACCTACCCGCCGCCAGCTTCCACCTGAGCTTGGAGACGTTCTCTTACTTCCTCCCACATCATTCAAATACCCGACCCGAATTTCATAGGCCGGCGAGTGGCCACGACTGATCAGGAGACAATGTCTACTGATGATGCCATGCAAGCCCCAGTTTCAGAAGAGACTCCGCTGCTCCGTGATGCCGACCCCGCCCACGCGGGTGAGACGGCTGAGCAGGTACCGGTCACCGCGGAGCGATCTACCAAGGAGCTGATTCTGATACTCGGAAGCATTTGGCTGGGCGTTTTTCTTGCTGCGCTTGGTATGTCCTTCGACGGGTGTTCCTATGGCATTGGAGGTATGCTGATTGAATTGCTACGCCAGATACCACGATTGTCGCGACATTGTCGGCGCCTATTGCCTCTTCATTCAACTCATTCTCGCTCCTCTCCTGGCTTGCAACGTCCTATCTGATCTCGAATGCCGCCTGCCAACCCCTCAGCGGCCGATTGACCGATATCTACTCTCGTCGTTGGGGCCTGGTCTTTTCCAACGTGGTCTTCGCTCTGGGCAATCTAATCTGTGGTCTGGCAAAAACTCAGTGGGCGATCATCCTGGGTCGCGTCGTCGCGGGCGTTGGCGGAGGCGGTCTCACAGCTATATCGACCTTTGTCACCTCGGATCTAATCCCGCTGCGCAAAAGAGGTGTCTGGCAGGGCATCGGTAACATTTGCTATGGGGCCGGCATGGGTCTCGGCGGGGTTTTCGGTGGATTGATCAATGATACCCTGGGTTGGCGATGGGCCTTTCTAATCCAGATCCCCTTCTTGGTGGTCTCATGCCTTTTGGTCTTCTTCACGGTGAACATTCCTGTGAAAGATACAGATCAGTCGCGCATCAAGCGCGTGGACTTCCTCGGCGCCATCACCTTGGTTCTTACGTTGGTCACACTGCTGCTGGGTCTGAATACCGGCGGAAACCAGGTACCCTGGACCCACCCAATTGTCCTGGTGTCGTTGCCGGTGTCGGCAGTCTTCTTGGGCATCTTCATTTATGTGGAGGCCTGTGTCGCGACCGAGCCGGTGATCCCAGTGAAACTCCTTCTGGACCGGACTGTGGCATCAGCTTGCCTGACCAATTGGTTCACGACGATGGCAGTCTTTGGACTTTTGTTTTACCTCCCGGTTTACTTCCAGGTTCAGGGTCTCTCGGCCACCGCTGCTGGAGTTCGTCTGATCCCACAAGCCATCGGAACCTCAATTGGCTCTCTCGGTAGTGGCTTCGTGATGCGAGGCACGGGACGCTACAAGATCCTCAACTATGCAGTCATGGCTTTGCAGGTACTGTCAGCGGCCTTGATCTGTACCCTGAACTTGGATACGCCGGTATGGCTGCCGTTTGTGTACTTCTTCATCAGCGGTTTCGCGTATGGAAGCATGTTGACCATCACCTTGGTGGCGCTGATTTCAGCCGTGGACCACGAACACCATGCTGTCGTGACTTCGGCCTCGTACGCATTCCGCAGCACTGGGAGTACTATTGGCATCACGGTTGCTTCGGCCGTGTTCCAAAACATCCTGAAGACTGGACTGTGGTCCCGATTTGGTGAGCGCAAGCATGCGGCAGAGATAATCTCGCGGCTCCGTGATAGCTTAGATGAAATCCGTAAGCTACCCCCTGACTGGATTCCGGGCGTCTTAGACGCGTATATGGATTCCTTGCGGGCGGTATTTGTGACGCTGCTTGGATTGACTATCTTGGGAGCGGCAGTTAGTATTGCGATGCGAGAGCATACGCTGCACAAAAATCTGTCTCGTCGGTGACGCCGGTGAGATAATCTACAGAGAGCGTCATGAAGTTGAAAGAAGGTGTCTCAAGAGGGGAGACTGGGGAATGTCAAGTATATATTGAAATACTCCGTAAACTATCATGACTTCACCTTCCTCACCTTCTTTCAGTTCATCCCGGAGAAAGACCCCCCACTTGGAGTTGGCTTGGCTTACTCATTGGTTCCACTCTGTTCACCGCCCCGGCCACCGCCCCACCAATCAGATGGACGCGCTGCTGCACGGCTGCCCGCCGGTAAGCGGGCGCCTCTGACTTTGGCTGCTTTTTGGTCTTCATCGAATCTTCCCGCATGTCTTCATTGGCTTGCTGCATGCGTTGGCTGTCTAGGGCTTGATGTGGTTGTGCTGGTACAGCATTGTGCTTCTCGATGCGACCTGTCTGTCTCCTAAGACTCGGAGCAGCTGAATACCTTGAACTGTGCATACTACCCGCCGGTTTTGAGTGGCGAGACGTGGCAACCGGGAACCAAATTTCCCAGCCAACATATACCCAACAAATTCACCGCTCAGCGCAGGGAACAAAGCTCGAGTCAAGCAGGTTACACAACGATTGCTCGGGACTAGACAGGTCTAGGTCCTCGCCCCCTTTGCAGTGGATACAAGTTGGAGAAAGAGTTAGCAGACCCGTCACCGCTTCGATCAATCTTCAACCCGAATCTGCTATTGTCGGATAAGCATTTAAGGCTTAATTGGACTGCTTCGTGACTCGTCTACAGACAACTCGATCGATTTTCCTTTTTCACACCGAAGTCTCCTTGCTTCTTTGCCATATCCCTCCTTCGTCGTTTCGCGCAAATCCTTATCAGTATATCGAGTGAACAGAATCCAGATTACCCAACACGGTATCGACTGGGCATGGCACTTGGTTTTTGGCCCGATAAAACTGTCCCGAACTCCTTGACAACCAATATTGCGAAATTGAGGCGGAGTAGTGAGATGGTTGTGGATGGTGACGGCGAGGAGACGGTGATTGGCAACAACGAAGGCTATCGGGTCTGCCACGACCAGTCCATGCACGATTCTCCAACGTCGAGTCGGAGGCGGCGGCGCCTCCTGCTTTCCACGGACAGCGCTTTCGCCGAAACGGTCCTTCCCTCGTTAGTCAAGAACCCTTATATCGAGCTGCGCTTGATCACCGACGAATCCTCGGCGCTGCTGGCCGGCACAAACAAAATCCCACATTACACAGACTCAGTCGATAGTGCAACCTTCGACAAGAAGACGAGCGCTCGAAAATGGCTCAAGGCGAAGACGGCCGAGCTCTGCGAGTGGGCGGACATGCTGCTGGTCGCTCCCATTGACGCAGGCGCTTTAGGATCCATGTTGGCGGGTTTGACAAACACTTTGACCTTGGCGCTTTTGCGAGGTTGGGTGTCGAGCAAACCCGTGATTTTGATTCCAGGGATGACCGTCTCAGAATGGGATCATCCATTGAGTGCGCGACAGCTGGAGGAAATTCATAATTTCTGGCCTTGGATCCGGATTGTTCAACCCGTGCTGTGGAAGTCCAATGGGCCGGAAGACCTGACACCACTGCCCTGGGATGGACTGCAAGACCTGCACAGAAGCTTGGAGAAAGGCTTGAGCCTACCTCCGTGGGAGCGACCTTTTTCACAATCCTCTACCAGTGTGAAGGTGGAACCATCATCGCAACCGGCTCCGTCAGCAAAGCCGTCGGGAAGTGACACTGCCTTGGCCCTTCGCCAGCTTCAGACACACTGGCCAAATCCAGAAACGAGAGTGCGATCACTCCCTTTTGAGATCTGGCTCAACATCTTCGAGGATCAGTTAGGAGACTGGGAAATTGCGAAAGCCGTGGGCATCCAAACGAACCTCCCAGTACCCCAAGAATGGCAGAGCCACCTTCTGAAGATGTCCACGCCGGCCTCACTGGAATACACCATCCTCCGGGGCTCATTTGCTGCAATGAAGAAACGCATTGACAGTTTGCCTCGGTGGAAACCACTGTCCGACCTCGCCTGCCACCTGATAGTGAAATTCTCTCGTACCGACGTCCTCTCCTATCTTACTGAAAATCACCTCGACCTTCTCTGGACAACATCCCGCCTTACCAACATACCTTATCGTGCGTCTGCAATTTATGGCAACCCGACAGTCCTCACCTGGTGGCGTGATGCGCCAGCACTTCCAAACAAAGAGTACGCTGCCGACGCTATGGACGGCGCCTCCCGCGCTGGCTTCATCCACGTCTTGGACTGGTGGCTGAATTCTGGCCTTCCACTTCGCTATAGCGAGCGAGCCCTCGAGGCCGCTAGTGCCGAGGGCCGGGTCGCCGTGCTGGACTGGTGGAAAGCCGCATCAGCAAAGGCACCCATTCACAAGCCAATCCCTCTCAAAGTAGGCAAATCTGTCCTTTTAGCTGCGCAATCTGGGCGTATCGCCTCTCTTGCTTGGTGGGATGCATCTGGTATCCCTTATAGTCATGCCGAAAATGTCGCCCGTATTGCCAGCACACATGGTCACGTACATGTTCTCGATTTCTGGTACCGACTCAAAGGACCAAAGATGATCTTCGATAACCAGGTCCTTGTCGGACCCACCAAAAATGGGCACGATCATGTCTTGCAATGGTGGAAAGACTGCGGTCTGCGGGTCGAGTTCAAGACTTGCGATATTGAGGAAGCCCTCGAGGATGCAGTCTCTGGGGCGGACGGCCGCGTCCGCCGCTGGTGGGAATGCAACGGTCTTAATCTCGGCGTCGGTACGCGCGAGTGGATGAAGCTGAAGGTGCTTTAACTTGCATTCGAACATTTTTTATTGCTCAAGTGGGTAACAAATATCTGTCTTGGATGTTTCTTTCACTGGACAGATACCAGCTTTCATATCTCGTTTCCAGTTACGCTTCAATTTTCTTTGGCCCTGTTCAACTCACGACGTAAGATGATGATGATCCACAATACCCATTTGCCTTTTTCATCATTTCCATCATTTACATGCGCGATGGTTTGACCGGTGGCGCCAAGGAGGCGTTTTCTGTTAATTTCCTGTTTCGTGGGCCTGTATTTAACTGCATATGTGCTGCATATGAATCTGACCTGAGAATTACTTCCAGTTCTCCAAGTATACATTTTTAACCTCTGCCTCTTTAATAGCGCCCTCGATCTTTCCAAATTCCTCAAGAGCCTTAGAATCGGCAAAGCTGACATGGTCTTCGACTTTATTCCATCCACTGAAAAGCACGAACTCCTCGTCTTCCCCTCTCTTATCAATGCGCCAGCCCCCGGCGCAGCTGTACGGAGCCGTGTGTTCGCCGAGATGCAGAGCGCCTGCCTTGAAGATTCTATCAAAGTCGTCTTTCTTGCTTGCCTCGACGATGTATCGAATAATTCCAAGGACCGGTGCATGGAGGGGGATGCTGTGCGCAGAGGGCTGTTCGATTTCATGTCAATCAATGAAGATTTTCATCGCTGGGTGAAATAGCCCGTGTCTTGATCCACCTACATCAATATCCAAGTGAAACAGCCATTCTATGTCAATAGCGTCCTTGAGCTGAGCCAGTAAACGCTGGTTGGGTTCTGAGGTAATCCAGTCTCCGAAATGTTCGGCCACAGATGCCCATCCACCCAGAAGATACAGCAAGCTTGGGTCTTCGATCTGGCGGACAAAGTAAACGGGATGCTTTGACCATGCCGATTGTTCTTTGATAACGTCTCGAAGATGGGACTTGGTCGTGGCTGATGGTTCGCGTTCTTTGAGGCGCAGAAGGGCGAATTCAGTGACAGGCATGACGACTGTATCCAAGAATTGCGAAGTAGATGAAAGGAGATATCAAACGTTTGACCTTGAATGAAATCTTTCGTGTAGCCTCATACCAGGACGTGGATGCCAGGGTTCCTTATAAAGATCCATCTGTATCTTACAAGGATACTTCACATTATCGCCCTTTGGCAACCAAGTGTTGATGTGAACGGGGATTGGTTGGTGGGGCCCTCAGGCAACCATTCGTGCGTGGCCCGCTACACCACTCACAGTAACTCGCGGATCACCCCATTTCCCTAAACTAGATGTCGGTACAGGACCCGAGCCTTGCTATCCTTCATGAATCTACATTATGTCGTCGCTACAATTGGCAAGTGCCTTATATCGCTAGCTTCCTTTAAACTACGCAGCCTCTTTGACTGGCTCCTATTAATACAATTAACTGGGAGCTTTACAACTTACGGGACGACCTACCCCCCGCAATATGATGCCACGTCCTCCGCGACTATCGATCTGGAAAAAATAGGCTTTATTTTCAAAGAGCATAAGAAATTTCTCAGTCACAGAACTCATGGAGTTGATGACTAGCTAGAACTAGCTCCTTTTGATTAAAGATGGGACATGATGGATCGGTTTTCCACTAATCGAATTTCCATCCTCCTCCAATCTGTCGAGTGTCAGCAATGCTGGTTGCTGGTGGAGAAGATTTTTGGTAGAAAATGGAAGGGAAATATTATTCAATTTCGCTCAGCTAATGAGCGGTCTCTTTCGTGCTTCTTTTGTCCTAATCGCAGGACAGATGGATTGCAGAGGAGAAAAGTCATATACAGCCCACTGGGTGCTCGCTCCGCCTCTAGGAAAGCAGAGGACCATGTTCGTAGGGTCACCTTGGCACAATTCCAAGAAATTCAAGGAAAATGACAGACCGCTTCTTAGCTCCACACCTTAGTCAAGCAACTTTGCCTCTCCCTTAAAAATGCTAGTGGTCTTTAGACGAATGGCTATGGTTCCCTCACGTCTTCGGATTCATGGTCGTTTTTGCCGTTCAGTATGCCCTAATTTACCTATTTCAGGTTGATTGAGTATCAAATAGTGAGTCCACAAGGTATAAGCCAAAAGTCTTCTGTATTCGAACTCGGCCCAGGTGCGTAGTATTTGAGAAAAGCTTTGCTAGTCCGTAGCTGAATATCATTCAACCACCTCGCGATATCAACGCGATAAAACTGACTTTTTTTCTCCTCATCAACTCAAGTTTCTTCCCAAGTTTCTTTGCAAAAAGAAAATTCAATAACCCGCAAAGTCTGATTGTGTCCAAATTCACCAGTCCAGAGATCTGATCTCATTGCGGTACCTAGACAAGACTAGTGTGAGCTTTTGGCCTCTTAGCAGCCTGAGAAAATTCAACAGCTGCGTGGCTGGCCAAATTTCAATGCACATTTGAACAGCATAATAGCAATCCTGGCTCCAAAACAAGAGAGGGAAACCCTCGGGCATTGACCGAATGTCGCCGAGACCGGCCAAGGATTCAAGCTAGCCAGATTCATCATATCAATCAGATAACACGGATCAATCAATCTAAGTGGGGCCACATTGGGTGGTTCAACCTTAGTCCTGGGAGCTTTTCCTTCCCGATCAGGCGTGTCAGCTTCAAATTTGTCATGCTTTTCCCACGCATTAGCCAGAACAGGGTCTAGTGTTGTATTGAATGAATCATGAGATCCCGAAGATTCTCGGTCCTGATTCCCGAAGGAGGTAGAAAAATTTCGCCTTTAACCGATCTCTGTCTAGCTGGAAGT
The DNA here is from genome assembly GCA_037356195.1 of Penicillium sp. F50. Taxonomy (NCBI): domain Eukaryota; kingdom Fungi; phylum Ascomycota; class Eurotiomycetes; order Eurotiales; family Aspergillaceae; genus Penicillium; species Penicillium sp. F50. The sequence continues at coordinate 2,288,611 of JAYXSA010000054.1, read as the reverse complement.
CTAGACAAGGCTCTGTGAGATCCCCCTCGCTTATGCAGTGTGTATTTGAAAATTTCCTGGCTTTTCCCCTTTACGGCCTGTGAAAATTTAGGTATAAATCTAGTCGCACCCCCCGAACGACTCGGGAAACAGCGGTTATTGTTTTAGGTAGTCGACTCCGACTTTTGTTTCATCCGATCAATCTCTGACCTGGTCTTTACTTCATCAGTGGCTTTCCAATCCAGATAGGGCCTGAGCACTATTGGAGATCGATAATATGGCCATCAGAAAGCGCTTCATGAACCCCTTTGCGCGAAAGGACTCTGTCGAAGAGCCTTCTTCTAGCGGTGTACCCGACATTGAGCATGCTGCCGACTCAAAACAGCCCGTGGACAAGTTGTACGATGCCGACCGTGCTTCATCAGATGAGAAGGTCATCGATGAAAAGGCACAGGCTGGTACCCAGAAAGCTCAAGCCAGTACTCAAGCATGGACCCAAAATACATTGATAGTGGCTTATGTCCTGTACGTTGTTCTGTTTCGATATTTGAAGATCATCCTGTGACTTACAAACGTTAGAATTTGGGTCGTCAACTTCTTAGAGTACTTTAGCTCGGGCCTGCTCAGCTCATTGTCGCCGTGCATCTACAGTGATTTCCAGATGCATTCCCTCACAGGCCTTACTGGTGTCATCGCCTCATTGATCGCCGCTTTGGTCAAGTTCCCTTATGCAAAACTCATGGATATTTGGGGTCGTCCCCAGGCCTTTGGACTAGGTGTCGGTTTCTTGACCCTCGGACTCATCATGATGGCTGCCTGCAAAAATGTCCAAACGTATTGTGCTGCTCAAGTGTTTTACCAAACCGGGTTTAGCATGATCGATTTCTCCATGACGATCTTTATTGCCGACACCACGGCTTTGAAGAACCGCGCCTTCTGGATTGCTTATGCAGCTTCCCCATATCTGATCACCCCGTGGATCTATGGCTACGCCGCCGACCAGATCGTTGCTCCAGGCGGGATTGGATACCGCTGGGGCTTCGGTATTTTCGCAATTGTCATGCCTGTTGTCAGTGCTCCACTCTGGGGCCTGTGGTATTACATTCAGAAAAAGGCCGACAAGTTGAGCTTGACGGAAAAGCCGAGCAGCGGACGAACCCTGCTGCAGTCTATCATCCATTATGGTATCGAGTTTGATGTGATTGGTCTGCTCATCATTGCGACAGGCTTCTCTCTTTTCCTGCTGGCATTCAACTTGTACTCATATCAGCCAGAAGAGTGGCAGTCTCCGATGATTATATGCTTCGTGGTGATCGGATTTTGTTTGATTTTCTGCTTCACCCTGTGGGAGAAGTACTTTGCGCCAGTGAAGTTTATGCCATGGGAGCTGATCCAAAATCGGACTGTGTTTTTCACGTTCTCTATGGTGGTCTCGCTGTACTTCGCCTGGTACATCTGGGACAGTTACTTCTATTCCCTGCTGCAGGTGATGTTCAATCAGACAGTGACCCAAGCCACGTACATCTCTAACATCTATACGATCGGCTCGTGTTTCTGGTGTCTTGTCTTCGGCGCTGTTCTCCGAAAGTATGGTCGTCTGAAGTGGTGGGCCGTGTGCTTTGGGGTCCCTTTGACTATTCTGGGAGTCAGTCTTATGATCAAGTTCCGCCAGCCTGACTCGAACATCGGGTACATTGTGATGTGCCAGATTTTTGTCGCTTTTGGAGGCGGAACACTTGTGATCTGTGAGCAGATGACCGTAATGGCAGTCTCTGCACAGAGGAACATCCCGGCGATACTGGCTATCGAGGGAGTCGTGGCCAGTATTGGCAGTGCACTTGGAAGTACTGTCGCCGTTGCAATGTGGACGGGAATCTTTCCCGCAAAGCTTCAAGAGTTCCTTCCTTCATCTGCTCAAGGCGAACTTGCGTCCATTTACGGTTCACTGTCGACCCAGCTATCCTACGCGAAGGGGACAGCTACTCGCGACGCGATCGATCATGCCTACGGAGAGACTCAAAAGCTCATGCTCATTACTGCCACTTGCCTCTACCTGATTACGTGGACTTCCTGCTTCTTTTGGAAGGATCTCAACGTGAAGAAGATGAAGCAGCAGGTTCATGGTGTTCACTTTTGAGCAAAGTTTGCATACAGGTCGCTCGATGTACAACAAGTGTTACGACAGTCTTTTACATGAAGCTCTTCCGAGGGAATGTTTTTATCTCCTTAATGGCCGGAGAGATATTGCAATGGACATTTACTTGCTTCGCCTAAGATCAAATTCGACGCGAGCCCGAGGGAAACTTTATTAGGAGCTTCAAAATGCACCACAAAGGCGGATGATGGTTCAAAATATTTACTCATTTCCAGCGAGACGTGATTCTCGAAACGATGAAATACAATGTCGCATTCAGTTAACAAAAGAAAAGCATGTCTCATCAACACCCACACACCATTGACCCATTCGGGGATCCTGTTCAGGTACACCCAATCTAACAATAAAATCAAGAACAGCGCAGCATCATGGGTATAGACTCCAAGCCTGTAAAGCCTGATTCATACTTCTTTCCTGTGCGGCTGTTAGTAACATGCTCGGGGGTAAGACAGTGACCATATACGTACCAAGAGTAGCCTGCCTTTTCGATTCCAGGCGTTTTGATCGCATTTCGATCTCCGAAGGGATTGTCCTCATCGTCATCTTCTTCCTCCGTCTCGCTCTCACTTTCAAATATTTTCCGCCCGTGCTGTGAAGACGACGCAACGGGGAGAGTAGGTCGGGGTGGCTTAGGAGGGTTGACAGATAACCCACTGAAGCTTTGGTTCATTTCAGACTCGATATCAGCCCGCGATCGCCAATTGCCAGATAGTACATCGTCATCACTGTCACTGTCGTAATCCACGCTCTTATCCAGAACCTCATATGCCATCAACGCAGTCACAAGCTCTTCGTTGGCGTGAATCAGTCCGCCCAGGAATTCCTCACTCTCGATTTGTTGGATGTATCGCAGAATCTGGTGACGAAGCTTCTTGCAGGTCTCGAATCGGTGGCTGCACTCCGCATCGTCGCTGACGCGAGTCGTTTCGCGATTCACCAGTCTCAAGGAGTTCAGTAAGTTTGTACTCGCCACTGACGCGGAAGCAATGGTCTCCAAAATTTGCGGGCGATCCCGTTCTAAACTGAAGTTCTTCGAGCTGATCGAGAGCGTCTTTGATCTCTTCTTCTCCTTCGTTTTGGATTTTTGCTTGGGGCTGCTGAGCGTTGTGGCGGGTCCATTACCAGCAGAGATGGTGACTGTATGACCCATGGGTATCTCGTTCGGGTTTGAGGAACCCTCACGGATCACCTTGGCCTTGGCCTGCATGGCCGGTTGCTTGCGCTTGGGAAGTTGTTGGTAAAGTGCCGTAATCCTTGCCATGCCCGGCGTGTCCTTGTATGTCACCGACCATTGTGCAAAAAGTTGTTTACACTTTTGCTTCACCTGTGGGTCTGAGACAGGATCGGTAGCAGCGATGCGCAATCGTTCCAGCAGAGGCTCGTCGGCAAATTCGCGCAGGAAGCGTTCGCCTGCGTTTTGAATCAGGAAGTCGAGGATGGTGAGGGCGCGCAGCTGTCGATGAAGGGTGCCGTACTTCCTAGACGAGGTATTAGTCCGACCTCCATGGGATGCTGTCGCCGATCTACCCACAGCTTCTTGCGCAAGGCCCGGCTTGCTTCTGTGGGGCCACTGGCTTGGATGCGAATGACCTCTACTAGATCGACGATACCGCTCGAGTCATCCACTTCATATTGTTCGCTGGTGAGGACCTCTATTTGGACCGTCACGGCCGAGTAGGGTTTCTACGTTGGTAAAGGGTCAATGTCAGCGTTGTTGTCGGTCACAAGACCCCTTGTCGCGGCGAGCAACGCAGACTTACCGCGGATTGGAACATGTCTGGAGAAAAAAGAGATTTCTTGTCGAACGGACAGTCAGTACGGTCTCGACTCTTTCAACATGGAGCGATAATCTCCTACCCTCGTTGAGGCGTACAATACCCCGCGCGTTGAGAGAATCGGCCTTCCCGTGTCAAGCCCCGCACAGCTCAGATCAGACTGGCAAGATGCGGGAAATGAAGACAGGATAAGCGGGCGACGATACCACGCAGTAGGGAGAAACCTGCGCGGAAACTTCCAAATGTCCTGCTTCTCTGACCAAACGAGACCAAAGGCCAGAGGCAGAGCAACGGAGTGACTGTGTCGCGTGAACGACGGTGACGTCGGGAGCCCGCAGGGTTTCCTTCTTGGGCTCGTCGCAGTTAGCGCTCCTCGGCAGGCCGATCAACGGGTGTGGGTTTTGGAAGTGGGCTTAAAGCACTCTGTTCGGCGGCGCTGCCCCTGTCTTCTGGAGATATTGTTAGTCTGTTGAGGACTGGAGACACGCAACACCTCTAGCTGGTCAATACAGCCTGTCGCTTGCGGATTCAAGAGGAAGTTAATTCACTATCCCGATACAACCCTACCAAAACCCCAAAGTCGGCGACTAAACAACGTGACTCCGCGGGCCCCAATCGGGACTAGGGCGGGGGTGGGGGGTTCTACGCAACGTACCGGAGAAGAATAAACGAGATTAGAGTCAGTAGTCTCAGTAATCGATACGAGGCAATAATTCAACCAGAGGGGTGATACAAATCTTCAAGGCAATTGCTTCTTCCATCTCCAATTGTAATTGCTCATCCACCTCTTTTGATGCCCCTCTCTCCTTCCTCCCCCTCCCCGCCAAACCACCCCCCATCAAGCTTATTGCGCGTCCTGTCCCGCTTTCTTGTCTTCTCCACACTCATCCTGGCCCTCAGCGTGGCTCTCAAGACCCGCTCCCGTCTCTCCCTCTTGCTTCCCTCCTTCTCACCCTCCTCTCCATTGTCCAGCTCCCACGTTCCAACAATGGCTTACCAACAAGAACGCTACATCGCCGAGCTCGCCGTTCAGCGGGCCACCCTCCTCACCCAAAAGGTCTTCTTCGAGAAGGCCAAGGGTACCGTCTCCAAGGATGACAAGTCCCCCGTCACCATCGGCGACTTCGGCGCCCAGGCCCTCATCATCCAGGCCATCCGCAAGAACTTCCCCAACGATGAGATTGTTGCCGAGGAGGAGGCTAGCTCCCTACGGGAGGACAAGGGCTTGAGCGCCGAGATCTGGCGTCTGGTGAAGGATATCAAGCTGGAGGATGCGGAGAGTGACAAGATCCTGGGCGGTCCTATCACCAGCGAGGAGAGCATGTTGGATATCATCGATGAGGGCAAGAGTGCCGGTGGTCCCAAGGGTCGTATCTGGGCTCTGGACCCCATTGATGGCACCAAGGGCTTCCTCCGCGGCGGCCAGTACGCCGTCTGCCTTGGTCTGATCGTCGACGGTGATGTCAAGGTCGGAGCTATTGGTACTCCTAACCTCCCCGTCGACGATGCCGCCCCCATTGATGCCAGCACCGGTGCCCAGCAGACCAGCACCTCTGCTAACGGTGTCCTATTCTCCGCCGTCCAGGGCGAGGGCGCCACCAGCCGTCCCTTGTCTAACGGTACACTTGCTGAGAGCAAGTCTATCTCCATGCGTCCTGTTCCCGATATCGCCCAAGCTGTGTTTTGCGAGGGCGTCGAGGCCGCCCACTCTGCCCAGGGTGACAACGCTGCCGTCGCTGAGCGTCTCGGTATCACTGCCCCTAGTGTCCGTCTGGACTCGCAGGCTAAGTATTGCTCTATTGCTCGCGGTGCCGGTGACATCTACCTCCGCCTTCCCGTGAAGAAGGACTACCAGGAGAAGATCTGGGACCACGCAGCTGGCGACATCATTGTTCGCGAGGCCGGTGGTCAGGTCACTGATATCTACGGTAACCGCTTGGACTTCAGCAAGGGCCGGACTCTGGCTGCCAATACGGGTGTTGTTGCTGCCCCCAAGGCCCTGCAGGATCAGGTCATTGATGCTGTCAAGACTGTTCTGAAGCTTTAACTGGGATTTGCGTTGCTACTGGCTGGGGTCACGCTTGATGCGTCCGAACTACATTTTTTGATACCACGTGAAGGATACGAGGGAGAAAAGAAACCAGGGCCATTGGAGAAAATACATCGTACATATATGATGACAGAGATAGAGTATAGGACATAAGAATACACGGAACTCAAGATGCAATGTTCCAGAAAAAGAAAACGAATACGAGCGCCCACCGTCTATTTAATCTTTTTCGCCTTGAGCTTGATAGTCTCGCCATTGACGAAAATACCCTTGCCCTTGTACGGCTCCGGCCGTCTCCATTCACGGATCTCGGCCGCGAACTGCGTCACCTTGCGCTTGTCGACGCCCTCGAGGAGAATGCGGGTAGGCTGAGGTGTGCTGGCTTTGATACCCTCGGGAATGCCAAGCTCAATGGGATGGGAGAATCCGACCTTGAGGGAGACGAATTGTTGGCCCGGATAGGAGGCAGTCACGGTGGTGGCCTTGGACTCAATGGTAGCCCTGTAACCAACACCGACCATACTGAGAATGCAGATGTGACCTTCCGAGACGCCGATGATGTGGTTTTGGAGGAGTGCGCGCGTTGTACCTGAACAATTGAATCACGTTGTTAACCCATTGCCAATTTGTAAAACAGGACGGCGCAGCCTGTAACTCCGACGACAATACGCACCCCACATTGCCCGCTGATGAGGCTGCTCCGAGTCCAAAACAGACAGCGTAGCTTTTGAGTTGGCCGCATCGTAGTTCACATTCAAAAAGGAGGGAATAGTAAGAGACATTTCGCCTGCAATCGCGGTTTAAAAAAAACATATCAGCTTAGCTCTCAACATTAAATCATCCATTTCCAGAAATAACACCAAACATACCCTTAGGACCCTTAATCTGCGCTGTAAACTTAGGCACATCCTTTCCACGAACCCGGGTAGCCGACTTGGGAATATCAACCAGGTTCAATGAGACCTCGGGGGGGACGGAGATGGCGGCGCCGCCGACTCGGGAGTGCATCGGGGATGAAGTCGAGAAGCATTGTGTGCGGGAGGGAGAGAAGGCTGGGGTGAGGAAGAGAGGTAATGAGCCACGCTGGAAGGGCTCGCGGAGGAGCTGCCGGGCGCAGCGTTGGGGTAGACACGACATGGTGGTGTTGTGATGTTGGACTTGAGCTGTGAACCCGTATTCAATTTTGTTGGAGTAAATTGCGGGCTGGATTGGGTTAGTATTCACGTGATCTTTAATCGCGCCGGCATCTTTGGTGCCTCGGGAATATGGTGTCGATCAGGCAGTCCATCTACTCATATTAGTCAAGTGGTCGATGAGCATAGGATTCTTGTATTTGCTTGATTTTCCTCTTGAATTTCATGTAATTGCGTTTGAATTGAATTTGAGTGAGGTATAATACGGCAAGATTTACGGATATGAAAGTGTCTGATACTGTGGGCTTCCCGGCACTAGTGCGCTGTGCTTACTTCGATCATCCTACCGATAGACATTACCTCCGACGGCCACATGAGAGTGGTCTCCAGCAAAGGGTGTTGGATATTTAGAGTGCCGCGGACAGCAAATTTCGAACCGATATGAGAATTCTATGCTATTGTTTAGAAACGCAGCGAAAACTATAAAAAGTACACGGGTTTGAGATAGAGATGTATAGTCCGGAAGTCATGAAATTCATTGATTCGTCAACGCTATACTTATATCTCAAAAGTTTTTTATATCAACGCTACATCAGCAATTTCAACCGCAACACACAGTGGTCTCTTCCACTCCCTTAATCTCCTCGCGTATCCCCTCAACCCCGACAGTCACAACCATCCAATCACACAAAAACTTGCCCAACCCGGCCCCGATAAAAATGCAAATGATCACATAGACATTGAAATACATCGCCAACAACATGATAATGTATGCACCAGCAAAGGTCAAGGCGTGTATAACAGCCCTCATCAATTGCTGCAAAGGTGTGACGCGAAACTTGAGACCGAGCCCCACTGGCTCGGTCCTGGTCACGCAACTATCCTTCTTGGCAGCGAGCACTGCGGCTTGGCGCTGGAATTGGCGGGTCAAAAACGTGTCGTACTCTTTGCCAAGTCGACGCAACGCCTCGACAAGAATAACGAGCAAAATAATTCCGATGCAGGTGGCAGCAAACATGCCGTTGTTTTTGATCTGCCATCCCGTGGAGAGAAAACATGCGTCTATTGTGTACCAGTTGAACAGCATCTGAATAGTCGAGTCAGCGGGGCGGCTTTCAGCCAAGCGAGCTAGTCTTGGCACTTACTGAGATTTTGCACTCAGTGCTGTCACTGCTTGAGCTCATGTCCATGCCGTGCATTGCGATTCTGGACTGCCCAAGGTAGGCTGGTCGGTGTATCAAGAGTTTTCAGTGATAGTGAGTTGAGGTGATCTACGTTCGAGGCGAGACCATGGTGGTCTTATAGATCTCGACTGTAGAATGTCGCACCCACGTCGCGGGGATGGGCCCAAGTGGAGCAAATCTCCGTAGTCCTGCTGAAATCTGCTCAATTGCTCTCAAAATGTGGCTTGCGATAGGATGAGTGGTTTTGAGAGAGAAATCACGTATCAAGACCTGGCTCTCATCATCACGTAGCTATATCCCGAGCAATTCCTCCTCTTTCCTCCTTCTCGGTTATATAACACTCAGTTTTCTCTATGCTTTCATGATTTTCCGAACCTGAGTGAGCTCTTTTACCACCATTGGGATCTTGAATGGGATTTATACCTCTGTGAGACGTATAAACCACCGTGGTCATCTAGATCCAATCTATCTGGCTTGTGAAAAGGCAAGATGCCCTTCTCCAAGCTGGATGTCCGCGCGCACATCCAAAACTTTACCGCTGCGAAGATATTAGAGCCTCACTGGGGCTACGCAGACCGCGCTTTACCTTGCACGAATGATGCCGGCTCATGCGCCTATCTTGATGTTGTCTATTCAGCTCATGATCGGGGAATGTTGTACACCGGCATTATCTGGTCAAGTTCTGCAGGAATCCTTTTCATTTGGGCAATCTTGAGACACTGCAACGAGCCCGCGATATCACCGTCCTTGACTGTACCACGTCTGGCTGGATTTCGCAAACTTCGAGTCTCTCTTGCGGTGTTCAGCCGTAGATATCTCCTCCCTGATGCAGTACGCATGATCTTTGGCCGCACCACCCGCCTACAAGTCCTCGTTCTTGCAGCTCTAGCCGGCTACCTTCTCATCTTCAGCTTTGTCGGCATCACGTACAACACCTGGATTACCCCTGTGTCTGGTATGAAGGATGTTTATAACACTCGGACCAGCATCGGCCCGTGGTCGGATCGCATTGGCGTTCTTGCATATGCACTCACCCCTCTTTCAGTGATGCTGAGCAGCCGCGAGTCTTTTCTGTCTCTAATGACGGGGCTGCCTTATCAAACATTCAACTTCCTGCATCGCTGGCTGGGTTATATCATCTTTGTTCAGAGCTCCCTACACACAATCGGTTGGTGTATAGTTGAGTTGAGATTGTACCAGCCGCAACCAAAGGTCGGCATCGAGTGGATCACACAGACATACATGATTTGGGGCATTGTGGCCATGATTCTACTGCTCTTGATATTCGTCCTCAGTACCCCGTGGGGTATCAGACTCACCGGATACGAGACCTTCCGCAAGCTACATTATGTTCTTGCCATGGTCTATATCGGTGCTTGCTGGGGTCACTGGGCCCAACTCAAATGTTTCCTGCTTCCATCTCTCATCTTTTGGTTTCTCGATCGGGGGGCTCGTCTGCTTCGCACCGCTTGTTTGCATTACCACCCAGGTGAAGAAGCTGGAATGCTGGGTTTCAAGTCTGTCGAAGCTGCCATCACACGTTTCCCCGATGAGGAACATGGCGACGTGATTCGTCTTGATATGGAGAATATTCAAGAACCTTGGAATATTGGCCAGCACTATTACTTGTGCTTTCCCCAGGGGAGTGTGTGGCAATCACACCCATTCACTCCTCTTAATGCACCCGAGATCGTCAAGGGAACAGTCAAACATTCATATATCCTTCGTGCCAAGAAAGGCGAGACAAGAAAGATCGCGGATCTGGCTGCGAACGGTTCTTTGGCTACTCCGGTCATTTTGACTGGTGCCTATGGCGAGTCTATCACCAAAGATTTGGCAGCAAATACCAACATCATATGCGTCGCAGGTGGGACAGGAGTGACATATGTATTGCCATTACTGCTCAGTCTCGCCCAGCAGCCATCTTCACCGGATCGGAAGATCGACCTGGTTTGGGCAATCAAGCATACAAGCAACATTCAGTGGATTCGTCAAGAGCTGAACATCCTTCGAAAGGCTAAAAAGGCAATGAACCTGAAAATCCGCATCTTCGCTACCAGGGACACCAATACCCCAACTACATCCAGAGAAAGCGTTTTGCCAGCCAAGAATGACGACGAAAAATCGTTGCAAGCCTTACAGCAACCTTCATTAGAGGCTGATCTGTGCGATTGCGATTTGGATGTTCCAGTCAAGCTTGGTGGTGGATCGGCGGACAGCAGGCATCCTGATTTGCAGAAGTTGATAACCGAATTTTTGGATAACACAATCACCGGCCCAACATCGATATTTGCCAGCGGGCCTGGCGGTATGTTGAGTGATTTGAAAGATATCGTCGCTTCTTGCAATTCTCCTTCTCAAGTGTGGGGCGGACAGGAGAAGTTTGATGTTAGACTAGTTTATGATGATCGCCTCGAGTGGTAGGCTATGAATACAATGATTCCAATGTGACTTGGAATCGCATCACTGGTGGTGCACATTTTCACTATCCAAACCTTTTTTATTGAACGTAGAAAACTTTGAATGAAGAAAGTAAAGTATCTCTACCCAAACCTTTTGTCCTATCTCATATAGGACAGCCCGGACTAGAGCCTTACACTCACTTCTTCAGGGTCTACTTCTGGATGGACCTTTGAGATACGGTATGTCAGTGTTTGTTTCTATTAAACTTCTGTTCTCGACCGAGACTCCTAAAACTTGTCTCCAAAAGTCCAGTCCATGGGGCATAACGACGACTCGTGTCATCCATGGGGGGTCACCTGGTCTTCATCTTCCTGACTTGGGAATTTTTCATCCTCACTCACCTACCCTCAACTCTCAACTCTTTAATCAACGATAACGCCACCGCAACTTCCTCTTTCAAGAACCAGCAACATCAGTGCAGTTGCATGTGGCCACAGCAAGTCACCAACGCCTTCCACGAGGTAATAACGAAAATATATCCTCGCCATGAAGTTGATCACATCACGTCTTCTGGCGGGCTCAGTCTGCGCAGCCCTCACATGCGCGCTAGTGAGATCGACTGAACTGGAGCCATCTGATCATAGTGAGAGCATCAATGAATATGATCTATGTATTTCGCTAATTGAGCTAGATGACTCCCATCTCCCGGCAGATCGAACGGATGAGAACAACGCCGTGACATATCTGACATCCACTACGCGACAACGAGAATCAGTCTTCACTGAAGCAGTCCAACTCTTAGAGTCCATGAAATCTTCTCCCTCCTGCAATCGTGTGGCTGCAACCAGACTGGTCACCTCATGTCAAGACCTCGGAGGGAAGGACAACGCTGACCCCGAGATAAATCAAGCATTGGATCGAATTAGGTCTGTCTATGCTGCTCGACTCGCGATCTGTGAGCTGGAGGGCGCTGGTGCTGTGGTTCCTCAACCATGCTTTCCAGTAACGGTTCCTCTCCCTTCGCCATCAAACTCGGGTTTCAGATTCTTTCGCCGATATAAATCTCAAGATTGTGACGAGAGCATATTTCCAAAGAAGGACTTGGAGCCCTGCCTACGAAGTCTCGAATCGAGACCTCAATGGTGGACGTCCTACAGCAACAATAGACAGAATGCGATGATAATCTGTCAGGCATCTCGCATTGAAGCTGAGAAAGAGGAGATGCTAAGCCTCCATCTGTCTCTAACAAAAAGCACTTCTAAACTGGATGAGGGACTACAGGAGGCGTTGCGCCAGGCTGCGGAAACCTCAGCACAGCACCAAGCATTCCTTCAGACAATTCAAGCGCTACAAGAGAGACTCTCAGGTGAGTTCGAAGAGAGGGGGTCCGTACTTCGTGGCCTCTTCGGAAAATTTCTGAGTGATATCGAAGCTGGCTTCGATAAAGTAGCCGCGGCTGTTACATCAGCGGTGGGAAAAGTGATAATGGAGACATCACTCCTGAGTCAGGTCAGAATCACCAGTCGCTCTGGCTACCTTGAGACCTCTTATTCAAATTTACTGACTGCAGAATAGGATATAAAAAACATCTCTTCGGAAATTGATGTTTTGCAGCAGGTCTTGCGGGCCACTCGTGAAGATACAGTCACTCGACATCATCAAGCACTGCAAGTGCAGCAAGATGACTCGCACGTAGCTAATGAACTTGCATCGGATCTTCATTCTTCATTACGCTCCCTGGCGGAGACAGATGTCAAGCAGCTTTCTCAGAAAATGGCGAAGGTTGATGTCGCCTTGGTGTGTTCATTCCCATCCAACATTCTAGATACGTACTGACACAGTCAGGAATGGCTTATAAGCCGTCTAATGGTTGCTCTTGATCAAGAGAGCAAGCTGGCTGAGGTTTGAGCTCCAGAATCTCCCATGCCACAATGATAGCTAACCTCTACAGCGACTCCAAGCTATGGACATGTCAATGAATGAAGCCCAAGTGAAAGCGGTCGAGCTTCAAAAGGCTCAAAAACTCCAGGCCGATGCCCTGGCTATCCAACAACAGGTACAAGAGGCAATCAGATTCAATGCCCAGGTATCTCAGGCTCTGTTGGACAGGGCGACAACAACAGCTGCGAACCTACACACTATAATCGACGAAGCGGCAATCAAGTTTAAACAAACCCCTGGACTACACCAAGGGGGGTTTTCCATTTGGACGGTCTGCCTTATGCTTCTTATTTTGATCGGCGCGCAGAACTTCAAAGCCGCTTTTGGCTTGGCTTTTTTCATTTTCGGTGAGTCGAGACTTTTCTTGCTTGCCATGGAAGAAAGTAGCTGATGTTTGGCGTCTAGGGCACTTGATCGCGACGACGGTCTATCCTTTTTTCAAGTTATATGGTGATTCGATGATGACTATTTGAGCCTTTCCTCCTTCTTCGTCTTTTTTTATTTCTCGATGCGAATTTCCATGATTATAGCAGTCCAGATGCCGGAAATCATTTGCGTCGAGGGGTTTTTTGGGGAACCCATTATTAACACTCAGGATAGTAATAATAATAGCGTCTACTGATTCGCAACTAACAAAAAACATCTTCCATTCCTAAAGGGTATCATAATCTTCTCATCAGCGTCAAGAACACGCACACTACTTTACTCATCAGCGCCAGACGAGTCTCCATCTCTATCTACCATAGCAACATCCCCATCACCAGGAGTACCACCAGCCGCAGCCTTCTGCTCACGAGCCTTTTGTCGACGCTTAATCTTGCGCTCTCGATTCTTGCGATTTCTCTTCTCAGCCTCGGACTCCTTAGCTGCCACCGCAGCAGCAATCTTTTTGCGCAATTGAAGGCGGCGCTTCTTCCCGGGCTTCTTGCGTGTGAGTGGGGACTTAGAAACGGGAGCACCCTCGACCACATAGACGGGAATATCTTTTGATGCGGGGGGTAGCTTGGTTTGATGGCGTTTGAGATGGATGACTCGCCAGGGTAGATTGCAGCCGGGCTGTAGATATGGATAAGTGATCTATGTGGAGAAGATGGGGGAATTCTCGAAGGGAATAGCTTACCCATGGTTGCTCCTTGGCCCACGCTGTGATGTGCTCGCCAGTAACGGCCATATCCTCGAATTGACGCCTCTGCTCGGCAAACTTCTCTTTAAGCACCTCGTTCTCGTCGAGTCCATAAAGAGAAGGTGTTGAGAAGTAATACTGCCATCCACGGAAGGCCTTGACGAAGCGTCCCTCTGAGGGGTCTCCAGACGGAGAAGGGGACCGCAATCGAATGCGGAGTTTTTGTGTTCCTGCGGTGGTCACCTTGCTTCCCTCTCCTTCTTTCTTATCCCCTTCAGTTGCCTTCCGGTCTCCATCTTTCGTTTCTTGCTCCTTGGGTGTGGCATCTTTCGGCTTTGTGGGGGCGCTGAACAAGCGGAATTCGAACTCTTGCTCCTCCTCGTCATTATTTCCATCTGCGGGCTGTGTCACATCTTTATCTTCTCCTGTAGATATGTTGGCCCCAATCAATCCATCCAGGTCCAGTAGCTTGCCCAGTCGAGCGTGAGCATCCTGTAGGTCGGACTCATCGACGGGCGAGGGCTCACGAGAAGAGGCAGGCGATTGGACCTCATCACGGCGGACCCTGGATGACCCAATCAGTATAACAATACATTGAGTAGTGGAAAAGAAGAGACTCACCGCTTAGCATCCGGTAGATCGAACATTATGAGCAAAGGGGCAGGATTGCAATCGCTCAACAGACGTTGCACAACGGAAGATGCAAGACCACAAAAATCGGCCGGATAATGCAACGCTCCGGCCACGCACTTTCTTATCGCATGACGCCCAGCGCACGGACTCTCCACCCCCCAGCCTTCCAGCAATCAGGCCTCGCAGCCTATGAAACTTTGGTTTCCATTGAAGTCTTTCGCATTATTCCTCGCTCTCACGTTCGGAGTTACATTCCCTCGATCGACCGGCGGCGCTATTACTGTCTTCTGCATCTTGCCCACGTTCCTTACTCCACCACAAAATCCCTCGTCTCTATTCATCGCATCGCCTCCTTTCCCCGTCCGAGGGGACAAGGGCTCCACCGCTTCATCGACGATTGGGGTGATTAATGCCTCGCGCCTTTTACACCGTGCAGTTCTAAGCTTTGGATTTGAAAAAGGTCTATCCAGTATAAATGGGTATTTGCGCTTCGTGCCTGGGCGGGAATCGCCAGGAGTCTCCCGAGGTGAGTTTGGTCGAGTGGTTTGATACTGGAGATCGCCATGTTCAGCGCGCATTACCTCGGTCTGATGCGGGAGGCGTGGAAGTCGTGTCGCAGAGAGCATCATGCTGACAAGTATCGCTTGAAGCCGGAGTCCTCACGCTTGCTGGATGAAGATCCTTACCAGGCGGGCTACAATTATGGCTCGCTTCATACACAGCAAGCCAACCAGCCGGATCCGGAATATGTGAGGCGTGAGCGGGAGGCGCTGGATGCTATCTGCCAGCGCACTTCAGAGTGAGTTTGTTACGCACGAAGATCTCTGATTCAAGATCTGGGGTCTATGTCTAGTCATTCTACGGGACATTTTGCTAACCATTGGCACCACCCACTCAGCTCCGTCATTGATATCTGGTCGCTCCAACCTCAACCACATCTCCAACCCCAAGCTACTCTCCCCGGCCCAATTTCTGCAGCAAACTCCCCTACTCCGTCTCGCGAGAACGGAGCTGTCACGGTATCTATCATCGACAAGGATACCGGCCGTCCCTCCTCAGGCAACACCGCCCCGAAGCACTGGGGCGAAGTAGTGGTCAACACCAACAAAAAGCGCTCTCGCCCAGACCTCAAGGACGACGGAAATGCAACCCGCGATGTCTTTGGAGTTCTCAAAGTTACCTAAGTTTGGTCAAGGATTTGACAAGCCAGTTCCTCTTCTCGCATGATCACGATATCAACGACCAGCACAACGAAGAGGACGAGGATGGGTACGATGACGAGTATGGGAAGGGGAAATTCCGCACATTCTCGTATGACTTTCGAGTCTGCATTCCAGTACACTACAGTGTCAGTCCCTTGTATTTTTTTATCTCATGTTCCTTTTCTATTGCCCTTTCTTTGTTTTATTGCATGGATCGCAGGCCGACTGTTTCTTTTTCATTCTACATAGCCACTCTCTCTTGACCTCCCTTTTTTCATTAGTCTATCAATACCCACGGTGCAAACTGTTTCAATCAGTGGATCTCATTATTTTTGAGTGTTTGTCCTATTTTTTTTTCTCGCCTATTGTAACGGTACTCTTTTCGTCGAGGTTTGCGCTGGAAGGCCCATTTTTGAGACATCAGTGTAGGGTGTTTAGAAACTTGGCCTAACTTTTGAACTCACTAATTCTGGATTCCATTTCAAAAGGTGTAGATTCATTTGAATGAACCCGCATTGCGAGGTGTCCTGCTGATCCGTCCCACTTCTGCTGTGTAGTCCAATAGGAGTAATGCTACGGTGCTGTCCAAGCATGTTGCCGCAGGTTACGAGTATATGCAGATACTATAAAGTCAATTCATTCAAGAACCTTCTTCGAGGTAAATACAAAGGGAGAAAAAAAAATCAGAAATGCCACTCCACTAAGCCATGACAAATCCTACTTCGGTTTGTCCTGCCCTTGACTCCAGCGACGACCATAGTAAATGCTGAAGTGAACTCCAGAAGGTAATAATAGCTAATCATAGATAAACTCCGCAATGAACGTAACGCCCGCTGGCCCTGTTCCGATGAGAATAGAAAGAATCAAATATAGAAGAGTTGAGAATGCAATATGTTCGTGCAGGTCCGATGCAGGTCCGAGGCAGATGGCGGGAGCTAAGGCAACCAGGTGCCTCAATTAGACATCGTCCATCGCACCAGCGGGCTCTTCACCGCCAGAATCATAGCTGCCAGCGGAGCTGAGCTCGTCTTCGGATTCCGTGTCCTCTCCTGCCTCGTCCACGGCTTCTTTGCTGGCATACTTGGCGACATATTCTGTTCATAGATGAGTTAATGGTGGAATAGTAGAAGCGGTGGGTTGGAACCTCGTACCCTTGACTTTCGCCTCATAACCCTTAGGCTCACGCATCATCAGTGCTGCGGCCTCACCATTGAGTGGGTCCGAGGGATTGGGATAGCGCAGTAGTTGAGGCAAGAAGACCTCAAAGATGTTGATCATGTCATACATTGGCGACCAGGTTTGATTGATCACGTCAAGGCAGACGGATCCCGAGCTGAATCGCCAGTTAGTACTCGAAGAGTGCATATCATAAAGAATGGGGAGATCACGACTCACAGCTCGTCAATATTTGGGTGGAAGATCCGATTCACAAATCCAATGCTGGGGCTCTTGTAAGGGTACTGGTCGGGCAATTCAACGTGAATCTTCCAATGGCCGCCGGAGAAGGGAGCTAAAGGTTGATTAGCCATAAATACGATAGTCGATATCACGACAAAGGTGGCACCTACTCTCCTCTGGGCCCTTGAAACGGACGTAGAATTCTTGCCTGCATGGAGTTGTTAGCAAAGCCCCGGACAGCTAGCTAGTTCACGAAAAGCGGGCCATACACTAGATCCAGTTAGCGCCACCTTCTATAGTTCAGATTTCAGGAACGCAAAGAGATTCTCACTATTATCATTGACCAGAGTAACCTCGTAATCACTCATCAGCCTATTATGTCCGTTAGTTCAATCTCGACGCAACCACATGTCCAAACATCGAACGGTTGATCGCGTGCCGGGCGGGGTAGCGAGCTCGGGGGAGGGGCATCGGCGAGCATACATCCTGGCCAAAGATTAGTGATTATTCCGATAAAGCACAGCTATGAGAAAACTGGGGATCCGGAGATCATACTTCATGACCTGTGGGCGCAGCGAAACCTCAAGTTAGCGTTTGCGGGGACCCTGGAGCGCCATTATCAAGCTCCTGTCAGAGGAGTAACTCACGTCGGTCTCGATTCTTCGCTTAGGGCTGCTCATGATGGCGGTGAAAGACCTTCTGGGGTCAAAGCACTATCAAAGGCGGTATTGGTTTGTCTTGGGCTCAAAAGGGAGTCGGGTCGGAGTCGGAGTGGTGTAATGAGGTCACCGGGGCGGCAAGAGGGAGTATCTCCAACGTCGTGAGCGGGGAAGGAACCGGCGGGCGAAGGTCGGCGAGGTCTGGCAGGTGCGGGTAAAACCTGGTGAGAATAGTGGCCCGGCAAGCACACGGAGCAACTCCTAAGTATAAATGATTCTAGGAACAAACAAATCCGAGTGAACAGGAGGAGGAAGGAGGGAAGAGGAGGGGAGACCGGTTGGGTTGGGAGACAGTCATGATGGCTGGATGAGTCAGCAGCAATCAGGCGCATCCACGGATTGACTCTTTTTCAGTTCCCAATTGGATCTGATAGGTAGTCAGTCCACGGGGATACGGCCTGGTCTCCGCGAAGTTAGACTTGCCTTTTCTACCCGCTAATATGGGGCCACGATAAGTCTGCATAAATTGCGCAACTGCTCATTACCCACCGTGACACCCTGACCGGGTTCGCCGAACAAATCACTGATTGATGGCAGCTGGTGCCGATCCCCGCTGGGCCACTGCTGCTGATTCAACGGCCATCTACTCTGTATGAGAGGATATTTGGGCGAGAGAAGAACCGCGAGCTCGAGTTTCGCGCACTCTAGAAGTGCTAGGCATAGCCATATTCACAGGCAGGATGACGACCGCATAGGGCCTTAGAAATAAGTGGAGTTCTATAATAATTTTTAATAGGTTCACACATGGTAATTGGACTGTAGAGATTGTTTTTGTGCTGACGGGGTTGGTCTCGGTACCTCGAAGTAGTGATGTTAAAGATAACCTATGGGGTTTGGAATGAATGTAGTGGCGGTTCTCTCCATGATTAAGCCCGACTATGGGCCGTTGTAATACCTCAAACTTCCTCCAACAGAACCAAAAAGGAGCAATAAAGAGACTGAATTCCAATTCATCATACAAGACATATTCTCTTGCACGGCTGCTTCCTATTGTGCAGCCTGGTAAAACCCCGGACTATCGGCCACCGCCAGGTAAATTAGACTCGGCCAACACGGAATGCAGCCATGGTTGTTCCTTATCCTCTTTCGCAACAACAACCCAGGTTTCATCACACCATCTCCACCTCTTGTAGGCATTAGACTCTGATTCCCAAAAGTCCCGATCTTAAGGATCCACTTCACACCTCATCCATCATGGATCCCTCGTCGCCATCGTCACGCTCCTCGCGCGACTCCCCCACCATCAATCCGCCCGGGTCTACCACCCTCAGCTACCATCCTAGCCCAGTTCGCCCAGGAGGCCGGTCAGAGTCTGAATCGCCTAGGATGGTAGATACGCCCATTCCGGACGATGATCATGGCGCCGACCTCCCAATGAACATGACCGCGTCGGTCATGTTGACAGGTTTACCCCGCGATGCTCATCAGGCACTCGCCGATGTGGAAGCGATTGATGCCGGCAAAGGTAAGGGATTTCCTTCTACTGTCAGGCACACTGGAGCTTTTCTTGTCTCCCCGAAAATACAATTTGTTTACTTGAGTGTTGCTGGGGCTCACAGCCAGCTGGTACAAGTCCACATAGCTCACACAGCTCTCCAGTGACAGTACGCTTCCATCCGCTCCCATCGGCCCCTATTCTCAAGAACCGGGTCTTCAAGATCAGCGCATCACAGAAGTTCGAAACGGTAGTCAAATTCCTTCGCAAAAAGCTGGACTGCAAAGAGACAGACTCGGTCTTTTGCTATGTGAACAGCGTGTTTGCGCCCGGTCTGGACGAAGGTGTCGGTGGGCTTTGGCGGGTATGTTTACTTATTCCTTCTATTGCGGTAGGGGGTATAGACTGATCAAGCCAATTGATTTTATAGTGCTTTAAAACAGATGAACAATTGATTGTCGCTTACTCCATGACGCCGGCGTTCGGCTGAGCGGGATGCCAACCACAGTGGCAAGCCGACGGCACAAACGAATGAAAGCATATGTACCGCTGAATGATCGAGACAGGGAAATAAGACACAGTAGGAGGGGCATGCAAGTGATCAAATATTGGGCAGTATCAGGGGGCATTTCATGATTTCTGATTCATCTCGTCGACTGTCTTCTCAAACTTGGCAAGCTCGTCCTTCGAGATGGGATAGGTATATTCCGGCGAAGGAAATTTTCGACTCTTGACTTCCTCGCGATACTGACTAATGCCGCGGGTTGTTTCGCCCCAAACATCGGCATACTTCTTGACGAATTTGGGGATGAATCGCCCTGGCTGGAAATTCCCGGTCATATCAATCTGCACCAGTACCTGTCCCGAGCAGCCATTCCCAGCGCCAATTCCAATGGTCGGGACTTTCAATTTTGAAGTGATAAGCGTGGCGACCTCGGGTGGCATCGCCTCGAGGACAAACATGAACACACCGGCCTCTTGCAATGCCAGCGCATCTTGCAGAATCCTCATCGCACTGGTGCAAGTCTTACCTTGGACTCGGAAACCACCCAGAGCATTTTGCCTTTGTGGTGTCAGACCGATGTGACCCACAACCGGGATACCAGCCTGCGTGATACGCTTGATGGTTGGTGCCAATTCCTCGCCTCCTTCAATCTTCACTGCATGCACGCGGCCCTCTTTGATTAAACGGAGAGCAGATCCGACTGCTTGCTCGGGGGAAATTTCATATGATCCCATGGGAAGATCGCCGACCTGTTTCATCGACCTATCAGCCTCCGAACCTAAGATTCCAGATACCCACAAGTCCACTTACGAGAAAGGCATGTTTCGCGCCTCGAGCCACACTCCGACAATGAAGCAGCATCTCATCCATGATAATCTCCGTGGTATTCTCCAGACCCATCGCCACCATCCCCAGGCTATCACCGACCAAAACCATGTCCATTCCCGACTCATCCGCGGCACGGGCGCTGGGGAAATCATGGGCAGTGATCATGGCAATGGGCTCGCCCTTTTTGTAGAGATTGCGCAGCGTGGTCATGGTGACCTTTTTCCGTGCATTGGGTGTATCTGGTGAGGGTTCAGGCGAGTGATAGGAGCTGTGTCGGGTCTGAGTGTGGGGAGCGAACGGCAAGCGCGAAGCGGAGGGAAGGCAGGGAGATGTACGGTTGAGGAGGGATTGATGAAATTGGCGAGGCGCAATGCGAAGAGTGCTCGTACTGAGAGCAGGCGATGCAGTCAAGACGGTCCGTGAGAGCGGCCGCAGGGTAGCTCCCGGTGCAGCCATTGCGATGAGGGGTGATTGAGGGTGCCCGGCGCGAGGTGGACAGGGAAGGTAAGGAGTACAAGCTTAGAAATGCAAGCTCAAGTTCCACAAGAGCTATACAAGGGTGACAGCCAAATTAAAAAATCAAGTCAGGGTAATCTGCAGTAAAAGCGCGTTAAGAGGGTATCCTGCACAATGGCGCGGCAATGACCTCACTGTTGTCTTCAAAAATTCCGAGGCAAAGCGGTTTGCGCCACAGGATAAGATAAATGCGGGAATGATGACGGGAAATGGATTCTCTCGGAGTAGCAACAGGCGACAATTATAGCAGCTCTTGAGTCGAACTTTCCATCGGTCCGAAGAAACGTTCTGGGTTATGCGGCGTAGATGGGAGCATCTCCGTACAAAAAAAAAAAGGCGGGCGGTTGAGGGTTCTCGGATAGGTTGATACTGCCGCTGCGGCTGTCCTGGGGGGAAGGCCGGCTCGGTTGTCCAAGGCCTACAAGCTATGTATGCATGGTATGCAAATGATTGGTATGCAAAAGATGCATGGCTCGGATATCGGCTGTGTACAACGCTAAGAAATTCAAATTTCCCCGCATTCTACTAAAAATGATCACGTTTGAGTGTCTCTTTGCGTATGGTTTGTTATGTCCTATGACTTGAACGAATTTCCCCCTCTATGCGGAGAAGAGCAGATGTTCTTCGGCGTAATTTACAGTCTTTACGCCTGTGCAGCTGACAGCTTTCCCGCCCGAGGAACTCACCGCTTAGAGTTGAGGCCGAGGTTATCACCCTTTTAGGACTAGGGCGGGGTGGACTATGTATATAGTCATTGAGGCATCCATGCACTATGCTACGAAGTACAGCGTAGACTTGGGTGGGAGAATATTTTTCAATGTCCGGACGAAGGGATGTTGCAGATTTAGTAGTTGGTATGCGTCAGACGAGAACTGGCTTTGTCGACTTGTTGTCAAACACTATAGGCCATATGATACCTACGATAGTGCTGAAAGTTCCCTATATATATATTTTTATGCTAAATTCATTTCTCTGCTTTAATCCTAGGTACTGAATGATTTGAGTCATTATCAAGACTAGGAGGGGAAAGCGATCAATTTCACGAGCCAGGCGTACGTTGCTATTGAGCATAGGAGCCTCATTGAAATGTTACCCATTTACAAGGAGAAGTCTCTACAAGTCCAGCTTCACCCTGTATATCGCAAAAAGGGCTGGCGAGGTCGCCAAATAGGTACTATCATCAATTTCAGAAAAAGACGTTACGTTTCTGTGAATATTTGCGAGTCTCGCTTACTACGTTATTTAAGAAAGGCAAATTGGAGCTAGCCATCGGAAGTGGCGCTGGCTGTACATCGGACAAAGCGAGTATCTCTAGATGAAATGAATTTACAACGCAGCATCAGAATTCTCTAATCTCGTCACCCAAGAGTGTGCATCTGCCGCTGTGGGGGCTAGAAGTGTCCAATACCGCTCACTCTCAGGTAGACTTCCGCAAAGCCCAACTTTGGGCCCAGGTATCGGGCCCAAAGCCCAACCCACCGTGGGCCGGGGGTCGAACCTCTGGGCCCCCACGAAAGCCCATTCTTGCATAACTTCTTGGCCTTGGCACTCATAAAGTAGCTGAATCATCAAAATAAATGACCGTTTTTTACGCCTGTTCTGGTCCGTTCACTGAATTCTACTATATCATTGCTTTGTTAAGTGGGAATTTTAGAGTATTTCTTGAAGTTTAGACTTATTACGCTTATTATTCTATTAATCACTAGTTAATAATGAAATCAGAGATGTATTAGTGGATTAAGTAATGTTTAATGTGAACTTTAAGGAATATATATTTATCTCTAGTAGGAGTATATATAACCCTCAGCAGAAGTATTCTAGATTATGCAATTTTCTTAATCTTACATTATTTAATCTAGTTTTCATTCTAAAAGAAAGGTAATTCCTTCTTCTCTAGTCTGGCTAATTTAAATCGTCGCTAAATAAGCTAATATATGGACTAGCTAAGTTTCTAAATTTTTTTCATCTATGGAGTTGAAATATTTTGAGGAAAAATTAGTTGAATAGGCTGGGAATGGGCTGGGAATGGGCTATTCGTGGGCTTTTTATGGGCTTTTTGGGCTTTTTGTGGGTTTTGTGGATACTTTTGGGCCTTGAATGGGCTTTGGATGGGCTTTGGATGGGCTTTAGATGGGCTTCGTGGGCTTTATGGGCTTTCGATGGGCTCGCTCCACTTAAATCATGATTCTTATCCAATAGGCGACGTACGACTATTTTCGTTTGATAGATAGATTTATTATTGATCTACTCTACTGTCAAAAGGAAGGCAGCCTTCGATAATGTACTCCCTCTCTCCCCTTTCTTCTAATCTTCTTATTACCTACTTTGAACAATCTTTGCTAACTTTATAATGTCACAAAGCTAGCACTCTGACTTCGTATCGTCTTTATATGATGTTGAGTTCGATAATTCAGTATATCTTACCCCTTCAAACTTTCCAGCTACTCCAACAGAGAGTCAACTAGTCATCAATACCCCTGAAGATTCCTTCCTCCGACCGGCAATTCCTACTTTAATCCTACCTACGTTTGAACGAGTTGGACCTGATAGAAGAAAGCTCTACTTCCTCTATAACGGAATGGCTCACAGCGACTGGGTAGAATGGTGGTTACAAACTGACTATAGATCTAAGAGTAAGATCAGTTGGGACTCAAACTACCTTTCGGATATTTAGAAACACTACGTTCAGGTTGCCTATAGTGTCGATGGCGCTGCAAAGGTAATGTGTAAGCGTTGCTCCGCTATCCTTGAGCATCCTTATACTATTAGAAAGGATGCCAATAGGAAGGATGGACGCCATGGTACTACAACTATGGCAAGGCATATTAAAACCATATCTTGTCAAAAAGCCACGGGCGCACGCCAGCAGAAAGGGGAAATCACAAGATTTCTTTAAGTAACAGTACAACTAGCTAATTATTATCCTTTCATTTTAATTACTAACTTCAATTTACCTAGGATTATACTCTGGCCGATAGAGCATTCTCGCAAGAGGAGTGGGAAGATAATCTCTTACAATTCATCACAATCAACCGGCTTCCATTCCATCTTATTGAGCATCCAACATTTCAACGCTTAATATCACAAGCTCAATCCGCCCTAAACCCTCTAATTATTCCCTCTGCTGATACGATTCGCCGTCGACTATCTATCCGAGTACAGGAAAGACAACGGTCAACTCTTTAAATGCTTCTAGCAGAATCAAAGATATCAATTGCATTAGATTGCTGGACCTCTCTATTCGGACAGGCGTTCATGGCTATCACCGGTTATTTTATCGACGTTGATTGGGTATACCGTGAGGTTCTTCTTGGGTTCAAACCTCTTTATGGGGCTTATACGGGAGCCAATATAAGTACTGTTCTCCTAGAGACATTAATTGATCATAGGATTCAAGACTAAATATTTGGATTGACTACTGATAACGCGTTAAACAATAAGACCCTTATTGACTCTCTATAGCAGGCTCTGCCTAAGGATGTTAATATTATTCGAACTCCTTGTCTTGCACATGTCATCTAGCTTAGCTTGAATCAGCTTCTTGATCGTTTAAAAGCAGCCCTGCTTAATGATGCCGCTGAGACTAAATGGACCGACCGCTAATCAGCATTAGCGAAAGCGAATGCACAATCTCAGGACCGGGAGATCGCCCATACCTTGAATAAGGTCCGATATCTCGCAATTTACATCCGCGCGAGTCCTCAGCGACGGGAGGCATTCACTAGCTTACAACCTTAGGAGCAAGCGCTTATGCCACTCCAGGACGTACGAACTCGATGGAATTCAACATTTCTTATGCTTCGCCGGGCAAAAAGACTCCGCGCTTTCTTTAGGCCCTTTTGTGCCGATTACAGCTGCCCTGAGATGGCCCTTGATGACGATGAATGGCGACAGATTGACTACCTTCTTTGCATTACTAAACCATTCTTTGATTATACAATCGCGCTTTTAAAGACTCGAGATGTAACGGCCTATCTTGTGTTACGGATTTACAATGTGCTTTTTGAGCATCTAGAGAATTCCATTAGCCAGCTTCGACGGAAGCGTGTGGTATGGAAGCAGTAGATGCTTATATCTCTAGAAGCTAGCCGATTAAAGCTTGATGAGTACTATTCGCAAACAGATAATGTCTACGGGCATATCTATGCAATTAGTACTATGCTAGCACCAGATAGCAGATTCCAATTTTTTCTTTCGGATGACTAGGATAAAACTTAGCGAGATCAGTATCGAGCCTTATTCCAAACAACGCTCGCTTCTTACCAAGAACGTCTCGCTATCTCTCAAGGTCCCTAAAACTCCTCCTCTAGAGCACGACCTAGCTCAGTACTTTATAACCTACTTCATAGCCACAAGCCTAAAGCAAAGCCAGCCGGAGATGAAATGACTTAGTATCTTGATAGTGGTATGTTTAAGCATTATTATCTTTACGTAGTACTAATCATATAAAAGATATTACTGATTCCGAGCCGCTTACTTTCTGGAAAGAGAATTAAAGCCGCTTTCTAGCGATCTCTCTCCTTGCACGGGATATTCTCTCTATCCCAGCAACAGGTGCTGGTGTAGAACGACTATTCAATACTGCACGCGATATTTGCTATTATCGCCGTGGTCGTATGAAGTCTGAAACAATTCAAGAGCTTATGATGTTTCTTTGTACATCAAGATTCGACCTCGAAGTACAGGAGGCGAGAGAGCTTGAACGGTTCTTCACCTTTGAAGAACTTGAAGCTTTAAGAGAAGAGAAGAATGAGAAACCTGATGATATTGAGATAGAGATGATAAGTGATACTGAAGAGCAGGCTAATATCTCTGATAATTAAAGTGAGGTTGATGATATGGATGATGATACTAGGGATAAGAATCATGAGACTGAGCCGCAACTACTAGAGAGTAGTACCCAGCTACGTACATCAGGGAGGAAGAGAAAGACTATTGAGGATGATTTATATGAGCGTTACTAAAGGGTAGATAATTGAGAAAATGATATACTCTATAATTATTACTTTATTCTATTAGAGAAGGATTAGGACTGTTATAGAATTACCAAAAAATACTACTTAAATGCGCATTAATTATGCAATCGTGTGAAATGAGTATGTTTACACTGTTTGGTAGAGAATGGGCCCCCATTGGGCCCCCATAATGGGCTATGGGCCTAGTTAGAAAGCCCAAAGCCCATTATGGGCCGGAGAACTGGAACCAAAGCCCAGCCCACTCGTGGGTTGGGCTGGGCTGGGCCGTGGGCTTTATGGGCTCTGCGGAAGTCTACTCTCAGGCGCCCCGTATGAAAAAGTTAATCCCAGCTCACTCTGTTCTTAAGTCTCGGGTCATCCTGTTCGAGCTTCTGTGCGCTTTCCCCTTTCAATAAAGGCCTCTCTGTTTTTGACTGAAGAAGCCAGTCCAGTTGTCACCTCATCGGAATTCCCTCTGCTTCTCAGCATATTTCTCACCAGACCTTATCATGATGGAGACCATCACTTTTCAAGGTAAACTTTTCTCATTTAAGATATCATGGGACTATCTAACACAGTTCCAAATTCAGATTACCTTGCAATAAACACTGTTGCATTTGAATGGGCTGATAGCATCGACAAAAAGGTGAGTAAACATTGTGGTTCTGTTCAATACTCGAGAGGTTGACTCGACACAGGACTGGAACCGCTTTCAAAGCATCCTAGCTCCAACCCTCATGGTATCCTCGGTTTACCCAGACCAAGCAATCAACGGCTCCTACTAATCCCTTTACCAAGGTTGACTACAGTATCATCGGCCAACAGTGCTTCCCAGATATGAAGGCTAAGGAGTTCCTCGCTATGGTGAGCTCTCCTTCACTCGTAGGAGATCCCCTGGTTTGCACCCAACACTTGCTCGGTGCTGCCAGCTATGAGAGGGTATCCGACTCGGAGATTACGGCTGTTCACCAGATTCGTGCCGCGCATCAGCGCTACGTGGACCTTGATCGGACCGCGGTCGCTTACCAGGGCCATAACTACGGCAACGTGAAGCATTGGTACAAGAGGATGGATGGAGTCTGGAAACTTGCCGGGATTAAACCAGAGAGTTATTGGCTTGAGCATGACTTTGATAAGATCTTTCAACAGTGATCTGAGCGGGAGCTGTAGAACCTTCGAGATCCACTGAAATGACAGGCACCCCGCTGAGTCCGATCAACCTAAAACATAAGGAATCCGTAGTCTTGATTGGCTATCTAGTCAATCACAGCTCAATACCACTTCTCAATACATCCACCACCTTTTCCTGGAAATCAACCGCCAGAGTTGGACCATCCGTTCCTCTGAACTCCCCCTTTAGACAGGCAAGAACAGCCATTGTATATCCCACACCCATCTCCATTGGTAGCCGCTGGGTTGCCAAATTGATCAAGTCGCCAGCAATTTTCTTCCGATTTGGCAGCTTTCCACTGTTCTCCGCTTCTTTGATTTTAGCGTCCATCAGCCGGGACAGGGTCACCCACAGGCCAATTTCAAGAAGCACCACACCCAGTGCATAGATATCATGTAGCCGATTGAACTCATGAGTTGGGCGGCCTTGTCGGTCGGGGTGACGATAGAAATTAGGCTCGACTTCAAAGTCGGACCGCATATCGGTGCCTTGCTTGACAGATCGGGCATAGCCCCAGTCGCTCAAGTACGAGACTATCCTTTTTCCGGGACTGGGCGTGGAAAGGCGTTGCTCGTATAGACCTGCTGTGCTGACTCCAGAAGATGTTTCGAGGAAGAGAAGGATGCCCCTGCTCCAGATGTTCTTGTGAACCCAAGCTGAGGCGTGAAGGTTACATACGGTCAGAGCCAGGCTCTTTCCCATACTAAATCGGTCGTTAAGGGAGGGCTTCTTGAGGGGCCGCTTGTTGGTACTGTCGACCGCGTTGATGAATGCGTGCAGGGTGGTTAGAGATGCACCGTCATCGGACTCGGATGCGGGTATTCTGTAGAGGAAGGCGCTGCGTTCCTCGATGGGTTGGTCAACGAAACCGAGGCACTCCAGAGCATATATTTTGGGTTGGTCTAGGGAATTGGACGAATTGCTGGCAAAGGTCGTGCTTTGAAGCAGCCAGGCCAAAGTTCGGATGGGTGCTTTGAGCCTATCAATGTCTTCCTGGTCTAGATCGTCACGCTTGAGCTCATTCTCGTAATCATGGTATTCAACAATGACTTTGGTTGCTCCTGATCCAGCAGTAGACCACGTTCCGAGTTGAAATCCCCTTGCCGACTTTCCTTCTTCTGTTAGGGTGCCAGTCAAGCTGTGGTAGTCTGCCGGGGCCTCGGCTTCGGCCAGTATCCGTCGCTTCATCACCGGTTCCAAACCGCTGTCTTTCAAGCCCTGTTGATCCCCTTCTGCCAGCTTAGCCAGTGTTTCCTGAGACATGTGCTGCATGATGTCTCGCAGGCTTGTTGACCAGCTGGTGTAAGCCTCGATTATCTTATACAGCTTCTTTTTGTCGAAGAGTGACCATTCATATCCCTTCATTTTAAGCGATCTTGCTTTGCTCTTCGCTCGCTCCAGAAGTGATTCCTGTGCTTTGGGCTTCTCTAGCTCGATGGCGAACTCCTCATCCACGAGACCATACTTGGCTGCCACGATCTCATACTCGGCCAGGGTCTTTCTCATTTGCATTAGCAGCCCTTCCACCGTGTCAACGATGAAAGGGTCTGCTTTCCCGGGGACCATTAAGCCATGCTCAGGGTGGAAGAAGCTTCGCTTGAAAAACAGCAAGGAGGATAGTTGGAGGTTCAACTTAAGTCGCATGTCGGCGCGGTCCGTATCAAAGGCCTTGATGTCGGAGATGACGCCTTGGATGAATACCGTGACTTGGTAGATCTGGGTAATTGCCGTCGAAGCAGTGCCGTAGAAATCCATCTTGCACTTTGATCTAGAAACAAACACAAAAAGTGGGATTCAAAGGAGGTAGAAGTGTTTGGAGGGGTCCTGCAACGGCCCCCAAACACGCCGTTGAAGCCGTCAGCGCTACACACAAACTGGGGAAAGGCGAGTTTTGCTGTTCATCAGCCATTGGCTGAGTATTCTTGGCCCTTCCTTAGGCCCATCAATTTGAGAATAACGTTGACCCCCACCTCGTATTCAAGCATTACTGTTCAATTCTTCATTTCACGTCTCTCCATTCACGAAACCTAGTGGGTGAAACATGTCGGACGACTACGATGAAATCCTCAACTCTCTAGACGATGACAACAACTATTACCCCGTCGACGGAGACGATCTCTCGCCTTCGCTCCAAGCCTGGTCTAATTCTGTCGACGGAGTCAATCTCTCGCCTTCGCTTCAAGCTTGGTCTAGTTCCGTCGACGTCGAAGAGTTCGATCTTGACAGTCTCAACCTTTCGTCAGGCTCTGATTCATCATGGATTGACCCTTTAGAATCGGCCATCACAGCCACCCGTAATGGGTCGGCGCCTGTCCTTAGCACACTCTCGCAGTTCACCACCATTCTTTCTCAGACAGGAATTCATGGGCCCCGTCTCCTTAAAGCATTTAATCTCTCCGCACGAGCTACCAAGATTGGTGCCGGCGCTCAATTTACAGTGTACAAGGACCCTACTTTTGAAGGGGAGGTCATCAAGCGCGTCAATGTCTCCCTTCCCAGTAGGACCGAGCAACGCTTTGCAGCTAGTAACGACTACCGCACTCAACTTAAAACGCTGGAGCTGGAGATACTATCTCTTTGCAATCCTATGTTACGCAGGCATCCAAACATTACTAGTCTCGTGGCATGGGGGTTTGACTTCCCTTTTGCGAATTTGGCAGTGCCGGTACTGTTCATGGAGGCGGCGATCATGCCTTTGAGTGACTTTCTAAGCGCCGAGAGCCGACCATTTGATACGAGGTATCAGTTTGCGCTTGACATAGCCAATGGACTGGAAGCGCTTCATCACCTCAAAATTGTCCACGGTGACATCAAGCCCGACAATGTGCTTGTGTTTACTGGTTACAGCGAAAGCGTGCCGTTCCGGGCCAAATTAAGTGACTTTGGTGTCTGCGTTGATTTGGAAGCTCCCGATGGGAATTTTTCTTTAGCTGACTATCGTGGTACGGAAGTTTGGCTGGCACCTGAGCGGATAAAGGAAGATGTCTCCAAGTTTGGAGGATTTTCGCCAGGGCTGTTTTTCAGATTTGATGCATACAGCTTTGGCCTGGTGCTCTTGTCTTTATTTACAGGGAACGGACAGGTGCCAGGTCTCGACAAAACCCCCGAAAAGGTCCCGGATCAGGTTTCAAAACTGCTCAACGGCCAGAAGGACATCAACTTAGACATGCGCATGGAGTTGCGCAAGGCAATCTTGAACCATCTCTCCGAAGATCCGAGAGACCGAAAACTCCCAAGTCCAACTTTGCTGAAAATTGACAGCCCAGCATATGCATCCTGGTCCGCATTATCTGTTTCATTGACGTTGCCCTGTCACTGACTCACAACTTAGGCTTGCATCAATACAATCAAGTTCCGCAGGTACCCACGTAGGCATCATCGACCCGGTCTACAATAAAGGACCTCTTTTCTGGTACCGTCTCGATGAGAGCATTCGAACTGAGCTTGAAACACAGTATGCGCTCGCTCAAGAGGGCAACGGCCCTCCATTTGAAGGCAACGTCCTCTTTGGGATTGCCCAAACAATCACTGGTGCGAAGCCTTCATATCTTGAACGGTTACTGAAATATCTTGGGGATGCAGCAGGAGGCGGATACTCACCTGCCAGAGCGATATATGCACAAATTATGGAGGCGCATGATCAGCCCCTCGGGTTCAGCGAAAAAGAGTTGAAGCAATGGACCTTGCAAGCTGTCTCGGAAGGTTTCTTCTTTGAGGACTGTCGCTACGCGAAAGAAGAAATCGAGGAGTCAAGAAACAAGTTCAGGAAGCGGGGCGGTTTTTGTTCGGATCCATTCCTGGCCAAGAAGCATGTCAAGGCAGTCACGAGCGCTGAAAAGGCTCTAGAGTGGGTAACTAAGAATGGC
Source organism: Penicillium sp. F50 (assembly GCA_037356195.1). NCBI lineage: Eukaryota > Fungi > Ascomycota > Eurotiomycetes > Eurotiales > Aspergillaceae > Penicillium > Penicillium sp. F50. Next base: position 2,257,640 of record JAYXSA010000054.1, on the reverse strand, counting down.
ATCGTGGTTGACCGTAAAGGAAACACAATTCTGCATGCTGCCGCTGCTCTGGGGGTGACTGAGGTTGTCCAAGAGCTGCTGGAGTCTTCGAAAGTGTCAGTGGACGTGGAAAATGACGAGGCTGAGACGCCCCTCTACAAGGCGTTTCAGGCCGGTCATACGGATGTCATTGAGATCCTACTTGACCATGGCGCAATCGCGAGCACCAGGACTCGACAAAATGTCACTCCGCTACATTGGCTGTTCATGCTTCCGGATCATTCAATGTATCGAATCGTGAAGCTGATGGTCGAAGGAGGTGCTAATATTAATGCCGCCATCGAGCCCGTCGTAAAAGAGAATAGCGGTGGATATCCAGAAAAGATCCAGATATTCCACTAGTACGTTGCTCCTCCATATTTGATCAATCTTGCGCTGACAGTCTAGCCCGTTCGAACTCCCCCACGGCACACCATTTCATTGGGCCTGTTTCTTTCGACGCTCAACAGCTATGGACGCTCTTCTTTCCCTCGGAGCTAACATCAACTCAGTCTATCATGGCTCTGATGCATCATCGACACCACTTGCATTGACGGCATATTTTGGCGACCCCGAGATAGCAAGTTACTTGATATCTCATGGTGCGGACGGCAGTTTGATCGATTCGAATGGACGAAACACTCTGCATGGAATCACCAAATACTTCCCTGACAAACATGGCTACTTACCTCATCACTGGCATTATTGGATCCGTCATGGAACTTGGGAGAATCATTTGAAACAAATGTCGCAGTTGGTTCAACTGTTGGTCGACGCTGGAGCAGACATGAATGCCAAAGACAAAATTTACCCTCGACTAACTCCCATGGCCGCAGCTGCCGATCTAGGAGTATGGGATGGCGGAATGATATGTGCACTGTTAGAGGCAGGAGCTGATCTCGAAATGTCGATGATTTCTGGCGGCGGCGATACAGTCCTACATGGTTGGGTCTCAATCGTCGGACCTCGTTTGGATTATCCTGTATCCTACCTGCCAACTCTCACAAAGCTCGTGCAGGCTATGCCGGACATCAACATCCAGAACGAGTTTCAAGGAGACACCCCACTTCACTTGCTAGCAACGACCTATCACCCAGAAGATGAATTTGAGTCGGCATGCGAGATTTTACTCAATCACCCAATTCCAGCAGATATCAATGCAAAGACCAGCCGTGGAGAGACACCACTCTCCATAGCCCTCGAGACAAATCTCGATCCAGCACGACGAGGCCGTTTCCTCCTCGGCAAGGGCGCAGATCCCCTCATTCTCCAAGCCTGGGGACGAGATATCTTTTACTCTATTGCAAATAATGTCGTTCTCACCGATCAAGCCAGTTGCGACCTAGTTCAGACCATTCTCTCCCGGCTTAATACTGACATCAAACAAACTTACAAGGAGCACTATCTCTCCAACAAGAAAAGTCACGAAACCCTCATCGTAGCCGCAAGCCGCGGAAAACCACTGACAGTGAAACTCCTCCTCTCCCTTGGTCTCGACACTCAAATCAACAAACCCGATACATCAAGAACCCCGCCCTGGACGGCTTTAGATCAAGCCCTGCACTCTGCAGAAATCAGTCGTCGTATGCACATCCAACACCTGGCATCTTACAAAGCGGGTGCAGCGCGGACGAATGCTCTCGAATCAGAGCTGGTTTATGATCCGAGTCAAGGTCCGCCGGCTCGTGCGGCGGAATCGTACAGAGGATTCCCGGAGGTGATAGGGATTCTACGAGATGCGGGGGCAAAGCGGACGTGTGAGATTGAGAGAATGTCAAGTGGGGATTATATTAGCCAACCGAGGGAGTGGGATGAAGAGGGGATCCAGCAGTATGGATTCACTCCAGAGACGCAGCCAAATCGTGAGAAATGGCAGGAACTGTATGATCTGGCTAGATACAGTGGTCGGGGGTGGTTGGGCAAGCTGACTGGTGGAAGATTCGGTGGTTGACAATTTTTCTATCTCTTAATCGTGTGTGTTACCAGAGTTCAAAATTGAAGGCTCTTGCGGCTGAACTTGATTTGAGTAGATCCTGTTGGCTCAGACTTCTACCTGGCCTTCTAGAGCCTCGATGTGAGGACAATCAAGAATTGCTCAGTAATCTTAGAGAATTCTATATCAACGGCTAAAAGAATTTCTCACAAAAGCATTATACGAAACCAGCCATGTCTAGTAAAGACAATATGCATTGAGGCTAACTATCGCTAGAGTATCAAAAAGCACACGCGGAGAAACCTCCGCCACCTGCGCCGGGTATAATCACCCATCTTGTAAACAAACAAGATTCGGCCGGACGAGAGACGGCAAAATAGAAAAGACAACTAGATCAAATACTAATTGGGCCCTGAGGGCTTTCGTTGACAGATGAGACGAGGTCAGAATGCAGCGCACTGCAATGCGCAGCCACCAGATTCTTCCCCAAGGCGTGATGACATGCCCGGTCCTTTTATTCGTTTGTACCACATTAGAAGCCATCCACGTGCCCAATCCAATCCACATTGATTGATGAGTAGACAGGTCGGCTCCATCGCCTGACCGTCGGAACATAAGAGAAAAAAAAAAAGGAAGTCGTAATAGAAAAACGTCCTTGGCTGCTGATGCAAGAGTGAATAAAAGTGTTGATAGGAAATACAAGATGGAGAAAAAAAAAGTAAATGAACGAGCGGGGATAACTGGCGTCCATGGAGGGCAGTTGATAAGAATTGCAAGCTCGGTGCGGGCAGGATTCTGTCGATTGCGCAGTACTGCTGATGCGTGAAATGAAAATAGAAACTCCCCATATGCAGATGTGCTGATGCCACGGGTATGGTCATGCAAGCCATGGTCGATGAATACCATGAAGCAAGGCATCGTAAGGTGAATGCAGAGATAAAAATGAAAAGGGTAAGAGGGGACAAAAGTGTGAAAGAAAATCCGACGGGCACCGGGATGCGATGATGGCTTTGAAGAGGACTGAAGAATCTTCAGGTCGAATCACGGCGGTAACGGAGGACGTCAACAAATTACTCTACAAAGTCATATTGTTCCTTCAGAGGTCGTTGAATCTCGAACAGCAGGGCATCGAGTTCACCCCAATTGGACGCATTCTGGGCGAAGCGGCGGTGCTTTCTTGTCATGGTGTGCTAGTCTTTTGTCAGTATACCCAAGGAGTTGGAGGCTCAATGCCATGCGAATCTCGACAAACCTCTTCAAAGTCGTCAAACTTGTCCCTGCAGTTCTCGCAATACCCAGGTTTCGGGTCTCGCTTTCGTTCAGGTTTCTGAGGTTGGGTATCATTGTGTTCATCCCTTCGCCGCTTGGTTCCAGCACCTTCGGTTTGGCAAGCATCGCCATGGCCATTTTTCTCAAGGACGGCCAATTTGTTAGTATCGTTCTGCTTGGACGAGAACGATGCCGATCCAGTGCTAGGACGCGATGGTGCAGCCATTGATCCTGTCACGATGTTACCGGTGCCTTTCTCGAGAACCTTCCTTTTCAGTCCGTGGACTTCTTTGCTCAACCCTGCTTTGGCACCAGGTGCGGCAGCCGTAGATGAGATCATCTGGGAGCGAATAGCCGAAGTGACATTAGATGGCTGTACGCCTGAGGCAGCTGGTTCCCGGCCTGTGTAGAATGGGCCAGTGCGAGGGAAATGGGGAGGAATCAAGCTCTCTGAGCTCTTGCGTTCCTGGCTATCCTCAATGATTGGCTTGGCAAAGACATCCACCGGATTTGTAGATGGTTGGTCTTCTGGTCGCTCGGGTTTTGAAAGATCGGTGACAAATTTGGTCTCAACAGCACGCTCCATAGGAACAAACGTGGACGGGTTGCCGCGAGAGTCCTCCGCCTTCACAACAGCCGCCTTCTTCTCTTTTTGGGCTTGACGTATTCGCTGTCGATCGTATTCCTTCCGGCTTGGGGGTTCGTCGATAAAGGGACACTTGCCCAGAGGCGCACTTCTGAACTGGGGCCAAGCGCCATCCTGACGTTTGTTGACCCGGGCATACTCTCGCACCATGACGGGCTTGGTCTTTTCGTTCATGTCGTGAATGTAAATGAAAGGTCCTTTAAACATCACCATCTCCATTGATGCGAATGGATCACGGTCAGATGGCCCATTCAGAAGCTCTTGTCGAAGAACTCGGGAGAGGTCATTCTCTCCCCGGCCATTGGCAGTGCCTCCACCGACATTCTTGCTTCGAGAAGCACTTTCATTCTGACCACCGATATCGTTGTCGTTGATTGTGGTGATCATACGCTGTAACTTTTCAAGTGCCCAAATTTTCATTCCCATCTGACGAGCTCGCTGTAGAACATCCATGTTTCCTTGGTCACGACGAGCTTCCGTCTTGAGCGAGACGTGTAAGTGGGAGTCGGCATTCTTCTCAAGAAGGGACGGGTTCACAGTCTGCATGTTGTCACCATTGGTCCTGTCTGCCCCGGTGGCGGGCTCTCCGGTCGGACTCGTAGTAGCAGTGGCTTCCGGAGGAATGGGACGTGACGTAACGACGTGGGTTACAAGGCGAGAGAAGAATTTCTCCTCAGACTATACAAGAGGTACAAATTCAGTAAAATAGATCAAAAACAAACGCCTCAACTCCAATCAACACGTCAATTGACGAGATAGATCGAACGGGTACAAAAAATCATTATGCGGCGAACTTACAGCTCCAAGAGCAACAACTTGGCGTGAGAATTTGCGGCGAACATCCTCGGGGATACTGTCAAAGTAAAAGACAAATTGCGGGAATGCCTTGCGGTAGTGCCGTTGCCATTGTCGAATCGTGTCCATGGTATCTGCTGAAGGCTTCTCGTGTCTAGTGCTCTTTGGTTGAGGCATTCTCTCCTTCTCCCTTGCAGCAACCAACTTCTTTTCGAACGCGCTGGGATTGGCGTTGTTACTCCGACGCGCAAACAATTTGGACTCGGTGTTTTGATGTACGATGAGCCGACTTCGATCCTGCTCTACCGCGTCCATCACCTGCTTCTTTGGTGGAGGCTGACCAAAGGGAATCTCAATTTGACCTGATCGTGCTCGTTTAGCCGGCACAAGGCCAGCCCGATGGGGAGAGTTGGTAGCATTCGGCACGTTGGCGAGTGGGCGACGAGTCGACATGTTCAGGGAGGTTCGAGGAGACGGCGGCACAAACACAGCAGCCATGTGTAATCGATTGCTCGAGGGTGAACGCGTAGGAAGCTCGAGTGTGAAGGGACAAAGAACGATCCTAGAGGAGGGGTATTCGAGGTCGAGCACGCGACGTGCTACACGTCTTGCAGGGCGCGAGTGAGGTCACAGAGGGATCATCGTCATATAGAAGTGAGGTAAGAGAATGATGGAGAGAACGAAACCGGACGAAACCTCCAGCTGAGAAGGACGAGGGGAGGCGGGTTGGTGAATGGGAAGAGACAGTTGGGGTAAGGAGGGAAGAGGCAAGTCGAAAGGGCAAAGTCGTGTGGTGTGGAGCCCGGGCCAAGTTTGTTTTGGGCGTGCGCCGGACAACCAACGGCGTCGCGCGAAGCATGAACATCAACATTACATTCCTCCTCGACGGTCGCGACGTGCCTTTTCTCCGTGGCTTTAAGTATTGAATTTAAGACGATTCATACTTTCGATCGGATCCCGATCTGTACATGTAATAATTACGCGGTCATCTCATCTGTCCCTAGGGAGTCGATTGTATCGAGTGGTCCTTGTTTATAGCCAATGTTTACCCCAACCTCCCCGACCAGCCACCGCGAAATGACCACAACGCAAGTCCCAAACGGCCATTGTGTTGCATAGGGAGAGGTGGAAACACGACGGGTGTGAATAAATGTATTGTACATGGTTTTTGAGGGTATCTGACATAAACTATAAATACAAAATGGCCTTTCTAACTACGCAGAGCCTCAATATCGTCAACCTATAAAAGTCAATACAGGCCCAAGCAAAAAGCTCATGGGCAGCTTACCTCTTTGACAGCTTCAGGGGTCAAAACAATGGGATGGTCATCACCCACGCACACGCTGTCTTCAATTCGAATGCCGATTCCCCGGAAATGCGCAGGCCATCGCTCATCGTCGGGGACATAGATACCACTGAAATAGGTTAATTGGGATGTTAGAAGGCTAAAGCGGGGGTTTTGAACGTACGGTTCAATAGTGATACAGTTTCCTGCCTTGAGATCATATCCTCGAGAGTATCCAGGGCAGTCATGCACATCCAGACCAATGTAATGGCCCAGGTGGTGCGGGAAGAGGACGCTCATGGCCTAGATCAAATTATTAAATTAGCAATGGTCTCATATAACGAAGCAGATTACCTACGTTTCCAGAAAGATCGAATCCGAGCTGCTTGAGCTGGTCCTTCAACCCGTTCTCGGCAATGCCATGAAGCTTGTCCAGGGAGAGCTTAGAGCTCTCGCGGCACAAGGCCAGACACGTCCGATGCACGGTGAGGACGGCATTGTACAGCTCCCGCTGGGGATCCGTAAACTTGCCGTTCACAGGCCAGGTGCGGGTGATGTCCGAGATGTAGCTTCCGTGTTCACCACCACCGTCTACCAGAACCAGATCGCCGTCACTGATCCATCTTGTAAGCTTTAATCCATGCTAATAACCATGAATCATACATACCGAAGAACATCATCATTCCGCGTGTAGTGAATGCTTAAGGCGTGCTGTGACTGTCAGTCTTTGTTATAGGGACTTGGGCTAGTGTAGCACTCACTTTTCCACCTGCGACAACGGGAACAAAAGCACTGCCATCGCAGCCGTTGACCTTGAACTGGTACTCGAGAAACGAGGACAGCTCCTTCTCAGTCTCAAAAGTGTTCCGCATCGAGTTGGTGAATGCTCTTCCAGATGCTTGACCCAGCAAACGCAAGTGCACAACCTCATTTTCGCTCTTGAATGCCCGCATTTCGTTGAGCAGCGGCTTCAGTGGCTTGACTCGGCGGTGGTCGATGATTTTCTTCAACTTCTCCGATGCGACGGTAGGGCCGTAGAGGTATCTGTGGAGCGAAGATCTAGATCCATTGAACGCGGGGATGTCGGAGTAGACTTCGGTGGCGCCAGTGATGATCTTGGGCAAGATGTCTCCGATTTGTTCAATATTTCCTGTCTGCAGTTCTCAGTTATTAGCCACAGAGCTTCAGTTGTTTCAAAGCAAAGGCTACCCACCTCATCCGCATTGAAAACGTCTATTGCGGCCTGAGTGCCAGATCGAGCCCCATCCCAAAGCTCTGCCTTGGGATCTTTTTCGCGCACATAGAGGTGGAAGATGTGATTATCGCCGGACCCATCGTTTGCGATCACTGCTAGAGCGCTCGGCTCGTTGAATCCTAGAGGGAATTCCAAGCAAAGATTAGTCGATGTCCTTTCTTAACTCCGCCGTTTGGCTCTTACCAGTCAAGTAAAAGAAATTCGTTTCTTGTCTATATTCATGGAAAATCCCTGAAGCCCGGTAGTTCACTTCCGATGCTGCGAGGATAGCGACAGCTCCCTTGGGAAGCTTGTTGGCGAGACGTGACCGACGCTGGGCATATTCGAGGGCAGTGATTCCGGGGGTGACTAAAATGAAAGCCGGTCAGTTCGGTTTAAACAGAACAGCCTTGCGCGCAGTAGGCGAGCATCACTCACGTTCACCGGGACTGAGGAGGTGGGGATGCGTCTCGTGTAAGGGCTGGCCGAATTGAAGCTCGGCGGCCGCGACGGAAGTTGCATACGCCCTGCGGACTGGCGGGTTACCACGAGCAAGATACTGTCGCGCTGGGCGCACAAAGGACCGGAGCGAAGGGCGCAGTTGGAGAGCGCATTGTCTCGCGAGCGATCTGCACGCTGCCATTCTTCGAAATGGGAGTCAACGACCGTGATTGAGGACTCGGCCGACCGATTGGATGCTGTCCGGAGATATCGCAAAAGGTTGGTGTCGGAGACAGAATCGGCGGTGAGAACCAATCACCTCCTCGTGATTTGCATCGTCGTATTTACTTCCCCACATTACAACATCCGTCATGCGTGATCTGCGAGATCAATGACAGCGTGCAGTCAGGTTACATAGTTAATTTCGGCTGCTAGTTGGTCAGCTTGCATGCTGTTGGGCTAAAAGACGCTCATGTCTGAACCACTAGATCACTGCTGATTCCCCTGAACGGGCACCATGACATTGACTCATAGAGCAACTGTTACCGAGTCAAGATGCCCTCGTCACAGCCAATCACCCATCGCGGGGAACGCAGACACGGATATACCTTCTCATTTAGGGTTTCGGAAAGTGTGTCACAAAGCGACCTTATCGTGGTATACGTAGCGGCTGCACTATATATTGAAGGTGGTTTCCACTAGGGCTGACCTTTTGACTCATGGTTGATCGCATCACTTTCTTGCATAGACAGTTCCCTCTTGACCTAAGCAACGATCAATATGGGACGCACTCTCACATACCCCAAGCGGGTATCCAATACCGCTAATCGATATAAGCATCGAGGTCTGTTTGATCCCTTCTTTTGTCCGCCGTTGGCAGAGTAAATGAGCTAACGATATTTCTGTAGCCACCTATGACCTGGGTTCGATTCACTCTATCATTAATGATTCCCAAGTCCTCCATGTGTCCTTCAACCCTGGTCCTGAAGATCCTTTTCCAGCCATCCTTCCCATGATCGGCCAGATGGGATCATACGAATTCCCATCCGCAGGCCTTGATGAGCCTCTGGACTGCTACCTTCACGGCTATGTCAGCTCTCGCATCATGAATCTTGCCCGCAGCTCAGAGGGTGAAGGACTGCCCATCTGCGTGGCTACCAGCAAAGTAGACGGCCTCATACTGTCTCTCACTCCCAACTCGCATAGCTACAACTATCGTTCGGCAATTCTCCATGGGTATGCCAAGTTGGTCACTGATGAAGAGGAGAAGCTGTGGGCAATGAAGCTTATCACCAACTCCGTCCTCGCCGATCGCTGGGACAACTCGCGTGTGCCCCCAGACCGCGCGGAGATGCAATCAACCGTCATTCTGAAGGTCAAAGTCGTGGATGGCAGTGGCAAGATCCGGGATGGTGGTGTTTCGGATGAAAAAAAGGACTATGGCAATGAGGAGATTACGAACCGCATCTGGACGGGCGTAGTTCCTGTTTGGGAAACCTATGGACAGCCCGTCCCCAGTGGTAATGGCAAGCTCGGTAAGGTACCAGAGCATATCACCTCATTCATTGAAGCGAAGAATGCGCAGAACCGTGCTTTGGCAGAGTCGGCGATCAAGGTGAGTCTTCCTGCCGAGGAGCAACACTGAATAGGCCTGGCCATGGGTTAATGTTCCGAATTTATTCTTTACAACGGGGGCTCTAGTTGGATCTTTCTGGCCATAAATTAATTCATTTCTGCTTATCTTCGAATTTTATGATGGCTCTAGAGTAGTTCCGGACAAAATGGCTCTAGATAGACTTATGCTCATCCAAGGTGCGGCGGGGCTTCGTTGATTGCCCAAGTCCTGCAGAGTCCCCGCAAACACAAACCGATCGGACGCTGACGAGCCCCACGTCATGAGCTCCAACGGAACTTACCTCGTTATCCGATCGCTCGATAAACTAATTTCAGCACCAATATTTACTTCTCACGTCCGCTACAAACTGCTATCATGGCCTCCAAGGCCAAAAAAGTGATCGCCTCCCCCTCCACAGACATCCAATCATTCACCGAATACTTGAAAGGTTGTCGCCGAATCCTCGCTCTGCTGGGAGCTGGCATTTCTGCGGCTTCTGGTCTACCCACGTTTCGCGGCGCGGGAGGCTTATGGCGCCAGTATGATGCGACCTCTCTCGCAACGCCCGAGGCCTTTGAAGATCATCCAGGGCTAGTCTGGCAATTCTACAGCTATCGAAGGCACATGGCTCTACAGGCACAGCCAAACAAAGCTCATTACGCGCTGGCAGAGTTAGCCCGAAGAAACAAGGACTTTATCACTTTGTCTCAAAACGTCGATGGTAATTATTATTTCCATACTATTTCTTTAAGCTATTTGATGGGTACTAGAATGTTTGTATGCTAACAATCCCCAGGCCTCTCACAACGGGCGCAGCATCCCCCGGAGCAATTAAATCTGCTTCACGGGTCTCTATACGATATCAAATGCACATCATTTTACTGCAACTACAGTCGCAAAAATGATTTTACAGACCCTATCGTGCCTGCCTTGGATATTCCTAAGCAATCATCACCCCCTTCTCTGTCCCAAACAGCCAAGACAGGCGAGGAAGCCTCCAAGTCACTTCAAAAGGCTCTAGAAGAGACATCCGCGGCCCGGGAAGTTGATATCTCCGACGCCAGCAATCCAATCCCCGAGTTGACTCCAGCAGATCTACCCCAGTGCCCTGAATGCAAAGGTCTTTTGCGGCCAGGCGTGGTCTGGTTTGGTGAGCCCCTACCCACAGATACCATCCAGAATGTCGACAATTGGATCGAATCGGCCCCTGTTGACCTAATATTGGTGATCGGTACGAGCTCGAGCGTGTATCCGGCCGCATTATATGTTGATGTGGCACGCAACCGCGGCGCAAAAGTCGTAGTGGTTAATACGGAAAAGGATATGCCCAACCGCGGGCAGGGGACGTGTGACTGGTTCTTCCAGGGCGATGCAAGCGTTATTGTACCAGAGATTCTGAAGAGCGTTATTGGAGAGATTTGATGAGTTATGGAGACTTGATAGTGGAGTTTTTCAAAGAGTATCCGTCATCTCGAGGTTGGTAGCAAGTATAGAGAAACGAATGTGGAGGCATATAGCTACTTCAATACAATGCGCTCCACTTGCAAGAAACAAATAGATTCCAAGATCCAACAAAATTTTTTTACTAACACAGATCGCTGAGTAGTAGAATGTAAATGTTGTCTACCCTCTCAAATAAAAGCAGCTGGATGTCCGTATAGGCCATTGATGCCTCAGTGTTCAAGCGTTTGACAGAAGAACTACTTAGTAAATCATAGTGCGCACCAATTGGGAAATCAACAATTCTGAACTGCCAAAAAGCCCCTTTACTGGCAATTTTATTGAGCGATTGAATTATTCACTTGACGAGGGGGAAAAATCTAATGACTTCTACATGCGGGTACGCCGTAGTTATAGGAGTGCAAGGAGGAGTAGCCTTCGTGGTAGTCACTTGGGGTCCATTCTAAAAAGACTAGAAACCGGCTTGAAGTCATTAGCATGCAAGTAAGGTTTCCGTGCTTTGTTTCAACAGCGCCGACTGCTTTGAATCCGAACTTAGAAAATAGTGGAATACCAGCAGGTGAGGATAGAGCAAAAAAGTGTCCAATGCATTTTCATCAACATAGCCACAGAAACTCTGGATGAGCATGGACCCAAGACCCTGACGTTGATGACTTGGATCCACCGCCACGAAGGTGATTCCCCACGGAGACAGGTGAGCAAGGCCCAAGAAATCCAAGTTGACTGCTCGCTGACGGCATATTGTATTATGCGATAAAGTGGGTATTCTTGATGAGCAGGAACTTCGACTTTTCGTAGGAGCAAATCAAGGTCCTCGATTTCGACGAACGATATCAAGATTGCCATTATGCTGGTGGACAAAAATGACATGTGTCCGGCAATTGATTCTCGCTCCGTGAAATGGCTTCGCCGGATGCTGTATAAGTCGCCCCTTGGATGATTGTAAGCAATTTGTCCGCCGTTCAGTCGGCGTAGTGACGGGGAGATAGTTCGGTATATTAATTCAGTGATTGAGTTGGTTACTTAGTTCATTGCCTGGTTCACTCAGTTATCGGGGGTAAAAATGGTGACTGATACATGCGGGTTGACAGTATCTTCCGCCGAGTATCCACTGCTGCTGCTGTTCCGCCAGCGTTGCTGGGGAATCCGTCCCGCCGTTTGCCCCAAACAAAAAAAAACGATTATCGATAACGTTGCCGATAGTCAAGTCCGGGTGTCTTTCTCCTCCCCCTCCCCCCACTACTCTCGCCAAACACTTTTGCGACCGACATGTTATGATTTAAGGTAAGCGGAGCTACACAGGAATCCCCCATTTTCTTCATTTCGTTCCTTCTGCCTCCTGAGACTATCGAATCTCGCCTTGGACAGATGATGCGTTCCGAAGATCAAGGGAGATCCGTCATCGATCACGCAAGAGAAGCAGTTGCAAGCTAACAATCGTCCGTACGCGTGCAGTGAAGCAGCATCTCGTTACTCGACAGCTTAAAAAAGTGCCGTCGCGTTGAAGCACGCTCGAATTCCATCAAATCAACCCCACCTTCATCAATTTCGAAGATCATCTCGGCATTTACTCATAGCCTACGACCTTCGAGCAGGTCTAAGCCATAAATATGGCCAGAGAAAGCAACGTGCCAAAGGAGCCCCTCACTCCGGGGAAGCCGAATGAGCAGCATCGGCCGACGGTGTCTCAGCAACCCGAGTTTGGCAAGCCTTCACCGATGGGTCACCCTCAGTATCGGCCCACACAACCAACACAACCCCCTCAGCCGAACAGATCGAGCCAATCGAACCACCTTTTCAACATCCCCAAGCCGAACCGACCCCGCGCCGAACATCATCGTGACCAGCCCCGGAGCCAGCCTCCGCATCCGAGTCACCAAGACGGACAGCAGCGATATGGAGCTCCCCAAGGCCAACGAGCCGCGCCCACGGTCGCGTCAACGCCTGCAAAGCGTGGGCCTTTTGATCCGTTCAAGGCCGTGCGAGGATCAGCCTTCAAAGATCATCGCTCGGGATATGCCACGGGTGCAACGCCGATCAAACGCCCCGAAAACACCGACTGGACAACACCCCGAGCTCCAAGGGCCCTTTTCATGTCGAAAGGAACCGCACCGAAGCCATCGAATGCGTCCAAGAATCTTCAAGCCTTTATTGATTTGACGAAAGATGACACCAAGCCTTCTTCGAGCTCCCAAAATCTCTCCACAAGCTATGGTGCGATGGATGTGCACGGCTATGTCGATTCCGAAAAAGCGACCGAAAACATTAAGGCCTTGCTAGAAGGTGCGTTTGAAGATGACGAGGAAGAGTCTCGTAAACAGTCCAAGAGCAAGAAAAAAGGCAAGAGCAAGAAGAAGCAATCCAAGAATGCAAACCAGGGTGAATCTGTTAAAGCGGCTACGAAGGCCGAGGCCGATGACCTCGACGATCTGGCTGCTCAACTCGAGGGAGTTACTGTGAACGACTCCAAGGCAGTCGAGCCTGTCACCGAGTCCGGTAAGCCAGCTGTAGCTTCCCAAGATCAACTCGAGACAGATGAAGACAACAGTATTACCGTCGAGCAGGAAGACGACGAGAATGTGGTCGATGAGGAGGGGGAGGAGGAGGAGGAGGATGACGAAGACGACGATGACGGGTCTGTGGAAGGCTTGAAAGTCACCCTCTTGCCTCACCAGATTGAGGGTGTGAGGTGGATGTGCGACAAAGAGACCGGCCTGCGCACCACCAAAGGAATTTTCCCCAAGGGTGGTATCCTTGCTGATGATATGGGTCTGGGCAAAACCGTGCAGGCAATTGCCTTGATGCTCCGAAACCGCAAACCCACAAACGAACACGGCGATAATAGCGACTTACCCGAGAAGGAGGACGACGTCGAGGAGGCGCCCCCTACATCCAAGCTTTCCAAGAGCACTCTTGTTGTGGCCCCTCTTGCGCTCATCAAGCAATGGGAATCAGAAATTGACGACAAGATTGAAAAGGCCCACAAGCTTCGCGTGTGCTTGTATCACGGAGCCAACCGTGCGAAGACCTCCAAGGATCTCCACACCTATGACGTGGTTATCACGACTTATGGAACTTTGACCTCAGAGTTCGGAACGGCCGCCGCTGACAAGGCTAAGAAGTCTGGCGTCTTCGCGAACTACTGGTACCGCATCATTCTCGACGAGGCTCACACAATCAAGAATCGAAATGCCAAGGCTACACAAGCAGCGTGTGCTTTAGACGCGAAGTACCGTTGGTGCTTGACCGGAACTCCCATGCAAAATAACCTCGACGAGCTGCAGAGTCTGATCAAATTCCTACGGATAAAACCATTCAATGATCTCACTACCTGGCGCGATCAGATCAGTCGACCTTTGGCTAATGGCCGCGGAGGATTGGCTATCCAGCGCCTACAAGTCTATCTGAAGGCGTTCATGAAGCGCCGCACCAAGGATGTTCTGAAGGAGAATGATAAGACAAAGCCTGGCGAGTCAGAGGATCCGGAGAAGAAGTCATCAAATGGGTTCAAGATTGTCGCGCGTGAAGTCATCCGAGTGGACGCCGAATTCATGGACGGGGAGAAAAAGTTTTATGACCGCTTGGAACAACGTACTGAGAACCGACTTGATGAAATGATGGGTGGTTCTAAGGTTGACTATGCTGGTGCTTTGACGCTGCTGCTACGTCTCCGCCAAGCCTGTAACCATCCTGACCTAGTCAAGAGCGAATTGGCTGCCGATAAGGATGTTCTCTTGCAAAACACAAACAGTCAATCCTCGCAGTCTAAATCGAGCGATCTTGATGACGTTGCTGATCTCTTTGGTGCACTCAGCGTCGTGACAAAGAAGTGCGATGTATGCCAGAGAGACCTCAAGCAGGCTGATACCGCCAAGGGGGCCCCTCGTTGCAGCGAGTGTGAAATCGAGTTGAACACCGACTTCATGAAGAAGGACAAGAAGCACCTCAAGTCAAAGAAGGCCCACAAGAAGGAGCGGGCTACTACATCGGCTCGCTCTCGCAAAAATCGTCGAGTAATCATTGACAGTGACGACGAAGATGACGAGGATGCAGAAGGTGGTGGAGAATGGATTGGCTCTGATGACTCTGAGTCTGAGGAGGAAAATGAGATCGACTCCCCCACCGGCAAGCGAAGGGGCCGACCTATCGTTCTTGACACCTCTGAAGCCGAGTCTGAGACAGAAGAGGATATTTACGAGAACCCCGAGGGCGAAAATGGAGAATTGCCTTCTACGAAGATCCGTCACTTGATGAAACTTCTCCATAAGGAGTCTAAAGACTACAAGTTCATCGTCTTCTCTGTCTTTACCTCGATGCTTGACAAGGTTGAGCCTTTCTTGAAGCGTGCCAACATTGGCTTCGCGCGGTACGATGGTCAGATGAGGAACGACCTGCGTGAGGCGAGCCTCAACAAGCTTCGTAATCACAGTGGCACCCGTGTCCTGCTTTGCAGTCTGCGTGCAGGTGCTCTGGGACTTAATCTTACCGCCGCTAGTCGCGTTGTCATTATGGAGCCTTTTTGGAATCCTGTAAGTTCACCCTATCTATGGAAAAATTGTATTTCCACTTACTTACATCTATACAGTTTGTGGAAGAACAAGCTATCGACCGTGTTCATCGTCTGAACCAAACGATTGACGTGAAAATCTATCGGATGATCATCAAGGGCACCGTTGAAGAGCGCATCGTCGATCTCCAAGACCGTAAACGCGAGCTTGCAAATATGACCATCGAGGGCAAGTCCGCCGCCGGCAAGCTGACCATGCGCGACATGATGGCTCTGTTCGGCCGCGACGCCGAGCACAAGTTCCAGGACAAACAAGGTACCCTGGATTTCAAGCAACCAACTCGACTCTTGAACTCGGGCGACGATACTGGGCCGGCTTCTCAGTCTTCGGTCCGCTCTGAACCCCGCGACCGCAGCCGTACACAGCCACCCAACCGGCCAAAGCCTGAGGACTCGGTCTATGGTCGGCGATGGTGAGAGGACGGTGTGGGTATTGAGGTCCTTTGCATTTTGGAGGCGTTTTCGTGGTATTTTGGATGGTTGGAGGAGTTGATAGATGGATTAGGGTAGAGGAATCTTGAGCTCATCATTCGGCCTACTTCTTTGCTTAGTATCTTTTTTTTTGTTGATACTCATGATGAATGACTTTCTCTCTGATCTCAAAAGCCCTGGGGAGGCAACCCCTCGGTTCCCGTCTTGCCTGTATCTTGCCTTGCATCCTTGAAGGCCAATGAATTGGTCTCGAGCATCTAAATTAAGATCAGGGGATCCAAAGCTTGCTGGCAAGGACATTCGGAGCCCAGGCCCACGAGTGAGGTATCATGAGGCAATGCATGTGGATAGCAACCATGGAGCACCGGCCCGGAAAGCAGGTCCGGTAATGATGAATTTGGAAACGGGGGAATGTATACCTTGCCCAATCCAATTTCAGTGACAACATGAGAGTCTCTCCTTGACCAGTCCAAGGTATCGTAATTTTCTTTGCTCAAGAACGGAACGATGAGTATGCTGCATTATCTTGAGTAACCAATTCCGCCTCTTTGCCCGTAAACGACGATTGATAGCCGGTTGATGTTGTCAGGCTCATCAAGCATTATCACGGTGTACATTACGCCGCTCCAACTGGCTGAGTACCCTGTCCTGCTGGCGTAGACTTTATTAGACTAATTACCAACCCTTGGTAAACTAGCGAATTAGCTGTTCAGCATACCTAGAGTAGCCTGCGGGGTCGCCGGTGATGAGATGCGAATGGCAGAGAGATGTTACCATTGCTTGCGCTTTATCTGTGGAAATTTCAGCTCGAAAATGGAAAACCGCGATCATTTGAGGATGTCCAAATGCATAGATGGCTTGTCCTAGCGACCACGTCATGGTCTTCGAAAGTCTGCAAAGAACCTAAGAGTGGCAATCATTAGTGACTTCGGTCAAGAACTCCCTACACTGTCTTTCAGGCTTAGATTTGTAGCAGATACTTGCATTATCTCCTGCACAATTTGTTCCATGGCTCTAGTATACAACTGGTTCATGGAACGTGCTCAAATTCCCGGTGAGAGTCCCTGCCGAACCAGACGTAGAATCCGGAGACACACGCCTCGTGGTTGACCTGAGTTCGAGAGCTGATAGGTGTTTTTGGATACTCAAAGGCGAGGCATGCTAAAACTCCGCAAAACTCCATTTTGCCGCCTCGAACATTGCGGTTGAATCCACATCTTCACTTTTGCCCCTGTTGCCTATGCTAACCGCATTCTTGAATCATCTCTCCGGGGAGCTATCTTGACAGATCTTAGTATTCACTTAATCTTTGTGATGCGCACTCTCCATTCTTGCCTAGCTTCCCTAGCTGTACGACCGAGTCATTCATACTTGCCACTGATCGCTCTTCAGAATGCACGCCCACTAATCACGATCTTGGCTAGAGAGGCCTCTATCCGAAATGAGCGACCCCGACGAGGCCAAGAAAAATGGTGGCTGGAAGGCCATCTTCAAGGGCCAGGGTGAGAAGAAAGGGGGCACACGAACATTTAGCCTTCCAAAATTCAGTATCCTGTCCGACAAAGATATCGAAACCCCCACAGTCACCGAGCTCCCGTCGCAGGAGTTGAAGCTAGAGCTACCTCAATTCGGTAGCGAGACAACGGAGCGAGTATTCCCTGTTCGATCGATAGTTTCTTACGACTCGAATCCTTCGTCTACCCTACAGACTCCCTCCTTAGACAAGCTAGAGAGTCCCTTAACACCATATTCAAAAGCGTTCAGAAGAAGTTCTTTGGCAAACGGCAACGCACCGAAGCAGACAAATGGAGATATCAACGAGAAAAAGCATATTCCGAGGCCAGGTTATCTGAGTCAGATGCACGAGCAGAGCCTTAGGCTTGCTGGAATGTCTCCGTCCTCGAGAGTGCCAACCCTCAGCCACCCTGCTTCAGCAAACGACCGTCTTCTACCCTCGACTGGGAATTCGCACCAGAGCGCCGGGCCATGTCAAAGGCTGCACAATTCAATCAGTGAGGGAGCGAAGATCTTGAAACCAATTCAAATGTCCAAGGGACTACAGTTTACGCATGACGACGAAGATAATATCATGATCCAATCTTTTGGTGTACTACTAGTCGTCACACAATCAAATGACGATTTCCCTGTGGAAGTCACCAGCAGCAACACGGAGGCAATATGCGGTCTCATCCCTGATGATCTATTTGAACTAAAGTCTATCTGTGACATTTTCTCGGAGACCCAGTCACGAATCTTTCGCGCACATGCCGAATATGTCCTTAGTGACGAATATGAAGTTGAAGAAACTGGCCCCGAGGTCTTTTCTCTACCGGCCTTGAAGGGAGGTACTCAACAACTTTGGTACACAATGCATACTAGTAAAGCATACAAAAACTACGCCATTTGCGAGCTGGAGCCCGAGATAGGAGGCTCCCAGCAACTTATGGACAGTATCAATTCTAGAGGCTTGCGACAAAAACAACCACGGCCTCCACGTCAATTCGTCGAAAATGAGGCTCCCCAACGAAAAGGCCTATCCAGTACATACGATAATCCTCTTCAAGAGGCAGATAGCATGAAGTCAGAACTTTTGAATATTCTTCCGCGCATTTTTAAGCGAATATCAAGAGCCCAGTCCCTGGATGTCTTGATTCAAAATACCATTCTGACGCTTCAAGATATGACCAAGTTCCACCGCATCACAGTGTACCATTTTGACGGCGACCGAAATGGTATCGTCGTCGCAGAAGCTCTCGACCCAACAAGGAACCTGGAATCTTTTCAAGGCATGCATTTCCAGGAATCCACTTTCCCCGAAGATCTCAAGCGCCAGTACTTGAGAGACAAGGTTGCCTTCTCTTACCGAAAGGGTGACGATGTCTCTGAGCTGGTCTACCGAGTGTCTACCAATAAACTGGCCTTGGACTTGTCGCATTGCTACTTGACAGCAACACCGGACGACCCAGCCAGTAATCCCACAAAGTCTTCGGCTTGTGCCTGCATTTCTATCAGCATTGAGGTTTTTGGCAAGCTATGGGGCTTAATCTCCTGTCAATCTTTTGATGAAAAGCTGCGACTTCATTCTCTTCTTCACCGAGCAAGCTGGTTCATCGGCGAAGCTGTTTCCAGCAACATCGAGCGTCTCTCGTATACATTGCCATTTCAAGTCAGAGACCAAAATTCTGCGACTGGCGAGTCAACCTTAAATGAGGTCGTTTGTCCTCCTGGCGATCTTCTAGGTCTCTTCGGCTCAGATTATGCCGCGGCATCCATTCTGGGAAAGGTCAAGGTCTTGGGTAAACCAACCGACTCGCAAGAAGTCTTGGCTCTTCTAGAATATCTACGAGCTAAAGAGATTGAGACAGTCCTCTGGTCCACGGATCTGGCTACTGATTTCGAAGATCTCGACTATCGTCCTGGGTTCCAACACTTGGTGAGCCTGCTCTATATCCCATTGTCCGCCAATGGGCATGATTTTATCATTTTCTTTCGAAGCCAGTCCGGAGTGAACCAGGAAAGTGGTGCCCTCGACAACGGATCCCGGCCATCAGAATGGTCTGCCACAGAATTTGGCAAGGCCTCAATGTTAACGCTCTTGTATCGAACCTTCACGGAAATTTGGCAGGAGAGAGAGATCACAGTGCAGAATAATCAGCTGATGAGGCTTCTGTTGGCCAATGCTGCACACGAGTTCCGCACCCCACTGAACGCCATCATCAACTATCTTGAAATCTCACTAGACAGCTCTCTCAACCAAGAGACGCGGGATAACTTATCTAGGTCTCATTCGGCTTCGAAGTCTTTGATATACATCATCAACGACCTCCTGGACCTCGCAAATGCAGAGACTGGACAAAAGCTCATCAAGGACGAGGTCTTGAATCTCTCTGAGACTCTTTGTGAGGCGACTAACATTTTCTGGGAGGAAGCTAAGCAAAAGAATGTGAACCTTCAAGCCGTGCAGCATTCGGACTTGCCCCCATTACTGGGTGACCAACGACGTGTACGACAGGTCATCACCAATTTAATCAGTAACGCTGTCCAGCATACTTCCTCGGGTGCTGTCACCATCGAATCATGCATTATACCCGAGCCTTGTGAACCCGGGAACATCTCTGTCGAGGTCGCAATTCACGATACTGGCGCCGGAATGTCTCAGGAGACGGTGGAGACTTTGCTTTGTGAGCTGGAACAGGTCTCTAACAAAGAGTACATCCAAAAGCCAAATTCAAGCCGAGGAACCTGCGACCCGGGCAGTATGGAGTCGAGCAGTGTGCTCGGGTTCGGACTGGCCCTTGTTGCGCGCATCGTACGGAACATGGATGGGCAGCTTAGTCTCAGGTCCGAAGAAGGAACTGGCAGCTCCTTTAAGCTTCGACTTAAGTTCCCATTGCCGTCTGAGAATGGCGCCAAACCGAATGGGGAGAGTGGTGGTAGCTGTGGACGCCAAGCATGTCGTCACGAGAGCGACTCGAACCAAGCGCCGACCGAGACTACACCTGAGGGAAAGAGCGGCATATCAGTTCGCAGTGGCGATGATAATTTTCCTGAACCTGAGCCCGGACAAAATAACAGTAATTATTTGGATGTCGAGATTGAACTGACAAACGGCAAATCCCGCAGTATCTCCTTGGCTGCCCCGCACTCAACATCAGACAGAAGAACCAAACCAATAGAAGTAAGTGTCCACCAACATTCCATCAATTCAAGAAGATTCCCGATTCAATTGCAATAATTTAACGGCCTCTTCAGGGTCTTTGCACCGCTCTTGGGCAAGAAAAGGAGGAACAGACTCGTGTTGTGCTCAAAGAGCCCCAGGCGTCAAAGGAAGAGTTCGAGACGACGACAGCCGATATGAACGCACAGGCGAAGGTGCACATTCTGGTTGCCGAAGATGACCCTGTCAACAGCACTATCTTGAAAAAACGATTGGAAAAGTTCGGGTACCAGATTCGTTTGACAGGCAATGGCAAGGAATGCGCGGCCGTGTATCGCGAGAATCCCAGATCCTATGATGCGATCCTGATGGACCTGCAGGTATGGAAAAAGATTCTTCAGCATTCTTGGAAATTCGTGTACTTATGTATTGTACCAGATGCCAATAGTCGATGGTCTGTCCGCTACCAGGATGATTCGAGAGTACGAGGTCCAGGCCTATTTGGGTCATGATTATGTACCCATCTTCGCGGTCTCTGCCTCGCTCCTGGAGAGGGACCGACAGGTTTATATGGACTCCGGCTTCGATGGATGGATCATGAAGCCAATTGATTTTCAGAGAATTCATGAGCTCCTTGGGGGTGTGTATTCTACGGAAACAAGACGTGCGTGTTTCTATCGACCAGGAATGTGGGAGCAGGGTGGTTGGTTCGTTGGTGGTCAATAAGAGTGCTATGACATTTTTGGACAGCATCTGCATATTCATATATACTACAATTTGACAGTTTGAATTCCACAAAAAAAAAAAAAAAACTAAGTAGGCAGAATTCTGCAGATATGTGACATGTCTCATTGGGCATTGCGCTGGCTGTTGGCGTACATACGGGCAGAGGGTAGCCGTGAAACCAGCTCAAGCGATCGACCGTGCAATATCAGTGGTGGCCCAGTGATATTCAAGATAGGCTCTCATTACATCATCAAGAGAATATTCCTTTTCTTCAATAATCTGTTGCCACAGACGAGAGAAGCACTTGTCATCCGGCCCGGTGTTGCGAACAGCTTCGAGGAAGTCCCAGATGGCTGGCTTGTCCCCACAGCTAAGTTCAGGGACCTTGGCAGCCTTTGCTTCTTCGTAGACACAGGTCCATTTGATGGTCCACTTTTCCACTCCAATTTTTGACGGTGAAGAGCGTTTCATCTGCCTCCAAGCGTTCCGCATGTCTTGGCGGTAAATTTCCGGCTTTGGACGAAAGAGTTTTGCTAACTTCAACAGCTTGCCCCTCGGAGACTGCTGGTCGGCGATCAGGTAGTGATACTCCGCGGCCAGAGAGAGCACGATCACCTCGTTCAAGCAAGAGAGTGTCTCTTCAAGGTCCCGTTGCTGAGAATCGTCTGACTCATAATCTAACCACATCACGGTGAATTTTTCATAATCGTCGTCTTCGAAATCTTCCTCATTCTAAACACCGGGTTTGATATCACTAGGGTGAGGCATTTTGAGCCCCTGGAACTCTTGAGGGATCTTCTCCACCTGATCTTCTGATAGATCGGGGTTTATATAGGGCCACATATCGTAAAAAGATGCCCGATGCTGGATGTTTTTGATCCAGCGCACCCACTGGGCTTGCGAACGTAGACAATCCTCCCAGGGCTCTGGCCGAAGTCCTAGATTATCCCGATAAAATCGCTCGAAGTGCTTCTCTTTTTCGTTGTGTGGTGGGGCGCGATACGGGATGCGCGGTCGCGTCTTCTTGGACGCGACCTGACGGTTCATCTTCAAAACTCGAGCTAACCTCCGTAGATTGTCTCGAGGACTCTGTTCTGGGATCAGAAGTGTGCGTAAGCTTGGAGAAACCGTTCGACTGATGAGAATATTCAAGCTGTGGAGAGACGCCCGAACGTGCTCGCGACGATGAAGCTTTCTACTACGTTCAGCTTGCAATCGAGTGTACTTATCAAGAAGTTTCTCGTGGCGCTTCCAATCATCAAGGGAGGCTTGGTCTATGAGAGGACGATCAGGGCGTATGGGCGCTGGAGGCAAGTCGGGTAGCTTCAGGATGCTCTCATCCGGCAGACTGGGGTCAACATATTGCCATATATTCTTTATCTGCGCCACAGCTTGAATGTGGCCTATCCAGACGGTCCAACCGGCCTCGACCGGAGGTGGTACTTGGAGGCAAGCGCCATAGAGAGAAGGGACTCTCTTACGGATGGAATGGGCCTCGTACGGATGGAAGAAGGTATGTATCTCCTGAAGAACTCTCGCGAACAGGTCGAGCGTCGATGATTTCATTGAAATATTAAGAAAGTGGGGTCTACCGTGGTACCTTCTGGGACGTTGGAGAGACTACCCCATAATCGTACCACATTTCCTCTGCCAGGTGGGGGTTCTTTTATAGCATCACTGATTACTTGAGTGCTTGATGTTAATCAAAGGCATCTAGTTAGCACTCCGTCGACGTGTGGTCTCTGCCTGAAAGAGCGCTTTGCCCCAAAGTACTGTTCTCTCGCAACATATACTCCGTAGTTTGATGAACCTGAGAGGCGGCCCTTAAGGAAGGCCGCGACTTCGCGTAGTGTAAAAGGCACCACTAACGCAGGACTTCGCTGTCAGGTGTTGTGCAAGTCTACTTGGTGTTTGATATGTCTCAGGAAAGCCAAATGAATGTCTTCGTCCTAATGAATAGGTAATCTAAACCAACGACCGAGGCTGATTCTCCCCCACTTGGGCCCACTTTCCCCCCCGCACCAGAGTCCCTTTTACTGACTATACTCCTCAATATTGTCATTCTCTTGTATAGGCTTCATTACTCCCCTATACTACAAGCTGCAATGTCAGAATACCCACATCATATTGCCCTCTTGGGCGCTGGCACCATTGGCCTGTCAATGTTAGCCATGCACCTTCGTCGACCCGATACTCGCGTCCGCGTGTTCGATCCCCGACCCGATGCCGAGGACCAACTCCGCGCACAACTTCCCTCATTCCTCGACAGTTCACAATTTACTTCTTCCAATTCCAATCCAACCCCGTCTTTGCAGGAATCGTCGTCAGACACTCTCATCGATACTCTCCTCGCCATAAACCGCATCTGCCTAGCTTCCTCTATCCACGAAGCAGTCCAAGGTGCAACCATCATCCAAGAACAAACTCCCGAACTGCTCTCCTCCAAGCAAGCCCTCTGGGCCGAGGTGGCTCGCTCCGCAGATACCAATGCACACCTCTGGAGTAGTTCATCTGGTATACCCGCCTCAGCGCAGGCCGCAACATGCCCGACAGACGTACAAGCCAGACTCCTCGTCGCCCATCCCTTTAATCCCCCGCACATCATGCCTCTCGTGGAGATAGTGCCGAGTCCGACCACCGCACCAGAGCGAGTCACCTTTGCACAAGAATACTTCAAAGCTATCCCAGGACCAGGAACGGGACAACCGAATAGCGTGATATCTCAATCCCCCTCAACATCAGCATCAGCATCAGCATCATCACAACATTACCGTCCGGTCATTCTCCAAAAAGAAATCCCTGGTTTTGTTGGCAATAGACTTGCCTTTGCCCTTCTCCGGGAAGCATGCCACCTCGTCGGCGAAGGCGTAGTCTCAGCCCGCGACCTCGACGCAATCGTCACATCTAGTCTCGGTCCCCGCTGGGCTGGTAGCGGTGTGTTTGAGAGCTATCACGCTGGCGGCGGGGAGGGTGGGATCGCTGCATTTATGGAGAAGTTGGCGCCGACGGTGAAGGAAGTTTGGGGGCAGTTGGGGCAGCCAGTCATTCGGACGGAGGAGGAGAGGGAAAGGCTGCGAAGAACTGATGGTGGCGTGGTGGGAGATGAGGAGAAATGGAGAGAGATGGTTATCGAGCAGACGGAGGAGGCGTACGGAGTGGAATTATCAGTGGAAACGAGAGCGAAGAAAGTGAAGATGTTGAGTAAAGTGTTGGAGATGCAGAAGGAGTGTTTTGGAGAGTTGTAGTGTCTTCAAGTCCAACATGGATTAACAGATGGGAAGGCATTATCGACCATCAATCTATCAATGGCTAAATGTTGGCTTCTATTTGGATGTTGAAGTAGCCATTCTTCTAATTGAACCAATCAGGACAGAACTTGCCTCTTTAACACTTGTTGGCAGTTGTTTATGAATGTATAAATTTCAATTGAAATTCCCTGGGTATGATGATCTAAAATTGCACTGAAATCAATGACAGCAACCATGCTATGCAGATCAACCAATGCAGAGGCAAAACAAAAACGCGAAATAAGCATCCACCAAAGAGAATGTGGATCACATCATGTATATCGTAACCATTGACCTCAATAATACTCTGGCAATCCTAAACTCCCAAAATCAGGCACAGTGTCGCCACACTTGAACGAAGGTGAGTAAGCCTTCTGCGGCATAAACCCATTCTTCCACGCCGTGCGATAACTCCACTGCGCCGCAGACTCTGTCCGCCACGTCCAGTAGAACCAACCCTGCGCCGTCTCAAAAGCAGACATCTGGGCTTCGGCGTAAGTTTGTAGCCACTTTTTGTACTCGTTGGAGTAATCTGCGACATCGGCGTTGGCATTGTTGCAACTACATGTCCCTGCGTCGGCCGTGGGACAGTACGCAGTCGTTGAGCTAGTATCGTAGGATCCTTCCCATCGGGTTCCGCGGCCTACGTTGTTGAGGTATTGCGCGCAGTCGGTGTCGGCTTGAGACCATTCGCCGCAGATTGTGGGACCCCATCTAGTGAATTTGTCAGTATGGCTGAGAATGGACGAGGACGGGACGGGGAGGATGGTGGCAATATACCCAGAGCTGGTACTGTTGATATTCTGGATCATAGGATACCAGTTATTGCAGATGATTTGGATCTTGGCGGTATGGTTGAGAACGATCTCACCGGTGTTAAAGGTGGTGTACTGGTGGGTGTCAAGGTACATGTTGTCAGGATGGCTCTTGAACATGTTATCCCACTTGTCGAGATTGAGGAAGCCGTCATGTAAGACTACCGTCGCTTCAAGGCCATTTTTGCGAACAAGCTCTGTTGCTTCTTGAGTCCAGTTCAGAACCTTCTCCACAGGAAGCGAGAGCATGAGTGGTTCATTGGCCAAACCATAGATGGTCACAATATTCTTGTAACGATCCTGTGCAAAGAACTGAGATAGCTGATCGTGAATTTCCAGCGATCGCTTCCGGTTCAATGTACCATTGGTCCCTTCTATCCAGTCGACTTTCCCTTGGTGGCCGCTGTGATTCCATCCATTCTGACTGCCAGGAAGACCGTGGAGATCCAGCTTCACGCGAATTCCATATTTGCGGCAATACTCGATCGCGCGCAAAAGGTAGCGCCAGGAGATCTTGGGGACGTAGGGGTCACCGTCATATGTTGTTACGGCCCAGTAGGAATATGGGATGCGGACATGGTCGATTCCAGCGTCTTTAATCTCGGCAAAGTCCGACTCGGAAAGGAAAGTTGCATAGTGCTTCTCGATGGTCGTTGCTGCAGCGGAGCCCAGCGCCTCGGTGAGCGTCCATTCATCAATGACACTGGAGGAGTAGCCCTCGAAAAGAGATGGTGTGATGAACGGTTCAATGGAGAGCCATCCACCGAGGTTGACGCCACGAATTGGTCTTGAACCATATGGGAATTTCTGGTTCAAAGGTGGGACATTCGCGTTTGCCCTGGCAGAGTCGTCCCATGACGAGTTCAGGCCCATAATGGACAAGCCGCCGACTGTCTCATTGGTGAAAGTGACATTGAAGCCCTCGGTGTCGTACCAAGTAAATGGGTCAAGGACCGTGCCTTGGGCATAGGACTAAAAGAAGTCAATGAGCGCCGCCTTTGAGATAGGTTCGATCAAACTTACCGGAATGCTATCTCGACTGATCCCGTCGAGATTCGAGTTAGAGGGGGAACTTGAGCTGGACGTGTTACTGGATGAGTCCGAACCGCTGTTCTTATTCGCCTCCAGTACAGCAACGGGAATAATAATAGCCAGCAGCAACAGCACACCAACGATGCTTCCAACAACCAGACGCTTCTTCTTCGACCAAGAGGCCCAGAATTTCCACTTTGGCTGTTGGTCGCCGCTCTCGTAACTCCCTTCCCAGCTATTTTCATGTTTCCAATCATCCTCCATCCCAGGCCCACCTCCTCCACGGCGACGCATCTTCATCTCAGGACTCCGCCCTTCTTCCAGATACGCCCCAGAGACAACACGAGCTCCAGATTTATGTCTCGATCTCCCCTCGGCAATGTCTCCGACAAGAGCACCCGCAGCAGCACCACCAGCGACTCCTGCACCGGCCATTGCAGCCTTCTTCCTTTGTCGTCGCCGCTCTCGTCGAGCCTCATCCTCGTCTCGAGATCGCTCGCGGCGATCTTCATCCTCGTGCTCCGACGCCAGTCGTGCCATCGCGTCCGCACTGAGCAAATGAGACGCACTGCTGGTTGACTCCACACTCCGATGCTTACTAGCAACGGCCGCCGCCGCCGCAGCTTCTTGCTCCCACTCACGATCGCGCCGTTCCTCACGTTCACGGGCTTTCCGCCGTTGTCGTTGAGCTTCAGACTCAATCTCCCGCGATCTCTCCCGTTCTCTTTCGCTTTCCTCTCCACGCTTATGCCGCCTCTCCCTCACATCCTTCGCCGGACTCCCCTCATCTCCTACATCCCGACGCCGACGATATCCATCCCGATCTCGTTCGCGATCCCGCTTCTTAATCGGTGACGTCGCAGGTGACTCTTTCGCTTTTGATCTCTCCTTCTCTCTGTCCCTATCTCTCCGCCGTCTCTCCCCAGCATTGACATCACTATACCTCCTCTCATCCTCTCGCTCACGCTGCCGTCTCCTCTCCCGTCTCTCCCGTCGCCGCTGTTCATCATAATCACTCCCACCCCGCTCACCACCAGTATCATAAGACTCGTAGCCCTCTTCGCCGCGGAATCGGTACTTGCCGCGGGCCTGGCCAGGACTAGATGCCGCGCCTTCGTCATTTTCATCGTAGCGGCCGCGGATATATTCGCGCTCGCGCTCGCGTTCTCGTCGGCGCTCCCGTTCGCGCTCGCGCCCGCCCTGCCGGTCCCGGCTGCGAGATGCACCCGGCATGCGAGCTGTCCTATTCTAAGGGTGAGCCGCGAGTGGCTGATACGGGGCCTCGTGCCCGGCGAAGGGCTGATCCCTGGCTTGATCGATTGCTCGGGGAAGATCAGGGGTCGATATTCTGGAGCGAGGAATGTTGGCCGAGGGGTAGCTGTGGAGCTGACTGCCCAATTTCCCCGCGAATTGAAACGTGGAAGGGATTGAGAGGGTTGACGTGTGGTATGCGGTGCTGTTTTGGGCCGTCGGAATAGGAATCTCGTCAATTAGGCGGTTATTAATCGCAATCAAGGCTGTTGGTGAGCACAAGTGTAGCTCTGAGTGTTCAGCCGAGCTGCAGGTGGAATCTCGGCGATTTGTGTTTTGCTTTTACCCCATTGGCGTTAGTGCGGAGGGCGACGTAAACAGCGAAAAGCAGGACACGCAATCCGTATTGGCAGTACTTGGCTTGCTTGGCTTTGGGATCGACGAGGAATTGATCTCGGATCAAGATGATTATTTGGTCTTGGGATCCGTGATGCTGCCTTATCGTGATCTTGGTGGAGCCTGGGCGTCTGTCGTTGCGCGGCAACTAATTTGGGTGATGCCGAAATACTCAAGTCCATTTCATGGCTGAGCTGGTTTTGCCATGACTTAAGACATGATGATGTCAATTGCCGATGCCAAGGGCTCGAGTTACATTAGTGCATGGATTACAAAAATGTGACTTGGAAAGACCTGACACGATATATCGTATTCGACAGAGGATGGCGTGGAGGACACATTAGAATACAATGATTTCACTGACCACCTCCCAGTACAATGCAGCAAGCTCCTGTCCTTTCTAATACACCAGAAATAAATGAGAACCGAAGAGAAAACGTGTGTCGTATCAAACAAGAAATCAGGGTATGAAAATTCAACAAAGCAAAAGAAAAGATCACAGATGATTGATAAAAAAAAACGTAGCGTCCAAATTGAAACTGCCTGGTCCAGGAAGCCTGTCAGGATTGGTCGTTGACAACAAGGGATCCTCAATGAAGGAACATGTCCATCTGTACAGTTTGCGATGAGTATGGAAGATGAGGGCGTGAGTGAATATGATGTAAAAGAAAACAAGTTAAGAAATCAAATAATAATCAATAAAAATGAGTTGTCGCTGGGTCCGGGGAATCTAGAAGAATGAAAATCAAGGCGGTGGGTTGCCACAGGCGAGACCATCCATAATCTATCCTGCATGAAGAGGTTGCAGAACGAATGCGTGGTTCGAGATTATCCACAAATACGGTCCAGGCATAGTCTGCCCAACATTATGATAAGGTAGTCACTGAGAAGGTCGAGTGAATCAGACGGGCGGCGAGCTGGGCGACGAGGTGGTAGATCGTACCAAACAGGCTATTGATCACGTCCGGCCAGGTAATCTGGAGAGAAGCAGATACCACGAGAGTCTGATTCACACAGTAAGGTCGGGTGGGACAGTGTCGAAGGTAAACCACGGTCAGTGCACCAAGAGCCTGAGAACTCATTCGTAGAGAAGATTGTGTCTAGGAATCGTTCGCCGGCCCCAACTTCTTTTGGACGATCAACTGCTTCAGCTGATGATCTGTCGGGCGCCTTCCTTGCCCAAAACACCCGGCTCGGTAGGCTTGGGACTGCGATCACGGCCCTTCTTTCGGCTGAGGAAGGAAAGCATGCCGCTATTGGATTGCTTGCCCTTGCCTGCACCCTCAAAGCCCTCAGCTGGGAGAGTAGAGCTGTGATCTGCGAGCTCGCTCCAGCTGCCTGCTTCCTCCAAAACCATTTGTACACCACCTCCTTTGCTCATCTTCCTTGTAGCACCGCCTGGGCGAGGTGCCGGGGGCAATGGGCGGTGGAAAGACGGGGCGGGAGGCATAGGTGCGGGCGGGGGCGAGGGCGAGGGCGGGGCTTGACCGGAAACCGAGTCATTCGCGTCGAGATTCTCACTAACATTTGTGAGGTTGTCGTTATGGGAGATGGCGTGGAAGGAACGCTCGTTCTGTGGCGGGGACGAGTCTCGAGCGGAGGATTCCGGTTGTGAAAGCTGACGAGAATGGGTAGTGGAGGTCGCGGTCGCAATGGGAAGGCAGTCTTCGGGGTTACTAAACAAGATGGGTTAGAATTTTGGTGATGGTAGTCGTGAAGATAGGTCTACTCACGTTGATGCAGCAATGGCTTCCGCGGCATTTCCTTGGAAGCTAACAAGGGTATAATCAAATGGCTCAAACATCGTCTCGATCAGACGATGGAGTTCATCCTCGCGGACCTCCTTAGCAGTTGCGTCGTCGCGCAATTCAGCGCGTGGTTTTTGCCGACGGGCGCGAGCCTCCAGGGGTGCTTCCTCCAGCAGTAATTCCTCCAGATCGTAGGTTGCGTCGAAGTTGGTTTTATCACTTGAGGGACGGAAGACTGGGGCGTACTCTTTCCGCTCGAGCGCATCAAAGTCGATGTCCGCAAAGAACATGTGCGAGGTGAAAGATTCGAAGCCAATGGCGCCGATACGTCGACTGCGGTCCTTCTCCATCAAGGCTGACAAGGCTCGGAGACAGGGGACGGAGACAGCAGGGTTGGTGACGTAGTATTTGGGCTGCGCTCTTTTGATGTTCTCGCTGAGAGCCTCTTGGGTGCGGCCCTCGAATGGTCGCTACATGAGATGTTAGCCTGAATGAAGAGAAGACGGACGAAGTCAATGTCGGACCGTTACATACCCTGTTGTAGATGCACTCATAGAAGGTGACACCTAATGACCACCAGTCGACTTCAAAGTAATAACCACCACCCTCATACACCTCCGGAGCTAGATAAGCCAATGTTCCCGACTTGCTCGTCAAAGGCTTTCCCGGTCGGAAGTCTGATGCGACATTCTAGATGGGTGGACCATTAGCAACGGAGTCGCTCGATATTCCAAGAATTGTAACACATACAAAATCAGCCAAGTGAACATGTCCTTCCGAGTCCAGCAACACGTTGTCCGGCTTGAGATCACGATGGATAATGCCTTGCGAGTGGATATACCTCAAGGCACAGGCCAGCTCTGCCATCCAAAACCGCACTGCTTCCTCGGTGAAACACTTCCGCGAAATATGAAAACGAAGATCGCCGCCATTCATCAGGTCCACCACAATGTAGCTGAGATAGGTAAGGGTCAGCATTTACACGCTAGCTCAAAATCGGATCGCGGGGCTGAGATTCACATGTATTCCATATCCTGGAAGCTGTACCGCAAGTTGCAAAGGAACGGATGGTTCAAATGCTCCAACATTCGGCGTTCACGGATAATGTTTCGTACACTTTCCGACCGGACGACTAGACGAACGAATTAGTTGGGGGCTGCAGACCGCGAACGGGCGGGAGACACCGGGGGACGGGGATCCAAGCATACCCTCTTCTTTGCGAATATACTTGAGAGCAAACGTCAAGCCTGTATCCTTTCTCTCCACAATACGGACTTTGCCAAAAGCACCCTTGCCGACCACGCGAAGGAGGCGGAAGTGGTTGAGGTTGACTGTTGCGCGGGAGTCAGTATATTGCTTTTCTCAACCGAGCCGTCGGGGCTTCCAGAAGCCCTTCGACGCGTCTTCCGGTTTGCATATTGAACGGGATTCTGCTCAACATACCCGCATCATTGCAAGCCACCGGCTTCCCCTGAGAATTGCCCATGTTTTTGAAATGGGGACAAATTATGACCGAAGATAGATTATTTCCACCAAATGTTTCCTAGCCACCATCACACTAGATTGTCGAACCTCGGGCAGTTGGTACGTCCAGATCAGATACGCCGATAAGGGAGACGTGACACGCAGCAAGGGGAAAATATGAGATTGTCAATGGTAATTTCAACCTCCGACGTCCATGAGAAGAGGTCGAATGGAGGATCCCGGAGGTAGGATCACGAAGCGGGGGGGGGGGGGGTTCAATGATTCGGGTCGAGCTAAAGACGGAGAATGTCGAGGAGAGAAGTAGGGTCGTCGAAAATTATGAAGTGGCGAACAGCGACGTGTCGAATGCTTCAACGGATACAGAAATCAAAAATTGACCGGACTGCAGCAGAAGAGCTGGATTATGTATATTTCGCGAACAAGGTGAGGGCCCGAGAGCGAAGGGGAGTCCCAAGCGCGGCCGTTGGAACGGGATCGGGAGAGGGTTGGAAGTTGGATGGGATCGGAAAGTCACCAGCCACGTCCACGGGATCGCAAGAACGATGGGATATGGAACGGGTCGAATGAAAGAAGTTGCGATTGAATGTCTCTCGCAGCTCGCAGGTTTCGCAGCTCGTTAGTCCAGATTCGATAGCGTCTTGTCGCTGAAAGGAAAAGAAAGGGGAGAGGGCCGAGCGGTCAGAACGGGCAGGACGGGCTAGTGGGCAGTATTTTCTTGGATGCGCCAGAACCAATCATGACTATCATGGAGAATAGGGGGGTGGATAGACGGAGGAGGGGAGGGCAGAGTGGAAGATTAAGATGATTAATTCACACCCAGTCGTTTTGGTCTGACGCCGATCTTCATGCCTCTTCTACCCTTTTGGTCTAGGTGAGACCTCCTTGGTTCTATGTTTAAAATGATGGTGAACGCCTTTTCATCTCCATGCTTGTCGTCCCCAGGCTCGAAAGAACTGTTTGCCTGTCCAGCAGTACAAGCATCATAGGTCAGGACAACATCAGCTATTCCGAGGTTGTCGAGCATTACCGGAAAAGGCGAAGAACAGGGGACCCACGGGGACGGGGAGGCGAAAAAAAAAAAAAAAAAAGGGAAACGGGCAACGGGCAACTTTCCCCAATAGTGGAGGGGCGAGGAATATGGTTAGTTCGATGGCGGCTGGTCCAGGTGGAGAGAGGCTTTGGATATCCCATTTCACCACTGGCTGTTTCCTTTCTTTACCACAGCCAGTCGCCAGCTCGCCAATTGCGGCCATCTCGATTGGACCATATACTACTGTAGTGGCTACGATAGTTTCGGATATTTTGTCCTCAGAAATGTCTGTTCTTTTCGCTCTCCGAAACGGTCAGTCCTGACCTGTCAGGTCAAGATGGGCAGAGTTCAGCTGTAGTCTATAGAGGGGTCTCGCCCGGGGTCCCTCTTCGTTACCACCAAACATGAACTCATCCTGTCTAATTTACTTCTTCTGACGCGACGGAGACTGGGACTAGTTATTCATTGATGCAGCCCGAGATCGAACCAACCAGATCCCGGCGTGCATCTGCAGCACATAGGCCTAGCCATGGAGGAGCATGATGCCGATATAGTGCGAGCCCTTGCGACACATAATCATTCAATAGCCAGGCGATTGAGTCATAGATTAGAAGTGACAAAGAAACCATCGATTGCGCTCCTGCTACAAGAGTATCACTACTACCGTGAGGATTCCAAAAGTCTGGTTTTTGTTATCCGATTTTCCTGGATCTTCGAGTCTGTCGATCTGTTGCAAAACCCCTGCCGTTCTGCCGAAGTCGAGATATAAGGCCCTCCTCTAGAACCATTGGCAGCGCATCAGATCTAGCAATACCTGCTGCGCGAATCAGCACTTTTTACGGAGAGAGAAGCAATGCAATGAGCAGGTATGATGTTGGGCACAGACCGTATCTTAGGAATTCTGCGGAGCGCGCGTAGAACCCCCAATACTAGCACCATACGTGGCGTCGTATCACAATGTGAACTCTCCGAGTTGCCATGGTTTACGTTCGCTTCGGAAAGATTTCAACCGCACCTGCAGAAACGAGAAAAAGAATAACCAAAAGAGAGGAGGGCATATTCGTCTCCGGGCCTGGGGCACATTGGCGGAGCACAGTAATCGCAAAAAAAGCCCATATTCTCCCGCCCTTGTACTTCCCGTCGCGTCGTTCAAATCGCTGGCCATTACTGCCGAAGAAAGCGACATCGACGAGGCCCCGCTAGCGTTACCTGAGCCGCTTCGCGCCCACGCGGGTGAGCGGCGCTCTAGTCTCAAGTCTTAACCTGGTAGGGCCTACTACGCTATCTCTAAAAGATCGTAGTTCTTCGGGTGGATAATGCTATACTGTTCGAGGCACCTATCGTATAACATAGATGTGATCACTATAAAAGGGGGCCCGATCATATTTTTGTAAGTTTAGATTCAGACAATACAGCCGCCGATTGTGAGGATTCCGGCTCTACGCTAAGCAAACCAACTGGCGGTATCACTTACGTGTTTCTGATACTTCAGCAATTCGCTTTCACTTGATAGCACATCTCCAGCCAAAGACCAGACCATATCTGGACACTTGAATCCGTGAATGCGCGTGTCACCATGACATGAAAGGCGTGCCCAACCGAGGCAAAATCTGCCGCGAGGCTTTGGCAGCTCGCATTTTTAGGACCACTGCCCAGGCAGACTAGAAGACACCAGGCTGACAACGGCGGGAGGATGAAGGACTTGGATCCCGAATTCCCCCAAATACGGTCTGCCTGCAGCATCGCCTCGATGGCGACGCGTGGTCCGTCGCGAAAGGATACGAGCATCTGCTGGCAACCAGCTGGAACAATAGAATCTTCGTATCTCGTGGCCGCCACGTTCTTGACCGCCCTCGCTCGCATATGCAAGCCAACCAGAGGCTTGACTGCCCATGTATGTCGGCTGACGAGTTCAGCCAGAGTCCCCCTTACGGGCTTATGCTGTCAGGCTGATGATTGATCACATTAATTTCTGTACGTCGATTATTGACTAGTCACAGAGGAACATCCGTGGAACTACCGCAGAATATTCGGAAGACCTTCCTGCAGCAGTACAAAATGACTGGTCACTGTCCACGCCGTTCCCTAAGCCCTGCAGCCCACTAGCGCCAAGGAACCATGCGATCTCATCTATCCAAGACCAGGTCGATAATCATGACTCGTACCTCTATGGGAGCTCCTCATAGCTTTCATCAATTATCATCAACATTCTAATCCATGAACAAACTCACCCTGGCTAGGCAGGGGTTCCCCAGCCCATCCGTAGAATTCAGATTATTATGACAGTTGCATGGTCCCGTTCCCGTCAAAATTAGCAGGCCAATCACTGCTCCTGATTCCATAGTGAGCAATAATCGACAAGATCCCGGTTCGCGGTTTCATTTGCGCCACGACAACGAAGAGGTGGTCCGCGCTGAAACGGGCGGTTTCAGATTCCGAGTTCGTCGCCTTTTTGCTTTGGAGTAAGACAGAATATTTGTCAAGTTGGAGCAATTTGAAGGGAATTATTTTCATGAAGCATTTTGGTAGGGCTGGCTGGGATTGGTTCGTATAGAAATAATGGTTCTCACTCTGTAGTGCTGCTCAGACTAACAATCCTACAGTAGATTGGATCATCGCAAGAGTCGCACGACTCAAATGAGAGCTCGCAGACAAAGCCACAAGTAGACATTGCTCCGATCATGATCGACCACTCCTGGGTCTATGTTTCACGCTGATATGCATCGATAGGCTCAAAGTTGAGACAAGAAAGCTGGCACTTTTGACCTATTTGTACCCGCCTACTTTCGGAGCTTAGCATTTCTTAGCCTTTGGCTTGGCCCACTGATCTTCCGATGGTAGATGTTCTTGGCGAATTCGCGAGGATGTAATTAAGTATGACAGGGCTGTGGAGGTCGCAATTGTTTCTGTCGTCATCCATTATAAGGGCATTTGTATGACGAACTGGCTTGTATGTTTTATGGCTACAAAAATTTCATAGGTCTATGCAGTCTCGATAGGACAGTAGTCAACTCATCCTCAACACATGATTCCCAATGGAGTAATTGCTCAGCAATTTCGCCGATTCGGGAAGGCATGTCTCCGCTGCATATACCCGGGACAGCGGGATCTTTGCTGCCAATTAGATTCGTAATGCTTCTTTTTGACTTGAACAAAGACAAATGAATGATCAACTATCGCCAGAGCCAGAGCTGATTCAGCTCAGCCAGTATACTGACATTGAAGAACATAGATTGAGCTTCGTCGAGACTCAAGGAATCCATACTGCTTCAACCGCCCCTGCAGGAAATTTGTACAATCAAGTTATAATCATCTCAAAGTTACTCCATACAAATCTCATGAATGTCTTCCCACAGCACTTGGAGATCTCGACATACAAATTGCGGGCATGGAGCTTCATCGCCAGTCATGGGGAGTCACGGGACAACCGTGCCTGCCTCGACTGTCATTTGACGTCCAACCCTCAACACTACCCCCGTTGAATTCCTGAAAATTGCAATTTTTCTACGAACCATTCACTTCTTATAGGAGCCATCTTTGTCAAAAATGTCAACGGGGGTAGTCTCGTCTCACCTCTCTCCTCCGAAACGAACACTGTCACCTTCCAATGGCCAGCTGAGCAAAAAGAAGCCAGCCCTAATGCAGCGTCCCCAGAGCTCTATCATCGACGTGACAAATTTCACATTTGCTAGGCCAGTAAATCAGCCCAAGGGATTCACTTTAAAGCCATTGCCCCGATTGCCTGCCCATGGCCGTCTCCCCGATGAGCAAGTGGACGGGGTAGAATCGCCGAAGCCCGCAGCGAGACGGGAGAACAAAGGGTACGTTCAACCTGGAAAACTGCTTGAATGAATTTGGTGAATTCATTTTGCAAAGCAATAGTCCGTCCAAGTCGATTGCCAGCCCGGGACAGCCAAGTCCTGAGCAGTATCTTGCAGAACATACTCCATGCCCACAGCCGAAAGATCAGACTTCAAATATCTCCCACAATGATTCAAACCTGCCTAGTGTGGAGGGCACAAGCACTCATCACTTCTGGAAGGGACAAGAAGTCATAGGACTGGAAGTAGGAAGTGACACCGCCTTGACCACGCATGCGGTTGCTACAAGCAGCATTCCGGTAGGTATCCAACATGCCCATATCAATTGATAAATTCTGACGGGAAGAAAGGCCACAATTTCCCGAGATATTTTATTTCACCCAGTCCAAGATCTGGATCGACATGCATCGACAGTCCACAGCCTACCTCTACCCCGAGCCCCTGCTCGACAAAAGGATAATCTCCGAGTTTCCAAGCCCCGGCGCGAGAATCGCAAGTCTGCTCTCACACGGCAGCAGAGATCTATGTCGAGCAGCAAATCTGGTCTCCACCAGCTCACTGAAGATACCTTGTTCGAATTACTCATTGGCAGGATCAGACAGCGTGAGGAAAATGAGACAGCAGCGGCCAACATTCAACGCCGAATGGAGACAAAGATCTTGGAGCTGAAAGACGAAAACCAAGACCTTTACCAACGACTCGAAACCGGTCAATTACATTTGAAGAAGAACGAAACCGAGCTCAAAAAATATCAGGCCCGGCTAGAGGACTGGAAGACAAAAATCCGCAAGTTCAAACAGGTCGTTGATGAATTAGGACATGATCACGATATCCTCAAAGAGGTTAATGAGCGGCTCGAAGCCACTGCTGCCTCTTTGGGAAAGGAGAAGACTGAGCTCTTCCAAGCCATTGACGATGCCAAATTCCAGATTGCTCGAGCAGAGGGAAGGGTAGATGAGCAGCGCAAGGAGATTGCCGATAAAGAACAACGCATAGCTCTACTACAGCAGGCTTTGACAACAGCTCAGTATCAGGACGAGTGTACTAAAGCGGAATTGATGAGTGAACGGAATCGCAATACCACATTGGAATCGTATATCCAGAACTACGCCCTTATTCAAGCAAAGCAGATTGCTATCATTCAAGATAATCAGGCAAAGCTCATGCAAGAACTGAGTGCAGGGCTAGAGTCAATTGCCACCGATGCAGCCACTTTCAAAGATGACATTCTTTCGGCAACCAGGACAGTTTTTGACCAGTGTCGCACTTCTATCGAGACCTTGAGTCAGAGTTGCTCTGATGAAACGCTCCGCGTCCAGGAATTTACAGTCAGTACCCGAGAGGTGATTTCTCAGTGAGTTGCATGATGAAAGTGCGAGAGAAAGAAAATGCTAATCATACGATTCCAGAATCGAAGCCCTGGTAGTGAAGCTCACAAAAAGTTTTGAGACTTGTAACAAGCTCAATATCGGCGTGTCCAAGAGTGTCCAGGACAGTATGCACTCGATCGAGTCTCATATTAGTGCCGATTCAGAAATCTTGCAGCAATTTGCCAAGTATCACACCTCGTACGAATGGCTGAAAGACAAGATTGGAGGCATTGAGCCGACATTGGAGAACCTCAATGCCTCAGTGAGAGTCATGTCGGATTCTGAAAACAAGCTTGCTCGACAATTCGATGACTTTGGCAGGAAACTAGAGGAAGCAAAAATGCCAACAGGAAATCCAGAGTTTGAGAGACAACTGGCCGACAGTACGAAGCTTCAACTAAATCTCCAGAAAATGGTCTCAGAATTGGTCTCGGAAGTGGACAGTCTAAAGCGGCAGACGAGCGAAAAAGACTCATATATTCAGAACCTGCAACAATCTCTGACAGATGCAAGAGAAACGTATAAAATCGTTGAGAATCAAAATCAGGGGTTGGAAATTGAAAAGACAGCTTTGAAAGGAGAAGTCGAGTTGAGGGATCAGAGGATCCATCGCGAGTTGATCACTGAATATACCTCCTCCCAGAACCTGATGAAAGCCCAATATGAACAACAGCTAAGAATTCTTCAGGCGGAGAAGGAAGAGCTTGAAAAGGGTGCTGAGCTGGTAATAACTCAATTGAGTGATGTTCAGGGTGCATTGGTGGGTCATTTGACGCTCATTTGGCAGTTTATTTGTTGGCATTTGTCGCAGGAACAAAGCTAATCGCCTCCAGATTGAAGCAAAACGTCTAGTTGATGACCAGAGAACACAGCGTGAATCACTGGTACGTCAATCACTCAGTCATCCAGAACCCAGCTGATCAACTCAGGCCCAAGAGACAGATCAACAAATTCAACAGCTCAATCAATCTTGCTCCGAGCACATGGCGCGAGTTGAAGCTCAGATTCTGGAGATCCAGAAGTACCAGGAGGCTGAAGCTGCTTCATGCATGGAAAGAAATGGGCTTCAAGAGCAACTGCGGCAGGCCCAAGAAAGGATCCACGAGCTCGAGCGGACGTTTTTCGTGTCATCTGCAGAGGAAGAGGGTCCCCGAGTGCCTCCAGCCAACATTGTTCCTTTCTCAGCTCTCGAAAGCCAGCTTTCACCGTTACGAGCTAACTCGACACGCGGAGACCCAGCGGACTTTGCCATGCTGTTTATGTCGGATGAGCTGCTGCTTGCAACGCCCCATCACAACGTCGAGGAGGAAAAAGCATCCTCAAGCCTCCAAATAGAGACAAAAGCCAAAGAAATCATCAGACCACCTGACGTCGCTGATCCAGCAAAATTATCCGATATTTCTCCAGAGATTCGACCGCCACCCACGCAAGCCAACACGAAGCGCAAAGCAGTCAATTTTGCACCACGCCGAGCAGAGAGCAATGGGAGCCAGGGAAAGAATTCTCTGAACAGTCGTGTCCCCTCCACTGACGTCCAGAGCTCCACACGACCCGAGAATGCACCAGAGGAACGACCTGCAAAAGTCACAAAGCACATTAACAGATGGACTTACAGTCGGGTTCATGCTTCAAGGATCGAGGTTCAGAAGGAGCAGTCGACGGCGCCACCGACCCGTGCTCCAAGAGGCCCGCAGCGAGCCAGTCCGAAGGGCGTAGTGTCTGCCAGTAGCGCCAGTGAAGCAGCAGGTCGGTCTAATACCCGGGGCCGTGGCAAGCGGCGTTCGCGAGGTAGTGGATTAGCTCCCTTGGTTCTGTGAAAATCCCAGCTCTGATGATTGCAAGCAGGAGACCGTTACAGTGCCCGGTTCAGCCAGGCAAGGTGAGGCCCTAATGTTAGTGATTGTCGGCCGAAAATGAGCTCCTCTTTGCGGGCCGACAATGCCCTCGCGCCTCCAAACATCTCGTATCATGATCCTGCCGGCCTACCGTGGGTTGCAGAGGGAGGCTTGAGTCGTTCGCATTTTTTAGTATAAGAATTTTTTATATGCCATCGATTATGCTCGGAGAAGGAGGGATCTTTTTTCGTCGCTCATGTCTTACCACTGCGGTCGACCGACGCATCCCAAGTCATTAAAGCGAATACACACTTTGAAGTCGCAGGATTATGTAGCAAAATGTAATATTTCCAATTGAAACCCCAGAGCTGTAATGCTCGTAACGCCAGACACAATGCTCCATCAAAAGGGAGTACAATGGAGCAGTTGAGAGAGAAATCGCCCTCATCTACACTGCCCAGGATATAATGTACACAGCAGGGCCGCTCAGCCCAGACAACCCCTAATCATAACCAACACAGCCTCGAGGTGAATCCACGCCGAGGAAGTCTTCAATAAAAGGCGCAAAGACGAATAGTTCGGCGAAGGAGAGAGGTAGTCGCATGGCCGATATTTGCGTCTCGAAAGCTTTCCATCGACATATGCGACGCGTAGAAACGTCGCAAGGGATATTGAATGTGGCATATTGGAAAGCGGTTCCCAACTTCATCAAGGATCTATTTCGCCTTTCCTCCCTTGGTCGCTTCAAGGAAGAGCACCTTCTTCTTCACGACAGGATCGTACTTGAGCATGGAGAGCGGGCGGTGCGCACGGGGCCGGATCATAGTGCGATAGAAGCCCGTCATCGCCATGGAGATCAGGCGGACTGTGATGGTACGAGACTTTGCTGTGGAGAGCATGTTTGTTAGCAAGGACCTCGATTCGTTGTTGCGGGCTTCAATTCATGTCGAGGCTGGTGTTTCGCTCCGCGGGGTGGTCTTTGCGTTCAATGGGTGCAGCTTTTGCACTTTGAGGATCCAAGGCAAGTTGAGGGATGCCGTCACGTACCTTTCTTGGCCATTGTTGCTCGACGTCCCGGGGCGATCTGGGTCGTTGTTCGATGGGATGGAAATTCGTAGCGCGAGCGTCGGGCAAACCCGTCCACTCCGTCGGACTGTGTCACGTGCTTAGATTAGTCATGTCATGACCGGGTCCACCTGGCAGCGTCCTTGGATGGATCCCTCATTCATATCCACATATCCACCCAGGGCAAAGCAAGTGGATTCCCCTTCGTGTTTTGGCACACGGGCTTCTCTTGTTTACTCTTTGCAAATGCAAGACCATTTCAATCGAGAGAAGACTGTTCGATTCACAGGTGGGAAATCCAGCAGACCCGGACATTCACCGGCGATTTTCACCGGCGAACTCGGCCGGCGAACAAGGACTATGGTGCTATGCGCCCGGAATCTGCAGTGAGGTCGTATCGCCATCCGCAGTCGCTGCTGCCAAGCCTGAAATATGGTTGCTTAAGCTTCTTCAATCATGCCACATGCTAGACCTATGATGTCCACTATCTCACCACGTTTAAGCGGGATGAATTTGATCATCTGGCAATCCTTCAGAAGTGCGATTCAGAATTTGGTGGAGACACAGTTTTCCAATACGGTAAATAGCATAGAATTAAACTGTCATGTGTCCTGTATGCTTGGTGTAGTGGGAGGTTCTTCGCAGTGTCTGATCTCATCAGGGTAGTGGACGTTAAGGGGGTCTTCAGGAATCTTAATCGCGAGGTTACTTTCGGATTTTCCCCAGATTGCAAATTAGCTTGCGAGGAGCCAATGGGAGGGACTGGTTCGCTGCAGGGGTACATCGGGCAAGCCGGGGAACTGAAACAGGGTTAAGGACCCTGAACTCTTCGTCGCCGGGGGTTTGAAGGCTTGTTTGGAGGCCTGTTCCAGATTCCGGTTCTCTCCAGCGTGAGAAGGATCGGGAGACTGCAATGATAGAGGTGATAGCTGGAATTAATGGTAATTCCCTTAATGGCACCTCACCTTCAAAAGCATTGAAGATTCCTGATAGCGACCATTCCTTCCATATCTCACGATAGCCCATCATGCGACGGAGTACAGTGAACGCCCACGTGTGGCGCCTGCTGGCTAATAACGTGGAACACCGAGATGCACCGTCATCCGCCAAATCGCACGTTGCATATACCCAAATGGTCAAGCCCCCACTTAGCGTCTTCTGCAGGGGTCCAGGAACCACCCAGTGCCTTATTCGAAACGCAGAGCAGACTTGTCCCAACCCTCTTAGGTCGATTCGTGCGGTAAAGGTGACGTCCGGCAATGCTGATCCTCGGAGAGCGAATTAATTCCGCTGACCGACAGGGGGAAAGAGGATGGATATAAGACCTCGATGAATGCCTGCTTGGATCAATTCGAATTATAGTTCCATTCTCTTCAAATCATCTCGAACTCCAGACTCACATCATCATCATTATCATCATCATCATGGTTATCAAGTCCTCCGTCCTCGCCTCTTTGGCGCTGTTTGGTACGACTTTGGCTCAGAGCGTTGATGGCTCTAAGTACAACAACCCAACTGCCGGTCCTCCTGCTAGCTTCTTTGCTGCTGCGACCACTGTACCTGTTGCGGCGCTGCAGAGTGCTGCGGCAAAAGCGAGCACTGCGGCCAAGGATGCGACTTATCCCATCAATGGTGATAGCGGAGCCCCCAAGTCTACTATTCACAGTGACTGGACCAAATTCAGCGAGGTACACATCTATATCCTACCTACGATCTGACGGGGTCAGTTTGACGCGAAATCTCAATCTAATCCTCCGCCTTGATAGGGTGCTGCCTTTGTGTGGGTTGCCGATATGGATGTAGACTGTGATGGCCTTGACTACAAGTGCAAGGTGAGCAAGATACTCTAGAGAAGCCTGAAAGGAATCCCATATTCACCCTGTCCTCTGTTTCAAGGGCAATCCCGATGGACAGCCTCAGACCAACTTCGGTGCTCTGGCCGCCTACGAGGTCCCCTTCTTTGTGATCCCCGACAAGTTCGGCACGACTTATGCAAACATTCTTCCCGGAAACAACATTGGTGCCGTCATTTGGTAAGTTATTTCCTCTCCCAATGAAGTCATCGAACAACAAAAGACTCATGTTTTGCAGCAATGGCAAGATGTTCTACGGTATCTACGGCGACACTGACGGTGACACTCCGCAAGTCATCGGCGAAGCTTCGTGGCTGATGGCTCGTACCTGCTTCCCCAACGACGACCTGAACGGGAACAGTGGCCATGGCAGTGTCGATGTCACCTGTAAGTCCATCCATGTCCTACCTATCCACGCTTTTGCTGTTTTTCCCCTCACTGCTAACCTTGCAAAACAGACATTCTCTTCACCGGCAATGACGCCGTCCTCCCCAGCAGCGCCCTCAACAAGAACTACGTCACCAACTTCACCACTCTCCGCTCCATGGGCGACAAACTGATCACCGCATTGGCAAAGAACCTCGGTCTCGCTTCTGGCGGCGGCCCGGGCACTACCTTGACTACCAAGGTCTCTTCTACCAAGACCACCACCAGCTCTGGCTCGACCAATACTTGCTCGTGGGCTGGACACTGCGCTGGTAAGATGGGAATTTTG
Organism: Penicillium sp. F50; assembly: GCA_037356195.1. Lineage (NCBI taxonomy): Eukaryota > Fungi > Ascomycota > Eurotiomycetes > Eurotiales > Aspergillaceae > Penicillium > Penicillium sp. F50. The sequence continues at coordinate 2,214,858 of JAYXSA010000054.1, read as the reverse complement.
TGAGAATCGAGGACATGACTGACATGGATCATTCTTTAGGTGCTTCTTGCTCTTCTGATAATGACTGCTCGGATGTGCTAGTGTGCAAGAATGGCAAGTGTGCTAGTGAATAAAGGAGTCGGCTATAGGCCTTGGGATCGTGGTACGAATATTTAGATCTAATAAAGATCTTTTAACGGGTCAGATGTAGATATTTGAGATGATTGAGAAATTTACTTCCAAGCAAACCTATCAATCAATACTCTATTAACCTCATGCAGCTATACTAGTAGTATCTAGCTATACAGGCGCTTCCTCTAGCAGAAGCAAGAGTGATCTAAATGCCTAATCTATATATAATGTAGTAAATAAATAGGAAATCAGCGTCTTGCTATAGAAATCAGCCTAAAAATAGTACTAAAACGCCCTTAATACTCTAAGTTATACTATCTATCTCTTACTCTACCCTTACTTTACTCTTACTTTACTCTTACTTTACTCTTACTTTACTCTTACTTTACTCTTACTTTACTCTTACTTTACTCTTATTTTACTCTTATTTTACTCTTATTTTACTCTTATTTTACTCTTATTTTACTCTTATTTTACTCTTATTTGACCTATACATTAGCCAGCTATCTCCTCTAAATTACTATCCCCAGTATCACCCCTGCTTCTTTCTCGATTCCTAGCGTTCGCTGTTTCTTACTACTCGATATCAAGGTGTGGGCTGCGTACTCGGCTGCGCTCGCTAGCTCTGATGTGTTCGCAGTCCGAATGCACACAGTCATTGGAAGGTGGCGAGTCATAGAAGGAACTGTTGAGCCGGATTCTATTCGAAATGCAACAGTTCTAGGTACGCAATACCTATAGAATCGCATCAACCAGTCTTTGTCGTAGACAGCTTTGATATCGTTGAGTGATTGAAGAGGGCGACCAGGAAACCAGTCACCAGAACTCGAGCCCCTACTGCAGTAGGGGAAATCTCGCGAATATCACCAAGCTATGAAGGAGACAAAATCTTTCGAGGTTTGATGCCGTCCTTGAAAAAAAAGTCTTCCAAGGCGATCGGGGAGTTAATATCCTAATTGGCCACAGATTGGTCATATCATGAGGGTATAGATGCACTGCTCGTCCTGCTACTGTGACGTCTCGACAGGCAGCCACCAATCGCTAATAGTGTGATGTCCTTTCGATTAACAAACCCTGATGTCCCGATCAAAAACAAAGATTTTGAAAAATTATTAATTTAATTTCATTTGATTTGATTTGATTTATCTATCCTACAGAAGTACGTATTTTACATTAATTCTAAAAACTTACTATTACTCAATTATTATTGTTATTTATATCATAAAAATTTTGTAATATTTTTAGTCATTAATGGTTTGACTACATATTACCCCATAAGTATCTCTAGCTGCAATATCACAGATATAGCGCAAATTCTCCCCAACACACGAGAGAAATACGTTGATGAAGCTCCATTCACACCTTTCATCTTCATCTTTGTATGACTATGTCTTCATGCGCCACACGCGGGATCCATATCCAGACTGCCGAGTATCGAAAGCGGGTCCCCGACCGAGCATAGTCAAATTTTCAGCAAGTAGTGGACCCAAAAAAAACTGGATGTATTGATCTGGAAAGCACAGACAACGATCATGAACAAAGGGGTCCAAGTGTTGAAGAACCGAAAGAGGCTCCGGAATAGTGGATCTGAAATCCAGACTCTAGGCAGCGAGTCACAATTAGCCTGGCCCGATCTTGGGCCAGCTGGGTGGGGGTAAATGTAATCCAAACTATACTGTAGGCAGGTACATAATGTACATTTGTATACATGCTATTCCCCGGGTGAGGGTAAGGTCATAAAAGGAGGGGTAACCTCCCCCTCATTAGAATCAAATGGATCACTACTGCCTAGTCTCACTCTTTCGAGAGAGTTCGAGTGTGATCCATGAATGAGGGTGGAATCTTGTAGGTAGACCTTGTCGGAGAGTCCATGTATTGAATCAGCCCTGTGCGCCTTGTCGGAGACTAACCACACCACCAATCGGGAGCACGAACCCCAACACAGGTGAGTCACCTTGTCAGTGTCTACTGTCGGGGTCTTGAATTGAGGATGGCTCGTGCAGGATTCGGGAGATGTAGGTCTGATCTGCAGATTCAAATGTGGATCATGAATAATTCCACTCAATTTTAGAGTGTAGTACTGCCTATACTCCAAAGGGTCTGTTTTGGGGTTTGAAAACATGATTGTTATTGGTATTTGTGGTTCCCGTTCGGACTATCTAGGCATCAAAGCAACACAACACACAACAGTAATCATCATAACAGGGCATATTACACATCATCCACTTTCATCACAAAAACAAAGGTAAGATAATCATAGCATAGCGGAGAATAATAGGAAACCCTCCAAGTCATGCAGTCCACACTGTACTGCACACTTCTCTCACAGCAGTGAGTCACCAATGTCCAATGATAAGCAAGCAGGAAAACGTAATGTAGAAAACATAAAAAGCGTTATAATATCCTTGCCCTCTCATTGGCTATTTCCCACCCCCTCCCGCAGCAATGCAGATGTGGAGCAGGTGCAGACCAATAATGGCGAAAGTCAGCTGGTTCTCAGTGGAAGTATAGAGATTCCAGCAGGGGAAAATTCCCCGTCGGAGAGTCCAGACTAGGAGTCCGACGTTTTCCCCCACGGTGGTTGTATCGAATTGAACTGTACGGAACTGTAAGATGGGCGTCACTTGGTTTTTTTTCGCGGGCTGCGTCCCAGAGCGCCGTTTTGTGGTAGTTCTGTATCGGATGGGGGAATGTTCAGGTGGGTAACCACTTCATGTTGGAAGGGCTCCCATCTAGCAGTCGACCGGCTTGCGGTCTATCAGGAGGGACAATCAATGTCCCTGTCGTACATTGAAGCTTGGTATCGAGTGGATCTTGGAGTGTGTCGACGAATTCGGGTGTTTGGTACACAGATTGCGCTGGATGCGGTGTTCAACGGTAGTAGTCCGGGTGGCGGCGGACATGAGTAGATTCGTATTGACGATCCACCCGGTCCTGGCGGTCTGAGTTGTAGAGCGAGCCACGGCTGTTGGAGCTCCGGTTGGGAGAGGTATGTGGAGAAGGGTAGACGACAACTCGGGGCTTGCTGTTGGACGGGGATCGCTCGATGATACGAGTGTTGGGCGAGGGTTGAGGGGACTGTGTGTTGGAGCGAGAGCGAGGCTCGCGGTGCTCCACCACGGGGCCAGAGCGACGAGGGCCTACGGGGTATGTAGCATCAAAGGAGCTGCGGATGGAAGTAGACCGACGGTGAGAGGACTGGGGAGGAGTGACAGGAGGCATGACGGGTGGAGCACGGCCACGACGAGGAGAAGTAAGACGCATGCCCTTGTCAATATTCTCGATCAATGTCCGAGCATGAGAACCCTGGCGCAAGAGCTTGACTCGCATGGGCTTGTTGTTCTCCTTGTCCACGACCGAAAAGTGTTTGCCATCCACGCTGTAGAGGTACTTGGTGACATCGATGGCCCGGCGCTGGCCACGTTCACAGAGAGCATCGCTGACAGACTCGAGGGCCAGCGCGCATTGAGTGCAATGGCTCACGTGGCGCTCAAAGTCGTCGACGACCAGCTTTTCGTCGTCATGGAGGTCGCGCACCACGACGGGTGGCTCGACGATCTCGATGGGGGCCGGCATGGTGTTGGAGCGACCGATTCTGAAGAAGCGTCGAGTGAAGCTGCGACGAGGGGGATTGCCTGTATTGTCGCGCGAGATGGGCGTCAGAGAATTGGAGGTGGGGCGATTGAACGACACCGTGACGGCTTCTTGGAGGATCACGCGAGAGACGGTGGATGACCGCCGAGGAGATATCGTGGGAGTGGATGGAATCGGTGCGGGAATGAGAACGTAGACAAGCCGATGAGGGAGTCTATGAATGGGAATGGATGTACTGCGCCGTGTGGGAAGTCAGACAGTCGAGGATGTTTGAGGATGTGAAGTGATGGAATGGAATCACGATGGAGGGGGGGGAGAGGAAGGTATTTTATAAGTGTTTATAGTTTTATACTTCTGTATACCGTCTGCACTTCTCATAGGGTGATAGCAGCCTGGCAGCCTGGCGGGTCCTGGCGTTTGCAGATCTCGTGCGATGAATTCTGGGTACCACTTGGTACCACACTAAACAGTATCGACTCCGGGATCCAGTTTCGTCGGTCGAGTCAATCAAACGCCCCATCTCCACTCCTCCCTCCCAGCAGCCGCTAGCGTGTGGCTCAGTTGACACCGCCGTATGGACGAGGCCCGCGTCGCTGATTGGCTGGCAGCCCCCAATCGACGGTCTGTTCGACTGGTGATCCGAGTTCAGTGCCCGAGTATGTTTACCACTGTATACAGAATATCAATCCTGTTTACGCTCTACATAGCCAGGGAAAAGCGTAACGGACAACATTCATCTCTCTGTACTGCTCACTGTGATCCGGCGTTGCTCCCACGCCCTTTCGTCATGTTTTTCATTTCCCCTGCTCTGTTGCCTACGCCTTTTCCTCTGTGGCTTGAGCCTCTCGTGTTCCTGCGCCGCAATCCAGTCTCGTGTTCCCTCCAGGAGACACCCTCCCGACATGCATGAAATAAAAAAAATCCAAAAACCAACCCAGGTTCACGTCATTTGCTCACCAATGCCCCGTTGTATGCACTAATTCTCTCAGAAGACAGGTTCCCGTGAACTTGCATCCAGGACCAGTTGATCCGATGCGCCCGTTCTGTCATTCTATGATCCTATTCACGGTGCCTCCCCCACGGCCTTCCCCCCGTCCCCGCTGATTTGCCCCGCTGCCGCTGTCTACAATAACCAGCGTCTACTGCAACGGCAACGCAAATGCAAAACATCCCATTGTCCTGTGAAATATTTTGTTCTTCTAGCCTTTGAATAGACCTTGTAGGCTAAAATTAAATGACACGAACCCGGTGTTTCACCCGTCAAATGTGTTTTCGACCCTTCGCTAAGAGTAGGCCCGACGATCGGGTTCCCTTCCCGATGGTTTGAGACCCCACGCCCGTCACCCTACGCAGCGACGCCCCAGAGGGTACTAGTCTCGAGCCTCCTCAACCACCATCCCTCCTCTTTCATCATATCAGCCCCAAGCCACCGCTCTCATCTCGCCCGGGTTGAAATGTCGTGCTCTCAAGCCAGGATCCTGCTCAGCCCCCAGCCACAGAACACCATCCATCATGGCTTGTGATTCGACCTCCCCGTTATTCACTAGCCACGGTCTCCCCCTCTCGCTATCCTTGATGTTGACACTTTTCCCTTCTCTCGTTCCTGACTGAGCCACCCGCCCCAACCGCTTGTCAATCCTGCTCCCGCTCTCCGTCCTCTATCCCTCTGCTAGGGGTCAGACCACTGTGTATGATCAACGAGAGGGCCGATATACACTGGGAAATCTTACTTTCTAACTAATGGGCTATTCTCGTCCGGTTCTCTAGCACTCTACCAGCTTTCCCTGCTCTTCGATCTTCCTTTCTGCCTACCTTCCCGGCCCCCATGAATGGGCCTCGTGTTGATGGCTCTTATCTTGATGCCTGGACCCGGGTGCAACCTGGAACACATCTAGAGGACACCGCATCCTCTCGGCTTGCCTCCAATCAACTGGGACCTCGGATTGATCAATTGTCTCCTTGTCCATCCACTCTACCCGGGTCGGATATCTTCATCAGCTTACCTATCTGCATTCCTCCTCATCCCTAGACCTCCCAGTAACTCGGGAGTTGAGGACTCGGCCCTACCTTGACCCCATGCCTCTCCTCCGTCCCTCCCATTTCTTTACGCATCTGGTCCGGTATCTTCACCTTTCCTTCAACCAGCCCTGCCGGGCTAGCTCAATCGGTAGAGCGTGAGACTCTTAATCTCAAGGTTGCGGGTTCGACCCCCGCGTTCGGCTATTCCTACAGAAAAACCTGAGATCCTTTCTTTTTTGCTTTGCAATTTTTTCTTTGCGTGGTGGATGGTGTCGGGCCGCCTGAGTGGCTGTGGCGGAGGGAAAGCCCCCGCCAAGTGGGGACCGGCCCGATGAGAACTTTACGCAGTAGAACTGGTAACCGCCAAAGCGTCATTAAAGAAATGGGCTGTACAGGCAGACGACAAGAGAAAGTTTATTTGGGATGTCATGATGTCTGTCATTGGAAAAAGCAAAGACTGACTACATCGTACTTGGCACACTTACATTAACTTTTCGAGATAGGCAGAGACGGTTCTGGTGGTCGGTCAATGCGCAAGGCAGAATGTGCTATCCCGGATTTAGGTTCGACGAGTGTGGTTGTTCAGCTGGACATGGATCTATCTTGCCCCGAGTCTGTTGGTTTCACAGGCATCAATGTTGGTCAGCAGGTATGCCAGTCATATTCTTTCAGAATGAGGTCGACTTGCATCTGCAGGGGATTAGTGACCCAATCCCAGATTGATGAGGCTGATGCACAGGATATGTTTTGCACCACTTGCAGAATATATCTCCGGCACTCAAGCCTGCATAGACTAGTATACCCCAATACAGAGTGGACGCTCTCTCTTCAAATCTTATTGTGCTTGCTCGAATTCTATTCTCATCATTCACAATACACCTCTGGGCAAAAATCATCGATTTTGCTCCAAGACAGGCCCATGTCATCACTATCACACATCATCGTCCAAAGATCCCATAAGGCGAGTGGCCAACACTTCATCCATCCCGGAAAGGGCTCAAAGTCGGCCAAGTTCGGCCACGCTTCGACAACCTTCACATACCGCACAGTATCACCTTGAGCTAGCTCTGCTTCCTGGTCTAGGGTCTCTACCGATGCACTAAGTAGAGTCTGGAGGCATTCCTCATCAATAACGATACACATTCGATATTTATTAAATTTATCACGTTGGCCCTGTGCATCTACCCATGCCTCGAAGTGAGCGCGAATTGCATCAATCGATGCCCTATTGAACTGTGCCGCATCTTCAATAACAGTGGAACTGTGCTGGGCCCATATTCCCTCATATATCGCAGGGTCTCCCCCGTTGCTAGCATATTTTGCACATTCTTCAAAAAATTCTTCTTTAATGCAGGCCTCGAGGTACTTGATCACGGCAGAGAAATGTGGCTCAGATTCAGGGGTGTAGGTTGTACGATAGATGACATATCCCCAGCTCAGATGGGTTTTGAGGTGATGAAACAGCTCCCAGGTGGAATTAGGAGGGCGACGCATGGAGCTCATGTTTCAAGAATAGATGTATTTGATAGCAGTGTCGAAGACTCTAGGCCATAAAGGGTAGTGTGATCAAAAAGAAGAAGAGCGAAAGAGATGCGAGCACGTTGTACTCTAGACGTCTAGGGAGAGCGAGAAGGAAGGCTCCAGCACTGCCAGAGAAAGCTACTTATACAAGACTACCAAACAACGATCTAGGCAAACAAGACAAACACGGCAGGAGTAGACTTACTAACCGAGTGGTACCCGGCTCTGTCACGTCACAAAGTGTTACCGTTAAAAAGTGAACTCTAACGAAACACAGTCAAATTAAATGGATGTTTGCAAAAATTCCCTGTTGGATTGCTTGACCATCCCATCTCATACCGAATAAATCTCGGTCGGAGATTTCCCTGTGGCTAGTGGAGTGGGGTGCAAGATCGGGCCATGCCTGCTGCAGCCCTGTACACAGTACATGTACGTGCACTCCACAGGGCTATGTAGAAACAGAGCCTCCTTGCTGCTCCAACATGGCATGCATGCTTGACGTCGGATCGTCCACGGGTGGATTTACAAGAATGGAATCTGCTTCGGAAAATCTTCATCAACCCCAAGAACCATTTTCATCTCCCCACCCCCTAGTTGACGTTACCAGATGACTTCCACCAACAAACCGATAGTGGAACTCTCAGTACGGAGTAAAGACATCATGAATCTGTATCATCGAAGGTTCGTCAAACTCGCGATCTCATTAAGCGACCATGCTGCTACAAGGTTATACCAATATCTAAATTCAACCATGTGAGCTATTCCAAGTAAACGACTCCCCATTCACATCACCACAGAACGCTCAGATCACCAAAATAAAGAACGAAATCATCCAAAAGATCTCATCGACACTGTCCGCGTCGACTTGATCCCCTTCGAAACCATCTACCGGCCCCTGTCCCCATATTTCTCCTCCGCACAGACGTGGGCGCCTGCTCAGTAAAAAGAACAAGACAAACCTCCCCCACGCGAGCACCAAATTTGCTCAGAGCGAAGAAAATGGATACCGGATACCAGTTATGCACGCCTGCGGACACGTTGATTATCTGACATGTCTCCTAGCAATAGCGATGCTTGTACAAGCTGCCGCGCGCGAACATTGGCGCGGGACGCCGATTGCAGTGTTTCAGCCTTTCGAGGAACAGTCCAACGGGGCAAAAGGCATTCGCCGTATTTTGCGCCGGTTTTTGAACCGACGCTGCAGACCGGCGTCGATGCAATGGCTGCTGGGGTATTAACGTTCTTGGGAAGACGAGAGGAGAGGAAATGTATATCATAGGTCTGGCATAAGCTTGCAGTGGTAATTACATAGTCATCAAGAGCTCCATGAAATGAGCCCGAACAAACCCTCATGTGTCATTACATCCCAATTCCAAAAGGCTCAAAGTTGTTTCCTTTATCCTTGCCCACGTGCACCACAATCTTCCCCCTCGCCCTCCCCGAGCGAAGCTTCTCAAAGGCCTTCACCACCTCCTCAAACTCATATCGACTGTCCACCTGCACCTTGACCACACCTTCTTGTAACCACTCTCCCAACTGCACCAGCTGCCTCTGAACAGGCTTATACATCAAAACCACATATCTCCTCTTCCCACCCCCCAAAAACGCTGGCCACGCCAGTCGCCCAGCCTGTGTCGTCATACTCGACGCGCCCACCTGCACAAACACCCCATCCTCCTTCAAAAACCGATGACACTGGTAATACATCTCCGCCGGCGTCCCAATATGATCAAGAATGTGATCAAAAACCGTGCCTTTGGCCGCCAACATACCCACAAGATCCTTCTCCGCTGTATAATCAATCACCTCATCCGCACCCAATCTTAGACAAAGCTCCCTATTCCTCGTTGAACAAATCGCCGTTACATGACACCCCATCTGCTTGGCAATTTGAATCTCGAACGTCCCACAGCCTCCCGAAGCTCCATTAATCAACACTTTATCTCCAGCACGCACATACCCTTCCAAACTCTGGAACGCAGTCTGTCCCGCAATCCCCACCCCGGCCGCAGAATCAACATCCACTCCCTCCGGTACAATCGCAATCTGATCCGCAGTGACGAGCATATACTCCGCCAACGAGCCGAATTTGATCGGAGTCGCCGCAGACCCGAAAACAAGCTGTCCCTCGCGAAGGTGTCGCGCGAGCGGACCCGTCGTAACAACCCGCCCGCAAACGTCCATCCCCGGGGACGCGGGGGTGCCGATGTACAGGCGTGCGGGGAGCCCGAGTTCAGGGACTTTGTAGTCGGCTGGATTGAGGGATGCGGAGAGGACTTGAATGAGGACTTGGGAGCCCTGTGGGGCGGGGGGTGCGCGGGCTGTGGTGTTGAGCTCAAGGTTGTTCTCGAGACCACCGGAGGTGGATGAGTAGAGCCAGGCTTTCATGTTGGTGGGTAGTGGTGTTGGGGGGAGGATGTCTGGGTGCGGAGGTTGTGGATTAGACATGCTGGGTGAGTGGTCAGGAGGTTACTGTAGTGCAGGTAGCCTGGTGCCAGTGGTGCGTGCTTTGCTTTGGCGTGGTGCCCGATGTGGCCTGATTGATGCGTCGGTTGGTGGATCACTCGACGATCGATCGGCGAATTACGGGGGATGGTGGGTTAGCTGGTGCTGGATTTGATGCAAGTCTGAAGTGATGAGGTAGTGATGAAGAGACTGGATGGTTTCGTGTTCTGAGTAGATGCTCAGAATGTTCGGCTGTGAGGTCCGATGGTTGACGTGTGGCGATGATCTGAGGATGACCTGAGCAGGTGGTCATAGCTTCACGGCATCAAGCGTGCGGGGCCGCAGGAAGTCGGACATACTCTGTACTGCTTAGCAAAGCAGGGTGCGCACCAATGAAACTTCAACTAGTCTGAAGTGCTACGAAGCCCCTAGACTGGCAATCTAAATTGTTGGCCAGGTAACTCACTAGGTCAAATATCTCCTTCCGAGTCTCCACTACTGCGAACGTTCCGAGACAGGACTTCAAGCCTAAACAATTAGGTATCTGTATTGTGCACAATTTCAACTTTCAGGAACATGATTATGATCATGACTTTTCTCTAACTAAAACCCCTCGAGGGATCTCCCTTTGTACATTCAAAAATACATCCACCTTGGCAATCCCCATCGTATCTCGCAAGAACCGCAATATTGTTTGGAACCACTGAGCTCTTTGCGCCAAGTCCCGCCCCCGAACCAAATCATTTTCCAAACAAACCAAACTGGTGAACATGGGCCAGAGAATTCTAAATGCAAATAACCCAGGGACTTCGTCCGGAGTTGCGGGGTCAGAAGTCCCATCGGCTGAGATGGTGAGAGCGTAGGGCACAGAGCAAGCAATTTCGTCGGTCAGGGTTAGGAGCACATCCAGACTTTGCGACTTGATGGTGTTCAGAGCATGTATCGGCGATGAGAATGTAGATATCAACCGGAGAATCTCTTGATGGAGTCTAATTCGTGCGGCGTTACACGAAATCCAATCGCACGCGGCCAGGTTATTCGAGTATCGGGTAGAGTACTCAGGTGCACCGGGTGAGGCGAGCAGCTCTCTGATCCAGGATGGACGGTTCTCATTGGTAAGAGGATGTGACGATCTATGCGCCCAGTCGGGAGGTAATGAGTTACTCCAAGATTGAAGCTTGAGATCCACGGCGAGCGCTTCCTGGATGAGCATGATATCGGTCGAGATCAATTCTTCGGTGGTGTGGGTAGCCCTGCAAATTGACCGCTCTCGTAAGTTCGCACATGCTGTGGCTGCCTCTGCCATGGTGGCGACTAGTTGTTTCTTGAAGTCCTCTGGAAACGGGATCTGGTAAATCCAATATCGTAGGTGTGCTGGAGGGGATCTGACCTCAGCCAGATAGTATATGACCTAGCGAGAATCAGTCTCCGTTCTTGACCTGGTCATCTGGAAGAAAGCCCCGAGTAGGCTGCTTACCATATTCATACAGAGAATGGCCAGATAATGATCATCATCTTTCAGGCGTTTCTTATCTCGATGTGCAATCACGGATTGGGTACCCTGCACATGTGTAACCCAGGAGCCATCACGCTTGTCCGAAGTGAGCATCTAGATGGACCGATGTGTCAGCTCGGCGTAACGAATAGGGGCCTGGCCTACAAGCGACAGATCTCAGGTACCGACTCACCTCATACATCGCTAGGAGCCAAATGACCATGAGAATCTCATCACGCTGCATCTCCACTGCATCGGTCATAGTCGATGCCAGCCTCTGCAGGGCTAGTCCATAGTGCACTCCACTCGCCCTCTTAGCCTCTGGCGAGTAGCATCGTCCATGAAAATTGGCGTAAGCCACTGCCGCCACCACGGAAACTAGACAGGAATCTGGGGAGGTCTCGTGCAATTGTTGGCGGAGTCTACTGAGAGTTCCCGGCCAGGGGATTACAAAATCATAGTGAAGGCGATTGTATGCGGCTTCAGATAAGTGAGGGCTCAGAGTCCTTGGGATGGTCATATCTGTCAAATGCACAGTGGGTTTGATTTCCGCTCGCTGGCGCCATTTCTTGGTCGCATTTATCTGGGCGAAAGTGTTCTGGTCGCGGTGGAAGAGATCAAACTGGGATTGGTAGACACATTCGTGGGTACCTTTACGACAGCGATGACAGGAGGGTTTGCTCTCATCGCACTGGCCACATAATTAGCTCCACTGCATGGAAAAAAAGAAGCTACCAAGAACCAGGGTTAACCTTGACTTTCAACTCACGGCACCGCCGACAGCCTTTGCTCGGGCCTCGATTGTTAGGCATAATGGTCACCTAGCGGCGGATCTCCAAGCGTGTCAACTACCACATTCGTGATTTGAAGCAGTTTACACTCCTTGTCTAAGAAATTATGACTCAATATAACGATGGACCCAGAGTCGAAGCTGAATGCTGAAAGATTCAGCAGAGCGACGATCGGTGAGCATCCCCGCCTCACAGCCCCCAAAGCTTCAATGCTGATAGCCCAACCGCATCCATTACTCCAAACGGCTTAGTGCCCGCCCCATCTGCCATTCTGTAAATCTCAGCCAATCATCACGATTTCGACGGTCGCATCGCATGCCCCGAAGGGAATAGCGTCAAGGAGGCTTGTTCCTGAGTAATTGGCGTCGAGGCTGAGAGGTGGAAATCGACCGGTTTGGCTAAATTTTTAAGCTTCGGGGCCACCGAAAGTTGCTCAATTGCAGGAAATATTATCGAAAATCATAGAGAAGGTCTTAAACCAACGTGGCTGCGCAGATGTCAGATTGAAGCCTTGCTGGACTTCGACGATATAAAAGTTCGAGCGAGCCATGTGTTCTTCGTCCTGTTTTCTCTCACAATATCTACCTTCAAGTTTCTTTGCGACTGCCTTGTGACTTCTTTGAACTTTATAAGTAGCGCCCTATTTTGCTTCAGCTGTGTCACATCGAAATACTTGTTTCAGTCATTGCGAATCTCTATTGAAACCTCACAATATGGGCTTTTTTGACCATTCCAGCAATGACAACACAACTTGTCCAATGCCCAGGCCCCTGGTGGCTGGTCCGTCCTTCTTATCCAGAGCGAACTGGAGAAAATGAACAGGCTAACTTAAGACTTGTAGATGCATCCGAAAAGTTTGTTGGCGACTATACTTTCCACAAATTCAACATGATTCTTTCCGGTGCCTGTACGGCTGCAACATGTCTGGTAATCCTGATAGTCATGATCAAGCATTCTTTACGCTTCACCAATCCCGAACAGCAGCTCAAGTACGTCCAATAGCTGGGAATTGTCTAACGCCTCACTTGATTACTGACAAATACAACTTGAAGGATTATGCGAATCGCTGCCTTATTGCCCGTATATTCGATTATCGCGTTTATTTCCATTTGCTTCCCCAATGTCTATGTCTACTTGATAGGCTGGGTTGAAGTCATCCAAGGAATTGCTCTCTATACATTCCTCATGCTTCTTTGTGACTTCCTTGCTCCTAATGACCGAAACCGCATTATCTTCTTCACGTCTTTGAGAATTCCCACGAGGACGGACAAAACCAAGACAACTGACGGGTTGACATGGCTCCAGGTTGGTCATTCATACTTATGTTTGACCCATGAGAGCATCGCTAACATTTTCTCATTCAGCAAACTTGGTACCTCGTCCTTCAGTATCCGATAATTGCCTTGATTGTCGCTATCGCCCAATGTATAACTGAAGCAGCGAATGTCTACTGCCTAGAAAGCAATAAGCGATACTTTGCTCACCTTTGGGTACGGATGAAAATCCCATGATATTGTCAGTAGGTGGAGTACTGACTTCTTTCTCAGCTCAACATCATCCAAGTTATATCCGTCGGTGTTGCCGTCATGTCCATCCTCCGATTCTACACCAACCTCAAGTCCCACATCACAGAGCACAAGCCATTGACAAAGCTCTTTGCTTTCAAGATGGTCATTGGCCTGGTATTCTTGGAAAAGGTAAGAAAAATACCGCTCAATGCCTTTTAACTAGATAGAAGTCTAACTTGTTACAGATTATCTTCATGATCCTGCACTCGACCGACGCCCTCAAGGAAACATCAACATTGACCTACGCCGATGTATACATCGGTCTTCCAACTATGATAATTTGCATTCAGATGGTTCCATTTGCATTCTTCTTCCTTTACGCATACTCTACAAAGCCTTACCGGATGAACAGTGGAAGGCAAGGGTTTAGCAATGCCCAGGAATATCTCGTTGTGGAAGAAATCGAGGCGGGTAGGACTCACAAGTCTCACCAGCGCCAGGGTGGTCCTCTAGGTATCTACGCCTGGCTGGCCTTTTTCAACGCGTTGGAGTTCTTCCGCGAGATCACATCGACACACAGCATGCTCCGTGAGGGTCGGATGAGAGCTGCAGATTCCATGCAGTCTCAGGAGAGCTACAGGATGCAGTATGGCTCGTAGTCCCAGGTATATTCGCATGTTGCTTTCTGAATTTCTCGTTTGGCTTTATCCTATTGTTTCTATCGTTTTCATTGGAAACCCAGGATTAAGGCGTGGAGTCTTAGAGCATAATTATATACGATTGCTGTTTATGTGTACCAACAATATCATGAACAAAACGCGAATTTTATTGAAAGGTTTATTTGGTGATGTTAAGACGGTGCCGTCATTCCTCTAGCTTTGAGGTGTTTCCAAATCTAGATAGCTGAGTATTTGCCCGACTGATCAGGGAGAGGAGAAGAATAATCATCGTCATCCAAATCTAGCATTTGGATTCGATGATGCACCATATGCTCCTCAGTCTGCGTCTCATCCTGGTTCTGCATTACACCCTCTTCTGGATAGCCCTTCTCGCCATTCGGCTTCTCAGCTGCAACAGACAAGTCCTTATCTTCCTCTCCTGCTTCACGCTCATGACGAAGCCGCTCTTCTTCTTGCTTCTTGTCCTCAGCTGCCAAGGCAGCTTCTTCCCGTTCAATTTCACTCTGATCAAGATCTTGTAACCCGATAGTCTTGAGAATACTTCCGAGCAGATACTGGTACCGAAGGTGGCCATTGATCTTTTCACTGACATTGAGGTTCTCGATGCCAGGCACACCTTCAATGGGCTGCAGCCCTGCAATGCCAAACTGGAGGCTGCTGGTCCGGTAGAGGAAGGCAAGAACTGAATCATTTTCCGAGAAAACATTAACAACTCTCCCGCTCACGACACTGCGCATTCGGCGCCATGCTTCACCATCTGATGGAGTTGGTGATCCCATGAGGATGACAGACTCAACAAGCCCATATGCACTTCGCCTACATAAGCTTTGCAGACAAGAGTAAACCACGCGAGAGCCCAAGGAGTAGCCAATCAAAGTGACAGGTCGTTCACCTTGAGCCTTATTGATGAGCGCATCGGCCAGGGCCTCGCCAGCCTTGTCAGCTCGGGCTTTAGCCACACTAAACGGGTTGTCGACGATACGGGCAACTTTCATCAGACCCATTGGCAACATCACCGCGCTCATGATCGTTGCAAAAAATGTTCGATTGAGAATCTCGCGTCCAGCAACTGACCACGCAGCACTCGTAACCAGGGCAGATATCGCATTCCCGAGGTTCATCAATGCTTCAGTCTCCCAGCGCAGGGCGAACACCTCCGAGTCAGCCCCAACGACACGCCATGGAACCACAAAGTCGGACTCCTCTTTCACCCATCCGGTCACACCAATTGTGACACGTAGCCGGTGTTCCTGCTCAGCAGCCTCATCTACATTCTCTGTTCTTTGCTTCTGTGCTCCTCGAATTGGAATGAATGCAAAATCTTCGACCTCGCGTGCATACTTATCCATCATGCGCCCAGTCATTCGACCACCATAGGCACCAAAAAGACCACCGACAAGCACGCTGCTACCAGCCAGAGCACCCAGATACCCAGCCGCTGCAGTAGCACCAAGTCCCAATCCACCCATGATACCTCCTATGCCTGCCGCTACCAAGGGCGCAGCAAGGCCGCCGGTGATACCGATAAGAGCAGCACCAGCAACTGATGCAATGCCGACCTTCCACATTCGGGCGTTGTCTTTCTTTTTAGGCTCTGCTTTGTTCTCTGGCTGTTGCGCGACTGCCAGCACAGCGTCTAGTAGCCCGCGTGCCACTTTGACCTCGTTCTCATTGAGTATTTTCACATCAATGTCTAAGCTTGACGAGACATACAGCAACAACACTCGAGAGTATGCGCTGTAATTCTTCAGACTGAGCAGCAATAACAGAAGTGAATGCAGGATGAGCAGCCTCGTGGCTTTCGGAAGCTGAAGTAGAGGTGTCTCAATGGGATGGTAAACTTGGTGCAGTCTTTCAATCCTCTCCTTATCCTCATCTAATGGGAGATCATCAGACTTGGCAGCATCGGAATTGTCCTTATCCTGCATTTCATCGTCCCTGTTCACGACCTCACCAATGCGTAAGAGAACCGCATCTCTCCAGTTCTGAAAATGCGAGAGAGTCCTTTGCTTGGCGCGAGCTTTCGCCGCAGCAGCAGTAGCATTCCTTCTAGGGCCGGGTCGTTGTCGCTGTGTCGCGCTCTCACCAGAGGCTGGACTTGACCCATCAAGTGGCCGAGAAGGTAACGGCGGTGCTTCTTCGTCGCTCTTTTCAAGACCGGGACTCTGACTAGGAGACCCTTCATTTGTTGGAGATTTCACCTCGGGGGTTTCGAATACCTCAAGGAGTCCGACCCTCATTGACTCCGCGATCTCCGCTACCAACACTGTGAGATCGGCGCGTTGCGACCGGTCCAGGATTGACGTCAAATCTTGTCCGCGACTACTACCGGCTGTTGCGGATGCAGTGGGTTTTTTGGTCTCGAAGAACGATCCATGTTTCTCTTTCAAATTTTTGAACATTGAGATGAAGCAAAAGAAGATTCGATGGAGCCTCAACTGAGAGCTTGTACCAAACAGATTGATGCAGTGAGACTTGGAAGTGACATCAAGAGGAGCCAGACATCTTAGCTTGGGGGCCGGAATACCGCTGAGGCCTCAGGCACCAAGCCATACACGCATGCCGCATCGGGACAAGGACAATTATTAAGGAGAGAACAATTAAGAATTGAAGTCGATGGAGACTATAACGATATGGTCTTGGTTGAATCTCTCTTATTCGCTCATACTTTCATACTAGTCATTTAGGAACACTCTTGTGAGGCCCAACTGGCCATGTTCCCCTGTCCATACTGCTGAATTTAGAACCCAGATCATGAAACTTGATAAAATCTGTACACGAGGAAGATACCTCCTAAGCTCCATTTACTTCTCTACGAACCCTGGTTTCTAGAACCGATTCGTTGCCCCCGGGGGAACTCCAAATTTGCACCAATTCTAGACCCACTTGACTGAAGAGAGACTTCCATTGTGATACGGTTCGTTCCAGGCCCGCCGTATGAAGCCACATGAGAATGTCCATCTCCGCAGCCCGAAGCTCAGAGCCTGTATCGGGAAGGACGTAGTCGTCAATCAACAGGGTTGAGTACTCGGGGTCCATTGCTTCGACAATCCGAGACAAGATTTGAGCGCTCTTGGCATCAGACCAGTTGTGTAGGACATCGCGAAGGAAGTAAATACGGGACCCTGGCAATCATCTCAGTAAGGAGCTCTGTCTCAAACTCCTGATGAGGACAAACGATTGATCCAATCATCATACCTTTGACCGGCTGCGGTGTGAAAAAATCATACTCCATCGCTTCGACTCCATCAGGCAGATTTTCGACCCGTTTCAGGGTCAATGGAAGATCTTGTAAGATGAATCGCCCTGGAAGATCGGGGTATTTCGTTTTGAATCGTGCAATCTCTTGCCCTGGTCCTCCACCCACGTCTACCATAAGGCATGCTCCAGGTTCCGTCCGAGCATCCCGTACCTTCTCCGCTGCAGGGTAGATGTCAAACCATTGCGGCATATCGACCACGCGCCGCGCAGCCATATAGTCATCAAAAGCTTGCTTCTGCTCGGCATTTTTCTCGAGGAGTCCGAAGATCACATCTGTTCCGTGTGCGTATTTGAATAGGGTGACGGCATTTGGCTCGTCTGCAAATTGTTGGATTCCAGGACCTCGCATGTACTCGACCAGTTTCCCACCCTTTCGCCATTATTAGAAAATGTGTGAATCAAATTAAGAAGTTTGAATCTCACCATTCCAAAATCCAAATCAAAGCTAAGATCACGTCAGTAAGGACAGTGGTACAAATTCTGCGGGTATAGTCACTCACTGGTGTTTCTCAGCTGCGATTGATCCACGTAAAATTTTGAACCGAGTTCTCTCATTGGCAGCATAGAGCTGATTACCAACCTCGTCGCATAGACCAATGGCCGTCAACACGCGCATAATCCTGATTGTAAGAAGAAGATCTGATTTGGTTTCCTTGGAAATATCGGAGGCGGAGATAGGCTGACCATCCTTCGCAGCGATGACATGGAGATATCCATACTCAATGGCGACACGAATAGAAATATTTTGCATAATCTGTGCAACCAAGATGTCAGATGTGAGCAAATATAAATTTAGCGCCGTCATATTTCAGTTCACCTGAAAGTTGAGTCGGGAGGTTGTTTCGAGAGGGGTCTCAGCAGCTAGCTGCAATTCGCGGATTGCTCTAAGAAGATCTGCATGGGAATTCTGATTTCCTGCGGCCTCCTGGGCAGCAAGAGTTTGAACTCTAGCTAGCGCTTCCGACAAGGTCATTTCTTTGGGTGAACAGGAGCTGTAGATGTGAGAAAAATTCAGTTTAGAGAGATGAGAGACGAGAGCCACCCAATACGCAGAGAATGCCAAGTTGAAGTTAGAAGTGGGAGCTCCAGTCTCATTATCAAGAATTGTAAAGAGTGGGGAAAGTGATGCATCAGATTTAGGGGCACGCTATGCTCACTACTGCAACCAATTGCTTTCGTGTAAGGTGGAGTCTTCGCGGAGGTTATTCTTTGATGCGGGAGAACCCCTGTTGAGTTGAGCCATTCTGTTCCCGCTATGCCTACAGGTACTTGAAGGTTTTGTGTCCACGACTTCATTAGCTTCCTAATCCAATAGTCAGAAGTTTTCAAGCAGAAAACTGTATTACGAGTGCAAGCTTCCGGATCTTGGACATGGGGCGCTTACTTACATGGACTGAAGGAAGAATTGAAGTTTGATCTGATCCCTCCTTGCATAAGGATTGTGAGCCACATGATAGGCTGTCTGTGTCACACACTCACAGATAGGATATTCTTGTATTTGAGATACACACGAGTCGTTATCCCTTGAATTAATGATCCTTATCTCCCTGGACTATTCTCATTGCGAGGGTCCTCTCCACCTGCACATGGCTTCCGAGACGGAGGCGTAGCACGGACTATGGAGTGCTTTTCTGTTAATCTATGTTTGGGGACAGAGATCCTTGACCGCTGCATGTATTTATTTATCAAAAATCACGTCGCAATTGATTATTAGAAGAGGCTTATAATTAAAACTCCAAGCCTTTGAATGGTGCACCAGATAACCTAATTGAGTATCTATGATCACAGAACGCTGCAGAATGACGAAGTACTTCGCTGGCATCATATCCAACGATGTTATATTAATTTGCGTAGTAGTAGAAATGAGTGAGCATGCCTCCTACCGATCGACACCAGCCTTCCATCGTGTTCTGACCCTTCCTAGCTACCGTCGTGATGGGTGACCCCGGCTGGCAGCGCAACGTCCCCGTCGACCCCGGAAGAGGCTCGCTGATCCAACGGTTTTGCGCCGTAGTCCAGTAGGCGTGGTAGAGAGTACCATCGGGAGATGTCCAAAACACCTCCATGTGGTTGCTATTCATAGACACGGCGGATATTCCGCCGACATTGGCAGGAAAGTTCGATATCAGGGTTGTTGTCCACTGGCTATTAAACATGCCTATTGTCCAGTAAGATTGGTGAACCAGGCCATCCGTCCCGATCCAGAAGAGATTCATCATGTTCGGTGTGATTGAAAGAGCGGCAATCTTGCTCGTCCCGACAACGGTATTTGGAGCCGTGACTATGGTGCTCGTCCACATGCTTGTCTCGTAGCGGGCCACTTCGATTTGTCCTTTACTCGTGATCCAGGCTACAACCATGCTATCCGCATTTCTTGACATTGCGGTGACAGATGAGGGGTTGGCATCGGCATTTGCGTCCAGGACCACGTCGCGAACCCAGGAGTCACCATCGTCCACCGTGTAGGCATGCATAAGTGCCCGGTCATTTCTAACCCAAAAGCTCTCGAGCATGTTGCTCCCTCGGGAGACGACGCCAAAGGCCGTGCTCGGGTCAACATTCGTGCCAATTGGTGGGGTACCACCCCACCAGCCTCCATGCTTTCTCCAGCGTTCGACGTGAACAACTCGATACCCTTTAGGAACGAAGAAAAGCTCGTGGCGCTCCGAGGTGCGGGAGATAGCTGTAAGACGACCGCTACCCATCACGTAGGTAAACACATATTGAAATATTCGGCAGGTCTTCCAGTTACTTCCCTGATTCCAGCACGCTTGAGTCAGAGGAGCGCCCTCTCCATTACCGTGGAAGTAAAATAAATCTATCGCGTCTGGATTGCGACTCGTTGCAGAGAACTCGACCCCGGATGGGACCTCACCACGGGCTTGATCAATAGCTACTGTCCAGCCTTGAACGCGGGTAGTGAGCTTTGGATATTTAGTCTCGTTTACTACAAGTGTGGGTTAGTAAGTAACTGTAAGAGGTAACCTGAACCGTTGCAATAAGATCACATCACTGACAATGACTTTCCTCATTCACATCCTCTAGGCGCTGTTGTGCAATGAGCGCAAGAACTGGAGACAGAATATATATTATTATCTGCTTCATTGCTGCGCCGATGGTCGTTATCACCTTTGGGCGGTTCAAAATGTGCAATTTTCCGGCATAATCCCAATGGTTAACAAACGGAAGAGGCGCGTCTTTATAGTTTGCAATTCCCCCTGTAAGTGGTACTTACGCTCTGAGCTGATCTGTTGTAATCCTTTATAATCAGCTTGGCGAGTAAGAATGCAAAGAGGTGAAGCTGAACCAGATACGTCTTATGGCGCATCTAGAGAGAAACAGAAATGCCACTGGCGTGCGGCTGAGGTATAGGGAGCTGCCGTCTATTCGCTCGCGTGCGCTCAGCGAGGCCCAGTCTGACTGTATCAAGACATCATGCAGACATTTCTCAGCTGACAAACTATCAAGGCCATCTACACAGATCTGTTGGCAAACAGCAGTATTATGAAAGAGCATTTCTTGAAATATGGTGTAATAGTCTCCCCCACAGAAAGGATTATGAAGACGGGAGTTTTGTGAGGTAGGAACACTCCGCATTACGGGTGTGGTAACGATGTGTACATTAGCCATCCTTGGGGTATTTGAACGGATTCCATGAGATCCGTTCTTTCCTCACTCATTTTCTTCAAACCGGTCTCCCCTGAAAATTCGCCCCGAGATGTACGTGCAGGGATCGCAAAGTGGGTGACAAGCTGGTATCCGTCTCGAATTGATTACAGTACAGAGAGACCGCACGGATTCGAATCCCATTCGCTTTGCTTTCACAGACGTTAATTGATTTCACTTGCTCCGTACTCCAGCTGAAACCCTGAGAATTATTCATCTATATCAAAGCCTCAGTAAGATTCCCTGCAATCCATATTAATCGAGATTGGTAACCACTCCTTCCGTACGAGGTTTCATGTTGCGGCTTCTTGGCTCGGCTCTCCATCACAGTGCTCCGACACTACACTGGTGTCTTTCGTAACCAAGATATGCCGAGTATTATTCAGAGGTAAATCATCAAGTAACGTGCGTTCAGTGTCGTGGGTTGCATCGGCATAGGAAGAACTCTGGGAAGCCCAGGTCCCCGGGGACTGCTCCTTCAATTGCACCCAGGACTCCCGCTTGTTGTTACTTCCATCGCTATACCCACCGCCATCACTGCGATTCTTCGATGAGAAGCCAGTAACACTCTTGATATCCTGTGTGAATCGAACGAAGAATGGTCGTAGTACTGGAATCGATCCGAAAATGATGATGAACCACATTTCGGTCAGAACCCAGGTGTTGAGTTCGTAGATCGCATAGGTCAGATCCTCGACGTGCGTGATAGAGGCAATGGCGATTGTTTTGTTGATTCCTGCTATACCAGCACTATGCAACTTTAGATATGCCTTTTCACTTTGGGTCCAGATTGAACACTCACATCAAACCTCCTCCCATAATGAGACATAGTCCAATTTTGGTTGATAACTTCATCAACTGTAGCCTTCCAATGATGTATACAGGGTACGCGGCCAAAAAGAAGTCAGCGGCTGCTCCGATACCTGAAGAAATTTTTAGAAAATTGACAATCGCAAAGCCCTAACAGATCACATACTGCCCTGAACAAAGCCGACTTTGGAGCAAATATCAATCATATCACATTTGCCTGGCATGGCAATGTCCCATAATTTCCTGGTTGGTGTACATTGCTTGAATATCAAGATGATTTCAATGAAGTTGATCAGAGCCTGAATGCCACCAACGCTATAAAGAAGATATCTGCTCTTGCTCATGGTTCTGTTTTGAATGGTCATGAGGAAGGCGATGACGGCGATCCGGGCTATGACTAGATCGATAATGGCGAGTACCTGGGCGATCCAGCTCCAGAGGTTTGTTTTGACAATGTTGTCGTAGGAAAGAAGGTCCTGATGATTGCCGAGTCCGTAGCGGGCGCTCACTGTCATGGTGCATTGGGCCGCCAAGGCGACAGTCTTCCTAGGTCAGTTACATAGTCCTTGAGGCTGAGGTGTAGAAAAAAAGCCACATACAAAGGCCAAAATCACCCACACAAAATCCCATCGTAGTCCGAATACACCAGACGAAAGCTGGCCTCGAGGGTATACCGAAGCAGTCTTGGCTCTCAGAATGAACAGCACAAAGGCAAGACTCATTTCTGCCCAAGTCACCCCTAGAATCAAGGGGCCTTTGCCTCCATAGGTGACACTTGAGGACTGCGTCATGACTGCGTGACTGAAGTCCTGCGCAAGCGGTTGGGTAAATCGAGCATATTATGGCAGAATAAGACTTGAGCAACGGCAATGCGTCTATCCTTGTTAAATGCTAGTCTTTGGTTGTCATCGGTGCAAGCAATCCTTCCAAGGGTCTCCTTCCGAGCATTTCACCCTTCCGAATTCCCAATCAGGCAATGCATGCTTAGCTAAGTATGAGTGCCAGTTCAGACGCAGACATGATTGTCGCTGCCGTGTGTAGCTTTGTGTTACATTTATTGTATTGTACTCCGTACATCCTTCGTAATTGCGAGATATTCTGGGCAGCTCCGATCAGCGGGACCAACCATTCGACGCATCACGTCTCCACCCCGAACCAAAGGCTTAAGCTAATTTAAGCGTCTCCCTGGTCTCCCCGAGCGCCCGGTCAATCTCCCACACTTAGCGCGCCCTGGCCGGTGGGGACTGGCCGGGGGGTGGCTCCTCTACCATCCCATCCCTTGAGGCGCCATGCACGGAGGTTCTGTATGACCACGCCTCCGAAAGAACTTGATTTTGGTTTTATTTTTTTTCTTCTTTAGAGAAAGCATATCTAGAGCGCCCATGTAGTCCCAAGGCAGGGATCTGCCAACCAATCTTCCTTCGAGACCCCTCCTCAACTGGGCCGTGATTGCTCGCTCGCAACTCCACACTATATGCAATTTTCCAGGAGTCTAGACACCGTGAATCTTGAAAATGCGATAACTGAAGATGTACTGTAAGTTTTGAACCTAGGCTTCAATGCAACCTACGCGTGGTCTCTGGAAGAAATCCACGCCCGATTTGCCCCTGGATTGACTCCTCCAAAACCTATTCTGAGGTGTAAGAGGGTCTGCTCATATCGAACAACTTCGGGCGCTACTTTGAAAATACTCACGCTCTTCGACCAAATCCTACAAGGGGTATCGGTGTGCTTAGCCTTGTCATGGCGTCCCCGTACGTCCGTCATGGACTAGATTTGAAGACCCTGTTGCTCTCATTTTCCCTTTCGTGGTTCTTCCTCATTTCGTTGCTTATATTATCTCCACCAGTTTTCTGCGATGGCTTCCCAGCTAACTGTGACAGCTGAAAAATCACACATGCGTCTCGATACCACCGAGATCGACGAGGAGATGGAAGCCCTTGAGGGTTACGTGGTGGATCCCAGTCGTCATTTGAATCAAGCTTCCCAGTTGAAAATAAGTGCCGACGGTCGCTATGTGCTCATTCCACAGCCATTAGACACGCCCGATGATCCCTTGAACTGGACCACTACTAAAAAGGGATTGATCATGGCTATCATCGCCTATATCGCCCTCCTGGCAGACTATACGGGTGGGACGGCTATTGTCACAGTGATTCCTCAGTCCATGTAAGTAGTAACAACAGAGTATAGTCCCTCTGCCATGCTAAGCGATGGACATAGGGAATGGGGATTATCGCAAGAGACAGTGCAGCGAGCGGTTGTGGGCAACCTCTTCACTATCGGTGCATGTGGACTGTTCGTCGTTCCATTAGCCAGCTACTTTGGTCGCTGGCCAGTCACCCTGTTCTTCCAGTGTGTCATGCTAGGAACGTGTGCCTGGTCAGCTGCAGCGACAAGCTTTCGCTCATATCTTGCAGCCCGCATAATCAATGGCTTCTTCTGCAGTGTCGGACAAGGCGGGGCGCTCATGTGGATCAAAGATCTATTCTTCTTTCATCAACACCCGCAAATTATCAACTATGTCGAATTTTCAATCATTCTCAGCCCGTACTTGGGTCCATTGGTCTCCTCGTTCATTGTGTCGGAAGTGAACTGGCGATGGGCTTTCTGGATATGCACGATTCTGGCTGGAATCGCTCTCGTTGCTGTCTTCTTCTTGGATGAAACACTTTTCGATCGGACGAGTCCTGCTTCTTCTCGGGAATCCTATATCTCACGGTTATGTGGTTTTCAACAGGCTAAGGCTCCGCGAAAGGAGTTTGTGCAGAGCATGTCACGCCCAGTGGTTGCTATCACAAAGATCCCTGTGTTGACCGTTCTCATCTACTATTTTATGAACTTTGCCTGGGTCATTGGCGTCAATACAACTATCGGTATCTGGTTGACCAACTTCTACCAGTTCTCAACGCGAGGAATCGGTGAGTTTCCATCTCGCCCGGATCAGACAACACCTCAAGAACAGCCTTGAACTGACCTTTTGGTAGGTTACTTTTACTTCTTTGGTATCGTTGGATGCTTGATTGGATGGTTTACGGGCCATTTTCTGCATGATGCTGTTGGAAGATACTACACCAAGCGACACTCCGGCCGTCTTGACCCCGAAGCTCGACTGATTATAACATATCCTGCAACCCTCATCTGCTGTGCGAGTTTGATTGTTCTCGGGTTTGCGTTCGAGAAACACTGGCACTACATGGTGATTGCAGCGTTTGCGGCGGCTCAATGTGCTGGCGTCATGATCGTCACGACCGCCGTCAATGCTTACTTGTTGGACTGCTACCCCGAAGGATCTGGAGAGGTTGGCGCATGGGTCACGGCTAGTCGTAATTGGGCAGGCTTCATGGCGACGTATATTCAGATTGACTGGGTGGCAAGTATTGGGCCTGCCAAAGCTCTTGGGATTCAAGCAGCCCTCACCTTAGGGTCTCTGTGTTTCATGCTGTTCCTACAGATGTACGGGAAGCGGATGAGGCAGTGGCAGGGCCGCATGGTATTTGGGAAGAAATGATGGAGAGTCAATGAAACTACGCGGTCTTCTGTAAATACAACTTGGCGTGGTAGCATAGACCATCATTTACAATTACTACGCGTGAAGGCACATGTGGCGCCGAGCCGAGTAGAAGCGGAGACAGCAAACACAGACATCGGATATCGTCCATTCAAGTGCGAGCCCGATAATAAAACGAAAGGCAGAAAACTAGCTGCCCGGGGGGTATAGTATAAAATAGTACATGGAAATTCAAACAGGTTGCACGACTTCAATAGCCGAATAGCATGCGGCGCCGTAGCCAGGCGACATGAACCAACACGATTAGGGAGATTGGCCACTGCCCGTCTCAACAATGAAATAAGGCCCTTTCTTCTTAGAGGCAGAGTCAAGGGCATTTCCATTCCAAATGGCCTCTTCGTGGTGACAATTCCTTGGACTTGGCACACGCTGAACTCTTCGCCGTCGCCCGCTCACGCGCTCTTTAGCAAGAGCATCTTTGAGTCGGTCAAGTCCAATCGTCGTCTCCTTCACTGCGGCAGCGCTCTCATCCCGAATACTGCGCAATGGCTCGATGCCAGTTGTATCGACTCGCTGCATTTCTTGCACGAAGTGGATTTGTGACTCGAGAGTCCGTAGCATGGACTGCTCTTCTTCTGGGTTGGATGGCTGCGGTAGAGCTGATAGGCGCAGAAGATGGCGCAGTTTTTGCGGAGTGACAGAGGCTGTAGACAAGTCTGCTGCCTTCTTTGGAAGTAGAGACCGGACAGACCAGCTTGGTTCAGCCATGATGGATTCAATGTCGGTGATTTGGGATTTGGACGAGTAACGGCATCGGAGACACGGATTGCGAGCGATTGACTGCCACAGCCGAGTACCTACACGGTAGCTGGCCATTGTGATTGTAGTAATAAAATCTCTATGAGTAGACACTCATAGCATTACGGTGGCTTTGCGACCAGAATCAACGAAGGTGTTGAGTAGGCGAGGGACGTGAAGGTAAAGCTGCGGGCAACGGGCCGCCCAAAAAGACACCGCCTCGGACCCGCCGATCGATGCTCTCATTTGCATCACTGATCCACCTGGTCAACACTTCCCCTCGTCTACCTACAGATCAACTGCAAATTCACTTGCAGATTATTGCAATCAAGTTCCCGATCATGGCCCAAGATCCTCGTGCCCTCCTGCAAAAAGTGAGCTCGCTCTGTGTCCCCTCCATTCGCCGCTGCCTCCAACGAGGCAATGACGAAAGCCTAGCATAGCTGACCATGTCTCGAACCCCGCGAACAATCAGGCCGATAAAGCCCTCTCCAGCGCCTCGGGCGGCTTCAGCTGGTTTGGTGGACGCTCAGAGAAATATGAAAATGCAGCCGATCTGTATACCCAGGCTGCGAATGCCTTTCGAGTACAGAAGATGAGTGAGACACCCCCCCGCGTTGCCACGCCCACTGTTCGCAGGCATCTGTTGCCTTGCCATGTGATCTGTCACTGACGGCCTTGCTTTTCTGCGCGACAGACAAGGAAGCAGGTCAAGCCTTCGAGAAAGCAGCCTCCGTCCAAACTCAGAACCTCAACGAGCCCGACGACGCCGCCAACACTCTTCAGGAAGCATTCAAGGTTTACCGCAAATCCGACCCGGAGGATGCAGCCCGTGTCCTGACAAGCGCCATCAATCACTATGTACTACGCGGAAATTTGCGCCGTGCTGCAACGCAGCAGCAGTACCTAGCCGAGCTGTACGAAGTCGAGCTTGGCGATATGAAGAAGGCTTTGGAGGCATATGAGAAGGCGGCGGATTGGTTTGAGGGTGATAATGCCGAGGCGTATGCATCTCCTGCTCCCACATTGGAGAAAGATAAGTATGACTGATGACTTTCCCGAATCCAGGCTCGCGAACAAGCACTTCCTGAAGGTCGCCGATCTGGCTGCCCTGGAAGGAGACTACTACAAGTCTATCACAAACTATGAGCGCATTGCCCGCCAGTCAATCACGAACAACCTCATGAAGTGGTCTGTGAAAGACTACTTCTTGAAGGCAGGAATCTGTCATCTTGCTACAAAAGTGTGTCCAGAAATACTTGCCCAGTTACTATCTGTTCAAATCGCTAATCTCATGTCGCCTTCAGGATCTGGTTGAGACTACACGAGCGCTCGAGACCTACCGCGAGATTGACCCTGCCTTCACTTCGACCCGGGAGCACCAACTTCTCGTCGACTTGCTCCAGGCCGTGGAAGCTGGTGATCAGGAGGGCTTCTCTGATAAGCTCTTTCAATTCGACCAGCTCAGTAAGCTTGACAAGTGGAAGACCACCCTTCTGCTTCGGGTCAAGAACAATATCGAAGAGGCGGAGGAAGACTTCTCATAGACGGTGTTTGGATTTATTTTCTACCTTTGATTCCCCCGTCCATGCTGTGCAAAGGAACGTCTCGTTATTCGATGGACTCATTGTTCTCCCCAATTGTTATGCTTTCTTGCGTATCTAATCGCCTTTTTGACATTATTTTCTGGATCGGAAACGAATACAGGTTGTTGTTGCTTGCCTTGACCTCAATGGTTGCGGTGATGGACGCTAGTGTAGATGGTAATCAGTGCAGAATGGATTCCATTTAGAAACAAATTGATGAAAAGAAGAAATCGTAATTCATTATGAAGTGTTTCAGCTCTATTGAATTGTGCGAGATGCATCATGACGCCAATCCCAAACAACTCGGATATCGAGGCAATCGGTTCTCATCAACTCATGCGTTTAGAAATATCATTCCATCCAATCCGGCGAATGCAGCACGAGGGTGAATTTACAGAATCTCTTCCAAAGCTCTCGCGCGGCGAGGGAAGACACGCTTGTACAAACTGATACCAATAGAATCTTGCGGGTTGATCTTGGCATCGAAGGTGGCCTTGAAGTAACCGTGAGTACCCAGGCTCTCCTTGATGTATCCACTGCGACCACGGCGGGTCCAGAGTTGCAAGGCCTTGAACCACTGCACGTCCTCTGAGTTGAAGAACATGTAACGAACAGTGACGACCTTCTTGTGGATCTTGTACGGGTGACCGGTGAGAATGGCACGCTTGGCGATAACACGCTTGGGATCGGGGGCAATGACGGTGCCAGTGCCAATAAGCTCCAGACGGTCCATGGACAGCGCCTCCGGCTGGACATCGGCTGATTGGAGCTCCTCGGGGTCAGCCTCGACTTGCTTGTTTCTGAAGACGAGAATCGGGACAGCGCCCCAGGTCATAGGTCCAATCCATGTAGCAACGGCGCTGCGGCCGGGGTGGAGGAAGCGGTCGAACTTATGAACGTTGTTCGGGGTGTTGTCGCCAGCAGAGAAGACAGGGTTGACGACCAGGCGACGAGCTCCAATCTGCACGATGAGCTCCTCCTTGGACTTGATGGGCTTCTCGACGCTGGAGCTCAAGGTCATGTTGACGTTGACCACGGTGTGCTTGTGCTCGTGGCGCAAGAGAGAGAACAGGGAGAGAGGCTGGGCCTTGTGGCGGAGCGAGGCAGGAACTGCACGGAGGTGGACCTCCACGCGCACTCCAGGGTTGACACCACCAACAAGAGCTTCGCGGATGATGCGGTTCTTGGTGCCCTTGTAGTCACCAAACTGCAGGAGTCGGCGCCAGTCTTCAGGCTCGTATGGACGATCTTCGGACGTCTCCCACGGGCTGATCTTCATGTTCTTCAAGCCTCGGAAACGAGCCAAACGCTCACGGGCAAGCACATTGGGGTGCAATTCAATTTCGTCGGGGAACTCGAGGTCCTCCTCGGCTTCAGTGCGGCGACTCTTACGGTAATCTTCCAGCTCTTGAGCCTCGTCCTCTGGTGATGGGTCCAAGAACATCTCGGACTGAGGGTACTCTGAGGGGCCACCCTCGGTCATCGCATCTTCTTTGTCTGCGAAGAAGCCATCCTCGGGCGCACCAGTGACATCCATCTCCACATCTTCGTCATCGTCCTCGTCAACAATATCAGATCCAGAGTCTGAAACATCGTCAAGATACCAAGCGGACTGATACTCGGAGGTACCCTTGGGCAATCGCTTGGGTTTAGAGGGAATGTGCGAGTCATCATCGGAGAAATAATGGTGGTCATCAAGCAGAACACCCTTCTTCTCAGTGTCGGCCACGGAAACCATGTCGTCGTCCATCATCTCAATTTCCTCAGGAGCCACGACTGCCATATCATCCTGGTCAGCACTGGGGGTTTCCAAAACCTGTGTACCGTCAGAGGAATCGACATTCATCGCATCATCACGCTTGTTCTTAGTCGTGGCCAAGGGAGCCGCAGTGATCGAGTCAATCTGGAAGTCACCCCAGCCGGGAATATGAGCGATGCGGTCGGCTTTCAAGCCCTTTCCACGAACGACACCAGTGATAACAACATCGTCCACAACCTCCGAGCTGGCATTAGGCCACTGCACATCCTCGATGAACATCCAGCTACGCTCATCACGCCAACGGATACCCTTGGGGGTTGCAGTGCAAAGAGACCGAATGGCATTGGAGCACTCCTGTCGGGAATCGAGCGACATGACCTTCTCAACGGCAGGGAAGAAGTGGTTGATGAAGGACTTGAGAGAAGAGGCCACCTGGGGTCGTCTCTTGGCGGGGTTGACTTGATCCAGTCCTTGAACCACGGTGACGACGTTGGAGATACCCTGGCTCTCAATGGCACGCAAAAGCAGCTCGCCTTCCTCCTCAACCTCAACCTCGGCAGACATGACCAGGACCACAAAGTCGGCCATGCGGCAGACATCCATGGCATTCAAAAGATCGAATTTAGACTTGATGTATTGGAGGCTCTGGCGGAATCGGTCGACGCGCACCCGGGTAGGTCCGTCGGCGGAAATTTCGCTAGTGACATCGACGCTTTCGTTCAGCACACGAATAGCGGCATCGGTATCAATATCGGCGGAAAGCGGGACAATGGCAACATGACGGGGAGCTCCATGCTGGCCGGTGAAAATACTGGTGGCCTGAGCCTTCTCTTGGTGCTTCAATAGCTGCCTCTGACGGGCTTGGTTGCGGCGATCGAGTTTCGACTTCAATTGTTGGTGGGGGGTCTTGCGACTGCCCCGCTCTGTCTCGACCTTGCCTGTCAAGGTGTTAGTGGACAGAAAAAAAAAATTTGATACTAATAGATTTTTTTGATTATGCGTACCCTTTTGTTTCTCCTTCAGCGCACTCTTAGAGGCATGCTTGGTCTTGAAAGGCTTGTTGGCAGCCTTGGTGGTGGACCGATGGTGGTGGACCTGGGTGGGCGCCATATTGGCGTTGGACCCTTTAAATCGAAAAGGCAAAGAGTCCAGATTGAAGCGAGTCAAGATGGGCTATCCGAGAGCTCAATCTTTAAATATGTCACACGCAAAAAGAGTGAGACGAAAGTGTTCGATCTGCTGAACAGAAAAATAAAAATTGGCGATAAGAAAACAAAATTCGGCAGTGGAGAGGATAAGCGAGCGGTGAGCGCAAATCTTGGCGCAATTTTTCTGCTTAGCTTTTTCTCCGCGGTTGCGATTCTTTTTTGAGCAGGTCAACGAATCTTCAAATTACTCGCAAAAATGGCGGATTCAGCCTCGAAAAAGGCTGTTGTCACGGCCGAAGACCGCGCTGCGAAACAAAGACTCGCTGAAGCTCAGAAAACGTACGGGCGTGGCAAAGCAAACTCGATCAAGAGCGTTCGCGACAAAAAGATTCGCGGAACCCTCAAGGAACAGGAGAACCGACACAAGGATGCGATTCTGAAGGCCAAGGACGCAGAAATTCTCCTCGAGCACTCAGCTGGTTTTTTGGAGCCGGAAGGAGAGCTTGAGAGGACTTACAAGGTCCGACAGGATGAGATCAAAGAGAGTGTTGGATTGGAGACGGCCAAGAAAGGCTTCGAACTGAGGTTGACCGAGGCTGGACCTTACCGCGCGGATTACACTCGTAACGGTCGCAATCTCTTATTAGCTGGACGAAAGGGGCATATTGCGACGATGGACTGGCGTGATGGCAAGCTGGGCTGCGAGCTTCAGTTGGGAGAAACCGTCCGTGATGCGCGCTGGTTGCACAACAATCAGTTCTTTGCCGTGGCGCAGAAGAAGTATGCCTACATTTACGACCACAACGGTGTTGAGCTCCACTGCTTGAAGAAGCATCTGGAGCCTCTCTTCCTCGAATTCCTGCCCTACCACTTCTTGTTGACCAGCGCTGTAAGTATATCTGGTGATTTCCATTGAACAGTGGAATCGGCTCTAACATACATGTGCATCCTAGACAATGGCCGGCTTTATCAAATACACCGATACCTCGACCGGTCAATTGGTCGCCGAGCTACCAACTAAGCTTGGTCGTCCAACCGCCCTTGCCCAGAACCCGTACAATGCCATCCTCCACTGCGGACACCAGAACGGTGCAGTAACATTATGGTCACCCAATTCTCAAACTCCACTTGTTAAGGCGCTCGTGCACCGCGGACCTGTGCGGTCTATAGCCATGGATCGTCAAGGCCGCTATATGGTCTCGACCGGCCAGGACCAAAAGATGAACATTTGGGATATCCGCATGTTTAAGGAGGTGCACTCGTACTCATGCTACCAGCCCGGTGCTTCGGTATCAGTCAGTGACCGCAACCTCGTCGCTGTCGGCTGGGGCACTCAAGTCAGTGTGTGGCGGGGCTTGTTCGAGGCCGCACAGGCCGACACTACCAAGGTGCGAAGCCCATACATGGCCTGGGGTGGCGATGGCCAGCGCATCGAGAACCTCCGGTGGTGCCCGTACGAAGATGTTCTCGGTGTCGGACACGACCAAGGTTTCGCCAGTCTGATCGTCCCTGGTGCTGGTGAGCCCAACTTCGATTCTTTGGAAGCCAACCCGTACGAGAACACCCGACAGCGCCAGGAGGCCGAGGTGCACAGCTTGCTTCACAAGCTGAAGCCAGACATGATCTCGCTTGACCCCAACATCATCGGAAAACTAGACACGATCAATGACGAGAAGGTTCGGGAAGCCCGCGATCTGGACAAGAAGCCCGAGGATCCCATCGAGAAACTCAAGAACCGCGGCCGTGGCCGCAATAGCGCTCTGCGCAACTATCTACGCAAGAAGGGTCGCACAAATGTCATCGACGAGAAGAGACTCAAGGCCGAGGCGCTTCACAAGGAGCGCATGGCACGCAATAAAGACCGGATCCGTCAGGAACGACAGGAGCTAGGTCCTGCTTTGGCTCGGTTCGCCAAATAGGAGCTGGATCCTTAATTGTGTGCTTCTGCTTTGCTTGTTTCGCTTTTTGTCGAGCATCCAGATACCCAGCCGCGATTTTTTGTGAAACATCACCAGACTTCGCGGGCTGCTGCATTTCAGGCGTTGGAACGGGGGGGAAATCTTCATCATCTCATGTACTCCTTGGGTAGAATTGTGAACCGGAAAAACAAAAGCAAATGTCTTTGCAATGTATCATCATCAGCTGAGAGTTAACGGTAATCCAAATCTGAACCCGAAACCTGTTTATAAAGGGCCTCTCATCTTCATCTCCATCATAATCATCTACTCATCTACACTCCCCGACCCCTTCGGCGCACC
The DNA here is from genome assembly GCA_037356195.1 of Penicillium sp. F50. Lineage (NCBI taxonomy): Eukaryota > Fungi > Ascomycota > Eurotiomycetes > Eurotiales > Aspergillaceae > Penicillium > Penicillium sp. F50. Next base: position 2,181,897 of record JAYXSA010000054.1, on the reverse strand, counting down.
CTCCTTCCACCTCTTCAAACTCTCCTCATAAGCACCACTCCCCTTCCAAGCACTAAGAATCAAATTAACAATATGATCCATCCCCTTCCCATGCTTCACAACCGCAAACACAGTCGGACCTCCCTCCCTCATCTTCGCCGCATCCCGCTCCATAACCTTCAAATCCGCCCCCACAGCCTCTGCCAAGTCAATCTTGTTGACAACCAACAGATCCGAGCCTGTGATACCGGGTCCGCCCTTACGAGGAACCTTATCACCGCCCGCGACGTCAATCACGTAGATAATAAAATCTGCCAGCTCGCGCGAGTAGTTCGCGGCGAGGTTGTCACCGCCAGACTCGATGAGGAGCAGGTCGGTTTTGAATTGGCGTTGCAGGGTTTGGAGAGCGAGGAGGTTGGCGCTGATGTCTTCGCGGACAGCGGCGTGCGGGCAGCCGCCTGTTTCGATGGCGCGGATGCGGGAGGGGGCGAGGGCTTTGTGGCGGGTGAGGAATTCAGCGTCTTCGCTGTATGGGCGGAAAGATGGCATTGTTAGTATGACGAGTCTGTTGTGTCTGGGGAAGACGATCGATTCATCGTGTGATCGTGTGGATCAGATTAGATCTTACCGGGTGAAGATATCGTTGGTCACGGCGGCAATGTTATACTCATCACGCAGAGCATGGCACAAAGCCAGCATCAAGGCCGTCTTGCCAGATCCCACGGGCCTGATAGATAGTGTATCGTCAGCTACATCCAAGCTCTCACTTTCACGTATACTTCCAAGCGGGGCGCGCCAAAGCAAATCTGAGTCTTATAGATCTGTCCTGTTCACTGCAGGATTGACGTACCCTCCAATACCAACAGTGAAAGCACGATCCTTCCAGTCACGGCCCTCAATCAGCGGCATCTCCCGGTTGACATATGAACCGGGACCGTCCAGGATCTCGTGGGAGTGGCCGTGGCCGTTGAATGGGTCATCATGCGAGTGGCCGATGCCACCGTCGTGAGAGTGGGAGTGGGCCATTTCAACGGGTAATGCGTGTTCAAAGGGCTACTTATCAGGATTAATGTTGGGCTTGAGGGGCAAGCGGGCGTTCACAGGAATGGTAGAAAAGTGTGGCCGAGGAATGCGAGGAGGGGCAATTTGGTTTGAAGCAAGGGAACAGTGGGGAACTTGGCAACTTTGCGATAACAGAAAAATGCCGAGAGCTCTTGGTCGTCTCCACCAGCTAGGCCGATGCCGAACGGAGCTCGCCGGCTCGGCGAACGATGGAGTATCTAATTTGATGCGGAGTTTACTCATCGAGTATCATCAGCACAGAATACAAACAGTTGGACTTGCACACTACGACACTAGGATGAGGAGAAGAGAAAAATGTGCTGGTATGTATGGATTCGTCAAAATAGCGGCAAGAAGATGAGCCTCGAGAGCACCGAGAGTCATCAAGAAAAACCTTCAAGCCCGGTATCAGGACTCGGAGGGAAACCCCCCAAATGCACGCAGACGCAATTCCAATAAACGCAAAGCCCGACGCCAGTGCAATCGCCAAGACGGATATCAAGGATTCGGCCAGGTAATCCAAAATCAAATACAAAACAGACAGGCCGTCAATAAAAAAACTAACGAGCAAAGCAAGAGCAGAAAGGGCGAACGCCCTCGAAAGAAAAGTAATAGACCAATCCAATAATTCGTCAAACCCCCAGACGTGGCAAAGCCATTCAAGGCTTGTAAAAAAAAATCACAAAAAAAGGTAAGTTGGAGAAGAGAAGACATGCAGAATCAGGCGATGTGTCCAGACCATCCAAAGAAACGCTGAAAGGGAGATAGAGTACATTAGGATCGGAGGTGACCAGAGGTCAATGAGGAAAGGCGCCCACGGAGATCCCCTGAGCTTGTATATCGCCCACACCCCGAGAGAGTGCTGGTGAGGAAGATTCCGTGGGCATCGATTAACTCCATCATCGACCGGTTTTATCGTCAGAATGCCGAAAACCGTAGGAGACGATCCTTTGACATGGAAGATCAAGGGATCTCAAGATAAATCACAAAAAAAATTCACAGAGGGCCAAGGGAATCCCCTCGCCCCAAGTATCCAATGGTGCGCCAATTCCCCGCATCTTATAACGATGTTCCGAAAAAAGAGAGAACAATGGGCATTAAAATGTGTGTGGCCGACGTCGATCAGGATCAGGCGGCCGCCCCCTTCTGTCGTTTGGGCACTCGAGGACTGGCCTTGACCTTGCCGGCACCTTGGATGGCAGTGCCATTGACTTCGCCGCCTGCACCACCATCATCGGGCTCGTTCTTGACGGTGCTGGCCCGTCGGCGCTTATTGCCTCCAACATTCGGGCTATTATTCACCAGTTGGGGTGATGGTTGAACAGCACCCTGCATACCTGGTGGTCCGGCAAGCTGACTCTGAGCAGGGCTTGCGTGTCCTGAACCAGTCAGATGGGGCGATCCCTGAGCTCCGGGTAGCCCCAGGTGGGCCATGGCAGGAGACGCAAACTGCGAGGGTCCACCCATACTGGGGTTCCGGGCGTTGGGAACTTGCTGCATGCCAGGGTTCATTGGCGTGACAAACCCGCCATTGGGGTTCTGAGTCGGGAGAGTGCCCACCAGGTTGTGAAGGGCTTCGGGAGGAGAGAATTGTGGGTTCTGTTGCGAGTATTGGAACAGGAGTTGCATCTGGGAGATAGTCTCGGCGACTTCCAGGAATCCCATGACTTGCGTCGGTACACCGTTAAAGGTGACCATCGACTCGGGTAAGGATATTTGCGGGCTTTGCTTTTGAGCCCGCTTTGCCGTGTTCTTAGGAACCTTGGGGCTTTGCTTTTGCTCAGAGAGCTCCAAGGATTGAAGTAGATTCCGAGGAATAAATTCATTATGGCTGGTCACAGTGATGTCCAGCATCTCGAGTTTATTAGCCATGTCGAAATGGGCGCGAAGTTGACCGTGGGTGAACAGCTGGATGAACCATTAGTATCGCAGTTACGAAGAATCGATTCAGGACAACGGAGGACAACACATACCTGACAATCATTCGTGAACCAATAGATGAATGAAGTCCGAGCGCTTTCAACCATGTGCCCTCCATTAGGCATATCCCGTTCTCGGGCACCCTCGACAACCATTTGAATTTGACGGATGCCGCTCATGTACTGAGTGAGGTAATACCGTGCCAATGCAGGAGTCGAGATTTCGAACTGTTTAGACCCGACCTGAGGGTTCCATACACCCTGTCGCAACACACCTCCGGGAGCATAGAATCGGTCGACGAAGGACTGCCAGTACATGAGGTCCTGTGCTTCACCACGAGACTGCGACATTGTTAGTCCGGGATTCGATTAGATATACGTAAGAAGTCAAGGTCATCTGCATACCTGAAAGCCACTCAGATGTTCTGCATAGGCATGCAAGCATAGAATTGTTGTGCCCTGGCGGTTCATTCTTTGCTGCATCATCATAGCGGCATTCTGTTGCTGCTGAGCCTTCAACTGGGCTTCCTGAGCAGTCATTGGCTGACCCTGCTGGCCGGGTTGCTGAACCTGCTGGCCCGGCATACCATGCTGAGGCTGTCCTTGAGGTCCAGGGTGTCCAGGCTGTGGTCCAGGTTGTGATGTTTGAGGCAACTGCTGCGGTTGAGGGTTTGGAGTAGCCTGGGCTTGCTGAGGTCCGCCCTGTGGCTGTTGAGGTTGGCTCGATGGAGGCTGGGGAGTTTGATTTGGTTGAGGGGTACCGCTTTGCGGAGGACCATGCTGGGACTGAGGAGTTGCACCCTGAACCTCGTGCATGTTGGGAGGCTGCACTGAGCCGCGCTGCGGTGTGTGCTGACCACCCTGTGCATTATTCGCCTGAGCTTGTGCCTGAGCCTGAGCCTGAGCTTGCGCCTGTTGCTGCGCTTGGTGCGCTTGCACCTGCTGAAGAGCGAAGAGCTGCTGCTGTTGCTGCTGTTGGAGGTTTGGGGGTTGACCGTGGGGGACCTGCTGTTGGAGATGCATCATTGCGTTGACTGGTCGCATACCCCCAGGATTCGCTTGCATCGCAGCCAACTGAGCGGCACTCACACCCTGATTACCATTGGGTAGCGTGACAGGCAGACCATGTTGCTGTTGCGCCTGCTGTGCCTGTTGCTGCTGCTGTTGTTGGATCATCATGCGTTGACGAAGGAACTGTTGATGCTGTTGCTGTTGCTGGTGAAGTAATTGCGGATTGTTGGCGACTAAAACATTGGAAGCATGAGAGTCAGCATGCGCCTTCCCGATAGTGTTGTTATCCATGACAGGGACAGGTTCCAAGTAGACTGGTTGTGGACACATCATGGTGGGGATCACCGCGCGCAATTGTTACACGGCCGGGGGAATGACGGGAAGAAATTAAGACTCACAATTTTGCTGAAACGCTTGCTGCTGAAACATATGCGCCTGCGTAGGATTCAGATGGGAGAGAGCGTGGGCATTCGGCATAGGGCCACCAGGGCCGGCGGTTCCAGCACCTGGGGGCATCCCGCCCATCATTGGGCCTGCCTGGCTTACTTGAGGTCCTCCTGGCGCCGACACTCCTGGATGCATCTGCTGCACCATCGCAGGTCCCGGATGTCCAGCGTTAGGATGTTGAGCGGCCATTGGGTGGTGGCCGGGGGGAAGCCCGTGTGGCGGCATGCCTTGATGGGCAGGGAACGATTGCGCCATCATCATTGCTAGCAGGCGGAAGTCACCGCGGACAGGAGACTTTGAGGACGATGAATCGCGACCGCGACAAGGAGGCGACCGAGGGTAGAATAGTCGATGAGATTGGTGCGCGTACGATAGAAAGACAACAGGCCGCTTTTAGAGTTCGGAGAGGAGGCCAAGACGAGGCAATTCTGGGTTCCAGCAGACGCGCAAGACCGAAGCATCGATTCGTTATTTCCACCCAGTCGATCACCCACTTCGCCTTAATGAAGACCTCTATTCTCCTGGGGCAGTTGGCGTTAGTGGGTGAAGTGATAGAGGGAATGGTTGACAAGAGAGATCGGTACGGTTAGGTGAGGGTTTGGGGGGGGGAAGAGACGGGAAAAGAGACGGGACAGGTTCAAAGTAATAGGGAGGCGTGGAGGGGCTGGGTGTCTGCAGGCTGAATAGTAGATCGATCCGGAGACCCCAAAGGATAGGGGAAGTATAGATCAGCTGAGTAGATGAGGAGAACTCACAACTCTCAAAGGCCCAAAGTCGGTCAAGGTCGAAGCGGTTCAAAGTGGACGGCTGTCGCGGGCGCCCGTACGGTCAGGGAACAAGAATGATCGCCCGGTGGGAGCGAAGAGGGAACTGGGGACGGAGGATCCGGCTCCGAGGGTGGAGGATGTAACCGAGCCAGATGGATGGGCAGATAGCGAGATATCCAGAGCAAGAGCACGTCGAGCCACTCTAGGAAGATCTCGACGAAAAAAAAAATCCTTTTGCTTTTTTCCTTGCTTGGTGATACCCTTAAAAGTGACCTCCTCAACCCTTTTCAACCTTCACCCTGAAGCGTGTTTTTTTCTGCGCGCTTTTGCCCAGCGATTCCAATACTGCCACGCTAACCCGACTGGGTTGGTCACGTGCGGGTTGTGTATTTGAGCCGGATTTTTTTTTCGTCTTTACAAATTTCTCTTCTTTCATTCCTGTGCTCCTCGCCTCTGTTCTCAGGACCGTAACCTGGCCCTTCAATAATGACTGGAGGATTGCCTTCGTCGGGATGAGAATGGATGCTCTTACCATAATGCGACCTTGCCACTAATCCTCATGGTACGCTGACAGCAGCCGATATCTAATGGTAAGCCCAAATGTGCTTTTTTTTTCCTACTCCCCTGGTTCAAGGATGACAACACCTTTTTACTTCTTTACCCACCAAATCGACCATGACGAGACAGTTCGGACCTCCCTTTCCCGGTTGGTCTGCTACTTGCCAGTATATTTTGTCTGAGAACCATTTTGAAAATACCAACTTTCTGTTTGGATATATGCAATTGCAGGAGACATGGACTGACCCAGCATTTGCTTATAGGATTCATTTGACATGCTCAAGCACCTCGGCCATCAGACAGTCATTTTCACATTATGCTCGAATATATGATTTCAATTTGATATTTTTTAGTTTCCTTCTCTCGATAAAGAATTCCTGACCTACTCTTACATTTTTATCGTAGAAGCCTTCAGGGCGTCCTCCGATTCACAACTTTACCGACATCCTAGTCGAAGATCCCTTATAGTGCGATATAGTCGTGTCTTGAATTCACTGGCACGATGAGGCCACTTTTCCGTAGGTACCTCATAGAGAACTAGAAGGCGGACAAGCAAAATGATTAGATATATACATAGTTGATGTCTTCATAGATCTGAAGCAACGACACCACACGACAGGTCATCTGTGACCTAGAATATTTTTGTTCGAAAGCTTTTCAGGTAACTTAAGATTCTTACATCTTCTCAAAGAGGCATAGACAGGAAGTGCAAAGAAATTGACAAGCTCAGTCAAAATTCTGATGCTCAGAAAGGCCATGCCAGGGTCGATGCTGATCAACGAGTACGAATGACCGAATGGACTGCTGAGCCGTACAAATGGCCTTCCGCCAGGGGCGTAGACATATGTCACGTGATATTATATTTCTCCGGCGGCAAACGAGCGCGCGGTCCGTTCTTCACGACCGACAAGGCCATTGACTTTCGTGACATTGCCCCGGATGTATCCGTCAATGCCACAGGTATGGCGATCTATTGCACGCCCTTGTCGCTTCGTCGCCCGTCGTCGCCATGCCGCACCCGCGCGACAATTTCACTTGTCGCGCCAATGGCTGTCGCTGCCATCTAATGATCCCCAGAATGGATCTACGCCGGCAACCGATTTAGGGGACGTGGTGGGTAACCACCACTCGCCCAATTCGAACGATAAGGCTATGAACTCTGATACTCCTCGGACGCCGGTCGAACAAACCGCAAAGCCCGTCTCCAGACCATACGGATCCGCCGTTCGCAGAGCCATGAGAAACAGACAATCCGAGCAGCAACAACAGCCAAGAGCATCAGCGGCTGCGTCAATTCCTAAGTGGTTCCACGAGCGGAATATAGTGACTCACGGTACCGATGGACGTTCGAATGCGGCTCAATTCCAGTCCCAGGTCGAAGTCAGGAAATCGAAGGTGGACTCGAAGACAGACACTGCAGCTCGAGGGGAGTCGGCGCCTGGTGGTGACGGGGAGGATCCTTCTGCTACGGGTAGGTCATCTGAATCGGAGACCCGCTATGCCGTGGCAGAGGAACTGTGGGATGAATTATGCGCGTCAGTCAAGGCGGGTCTAAGACTGCCACCAGCGCAATACGCGGGAGAACCACCGGCCAAAAAGTCGCATCTGGTCCTTCAATACCCTGGCCCGGACGGTATCTTGTTTTTAGACGCGATAGTCCAACGACTTTCCCACGAGCTGAATGCCGACCTTGTTACTCTCAACGCCCAGGACTTGGCCCAGCTTCTGAGTGAGCAAGATCTTGCCGAGGCTGGTGCGACCTCCGCGATCCGATCTCTCGGCTATGAGGTATACCGACCCCCAATCACTGCCTGGCCCGAGCCCAATGAAGGTGAAGGTGATGGAGAGGATGATATTGCGGAGATTGCTGGTGCTCATGGGGTGCGCCCTGAAGTCAGTACCCCTCGATTCATCACAATAGAGGCCAGTAGGGATTCGGGTGATATTCCGCTGCCCAACTGGTTAGGATTGAAATCACTCGTGGCGTCGATCAACGGCCAGGACCAGGAGCCCAGCATGATGCGAGGCTCTGGACAGCGTCTTGAGGCACGATGGGTTCGCCTTCTCAACGAGGTGCTTTCATCAGCTGTCCAGTCAACACAATCAGCCCAGATACCCGCTGAAGATTCGGGAGAGCCTTCCACACCGGAGACAGATGCGAGTAAGTCTGCTCTGTCGCGCGATACTATCGTTCACATACAAGACTATCGGGATATCCAGAGCTCAAGGGAAGGTTCTAGGGTGATTTCCCTCTTACAAAAAGTGATTCAAGATCGACGACGCGCTGGGTCAAGGGTCATGCTCGTCGGCAGTACATCCCAGGACCTTCACCATTCCGCCCCACAAGATGGCTCAAGGATATTGCAAAATGTCTTCGATGATAACTTCTCCAAAACACTTGTCATAACACCAGCGATGGAGTCTAAGGCCGTCGAAAAAATATTCGCGGAAGACCAAAAGAATCGGACGATGGATATCAACATTCGCCATCTCCAGTCCATGCTGCGCTTCCGTGTCAATGAAACATCATCCGCAGTGAAGAATAACATTCTTGGTGACCGGGCTTGGCCACTAGATGCGCTCACGATCAAGCAATCCGGCATCAGAGACCGCTTCTGGTCCTACAACCAGGTGCACTGGGTTGCAACTCTTGCACTAGGCACCGCGGAGCCCAATGAGCCCCTTAGCTTGGAACACATCCGACGTGGAATTGAACTCATGGATCGCGGAGATCGAGTCACAAGCGATTGGTTGCAGGGGAAGTCATCTAAGCAAGCCGAGTCTGGCCGTGGGCAGAGCCGAGAGCAGCTTTTAGCGTCTCTGCGCAAGACATGCAACTCCCATGAGAAAAAATTGCTCAACGGTGTCGTAGATGCAAAAAGTCTCCGCACCACATTCGCAGACGTGCATGTTCCACCCGAGACCGTTGACGCTCTCAAGACATTAACATCGCTATCACTCATTCGCCCAGAGGCGTTCACGTACGGTGTCTTGGCCACCGACAAGATCCCCGGTCTCCTGCTATACGGACCTCCCGGTACCGGTAAGACGCTCCTGGCCAAGGCTGTTGCGCGCGAAAGCGGCGCGACTGTCCTTGAGGTCAGCGGATCTGAAGTATACGACATGTACGTCGGCGAAGGTGAGAAGAATGTGAAGGCCATCTTCACCTTGGCGAAGAAGCTCAGCCCATGCGTTGTCTTCATTGACGAGGCGGACGCGATCTTCTGCTCGCGCACGGGTGCCAGCAACCGCACCTCGCACCGCGAACTTATCAATCAGTTCCTGCGTGAATGGGATGGAATGAACGACATGTCCGCCTTCATCATGGTAGCGACCAACCGACCCTTCGATCTGGATGACGCCGTCCTGCGCCGCCTTCCCCGCAGACTGCTCGTGGACCTACCAACTGAGGAGGACCGGCTGGCCATTCTGAAAATCCACCTCAAGGGCGAACAACTTGATCCCGCCGTCGATCTGGCCGAGCTGGCCAGGCGGACCCCACTATATTCCGGATCCGATCTGAAGAACCTGTCCGTCGCCGCTGCATTGTCGTGTGTACGTGAGGAAAACCAAGCCGCGGCACAGCACCAGGGTGACGAACCTTATGAGTACCCAGCTCGTCGCACCCTGACTCGCGCCCACTTTGAGCGTGGAATGGAAGAGATCAGTGCTTCGATCAGTGAAGACATGTCTTCTCTGTCTGCGATTCGCAAATTCGATGAACAATATGGCGATCGCAAGGGTCGGCGTCAAAAAAGTCCGGGGTGGGGGTTCATTGCTCCTTCTACGCAAGAGACCACAGCTGATACCGCGCGCGTCCGGGCATGACTGATGTGATGTGGGTTCGTCGGTGGCACGGCACTGGCATTGAAAAAATCGCTTTTCTTTTCTGTAATATTAGTGATACGATAGACATGTACCAATATCCGCAACAGTACATATGACATGAGGGCTGGTGTTTTGGCGCTCCGTGAACCCTTCGTTTCCGGTCTAGCGAGGTCCTCCTTCTTTCCTATATCATCTGTTTACTATTCACAGGCTGTCCACATTCATTCTTTGCCCCTTGCTGACTTCCTAAGAGGTCCAGCTAAGATTGTAAATTCTTGACCCAGCCAGTCGTTTCCAAAATCCTAGTTGGGAAAACGTGGCCATTTCCACGCAGGGACATGTCAGTGGTGTTACGTTGATAGTCTCGTGGCACAGCAATAGATGTATAATCTGTGGGCCTATGATTCCCCAATCTACACTGCATCTATTGTCTACATAGACTACATTACTCAAAGTTGCGTGATCGTGGGATCAAACAATCATAGCGTGTATGGGACGATTACCCCCTCCCCCAGCTCGCCAGTTGTGCTCTATCTATTTTCAAATTTCTGGATTGGAAGGGCAGAAAGCATCAACTTGAGGCGTCTCAGATTCGTATGTTGCCTCCAACCATCGGAGACATATCCCCGGTGCAAGTGCTGTGCTGTATTTATGACGTAGCAACAGAATGACTCGGGTAACAAGATCACGGTATATGCTACAAGGATGTGTAGGAGGAAAATCTGGATGAAACTGTGAGAATGAACAACATTATATTGCACAGCTCAATGGATGCGATCGTTTGGTGTCTCCACTGGACTAGATCTTGACGGGGAGGTCGGATCTATATGTCCAGCCATTACATAAGGGATAGCACACCTTCACGTATTCGAAGATTTCAATAATAGAACGAGCATACTAGTCGAGAAAAAAATCTCCTTCATCTCGGATTTGCTTCATCTTATAAGCTCATTTCTCCTTTCAACCGTCACTTTGGCCAAAGGGCACGAACCCTTGGATGAAAGGCACGTGCCCTCCGATGACATCGCACTCCGCTCTACCCGCCACTAAGAAGAGCTCTTTTCCTCTTCCAACCCAACGGGACGATCGAGGGAGCGGACGCCAGTGCCGGGGTACAAGAGCTGTTTATATCTTCTACTGTTCCTGCGCTATCCTGCCCCTACTTGAATCCAACTGCTTTTCGCCGAGACGAGAACAAGAAAAAGAAAGGGCCCCACCACCCCCACCGTTGAAAACATGTCAATCGAGAATCGCGACGAGGCCATTCGAGAGGCCAAGATCTTTGTTCGCCAAGTCGTGCGAAATGACTGGGAGTTTGACTCTACCCTCTACGCCGATGGGAAGCGTCCCGGACCCTCGACATCTTCCACGCTCACGGATGGTGTCCTTTGCGAGAATCGTCAGGTTGTGGAATGGCGATACCGCGAATTTGATAGCGCTGGCTCAGAGCTGGAGCCGCAAACGTCTGATAGTGACTCGGACTCACAACCACCAGGGAGGGTGGCAGGGGACCCTGAGATTGACAGGCGGCGCCGGCGCCGGCGGCAGATGGAAGAGGAGATGGCCTGGAACGAGGGGTTGCGGATGTTCATGGCTAGACGGGATGCGTGGTCTGGGGCAAGGACACAGCGGCAGATCCGCGCTAAGGAGCAGAAACGCAAGCTTGCTGCTATGCAAGGTCAGACAAGCAGGTCGTCTGATGTAAAAGGGGTGAACGCTGCCGAGGACAGTGGTGCGGGGAGTCACCCACCCACGGACCCTCAGGCCCATGCCGAGACTGGTGACACCCGCATGCTTGCAAATAAAGCAGAGTCGTGTCTTTCAATCACAGAGAAGGACAAGGTTGAAGAACAACTGCGCCACCAGGAACAAGATGAAGAACAATCCACCGCACCTGATGAGGAGAACAAGCGCAAGGAGTCCACAGAAACCTGCATCACCGAGCCGGATCAGACCATCGGCTATACTCCGCGCGACACCACCGCTGAAATTGACGATAAGAACTCGGGCGACGAGTCGGACTCTGAAGAGGAAGAAGAACTCGATGAGCCTCTTGTTCCCGTTGCACCTCCGTTTATCTCCTCCTCTAACCCCGTTCGCGCAACAATCACTCCTTCAATCTACCCTTCGATCTATACCAAAGTCGTTGTACAGGGTATGACCCCCACCATCCCCGTCAACCTAGCCGACTTGACCAAGGCAATGGTTCAAGGATGGAAGGCAGATGGACAGTGGCCTCCGAAGCCAGCTGTCTCATCCATCGTTCTCCAGGATGATGCCTCTGTCCCGAAAAAGGCTGCCGATGCTTCTGCAGAAGGAGCGCCGCAGTCAAGACGAAAGAACAGCATCACCAATGCTATGCGCAAGGTGTTCCATATGGGAGCGCATCCATTCCATCGCCGTGGATCAACCAGCCAGGACGCTGGCGCCGCAAACAGTGCTCCCGGCACCGCCGCTTGAACCCGTGCTATGTTGAACGGGGATTGGTTTACCGCAGGAGCGTGATTGACGAGTTACGACAGAGAGATCTCTTTTGTGCCTTCATTTGTTCACATTAATTCCTACCTGGTCTTTCTGACTTGATGCATTCGGCGTGGATATTCTGGGTGGTTTCGGATTCCAAGTCTTCGTGCCTCTGTTACTTATCACCACATGACATGATCTGGGCGCGAGGGTTTTTTCTATATTCCTTATCTCAATACTCTCATGACTCGACTCGCCACGCGGCTATGTTATCATTCATACATGTCTCTCACAAGTAATCTATTATTCGAGAGATCCTACTTACAGCCTCAAACAAGCAGGTCTTGATGAACCTTGATTGAATTTAGTCTATTTTTAATGGGTAACATGTTATACAGAGACGATGCATTTGGGCTCATAATATCTTTTAACCATCATACCAAATTCATGATCATCACCAAACGCCAATGCTAAAAGTGCAACAAAATGAAAAGACAAAGTCTAAGGTAAAAAGTATACAGCCTCTATCCCATACTAGTCATGCATTATCCCTTCTCACTCTGGGAGCAACTTGAATCGCTCGACCCGGTCCACAAAGTCCGAGACAGCATCCTCAAACTCCAGTCTCGTTGCATCCGCGTTGTCGATCAAGGCGGTGACCTCAGGCTCCATAGTAACAAGCTTTGAATCATGACCAGGGCGAGTATAATAGTACATGCTATCATGGAAAGACCAGTTCCTGAGACAGGATTGATGATCCTCGAAGGCAAGCCGCCGAGCACTAGCCATTTGTGGAGGCAAATCGGTGGTAGAACCACTTGTACTCGGAGCAGTCAAATTGGCAACAGCTGCATCCGACGTCGATTCAACTTGTAGCGAGGACACAGCTCTGAAGAATTCACGAAACCACTCGATGAATGAGAGTACACCTTCCGCGGCATCGGTTACACGGTGGACATAGTCTACTACGACGAGAGATGAGGATATCATATCGACGAATGCAGTGAGCAGTATCAAGACGACGGGGTTTCTGAGTAGGGCTGGTCGATTGGAGAGAGGGCGAAGTGCTTGGTATGTTGATTGGAAAACAGCTTCGAAAATCCGCAAGACGGAGGAGACGCAAGAAGAATCCATCGTGTTCAAATTGAACAGCAAGTCGTTATACACGAATGTGATGCTTTTGACGATAGGCAGGCAAAGCAACCAAGCGGTCGAAGTGCTGAAGGCAAGCTCAATGTATGCTGGGAACACACATTGCAGAAGAGTAGCCCGAAGAGTTGGTTTGTTGAGCATTCCCGACTCATAGCTATCCGTCATAGCTGAGTGTAGCTGACTGGCTAGATGATGATGCTGACCATCCATAGTGGCTCTCTCGACAATACTCTGGATGAACATGGTCAAGGTCTGCAATTCCTTACTGGAACACAACTTGGGCTCGTAACGCTTCAATTTTGCAACAATGTAACGTGGGTCCGAGGATGGCAAGGGGAACACAGCCGGGTCCGTGAAGAAGGGGTCGACAGGCCGGATATCGCTGGTCAGTTCTTGCAAGAATCTAATGATGCGGTGCACAAAGTCGACATAAGCACCTTGGGCGGATTCGACGGCTCCATTGCCGAGTTCCTGATAGTTGCTTCGCATGGCAGACATCAGTCTCTGGAGCATCTCGGAGTATTCTTGCTTTGTGACGTTCAAGTCTGGGCTCTCCAAGGCTTCGAGATTTAGTACATGCTCACGCATATTTGACAAGATGCTCGATAGAAGTGAGATCCGTCTCTGACTGAGCTCTTCTAGTGTGATTTCATACCGCTCACTCTTCTTGTCCTTGGTGAATGGAAGATTCTGCAGCAGTGGATCACAGGGACTTCCATTCAAAAGCGCCTCTGTGAGACGATGTTGGAACTTCAACATTGAAGACCGCTCCGCCAGGCTGGAAATCCACATACCCATGACTAGGACTCGACTGTCAGAAAGGATGCGTCCATCTTTCTCGATACACCCTGCCAGGAAACGCGGTGTAAATTTTCGAGTTTGCACAGTCTCCCGGAGACTAGCCCAAGACTCAACACTAACAGGATCCAAGTAGTTATCCCACTGTCTGAACTTGTGAAAGACCATGATCTGGGCAATGGATGTCCAACAATCCACAACGCTAGTAAGAATGGCGTCCTCAGGGCAGTGGTCCTCACCAAAACAATTGGAGAGCAAACGAGAAACAACAGGATGAAGGACTTTTTCAACATGCTGGACGGCTTCGCTTGGGGGGTCTGGTTGTATCATGGCATGATCGAGGCTTTCATCCCAGTCAACATCCTCAAATTCCTGACTATCATCATCCATTGATACAACAGTCGCGGGGATGGCTTTCTGCACAGCAGCACCTGATGCAATGGCAGGTGCCTTCTGAACGTAGACCATGATTACCTGCAATGCATCAGAAACGACTATATTCACTCGTGCTAGCTTTGGATTGAAAAGTCCCAGCAGAGACTCAAAGGGTGTCATTGCGATGAGACGCAGTGCATGCTCGATTGAAGGTGCTCGTTCAACAGCGGTCTGCATGCCATTCAGTGCCATGGATAATAGATTCTCGATCGGTCGCTGGTTCTGAGCAATGGTGCTTTCAATGAGATGTTGAGAGACTCGCTCGCCACTCTTGCTCTGCGCTTCAATTTCTTTCCGTGCATGCGCATGCTGTTGTCGAAGCTCACTCACGAAAAAACTGTGCCAATTGGCGAACGGTTCCAACTCCGGGATGTCTTCATTTGTTGACAGCTTGAAACGAACAAGTCTTGTCCATGCGCGGAGATTGATGCTACAAGTCTCGTTGTGCGAGCTAGCTGGATGAACCAGGTCTCGGATGATCTCGACGCGAAACCGTAATCCGGGAGGAATAACCCAGTACAAAGTACACAGGAGGTCATGATGGTTCCTCAAAGCATCGAGATCCTCACGAAGGAGAGGCTTCTCTTTTGGATAGACGCGACCATGATTTGGCAAAAGTCGCCAAGCAAAGTTCCGGACCTTCTTGTCGTCATATCGCTCGGATAGAAAGCGCAGGCCACTTGCAATGATCTTCAGCAAGGTATGGAAACATGGTTCCCCCGGTTGCAATTCCAATGACGGGTTTTGATCAAGCTCATCGAGAAACGAAGGGGACCCACGGCCCTCCTCGAGCCTCAAGTTATACAGAGTGTTCTGCGCAAAGAAGTCATAGAGAGTGTCGAGTATAGGTCTGCATTCCCTCCACCCCCATACATTGATTAATCGATGACATCTCTGAAAGAGCGTTCGGCAGTATACATTGTATGAAATGGGCTGAGTTTCAACGTTGGCGCGATAATTGTCTAGAACGGGAGACAAAAGCTTCTTGACGAGCGACCAATTATCATGCATAGCTTTGAATCGGGTCTCTCGACGGGCAATGCCATGATTGTCGATATCATGGAAGGGGAGAAGTGAGAACATTTGACGCCATCCCGTCTCGAGGCGCGCAACATCCCTGTCATTACGAGCGATAATTTTGGCGCATGCATCGACTTGAAGCTCATTGAATATCCCATGCAACATGTTCGAGCTGCGAAACAAAGTCTTAGTAATGACATAAGCTTCTGCTGTAGGGAACTGTTCGCGAAGGCCAGTTTCTCGCTGCTCGGCCTGCTTGTTCTCCTCGAACAGGCGTCGAATCTCGACCATCCCCGTTTCAGACAGAATCAAAGCAATGGTATCTGTGGCACATAGCTTGACAAGATTCAAAGCTTCAATGGTAAGCGAGCCTTGAACGAGGTCGTGAGAGGAAAGTTGAAGAATCTGGTTTGCAAAAAGCAGGTTGTAGCACGCAATTCGCACGAGACCACTCTTGTTGTATTCGGTTCCAGCGATTATAACAGCCAGAGAATCCCTCAGCGAGGAGACTAATCCCGTAGTTCGCGAAACGAAGCTTTTCCGATCAACTGGGTCGATGAATGAAAGATGGTCCGAGATATAGGTAACTATCGACCGGTATGCATGAGATGCAGCCATCAGGCCTGGTACTGCATCATCTGGCGGTGATAATGACGCGCTCTTGTCAACATCGGCTAGAATCATATCGAAGACAGATCCCAGTTCCGAAGATACCTTGTCGTTCCACGATCCCCATCGTATCATCCGATCTTTGACAGCTATTGACGAGAAGCCCGCCTCGTTGTCCAAGTTTCGTTTTGTGACTTGAAGTGAGCGAGAGAAATCCCCACTGCCTATGAAGGTAGATTCATGGAAGAAGGTACCGTCGCGTAAAGGTAGTATCCCAAAATCAATCGAATAAGAGCGTTGCCAATTGAACATGCCACCCAGGCTGAAGGATGATGTTTGAGCAGGAGCGGAGGTCGGAGAGTCTGAGTCATCAGAGATTGTTGTTGTTGGATCTTGATTCTGCACAAACTCGTCTGATTCAATATTGATGCGAATTGGGCGATGTTTCTTCAGACGGCGGCGAGTAGATTGGGATTTCATGTCTGATGCTCCTGTCTCGGTAGCTACCAAAGACGGTCTCGAGAAAGCCTGAGAAGCTGCTAGCCCTTTGTCGGAGATGTATCGATCAAGAGTGAGGCTAGGCTTGAAAGTCCGGGATGAATATTCATGTCGGTAACTTCGATTGAGCAAAGTCAAAGACCGACGGAACAGGTCTTTTGAAGCGGACTGATTCCCCTGAGGGGCTGCTAGGCTTGTTGGAGCGGGTCGGGGATCATTTCGCCGCAATGATGTTATTGGCATATTTCGTTGAATAATCCACTGATGACCACGTCGCTCTGACTGTGCAGCCGATGCAGGGTCAATAGTTGCGTTTGAAGGGGCTGCAATTTCAATAGGAACTGAAGAGTCCCTGGCTGGCGCCGATACAGGCATAGGTTGATCATCGTGGTCTGCGATGGTGTCGATCGCTGCCGAAGCGAAATGGTTGGTGATACGCGGGCTCTGGGCAACAGGGGCAGCACGACGACTGCCAGTTGAAAGACCCGTTAGCGTCTGGCGCTTGCGAGGCTTCGCTGGAGTCCGTGTGGTCTTGGCCCGTGGAATTACTCCTCTTTTCCAGTCACGCAGAGACTGGTTTGCATCTGCCGTGTCCAATCTCGAGCTCAGCTGCACGAACTTCCGAGTCGGGCTCTGGCGACCCTGATCTTGACGTGATCGAGCTCCTCTTGCAGCGATTCGCAAAAACTGTGGCTGTTCTTTCCTAGGCCGGGCAGCCACGTCCGGAGCATCCAAGATACCCAACCGTGGTGCTAGCCTTGATGAAGTCTGTTTCGTCCGACGCCCTCCATAGGAAGAATCCGTGAGTCTGGTTTGCCTTTGCAAGCGAGCTTTCTTCAAGCGACGTTCATTTTGACCCGAGCTTTCCTTCGATTTTACTCGTTTCACGCCTTTTCCCTTTTCCCGAGGGCCGGATGTTTTGCGAGAGATCGGTGCAAGCATGTAATCGATCCGGTTATCCTCCATAGCGTCTCCATCTCGGTCGAAGACATTCTCTAATTCTAGTATCCCTGCCAGTCGTTCCTGGGCATTGGTGCTGGCAGAGACAGAGATATTGGTGCTTTGATCATCATCATCCTCACTCTCGCCAAAGTCTGCGAAATCAAACAAAGCTCGACTCGGACCTTGATTTACTTTCCCCGATCTTTCAGTTTTTCGAGTTATCTTCTTGGCGATGCCTTTGCCGTCTATCCTCGCAAGTTGTCGATGGTTCTGATTGGCTTTTGGATTTTCGGATTGCTCGGCATTCAGCCGCACCCAGGATGCAGGAAGAACGCCCCTTGTCCTCCGTTGTAATTCCCGAATACGACGATCCTCTGCACTTGCTTCGGGCTCCGCAGATGCTTGTCGGGATGCTTGCGTTTCTGAGTCGTCATCGATCTCAATGATGTCGTCTGGGGGGTGCAAGACCTTTCCGTCGACTTCACCTACCCCTGGCGTCGCTGTTTTTGACTCTCCGCCAGTAGTTGTTGGAGGTGGTGTGAATTCAAATGAAAACTGCAGACCATCGGATGCTCGTGGTGTTCTTGAAGATGATGATACACTCCTCGAGTGCGGTGGACTGGACGGTACGTCAAATATAGACGATTCCTGCGGATCATTCGCCGTAGTGTTGACGTTGATAACAACTCTGGGTCTGCCATGGCTTTCGAGTGAACGCTCACGCCAATGGTTTGAATTTGATTTCTTTCTCCGCTTTTGTGAATGCACCCGTTGAATGGACACGGTTTGATGATCACGCTGCCGAGATGGCCGCCGTGTTGAATCACCTTCAGGCCGCCGCGCAGACCTGACTGGAGGAAGAAATTCTTCTGGGGGAGGACTAGAGCGAAGTATGTTAGGGTTGAAATCATCTTGCTCCTGGCTTTCATCTGTTGTATCATTTTGCTTGCTTTTTTGTGCGGGTATCGCCATTCGCACCGGTCGAATCCCTCTTTCTTGCATTAGCCTCTGATACTTGGCCATTTCCAGGGCGTATGGATGCAATTGAATCGCATTACGCTCGCGAAAGGATCTTCGCGCTGGCTGAATGCGTTCCGTCGAAAACTCTCGGGGAATTTCAAGATCCAGGGCGTTTGGATTCGGATTTTCCGGAGGGGTTATTGCTGAGCTTGTCTCCATCTCATTTTTGTCGAAATTCGGTGACGAGTGAAGCGACGACGGAGGCGATGACAAGGGAGAGTCATCATCTGACAGGTCTTGTGGTGCAATCTTCTCCGCGGGCACATTATTGGAATGATTGGTCGCAAAAAAATTCTTTGGCGGTGGTGGCAGGATGAAGGCGAGCTCATCTGGGGAAGAGCTTCGTGATCTCCCTATATCACTCGAAGGATGGCCGGCTAGGCTCTCGGGTCCCCTATTTGCTTGACGCTCTAGACTTGGCGCTGGCCTAGACGACTCTGGGGTAGCTTCCTTGCTTTTGGTTTTTCGGTCAGACCTGACATGCGTCACTGGCGAAGTAGGAATATCCCATATATCATCGTCGAAATCGGGCGGCAAGGCGCGGGGTTCGTTCGCTTTGTCACTAGGTAATTTCGTTGCTGAATTTCGTTTCCCATAGGTCCTGGGTACTCGTCGTGGCTTCGATAGCTGTTCTTCCAACGGAACAGCTTGCGAAGAGACCTCTGCAGGAGATTCCGTTGCCACACTCGTTGAATCAAGTTCCTGCTCAAGAGGTTGCCCTTTCTTGACCGGAGTTGTCGAATGCGAGTGGATGAGCTCCTGAGAACCTTCAGCCAATTCACCGCTATGTCGTTTCTCTGAGGGGGTTGTCGCATTTGGGAGCTCTGAATCTTTGGCATTCGCAGGACGCTTGTCGATATTCAACATCATCGCGGTAGGGATGGGGATATAATCGAGATCGACCTCATCGGTCGCGTCGTCAACAGCCGGATGGCTTGTATCAAGGGAATCGAAGCCATCTTCTTCGTCTGAGTCTGGGACAAACCCTCGTTTCCGCCATGGTTCCATTTGCATCCTCGGCGGGGATGTCCCATGTCTCTAAGGAGTCATCGAGTCACGTCGCTAGGCAAAGGAATGCGCGCAATGAATCTCTCGAGATACAAGACACGATGAAACAAAGAAAGTGAATTGGCCAGTGGGGCCTTAATTTTGATGTGGGCGTGCAGGGAGTGAGTGCTTGACGCGTCGATAAGAGATTAACTTGGGTGGACGCGCCTCTAATCGGCGTGAAATCGCTAATCAGTTAATCAGTGGACGATAACAACCCGCGGAACCCATTCCATTCCATTCCCGCAGCACCTCCGAGTCCACCTTCAACCCTCTCCAGCAGCACTTCCGTAAATACTCCATCTCCGGCTTGGTCTGTCGCCATGAGCCGCAATTTCTTCCCTGTGGTTATGGCTATTGGTGTCGGTATCTTCACAGGTAATGATCCTCTTCTCTCACTTCCGCCTTCAGGTGCTCTCACAATCACTGATTCTGACGTCAAATTCGTCCCCAGGCTACTACACTTTCCAGCCAACTTTCCAACAGATGGCGATCGAAAAGGATCAATTGCCTCAGCAGCGAAAATCTACCGTTGTCTCTCAGGAGGACACCACCGCGCCCACCAATATCGCTAGCGAGGGCTCAAAGGCCGAGGCTCGGGGCAGCAAGTGAGCCGTTGCATGATGCTAGCTACACTTGACAGGCTGAGAGCAAGTATTGATGTTCTGCCTCAGTCTCAAGGGCAATTCACATTGTTTGATCGAGACATCAGACACTTCATGTTTGGTACCATGAAAGGGTTGGTTTCCAACCATGACAACGATGGGGGTCTATCCAACCCTCCCGACTACCATCTTCCTGCGCAGTGCACAGTTAGCACAGATGCCATCTGCAGGAAGACAACATGACTGCTTGATTTGACTGGCTTGATACATGTCGATATTTGGTGCAAAAACAACGCCAAGTGGACTGGAAAGCCTCGAAGACGCTCTCGGGGTTGTATATAATGTAAATTACTGTGACCACGAATGGTTGAATATGCGAATGTATTTTTTATCTCGACGAACACGATCCTCAACGCCATGCCTTCCCAAGTGAGAAAAGAGAAGCACGTACATGGCCGGCCCTCTTTACGAGATGTAACCTAATTCCCAAGTACCCCATGTGGATGGTTCCCAATACGCCCAGTTTCCTTCAGATCCCTATAAATGCTCCATTAGATTTCCTCCACCATTTTGCCGTTCCCGGCGGCGAGGGGTGCACCGAATAGCCGGCCAGCAGGGGTACCGAGCCACTCCTCGGGCACATTAATCTTGCAGCCATTCTGATTGCTGATCCAGCGGACCATAGTTGGATCGGCCTTCTCGGGATCGGCAGGTTCTTGATCGGCGGGTGTAGCCTCTGCTCCATCGGCAGCGGCTTGTCGGCCACGGCGCTTGGGCGGTTGTTTGTTCAAAAGGCGGTTGATAGTGTCCATCTATCTGGAGTCAGTAACGGCGTCTCAACAATCGACGAAGAGCTTGACTGGCAGGCCAAATTCTCAATGATCAATGATGGCGGGTATAGCCTTAATCTTACCTTTTCCTCCTCATTGCGCTTCTCGCTTAGGTTCTTGCGTCGGCGGGCCATTTCGGCTCGACGCATGGCACGCTCCTCGGCCGTGAGGTGTTTCTTCACTTGAGGTTCTGTGTCCTGGTTAGCTCAAAATGGTTCTATGACATGAAGGCCTGGGACATCTGAATACTCACCCATGGGAAGTTGGAGGAAATCATTACCAAGGTTGCCGCGTTGGCGCTTGGTAGTTCTGGCGTTGTTCAAGGCGATCGCATCACTGTCCTCCATGTCTTCATCCAACTCATCTTCCTCGTCCTCTTCGTCAAGGTCATCAACATTGACATCAGGAATGGCACTCTCTTCCTGGTCTTCGAGTTCACCCTCGGCATCAGTGTCAGTGTCAGACAAAGCCTCGTCATCTTCATCTTCATCAACTTCATCCTCTTCTTCCTCTTCCTCTTCCAACTCCATCTCCTTCGCCTCGACGCTTTTAGCGGGCTTTCCACGGGGGGCGGCTGCTTTGGTGACTCGCCTCACCGGCGGCTGAGGGGGAACATCATCCATGTCAATGTCGCCGTCGGCATCGGCGTCCTCGTCATCTTCTTCCCCGGGAGCATCCTCGTCATCGACCTCATCTTCTTCTTGATCTTCGAGGTCGTCGTCATCATCATCATCATCGTCAGATGTGGGGACTTCAACAATCTTCCTCTTATTGCGACTGGCTCGTGGCCCTGTCACGATGGGATTCTCTTGGAAGACATTGACTGTGCGGCGAGCGGCACGACCACCTGTGGCCTCACGCAACTTTCCAGCGGGCATTTTTACAGTAAGACGGAGAGATCTGGCAGGCTCTCCGGGTGGATCCTCAGAAGATCGGGAGACTGTCACTGATGATGAAGGTGCAGCGGCAGAAGCACGAGTGACTCTTTTAGATCTGCTGCCCATGTTAGCTTCGATATCTGGGAGTTCTTCCAGAGATGCACGCGGGCGACGAGAGCGGCGAAGATCCATGTTGTTGAATGATACTCAAATTGATTGGAGAAAGTGCAATGAATACAGCCGTCCACGAGAAAGCGGGGAGGCCAGTAGAGGGCGAGACAGTACAGGGGAAAGGCCTCCGGAGCTTGTTTGGGCTTGGTGGGTGCCAGGAGGGGAGGGGCCGGGAGATTGAAGTAAGAAGCACGAAGCCTGTCTCCATACGTCCGAATGACAGCTGAGCTGAGCAAACCGGGAAGGTGCATGGCCTTGGGTTGTCTCAGGCGCCACGTTGGTGATTTCCATGAACAAAGCGCCCCCAGCTCCAGGGATCTCGAATGGTCTCCTCCTGGCTGCCGTGTTCCCCGATTTCTCGTACGAACTGGAATAAGGGAAAGGGGGATCCAGGTGCATGATTGCGAGGGGAGGACAAAAGAGCAAATGTAACAGTGTCAATTGACAGGACTTACTGGTACTCTTTTTTCTTATTTCCCTTTCAAGTTGCCAATCTTCGACGATCCTGTCGCTGACGCTGAACGAGCGAACGAAGTAATCACCGCCATTCTGCCGGGCGGTCACCACAGAATTTTGTACACATGCTTGCCTGAACCTCAAAAGTATCTTGATTTCTCTGACTCGGGACAGATTGATTTAGATGGAACATTGGAAGACCGTTTGAGATAGAAAAGTAAGTAGAATGCCAGATTAGTGCTTAATTATCTTAGTGTGCAGTTTGGGAATGAGGTCAAAGGTATAAGCTGATCTAAGCCTTTCGTCTTATCTTGCTCTTGCGATCGTACTGGGTGAGATCAAACACCATTGAAGCATTTAAGAGATAACCATGTAGAGATAGACCCAATGCAAAGATTTGACCTTATCGTCTAGCATGGGATTATCTTCTATTTTCGCTGTATGTGTCCTCCGTTCCGACTCGGTCACTTAAAGACGGAGCCAGCCGAGTCGGTGCGACAGCCGAGGTCGGGCTCACATGGCCCCAACTCTCAACTGCCCCAAGTCCGGGGAAAAGACCCTCTTCCTAATCCCACTCCTCCAACCCCCTTTCAACTAATTCTCTTCTTTGATTCTGACACTCAAAGTCAGATTACAGACACAATGTCTGATCGTTCATCAAAGTTACCGCCCACTCCCCCGACGCAGCGGCAATCTGGATCTGCTCCAGCAGAGCAGTCCTCATCGTCACAATCGCCGAGCTCCGACGATGCGCCTGCATCCACCTCACGACAAGACCTTATTGACCAAGCATCCAAGTTCCTTGAGGACCAATCAATCCGTAGCGCATCGACAGATCGCAAAATCTCGTTCCTTGAGTCGAAAGGCCTAACTTCTGACGAGATCCAACAACTCCTCGGCGTCTCCCGAAATCCAGAGGCGAGCAGTGCCGACTCAACCGCGGCCGAACCTCAGCCACAAGAAACATCTTCATCTTCCTCCTCGTCTGATCAGTCTGAAGTGACTGCTTCTTCGCCTATAACTGCATCTACCTCACCCTCTCCTACCACCATGCCGCAGCCACGGTCGGCCCTCGCCACCTCCACAACCTCCTCCACCGTAGCGCGCGATGTGCCCCCAATCATTACCTACCCCGAGTTCCTCTTCCAGCCGGCCAAGCCGCCTCCGCTGGTAACCATGAGCCGCATTCTGTACACAATCTATGGCGCTGCAGGTCTCGGCGTCAGTATCTACGGCGCCAGCGAATACTTCGTCAAACCAATGCTAGCGACTCTTACCAGCGCACGCCTGAATCTCGCCAGCACTGCCAAGGAGAATCTGGAAAAGCTAAACGAAAAGCTGGAACAAACTGTGTCCGTCATCCCCGCCAATCTCATCGCGCGTAAGAACAAGGGAATAGAGGAGGGGGACGAAGACTCGAGCGACACCGATTCCATCATCTCAGATCCGACAGAGCTCTTCCACCGAGACATCGGTACCCAGACCACCCCGGATGTCTCAACAACCTCGCGCTCCTCGTCATCGAAGGATCCAGCAGAGACGGCTGCTGATGCGCCCACTATCGCAGTTAACAAACACCTAACCCGCCTCGAATCTATCCAATCGTCACTGAAAGAAATTAATGAGTTTGAGAGGGACTCCAGTACCTTAGATGACTCGATGCGCACCCGTCTCACAGATCTCCACCACTACCTGGACGGGTTGATGTACGCGACGCCGAGTTACACTACGACCACCGCGGGTTTCGGTGGTCTCTACTCTGGAAACACCAGCACTGGGTCAGACAGCAGCTCGTCTGGTGTGCGCAAGGCCGAGGAGGACGCTATTGCAAGCTTCAAGGCGGAAATTCGGGGGGTGAAGGGTGCGCTATTGAGCGCAAGGAATTTCCCGGCTAGTCGAGGGGGGAGACTGCCCGGTGGTGTGGCTGCGCCTGGGAGGTGATGAGCGGGTTCACCTGGAGCGCAATTTGATCTCCATGACCAAATGAAGTGTATATAAAGCGTGAAACTGGGGATAGGAATTTGTAAATCACCGATTGTCAACTTCTGACTCGGCTCCGATTACAGGATTGAGAAGATGCATCAACATACTCGCATTAATTTCACGTCTCGTCTATCTCACTTTAACCCAACATGCACAGCTATCCAGAACAGACCTTTTAAACAAGAATAATGGAAATGAGGAAGGTGAAGATGAGGATTTTCTTTTCTCGTGACACAAGTACTTGATCAGACTAAATCCCCCGAGCACACAACGCAACGGGAAACAGACATTAATAGTAACATGAACAAGGAAGGAGACGAAAAAGATAAGGGTAAACCAAAACAAAGCGTTAAATCAAGTTCTTATTCATACTTTCTTTCGGCGAGGCCAACGTAGTCCTGAGATAGGGCTAGTGAACATAGGCCCCACTTGATCCAAATTGGACGGGGCTTCATGGCGTAGCCTTGCTCATGCTGATGAGACGCTTAACACCGACCTGGGTTATGAGTTAGTAAGAGATTAAAGAAACCCGTAGATAGAAACACTGACCATCCAGTTACCACACTCTTCCGTACGGTTGGTCATGATGTCGAGGTGGATCACACGAGCAGTTTCATAGTCCTTGGACTGGATAGCACGCGCGAGGTTGGCCAGATCTTCCACGGTGTTGGGCTTGAGCAAATCCTCATTGTTCAGGTGGTCAAAGAGGATATTCAAGCGACGCTCAGCGTCATCAACCTGGGCCTTGAAAGATGTGGGAGCGCGGGCCTTGACGCGCTGCATGTCTGACGAGAGAATCTCATAGACGGGCATGGCGTTGGGCGGGATGTGAGAGCGGTCACCAGGGGCTAAAGATACGTTAGTACGTTGGACTTAGGCATTAAGATTCCAGGGATACGTACGGTACTTGGGTGTAGCTGGGGGAGGGGGTGCTGCTGCTCTTTGAGACTGGGCAGTTCCGGGTCTTGATCCTTGGGGAGGAGGGGGCACGGCTGAACCTCTGGGGGGAGGAGGCACAGCTGAACCCATGGGGGGAGGCTGAGCAACAGCAGGCCCGCTAGGGGCGTAGGGGCTGGCTACTGAAGGGGGTGCCGCCGCCTGGGGGGCATATGGCGAAGGGCTACCCTGTGGGGGAGGCGCAATCGGCGGGCGAGCCTGCAATTGGGGGCCAGTGGCCTGGGCAGCCGGGTTCGGGGCGTACCGGTTGGTTGGCGGCGGCATACTTGGCGGAGCATTGTATGGCGATGGCCCACGGGGGATTGAAGCGGGCGGGGACATGGTCGATGTGGGAGGAG
Source organism: Penicillium sp. F50 (assembly GCA_037356195.1). Classification (NCBI taxonomy): domain Eukaryota; kingdom Fungi; phylum Ascomycota; class Eurotiomycetes; order Eurotiales; family Aspergillaceae; genus Penicillium; species Penicillium sp. F50. The sequence goes on along the minus strand of JAYXSA010000054.1, from coordinate 2,156,124 downwards.
ACTGGGGCAGGGAAGCATAAGGGTTGACTGGAGGAGGTGGGGATGGTCCGGTCATGCTCGATGCAAGAGGCGACGTCACGCGGGGAGGAGCACCGGCCTTGGGTGGAGGAGGAACGGAGGGTGCACGCTGAGGTGGTCCAGGTGGAGGTGGACCTTGAGCAAGAGGAGGAGACTGGCCAGGGAACGGAGAGCTGATAGTAGCGGCAGCAACAGGCGTACCACGGCGGGGGGTAGGGGCCTTCTTCGCGAAGCCCTCAGGCAGATCATTCCACGCATCGAGGCCAGTAGCGGTGGTATACGTGGTGATGGTGTTACCCGGCGACTGGGTACCTGCGCGAGGGGGGGGTGGAACAATACCGCTGCCAGCAGATTGACCACCAAAGGTAGACTGAGGACCGTAAGCAGGAGCTTGCATACCCTGCGTTGGCTGGTATCCAGCTGGTGTATAGCCGCTGCGGGCGGCACCACCAATTGAGGCGTATGGGTTGGCGGGCTGGGATGGAGCGGCGTTCGAGGGCGCAAATGCATTCACCGGCGGTTGCACAGGAGGAGCAGCAGCGGTGGGTGGCGCATAGGAGCTCTGCGCACCGATAGCCGGGGCCACTGGTGTGAAAGTCTGCTGGGGCTGATAGATGTTGGGCTGCTGAGGGAGAGGCTTGAAGCTCTTCGCAGTGGCAGCGGCCTGCGCTTTCTGCGGGGCCTGTCTCATCGCGAGATTGATACGGTTGCGAGCCACTTCAGCCTCGGGGTGCTTCGCAGGCACGAGGTCAAGGTACTTCTGAGCGATTTGCAGCCGTCCATGGGTAGCGACAACGTCGGCATATTCAATATACTTCTCGTACAACGTGCTGAGGCGCCAGTTGGAGTCCTTGTTCTTTTCCTCATCCTGGAAATTGGTAACCTGGCGGAAGATGGTCACTTTCTCGATCAGGCCCTGCAGGGCACGAACATGGATAGAGAAGGTAGAGTTATCCGTGTCACTCTCGATTCCTCGTTGCTCATTCTCACGGAGTTCCTCAACCCAGATGGACACGGCCTTCTCGAGCTTGGAACCAGCCAGGAAGCAGAACGAGGCATCCTTGCGGGCGGTCTTATCACCAGAATCGCGAACATGCTCTTCAAGACGGTCACCGAGCGCCTCGCAAAGGTCAGGGAACTCCTTCTCATCAGCAAAGGTGCACAGGGCAGCCATCACCTCCTTCCAGTTGGACAGATCAGCGTTGTGAACCACATCCCAAAGGTTCTTGCCAACGATAGAAGCGAGCAGGCGCATGTAGTTGGGACCACCAGTCTGCTTGGAAAAGTAGTACTCCTGTGCCTTTTCAATGCACTTCTGGCCACCGCAGATGGCAATCATGAAGGCATCAGACATGCGGTCCTCGGCAAGAGCCACATCAAGAGCGTTTTCGAACTTGCCAAGAAGCAAGGAGCGGGTAATCTTCTGCTCTGCCGGGCTTTCAGAGCCGTTGAAGATCTGGAATGGGTTGTTGGTCTGCGCACCCTTCGATGCGGCCAACTCCGTCAAGAAGTTGTCACTGTCCGGGTTGGCATCGAACATAGACTGGAGACGCTTGTGCTTCTTGGCACTTGACTTGGGCTTCTCAGCCACTCCGTTGGTCTCTTCATCATCCTTCTTGCCCAGGCCAAGCTTGGACAAGCTATCGGCAGCTTCGTCCGCCGAATCTTCGAAGCCCAGATACTCCACAAGGCCCTTGCGGGGGTTCTCCGACAGCAAGGCCTGGAAGACCTTCCAGTCGGCCTTCTCCTCTTCGGTCGAAGCTCCGGCAGCGCGTGTCTCGCAGAGACTGCGGAGATCACCCTCCTTCAGAGCAGTCTCAAAGCTCTCGGTAGCGTTGCCTACACTTGAGTCGACTTCGAATGGAGTGATTCGAACCTTGGATGTGCGAGAACCCTTCTCAGATAGGCCGATGGAGACAACGCGGCCACCGAAGCCGAACGAGGCACCACAGGGACGTTCAAGCCACTTTGGAGGCTTGGGAAGAGAGAACTTGGAAACTTGAGGCTGCGTTTGAGCCTTGGCAAAGAAATCTTCACCATCCAGGGCCTGGTTGTGGTCGGCGATGGCTTGAGAGTTGTCCTTCGTATTTTGCAGGGTCTGGATAGAGATTCTGCCATCAAAGGAAGCAGTCGCGAAGAAGTTGGGATTGTGCGGGTTCCAGCGGGTTTGGAAGGTCCAGTTAGTAACAACCGGGAATTCGCCGTATGCCTCGCCGGTCTGGGGGTTCCAGCAAATGTTACGGTTATCTTTACCAGAAGAGAGCATAAGATCCGGATCCTGGTCACACCAAGAGAGCGAAAGCACTCCGGATTCATGGCCCTTCAGAGTCTATATCAAATCTTGATCAGTATCTCAATTGGCAGGGTTTCGTGAATGGATGCATAACTCACACGTTCGGGGGCATGAGAGTTTCGTAGATCCCACACATAGATGAGAGGGTCTGACTCGAGAGGGGTGGCGGTGATCAGCTTGGTGGGCTATAGAAATATGATCAGCAACGGCAACAACGCAGATCGTAGATCTACAGGAATATTAATCACCTTCGCGGGGTCCCATGCAACAGCGCTGACAGCTTTCCGACCCATGTTGTTTAGGGTCAGGCTCTCCTTCTTAGTCTTCACATCCCAGACGGTCACGAAGCCGGCGCTACTACCAGTCACCAGGATGTGCGCGACCTTCTTATTCCAGTCCAAGCACTCAATATCATCTGTGCGAGCGGCGGTTGTGCCCAATCGGAAGGGGTTCTCGACATTGTTTAGATCGGAAATAAACAACTCGCCTTTCGCGCCACCGGTGGCTAGAAGGTTAGAGTGCTTGGGATTGAATTGGAGGGCTTTGATGGCGCCGGAGTGTTTCGTGGTTCTCGAGATCAACGAATCGCTATACGTGGTCAACCAACATATTCTAGACAATAACGATCGAAATGCCACCTACCTAGATCCAGCAAGCAGCTTATCGGCGTTCCACAGATCCAATGAACCATTCTCCAAGCCACCAGCGATGACGCCCCGCTTGGAATCATCGAACTCGGCCCAGGCCAGATCGTTGAATCTAATCAATCCTCGAGGTGAGCATAAAGGAATCATTACGGAGTTGTGTGGATTGCAGCTTACCCAGAGTCGGTATCGATCTTAGCTACAGGCTGTAGCTCTTCGCTGGCATCTTGACGATCCAGACTTAAATCCCAAAGCTCAAGACATGTCTTGTTGGAGAAATCAACGTCGACGGCACCCGCCCGGGTTCCGGTAGCAATCAATGGTGATGCAGCCCCAGGAGACCAGGCAAAGGTGGCCGTCCTTGGGATCTCCCGCAGACGGACCATGTTAGCGGGGAGGGATGTTTGTGGTGGTGAAATTAAAACCAAGACAAATCAAAGATCCAATCTATGCAATAAATGCAAATCCCACCCCTGTACAGAATTGACAACGGGGGTGTGATGCTCGACTGGCCGCAGTAAACCAAGTGGCCTCCTGGACTTGGAGGGACCGGGGAACCCGCGCTAAACCCTTTTTAGATCTCGCCAAAACACTACCCCCGAGGCTTGTCGCACGTGATATCAAGTTCTCTTTCGCAACCAGTCTCATGGTCAACGAGAACAACCAGCAGCTAAAGAGTGTTTCAAGACCCATCTCACCAAATTTGGCAATACTCTGCATGAAGAGACTCTCTTCCTGCATGAAATTGGGTCCTTGAGTCATTCTTTGGCTTTCATATCGAAATCCAGTATACAACATGAGTGAAAGCACGAGGCTCAAGAGCACGGTCTACGTGGGTGGTCTCGACCAGGCCGTGACAACACAGGTACTGGCGGAGGCTTTTGTGCCTTTCGGGGAGGTCGTCGACATCACATTACCCAAGGCTGACGCGCCCAACTCTGGCGACGTCCACCGCGGCTTTGGATATGTCGAATTCGATCTTCCCCAGGATGCCAAGGAAGCTATCGACAACATGGATGGAAGTGAGATCTACGGTCGCACTATCAAAGTCGCAGCCGCCAAACCTCAAAAGGATGCCAACGAGGGACTGGGAAGCAAGACCGCCATCTGGGAACAGGTACGTGGGGCGATATATTCTCCGTTGATTATGATGGCATAATAACTGACTACACATGCTCTACAGGAGGGCTATCTAGCCAAATATGCTGTGGATGAGGAGGACAGGCAAGCAGCTGAAGAGGCTCGACAGGCCAGCAACCGGCCTCAAGATCCGATGCAAGGCCTTGAGCAGCTCGACGTTGCAGGACCCAAGCCCGAGTGAAATGCTCGATTACGATGGCCATGATCATAACGAAAGACCACGAATGACAACACATTTTGCCGAGAACACAGGCTCGAGGGTGTTCCCTCCGCGTAAAAGCTGGGCTATGTACACACGCTCCGGTTTCGAGCACGTCTTGATTTTTTTTTCTGGATTCTCCTAATTGTCTTACCGGAACTTCAACCCGACACAAAAAAAATACAGGCGGCAAGAGGTTATAAAAATGGGGATCGCATTCTCAGGAGCTCAGATAAATATGATGGTACACTTAGTGGTCGCGGCTCTCGGGGCTGTTGCGGTAGAGACGCAGGGTCTTGTCGGTCATGAGCTTCTTGGTGCTCGAGTAGATGGCAGCACCGACGGCAACGCTAGACAAGGTTGTTAGTATGATAATGAGTTCGAAAGCTCGACCATAGGCCATGAGTGGAAAAAGAGGAAAATTTGGGCAATATGCGTCGCGGATCTGGCGGCATGTGATGTCAAGAGAGAAACGTACCCAAGGACGATACCTAGATAGCAAAATGTATTAGAGACATTCAGATACTTGTAAATGACCAATACAAAAGACTTACCGAGAGGGATCAGCTCAGGAGGACACTTCTTGATCATGCGCAGGCGCTGAGAGATGGTGTGTGCTATATGCGACCGGTCAGTTCAAAGCCCCCTTCCAAAACTCTTCCATTCGACCCTATTCAGAACAATGTGTTCGCAAAAGATCGTGCTGTCGTAGGGGTAGTCGTACCGGAGTGAGCCTCCTTCTGCAGACAGGAGTTAGCATTAGCCGAAGCGGCATCGTATGACCATCCGACCGAGGACCGCGATGGGAGTCACTTACGGGGGCGGGGCTGTAGAAAGCCCGGGAAGGCTGCATGCGCAGGACACGAGAAGGGTACATGGCGACGGATGAGATGAGGGGTTGTTCGTGGATCGAAGGCTGCGGGAGCAGAAGAGGCAGGCAGTGGGATGAAGACGAAGTTGACGGGCAGCTTTCCAAGAACGTCGCCCTCAGTGGCTCGGGTGTTTTGGGAAAAGCGAGACGCTCAGTGGCTCTCGCTTGACCGCCCGCGGTCATACCCGGCACGAGCAGCTTCGAATCACCCAACGTCCATTCTTTGCCCTCCTTCTACCTCCCTCTCCTCCACTCTCCAACCCACCCCCCGCAAACCTTCAATCTTAATTTTTGTGTTCTTCGGTAGAAGCTGCACATCGCCAAAATGGGTGCTATTCCGGAAGTCGACCCCGATGAGCCCGTCGAGACCAAGCCCTTCAAGTTCGTTACTGGTAAGTCCACGCAAATCCCCCCTCTCCCCTGTTAAATCTGGGGTCAATTGCCCTGCAGCAGAATCAATGGCTGACATTTCCGTAGCTGGTGCGTACATATACTCGATTTTCCCTGTGACGCGGACTCGCGCTTGAGATACGGTTTCCGAGGGGCCTCTCCCGATCGGGTCTGGGATATGGGCAGACTAACTTTTTTCGATGTGATCGCAGGCTACGATGCCCGTTTCCCCCAGCAGAACCAGTACGTTTCTTGTCAAAATTGCAATCTCGACTTATATCTAACGCCAATTTCACCTTTGCAGGACCAAGCACTGCTGGCAGAACTATGTCGACTACTACAAGTGTGTCAACGCCAAGGGCGAGGACTTCCGCCCCTGCCGTCAGGTATCATCAAACCCTGCGCCTATCGACATCTCAATCGCAACCTCTAACGTAATCTGCAGTTCTACCACGCCTTCCGCTCTCTCTGCCCCAAGGCCTGGACCGACCGCTGGGACGCTCAGCGCGGTACGTATCATACGATCCTCCGCAAAGCTCTTCCAAGTATATTAACGATGATTTTCTTGCAGAGGCTGGCAACTTCCCCGCTCACCTCGACAAATAGATGACCAACGGCCGTTTTGGGTTGGTTAGACTGGGCTTCTTTAAATGCTGTGTATTGACAAATTTCCAATGTACTCTACCTGCTCGCACGGGGATACATTTCCTTTCTACCTGGATGTGATCATCTGATGTACCGGAGAAAGGGTGTCCATAAATCGCCGTTTTGCAAAGAGAAACGTGTTTCATTAGCTTACACTGCACTTCTGATGTGAACACATAACCCCGTAGGACGGTCGAGCAGTGATCACTTGATCTCTGCGTATTAAACAATAAGCAACAAGTAGACTTTTTGCTTCAAGGTCTGCGAAATGATCATTGATGACGTCCATGATTTCTGTAGGTTCTTTACAGATGAGAAATTGCTTGATATACCAAAGGACACTGCCCAAATATCCTAGTAGAATTCTTACCAAGTCTCAGACATTTCTGTGCGTGGGAGCCAATATCTAAGAAGATGCCCGCCTAAGCTGCCGGTGGTGTCAGGTATTACATCCAAGATTGCTTACGTTTTTCCATAAACCAAATTGTTCCTCGCGAAAATAGTCTGCATGTGATTCAAGGTGTATCTATGTCTATATGATATCAGTCTTCCGTGAGAAATAAATGCGACATCCTCGACACCCTATACATAGGGTTGGATGATATACGCTGGTCATCCAAAACCAACCAACTGCGCAGCTTTGGCCAGGTATCATCCCAGCCCTCTTCGAGGAAGAATATCCCAAAGATAATGCAAAATATGTACAAGCCAAAAACAATGCTTATATGGCCCGTGAAACTGCTCCGCCCAAAGTCATAAAGAAAAGCGAGAAAGTTCGAGTCATATATACGGGGAATAGATCGGGTGAACTGATAGATGAAAGAAAATGTGAAGAAATGCCAACCTCGATATCTGAGGGTGATCAGATGCCCTTCAATTTCCGGTAGAGTTTCTTGTGCTCCTCGAGGAAAATAAAGGTGGCAATGGTGTGAGGACCCAGGCGAATGAAGCTAGGAACCCAGCCGCGGAAGGTCCAAGCAAGACCCTCCTTACGGCAGATATCCCGCAGCAAGCCCACGATACTATGGCCACGGCTCTCAGCCGGAGAAGCGGTCATGATACGGGTCTTGATCACATCCACAGGGCTGCAGACAGTGGTGGCGACGAAGCCGGCAAGGAAGGAGGCGGTGAAGTGAGTGCCAACATTGTCGCCCATGCCCACCTGCTCAATACAGAGGCGCTTGAAGATATCGTACGAAGTCAATTGGGAGGCAGTCATGAGAATCGCGCGCGTCGAATTTGGCCAGACACCACGGAAAAGCGAGGCGAAACCTTCAGTCTTGGTCATCTGGACCAGACCGTGGAAGGCATGGCGGTAGTTACGGCGCTGAGAGGGGGGCAGAGCGGCATCTGATTGCATGCGCACGTTGAGCACATCGGCCGGGTTGCCGACAAAGCCGCCGATGAAGCCTGAGGTGCAGGCAATACCAAGCAGGGTGAGGAAACCAGGTGAGGTAGAGGAGGAGGAGTTCGTGGAGGGTTTAGCGAAGCGGGATTTGAGCTCTTCGTAGATACCGAATCTTGTTGTGGAATAGGTGATCTGGCGTAGGAGGGCGGCAGAGAGCTAGATTCAAGCACGCGCATTGTCAGATCATTTTCTCCGCCAAAAAAAAAAAGCGCAGTCCAAGTCGGAAAGGAGCATCAAATCAAAGCTGAGTGGCAATTGGGGAACATACACCATTGTATAATCCTGTGAAGCCGTTATTCCGCAAAATGTGTCCAAAGGTGCCAACCATCGTCTTAGGAGCATCTGGTGCGCGTGTTTGTAGTCGGACCTATTATGCGACAAGGGTCTATGTTTAGCAACAGGGTCGGGGGGCAAATGCCTCGGGAGTGAAATCGGAGTAGGATTTGAGATACCTTGACTGTGTGCGCGAAGTGAGGTTAGCAGACGCTCAGAACTTAGAGTCACATCAGAGCAATTTAAAGGCAAACATACCCAAATCTAAAGGGTGCGTTACAGCGGCGGCGAAGCATGAGGCTGAACCTCCAAACCAGAATGGGTAATGCACCTTCTTGGACTGAGACTGCACGGGTGCTGAGACGGGTGCCATTCTCGTACGGGCGGCGGGAGCCTCCAACATCTTGCCGCTGTCTGCCATCTCGAAGGGTCTCGAGTCTGGGGACACAAAAGAGTGGAGGAGAGTTGGGGAAAGGGCGTAGTTAAAAGACGAGCCAAACCCTCTTTTTTTTTTGCAAGTCGGCTTTTTTTCCAGTTTGACGTAATTTTGGATCGCCAATACCGTCGGAGACAAATCAGGCCGCCGAAGCACCGCTCAGCCGCCCAGCCGGCGGCGTATTGTGGCCAATCAGAATCGGTACCTTGATAGGGTGTGGTGGTCAGGTCCAATCATCGTCTCGGTTTTGATCATGGCCGGTGGATTTTTGAACCTGTAAGGAACATACCTCGACGGAGTAACGGATCCTAGTCATCCTCCTACTGTTTGTACCCCAGACTGAGAGACCGTGGACTTGCACTCGGGCTCGGTGGTTAATTTGGACACCGAGAGAACGACGAGGAGATATTTCCTCATTTCTCGAATCTGGATCGGCTCGTGGTAGAGGGGAAATTTAGTCTTGGACTTAATGAGGTGGTGAAGGTGTTCTGCATATCTGGGTTGCGGGCGGGTATTCTCGGTGGAATTGCGGAAGTCGGGGAAGATAAGAGCGTCGGAGTACCGAGGGAGGGGTCGCAAATCACGAAATCGGACATGAAACTCTAGATTCTACATTGATCATTGATCTATGCATGGATAATATCAGGGCATACATCAACCCCCAATTTGAACTAGTTGCCAGGTGAGCCAAGGCAATGACTTGGCTGTCAAGATAAACGTCGATTCTCGTAGAAGATCTCGCCTACGGAGTACACACGAGGGATATACTTCAGACTAAACGACACAATTCAGAGCACATCATCCATGTCAATTCATAGTTCGCTTCGCTATGTTCAACTCTTGCGTGTTATATAATTGCCATGAATGCATTAGGTTTAGATTTCAAACAGCTCGGGTCATCAACTTGCCCATGGATTCTCTGCCTCCCATATAGCCAGTAGGCTGTACTTCGGCAACTAATTTCCCCGGCCCCGGCCATGTTTTGAGAATCCTCCGCAATCCACCACCGCAAGATTCAGGTAACCCCAGACTCGCCTCTGCAATGCGGTTATTTGCGACGGGTCGAGCTCTGCGCACCAGCAGCGGGCGCTGCTCTATTTCCGCGACTCGTCCGAGAATTTCCATTGCCCAAACACACCTGCTCCGCGAGTCTAATCTAGCTGTCACTCGCAATTGGAGCTCAACATCGGCTCGACGGACTGCTGATCAAAGATCCAGTGCTGGCCAACCCAAGCAAGCACCGAACGCACGATCAGCTCTTGCAATTGAAGGCGATAGCTACCAAACTGACCAATGGACCAATACTCCCGATACAATCCTATCCCATGTGGGGCGACGCCTTTACCTCGATGAGAACCATCCTCTCGCCATCACACGCAAGCTCATTGAGAGCCAATTTCCCGCGCCGGTCTTTGGTAACTACTTTGAGAAAAATCCCGTCGTCACAACGCGACAGAACTTCGATGTTCTAGGCTTCCCACCAGATCATCCGGGTCGCAGTCGCACCGACACCTACTACGTCAACGACCACACGGTGCTGCGCACCCATACAAGCGCACACCAGCAGGCATATTTCCAGCAAATCAACCGCAATGAGAAGATTCGCCCGGAGGAAGTTGGATATACCGTGATTGCCGATGTCTACCGTCGCGATGCGATTGACCGGAGTCATTACCCGGTCTTCCACCAGATGGAGGGAGCCATGCTGTGGAAGCGGCCGGATCAGAACCCGCTGGAGGCCTCCAAAGAAACCGCAGCCAGGATCAAGGCAGATGTGGACTTGATCCCGCGCCACGATGTGCCAGTCGAAGACCCCAACCCGACGCTTCACCCTCAGCGCAACCCGCTGCAGGCAGAGCATCACAGCGAGGAGGAGGTTGAGGCTATTGCGGCGCATCTGAAGCGGTCGCTGGAGCGCATGGTCATCAAAGTATTCACAGAAGGGAGCAAGGCTGCCGCCGCAAGCTCTGGCGGCAAAGTTGACCCCGAGCCTCTCAAGGTGCGCTGGGTGGAGGCATACTTTCCCTTCACCAGCCCCTCATGGGAGCTTGAAGTTTTCTGGCAAGGTGACTGGTTGGAGATTCTTGGATGCGGTGTCATCAAGCAAGATCTCCTCATCAACTCGGATGTTCCCAACCGTGTTGGCTGGGCCTTTGGCCTGGGCATCGAGCGTATTGCCATGCTCCTCTTCAACATCCCAGATATCCGCCTCTTCTGGTCTCGTGATGAGCGTTTCCTGTCCCAATTCCGTGCCGGCCACATCACCCGCTTTGAGCCCTTCTCCAAACACCCCGCTTGCTACAAGGATGTTGCTTTCTGGCTTCCTCCAGCTGCTGTCACTGGCGGAAGCAGTGCGGCAGGCGGTGCGGTACCCTTCCACGAGAACGATGTAATGGAAATCGTCCGTGGTATTGGTGGTGATCTCGTTGAGGATGTGTCTCTGATTGATGAATTTACTCATCCGAAATCTGGACGGAAGAGCATGTGTTACCGCATCAACTATCGTAGTCTGGAGCGGACTCTGACCAACGAGGAAGCTAATGAGATGCATGAGAAGGTGCGAGCTCAGCTTGTTGATGACTTTGGCGTGGAATTGCGGTGATTGGAGGGGACATGACATTTGTACTATATGATATCTGCTACTATACTCTCTCTAAAACATGTACAATACCGAGGGCTGGTTTGCCTCTCCGAAGCTCATTACGCTGCACAGAAGTAGATCTCTCGTCGATGGAAGCACAACCCTTGCAAATAGCGAGAATTAGACGTAAACGGATTTCTACAGGATGAAAAAGATAAATGATAACGGGAGGCTTTGATTTTACCTGCCCAGTGTGTATGTTGTTATTGTACAAGAGATGAGAGAAGAGAGTTTGATCCGGAGACGCAGATTGCGCGAAAGTGAAAAGAAAGATCCCCCAACACGAGACAATCCAGACGCCTCCAGTCACATGCAACACAAAACATGGTGTATCATACAGATCCAAGAGACAAGCTAACATCAAGAAAAGGTGAATTTTTTTCCCGGGTCCAACAACCAGCCGCAACCGAGTGCGAATCCCTATCGTGATCGTGACGTATGATATATGGTACAGAGGTAAGGAAAAGAAGATGAGAAGAGGAGGTAGAAGAAGGGAGGAGATGAGACATTATGATTGAAAGGAGGAAGATTAGGCGTTTTTGACGACGCCGACCTTGGCAGCCTGTAGAAGAAGAATCAAGTCAGAGAAAACTTGTAACACTGGGGCAACACATTCAAACTTACACGAACGACACGTCCGTTCAGGCGGAAACCCTTGCTCTGGGTGTACATCACATCACCGTCCTCCATGTTGGGAGAAGGAGCCATGAAAGTGGCCTCGTGCAAGTTGGGGTCAAACTTCTGAGCCTTGCCGTCAATCTGTTCGCTGGGGTCGAATCGCTCCAGACCGTGCTTCTGGAGTGTGTTCATGAGCGTCCGCTCGGTCATCTTGAGGCCGTCGACGAGGTCAAGCAGATCCTTATTGGCATCAGTGCGCTCAGCGTTGAGCTTCTCCGCGGGCACGGCCAGCAGCGCGCGGTCGAAGTTGTCAATGCTCTCCAGCAAGTCCTTGGCGAAACGCTGAATGGCAAAGTTACGGGCCCCGTCCATGTCGCGCTTGGTGCGCTCTTGCAGGTTGCGGAAATCGGCGACAGAGCGGAGGTATTTGTCCTAGGTATCATGAGCATGAATACTGGAGAGAAATATCTAGACGTATTGATTGGAATGAATAGGTCGTGACATACCTTCAGTTCGGTGATTTCCTTCTTCTTCTCCTCAAGCTCCTTGCGGACAGGGTCCTCCTCGGCATTCTCAGCAACCTCACCCTCCTTGGCAGCCTCCTTGTTCTCTCCATTGTTCTCGGTGGAGTAGAGACGACGAGGAGCAAGCCGAGGAGCGAATGGACTCATAGCAGAGGAAAGCTGTGACTGCAACCGTGTTGTCCGGCGGAGAGCGAGTGGCGCCGCAGATATGGAAGTAGAAGCAGCGAGGACCGACCGGGCGGCCTGTGCTTGTCTAAAGATGGTGCGCTGGAACATCGTGTGAGAATGAACAATTACAAAAGGTATGCCAAGAGTGGAAGTTGAGGAAAGAAGGAGAGAAAGAGTCTGTTTGGTGCGGAGGTGGATTGCGATAGCTGATCGCCGGGAGAATTTCGTGGAATATCACCTGACCCGCTTTAGCTCCGGGAAAACCACTGGGCCGAAGTAGATCGTGCTCTCCTTCCTCAAGAAGTGATTCAGTCAATTGTCTTGATCTTTGACTGAAAACCCTGAATATAAGTGCCCACTTATACTCGATGACTGTTTCTATGTACCCTGAAATGCTGAATCACAGAGTTTTAGCAGGAATGAATGCCGAGATGGGATAGGCGCATGTATTTGGCCCATTTACTCCCATGCGTGGAATAGAGACAGGTCTAAGTCATCAGACAAACGATTAAGAGAGACAATTTTTCACTAGGGCTTTCAGGGATACAATAATGGTCGGTCAGCTTTTGCGCGAGTCTCCAGCCATTGACGAGGAGAAGAAGTGCCTTAGCTGTGCTAGGTTCGAGACGCATTGCCGGATGCTCATTAGTTTCTCAGTTGGTCGGCTATTGCTGCCATGAGAACGACAGGAGACCATATCGGGAGACCAATTGAAACCGATTTTCATACTTCGTGATGAAAATGCCGAGCTAGCACTATCTCAGTGATGAGCTTGTCGAGCTCTGACCCCATCGCTGCCTTGGCCTAAGGTCCAATGCAGAATGGTGTTGACGCCTAAGGCCAAAAATCCCAGGCAACAGCTAGCAGTTGCCTAAACTGGACCCCGTCTCAAATTACTTCTGAGCCGCTCAAAACGGACTATAACTAGCATTGAAGAATGGAGTTGGCCATCTATCATCTTGTTTCTCATTCACTCTCCACTGCAAAATTTAAAGGAGCCAATTCCTCAAATCAATCACCATGGTGAAGCGCACTCTCGACTCCGACTCCGCAACAATACGTCGAGTCAAACCTACTCTCCTTGACAAGAGGCCGTTCAAGATTACCAACTTGGACGATGGCGAGACAGTGCATCAGACTTCGCTGATTATTCACGGTGAATGCCATGACTTCGATTATGCCGAGGAAACCAACTATGTTTCGGTCTCTACCTCGGATATGCTGAAGCGGTCCCACTCAGCTCAACACTGGCCGTTGAACAAAGGCCAATGGAGCGCACTCGTGATGCTTTCCCCGGGAGTCAACCAATTGGTTTTCGAGCTTCATCACGCTGGAGGGATTTCAGGCTCCCTGGAAATTTCTGTCAATTATCTTCCTCTAATGCAGCTGCCTCCTCTACATCTCGCGATCCTCGTTGCAAAGGACTCGCCTCTGCTTATCGACTGCCCGCCAGCAAAATACGGGGGAGTATCCAGCACCCACAGCAGTATTGATGCTGCAATCTCCAAGCTTCGCATGTCAGCGTATATGTGGCAAGCCTTCACTGCTGAAGATTTCCGCCAGAAAGGACTGGGAAGACGATCATTCCGCCTGGAGGAGGAATGGTCCCCCAATACAACCATGCAGAAGACCCATCAATATGTTCCAGGTGACAGCATTCAGATGGGCTCTATGGCAAAGGTTCATATCATCCGGTCGGAAAAAACCGTTGCGGAGCTTAGGAATGCCAACATTGCCCAGCAAAACCCACGTGGTCGAGACCGAGACGCCTTGCACGGTTATTTCGAAAAAGCATTGATCAGTTCAGGCGCGCCGTTTGATCCAAAGAGTCGACCAATCGTTGCTGGTCTGATTCTGGATTCCCACTACTCCACCGAGCAAAGCCTGATCACGGCACATGCAGCTTTGGGTTGCCACAAGCCCGATGGTATCTCCCTGGGAATATTTGGAAGCCATCTTACCTACTCCTGGCCGCGCTTCATCGAGGAGATTCCTGCCTGTCTGACGGATATGACACGTCCTGGTGAGACCGTGGGCAACGATAATGGCGAGTGTGATACCATGCGTGGCGCCTGCTTTGTCGGTCAAGGCGCGTTTATGCACGAGGTGGGCCATGCATTTGGTGCGGGCCATACCACGGGAATCATGGCCAGAGGCTACAGCAAGTCCTGGGGGTTAAACTTTATTCAGCACAAGGACAATGGCGTGGTGAAGAATGAGGCGAAATGGGATTTGCAAGACGCACTGCAGTTCAAAATTTTGCCGCATTTCGCTATTCCTGGCGACGAACCAGTGACAAAGTCGTTCCAGAAGGCCAATGTGAAAATTGGGGTTTCTTTGGGCGGAGAAGATGATCCCATGGATCCCGAGGATCAAACCGAGGGCCTGAAGATTTCTTGTTCTGCAGGACTTGCGCAGGTGAAGATTCAGAGTGGCGGGGATCACCCAGTTGTCCATGATTTTATGGAAGATAAGAGATCTCCTTGCACCGAGTTCAAGATTACTGAAATTCGCGACAAATTCAACCAGACCCAGCCCCTGAAAATCACTGCTCTGGGCTTGAATGGCAATAAACGCGTTGTCGCAGACTTTTGGGCCATGCTCAAGGATCTTCCTTTCATCCTTATTCCAGACAGCGACGTTGTTCTTCAGAAGCAATCTGTTCGGTCCCGGAACCTCGAATCGACCGAAGACGAGGACAACTTCATGAAGTGGGCCATGCTTCTTCACCACCGTGGCGCGGACGGCAAATTGTATCGTGCTACATCAATTGATCTCCGGGTCGGATGCACCATGGATGGAGCCGTTGTCTACTACGCTGATGGTACGCACGCCAATTGTGGCCCTGCGCGAAACAGTCATAGCGGTCAACCGCATCGCTTTGGTGGACACGCCTCACAGCGACATGAAATTCCTACTGACGAGCAGATTACCCAAGTTAAGATCTGCAAGAGAGACGACGGATGGGGAAGTCTGTCGGGTATTCGGATGACTCTGAGCAATGGAGATACCTGGGGTGCTCTCAACACCACTGGCAACGGCGACGATGAGGATGAGGAGGACGAGGATGACGACAAAGATAGCTCTGTTGACGATGATCAGAAGAATGACTCTGATATCGTGATTCTCAAGCCAGCAGAGGACGAGGTCATTGTTGGATTCTATGGAAAGAGCGACAAGGGATGTGGATTCACCTATGAGTTTGGTATCTTGACTGTTCCGAAGGGGGTGGAGCTTCCGGAGAAAGCTTATGATATGGCGGAACTGAGGAATGAATGACGTTTGATCACGGCTGAGGCAAATCGCACAACTTTTGCGTTTGCACAACATTTTATACCCCTTTTGGATATTGTGAAGAATATGTACATTTGGATCCTCAATTATTGAAGAATGAGTTTCACATCACAACGCTGGGCAATGGCAAATTCGGCAGCGAAACCAGAACGACTTGACGCTCTTTCGAGCGTGCTTTTTCCAATCTCTTAGTTATCGATGTGGCACGTGATCCGGTTAGCCCTCATTTTCCGTATGCTCCCTAAGGATCACTGTATGCTTCCTGAGGTATTCCGCTCTCTAGTCCATTGAGACTCTCTTTCTCAGCCACTCATATTTTTTCTTGGACTTGAAGTCTCAGAACGCTTTAGGCAACCCCCCATTAACCTCAATGAGGCCAAAACATGCCAATGAGGAATCTTGGCAGCCTGAACATTCGAGCTCCTGCGGGTTGTTGGATACGTTCTGGTGAAGAGAATGTGCCATCACTCCATATCACTCCAACATCATCACCTCCTCGAACCTAAACAAATTCGTTAACAACTCATCACCCGTTCCTGGCGACCGCCATCCCCTCGGCACTCTGTATGCCTTTACCTCCCCCAGATGATTCCAACTATGTATAAAACCCGCGCCCTCGCTCCCGCTGTGCAAGATTATACGCATTGAGAATCCCATCAGCCGAGACTGTGACCGAGAGCCGGGCCAAAAAAGACGCGTGGGACAACACTAGCGACAACTCACAGCTGTCCAGGTCATGCAGCGCCCCCATGCATACGAGGTAATCGACGGGCTCGACGTATCGGCGCAGATGTAGACGACATTCTACGCCCCGAATATACCAGCGTGGTCCTCGACAAAGATATTTCGATGGTTAACGTGGCATTTGCCCGTGGCGGGGATAGACTGTGCATGCGACGGTATTTTATTTTGAATTGGCGTGAGGAAATTCTCATATATTTATCGATGCTATCCATTTGTACATACACACTCCATCAAGGAGTCAAGGCCACATGACCATAAATTCTAATCATCATCTTATAATTATAATTACGCCTTGGCCAGACTCACAGTGACAATGCCGCGGACATGACGAGTTTTGAATCTAGTCTTAAAGATGGAAAACCCAACAGGAACACGCGATTCTTGGGGGATAGCATCCCAGTACATTGATTGTCTACGCTGTCCTCTTTTCGCCAGCTTGAAGCGAGAATATGTCGAGCCCAGGAAGCTGACTCGTAGGAGTACCCGCTGGAGTTGAAGTAGGAAACTGGACAGATGGTCGTGGCATGGCAAATCCATCGACACCTCTGGCGGTTGACACTTCAGCCTGGAGAGTGTAGGCTGTCTCCCACAGAGCAGGTAGCAACCAGACTTGGTAGGTCGTCAGGGAGGTAGAGACGAGAAATGAGCTGAAGAAGAATTTCAGTTGTAACTGAGACCAAAGCCGAACCCATGACGCACGGAGAACTATACATGCATCGGATTATCGATAGGTATCGATTTAAAAGGGGTTACCATTTTGTATCTCGCGAAGAATGAAATTCATGTCGCCGAGCCTGGTTACAAATCCAGACGCGGATTTGTGACGCGCCAAACCGAGGGTGCGAGATAGGTATCTGGCTCCACTTTGTAACTGTGCTAGGTTTGTAAGTAGTACCATGAGTGACCAATCGCAATCGGACGGAAATCGGCTCGATTCAGCTATGACTAGAAATGTATAGAATTAAGCTATGATTAATGCACATTAGCTCCACTCAAGACCTTTACTGTCTTCGGTTCAGGAGGAACGTCATGACCCACATACCCCTTGCAAGAGCTACGTGAATGTCGCCGAGTCGGCCTAAAGATCGGAGTCGCCATAGTGAGTTTGTCTCCGAATCTCTGCTTGGCGTTGCTGCAAGGAGGCATCAGATGCTTAATTACTCATCCTTGCAACTTCAAAATAACTAAACAATGAGGTCGATAAGGGGAACAAAAGATGGTAGGTCCTGTATATAATGTCCAATTCGCAAAAGCATCACCCTAAGCATTTTTCGACAGCATTGTCTACCTCCATACTCTCTCTACCTGGCCAAAGACAATGCCTCTACAAATGGACCCCGCGTGGCGCGAAGCCATGGCTTCTTTCTTCGCCGATTCGGCTGCCAATCCACCACCTCCGATGACTGATGCCTTGACCATCCGATCGGTGGTAGAGCCCAGCTTATCAAAGTGCCTGGCAGAACTTCCCAACTTCCCCGATATCGAGCACGAGATACACCATATCACCTCCTACGATGGGCATACGATTGCCATTCACCGTTTTTGGAAGAAAATACCGCCTACAAGTACAACCACGTCCGGTCCAGCCATTGTGCACACCCACGGAGGTGGTACCATCCTGGGTAATGTGGAAATCTTCCGCGGATACCTCAGCCAGCAAATCCAACAGCATGGCATCCAGATCTTCTCCGTTGAATACCGGCTAGCACCCGAGTATCCCTTCCCTACACCCGTGGAGGACTGCTACGCCGGCCTACTCTGGGTCAACCAACACGCGCCCCAGTTCTCAATTGACCCAAGTCGCATTGCAGTGATGGGCGAAAGCGCTGGGGGTAATTTGGCCGCTGCGATCGCCTTGATGGCTCGCGACCGTGGGCTCTCGCCCCCGGTGGCGAGGCAGATTCTCGTCTACCCCATGTTGGACGACCGCAACACGGCCCCGTATCCAGCCCTCCAGGATATGGTGATGTGGACAACCGAGTCCAGCATCGTGTCTTGGTCAGCTTACCTAGGGCCGGACTTTGGCAGTGACGATGTATCCCCATATGCGGCCCCCGCCCGCGTTACTAGCGTCGAGGGCCTTCCCCCGACGTATTTGGAAATTGGCAACCTGGATATCTTCCGTGACGAGGTACTGAGCTTCGCCTCGCGGATAGCGGCGGCCAATATCGAGGTGGAACTCCATGTTTATCCCGGGCTACCGCATGGTTACGATATGTTTGCGCCTGTTTCAGCTGCAGCGCAGAGGGCGATTGCAGATCGAGTGCGCGCGGCCTCTACCTTGTAAGCGTGAACGAATGGGGGGTGGCTGGGGGAGGGGGAATTTATCGATAGTTCATCATATTCGAGGGCAGCCTCGTTTTTCTGCCAATAAGAGAGAAACAATAGACTCATTGGTCCCTGCACGTTCTTTGCTTGCGCTTCCGACCCGAGACCCTGTTCGAGTATACTGTAAAGTGGCCAGCGATTTGAATTTCCGCGTGGCATTGTCAGGCGGAGCCAAGCCAAGGAATCGTGCGTATTTCGTATGGAGTAGTAGGACTCTAGGCAGAGCCATTCATAAGCGCGATGATGGGAGAGGATCTTGGGAGGGGCTGATGGCGGAGATGAGGGAGCTGGAGAGAGAGGGAGACAGAGAGGCGGAGCTCTGGTGGAGGCCACCTACGTAATCGGCCTGCACTGAAGAACAGAGCATGCAGTGCAACTTGTCCGACGTACCGCGGACTACAGCTGTACACAGAGTAGACGCTGTAGGCCGTGGGATTGTAGTCCGCTTGATCCAATTGATTCAATTAGGTCAATGAATTGGTCCGTAGTGTACTTTCAGTCTGTCTTCTCCTCGGTCAGTATAACCGAGCGCTGCGCCTAACAAGGTGTGGCGCATGCATCTGTGGCGCCTACAATCAATCACTGCACGGAAGACCTCCCGCATTGAGTCAAGTTCGACACAGTGG
Organism: Penicillium sp. F50; assembly: GCA_037356195.1. Classification (NCBI taxonomy): domain Eukaryota; kingdom Fungi; phylum Ascomycota; class Eurotiomycetes; order Eurotiales; family Aspergillaceae; genus Penicillium; species Penicillium sp. F50. Next base: position 2,136,864 of record JAYXSA010000054.1, on the reverse strand, counting down.
CCAATGCCGAGGAGGCTGAGAGGGAGGTCATGAGGCTTGGAGGAGATCATCGTGGATCGTCCTGGAAGGATGTGAACAGAGTCAACAGACCTGGAGAGACAGTGGGTCAGGAACACCACGGCGGAGTGGTCTGAGTGGACCGGCAGCGCATTCTGGACCCGAGTGGTGGTACTGCACTGCCCTCTGACCAGACGACTCCGGCGAACGTCGCCGGCTGCGCCTCCCGCCAGACACAAAGCGAAGGCACGAAGAAAGAAAATGAAATCTGCAAACTTAGAAGATAAATATCTGCATGCGGTCAGCAGTCTCAGTCATTTCTCAGGACTAGACCAGAAAAAAAAATCTGAAGATTGAAATCAACAGGTGGTTTTGCCTCCGCAAAAAGTCTAGAACTTAAAACGCCGATCCTGATCTTCCTCCTTATCCGGTGGCGAGTCGGCTCCCCTTTTAACTCTTCTCTTATCCTCCGCGCCGTTGCAAAGACCATCACAACATCCTTTCTTCACCACCCTCCCACATCCCACTTCCCTTTTCGAGGAAAAACCACACACGATCACACACCATGGCGCAATCTGTATTGCCTTCTGTCTCGCTGCCAGCGTCTACCGAGACCCGCTCCTCCTCGCGTTCATCGTCGCGACCATCGCTCTCCATTGATATCTCCAGCATTCCCCCGCTATCACAACCCACACCACCCTCCAACACGCTCCTGATCACCGAACTCCACGACCTCGTCCTCTTCCAGCCCTCTTCGCTAGAAGCTATCCGCAACCAAATCACCGTCGTGGCCCGCTTGAATTCCTTCTCTCCACTCCCCTCTTTCCGCCGCATCATCTGCTCCTTCTATTCCGAGAAGGATGCCATCGCCGTCCGCCAGATGCTTGAGGGCACCCGCCTGCTGAACCGCAACGTGCGCCCGCGCATCTACTTTGGAGAGCCGACCCCGATTCTGAGCCAGGAAGAGGCCCAGCGCAAGCAGCTACTCGAAGCCCCGCAGCTGGATAAGCTCTTCTTCATTTCCCCGCCTCCCAGCCCTCCCCACGGATGGCAGATGCGCAACGAGGACCCACCCAACAAGGAGGTGCATGCCAGTGATCTGGCGACTGCCTTGGCCATGTTGAAGACAGATCAATCCGAGCCGATGAACGTGGATCCCGCGACTCCCGTCTCGGTCACTTCCGAGAAGCGCACACCTAGCTGGCCGGTGGCCGGCTCGCAACCGCGCAGCCGCAGCAGTACCATCATCTACAACCCAGAGGAGCATGGTCACAGCCCAAATCTTCCGGCCGTCATGGTGGAGGATATGAGCTTGCCGGTGGATGAGGATTCCGATATCGACATGCAGTTGAGTCCCGTCGAGATGTCGATTAACAAGTTGCCGCCCAAGACGGCGCGTCCTCCTGTGGAATTGATGAACTAGATGGAACATGGGATGATGGATTGCTTTTTTTTCTATTTTGGTTTCTTTGGCTGTATTTAGCGATGGGTTGGGTTATATTTGTGCATAGATCATCCGTTGTGCATCATCAGTGGCATGTGAGCATTCGGCGTTGGACCAAGGGTTGACTGATTCTTCCTCCTGGAGCATTATCTCGGATTCGGACTTGTTTCTGTTTTTGTCTTTTCTAGCTTTCTTTCGAAAAGCAAGCCTATGGCTATATTACAATATCTTACTTGTGTCCATCACTCCCAATCGTATTCGCCACCCATATCAATCATATCGAGCTTTTGATAGTATAGAGGTAGTTTTATTCTTGTAACTCACACACCCAACAACGATCAACCTGACCTTGAATTCCTCATCCCGTCTGATTGTTTTTCACAAGTCCACGTGCATACAATACATCATTCGCCAGATCGACGTCTCGATAACCTCACTGGGTATCAAGGTAGCATCCTTTCACAAAACACCCATACAAACCAACTGTCTACTTCATCTCACCTCTCTTCAGGATCGGTCAGCGACGCTGCGGCAGAAGGGTAGGCGTTCTGTGTAGTCTCTGGAAGTGAGGAGGATGTCGATCATGATACGGAGGTCACGTTGGAAGGTCTCACGCTTGGCGACGAAATAGGCAGGCCAGGATGTTGAGGGCATTGCGGTGGTGATACACTCGAAAGAGGTAATTGTTTGTTAGGAATGCATGGATATTTTGGTGGAGATTGTGTGGTACGTTAGAGAGCTTTGTCGGGGAGCAGTTTTGGAATGATGCAGGCTCTTGATGATGGAGGATCTGTCTTTGTTTTGTTTTGGATGATGGAATAATCCGACTTCATCAGGTGGCCTGACACGCATTCATCAAAGCGAGCGCTTTGTTCTGACCATGTTCGAGACGTCCCATTGTATCAAAGAACCCTATTAGTCGAGTCAATTTCCGTCTTCATAGAGGAGGTAACATAATATCTTTTACGTACTGAAGCCATTCACAAAGATGAAGTAATACCACGAGAGATTTAAAGGTAGGTCATGATATTAAAATAGCCTCATAAAAGTTTATCAAACTCGCATGTTTCGGGTGTTTCTGGAATTTTGAACCTATTTTTCAAGATACATCTGAGGAAGGATATGGAGACAGTCAAATTTGATAGAGCTCTTGCAAGAATCTCACACCCCGGAAATCGTTCCACTGGTCCTTCCTGTAGGTAATATCCCCATTCTCAAGATATCTGTTTCTTCTCAGCAGCAATCACAAATTGAGGGCCAGAGATAAACCCGTCCGCCCCCTTCCAGCACCGCACTAGTAAGTGTCAAAATCATCCGAGGAAGGGCGAGCGTCATACGGCGGGACAGAGTAGTCGCGGGTCTGCAATGTCCAAGGAGGATGTTGAGCCGGTCTCAGCGAGCCCATCATGCGAGACCCAATGCCCGGCAGTCTCTGCAGTAGATCATGAAATTTGCTTTGAAGGCGCAACTCCTCCACACACCAAGATGCATGCTGAGCCAACCATTCGGGAAGCTTATCGTGGACAGGAACCTTTGAAAAGGTCAACGCAAGGCAGTCAATGACGGCCAGTTGCTCGGTCATAGACTGTGGCTTGCCCATCGATTTGAGCACGGCAGTGAATTTTTCGAATGCAAGGTCCTTGAGCGCTGGGACCAAGTAGATATCACTAAAAATGTAGACTCGCAGATGACAAAGTAGGGTGTGCGCCTGTGAACCGTCCATGGAACTGCTCGGCGTGATTTCCGAGAAGGTCCTCACTTTCGAAAAATCATTCGCCGACATTTTCACCCCTCCCTCCAAGGAGGACGAGTCCACCGAGGGTTCTGATTCAATTTCTCTGGGGAGATCTATCGGCAAAGGGAATACCTCGGTATAGTCGCCGCGGTATGCCCATTCGACGAACTGGGCCACAGTCTCGTAGCGGGTCTCTTGAAAAGTCATTCGCATAGCAGTGCACTCTTTGAAGTCATGGGTGAGAGCTGCAGCTGAGACGCCACATTTCGCTTCCAGGAGCCTTCGGTGGATCTTGATTGAATCGGGTCGCGTCGAGGAAAAAAGCTCCACGACTTCTGAGCCGAGGAACCTGTGCGATGCAAAGTTAGTCATGTGTGGCTTCCTGGAGAGATGGCATTTACTCAATGTAGGAAAGGCCTTTTTTCAAGTCCATTAAGAAGACGGAGTAGGTATTCGAGTGGATGGAAGGTGTCCGGAGAGTCATGAGTTGGAGATCTCAATAAAGGTTGGCAGGGAAGAGGAAGAGAGAAAGTGAAAAGGGAGAGAGGTGAAGTATAAATCTTCCATGCCACATCAATTGTGGTAAATATCGGTCTTGATGGAAAATCCCATGAGGCAGAGGGCAAACAAACGAGAACTCCGCTGCAATTCCACAAAGACAGGAAATGGACCACATTGTTATGAGCAAGAGGATCGCCCGCAAGATGATGGCTATTACATATCATAGTTGTAATGAAAGAGTATCTCGCATGGAACCAGAATATCCTGGTATCTGATTGAGAGTGGTAAATCCAGGTGAAAGTTGGGCGTTGGATAGAAGAGATGCTCCCGTAGAACCCATATTGCAGGAACCACTGCAAATGTTAATATCATGATAGAGGTAGATATTAGCGATTCTGTCTACTATGATCGACCATTGAGTTCCCAATAACAAGATTGTGAGCTCAAACCGAGTAGAAGTGCCAGACTGCCAGCAGAGAGCACCTAACAGTGCCTAGGAGAGACGGTAATTTGGAGTGGAGTCTCTGTGTAATGTAAATGTAGCGATCGACAGAGTGACTTGTGTTGGTCTGGAAGTATGGTATTGACGTTGGTCACATGGAAGACGGTGTACATCATGGAACGGTACCTACGAGTTGACTGTCTTGCTAGATTGCCGTCACCTGACTGTCAAACGCCTTTTGTAGTGAAGAGGGAAGACATTTCAACCGAGGACACTCACGCGCGGTCCGCCATCATCCTTGAAAAGGGGACAGGCTAAACCACAGGTACAAAAGCGAGCTCAGCCACACTCCCGCACTGGAGGGACAATGCGCTATCGACTGGACGAGGGTGAATCTTACACGTGTGGCTTGCTGTCAAGCTCACGAAAACGCCAACACCTGCCGAGTTTCATCTCCTGTCCATTCCCCCATACCCCGGGCTAACAGCAACAATGATCTCATTCCCTACGACATACTAAATCTTATCCGGATCTCTTTCCAGAAAGGGATTCAAGTTAAACCCAAAGGAGAGAATCCTAGCATCCCTGACCAGTCACGGAAAAGGGGCAGGAACCGAGCGACAAATTCTGACCACTCCCTCCCATCAGCCCTACCCGATCAGCACGCTAAAAGGCTTAGAGGGGGGCCCATTGATCCTACGTAGTGGACCGCATGACGTCCCTTGGCGCCACTTGCGTTTTCAGATTTCAGGCAGCCAAGAAACCCAAGACAAAGGAGACCCAGCCGAGAGGTGCTTGTTTTATTGCTTGGTCGACACTAGGCTGCTTTATTTATAGCGGTTGCTCCTATTTTTCTACCCAGATTCTTTCTGTTTCTATTTCGCCTTCCTCCTGCTATTTCATCAAAGAATATTTTAGAGACACATCTTTTCTACAATCATCTCTATTAACCCCCTCATTCACAATGTTCGACGCTGTCAAGAACTGGTTCGCTCCTGCTCAGAAGACTGAGAACAAGTGGGATGCTCGCAATGTGGAACTCCAGCAACCCAACAGCCCTGCCGGTCCTGCCATGAACAACGAGGCCGTCACCCAGCAGCCGGTATGATTCTCTCCCATTCTGCATGTGGATGATCCTCTCACGAATTGAGTATGACTGACGCTTGCAAATAGGGCGGCCCCGAGCAGATGAGCGTTCACATGCGAGGTGGCGGTGAGGGCGAGGATGTCTGCTGTGGAGTGTGAGTACAACCTGGCGCGGATCATCACGGTGGACAATGACTAATGACTGGTTTCTCAATCAGCTGCGCTGGTCTCTGCTGCTTCGAGTGCTGCGAATGCTGCTGCTAGATGACCCATTATTCCGAGATACCCGACAATTGTGGGGTGTGATGATTAGAGCGATTTACCAAGCGTGTTTCTTTGTGGATACCAATTCTTGAGCAGCGTCTGTTCAGTCAATCTCCATTATGCTCCTGGATAGAAAATGATCATGACCATACTGTTCAAAGCGAGATTAAATCAGATCGCCTATTGCTACCTGACTTGTAGAGGCAGATCGATGCATGTAGTCTATTCTCAAGCAATACCGACGAGACTACGCTTACAGCCCGAGGCCAAAAGAAAAGAGATGAATCTGTCAAAACAATGGGCCGATATATTCGACTCTTGAACAAGGCTATTATTCTACAAGGCATTGTTTAGACAATCACTCATTATTATTGGCTACATCGATTTAGATTCTACTCTGTAATAAAGCCATTATCCGAACAATGAGTATCCTTTGGGCATGACGAGTCTTTCCAAGTACGACCTCCCATTGCGAAAAGCACTACTGTTATAACGAACAAAGCCTTTGTGCGATTCTTACACCCAGAATCCTCACCTTCCAGGGTGCCAATACATCTACAAAAACCAAGACCCAGCCTCGTAAAAAAAACGTCTCATACCTACCGGCCTCAATCCAGAGTTTCCATCCAGTAAATTCCATAGAAAGATGCTCTCAAGGTCCATCTAGACAATCCAATATGACCCCAGCCCTACCATCAATCTCCTTCCCAAGCTTCAGCCCCCTAATCAAAGCCATATCCTCCATCATCTCCCCAGCACCAACACTCAAGGAAGATCCCAACACATTAAACCAATCTAAAAAAGACAGGCTCCTCCTCCAACGCCTCCAAGAAAGCATCTACCCAACAACAATCTATCTCGCCGACGAATTCAAGTACTCATACCTCATCTCCGCAGAAAACGTCATTTCAACCTATCCAGCCCCCCAACCGCTCCCCATACTGACAATTCACAATACAACAGCCAACAAAACGAGTAAAATCAACCACGTCCTCCTCCCCAGGACCCTACACCCACTGCTATCCCGCAACTACGCACCGAGCAGGGAAATTGAAAAGGCAGGCACCTTGTCTGAAATAACGCACTGGGTCGGTTTCGACCTGAGATTCTTGCATCGGTACAAAGAGGTCAGCGATTTCATCACCGCCCTCGACCACGCGATGGAAATGGGGGGTATGGCGTTCATCGTGGATGATCCGGTAGATGCACCTGTGAAGGCATTTATGATGGAGATTCGGGGTATGTTCCGTGATGAAGATGATATCTTCGCGTCGGCGCAGAGACAGGTGCATGTGCTGGATCAGATGGTTTTTGGTAAGTACATCGTTCTTGGACCGGAGGTTCTGGGGTGGAATGGCAAGGAGGAGGACGGTGAGGCTGGTCTTGAGAATGTGTGGCCGATGAATGCGGTCTCGGCGTCGGGGTCGGGGTTGGCGTCGAGGTCGAAGAAGACGTCTAGTGAGGATTTTTGGTTTCCGTAGAATGGGGGAGGTTTCCTTTCGTCGTGTTTTCTTTTGAACGAATTGAGCGAGCTTAACCTACGCAGGACTCCAGCAGATGAAAGACTTTGAATCAGAGCAGAAATTGGATATCAAGAGTGTGCATTGTAGCAGTACCGTACGATGAGAAGGCTTTTGTCTAGAAATTATGGACACACGGCGGTTCAGAAGAACCGAGTCGAGTTGGCTTACCACCTGCGATGGTAATTACACACTCGCGATGAAAAAAAAATGAACGTGAAAACTCCAAATTACGCCACCAATTCACCAGTAAATAACAAGCAAGAAAAGAGGGGGAAAAAAACTCCATCCAGCATGCTCAAGCCCGTTTTGTAACCGTCATAGTACCCCCATGTATTCACCTTAGCAGCACCTGCTTAGAATCCATAGGTACTCTGGCCGTATGGCGTGGCACCATATGGAGTCTGGGCACTGGCACCCCAAGGGGCACCCCCATATCCACCCATGGTGCCGTCGATACCCTCGGGAGGCTCGTAGGCGTCCGCATCCCCGGCACCCATCATATCGGCATCGTCTGGACCACCAGCATGGCCGTTCTCGCCTTCGCCAGTAAGCTCGGAGACAGTCAGTGCAAGCTTCTTCTGTAGCACAAAAATGCCCTGCTGGATGATCGTGTCTGGTTCGAGATTGCCGATACTTTCCACATCCATGTAGAAGATGTTGGGCTCCGCGTCGTAGTCAAAGGGCTGGTCGGGATTGTTGGGTTGCTCCCATGCGGCGTTTTCAGAGATAGGCCTGAAAAGATCCCTAAGTCAGCAAATATTCCACCAGACACCAGGATAGTAACAGATGCAACATACCATTCCTTAATTGGATCCTGCTCATACCAATAATCCACATGCTTCAAGTTATTATGCGGATCGTACTCAAAGCCCACAGCCGCAGTAGGCGCCCACTTCGCATGCTCCTTAGCAGTACCCTTCTTCGCCAGACAAGTCAACTTGATCTCCTGCCCCTTAGCCAACTTGCAAATCAACGGACCCTTGCCCTCGGGATCAGTAATAACGGGATCACCGATGGTATCATTCATCCGCTCGCCCTGAACCATTAGATCGCGCGCATAGACGGACATAATGCCACGTTCACAGCGCACATGCAGCGACAGTGTCACGCTGCAGCGCACACAGTGGTCCTCGCAATCGCAGTCACGGGTGTACTCTAGGTCCTGCTCGCAGTTCTTCGCGTTGAGGGGGATCAGACCCAGACGGTGGGCCAGCATCTCATCGGGAATGACGGAGGTGTTGTTCTCGATTTCAATCAGGTCGAGTGCGACGGTTGGCACCTCGGCGAGGATTGCTCGGCGGAGGGAGTTGGCGAAGGCGAGATCAACTGAGCTCAGTCTGAAATCAACACGATAGGGTTCCACCTGGAGGGGTGATCTTGTCAGTCCTCCGAATCTTCTTGAATCTGTATCGATGCATGTATACCTCGCGAACGGTGACCTGTGGCCCCGCGGGCTCGAGGTCCATCTCATAATCCATGCTGTGAAAGCGGGCGCGCTGATCGCCGCGACCCGTGTCTGAGGCTCCGGATCTAGCTATTGCTCATGCGATGAGGAAATGGTATGAGCTAGTACTAGCACCGCGCAGGAGCAGGGTGAGGATGGTGAGGCGTGGTGGTGGGAGGGATGAGGATGTTGAATCTGATCGCTGTGAAGATCGCGCGGCTTTGGGCCTTCGGAGCAGCAGCTGGCGCTTTTCCTATTTGGGCCGTCTGCCAGGAGATATACCTGTGCAGTCACCACCCAATTCAGCTGACTCGTGGGCGATTCTTGCTCTCAGCAGATAATGGAGCCAATACGTGAGTTCAAATCCCCTACCTATCGATTCTCTTAACCGGACCAATTTCACAATAGTTGGGCTCTGATCCGTCTGAGCTGCTTCTTCGCTGTTCCAGGATTGGTCCGGGCGTCAATCACGTGATTTGCGAGCCACTAGTGATCTAGACATGCGGCTCCAGTTGACAACCCCTGCAATTGGATGATCTTCTCAGGTGAAGGCTCAGTCCTCGAAGAACTACATGGAATCCGTCTACGAGAGACAGGTATAGAGAGGAATTCAATGAGCCTCCTCCACAGGGTATCTTCCGCAAGCTTATTGTTTCACTTTATCAGTTACATGAAAATGGGACCAACAGATACCAAACTACGTGAGGATCCTCGAACACTAACCCCGAAAGATCAGATTGAGGTAGGAGTGTACAGGTTGGTACTATGCCGAAGGTATCAGTTCTTCCACGGGCAATCTCTGATAATATAGAATGAACACCTGACTCGAGGCGATTGTTTCCCCAAAGAAATGGAACAGGCTTGTATACCCGAGGCAGAAAGAACCAAGTTTCTTAGATCGACATGCATAACTGTGATGACAGCAAGGGCCCGTGCGACCATGAAAATCCATTTTCGCCTCCTAGATCAAAATCGGGGGTATCGTTACAAATTAATCCTACGGGGAACTTGAATCATTGAAGAGTAAAGTGTGTAGGTCAGATTAAAATTCCAGGTACTAGCAAAGAACCAGTCCAGGCGAAGAAAAGATATTACCTAGTTCTTCAAGTGACATGTGTGGGAAGGAGCCTTACACAGTCTGCAATTAATAGACCTGACCAGTAGACAGCAGATCCTCTTCATCTGCTTCATAGTCCCCTTGATATCGGGACGACCCGTCTATCCGGTATGACAGCAATGAAATCAAGAAAGCACAGCCGGCGATTCGATCTGGTGAAGCAGCAGCCCAACCAAGACGGCGAATGCGATGCAATAAAGATATCGGCAGTAGAGGGGGAGGAGGAGTGGCGAGGAGAAAGAATTGAAGAAAGCACAGAGCCACCGTTCTTTTTTTGAGGGGGGGGGAGAGGGGTCATGTCGAGTCATCATCAGGATAGTGGAGCTCACTGCTCCCGAGGGTTCCAGAAGGTAAAAAAAAATGTACGAGAACCATTGTATAAGAAGATGATATATACGAAGAGGTAGCCCGTGGCTATCGCTTCAGAGAGCTGCGATTCAGAGCTTCGAGCAGCTCGGGTCGATTGGCCAGTGCTGTGGCGGCCTGGGCATAGCTCACCCATTGTCGTTTCCTCTTGTGCATCTCTGGCCATTGTGACTCTTCCTTGTCCACGCTCACTTCGAAGAACTGGTAGGAGGCCTTGGGCGCCTGTGCGGTCAACAGGCCCGAGGGACGCATGTCGGGTATTAAGCCGAGATCGCGAAGCACGGTACAAATGACACCCGCTTCTTCCCAAGCCTCACGGCAGGCGGCCTGCTGTGCCGTTGACTCGTCCGTCTCCCATCCTCCCTTGGGAAGGACCCAGCCTCCGGGACCGGCGGATTGGATCATCAGGACTTTTGTCTTGTCTGCGGAGAGGGGGACCACGCCAGCCACGAGGCGCTCGCCTTTGGAACCATAGCCTAAATACGCCGATCAGGTCAGCAAGAATGTTCAACCATGCCATATCATTCGAGAGAGAGGGTATCCGATGCCAATTCATTCCACATGCGGGAAGAGACACTTACGTTGGTTTTTGCGCCCGACTCGGGACTCCATGGACCGATTTTGTGCCATTGCGATGGTCGGTTCCCAATCCGTCTCGGCGCTATTTTCGATTGGCTCCCGGTGAAGCCGTGGGACGATTCGAAGAGGGTTCAAGTAGAAGAAATGACGAAAAAAAAAAAGGATGGCAAGACCAGGAGAGATCAAGACGGCCGCCGAAGAGAGAAGGAAAAGAGAAGAGAAGTCTCAAGCTCCCGCGGAGCCTAGAGGACTTCGAGGGAGTTTGGGAAAGAAGAGAAGCTTTCCCGGAGTTTGGAGTTTGCGGGTCGCGGATTTGGTTGACCACTTTTGCTTTGGTGGGCGGTCGGGGAAGGGAAATTTTTCTTCCCCTTGGGGCGCGAACGGTCGAGACTGCGGGGGAGAAAAGAAAAAAAAAAAGACCGAGAGAAGAGTCACTTGGAGTCAAAGGGTCCCTTAGGTCTTCCCATTCAAGCCCGTGATGGCCGGGTACCTGGTCTGAGGAGGAGTAGTAAAAGGCATGGTTGTCAAGAAAGAAAGAGAAGGGAGATGGAAGGAAGTGGCGGAGTAGGAAGGACTGGGAAGAAGAGAGGATGGAAATGAGGATGCGAAGAGAGAAGTGGGAATGGAGGGGCACGCAGACCCGGCGGCGCAATCCGGTGCTTGGGACACAAAAAATAGGACCTGACTAAGGAGACATTACCGTTTGTTACCAGATTATTTCCGACGTACAGTCTCCTATTCCTATGGTAGTTACTCTTGAGTACTCGTTTTTGACTGGCAGACAGTCCGGGTAAGCTCCCTCTGGGGGCGTCGAGTTCGTGGATTTTCTCCTTAGTTTTAACTATCGTCAACTATAGTTTAACGTTCAACGGTCACGGGCAGCCGGGAACCATGAATGAGACTGTCGAGAGGGCGTCTTCTGAAACGGCGATCTCTTGCTGAACGTGCTATTTTTCTTTCGTGGGTATTTTGGGTTGTTGCAATGGACTTTTTGCATCTATTTCAGGGAGCTCGTTTCCTGTTCCAACGCAATGATGTAGATCGTCTGGGGATCGCCTTCGACCATCACCCTGGCCTTATAGTTGGTCATGTGACCATCTGCGGCCCAGCAGTCCCTTCCTGGACAGAGTACTCTGTCGCGTCGAGCGAAAAGAGCGTTCGAGATTCCACCATCATGGACAATGTGTCTGGTATATCCGTCTTCCACAGGAATCGCATCGTCCCATTGATGTTTCGGACATGGATTGAAATGCAGACCGCCCCGTCCAGTGGACAGTAATCATTTCCCACGACGACCGCGATTCCCGGTCCAAGCGGTGGTTCTGCCCTAAAGCATGTCTCGGGTCGACCGGGGGCCCTCCGCCGGTACCGAGCCCTGAACTGGCTTAAACGGAACAGTTCTGACCCAGAAACAGCCAGAGAGTGACTTCGCAGGACCACTTCGTACTCTAGTTCCGATGAACGAGCTAGGTCCCCTGGGAAAGTCGGAGCGATTCGCAGCGGATCGCCGATTCGGTAAGTTGGCACGCCCATGAGATCATTCCCACTCTGACACCTACGTCCTCCGGAGTCAGTCCGACATACTCTGTAATGATCAGTTCACGAGGTTATTTGAAATGGTTGATCATTCATGACTACTCCGGACTGCTATGGTGACTCACGGGTCTCTCACTGGTCGTGCTGGCTCGAATAAAGTACAAGTACCGTACACATACTAGACTAGACCACCTCGGTACTATTATCAGATATGGATCTACGTACCCGGATAGCCCATCATCCTACTAGGTTATGCATCTGGGGACTACTCGACCAAAGAATTGAAAATTGTCTCTCATGAATGGTTCCATAATTCTGTTCTTTGCAACAGGAACTCCCCTTCTGTTCTTCCTCCTCTAAGCCCTCTTCTCCAGCGTACTATCAACCAACCCTGCCAACGCTTCATTCAACGTGGCCCCATTCTGTGTCGCCTTTTCAGCGGTCTCCCCTCTTCGATTTCTTACCCCCCCCCCCCCCCCCCCGCCCTGAGCCCTCAACCCCGTTTCCTGTCCTGCAATAACAACACATAACATACGAACTGCCCCTCCGCCATCCACCAGTCTCTGACTCTCCTCCGGTCACTCTCCCCTTCCTCTATTCGCCACCATTCTGTTATTTGCCTCCCGAATTCCCTCGTAGGCACAATTTCTTGCTTCCGCCGGGGCCGCCGACCATCGGCAGCCAGTCATTCCGCGGATGGAGCCCGTTGACGCCGAACGCGCGCGACAGCTGTCGCTCTTCCGGCCCTTAGGTACGTCCCACTTGCGCCCCCAACCACGAGCCACTGAGACCAACCCCTGAGTCCCCGTGGCGCGTCTACGTGCTCTGCGTGGCTACTCGGGGTCTCCCAGGGCGGGGGATCCTCGACTGGGCGTGCAGCAGTGGCCGATCCGCCCCTCGCACGTAAACATCGTCAACAAACAGCACTGGACTAACCGGCCCCGATTTTTTTTTGCCCCTCCGCGAACAGGCTACCAGCGCAATTCCTGTGGTTACTGTAAATCCGACAATGGCAGTAGGTCTTGCATTTTTCTGTCCCGCACATTCGACTGTGATCCACACGCGCCTGCTTTTTGGGCACGATTGTCTGACACGTCATTTCTCGTTCCCGCTCAGGCGTCTCATACTACACCAGCTCCGTGGTCGTGCGGCCCGAGCACTATGAGGAGCTCATTCATCGAGGATGGAGACGGTAGGCAATCCTCGATCATGACCCTCCCCATGACTGAATCCCATGACTCATCACCATCATCATGACCATCTAGATCGGGCACGCTCTACTACAAGCAGAACTTGCAACGATCATGCTGTCCGCATTACACGATGAGGCTGGAGGCGAATGCCTACCAGCCTCGTCGTGACCAGCGCAAGGCCATCAATCGCTGGAACAAATTCATTCTCGGTCCAGAGTATATCCGCAAGGCGGCGCGGCTCTGCCCGCAAACTCGAGAGTAAGTGCTTTTGGACATTGCTCCCGGACGGAGGCGGTCGACGGTCCATGTCTCACAGCATGACGCAGGGAAAAACGGCATAGGAAGTGTAACTTTGACCTTCACGCTGCGGTACATGCGTCAGAGTACAGCAATGTCAAGCGTCCCATCGATCCCGTAACTAAACGTCCGCTGGAGCCGGCGCACAAGTTCGAGGTCAATCTCGAGGCCGACTCAGTTTCTCAGGCCAAGTTCGATCTGTTTGTCAAGTATCAGACGACGGTTCACAAAGAGGATGTCTCTCGTTGGAAGACGAAGGACTTTGAGCGGTTCTTGTGCTCTGGCATCAAGCGGTCTCCCCATCCGATGACAAAGTCGAATGCGTCGGAGAAGAAGCTGGGATCGTGGCATCAGTGTTACCGACTAGATGGCAAGCTGGTTGCTGTTGCGGTGCTGGACCTTGTCCCAAGTGGAGTAAGCTCGGTGTACATCTTGTAGGTGGTCCTCTTCGCTCCAGTCGACGGGCTTTCTGGCTAACGAATGCCTTGTTTCAGCTACGATCCTGATTACGAACATTGGGAATTCGGCAAGTTGAGTGCGATGCGCGAGATCGCCTTTGCGCAACAGAATAATTATGCATACTACTACATGGGTTCGTATAGCTGCAACCGGGTATCGAACGGTGTTCATTGACATTCCACACAGGATTTTACATTCACAGCTGTGTCAAGATGCGCTATAAGGGCAACTTCAGGCCTCAATATATCCTTGGTGAGAGAAATTCCCTCGTCCCTTTGTCCTTTCTGCTACGTCGTTGAACGAAGCTTTCCCTTCGAAGCGCCACTAATCACCGCCCATTAGACCCCGAATCTTACTCCTGGGACCCACTTGACGGCGAGCTCTCCAAAAAGCTCGATACTCAGCCCTACGTCTCCATGTCCCGCGAACGCGCTCCACAGGATGCCAAGCCATTTCCCGACATTGCCCCCGACGTGGATGAAACGGAACTGTCACTCTTTGACATCAACATGCCAGGTGTTTTGACGCTGGAGGAGGTGAAAGCCCTGGACTTGAACCATTGGTATCTGCTTTATCATGGCTCATTCGTTCAGATGGAGGTAAGCAGTCTTTGTTTTCTTATCTTTTTAGCTTGTTTAGCGTATGAAGCTCTAACGCCATGCAGGATCTTGTCGGCTGGGAGGGAATGCCCATGGACAGCCCGCAGTCGGTGAAGGGTATCGTTGCTGAGCTTGCTGCGGTGCTCGGACCGAAGCTGGTAAAAGATAGTGCGGTGGTGTTGTTTGATTAAGCATAGCAATGCGTGGAGTAGCATACGACGTTGTCATTTACACCTTTCTAGGTGTATGCAATTCATTTCGGGTAGCTTCAAATCCTCCTTGTCTATTTCCTATACAAAACTTGTGGAGTCGCTCCGCGTGGCTTTTCCTTTGCTTTCTTCTGCTTAATTATAGAATCATTACACCTGCGTAGCCCTATCTTTCGCAACCACCAAATCTCTCACTTTTCTCCCACTCGCAATACTTTTCGACACAGACGCCCCCTCCCGCCCTTCAAATCCGTTCACATAGAACATTCCCGGAACCAACTCAGCATCATCACCGCGACTCCCATCACGCGTGATCAGAGGAAGACCGTTCGGCCAAAAATCGCGATGAATCCAAGCTACCGTTGGCCTGTCCACACACCCAGAGGACTTGTCCACTGCTCCACCTGCCGATGCAAACTCCTTTCTGACGCATTGGTATTCCGGCTGTACCATGTCCGGCTCAGCTTGTCGTGGAATAAAACAAGATTGATTCGGAAATGTGATCCCTGCCCCATGAAATAAGGACGCGATATCTTCATCCGAGAAGACTTCTCCAGATATCACTCTCGTGAGATCGTGAGGCCTTGACTCGAACTCATACTGTGCGGTTTGATCCCGGGCCACGGAGATGAAGGGGATACTGGTTGCATGCTGGAGCTGTTTCGGCCACGGTAGTGCAGCTGACGTTCTCCATTGTTCTCCATGCGGCTGGAGAAGAAGACTATCGGGTAGTCGCTCGGAAATAATGCTTGTGACATGAACTGGCGCGTAGACGATCTTCTCTGGTTCCGAGGGGAGTGGAGGATCAACCTCAAGTGCTGCCTGGTGAAAAGGTGCGGCGATGACCACATTGTCGAAAAGTCCCACGTGCATTTCTTGAGACCCATCGTCTGTATGGCGAGTCCAATGTACTCCAAATGTGCCATTGCTGAATCTCGTCACCCTCGTCACTGCGGAATTGAGGTGACTGGAAAACTCGTCGTGGTCATACAACTCGCCCAGTAAACCCGTGAAGATTCGATCATGCTGATTCCAGTGAAGCTCCCTCTGAGGCTTGATGTTCATATCGGTGGCTGCAAATCGGCTTCTCAACTCTAGACTCTGACCGGCTTTCGCCCGCGACCCTGCCCACAGGAGAGGATTGGTGCGTCTACTGCAGCCGTTGCTCTGTCTGTCCCAGATGTTTGACAGCTCCCTGTGCATACTACGCTCAGAGAGCCCCTGGCGAATATACTTCAAATACCGAACCCAGAATGAAGCTTTGGCCACATTTCGTTGCACAAGTCCTGCGAGCTCCGTCCACGTCATATCAATCGACTCTTCGGCCGCACAATCGTTGGTCTTCTCCTTGTTCAGTCTGTTCATCCAATATGTAAAGGACCGAGATTGCGTGTTGAAGCCATTATGCCACCAATCGCGAAGACTTATACTTGTTGTGTTGGCGATTTCCTCGATCAGCATGTCATCGGCGTCAAAGGTGTGGCCGGCTGTGTTCACGGTCGTGCCATGGCCGTAGATTTGGGTAAACCGAATGCGCCCTCCGAATCGAGGCTCCTTTTCGAAAACGGTTACTTGTGATGGATTGACCTGGTCGGCGTTGTTGATAAGGAAATGTGCGACGGAAATACCACCGATGCCGCCTCCTGGGAGATTATTAGAATCCCATAAGACAATCATGCTTTTTCTGCATGTATCATATGTAATGGAGAGCGAATCCGGCGATGCCTGGCTTACCGATGATGGCAACTCTATTCGATGGAGAACCTCGAGGACCCTTTTCTCCATCAAGAGTCTCTTGCGTAGGTTGCACCCCATTTAGCCGCCCGTTTTGATCTCCGATATCATTCTTGCTTGCTCGCACTGTTTCTGCCAAAACTAGAGCCATACATATCAAGCCCACAATCCCGCAGATAGAAAGACGAGCATGTTGGTTGGTGGCTTGCCTGCGGCGGCGGGCCAGTCTGACTTGACTAGGAGTCATTGGCAGGCTGGATGAAATATTTGAACTGCCATGAATAACTAGCAGAGTAGTCTGTCATATAAGTCATGTCTCAGGCACGGAGCCTCCTGTCTGAGACTCTCAACGTGGCCTTTGATCCTTTTGAGGCCTTATCGAAACTTCACCGTCTTGGCAGTCTTGGTATCCGTGTCGCTGGGACTCAGGGTGGGCGGAGTGGACAAGGACGAGCCCGAATGCTAGAGCCCAGCCTGCGGACAATGAAGCCACGGAGTTATCTCTACCGAGCTCTTTCGACTTGTGCTAGTTAGGCTGGGGGTAGATTATCATGTGATCATATTACAGATGAGCGTATTCTCAGTTCGAAAACTTGTCTCGGAGATGAACCGCTCTGGTGTTCACAGCCTGCGAGGCTGTGGGCAGCAATAGCAAAGAGAAAAGAAGAAGAACCCGAATGTTCATTTTGATTGTTGAGATAGAGCTCCGGAATTGCCACATACCATGTGAAATAATAAAATAGAAGACTCCGTTCTCGACACCGAGACTCGCGAGATGATTGGGTTCTGTCATGGGATGAGAGGAATGAGCGGAGGAGATTAGCTCGTGAGCGAGTTCCCTTTGATGCATGTCGAGTAAATTTTGATCAGGTTGGAATTATGGGACAATTTTGTCGATTCTATCCTCTCCCTTTTGATCGGTATCTGAAATCAGAAACTTAAGAGTAGAGTACGTGGTATTAACCAAGTTAGATCAGTACAGATATGATTGGAGCAATAGTCAAGCGTCGAAAGAACATGTAAATCAAAATAACGTTCAAGAAGAAGTGTACCACCAATGATTCTCTATCCCTTTTGTCTTGCAGTCGTCTCGCCTTTCCTCCCTGTTCGCCTTTCATTTGCGCCAACAGATCAAGGCCCAGGTCAAGACCGGGGAAAACGCCTTCCCAACAAGAGCAAGGGCAGATTAGCCACAGACAACACCAAACCAAACCCTCGAGAAACCAGTCCAGAACGCCCGAGAACCAGGAAACAAAAAAGGTCAAGATGACACCGGGTCCGATGCTACATGACAAAGGAGACCAAGGAACACACCTATGCCGAATATATGAACAAGACAGAGAAGAAAGGAAGAAGGCGGGGAGAGACAACCGCTTAACTCCCCTCAATTCCCTCGTCAGGTCCATCGACACCGCCCAATAACGACGAAGATGGTTTCCTCCCGGACCCGTACACCATCTCCATCAGCTTGGCTTTTTGGCGCTCCCGGACAGATCGGAGGTACTCATAAGTACCCTCCAACCCCTTGATCTGGCCATCGATAACGGCTTCGACGGGACCCAGCATGCGACCCGAGGCACCCGAGCCTCCAACTCCAGAGGCGCCCTCAATCCCCACAAAGCTGACCGAGTCATTTCTGCGCACAAGCGGGCTAACCAATTTCCGGCGCAGCGTCTCCAGGTTCACCTTTAACGTGAGTAGGCGGCCTCGATGATCCACCAGGAGATGCTTGTTAGCGACGGTGCGGCTGCGCACGTTGGCTAACAGCTTCTTGTTTTTCTCGTACTTGCGGACGGCGGCTGCGTCCGGACCCAACACACGGGTCCACAGGGAACTGAGCATTTCGCCCTCGGCGCGCTCTTGGGCATCTGATTCGCGAACGACGGTGCGCTGAAGGTTGAGGAATTGGCGGTCGATGGACTCGAAGAGGGCGAAGAGGGCGGTAGAGTGGGAGAGCTCGCTGTTGATGGACTCTTCTAGGACGGAGAGGAACTCGGTGAAGGTGCGGGTGAGTGTCTCGCGGGTGCGCTGGGCTGATGTTGGACCGAAGATGGCCATGACAACATGGCCTAGTGTGGTCGTGGTTGCTGTCGTGCCACCGTCGGCGACTTCAGTCGTATGTTCTAAGGCACCAAGGCGGGACAGCATGTTATGTACGTTGTCGAAGACGATCGTAGGAAGTGTGCTGGGTGGCTGTGCGGAGAGCGTTTCGAGCTCGCGCTTGGCCCAGTCCATCACAATCAGGATCGAGTCGACATCCGAGTCCACATTGGCGAAGAACCGCGTCAACTCGAGGGACAGCGACTTGAGCGAATCGGACAGCTCGTCTAATTGCCGGACGATGATGGGCGCACTGGTCATGTTCGTACCCCGTACTGACTCGCTCAGATCCCAGACTGCAACTCCGGTCTCTTGTAGGGTCCCGATCTGCTGAACTCCACTTTCGGAGTAGTAAATTAACGGCTCAAACGAGCGCGCAAAGCCCGATAGCTTGACCAAGTCGGGAATGGCCTGGGGCAGACCAGGAAGAAATAGCGCGCGCATGAATGCGATGGATAGAAGGAGGACTATAACCGAGAGTGTGGTATTAGATTTGGTACTGGTGACCCTATCAAACTTGCCGCGCAAGTAGCCAAACATGGCAGCAAAGGGTTCGCGATGCTGGACCTCTGCGCGCACCGCAAATCGAATGTCTTGATCAGCCATGCGACGAGACGTTAGTGTTTCCATGGTCTCGAAAATCAAAGAGTCACCCAGAGATTCGGACAAGGCCTACAGTTACTTAGGTTCTCGGCACCAAACCCGGATCCATCATCCTCGGGACTGTGGCGCGCCGCACCAGGGCTCTGCACTGGAACTGGGCTGGGGGATCGTCCGGTCTGTGGGGTACCTGCGCTATGAGGTAGAGGGACATTGGCTGCGATCGTGACCTCGCCATCGTCACTAGGCTTCTGCCTCGTCGGATCCTCGAGAGCATCTTCATACTGTGGACTCGGCTCACGCGACATGGATGGCGAGATGCTCACCCCGACCGTAGGCTTTAGTTCCAACCGGTCTGCATGAAGGTGCGCATTGCGCCCATAGGGCTGATGGCGGTACCAGCCGCTACCTTGGACGTAGTCATGTTGCTGCATGCCTGGCGGCGACCAGCGATCTCCCACGGTAGGATCATCAAGCTCACCATCAGACTCTTCCGAACGAAATCCCGAGTGTTGGGACGGCAGGCCAAAGAGTGGGGAGCGATGCGCATTACTGTTATTCTCAAAGTCCTCGAGCGAGGCATCCAGCGATGGATGGTCGTCAAAGACGTTATCTAGCTCATCCAGCATAGCGGACGGCGTGTATCGATGTAAGCGCTTCAGAGCGAGGGGTGTTTCTGGAGTCGCAGCGACAGCGCGCAGAAGTGAACTGTCTTGCGATCGCGATCACTTGCGACAGAAAAGGAGGCAGAAGGCTGGAGGCTGTATGGTCAGAGCAAGGGCGGTTAGTCTAAGCGCCTCGAAAGAGGGTCTCATGCGCTGGTCCTTGAGATCGGACAAGAGTGGCCCAAGGTCCAAGACAAGGGAATGACTGGGAGGCAATCGACCCCGCGCGCCCAACTGCGATGCTATCAGATCAGGATGCGATAAGTAGCGGAGAACCTGGTGGGGGTGAGAGGCAGTCTTTATGTACACCTCTTCTGGAATGGGGAGTAGCTGAGGGTCATAGATCCTTGGGTCTGGCTTATTTTCAAGTTTGGGTCTGGGTCTGATTCAGGCACAATCGAGCATCCACGATATTTAACAGGACCCGGAGGCAAAGATGGAGGCAAGAAGAAGAGGAGCGCCTCGTCCAGTAATGCGGAAGTGGAGGGAACTCCTCACCTGCAGAGGAGGCTGGGCCAATCAGCCTGGGAGAATGGGGTGCAGCCATTCGCCAGGTACTGATGTTGTACAAGGATGAAGTACTCCCAAGGTACCTTTTAGCAGTGATCACACGGGCTAAGAGACTTGTACAATACAATCAGTACACCGCCCCGGGTAGTGCCTGACCGCCATTGGCGCCTGACGAGTCGCTCTCCCTCTTCCCCCCCTTGAAGGAGTCGCTCGAACTGAAACATCGAAACATGGCCATCTCTCGATGCATTCAATGGCCGTTTATTGGCATTCGGTCCCTGGTCCCCATTTTCGTCTCCAATCAACCAGTGGTGCCACCCCCTTGGGAACCTTATTGTAATCCATGCGAACCTCATCCCCCAGTATGCCGTCCCTCTGCAGCCGGCAATCGGCTCCTTCCAGTACCTGCAGTGAGAAGCATCCACCTACAGTACGTCAGGTAAAGATAGTGATTAAGGAACCCTGGAAAGTGGACTAGATGATGATGATAATGATGATGAGAAGAGGAGAAGTTGTTCAAGTCTATTGCGGGTCAACCATTGAATAATAGTCTTGGATAATATTACATGCCCGGTTCCTCGGGAGGCCCGGAAAATCAGCCCACAGCGCCAAACCAATTCCCGGACGTCTATTGAAATTCCACGAGACGGGGTAACAGAGAACAGAACGAAAATGCCGTGAGAGGGGAATAATAGCACATCAGGTCATTTAAGCGGTAGACTCCTTGAGGTAGCTGTAGAGAGAAAAATCAGATGTTAGTAAGAAAAAGACTCGTGAGATGAACGATTCACGGGGGATGGAACTAACGTGATCAAGTCGTTGCGCTCCTTGGCCTTCTTGAGACCACCGAAGGCCATCTTGGTACCGGGGATGTACTTCTTGGGGTTCTCGAGGTAGGGGTACTGTTGGGAAACATGGTCGTTAACAATCTGATCTCGCTCTCGGGTGTCTCATGGTCATCTTGACCACTGTAGAGGACATTTACTCACCAGAGTGTCCTCATTCCATTCCACACCAGCCTGCTTGTTGGCATCGGTGTAGGAGTAGCCCTCGGCAGAGCCAGTCTTGCGGCCGAACAGACCGTGCAAGTTGGGGCCGACCTTGTGGGCACCACCAGCCTCGACAGTGTGGCACTGAGCACAGCGGGTCTGGAAAAGCTTGGCGCCCTTCGCAGAGTCACCTGGAGTGAAGAGCGAATTAGTTGGCTGTGGCTTGAAGGTGGTTGCTGGTGACTGCTGCGACTGCTGGGCATGCGACTCCGACGGCTGAGCCAGAAAGCGCGCTTCCTCTTCGGCCCGCTTTTTGTTGGCTCTACGCAGCTCGTTGACCTCCTGCACGAAGATGGGAGTCATCGCGCAGAAGATGTCGAAGGAGCTCATAGTGGCAGATGCGGGATGCGTGGCATTGAGAGTGGAAAGGTTTGAATGGGTGGGAAGTGTAGATTCGAGAGTGCGGATGGGAGAAAAGTGGAAGAGTAGAAATTGAGGAAGATACGAGGTAGAAATGTAGGCGATGGACCAAGGGTCGCCGGTGAGGTGAGATGAGGTTGAAGGCAACGACTGCTGCCCCTATGAGGCTCAACACCAGGCTCCGATTGCATACCAGGCAGACATTTCGCGCCGCATCCTTTGACCACTTTCTCTCATCTTGACCACACGTATCGCGCAAACCTCCGGGCAATTGCATCGTACGCGCTCTCTGGACGAGCTCACCCATTCATTCACTCGCATCTTCGCCGACTGCAGCAATCACCAGTGTGGGGGGATAGCAACTTACCAGGAGTGAACTTAGCAGCTTCCTTGCCCATTTTGAAAGAGTGTGAGAGGAATTGACGAGAGTATGAGAACTGTACAGAGAGAAGAATTGGAGACGGCAAGGAAGAGAAGCAAGATTTTCCAACTTTTCCGCAAGTATTTGTACCGTCGCCCCATTCGGCTCCCGTGATCCGCCCATCCACCAATCAGCGTCCGACTATTTCCACCCCAACGGGCGCAACCGGGTTCCCTTCGGTGAGGGAGGATGGGCACTGATTGCCATCATCAATCAAGTCTGTTTTCAAGCCAGTTAAGCAGGGCTTCCTTGCTGGAGAGAACACTTGTTTGATAAATGCTTGATGAATGGCTAAGCACTGCCATAGTAACGACCCCCTTATCATAGGCCTGCCTAGACATTGCGACGTACGAACAATAAGAAATGCACGTGTGGCCTCCCTATTGATCTCATCCGTCGTCATTTCCCCTTCGCCTACAACGGGTGGCTGTGGCCTGTCCAAGAACAGGTACCAAACGCTAAATCAGATGACGCGCTACTACTATAATCGGGCTTTGCTCATCCGGTCAGCCCCTTGACATTGCAAGCATGGACACACATGCATCCCATTCGGACACCCCTTGAAACCCGGAGACTGCTGGCATACACTTGGCCTTTTCCCCGAATCTAGTTCCCCGAGGGCTGCGAAATACATCTGTCGTCATTCGCTGTTCGGGTCCACCCAGGACCCGGTCTTGATCCGATTTGTGGAACCCGAGGCAGGGAATTGTTCGATCATTTTGATGCTGCGGAGGAAACTCGGCATCTTCCCCTGCGCGAAGTGTAGTCTCCAAGTCGATCATGGCAGAATTATCCTGGGGTGGCGACGACACCCTAAAGGCACAGTAGAACAATGGGAAATAATGAAATGCTCGGAAATCATTCAATTGAATTTCGTTACAGGCTGCAAATATGTATGCTTTCACCTCGGATAATCGCACATTTTCATAGCTCCGGTTGAATCTTTTTTTTTTCTCTTAGCGCTCGGCAGAATGTGAGATTGGGATGAGTGACGACACATCTGCTGCAGGCTGATCGAACCATATTTTATCACGTGATATGAAAATTCCCGTCCACCGCCTCAACCAACCACCACAACCAGATAACATACTCAAACCACCAAAAGAAGCCAACAACAATTGCTTCTAGGTGACACCCTCAACCACAATGTCTCCCTCCTCAATTCCCCCTTTCCTCCTCCCCCGAGGCCTGCCCACAGCCCGAACTCTCCGCACGCTGCACCACACCCCACAACACGCCAGCAACGGCTTAAACACCTCAACCCGCCGCTGCTTCTCCGAGACACGCACCGTCGCCGCAAGACCTAAGCGCGTTACGGATAAATCGCGCATCCTCTCCCAGCCAGACAAGTTCCGTCCCCCATCGCATCCGCAGCGTCTGGTTAATCCAGCCCGGACAGCGCCGTCGGGGCAACCGGTGAATTATGGACGGCCGTTGAGTGCGGAGGAGCGTGCAGCGCAAAATAAGAAGCAGTATCCGAACATGTTTCCGCCCGAGGGGACGGTCATGTTCAAGTTCTTGACTTCCAAGTGGATTCACATCTGGATTGCCATGGTGAGATGCGACCCTGTTCTTCCCGGACAAAATGTCCTATCTCGTACTCAGGACAGGACGAGACTTGGTATTTCAATATGCTAATATGTACCTTTTGAATCGTGTAGGGTACCCTCACAACCCTGGCAACATTCACCTTCACCACAAACTTCAAAGCAACCTCCCCGTTCGCCCACCTCCTCCCTTCCTGGTCCGATCTCCTTACCCACCCAATCGACACCTGCTCCCAAGCATTGCACGTCTACCGTATGCACGTACAACACGAATCCATGCGCGTCCGTGAACAGCGCCATCGCCGTGTCGAGGATGCCGAGAAGCGTAGGCAGTACCGCATTGCGCATGGCTTGGAGGATGCTCCTGACAAGGAGGGTTCGAGCCCCGTTGAGGGCGCTGGTGATGGGCAGTCGCCTGTTGCCGTGGACGTTGCGGTTGCTGCTACTGGAGATGCAGCGGGTGAGGAATTCGTTGATTGGGAAGGGAAGAAGAAGCCTGTTAAGAAGTGGCTGGGAATTTGGTGAGAATGTGACTTGAGAGAGTGGGATGGTATAGTTTAATATCTGTACTGTCTTCCGGTGTGAACCTGGGGGTCGTGCTTTAAGCGCCGGGATGGAAGTGGATTGGATTGATACCAACAGATATCAAGTTCCACTTCAATTGTATATTAGATTAGACACTCGCATGCTGAGATATCCAAAGGCCATCTCACCAACTATGATCATGAATCACCTCTCGGATACATCTCTTAGGATGCAGATGGTATTAATTGAAACACAGTCATGTCTTTTGTGTATCTAGATATAAACTCATGATACCTCCACACCTTCCAATCCTTCCAACACTTCTTCACCAACACCACCCTTCTTCAGCGCCGTCTTCACCATCTCCGTGATGACGCTGCGCTTGACACCTCCCCGTCGCGGACGCCACACCCCAGGCACCTCCTCCTCGCCGGTTGCCGGATTCAAAACAGCCACATCTTCAGTAGGTGCCACGGCGCCCAGCATGTTCACATTCTCCGAATTAGGTACACCAGGCTGAGTGAGTCGGGACGGAGGGTCAATCGTCCGAATGGAAAGTAGCTTCAAGTTACCCGCCACGCTGTCGCGGGTAATAGAGATAGCAAGCACAGCATCCGCAACGGCAATTTCTTCGCGATTAGGATCGAAAATGATATTGTCACCGACAGAAATGACAAGCAGCGTCACAGGCGGGCGAACGAATGATGTTCGAGCAGATGTCTTTCCACCCGAAGAGAGAGAAGGTCGGGGGTAGAGGTACTCGGCAACAGCCCAGTCATCGTCAAAGAAAGGATCCTCCTCGCCTTGAGACTTGAGCTTGGGGAGTTTCGTAGACAAAAGAGCAAGATGTGTCGTCAACGAGAGCAAAGGGAGAGGATATGCGAGAGGTTGCGAGAGAAGAAGGACCTGTTTGATCAGAGTTAGCACCACACCACAACCCATTGTAAAACCGTACTCGGAAAGGCAGCGCAGACATACATCAATATACAACCGCCAATGCCACCTCTTATTGATGACCAGCCGCTCCTTGAGCCCACTGGTCATCCCACTGGTTTCATCCGTGCCCACAGCACCCACCAGGCTCTCCCGCATCATCTCCGACAAGAAAACCGGCAGCGCATCATCATCCCGGAACCCCGGAATCTCAATGGACATCTGCACCCAAGATCCATGCCCCCCAACAGCAGTAGAGCCCTCCTGATCCCTGTGCTCGTGGCCCGCACCACCATCATTCCGCGTAATCGTCTCGTTCAATAGAATCGTCTTCTCGACCTCGGCCTTCACACCGACGATAGCTTGCGTTCCATCTGCAAAACCGATGCGCGCACTGCCGTTCGTGCCGGGCAGAATGTTTGTTTCGGCGGTCAAGGGCCGGAATTGCGTTGGTGAGCGGCCATCGGGGCGGATGGGCGTTTTGGGAAGGGAGAGCGAGGTGTACAGGTAGGATAGTTCGGCGGGGGAGAGGTGTGGGACTTGCGAGGCTGATGAGGCCTGTCTTTGATTGGACATGGTGTGTTATGTGTGCAATTGGAAATTGTCCGGTTGTGTAAGGACGAGAGGTTTGAATGCGCAGCTCAACTAGTGGAGGAGCCGCGGAATTCTTTTTTGGTGGTAGTGAAAGCTGAGCAGATCTAGGTAAGTTCTGCGGGGCTTTGTTGAGAAATCTGCTGCAAGTCAAGCAGTATTTGTAACTTTACTGCGCAGCGAACACCATTCAGTGCCTGAGTTTCAAAGTTGGTCAGTTATCGATCGTGGAAAAAAGAGACATGGGGAGCAGAACTACTCCATTGGGAAATCTTGAAGGCCGCCGGATCATCATTGCTCCGAGGAAATTTGGCTGCATAGTTCAATGATACAACGACACGAGACGTCGCGACATCTGTGCAAAGATTCTAAGTTGAATATATCTCTCTTGATTGACTGGGAGAATATCGTTTGCAGTTTTCCAATGCCTACTTGGTCCCCTGCATACATTTCCTGGAATTTGCATCCCTCTGCAGGTCATACTATCCTAAATCGAAACCAATGACATCGAGAAAAGAAGATCTGGATCGAGTCCTTTGATAGAAATACTGATCATACCAATTTCGTATCTAGCACGAGTGAGCTTCCTACTCCAGCTGGGTTTGTGAGGGTGAACTCATGCCAATACACTACACTTTACATGTAAAGCCATCATCCACACATGTTCCAGTCTGACCTGGGTGCCTGCCATGTCCTGCCGAATACTCTCAAAAACCTAGAGGCTTTTGAGAGATGAAACCAAGTCAAGTTCAAAGACACAAGTACACAGCTTTCGATACAGTGACGTTCAAAGAGAGCGAAGATGTACTCAACTAAGACGGAAGTCACTTCGAGCGCATCAAACCGATCTTGAACCAGTATGTACACCAAGAAATACGAAAGGGGGATGAATGAAGCATATGCATAGAGAAAAAATCTTATCCATAACATGTGATATATGTAAATGTCCAATCGCCATTGGTGTTATATTACAATCAAATAGAACCCACCAGACCGGAATCCCAGCCAGTCTGGTGCATCAGCCGAGGCAGAGCTCAAAAAAGTATAGTAAAATAGTACATGAAAGTAATGAGAGAACGAGATATTCGAACCTCAGTAAGCGGTGAGGACTGAAAAAGAGTGTGTGAGTAAGAGGTAAGAGGTAAGAGGTAAGAGAGAGAGAGAGAGAGAGAGAGAGAGAGAGACGGAGAGGGGCATAAGTGATAGACAGAAGGAGGAGGATGTGCAGGGGCCAGAGACAATGTACAGTGTGAGAAGTAAGTATAGACAAATGGAAAGGCCATGTTCATCGGAAAAAGGAGACCGAGAGGGAGAATATGTAATGCAAGGATGTGATCTGGATTATCGGTGTAGGGAGTGGTATATGATGCGGCTTGCGCG
Organism: Penicillium sp. F50; assembly: GCA_037356195.1. Classification (NCBI taxonomy): domain Eukaryota; kingdom Fungi; phylum Ascomycota; class Eurotiomycetes; order Eurotiales; family Aspergillaceae; genus Penicillium; species Penicillium sp. F50. Next base: position 2,109,658 of record JAYXSA010000054.1, on the reverse strand, counting down.
GGGGGATATCAAAACGAGTAAGACGGAGAAAGATAGAAGTGGAAATGGACAATGTGCAACGCGAGGTGAGGATCGCAAACGAAAGGAATCCAGATAACCCGAGAGAAAATGGGAAATAGGTGATAAAAAGGGGGCGGGAATCAACAAATGGTGCCAGGCCGGAACCCATCTATATCAAAAGGGCCTGTGGGGGGTATGAAGAGAAGAGAAAAATGATAAGAAATGAGAGGAATCAGAAACTATGCCCGCCAACGCAAAGATCAAATCAAATCCAGGAATAGCCCAACCGTGAAAGTGATGGAAAAGAAAGGACCCGAAACGAAAAAAGAAATCCCATACGCCTAAACTCGGTTTGTGTCCGCTTTTGGGCGCTTTCTATCGCCTGGTTTTTCGTGTTTCTCATTCAAACCCGAGTGAGGAAGATGGGAATGAGAATACAGATGTAGTTGGATGATAGTTGGTGATGGAGTATAAAGGAAGGAGTTGCTTCGGAAGTGTTGTGCTGAGAATAGCAGAGATGCTTCTCACTTAGATGTAGTTGGACGCAGAAGGGAAGTGAAGAGAGGTCGCCTTGTTATTCCACTCAGCCTCCTCGTAGGGAGGAGTCGGCCATTGCCGGTTAGAGTTTTCATTGGAGGCCTTGCCCACGCCGTGCTTGACGGGAGTCTCAAAGTAGCCATCGGCCTTGGCAGTTGGTGAAGGAGTAGGATAGGGGCTGAGAAGGGCGTGCGAGCCGTCGGTGTGTCGGTGGCTGCTATCAACAGCGTGAGAAGTCAGGGATTGTGCTTGAGCAAGCCGCTTGGCAGCCTTGCTAGCAGAATGCAGGACCTCATCTAGGAGCTCATCCTCTTCCTCCGGTGTCTCATATCGGTGAACAGGATGACTAGTCATTTGCAGTGCCCGCCGTGTCCGGCTTGAGATAGGGCCGGGGTTACTGGTAGGCATTGACTGGCGCTTGGTGACATTATCAGTGCTGCCCGTCAGATGCACAGGCACATTGCCGAGAGATGAGGTGTCCAGAGAGTACTTGACGCTCTGGAGAGCCTTGTCGAGCTCACTCAGATCGGAGTGAGGCTTGGGCTCGCCCGGGTTTCCATCGAGAGCCATCGACGAACGGTTTGACCAGGGATTGCAGCCAGCATTGGCCTCGACATCGTCCGCGCTGGGATTGCCCTGGTTGCGTCCAGAGAGCCGACGCGCACGCTTGCGCAGGTGCGAGAAGAAGCTCTCTTTTGTGGTCGGAGTGGTATTGCCAGAACCATTGAGCATGCGCTCAGCCTCCTGCCGGTGCACATCGGAGTAGTGATTTCCATTGGAGTTGACAGACAGTTGACGACCAATTTTCTTGGTCTTGGCCTGGTCAGCATCGGAAGGCTTCAACGCTTCACCATGCGCGACGGTGGCATTGGCTTGGGCGGTCACAGAGTTGGAGAGAGGAGACACGGGGCGGATCGAAGGAAGGATGGGCATGGGGGCACCGTTAGCCCACGTCGCCCGCTTGGCATTCGCCGGGCGGGGCTTCACAGGCTGAATTTCGGGGACAGTGTTATAAGTGACAGCAGGAGGTCGAGCGGGACTGTCGCCATCCAGTGACGGGATGGGACTGTCAGACCGGCCAATCAATGAGCGGCGGAACCAGGAGGGCTTGGAAGAAAGAGTTGGAGAGTCGCTGGGAGTGAGCGTGGGAGACTTGAAGCTCCGGTCGGATGGCTTGCGGCCCAACAGGCGCGAGGATGTAGACGATTTGGGTCGCAATGGGTCGACCGCGTCTGCAAAGTACTCGTGGTTCAATGCCTGCGTTGAAGTTGGGCGATTCTTGGGATCCCACATAAGACACCACGTCACAAATTCAGCGAGCGCGGCTGGCCACTGAGGCTGCCGGAGAACGGTGTCCATTGAATGCGGTGCCATTTTGGGGAAGGTGAAGCCCAGCTTGTGAGCCAGTCGAGATCCTTCCCGCCATTCACCTCCACCGATTTTCGCGCCAGACTTGCTGTACCAGTTTCCAGGGCTGCCCATAATCTCACACACGCGCCATACTTGGTCCACTTCGTTGCCTCCGGGGAACAGCGGCTTCAGCGTGGCAATTTCAACCGCCATGGCGCCAATCGCCCACATATCGACAGGGGCAGAGTAAACCCCCGCACGCAGGAGCACTTCCGGAGCCCGATACCAGCGGGTTGAAACGTAGGTGGTGTAGGGTTGTTTTGAGTGCGTCTCACGTGCAAGACCAAAGTCGGCAATCTTCACAGTGTAGGTGGGAGGGGTGGATGGAGGAGTGACGAGGTTAGAGTAGCGGCTGAAGGTTGAGTCGGCGGGAACGGATGTTGACACCAGGATGTTCTCGGGCTTGATGTCGCGGTGGAAGAAGTGATGGGCGTGAATGTGGTCCAACCCGGACAAGATCTGGTATAGTATACTCTTGACATGCTTGCCTTCGAAGTACTTGTGGTCGCGGGACTTCATCAACTGGTACAGATTACCATCCATGTATTCCATACAAATGTGCAGCTTGTGGGTTAGGGGATCGAGAAAAATGTCGAGCGCGGGAACGAGATGAGGGTGAACGGGAAGGGTGCGCAGAAAGATGACCTCCCGAAGCTCCAGACATGGGCCTAGCGAGTCGAAGGTCTTCTTCATCGTTTTGATCGCGACCTGGAATATCTCGATTAATATTGACATTCATGACACCCACCACATTTCTTCAAATCGGATGCATACCATCGTCCCTCGTCGGGCAATGTGCGCACCGGCAGTCCGTACACGAGCCAAGGCGACACTGCCAAAGCTCCCATCACCAACTTCCTTCATCACCTGGAATCGTTCTTCCAGGCTGGCCATGGATGCGTTGGTCCCCCGAGAGGGAGGGTCATAAGTGACGGTCATGTTGGACGGTATCTCTCGGGATCTGCCAGCAGATGCAAAGAGAGGTCTTCATTGTGTTTCAGTCAGCTTTCTCCAGTCCCATCAAATAAACAATGACACATGACAACCACCACGCCGAGATTGGGGGGCCTCATACATTAGAGGGTGATTAAGGGCGGAGATCCCACAACAGTTCGGGGAAGCAGTCAATTGGAGCCGACGCGCATCAAGGAATGCAGTTGTAGCGAGTAAGGAGGCCGCGTTGCTCCCATTAGTTGGAATCGATACGGTGTGTGGGAAGAGTGATTCGGATAGTATGTAAGGAGTGACGGAGTAGTTGGTCGGTTTTTTTAAGTTGGGGGGGATGATGTAGAAAGGAGGAGGGGGGGGAGAGAGAGATTGTCAAGAGGATCAAAGTCAACAGGAGGGGGGGAGGGAATCAGTCATAGAGACCTCGTCCAGTCCGGGCACGATGCAATAAAAAGGAATTCTCGCCAGAATAGGAGAGGCCCCGTAGGACCCGTCGACCCGTTTAGGAGAGTTAGGAGGAGGGGGGGGCAAGGACTCCGTCACTCCAGAGGAGAGCGTGGAGCGATCGGAAGACCGAGGGAAGGGCCTAGTCGAGCGAGCCCAGTTCGAGCCAGTCGAGCCCCTGACGCGCTGACAGCTCTCGAGCTTTCTTCTCGGATGGGGCCGTGGGGAAGATCAAACCACGTTAAGACGCAGATCAGTCCACTTGCGGGTTTGTGGATGATTATGATGACCCTTCGGAAAGGCAAAAAAAAAATAATGGCAGGCAGGAGATGGTGCGAGCAAAATGAAGTTGAGGGTACAAACAGTATAGAGTCAGAAAAGCAGAATAGCGAAATGCTGATAGAAAAGGGCTGCACCAGCACGAGGCCTGGATGAGGGGGGAAGAGGAGGTGTTCAGTGGAGGCATCGCGTTAATTCTGTCTAGAATAATAATAATAAACAGGGCTTTTTTTTCCCATAAAACTAAGAGCTAAAAATCTCAAAACGAATTAAATCCCGCGAGGAAATATCAAAAAAAATAATAAAAAAAGTACCGTGGTGTAATTCCGCGGTAATAATCTACGTGAAGAGTTACGGGCCTCATCATGACCCGCCCATCCACACATAGCCAACTCCTCCAGAGCCACTCCGTATATTCAACTATGTACATTCAACTCTTTAGATACGTTCCTCTGACGATGAAAAACGACCTCTCGAGCTACTCTTGACCCCCCAAAGACGGCTCCCAACAGGGTTCTACACATCAGGCTGACCAAACTCAAGTCCCGAGAATGGGCTCCTCCCGCGTCATCCAATGGTACCTCCCGAGTGGATTACGCGGGTTCCTGATACCGCATGAATACGTAACTAATACAGGAACGACTGGAGGAGATGAGGGTGATTCCCGTATCATCACTGGTAGTTTCTGTCCTGTATGGTATATCCGAGCTAGTCACCTTCTAGCGTCAACTGCTTCAAACGGTCGTCTTGGTTCGTGAATTAGTGGCGACGAGTGAAAGGAGTTAGTGAGCGCGCTAAAGAGCAAAATGGACACGCTTCTCTTTTTTTTGGTTTTTGAGCACACAAAGTAATCATGAGAAAAGCGAGTCCCATAATTATGGTGTAGACGAAGGATATACCGCATGTTAATCTCCATCCACTATCAAGTTAATTATTACTGAAGGTTCCCCCTCTCCCCCCCCATCAAAAATCATGATCAAGTGATCAAATGACCCAAAAGCATTGATCCGAAGCCAATGAGTGGTTCTCTTAAAGGGTGGTATGGCCGTATTGTATCATCTGCCTTGGTAGCAAGAACGGACCTGCACGCTCCAGCGCCTAATAAGTTGCAGGCGGGTTGGGCATTCACCGTGTGGCCTGTCGCGGTCGCCCACGCAGCCCTTTGGGGGGGGGGGAAAGCCAGTAGCCCAGTGGACGGAGGAGCGGCCTAGTCGTTGGTTGGTTTGTCATGGGCCCCCGAGCAAGAAGGGAGGGCCCCGTCGTACGGAACCCATGTAATTTATACAGCCTATGGAGCGAGAAGGTATGAGCATTACCGAGCATCCTCTCCAGGGCCTCGATTCTCGCGGCCCTGCTCCGTGTTGGGGTCGGGTTCGGGTATGCTTTTTCCACCCCGCGTGGTAGAACTCTATAATAGCAGAACTTAAGGGTATCACACCCCTCAAACAGGTGTGCCCTCGAGACCGATTTCCATCACAAAAAGGACTCCATCCTCTTCCTATAGGGTCAAGTTGATAGGATGCAAAAAAAAAATCAATGACGTGTGTAAACACATCACAATCAGACTTCCCCCCCCCCCCCCCCCCCCCCGCGGTATTGCCCCCTCCGACCTCTGTCCGACACATCATTTTCAGCCCAGGGTCTCGACCTCAAGCCGCAGACCAATCTGACTATGTGAAAACATGACTGCTCTGATATGTACCTCCCGTACTCTGTGCCTACTTATGTATAGTACGCTGTACTCTATACAGATCCGCAAGGAGCATCCCATCTGGCAGCACTGTGCCTTATGTCATGTCCTACTTCGGTTTCGGATTTCGGGGGCTGATCTTTAATGGGTACTGATTTTGCTATTGTGATGCCGTGGAGGTCGATCATTAATCGTCATTGCCATCAGCATTATCATTATTAACCTAATACATGATGCAGTTCATTGCCTTCCTCGCATTGAAACAATCGCAGGATCTCCCCGGTTTCACCCCCTCATCACGGCGATTGTTGACACTCGTTTCCCGGGCATCCGCCGTGTCTTGCCACCGGATCGTCCATCTTTGGGATCCGGGATCATCTACTGGGGGGAAAAGCGGAAGCAGTACTCCGGAGGTTCTCAGTTCTCAATAATCCATCGCTTTTGTATTATTGTTTTCTTTTTCTGTTATTGTCGTGGACGGGGTGCCGATTGGTCCGAATATCCACCAATGATGATTTATGGTCGGATAATTGAGAGCAAAGGACCTTCAGGGCGCAATGCTCTGTCTTCCTTCCGCCATGCTGTATTTTACGAAGGAGTTTGTTTTGGACTTTGTGGCAGAACAGAAAGACCTGGATGAAGGCAAGAATGAGGAAACATTAGGTTCGGATGGACGGAAGCGTTCGCATAGACCTGGGGGAGGAGGTAAGCTTAAGCCGAACAGTACCATGGGTCTGGGCGATGCATCCCACCTGCATTTATTATTGCTAGCGATTGTCATTGGCAGCCTTGTTTATTGAATGCGGTCTGTTTGCATTGGTGGACATGCAGCAATACTCTGTCAGTATTATGTATGATTCGCACTCTTGTGATTCTAGATTCCATTTTCCTGGTTTCCCCTCTGCATGTTTGGGTCCTTCCATCTCCCCCCTCTCTCAACCTGCTTGGTTGGTGCGGGATAGGGCCGACAAGGCGCCAGCCCCGGGAGACTGGATAATACAATTTGAACACACCGATGCGACGCCACGCCGGTTGGGAAGAGATGGCGCAACATGATTTAATTGACTGAGACCGGGCGTCCACTGAGACGTGACTCGTAATCCTTCCCGCCTTTTCCTGGAATGAATGCCTGTTGATTTCATTTGAACCGGCGTGATTTAGCTTTCGCTTCAGTCTGGTCTTTCTTTGTTGTGGCTCTTTCTCAATTTTGGGATCCCGGCCCTCCTTCTCACTCCGATGGCCTGGTCGGGACTAGTCAATGTCATAGTTCACAAAGTCGTTTATATTCTCAAGACAACTGACGCTTGCTGTGGGCCCGAAGAATTCATAGAGAGGAGATAGTCTTAGACAACGATCTACGTCCAATCATGACCCTGGTTCGCTAAACGGCCAGTTCGACGGGCAGCTGGGGGACAAAGAAAATGACACAAAATGCAAGACAATTTGTATACTCTGTACTGTATCCCGATATCGCCTGTGATGATCATTACCTATCCACCTATTAATCTGCAGGGCACACACCCTTTCCGGGAATCCATGGCTCTGGCGCTGCTCCACTTGCCAGGAACCCGAGAACGCAGACGTAGGTAGACGATCATCGCAGCCCAATCTCCTATCAGGTGAAGGTCGGGGAGGAACGATGAATTGTATGAAGCGCCATGTAACGAGCGCGATAGAGAACAGGTCAAGTGACGAGTACATGATTCACTTGATGTGTGGCGTGTCGAGTCCACGACCATGCCAGTAGAGAAGACTGGAAGATGATTCCAAATAATACTACCAAAACGCAGGATAATGTACGGTTCATACTGGACACAATCGATTGTCTACAGAAAATTTTTGAAGATGATCCATCACAAAATGTGCAAGGTACAATCCTGATGGACTTCGTAGAACCTCATGATCCATCACCCCCATTCTCTCCACGGTATTTCGTGCAGCCGAGACAGACTGAAAGATTGCACCTGTCAGGCCAGACGAACCCTGGGGCCGACCGTTTGGCCCGCCAGCCTTCCAGGCCGCCAAATCACATCTCACTCGGTCAGGGTGTTGCCTTGCCGCGTCCACTCCGCGGATTGACTCCTCTCATGTCACCTCTCAGCTATGTCGCATTGCTTGAGGTTCCCGGTATTCTTCGCGACATGTTGACTACGAACAATGAGAGGGAGATACATGACACAAGGGAACACAGATCTGCTTCCCGGGGGAGTCACTCCCGCTTCCGATCGAGGAAGTACGGAGTGCATTACTCACTATGGAGTACTCCGTACAATCGATGTCCTGTCCTGCCCATGGTTCACAGTCCACCGCCCACCCAGTCCCTGCGGTAAGCTCACAAGGCCCGTACCGACGGCATACGGAGTCGTCCCAGCCATGAATTACGAGTGGATCAGGCCCCCATCATAAAGAGACTCGAAGAAGCACGAAACACGAAACAAAGGCCAACAGGGGAATCAAAAAGAACAATAACAGTGAGACCATTCCCCACCATGAGAGGATAGCGTAATGCGCTTAAGCAGGAAAAACAGAGAAGCTTGGGCACCCGCACAGCAACCAGTGCAGAGACCATGCCAATCACAATCTCGATCACGATCACTATAGAGAGACATCTCCAATGATCCTCCATCATTCAATGATTCCCAATCCTCGCCGCGCCTTGAAATGACTCCGTCCAAGACTGTGGCCCTCACCGTATCTTACGCCAAAATGGCTTCCATCTCCTCCATCGTCTACACCGCGTCTCCTTACGACGCCTCCAAAGTCACGAGATGTAGTGGAGTCGGCAAGTATCCACGGCACTGACCAACACGCCAATTATCAGAATCAGAAGATCATAGTGCGATGGATCCGAATTACACGCCAACAAAGCCATTGGGTGGACTCGGGGGAGGTGGGGAGGAAGCAGTTAGCAACCTGTTCGTCGGGTCACAAAGTGGACACCAATCCACCGCACCCTCCAAGTATCGTCGTCGCTGCTCCATGGTGCACTCGTTCATTGCTCAAAAGCCTTCGTCGATGTGGGCCTAGTGTCGCGCCGTGTCCCCGGGGGATGACGGATGCTCCACTGGCGTGGGCCTTCGTCCAGGCCCGTCCCTTTTCGTACAGTAGTACGGAGTAACCGGGAGTCGGAAGACTGTCTCCCATTTTCAGTTCTCTGGAGCATGGCGAATATTGTGCCACAAAGGAAAGAACGGATCGCTCTATCCTCCCTTCTTCGCCACTCAAGACCATCCAGCGCTATGACAACAGGCTATTGCACCGGTCCCAAAGTGCCGGGAGGCGCCGGCGTGTTTTGATGTTCCTCGGGCCTTCGAGAAGGTCGTGCTGGGGCCGTCTATCACGAACGCAAAAAACGGTGAATATCTAACTTATGATGCGGTCATTGATTTACTCGTGACTTCTCGGTAGCTGAGCAACGCCGTTGTAGTCTGTACTTCTATGCCGTTGACTTTTCTATTGTTACTACCACCAGGCCATTAATTTGCCATTGCCACTGCGACTGCCACTGCCACCACAGCTCCATCTAGAAAGGAGATGATTTGAAATATCCTGATCACAGCCCCAAAACAATTCTCCAAGAATAGCTCTCGATGGGGCAGAGAAAAAGCTGAGTCGCACCTGAGCTGTCGTTGCTGCCTCATACTCCATTCTTCGTACTCTTCTTTCTCTCCCTTCATCCTTTAGGGGCTCCGCTCACCCCTCCATCTCGCCAAATTCTCGTCTATCCCTCGGCTCTCTCAAAGAAGCACCCCAAAAAAGGCAGCGCTCGTGTCAAAAAGGACATGAAATTAATCTAATAGAAGCAGCTCCCGCAATGGATCATCTTTACCCACGAGCAGAAGCCGAACAGGCCAATTTGTTGCAGATTATCGCAATTTCATGCCCCCCCCCCCCCCTCCCTCCCTCCCTTCCTCAGTCTCCATTCCACCATCTGGGACGCTGAGCGCATCAGCGTATGTATCAGGAGAAGAACAAACACGTCAAACCTAACCTGCGCCCCCGTTTCTCCCGCTAACATGGACCCGATCGAGGGTCACCTGTCACCATGATCCATGATCCATAATCCATCTCATCTATATCCCCCTAGCCAAACTTAGCCTTCCATACAGAGTGGGTGTCCGAGAAAAAAAAGCATGTTTGCCCTGATCCTTGGGTACCTGACCTACCATTTCTGTATCTAACCTCCGTGCTAAGTAATCTAGCTTCTCACTGCTTCAGACCAACCTTACTCCTTCAGGTAGACTTGCACGACCGGAAATCCTGGCACCACCGGGTCGCGGTCCGCGGGATTCTCCACCGTCACTGCTGAACCCACTAAATCAGACCTCCTATTCGATCTTGTAGTGTTTCTGGAAGGTTGGAAAAAGGGCTGAAGGCGTCCATGCACATGGGACCGGACCAAGATGCGCGGCCCCTCAAATGACACTCCATCGGAATCTGGCATAATGATACTCCTCTTCATCGTCGCTCTCGCCCTTCCCAGAAGAATCCTAGCATGCGCGGAATATACGCCTAATTTACACCTACTACCGAGGGGTCTAACCGTCACCCTGGACCGAACCGTCTTGGCTAGTCTATTTCTAACGAGACTTGCGACTTAGCTTGGTTGGCTAGGTTAGTTGGATGGGAAATTATTAGTGGTCCCCTTGGCCCCCTGATGAAGTTTCTGGAAGGTTTTGGCGTCTTGGATGGGAGCCAATCGGGGATTTGATGGATAGGGGTTAATGGGGCCGTGGGGAGGAAGAAGTGCCATTGTGGGCTTGGGTTTGCTTCTGTTGTGAGGTATTTTGGGAAGCTGGTTGTTGTTTCTTTCTTGTGATAGAGCTACAGAAAAGGAGTCATGATGGAACTGTTACGGAGTACGCCGGCTCTCGCTGGGTTTCGGGATGGGAAAGGGGGAGGTTCAACTACAACAACAAATTAGCTTCTTTGTAAAAATCTCTAAAGGGAAACGATTTGACGGGAGGAATAATTGCAATTATTGGCTAATTCTGTGCTGTCATGTTCAAATTTCCAAGAATATTTCTACAAAGTCCTGGCTATGCTATCTTACAACTGAAGAGATCACTGTTAGTAGTAGAAGCATGATTAATCTTGATGACTTTGTGACTACCCAGCTTCTGCTCCAGTTAGAAGAGCACATGCAGGATACTTCATCTCATTCATGAACGGTGAGTACTCCGCTTTGTATATCTTTATATCCTTTATACTTCTCGCTATCATCAAAGAAAGATGAGCAAACTTTTCAACCAGCTCATATGATGGTGTTTAAAGTGGCTACAGCTATGAACACTCTATAACTTGCATTAGGCGGAAGGTAAATGCTTCTTGTAGGTTATAAGTAGCATGGTCATTCAAAGTTTTCAGAGTCATTCTTCCTTCCACAGAATTACCATGCCTTTTCTAGTTCCTTGTCATGCTAATAGGAGGGCTAATAGTTAGAAAACTAAGGTGTCTGTCTACATGAATCAAGTTTAAGATGAATGTTGCATTCAGAATAGCTGTACTACATGCCAACTTGTAGTCTCTGCAAATGACCTTTCGCGGAAGGACACTCTCACTACCTTGCAGCTGTATAACTTTGATCTCCCACGTTAAGCTACTACCAAAATGTCTAATTAGACTCATTGCGTTCCTTCAGATGCCTCTCATCACAACCGCAAGGACATTTCATCACGTTGAATTTGCTCTTCATGACGGCTCTATCATCCATGTCGGCAAGATTTGTGTCCACTTACTGTCTATCAATGCTAGTATAGCCTCCATTTGATACATCCTCAGGCATGCGATTGCTATAGTCTGTACGTCATAACGCGAGGCACAGTTTCTTTTAAAGATCCTTCACCTTCATCTGGTTTCTAACCAGTTCATGTCCCTACTTCCTACTTCTACGTGGGACTAAACCCCAAGCCACCATGACTAGTATCTTAAGCAACCGAAAAGATTGAGTCCCCGCCGAGAACGATTGTGTTCCATGAGAGAAGGATTGAACATGAATCGGGAAGCACTGAACTCCTTTGTATTGAATATCTCTACGTATTCAGAAGCCTCTCAGCTATACGTCTTAAGATAATTAATTCCGGATGATTACGGTGAAGCGAGAGATCGTTCTATTTCCTCACCGTCCAAAACAGACAACAATCGATGACTCTGACGGGTTTTCCGACAAGATATTGTTACATACTTTCTGAATCGTTTGCTGCTCCTGTTATTTTAGCCCATTGAGATTGAATCTTCCGGTACTTTCCTCCTGCGCCCCCGAGGTGCCTTCCTTACTCTCGCCCCCCTCCTTCATCCACCTCCGACCTCCCACGACGTCAATCGCTCAATGTTCTCCTAATTCTCATAGATATCATCTCTCTTGACATTTTCAGCACATTCAAAAGTCTTTTCATCCAAGGAGTGGGCAAAATGGTTAAGACAGACGGCCAATTCGCGGATAGCGCGGCGCCATCTGATGGCTGGACGGGAGATGCCCGCGAATCGTATGTTCATTTCAAGACTTCAGTTCACTTGCGTGAAATGTTTACTGACAGTTTCATCAACAGGAGGGAGAACAGTCCTCTTTCCAAAACGTGAGTATATCTTGGGGCTGGTCGTTGCTGTCATATCAAATGCTAACCCGCCTCAGCATCACCTGTGCGCTGTGTCCAAAAGACCTGCCGCCCGCGAACTACAGTTCCTCTGCAAAGAAGCGCGTCACCTCGGATATCACACGAAAGGGAATGGATGCATTGAAGGACCAGCAGGTTGTGCGGTGTGACAGTTGCGGCATCCAGTCGCGCTCCGCGATTCATTGCATGTCTTGCAATCAGGTTTGGTCCACCAACGAGTTCGCCAACACCCAGCACCAGCTTTCTCGGCCAGTAAGTCCATTATCTGAGTATAACTTGGAGTAGATATAGTTTATTGATACATATGGTGATACTGGACAGACTGGTCTTCCATGCGAGGACATCTTGCAGCTGAATGAGCGTGGCAAGGTGGCTAAGAAGCAGGACGACGAGATCACTGAGCTTCCAAGAGGTCTAGGAGACCTGAATCTCGGATGCCAGGGCAGCCTGCAGGTCAGTGAGTGTGTTAAGGTGGTCGAGAAGCAGGACGAGCTTGTCAACGAGCTCCCCCGCGCTTTCAATAGTTTGGCTCCCCGTCGAATGACTGAAAAGGTGAGTCTTATTGTTTTCTAAACTGTCTGTGCTTTGGAGGAAGCGGCTGAATGAGTCATGCTCTTCTAGAGCTCCGAGTCCACCCCTGCCATCAACCACGCTATTGGGATGGCTGAGAATGAGATGCGGCAGGAATCCGCCCGGGGGGAGAGCAATGATACATTCGTGCCCGCGAAGGGCCGGTTCGGGATGAGAGCTGAGAGCGTATGTTTCCATCATTCCTGCGAGACATCGAGTAAATTGTGAATATCACTAATGATCTAAACTTTTCTCAAGTGGACTGGCGGCGCAAGCTCCGCCTCGGCCATCCGAGCTTCCGCCCAGAGCCAGGGTATCATCGGAGATATGTTCTTTGACACTCTGTTCGGCTACGATGACGATGTGGTGTACTCTAGTTCCTACCAGGGGTGATTTTTTTTCTACATTACCACGGAGTCGACGTGATATTTGGTGGACATGATCGGAACACATAAGCTCTGGGTGGGATCGCAGGATCTTCAACGTGTCTTCTTCTTTTCCTCTCTTGTCCAGCGGTGTCGATGCTGCGGGGAGGTCACGAAATGTGGCGGGCTATGATGCCTTTGGTCCCTAGTGGTAGCAATACAGAAGTACCAGTCTCGGGTTAATATGAATTTATGGAAATAATGAACATGCGCAGGGCTCTATCAATGGTGATGATTCCAACTATGGGAAGGCCGTTTTTGGAATGCCCCTTGCCTTTACCCATGGATATGACGTCTGCTGGCTGGTTCAACCCCACTTGAGCCGGTGGTTGGCCATTATTTGTATACATTTATCTCCTTTTGTACTCACACGCACAGCAGAATGAGAGTGGACAGACAGTGTGGAATAGCCTTATCTATAGAAAATATAGCGATCAACTCACGCCTATAAATGGCTATGGGGCGTCATGTACGTCGCGGGTCTCTGGGGAAGATATTTACATGGTGCCAAAAATATGTCTTGGCCCCATCGCTAAAACAGAGCCCAGCCGGGAGTCTTTCAACGGACTAACAATACCGACGGTATCGACTGGGCGACCAGGTTGAATTGAATATGTAGAATGATGACATTTTTGTACATGAGAAAACTAGTCCCACTTGCCGGATCGTCATCGAGCCCTTGCTGATTGGGTGCCGCTGGTTCTACGGAGCGAAGCCGACTGCACATATGCAAGAGGGGGGCCATCATGACACGCTTCCCACGCTACCCACCAGATGAAACGTGGTCGATCGGCATGCTGATAGGGTGTCGGAATGCATGGCCATGGACATTCATTCATATCTTTCGACGACAGATATCAAAAATGGAAGATCCATGGGGAGTATGGATATATGCCGATCATGACGGGAGGGTTCACCAGCGGTCCCCTTGTGGCACTTGAATAGATTAAAATGTGCGCCACATTCAACATTAACCACTAGACAAGATTGTTGCAGTGACGTCGAGTCTGGTGGTCGCTAGGTGTCTCCGGGGGTGGGCTCGCTCCTGCTGTCCTCCCACTCTGGCCCCGACCTGTGTTCAAACCTCTCGGGGACAGGAGAAGAGTGACGAGGCTTCTACTATCTTCTGATCAGCTATTATTATCTTCCCCCTCTGGCACTGACTCTGCAGTGAGTCTAGTGACGCCAGACCGGTTAGAGATCGCCACCCGTTTTCCCCACAGCCCCTCCAACGCTGACAATTTCTCTGCCTGACAACCTCGTTTCGGGCGTCTGATTTGAATTCTCGCTTCAGTGTCGACGTGCTCAACCTCTGTGTCTCTCCAGTGTCTCTGCTATTTTGTGGCCTTCATCGTGAATTATTCCCCCAGCGCATCGACCGTACTTGTTCGGTGCGCGGAGACCCTCGTCATTGTCCTCCCCACTCCTCCCACTCGACTCTCCCTCTCGTCTCTGCCCGAAGGGCTTTGAATGACCTCGTCAATGGCTTACGATGGGTACCATTCTTCTGCGAACCCCTATCAACCGGGCAACATGAGCTTGGATCCAAACGACTCTCACGGGTACACGCCGACAACCCCCTATCCATCTAACAATTACGAGCCCGACCGTCTGAATATGCCCCAACCCCAGATGGCCCCGCCCACAGCCTCCCCTCACAGCATGGATTCAGATACACCCCGACCGCAGAATAGCGGACCAGGCCCTGGGTATCTGAATGATGCTGTAAGCTCGGCTGTGCACCAGACAAACTCCGCCGAATATCTGTCTCCAGACGTCCTCAGCCAGATCACAGCAACCGTTATCCAGCAGCTCAAAGCTACAGGCCTGGGCAACCTCCAAGGCGCTGGATCTCCTGCTGCCCCGCCACCACCACGATCGCAGTCGCAGCAGCCTTCTTGGTCCGCGGCTCCAGATCTAGCACCTCGTCCGCACTCGGAGTCGCCGCCCAATGTGTCACAGCGAGCCGACTCGGTACCGCAGGTCAATCCCATGTCCAGTAGCTTCTCCAGTAGCTTCGAATCGACTCAGCCATACGTCGCCCCTCAGGCACCATCGTCTACCGGGTATGCGAGTGATATTCGCGATGTGCGCCCAACGCCCAGGCAATCACCAGATCCGCTCAGCCGCAGGCGCGAATCAATGTCCAGCCATGGAAGCCAGAAAATGGAACGGCCAAAACCGCCCTCAAGAGACGCGACGGCCGTAGAAATGACTACATTGGAGAAAATTTGGGGAAAATTGTTTGTGGATGGGAAGCCGACTAAGAGGTTGGGCCAGTTCTTGCGAGGAATTGCAATGCACCTGGTGAATACGACCCCATCTACGCGATGCGTCAGTCCGAGCATAAAGCTGACTATCATCCTAGATCGAAGACTACCCACCGGGTAACACCATCGTGATTGTTCCGGATAAGTTGCAAAAGTTTTACGCTGATACCCATGTGTCGTGGGACCCTTATCCGTGGCAAGGTTAGTGCAACGAGAATGGTCATCTTGCCTTGGCTTGGCGTATCTAACGGCTTTGTTCCAGACATCTTCGATGACCGAACGTCCTCAATCTCACGGCTATTTCGAGAGGTAAAGGCGCAGCATCACCTTGTCCAGCTCGACGATCTCAAGGAACGACCGGACATACCCGGCCTCACACCCCAAGGCTTTGAAGTATGGGCCACAATTATGATTCAAGCTCACCCGGAGCGTGAATACGAGCGCCTGCAAAAGGCAGTTCTGAACATGCCCATCAGCAATCCAGACGATAAGAAAGAGCGTTTCCCAAAGGAGATCCCGCGCCGTCTGTTCCCTGACGTTGCCGACCTCAAACTGAGAGAGCAAGTTGAGGACTATATTATGAAGCACTGCGGTGTTGATTTACCCCCTATCACGGATGAAGAGCGTTCACAAGCGGCCCGCGCTAAGAAACCCGCACCATCTCACCTCGAACCCTCGCAGCCTACAACTTCCACAACGTCTGGCTCGACAGAGCGATCTCGATCATATGAACGGGGTCGACCACCTCCCTCGGCATCGTCTTCCTCCGCCACCCTCGATGACGAAGATGAGCCCGCTCCCTCAAAGCCAATCGAACGTGAGAGAAAACCATATACGGCTCACCCTGGCGGAGGAAAGAAGTATGAAGAGACCGGCCACACTCGCAGCCGTACCGAATCCTTCTCGTCTGGTCGTGCACCAGACGTACCAAGCTCGGCCACAAGCCATCGGCACTCCACCACGGACAAATTTAGTGTCGCTGATGGGCTCTACGCTTCTCGGACCGGCTCGGGAACTGGACATCCACGACGGCGATACTCGAGAGGATCGCGCAGTTCATCGCGCGGTATGAGCCATGACTATAGACATTCAGAAAGTGACCTGCTTGGTCGTGACGCAGCCCCTCCTCGATACGGTGGTGTTTCCACCGGGGATCTTTACACTGACTCGCCCACATCTATTTTACCCGAGGACGATATCCGTCGGTACAGAGAACACCACCGCGGTGGAAGCCGTGCCAGCGAGGACGAGTACTATCGCGGCTTGCTGGGTGGACAGGGTGGTGGACCGGTGCATGAGCACAAGAGGTATCATTAAGTGAAATCAAGTTCATCATGTCTTCTTGGTCGGTTCTGTATCCAAGCCTTGTCTTTTGGGTTTCGACGCTGTTTCATCACTTTCGGCTTGGCGTTTTCTCGTGTGGCATGAATATACCCCCCAGCTCCTGGGGATGGGCGATGATGACTGACGAACTATGTTCTATCCTTTGTTTTCCTAAGCACTGTTAATATATTATGTTATCGAAATCTGCTCCGTTTGTCACACATGTCTCGTTTCTATGGCGGTGAATAGGCCAAATCATAAGAGCCCTATTTGGTTAACTGAAAAAAAAAATAGTATAGTAGGATTCTATGTTACAATGTAATATAAGCACCTCGCCTTACATCACATCCTTATATCATCACCGTCCCTCATCTCCATCATCCGCATCGAAAACCCTCTTCCGCCGAATATTACGCATCACATTTATCCCATCCTCCTTACAAACAACCGCCTCCTCAGCCCTCTTCTTTTCCTCCCTTTCATACCGTTTCTGGATATGTCGATGATCCCTCTCTTCTCGCTCAGCCCGCCTTTTCATGCGCTGCTCAGCCCGCTGCCTATCCTCAATAGCCTTGGCATCCCCCCTCTCCGCCTCTGCTCGTAATTGCTCAATTTCCTCGTCGGAGAGTACCCACGGCACGGCGAGGACCTCCACTAGAAATTGGAGTCGCTCGTCGATTAATCGCATCTCGGCGTTTGTGTCGTGGATCAATGTAAAGCGCTCGAGATTGAGTTGCATGATTGAGCGGAATCGGGATAATGTGCCTTTGACTCGGACTGTTGCGCCGGGTTTCAGGTGTGTAATGTCGAGGATTGTGCGGTCTGTGGCTGAGACATGCTCTATTTGTGAGATAGATGTTTTCGTGCCGGTAGTTTGTTCCGAGGTATCCAGGGACGTTGCACAGGGCTCAGTTTTTGCCTGAATATCCACTGTTTGTGGTTTGACTCCGTCTCTGGGATCGGATTGTAAGACACAGATGTCTATCGTGGCTCCGCTGCTGTCATCCAGCGTTAGAATTGTGCGTTTGGTGATTTCCGTCCGGGCTACGATCACGCCCACGACGCTGACGAAGCGGATTGGGTGGTTCTTATAGAAGAAGATTGTTTGGCCTGGGAATCATTAGCTGACATCATTTACATCCATCTTGATTTATTCGAAAAACACAAAAGAGCAAGACTTTCATTACTCTTGATAGAAACCGAGGAGGAGAGGGTCTAGCCTCAGACAAGGCTATTTGCAGAATAAGGGTAGGCATAAAAGAAATATCCAAAGCTAATTGGGCATCGTACCACAGCTCCAGGAAAAAGCGCAAAATACGACATACGACGAAAAAGAAAAGTGGACCCGCCTACCTTCAAAGTTCCGTGGTCTTTGTAGTCGATGGACATCTGCGACTGCCATCTTCACCCAGGCGAAGTGCGTTGGCGATGCTTTGAAGCAGAACGCGGGGTAGAAGATTGGGTCCGCATTGTCGATTGTCGCCATCGGGTCATTTTTTCGTTGGGGATGGATTCTCCATATATGGGTTTAGCTTTAATAGAATGGGAAGATTGAGGTTGGACAGGTTGCTGACGATAGGAATTGGAAGATGGACGCGGGGTCACGTGGGATTGAGCACATTGCCCGAAGAGGAAGTTGTTAACTTACATACAATACTATCGAACTCATCGCGAACCGCCTGTGAGCTAAAACTTTATTCGATGGCTGGTAGTAAAATCTAGTCTATGGAGTGCATACTACCTCCCAAGAAGGCAAGTTTTTGGGCTGCTGTGGGCCAACAATCTAATTCATTTTAATAGCCTCACCTCACATGAGAGTCTCTCCTTCCATCATCCTCTTTTTCGGATTCCGTGGAATCTGCTCCTGCCTCTTCCTCTCTTCAGGACTGATATCATCCAAATTCGTCTCCTTCTCCTTCTCCTTCTCCTTCTCTCCCAAAGCAGCCCTTATCTCCGCCTCGGGATTCTCGTGACCCGCCACAGCAACCGTCAAAATCTCCCTCTCAAACCCACTCATATGCTCCCACTCAATCCCCGCCTCACTCAACATCCGACACCCCTCCGACTCGCCCACAAATGTCTCCGGCTCCTTTACACCAAAATACACCTTATGAATACCGGGCCGCCCCCCTTCGCGAGTCCGCGCAATACGCTGCGCGCACGGCGCATTGCCTGACAATCGTTTCCCGCATGGCTCCATCGTGACGTACATGATGAGCTTCCGGCCTGATTCGGCGGGCAACACCGAGGCTACTTGATCTTCGGGGACGTTGTGGACAGAGGCGAAGTTGGCGAAGCAGCATTGCTCGGCGTGGGTATTACCCGCGAGTTCCATTGTGTAGCCCGTGGACAGAATTTTGTCGTTGGAGCCGGTAGGGTCGTCGTCTTTGCGGGAGAGGAGGATTGCTCCGACGCGGAAGTTCGTTGGCCGTGGAGGGGATTGTTCGGCCAGGGAGATGCATTTCCTCATGTAAACTGAGTGCGGGGATGGATTCGTCATTGTAGTGGTGGAAGCGTAGCTTGTAGGACCCGTTGCGAGAAGGTGTTGGCGCAGAATTGTAGTATGCTTGTAAGATAGTTTAATGATTGACTTCTCCAAGGTATACAGGGAAGTTTGAGAAATGACGAGAATACAGCAAAATCGAAGTTGATGAGACGGGATCGTTAAGCTCATCAGTGAAAGCGGGGAGCTTCAGCAAAACGATGACGGAATGGGTTCGGCGCGTCGGGCCCGCGTAAACTCAACCCGCGTCGCGGATTTTGCTCAGTTTACTGTATATTGGTGACTTCATGCTATTGCGCCAGTTCCACGCACCCTTTGATACCACCATTCTAGTCCCATTTCGATACACGAAATTTTTCAATGGCAAAAGGAGCGAAAACAAAAGACGTCATTGACGAGCAGCCGCCGTCAATCGAGGAAGACCTCTACAAAATTCTCGGCGTTGAGTCCGATGCAACCCCCGAGGCGATTAAGACTGCCTACAAGAAGAATGCTTTGAAACATCATCCTGGTAAGCCCTGGTTCTACAGTTTGACCCGATGATTCTTTCTTCCTTTTCGCAAAAACCCCAACTGACCACTAGAGCATAGACAAGGTCAGCGAAGACGTCCGCGAAGAAGCCCACAAGAAATTCCAGCAAATTGCTCTCGCCTATGGCGTCCTCTCCGACGAGCGCCGCCGAAAGATATATGATCGCACCGGCAGCACCGATGATCTCCTCGGCGAAGATGGCGACTTTGACTGGTTGGACTTTTATCGCGAGCAGCTATCTGCAGTGCTCGACACTCGCGCCGTGTCCGATTTCCAAAAGAAATACCAGGGCTCCGCTGAAGAGAAGAAGGACCTGTTGGAGGCCTATGAGCAGCATGAAGGTGATATGGATGGAATCTATGACTCCGTGATGCTGTCAAACGTCCTGGATGATGATGATCGCTTCCGGGCCATCATCGACCAAGCCATTGCCGACGGCGAAGTGGAGAAGTACACCAAGTACAGCGAGGAGTCCGAGAGCAAGCGCCAGCGCCGAGTGAAGCGTGCACAAAAGGAAGCCAAGGAGGCCGAAAAACTCGCCAAGGAAGTCGACAATAACAAGAAGAAAAAGGCTGCCGCAGCTGCTAAGGCATCCAAGGCCACTAGCGGAGGCGGAGATGATGATCTTCTCGCACTTATCACTAAGCGTCAGCAGCAACGTGGACAGGGTTTCCTTGCTCAACTGGAGGAGAAATATGGGCAGCCGAAGGGTAAGAAGCGCGGTCCAGTGGATGAACCATCGGAGGAGGCGTTTGCTGCTGTCGGTGCCCGCAAGAAGTCTAAGGATGTGAAGTCCAAGACGAAGAAGTCTGGGAAGTCGTAGCCGGTGCCGATCTCCTTTTGCACTTTTCCACCATGATTCGCATATTGTTCACTGAGCGCTTTTTTGGGGGGGTTTGATGGTATTTGGGTACCCGGGAGTTGGTTTGCACTTGCATCTGTTCTAGTCTGATCCACAATCTGATTTCTCTTTCTCACTCTGATAAATGTATCGGGTGCTTGGTTTGCGGTTGGGAGGCGCTTCATGTTATCTTGGCATTCAATATGTTTCCCATTGAAAGAATTTTCCCCGTTCAGGTTCGTAGAGATAGTCCCTTTTCTAGCCCTCCAAGCGCAATGCCTTCTCCTTCATATAGAATGGTCCTATTCAGCATTGCGGAAGAATTCCTTAATGAATCACTCTGTTTCATCGATGACCCGCAAGTAGCCCATAAAGATGGCCCCGGTGGGAATTGCTCGTATATCCCGGTGCACTAGTTCGATGCTCACTACGAACAAGTAGCCATCGGAACATTGCCGGCCGCCGTATTGAATATGTTCTCCGTGGCCGTGACATGAACAGCTGAGGCTGTAAGCTCCTCCGCTTAGTCGTTCTCGCTGCCGCGATTAGTCGTCGAGTCCGCTAGATAGATCGTTGGGATTGTCGTTGGACGGGGCAGCTTCACCTGACAACAGCGCCTTCTCCAAAATCTGTTCTTCCTCGACACCCTCCCATGCACGTCTTTCTTGAAGTCAATCGCTTCTTCGCACCCTTCTTCAGAGCTTCCGACGAGAAAGCGCTTTCATTCTTCTCACGTCACCATTCCTCATGCTTCCCCACATCCTCCCCAGCATTCTGTGCCTGTGCATGCCAACTGCAAGCTGCAGCCACTGAGTGTTCTGGAATCCTTCGCTTGGCTGATCTAGCGCAGCTGATCAGGGTTCACACCCCTTGGGCGCAAAGACCTTATTGCCTGTAAGCCGGGCGATCAGCTCCACATTCCTCTACCGCGGAGGCTTCTCGTTGGCTGAATGGTGTACCGAGTTCCCCACAACAGGTCAAGCCCGCCGCAGGCGGAACCGCACGAGATGTTGTACCAAGCTGACGGCCGAGTCTCCCCCACATCTCCTCTCTCTTCTCTAGCTTCCGCTTCCCAGACTCCTGCACCCGAGGGAAACACCCAAATCGCGGTCGGTCAGCCTTCATCGCAACCCTCAACCGCGCCATTCAGTAGATGGAGATTAGCAGGCTTGCACCGCGCGGTTCGGGACGTAATCAGACCCCCGCAGCCTGCAAGCAGCCGTCTTCCTCGTTGGTTCGGCTCACGGTCGAGCCGTGGAGCTCGAAGTACCGTTGAGCCATTTGTCCCATCGCCGTTGCGGCTTGCAACATCAGCTATGTCATCTGCAGCGGACTCTCCGGAGAGGGAATCGCGGATTGCAGCGGCGGCTGTGTCATCGGCAGCAAGTTCAACAGAGAGGGTATCAACCCATGTTGAGGATGTCACCCATGTTGAGAATGATGAGCCTGGATCATCTGATCAGCCTTCTCAGGACAACAGTCATTCTCCTGCTGCTAGGGGAACTGGAATCGATGAGGATGCTAAGTTAGATCCGTCCACAATATCATCGGAGCAGACAGGGTCGAAAAAGAAAACTTCAGGACGAAAGGCAATGGCGGCCATGATGTCGGGGTTAGAGGGGCGTTTGTTTCCAAGGAGTTTGAGTCGTGGGCGAGAGTCCAGTCGGGGTTCGTCACGTCGCCGCAGTTCTTCTTTAGACTCGCGTTCTCCCCATTCTACCTCACGGTTTAGTCGTTCTGCTTCCCCCACAAATCGTACCACCACTCATACCACCCATCGCCCTCTCACCTCTGAATCTCAACCAACCATTTCCACCACCGCCGCTATCTCCACCACCTCAGCTACCTCCGGAACACTGAAAATGGAAGGCTCTCACAACAAATCTGACGAGGCTTTAGTCAAGCCTTCTGGCAGTATGCCAAGTTACGTGCAGCCAACTGAACATGGCGAGGCTGGCGAGCGCCTGGCAAAAGATGTCTTTGACCGTGACAATAACCTCATCGAGAGCAGCAGCAGTGATGAGGATGAAGACTCCGATGACTCCGACGATGATGACGAAGACGTTTATGAAGGCTCTGATGAGGAAGAATCCATCCCCGGAGTAACCTTCGTGAGCGTCCCTCGAGGCCGCACCAAGAACAAGAAAGACGACATCACCAGCATCACCGCCAGCGACTTCACTAAGCCAAGGGATGCCAACCTCAACATCACGGAGCAGCGTAAGTACCGAACACACTCTCTTTCTCGCGATCTCAACATGTACTGAAGAAATATCTAGAAGGGTCATCCTCCAAGCACAGCATCCCAGGCATGGATAAGCAGCCGCGAAAGTCGGTTCTGAAGACCGTTGTTCGTCCTCAGACTAACTACGAGATCCCAACCCCGCGCCCCCGATCTGCCGCTGGTACCCCATGCGGATCAGATGATGAAGAAGAGGAGGCCGCCATTAACCGTGCCCAGGGTCTTAGCATCTACGTGTCCACGATCGACAACGGGGTGCCCAACCGCTCCATCCGCACGATCGTCCGGGGCGAGTTCGACGAGATCCAAAAGGAAGCTGACGAGGGGCGCCGCCGCCAACGTAAGTACGTCGTCGCCACGGATCTCAGCCAAGAGTCCCAGAACGCCCTGGAGTGGACGATCGGCGGCTTGTTGCGGGATGGCGATACCATGTATGCGATCTACGCCATGCATGAGGATGCTGCGACCTCCTCCGTCCAGGTTGGTGAAGGGGCCAAGGCCATGCAGGATGCGGTGGCCGTCGTTGGCAGCCAGACTAAGGAGGTCACCCGTGCCTCTCGCCCAGGCACCCTCAACATCTTGGGTCTACTGGGTTCCGGAGTCGCCAGCAAGGCGGGCTCTGCCGATGTGCGTCCGTCTCCCGCCGCGGAGGCCGAACGAGTCCGTGCCGTGGAGAAGATCTCCGACATTTGCATCGGCTTTCTTCGGAAGACGGGCTTGCAGGTCCGTGTTGCAGTGGAGGTGATTCACTGCAAAAGCCCAAAGCTGATGATCACTGAGGCCGTAAGTGAAGAATGGTCGGCTCAAATTACCCTGAGATCACTACGAACTAACATACCTTCTTTAGATCGACGAGCTGGAACCGACCCTCGCGGTCGTGGGTGCGCGTGGCCAAAGTGCCTTGAAGGGGTGAGTTCCTCCACATGTTGATGGTCCGAGACTTGACAGAAATTGACGAAATACAGAGTCCTACTCGGCTCCTTTTCAAACTACCTCCTCTCCAACTCATCGGTCCCGGTGATGGTGGCCCGTCACAAGCTCCAGCGCCAGCTCTCAGACAAGCAGGCGAACAAGCGGCTGGCGAACAACCTCACCGCCCCAAAGAGCCTACTGGAGAAGGCTAGGGCGGAGGCCAGGGCAGAGGCCAGAGCGAAAGCGAAGGCCCGAGCCAAGGCCTGGGCCGAGGGGAAGGTTGGGGAGGGAAAAGGGAAGGAGAAGGCCAATTAAGCATGACGCCGGATCGAGAGCGTGAGCGAAAGCCTTCTTTTCTTTAACTCTGACTCTCTTTTTTTTTTCTTGTTTCGAAGAATCGGTCAGCGAGGCGCCTTTTCTTCTGTACGATTAACGAAGCGGCATGGATAAGGGGTTTGATTTTTATTCGCACCTGTTTGATTCCTCCCCCTTTGCTCGACTTATTTTGATACCCCTTTCGTCAAGCCCAAATGACCTCGTTTCGTCTTGATCTTGACAGCTTCTTCACTCTACTCGTAGCATGACTCTGCGGCAATCGTAGAAAATTCAACGTAGTTTGGTAGTACCCTCCCAAGGGCTATATGACTGGACACGTTACCACTCATACATAGGTCCTGTAAACATTGATCGTGATCGCAGCACACCACTTGTCGGCAACAGATCGATTTTATCATTTACAGGTGACTGATTGTTAGTCGTCACTCATCGTTGGCACATTTTTAAGCGCATTATGTGTTTTATTCTGAGCCCCCCCCCCCCCCCCCCAATGGCCTTTTGGGAGGAACTTCTTGGAAATGCAATCTTCTAGACGGACCGATTAAGCAATCGTCCAATGCTACCCTAGGCAGATCCTAATAGTGATGTTGAAACCCGTCTATTCTATCCCGTTTTCGTTATCTAGGATTACTAAAGATTCTAGATCATATTCTTCAGCGGCTGTCCAGCCAAGAATCGTCGTAGATTATCCGCAATCAAGCCCTCACAGCCCTGAGGTCTTCCACCAGCAGCATGAGGGGAGATAATAAGGTTCGGCGTCTTCCAAAGACGACTAGACTCAGGAAGAGGCTCCTCCTTGAATACATCCAATGCAGCTCCAGCAATCTCCCTCTTCTCCAGGGCATCCGCAAGAGCATCTTCATCAACGGAAACTCCACGACCGACATTCACCACCCAAGCGTGCTTAGGAAGCAACTTCAACCTCTCAGCATTCAAAGCATTCATTGTGGAATCCGAGCCGGGCAAGATCATAACGAGAGCATCCGTCTCGGGGAGGAGCTCGGGCAACTTATCCTCAGCATAGACTTCAACGCCACTTCGCACACCCTGACTCCGAGCAATACCACGAACATTCGCGCCCAGGGCTGTCAAATACGGAGTCAGAGTCTTCGCAATACTTCCATATCCCCAGATAAGCACGTTCGAACCGCGCAAGGTGGTGAAATCCGAGCGCGGGAAAGAACCGCCTAAATGGCCAGGCCACTTAGACTGTAACTGATAGTCACGCATTTCGTAAAAGTGTCGCGCCCCGTTGAGCAACAGACCGAGCGTATGCTCGGCGACGGGATAATCGTGTAGACCAACGCCGGTGGTGACGACGATCGCGGACGAATCAAATCCAGCGGAGAGGACATCGTTGGGTCCGGCAGCGAGAGACTGGATCCATTTGAGGTTCTTCAGGCGCTGGGCGGCATCTTTGAGGTTGTCGGCGCTGTTGGCCCAGGTCACCAGGATTTCGGCGTCGACGTGTTCCTCGGGAATGGAGGATTTGACATCATAGGGGTGGAGAGACACGGAGAAACCTTGCAGACTCTGCACGTCGAGTTTCAGGGAGGTAGGGTAGAGGAGCTTCATCGTGAAGTGATAGCAATGAGGATTGTGAGTGAGGGGTATATTCAATAATAGATGATGATGAATGAGAGTGAACTTATGGCAAAAGTCAAGACCCGTTTTCGACGGCCTTTGAATTAGTGCGGGGATATGCGTGGGGGTCGGAGTGTCGGTTTACATCAATCTCGTCCCCCGCGGGCATTTCCCGACTTTCGGCTCATCAGGGAATCGGGGCAGAATGTGCCCATATAGAGATGAAAATTGGCGGACAGACTCTTCTTTTCAATTTGAAAGTAGTCTTCCTTTCGAATCACATTATCTGTGAAATGATCATGAAATGGGTTTTGGACAAACCCTCCCAATAAGACTGTTATGCTCCTATTCCTGCATAGTTAATGGATCGGAGAAACTCCGGCTTCGGGTATCTCTGCACCAACTTTTCCACCAATGCGTGTCCAGGGATCCCCGTACAGTAGCAGTTGGATATGCTTCATCCACTCCCACTTCGAGAGATTTCCAAATGATTTTGCGAGTTTAAAGAGTCTTCAGACTCGATCGGCTATTGATACTCTCATGCCCCACACCGGTGTCTGGGAAGAAAGACTGCCAATCAAATTCCCCTCCAAATACAAAGCCAAATTCCTGGAAACCTTGCATTCCCGAGGCCACGAGCCCCGAGTCATCAGGCAAAGGCATCGAGCTCGTATCCTCCCTCGTCTTCAGCAGGTTATCACTCGACTCAAAGCTGTTCCTTGCGGCTTGCGCAGCCTCTCATTCACTGGTATGCCCACCTCAATCACTTCGGCCTGATCAAGCCTCATGCGTAAGAATATGTGATTTTTCCCATTTGTCTCACCCTGTCAAATACGCACACCAGATAGCGAGATGAGATCACGGACGGCCTATTTGAGAAACTCCTAATACTGCCGCGTCCAGCCAAAACATATAGCCAAAAAGTATCCATTCGCAGCTAGATATTGGTTGAGTTTCCCTAGTAAACCCTTGTGTCTGTGTTCATGCGGGCTCTTTTCTACTTCCTCGTCAGCTTCTGTAAGAACGCAGATGCCGCCGACCAGGGCACTGAGCGAGGGACGCTGATGTGGCTCTCCTTCTTGGCCTTTTTCTTCTGCGGCGTCCCGGTGTCACCAGATCAAATGCCCTAACTTCAGGATCTTCCGACCACTCTCGTAGTACATTGCAGCTGTGCTGTCGACTGAACTCGCCAATCCAAAATGACGTGCGCGAACAACGAGCTCACGACCTTCAATCCGCCTGGAGGTCAACGTTGCGGCGAGTTGGTGACAGTACATCTCTCGAAAGCTGGTGGGTATCTGCTGGATTGGACGCCACGATCAACTGCCAGTAATGCAATATCAAATGTACGAATGTGTATCTTGTGGCCATTTATTGCAAGCTGCGACACCTCTGGAGGTGGCGCGACTTCCGCATCATGTATTTCAAATGCTACGTTGGCATTGGATTCTGATTGGGTGACGAGGATGCTCAAAGGCATGGAGAAGTCACTGGAATCGGAGGCATCTGTTCTTCGAAGAGGGAGACATGTTTTGGTCCGGTCCATTCCTGACGGTTTCAGTAGTAAATCAGTACGTGCGAAGTTGCGGATTGGCCATCTCATCTCGGCAAGAATAATCGTGTATGACAGTAACCTACTAGAGGAGAAGTCGTTCGCGCTCATCTTATCTGAAAAAAAGTGAAAAAAGAGTTGTTGAATGTGTACCCGGTGGCAATCAATATTAAAATGAAATTGACTTACTCCTCTATCAAAGTCCATCTCTGTCCGCAATTTCAAATCTATGACACAGGCTGTGTCTCGGAGATTGACCGGCAATGAAACTAATATCCACGCTTATGAGGGCATCCAAAACCTGACTGCACCCATTTTCTGCCCCTCCGGGAACCAGTATAACAGCATTGAAATCCCGTGCGAGGGAAATGTTAGAGGGAGACAAGACCTAACAACGAATACGATCCCCGACAGGATATCTCCACGGTAGCTTCCCGCAATCAGCTCGCTTGGGATCAATGTGACTACCCCTAAATTTCGCCTCCTGGTGAACGTTGTCCTAGTCACTCCGGGAGGCTTCCCGTGGGCCATCCCGTGATCGGTTTCACGGTCGGCTGATAAGCCTGAGAATCGGTTCGACCGGCTCCTCACCCGATGGATTTCCCCGCAGTGGCTTGCGCTTCACCACCCCTAGATGTTCAGACCATTGACAAGGGTATGTTCAATGGTATCTGAAGTCCCTGGACCCCCTGAGGGGGTGGCTAGGCTAGTCTCTGCCCTGGGTCGGCTCTCCAACTCGCAAGCCATTCAGTCCACTGGCTCCTCACAGGAGAGTGAAATCATCCATTTGCTCTTTTCAAAGGTTTGAAACCTCTACCGCTAAATAAAGAGCTCATTATCTTTCCATTATATCGCAGTTCGTCACGAGCTGCTCGAGTGTGAGTTGGGGGATCATACACCACCACCATTGACGGGTGGCCACAGGCGCTATCAAAGTGACTTATGGCTGCTGATATGACATCAGGTTTCCTTATCGCACAGCCACATTAAGAAGGACGAAAACAACGCATATTGTTGAGCAGTCTGATTTGTACTCACTGCATGTCTCTTTGACAGATAATCGGGCCATTATCTTTGAAAAAGAGGACAACTTATCCGAAACAAGTAAAGATGACATCGGCTGGGAATCCGGTCACATCAGCCGTTATCTTGACCACCACCCCCTCAAAGTCTAGCGTGGTGAGCCAAGTGTGTCGAGTCAGGAATAGCAGGGATGAGAGGAAGATTGGGCTATCATGGTGATTACAGACGAGGCTTTAGGGAGATTGCGGGGGAAGTGGAGACTTTGATTGGTAGATCAGCGTCTTAAAGTTGATTTGAAGTTTTAGTACAAAGGCTAACGCGATAGCGAAGCGAATGGGATGACGGTTAGATTGCTACTAGCCAGTCATCCATGCTGACTGTAGAATAGAGCTCAGGCGTCAGACTCTGGGGTTTAATGCAATCTTGATACCGGGCTTCGCATATAAATAGAGGTTCATATCGCTACGAACTGTCCAGTGATCTCCATGTAGTCTCCTTACATCTATCGGGAGTGCTTGAATTGATCAATGACCATACATGATGGCGGGTTTCACAGAAAAACGACCGGAGTCTATTTCGGAGGAGAAGCGTGGCAATTATTCTGCTACGGAAAGCCCCGATGAGAAACAAAATCTTGGTGTTGTCATTGAAAATACCGATCAGTTGAAACGACACCTAGGTAACCGTCAGGTTCAGTTGATTGCCATTGGTGGCTCTATTGGAACGGCTACCTTTGTGAGCATCACGTCCGGTCTGACCAAGGGTGGCCCTGGCAGCTTGTTCCTGGCATACACCATCTACTCCTGCATGATGGGCCTGGTCAACAATTGTATGGCCGAAATGGCTGTCTTCATGCCCGTGAGTGGTGCTTTCATTCGTATGGCAGGTCACTGGGTGGATGAAGCTTTTGGCTTTTGGGCCGGATGGAACTTTTTCATTTACGAGGCCCTCCTCATTCCATTTGAGATCACGGCACTGAACCTGGTCTTGACATTCTGGCGGGATGACATTCCCGTTGAGGCAGTCGTAGCGGCCTGTATCGTCATCTACTTGTGCGTACTCATTTCCTTTCCCTGATTCTTCGTCTCTTTCTTTGATACTCTCTTGGCTCTCCGGAAAAACAAAACGGTCTGCTAACAAGCTAGCGAATCTTTAGTGTCCTCAACGCTTTTACGGTCAAGTGGTTTGGAGAAGCAGAATTTTGGCTTGCATCTGGAAAAGTGCTGCTCATTCTCATCGTCTTCATGTTCACATTCATCACTATGGTCGGTGGTAATCCCAAGCACGATGCGTATGGTTTCCGCTATTGGAACAACCCCGGTTCTTTTGCCGAATATATCTCAACGGGTCCTTTGGGTCGCTTCGAAGGCTTCCTAGGGGCTGTCTGGAGCGCCTCATTCACCGTCGTTGGCCCCGAGTACATGTCGATGGTAGCAGGAGAAACCAAGCTGCCTCGCCGTTACCTCAAAACAGCATTCAAGACTACCTACGCTCGCTTCGCCTTCTTCTTCATCGGCAGTGCCCTATGTGTGGGAATTGTCATCCCATACAACGACAAAACCCTGCTGGATATCCTCAGCGGCTCTTCGGGTGGCTCGGGAACAGCTGCTGCGTCTCCATATGTCATCGCCATGAATAACCTCGGTATTAGCGTGCTGCCTCACGTCACGAATGCTTTACTCGTGACGAGTATCTTCTCTGCGGGTAATGCCTACACCTACTACGGCACTCGCAGTCTTTATGGCCTTTCTCTACAGGGTCAAGCACCGAAAATCCTCCGACGCTGCACAAAAGCCGGTGTCCCCATCTATTGCCTCTGCGTTGTCACTGTCTTCCCCTTCCTCGCCTTCTTAAATGTCTCCAGTGGATCTGCCCAGGTTCTCACTTGGCTCGTCAACATCATTACCGCTGCTCAGGTCATCGACTACATCATCATCTGCGTGACCTACCTCTTCTTCTATCGTGCCCTTCGTGCCCAGAACATGGACCGACGCACTCTTCCATACTATGGCTACTTCCAGCCATACTCCGCCTGGATCGGTCTGATTTGGATGACTTGTGTCGTGTGCTGCTACGGATATTCCACTTTCCTTCCAGGAAAGTTCACCGTGGGCGATTTCTTCACTTACTATACCATGGTCCTCGCCGCACCAGTCTTGTTCTTTGGATGGAAGATATTCAAACGCACCAAGTTCGTCAAGGCGACTGAAGCCGATCTAATATGGGACCGGCCGATCATTGATGCATATGAGGCGACATTCACTGAGTACTCGCCAGGTTTCTGGACGGAGATTCTGCAGATGTTTGGATTCCGGAGGAAGAAGCAGATAACACAGGAGATCTAATTTTTTTTCGCTTTTTGCTTGCTTTTTACGTCCATCAGCGAGCGAAAGGAATATAGGCCAAGCTGCCACGGCCCGCATCAGGCGGTCATTGGGAGTTGTAATTCCGCCTTTGTTTAGCAGTCCAAATATAACTATCAACAGTTTTCTCGCCAGCACATATATTGATATTTTCTTCTTACAATGTTCTCACCGTCCTCCTAAGGGATTCTAGAGTGGGCTATTCGGGCACCAGCAAAAGGCCAATTAGACTGTAAATAACCTTGAGCTGTGACCATGTGAGACCGGACACTATTTTGATGGGACCATGGTCTCACTGTGGCGAGGGATTCGGATTCTCGATCACGGAGAATTGTAGTTTCAAGAAGGGCCGGCCACCGGAAAAAGATGGAACAGCGAATGAAGCGAGTCAGCAAGTCTTGGAGAGGGCTTGAATATTCCTGAGCAACCTCGGTATGTTGAACAGTAAATTAACAATCTTCATACTCATGGTGGTTTATCAAAAATTGAACGGTACTTGGCCATATCATGACGATCCCCCGAATTCGTCATCAGATAGATGTGAAGCAATGCAACATCAAGGCCAAGCAACTCGGCGCAGCGCAAGATGCGGTAAAACGTGCTTCGCTCGATAAGAAAGAACGATCGGTAGATACACAGCGTAATGTTTTGGTCCTGCCGCTTCTTCTTCGTCTGCCACCGAAATATTGCTTTCTTACGCAGTACATTAATGGAAGAGACACTGCTCGACTAGGGACGCTAAGAGGAAGGTCTCGGAGGCATCGAAAAATTAGGCTCACTATCCACACCTGTACCAGGATTTGGCATGAGGTGAACGTGTCATTGCTTAAAGTCTGCTCAAGCAGGCTGATATCATAAATCGTGAAAGAAAAAAAATGATAGAAACGCAAACTAGAATAAGTTGTACACAAGTCGCATTAGCTATCAACGGTGTCTTCTATGAGGTTGCCCGAGCTATGACTCAAGGTTGTGACAGGTGAAGATAATTTGCTAAATCTCAATTGGTGGTAACAGTTCTTGTCCTATTCAAACGGAGCTCTATGGCCTCGACGGGATTTCTCACGCAGTGAAAGAGGCTCCGGTCGGCAGTGTCTGGGCAATGGCATGGGCTGTGAGGGTGATCAACGAACATGACTAGTATCTAGGGCCCCGAACATCGGAAAATAGCTTTTATAAGTTGAGGTTTCATGAAAACAAGCGAACGGGGAGAAAATGAATATGCATCACTGAACCACACCAAGACGGAGTCTTTCCAAGTCAGGCTGGCGACGTATCAGTCGTCACCCATATCACGTGCCAAGTCACCGCCCGAGCTCCAGCGTCCAGACAGCTTGGCCAACCCCCCCAAGCCAACCCACTCTCTTGCTATCATCTTGCCCCCCATCCGACCTTTTTTGTCTTGTGCCGTGTCCGTGGAGGATCTGGTTTTGATTCGCCCGCCATGGCCGACTTCGTCGACCCCCGGATGTCCTCCATCAAGCCCCGCATCCGCTACAACACTATCGGAGGTATCAACGGACCGCTGGTTGTCCTCGACAATGTGAGATCAGCCCTCAACTCAACCTGGAACTCAATCTGGAACACTTGCTGATTGCGAATTACCTCCAACAGGTCAAGTTCCCCCGTTATAACGAGATTGTGTCCCTGACGCTTCCCGATGGCACGGAGCGCTCCGGTCAGGTACTGGAGGCTCGAGGTAAGCTTGTCCCGCTGCTAGTATAAGCTATATCAGTCAGTCAGAAACTCATATGCCTTTTGCTTGATATAGGAAACCGAGCTGTTGTGCAGGTGCGCACCGATACCGAGTCCTTTTTCGCGGTCCCCTTACAACTGAGGTATTAACATAGCCAATTCGCGATTAGGTGTTCGAAGGCACTTCAGGCATCGATGTTAAGAAGGTATAATGCCCATATTGTATAGATTGATATCATGACCAGCGCGCTGACTTTGTGGTCAGACCAAAGTTGAATTTTCCGGCCACAGCTTGAAGCTGGGTGTGTCCGAGGACATGCTGGGTCGTGTCTTCGACGGTTCAGGACGTGCCATCGATAAGGGCCCCAAGGTGTTGGCGGAGGACTACCTGGATATCAACGGACAGCCTATCAACCCGTACTCTCGAGTATGCGTCACCGCTGAACTCAGCAGCAATCTATTGGAAGCTGATTCAGACGTCTAGGTCTACCCCGAGGAAATGATCTCCACCGGTATCTCCGCTATCGACACCATGAACTCTATCGCCCGTGGACAGAAGATCCCAATCTTCTCCGCAGCCGGTCTTCCCCACAACGAAATCGCCGCTCAGATTTGTCGTCAAGCCGGTCTGGTCAAGCGTCCTACCAAGGATGTCCATGACGGTCACGAGGAGAACTTCTCGATTGTCTTCGCCGCTATGGGTGTTAACATGGAAACCGCCCGCTTCTTCACTCGCGACTTCGAGGAGAACGGCAGCATGGAGCGTGTCACTCTGTTCCTGAACTTGGCTAATGATCCCACCATTGAGCGTATCATTACTCCTCGTCTGGCCCTGACCACCGCCGAATACTACGCCTACCAGTTGGAGAAGCACGTCCTGGTCATCATGACTGATCTGTCGGCATACTGCGATGCTCTGCGTGAGGTTTCCGCTGCCCGTGAGGAAGTGCCCGGACGTCGTGGTTACCCCGGTTACATGTACACGGATTTGTCGACCATTTACGAGCGTGCTGGTCGTGTTGAAGGCCGTAATGGTTCCATTACTCAGATTCCCATTCTGACTATGCCCAACGATGGTATGAAAACCTCTCTCCACCCTGAGGTCAGTGATGATCGGGCTTTTAGATACTGACCAATCACTTCTCTAGATATCACTCATCCTATTCCCGATCTCACAGGTAATTGAAGAACCGACCTGATTGACTGTATTCTGCTCATATGATTGATGACGTTTGCAGGTTACATTACTGAGGGCCAGATCTTCATTGATCGTCAACTTGCCAACAAGGGTGTCTACCCTCCCATCAACGTGTTGCCTTCCCTGTCACGTCTGATGAAATCGGCTATTGGTGAAGGCCGTACCCGCAAGGACCACTCCGATGTGTCTAACCAGCTCTACGCCAAGTACGCCATCGGTCGTGATGCCGGTAAGAAACTCCCTTTTCCCTCATCGTTCTCATTCTGATTCTAATATGATTGATTCCCAATAGCCGCCATGAAGGCAGTCGTCGGTGAGGAAGCCCTTTCCTCCGAAGACAAATTGTCCCTGGAGTTCCTCGATAAGTTCGAACGAACCTTCATTAGCCAGTCTCCATACGAGTCTCGCACGATCCACGAATCCCTCGACATCGCCTGGAACCTCCTCCGCGTCTATCCCAAGGAGCTGCTCAACCGTATCCCCAAGCGCGTCCTGGACGAGTTCTACGCCCGCTCCGCCCGCAAGATTGCCAACAAGGATACCCGCGACAACTCGAGCGAACAGCAGCAGAGTGGCAACCTCATCGATGCGTAGATTTAGAAGTAGCGGCAGGTGTATTCTCTGAAATTTCTCGGGATATCTATGTTTTTCGCGCTTGAGGGGAATGAAAGAAGCGCGTGGGTACCTAGGACCAAAGGTTTCCTGTACGTGCCTGCATAATCATCTGTTCCCATTGCATATACTCTTCTGTGCGGTTGAATCTGTATCCAGCTTTTTTTTCGCTTTACTTCGCGTGTTCCCTGGTGTACCCCAATACAAATCTTTGAATTCTTAGTATGGAATATTCAATTTGTAGACTCCACGAAACAAAAAATTATAAGGGACAAGTGAGTCACTCAGTCATGTGAATCCAAAGAGACAGGGCCAGACCTTGAAAACAGGCGATTCGTGGAGATGGCCGGATTTTTACATTGCTGAAAGTTACGCCTCTAGCTACCTCAGAACTTTACTCAGGTTACGAAAAAAGATCTAAAAGAAGTATTGCCTGTTTATTTTGAAGAACCCAATGTGGACATAAGAACAGACTTCGCAAAAAAAGAAGGGAAAAACAAATCACAAAATACGCTTTTCTGAAACCCTTGTGCAAAATCATCTAGTAAAGAGTCTTCAAATGTCATCAGAAACATGAAAAATGGAAAAATGAGGTATGAGATGCCACTATACTATCGGCATCATATAATGGAACACCGAGAGTGTCACGGTCATGGGATTTCAAGGGAAGATCGAAGAGGATACACTGCTTAGAAACGCAGGTCCCAGCCGATCTTGGGACCCAGACGGGGCAGCTCATCGGCAACGCTCTGAACATCCTTGTCACCACGACCGCTCAGGTTCAGGACGATGTTCTCGCCCTTCTTCATGGTCTTGGCAAGCTGCATGCAACCCCAGACAGCATGGGAAGACTCCAGAGCAGGGATGATACCCTCGTGCTGAGCGAGGGCGCGGAAGCCAGCAAGGGCTTGGCTGTCATCAGCAGCGATGAAGGTGGCACGGTCAGCATCCTTCCAGGCGCTCAGCTCGGGGCCGACTCCGGG
The DNA here is from genome assembly GCA_037356195.1 of Penicillium sp. F50. Classification (NCBI taxonomy): domain Eukaryota; kingdom Fungi; phylum Ascomycota; class Eurotiomycetes; order Eurotiales; family Aspergillaceae; genus Penicillium; species Penicillium sp. F50. The sequence goes on along the minus strand of JAYXSA010000054.1, from coordinate 2,074,776 downwards.
ATAGTCCAGGCCGGCGGAGATGGAGTGAGTCTCGGAGATCTGACCGTGTTCGTTCTGAAGAACGTAGGTGCGGACACCGTGGAGGACACCCTTGGTGCCACCGGACAGAGTGGCGGAGTGACGAGGAGTATCAACACCATCACCACCAGCCTCCACACCGACAAGCTTGACGCTGTGGTCGTTGGCGAATGGGTAGAACATACCGACAGCGTTACTGCCACCACCAACACAGGCAACAACAGCGTCTGGGAGCTTACCAATGGCCTCCTTCATCTGCTGCTTGGTCTCCTCGCCAATGACAGACTGGAAAGTACGGACAATGGTGGGGAAGGGGTGGGGGCCGATAGCGGAGCCGATGATATAGTGAGTGGTATCGAGCTCAACAACCCAGGCGCGGAGAGCCTCGTTGACGGCATCGCGGAGAGTACGGCTACCAGCATCGACGGCAACAACGGAAGCACCTAGCAGCTTCATGCGGAACACGTTAAGGGCCTGGCGGCGGACATCCTCGGCACCCATGTAGACCGTACACTTCATGCCGAACTTGGCACAGACAGTGGCAGTGGCGACACCGTGCTGGCCAGCACCGGTCTCGGCAATAATTTGAGTCTTGCCCAGACGACGCGCAATGAGAATTTGACCCAGAGCGTTGTTAATTTTGTGACTACCGGTGTGGTTAAGGTCCTCACGCTTCAACCAGATGTTAGCACCACCGACGTGATCAGTCAGACGCTGGGCCAGGTGCAGGCTGCTAGGGCGGCCCATGTAAGGATAGTAGGAGCGGAACTCCTCCCAGAACTTGGGGTCGTTCCGGGCAATGTCGAAGCCCTTCTCCAGCTCCGCCAAGCAGTCCATAAGGGACTCAGGAACATATTGACCACCAAACTCGCCGAAGCGGGATGGCTGTGCAGATGGGTCCTTGGTAACGTTCAGGGCCTCCAGTTGATCAGCCAGGCCAGGACCGGCAGGGGTCTCAGCCTCGGTGATAACCTTGGTAGGGGCAGACTCGGCATCAGGCAGAGCCTTGTGAACAGCTTCAATCACATTGATCTCACGAATCCAGGCACCCTGAGCATCACGCTCGCGCTTCAGGCCTGTAATACTGGACAGGTATTCCTCGGCGGCCTTGGCGGCCTGACCAGCCGGGGCATTACCAACAACAGTGATGATCTGACTACCAATAACGACACCCTCAGCAGTGTCCTGGATAGACAGGAAGTGCTCGCGAGTGCTAACACCGAATCCAAGGGCAGCAGGGACGTTGCCGGAGTATTCATGAACACGCTTCAAAAGCTCGGGAATATTGGCGCTGATCGTGCCGGTAGCGCCAGTGACACCCATACGGGAGACGACGTAGATGAAGGAGTCGGCAATCTTGCACAGAAGCTTCATGCGAGAGTCGGAAGTTGCGGGAGCGATCAGGGGGACGTAAGATAGACTGCATTGATAAAAGAGACGAGTTAGTCACTTGCATCCATGTTCATTCCAATCAATCCAATTGACTTACCCAGTGCTGGCGCAGAGGTCACGGAAGCGAACGGCCTCCTCTGGAGGCAAATCGACCATAATGAAGCCATTGACACCAGCCTCCTTGCAGTCCTTGAGCAAACGCTCCTCACCATAGCGAAGCACAGGGTTGTAGTAACCCATCAGCATAAGCGGAGCCTTCAAGCCCCGGCTTCGGGCGGTACGGACGAGCTCAAGGACTGTGGTAACAGTAACACCGTTTTCGAGGGCCTTGGTGTTGGCCTTTTGGATAGTAGGGCCATCAGCAATGGGGTCCGTGAAGGGAATACCGAGTTCAATGATGTCTATGAAGCAAATTGAGTGATTAGTCCCCCAATTTCTATTACCTCCAAGTACCCCGCCGACATCAGAGTGCGAAATGACATACCAGCACCACCGTTCTCCAATCCAAGCAGAATATCGACAGCCTCCTCAACAGTGGGGTATCCGGCAGTAATATAGGCAACTAGGGCAGCCCGGCGCTGCTCCTTACACCTGGTAAAGGTCTCCTTAATGGCGTCCATGGCTGTGGGCGCGGAGGTGTGGCGGATCTTGGGGTAGAAGAGTGTGGCGATTGAAAGGTCTCAAAGATGGTCAATTGCGTTCAAGTATATAAATGATGGAAGATAAGGAGTCTCTCGAGTGATACAATGACTCGAGACAGCCCAATTTGTTTGAATTGGACGCAAGTATGTTTGAGGAGAGTTGGTACCTGGGTGAGTCAGTCAATGGGACTAGCCTTTTTCCACCGGTTTCGCCCCGCGGGATCACGTGCGACGATAAGATAATGCTTAATCAGCCTATCATTGCCCAGAGGTGGCGAGTAGTTGTATAGATAGGAAAATTTTTCTGGTTATACAAAGAGAGAACGCTAGTGATTGAGTGTAGATGGGAGTGATTTATTGTTTTATTCTAGGTGCTGAGATTCGCTGGCGGAATACCAGAGAAAGATGTAGTGAAGAAAGCCTGACGATACAGCTAAAACCATGGAATTCTACACAGTAGCACTCATAAACGACTCATGATACGATATTAGCTAATTCATGTAGACTATAGGTAGCGTCATACTGAGTGAGAGGGAGCAAACAGTTACGTGTGAGCTTTTTTTATATTTTCAGACGGAGATCTATGGACTTCAACGATCATACTTCAGGCTTCGTCTCAGGGCATGGGGGCTAACTGTTTACGTAATCAATACCGCAGTCGGCAGGCTGCTGTCAGAGCAGGTAGCAAGCCCTAACTGAACTTACAATGGTAGTTCGCGAGACGTGATCAAAATTATCAAAGATCAAGGTAAGCAACGCATGAGCATCATGAGGCAGAATAATTACATGGTCTTGCGAATAGCTCCAAGACAGAAGAGATGATACCAGTACTTGTAGCCTGCTGCCATGACAGGACACACAAAAATTACACTTGAAAGGTCCAAATTTGAAAAGTCAAATGACCAAAGAACAGTCAATCAGTGCGAACGAGATAAATAACCAAGATACACCAAAGGCCCTCAGCATAAGCGGAGGGCCATCTTCCCAAAACGCCATAACAATGCAGTAAACAGTAAAAACATCCCTCAGCTCAAACAATTAACAATCAACATGAACCCACATTATTCCAAGCGGGAAGAACGACGAATCATGCCCGGCAGGATCCAAGAAAGTCCCCAAGGCGTCCAAGGACAACTTGGAAAACCCCGAGGGTTCCAACCTGCACAAAACCCCAATCCCCCGATACGCCGGGAGCAAAACTAGACAAGCACAAAAGGGCAAGTCCAACCGCTCCAAATTCCCAAAAGCGGCAAAAAATCAACAATCAAGAAATCTATCCCAATCCGTCCTGCGAATGCATAAGGAATGACTGCAGCGCCCATGCTATGCCAAGTACTCGTACAGTAGCCCAGAAAAGTAATGTAAAAGGAGAGTAAGCCCAAAATGCCCAGCAAATAGAGTATGCAACCCAAAAAAAAGGAATGAACGAGACACCGTCTAGAGATGAACGAAACAATGCAAGATGAAACAGGGGTCTCGAACCACGGTGGCGACAAATATGCAAAATAATAAATCTTGGGTCGAGGGAGGCATTTCGGCATCAAAAGTGTAAGGAGAGACGTGAAAATCGTGAAGCTTTCCACCGGCGCGTCAAACATATCGTAAGAAAAATCTCGGTCCGAGGAGAGGGATTATCTCAGGATCTGCTCGAAGTGCTAGCGACGACTGGGCTTTGCGTAAGGAGTGACGAGAAGGAAAATCGTATCTTCAACAGAGCAAGAGGGAGAAAATATGAAAACAGAAAGGGAGAAAAAAAAATCAACAAAGACAAACGCGAGATCGACCAGAGTTCAGAGATCAATGGTTCTGTGCTCCATCATGGATCGGATACACAGGGTCCATATAGCCATAGGCTGTGCTAGTGGAGGGGTTCTGAGGGCCGAGCTGTTGCATCTCCCAGGTGGTTCGCGGGGTCGGGGCGACCAGGCTGTGAGGATGTTGGGGCTGGCAGACGGTAGGATATGTGTATCCCCCAACGGAAGAGTATGGCTGGCTCATGGGAGGCATCACCGAGCGCATATCGGGAGCAGCAGACATTTCTGGCTGCGAGACGAAGACCGGAGCAGGCAGGGCGTGATGGTGGCCGTAAGTGCTGGCAGGGGCGGAATCAGGCAGCGACTGGGGAGAACCAGCGCCGTGAGGCTCGGTGCCGGAGTCAGAACCAGTACCATGGCTGGCGTAGTTTGTCATCGGGGTGGGTAGCACGCCAGCCGTGGAGGAGTAGCTAGCAGACTGTGAAATCGTTAGTCAACTTGGAGTGAAGTGGAGTTAGTTAGTCGTGATGACATACGTATTTTCCTATGATTTTCCGCAGAGCCTCGGCAAGAATGCTCCAGGGGAACACCTTGACGTCCTTCTCGATGTTACGTGGCTTGGGTGCAGGGAAGCCCATGATAACCTTGAAGAACTCCTCGCTGTCGGCCTTGGCCTTGGAGACGGTAAGCGGACGGAAGCCTTCCAAGTTTCGGCGAATACGGTTCTTCTCCTCAACAGTGAAACGGACAGCGACAAGGGACTCAAGGAGATAGATAGTGTCAACACTGGTAACAAAGCATTCGTCCTTGCCTTCCCAATGAATGCAGCTAATGCAAATGCTGTTAGGAGCACGCTCCTCAAGAGTCACAGGCTTGAACTCGGCAGTGATGGTGCTGCCAGTCTGAGAGCGAGTGAACTGCACCAGACGGCGCTGGGACTCCCGCTCCTCTGCACTCCAGCCGGTAGCCATGGAGTTCAGGTCACCGTTCAGCTTCAAGACGGCCTTAGTCGGGTACATAGCGTACGGGTTAAAAGTCGGGTTCTGCCCAAGGCCGCTGGCCTGCTGCAGAGTAGATGTGCGGATCAACATAGGATTGGCAGAGCTGGGGCCCCGTGCCGGCGAGGGACCCCGGTGCTGGGACATGGAGTGAACCATGGCGAGGTTGTGATTTCGCATTTCATTGGGTCCAGGGGCGTAAGAAGGGCTCCAGGCTGGGGTAAGAGGAGATGGAGCACGGAGAGCCGGCTGAGAAGTAGCCGAGCCGCTCGAGAAATGAATAGGACCGACGCGGGGAGAAGAGGCAGCGTGGAATGGAGTGCTGAAACCTGTCATGGCGGGCAGGGTCTGCAGATAGGGCGAGAAAGAAGCCGACCGGTTATCACGGTAGGTATAATTGTCATGCTGCTCAATCTTGGGCACGACGTGGGAGGCAGCGGGCCGCTTGGCCGTTACTGGACCAGCCGCGGCATTATCCGAGTAGGAAGAGAATTTTCTTTTGCGCGAGTCGGCATTGGGCGAGGGCTGCGACACCTGTTCATATGTATATACACCAACCTGCAAAGTAGTAGGCTGGCAGTCACTCTGGGTCTCCAGGACGACCTGTAGAGGTACCGCCATGGAGGGAGAACCAGTTGAGATGAATGACGGCGCGTCGGCTGAAAGGCAGTATTGGAAGTTGGTGCCTTGGAAACCCAGGAAGTGTGGATTGCACTCGCACTTCTTGCTTCCAAAAACAATATACAAAGCGCCGTAGGTCGAGCTGTGGAGGTCGAAGGGGGACTGAATCTGCACCACTACCCGAGTGCTTTCGCAGCCGCGCTGAGGGCTATAAGTAACGATCTCAGGGACTTGGCGGTGTCGAGTACCCATCATTGGGGACTGGACCTCTTCGTATGAGCTAGCATACTCGTTGTTGGGGATGTATGGGACACAGTCAGAAATCTGGCTGGCCTGGTCGGCCATAGGCGACGGGACGAGAGAAGTAGTCACGTAAGGGGATTGGCCATATGCCGAGTACGAACCAGCATCCTGCAAAGACCGCGTGGAGGCGTAGTCTAAATCGAAGGTGTCAGTACGGGGAAATCCCACCAAAGCAGATCCATGATATTCCAAACATACCGACTACGGAGCCGGCAGCGGGCTTCTGGAAACTAGACATAGACAGAATCGGCTCAGACTTGGCCCACAGGCCGTCTGTAAACGCACCGACAAATTGCGACTCTTCAGAATCCGAGAAATCCAATGACTCGCCTAAGATTAGAGGCGTTTGGAAATCCGGGTCGAACTAAATGGGAAAAGTCAGACGCTGGTCAGCCTAAGTCTCGAGAATCGAAACACAAGCAAGCCGCACAGGCAGGCTAGATCAGGACAGTCGCAGAAAAATCACACCGACGATGGGGAAACAGATCAAACAAAGTGAACCAGGATCAATAGCAAAAGCATGCAGGCGTCCCGAAGGAAAGACGAAGGGCAACACCGAAAGCGAAACAGAAACAGGAGGCTTACCAAAACACTGTGAGTCTTCGAATAAGCCAGCTTGAAGGTGTTGCAGCAACTGCAACAAGACTGAACTCTTTGAAGTAGCGAATGACTGGGATTTTATCCACACAATATGGCCACGCGGAGGACACGCAAAAGGGGTATTCTCCGAGACAAGCGACAACGAGAGAGAACGAGCGACGAGCTTGAAGCTTCTTGCGGTCAGGCTTAAAGAAATGGCGGTACCAATGGGCCTCTAATCACCATTCAGCAATGGGCGAGAGGCGCAAGCGGGCGGGACGTCGATGATGGATGGCTGCAGCGAGAGATTTGAGGATCGTACAGGAGTCCAATGGATCAACGTTTCATCAACCTAGGCACGAGAGTTGAATTTCACGGACTGGCGATGTTTCGCTTTCTTTTCTCCAGTTCCCGTGAGGTTTCGGGAAAGGCTTGACGTCGATTGGATCGGGGGGGCGAACTACTCCAGCAATGAGTACGAACACGTTCCAATTCCCCGGGTCCAGGGTTCCGGGCCTCTTCTGTGGGTGTCTGATTCAGGCTTTGGGTGGGATAGAGGAATGACTCGGGAACCGATCAATGAGAAAGAGATAATAGGTTCGATGGATAGTCGCAAAGGCAGTTTGAGACCGGATCCGTGCATCAAACCAAAGAACCCTGAGCTTCTCATCGACAACGAAGCCCAAACCCCAATATCTTGAATCCAAAGAACGACCAAAGCCACAACCGACACCCAAAACCAATGATAGAGGACAGGGGTAGGAAGAAACTCACCAGGTGAATCAAGATGAAAGACAAAATTGAATGCCCCTTCGACACTTTGACGTCGTCTGTGTGTCCTAATATGCAAGATCCGTGACGAAACAAGCTGAACGGAAAGGGAAAAGTCAACAACAAACACTCTCCCGGAGATGAGATTCAATGCAATAAGATGAGATGGAAATGATGACCCTCTCCTCAAGGGGAACCTGTACTATCGAAAGTGATAGCAGACGGGGAAGTCGAGCCGGCCGAACATAGACGACGCTCATCTCCCAGAGGCCCGTTGGCTATGATCCCACGGGTTGCGATCCCGTCGATTAGGGCCCGCGAATGCAAGGAGATTGGAACATCTGGAACATGATGCCCTAGAAAGGAAAGGATGCAAGGCACGAGGGGGAAGGGAGTGAGACCGTGGGCAAAGGGAAAGGAGGGGGGATGAGGGGAGGGAGGGAAGGGGAAAAAAAGGATGCAGTGTCATAGTGTCATGCAGGTAATACAGGAGGATTAACTCTGTTTTGGCGACTTACTTGATCTTGATAGTTCAAAGCAGTGGCCCCGGCGTAGTGTCTGTCCGAGACCTTCCCAATCGATTGGATGATTCAAGGTGCTTTCAGCCGAGACAGTCGATTTCACTAACAGCTCAAATAAATCGGAATTCTGGCGACAAAACAAGACGTGCCTGGCGATCTAGAACGAGTGGGAGAGCGAATAGCGAATGAGGCCGAGAGATCTCGAGATTTGTTGAAGATGGTAGTCGAATATCGTGGATTGCCCCGTGCTGTTTTTTCCGATACTTGTCGGGTTGTCCAACAGAACAAACGGCGTCTACACAAGAGTAGTCGACCAGTAGGGGAAATCGATAGAAAATAAAGATCACAGTCGCAAACGAACCGCGACTGTGTTTCGACTGAACAATCTCCGAGGCTCAGAGTCGTCCTGGCAAATGGGAATGTTTCCCTGACGATCTTCAAAGGCGAATGATAGTCGTTGCCAAAATAATTAAGATTAATGAATATTCGGGTTATAACCGGTTCCTGCGTTTTCCGTTCTTTTTGTCCTTGTTCTTTGCTTCTTCTCTTTTGTTCCTTTTTTTTCTCTTGAAGACTTCCGATAAGAGGTTTGGTTTTCGAGGGTTCCAGTCCAGAATCTTATCTTTCAAACAGCCTCCAACGAAAAAATAGTAGTAACGTAGCGAACGTGGTTCTCGTAGCAGCAAATAGCGAGCGTAAGAGCGAACGTGGGGAGCGAATGTGTTGAGACCTTCAAGGTGTCATCATAAAAAGGGTCCTTGGAAATAAGGAAATACTTCAAAGAGGAAGGGGAGAGGGGGAAAGGGAAGCGAAGCAAGGATGGCGAAGGGTTAAATGCAAAGGCCATATACGAGCGATGGATTATTATTAGCAGTCATGGTCGGGCAGGTCAGAGTGCAATTGCTCTCTGGACTATACTCTTCTCGGTAGGGGAACAAGTAGGTGGAGGGGGGAAGTGGTGGACGACGGTGGACAAGTGTGGGCAGAGCCACTAGGGCCACGAGCTGTGGAGTCCCGGGACTCCTACGCTTTGCTTGGTTGGGTAAGGTGCGGAAAATAAGAGAAAATTGAAAATTGATCCTGGCTTCCATGATTTTTGATAATAAAATTTATTTTTATTTTTTAGGATTTTTCTAAGGTGGGGGGGAAGGGACATGAGAGGACATGAAAAATCCAATTTTCAATTTTGGGGGGGGGGAGGCAGGTTGGTTCCACCTTTCGCCCCCAGTTAGTCCGACCAAGTCACTAGCCGACTACGGAGTAGTTTGGCGGGAAAATCGTGGCGGGGGATGCACAGAGCCACAGAGCAACATGATATCGAGGGAACTGGCATCTTTGCATGACAGTCTTTTTAGACATACTTACTTCATAATCCGTACTGATCGAATAATCGCCACATGGGGGTCTTCGATTAGATTCAGCTAATTTTGTATGTAGAAACATGGAGTTACCAGAACATACCAAATACCTGGTCTATATTTGGTCGGGAAATTTATTCCAACCGCAGTGTCATCGAGAATTCTATGCTCCAAATTTGGCGATGGTAATATGGTCTGACCGAATGATCGAGTGACACGGTCCAGGTTATCGAAGATATGTTGACCACTATCCAGTTGAAGTAGATAGGTATTAAGTGTATAATACTCAGCAGTTCTATTAACCTGGCCACCTGCCATGGCAAGAGCCTCACTTGGCTTAGGTTTCATTTTGTTGACCACTATATATATATATGTGTGTATTTATATCGCATCGTGTCTATTCTAGCACATATCCCGACCAGTCCTCATCTCGGACAAGCACCGTTTCTTCAATTACATATTAGTCTTCTGTACGTGTTACTTCTCACCCCCGCCCAGCGCCTCGGAAGCCACTCAAAGGCGTCGGGGTTGCCGTTCCGAGGCGTCCGACCGGGCAGATCTCCAAGATCTCCTGGTCGGCTACGCCTCGTCTGACGGCTATCGTTATAATTTTTTTTTCTCAATCTGCCTCTGATTATTTTCATTACTAAGTAAGATTGAAGAACCCTGGTACTAGAATTCCAGAGCAATCAATCTACACCATGTATACCTCTTTCAACTTATCACTTGGAATGGCCAAGCAATTGTCCATGGATAACAGATGGAAATCACGGAAATCGCGGGAGAGGAGTAATAATAACGCGACAAGTAAGACGGAAGAGCGTGGAACAGCAAGCAACTCGGAATAAACACCAATTTGGCGGCCTGCGCCGCGAGGAAAAGTGGAGCCCACGAAGTTGGACCGGCAGGTAGTGTGAAAAAAAAGGACAGGGCTGCAGGAGAGAATGAGAACCACGGTCGGTGACAGCATCGTAAAGTTGATAGTATTGTGAACGATGGAACTAAACTATAATCAATGACCTCATGAACTAACGGCATTGTATGTAGAACTACCGAATTTACCCTCACTTATCCGGTTCAATGCCCTTGACACAGCCCAACCTCCGGGATACCTCCTACTGAGAATTACTACTAGTACTGATGAGATGTAAGGCTCTCAGGGCAGGTACTAACCAAGGCCAAGCGGAAAGATGGTCAACAGCTGTTTTTTCCTTCCCCTACCTACTGTACACCCAATCATCGATCTCGTTAGTCGTCCGAGGGCCATCATACGGAAGGATTGGCTGCCAATCAGCATTATCGATTGGCTAACCTGCTGGTATAATTAGCAGCTAGCTCTCCCAACCTCCAAGCAGCTCGGGCTTCTACCCTAAGCTGAGAGTGACTTAGCCTCTTCCATCCAGATTCCGGTTACTGTGTGCCGTTAGAAGCGTGGATCGACATACTGAGTACAGGGTCGGGAGTATCGGAGCATGAGTACTGCTAGCTAAAGAGAAACTCGTTGCTTGACTCGGTGCACAACGCTAGCTACTGGCGAGGGGAAGCTCTCAGTGTGCTCAGCCCTTACCTAAAGACTTCGAAAGAAGGGTCTTCAAAGACTTGAATCTCAAGACTTGGCGTGAGGACAGGGTGTGTGTGTCCCCTGGGTCGACTCCAAACTGGTGGAGGGTTTTCCCAGAGCTAAGCCGCCTCCTCCCACGCTTTTCCTCCTCCGCTTCAAGCCACCCTTGACGGGACAGAAGACCCTGCATTTGCAAGAATATCATGTTTAGTCACCAAGGAGTAATTATTCTGTAACTTGACTACCTAGAGTGTACAAGGAAATAGTCAGCCCACTCGTGATTATCCTTAATTAATGATCAATTACTCACATCTGAATACCGTCGCCACATCCCTTTCCTCGTGCTTTATCGCCATCACCTACTCCGTACTCCGTACTCATTACCATCTCGTCTAACTGCTATATCCTGATGCGTTTGAGCGCCGTGTTTTTTTTCCCCCCCTCGACAATGGACCGACCAGTCTCCACCGGCGGATCACCCTAGCCGCAGTCATTGGCTCTCACAATGTGTCCTCCCCCACCCCCTGCCATCACCGGCTCGGCCGACCACCGCCCTTCTTTTACTGGCCTCGTGGGTCACTATGCCATCATGCGGGTCATCTATTATGTATTGGATCCCTCACGCGCTGCACGCCTCCTCGAGGGAGAAAAAAAAAAATCAGCCGTCGTGATGACTTACAGCTGCGGAGTACATTGAAAACACACGGGGGTTTGACTGCATATTCTCACACGAGGTGGCAGTCTCACGAGCGCTCCTTGTTCTTTTTTCTTTTTTAGGACCAACGACAGCATTTCGTTTACATCACACCCGATCCGAGGCTCGCTACACATGTCCCCAACGCTCGCCAGCAAACCCCGGGTATTTCCCCTTCGAGCAAGGGCATAAACCTTGACGAGGGTCTGTCCTCACCTTGGGGTGACCCCAATCTTGGTTTCGTCCTGGCTTTACCGTAGAGTCTATCCTACTGTAGTCAGTCAGGTTGATCGGACGGTAACGACCAATCCTATCAGCCAACGAACTAGGACTCATCAATTTACTAGGAGCTAGGACTAGGCGGGTAAGAACGGACAAGAGCTAAGACTAAGTCAGTAAAAGCACAACTCCTGATCGTGTCGTTGAAGGAGCGGTGACCCCATCTGATCGCTACAGCATTCTGTGGCAACTGATCGGGATGATGGAGGCCTGTTCCTGAAACATTCTATTGACGAAGCCGGTCCTCTCGAGTATTCATTTTCTCGAAGAAGCATGAGTCTACACCCAAGTATAGAATGAGGCTATACCTCCCGTCCCATTCGCAGTGGTGTCTCGGAGCAGCACCCCAGGCACAAAAAAATGGAGAGGAAAACCAAACATCTAAACATAGCACACCTTACAGCCCACGGGACCCGGTGGCCTGACTGATGCAAGGGTGCAGCGAGTTTGATTGGAGACCGACCAGGCGCCCTAAACCCTCTTGGGCCCTTTCTTACCACTTCCCACGAAAATCTCCCAATTGATCCCACCACCTCCCGCCATGACCCCACCGCACCAAACCCTGACGGGATCCCTGTTCCCCCTCGATCCCTGCCAACGAAACGGTATCATTCCCACTCTGCGCTGCGACCTTAGCTTGTTGCTCATTCTCCCCTCTGCCACTCTGCACTCTGCATAAATTTCTATTTCCAGAACGTGCGGACCCCAGAACATCAATTCGTCTGTACGGAGTAAACACTACCAACTCTGTACAGGTTCTGTGTTGTGACGACACATTCGAACCCGTTTCTCGCTGTATTCGTGATTTACTCAGGAGATGGATCTCGTATTCCCTGGCAAGTTTCGTATTCTGCGTAGGATTATTCTGAGTGGACGTCACATCGCCCAATAACTTTCGTTAACGGCTCACGCCTAACTAGCCCTGGTACCGTCGATCGCGGCGGACCCCCAGACGGCGATCCTCGCATCCTCGCGATAAAAGCACCCGAGCCTCAAGAGTTGCATGAACCTGGAGTGACTAGTGGCTTGATCCAGGGATTCTTATTAAATTCCATACACGGAGTGCATAGATGACTAGTGCTAGCCTCCGTACATAGAAAAGCGATGATCATGAGGCGGTAGGCATTCAATTCCAACAACAGTGGTGAGTCGTACAAAGGGGCGTGTGGCTGGTGTCGATATCGAATGCGAGGCCCGTATGTACAGTAAGCGGAAAAAAGACTGCAAGTTGCTCTCCGTCCCATCCGTGCAAGGGTTCCGAGCATCAAGAAATTTTTTCAATAGTATTAACCCTAAATGAGGTCATTCACAAGTAAGGATCGCAGATCTCTTCGGGTAAAAAAAAAGTATACAAGCTGCAGAGAACCACGGGATGCCTTGCAATATAACCCAATCACATTGGACTCTGTATACAATTCACAATAGTCGACTACTCCGTTCGGCGAATTTTCTTCCATTAGCAGATATGATCAGATATGATGAAGCAAGCTTCACATGGCTCGCGGAGAGTCCCCGTTACCAGCCACCACGATGCCGTGGACCCCTTTCTTGCGTTCATGCAAACAAAATGACAAAATATGACCCTGACAGGCGAGGGATCAATTTCTCCCTCGGATAAGCCTACAACATGTAATGACTGTAGTTACACTACGGGGTACTTGCCGTCCACTCGTAGCGATCGTTTAGTTCCCGACTCCGCGATGTTGCCACGTTCAAGATGCTGCAGTGGACACCGGACTCAACTGAGAAAGGGAGCATGTTGTGCGGTAGATGTTGGTGGATTTCTGGGTCTCGGTGGAGTCTTTCGAGGAGAACGCTTTGTGGTATCTAAATTTTCGGGTTATTTGCTGTGAGTATTATTCAAAATGGTGACTCGATTCGGAGAACGAAGAACGTCCTGGACTGGTAGTCCGGTCCGGTCGGTCCCTGGTCCCTGGGAACTAGTGCTAGGCTCCTTTATTCCATGCTCTACGGAGGATAGTTTGCTATGCCCGGGTATCGGCGCTTCCTGCGGTTCTCGGTCGTTGGGTGAAAGCGACCGGTGGATCATAATGATCAGCAGAATCCGTCGGACCGAGCTTGGGATCTTTTGGATCTCCAATCATTGACTTGGATGGTTAGGTTGGTATTAGCCCCAGGCTCTTCCGACCCGTCACAACGGTCACTCTCCGTTTGGGCCTCCGTACTGCTTACTTCTTTCGTACTAACCATCAAATTACAAAAAAAAAAAATTTATATCAATAGCTGTTGAGATTGAGTCCCGTTCTGAATACAGTAAGAGTTTAGATTGAACCATCCACTCTGGCAATCAACTCCCAACCACCCCTCCCGGCAAGGAGAACGAGAACCGATGTCAGCCCCCTCAGTATTCGAGCGCATCCCTTGGATTTTCAATTTGATTACTCTGTGAAGTCAGCCAATTGATTTGAACAATTACACTGTAAATAACTTTGTGTTCGATTTCCAAGCCGAAGGGTGAAGGGACCATCCCCCGGTTCCAAGGGCGTGAGTACTTCCTCCCCCCCTTCTGATCGGCCAATCTTCGGGGCTTGAGCTTTACCCACCAACCAAAACCGCACCAAACAACCAGAAAAGAAGTCGTCCCGAGAAAAAAGAGACCCCCTTCAAACAAGTAGTGACGTTTGTCAAAATCACCCTTACGATCGCGATTCGCGCCATTTTCCCCCCAGGCACCAAAATATCCCGATTCGCCTGGCCCATTCACTACCCGGTTTCCGCTGGCCCTTCCCGCTGATCAGGACAATCAGACTGGATAGAAAGTTGAAAGGAAGAGCAAAAAAGGAAAGCAGACCCACCTCGTCTAACTTTGTACAAGTAAGCCTTTCAGTGTTTCGGAGCGTCGGTCTTCTTGAGGTTTCTCCGGACTCATAGTATGGTGCGGTGTGCATGTTCCTGCAGCGGACTAGGGCTCATATGGAGTACGGAGGCTATTCTTCCTCTGTGCTTTTTTTACTCAGTATGTAGCGGACAGAGGGCCAATTGGATCAGCGTTCGTTGATGGATCGCGACAGAGAATCCTGCCCAATCATTCGCCAAGTGAACTCCGTTCGGCGACTCCGGACTAGAATTATTGTTGGCACACTTGACTCCACCCGTAAGGTTAGTCTTTGGCGCTATTGCTATGCCTGTTAACTTAAAATCATGGTTCGCTGCAAGCCAAAATGTATAGCAATTATTGTATGCATTGTTTCGTGCTGTGCAGGCACGGGGGGAAATACTATTAAGATTATGTAGAGGCAAAAAATTGAGATGGCTGGGCCATGTGTATGAAATAGTCCATCTACTTCGTACCTGCATTGCCACATTTTGCCTACTATGCAGGTACAAGTCTATCAAGACGCTACGCGACTACTGTAATCATTAGGTTTCTAAGGGGGGCATCGATCTCAATCTTAATCGCAATAGTATGTTTTTACCAAGGGCTAACACCCTCCTCGGTGGGAACCTTGCATCGAAATCCGGATGGGAGAGTGACGGAAGCGGTGATTAGACTGAAACCATGACTTACCCTAGCTAGTACCCTTACTGCCTTTGTCCCCGAATCAAACGACAGGAGTATGGTCTATGATTCTCATCGATTCCCGGCTCTGCATCGAGGGGTGATAGAAGGAATGTGAGCAATTTGTAGCACTAATGATCGTAGTCTGCTGGCTCGTAGTGGATCCGCAACATCTTCATCAGAGTCAGTGGTTTCCAGCTACCCAACGAAACCTTACAGTCCACGGGACTTCTATTGAATTTGCGATTGGGGGTCTTGGGCTTGCCGGACTGGTGGCCTGGTGAGTACAGGGCATCCAGCTCCTCCCAGAAATATGAGACGGCGTGGGAATCCTACTCTTCCATATTTCGAGGATCTAAGTTTTGGATAATATTTCGATCGATAGTAAATTTTGGCAGTAGGGCCTCAATATTTGTCCCTTCAATAGTCAGAGTGTCAGATATCCTCGCGGGGTCATTGCAGAACGCGGACGCTGGATGTCTAACCCATAATTCATCGTCTAATATGCCGTATGCCGTAGGTAGGCCATGATGATGATGATGAGAACAACGCTGTAGAGAATAAAATGACTATGTGCTCATCGAGCCATGTCTGTCTTCCTCTCTAGGTAAATCTCCTTGCCCATTTGGTGCTAGCTTTGCTGACGGGTGAGCTAGAACCCACCTCTTTCAGAAAAGGCAGCACTGGCCTCAAGCCACGAACGATAGTAGTCCTGGACGACATCCGATTGACTGTGGATCCGCCACCTACTTTTTTTTTACTATAACTGAGTTTGTGGATTTCCGATCTTGATGACCGACTTTTCATCTCGTACTGCAAGAATTTAAGTACTGCGCAACATGACCTGCCCAATGGATCCTGCAGGAAGTTGCGGTGAACCGGAATCTTCTTCAAGTAATATCTTCTGTCTCTGTATTCGATAGTATACTCTATAGATAGAATGGATAACCCTGAACGCCATGGTAGACTTTTCATCCGATCAATATCTGGCATGGTAACATGTGGATGGCAAACTTCCATCTCTGCCACCAGCTTAGCCTCTTAGCCCAGGAATGGCGGTTCCCCATGACGTGGCCATTGACGGATTCCCCGAAATGTCTCTGTGCCCCTTTCCTTACTTGAATCAAGACAGCCCCTCCGTCTGGGTCTGAGGTTTTGCTGGGAGCTAGGTCATAGGAAGGGTTTCACCACCACAGCTCTCTAGCTACTGTGAGATACGTTCGTTCAGGGCCACTCAGCTCGTGGCCCAGGCGCTACCCGCTTCAACAGCGACGATCCTATCCGTATCCTGATTAGAGACTTAAAAGGAATGTGCGAATCGTGCCCAAAGCGTGGGCTAGCGAACTGTAGTGGGAACGGTGGCACCTGAAAAGACGCTACACGCCCACATGGAGTTCCTCTTCTGTACTCCGTACCACTGATTTAATACTCAAAGAGGAATGGGCATCGCTTTAATTGAGCAGGGATGCTGCTAAGCAGAACTCTCTTCAGTTCTAAATACCGGGTCGGTTCTCTGGGGCCACGCTGCTCAATCAGGAAGTTGAAGAAGTTGAAATAAGTGGCAGCCCGCGTAAGCAAATGGACCTTTGCTTCCACGTATACTCCATCAGGTGTGCACAACTAGGGTAAGAGGCCACATCAGGATAGGTCAGGGGAAGTGAGACATAGACCCAGCGTCTATGTGATGCCTCTTTCACAGCTGGAGGCCAATTTAATAGGTAGACTAGTTGATCGACCGTATCGACCCGATGTAGAAATGGGCAACCGCCATGCCTTGCTATCAATGCATGATGTATAGTTCGTTATCCTCTAGTTATGTTTGACTATCAGTTATAATAGACATCCATCTTCCGATGATAATGGTCCTTCTATAAAAATGGGTTGAGTTTTTGACATCTCGGCGGATGAGGGCTGAGGAAGGGTCACATTAGCACGATCCGGATCGGCAGAGTTCACCCGTGCGAGTAAGCATACGTCAGAATATATCTATATCCCCGCAAGCGCTAGCACTTCACATCACATCAACGAAGCTAAACTAATTACCCGACCGTACCATTCGGCGGAATTTGCCGAGTCCTAGAAAGTAAGTTGTAAGATGGGCCAGAAATAAACTTTGGTATCTTGCGCCCGATTGATGAACCCTTTCACAATCAGTTCGCGCGATCAGCTTCTGTCGCCCACGCTTGAAACCTCCGTTCAGTTGCGGCCGTTTCACATTCAATCAGTTGAAGCGTTTAAGCGTCTGTTTGTGCCGAAAGTACCCCAAACTACCAACCGAATAGAACAAGACCTCCGCGGTCACTTTCAACTAGTATTGTGTCCGCACCAAAACTCAAGGAAACAAGTCTCATGTGAATTCAAGGTTGTCTGGAGAATTCGCGCTGCAGCCTCGCTAATCCCTCATTCAATCGCCGGCATTAGCCGTACAGCCCCTCCTCAGATCCAATTTTCAAGATCCATCGGGGCACTGTGCACTGCCGCCTTCGATCTCGGTATCCTGGTTCCGCATTCCTACAGGAGTTCTTCATCTGATCGCGCTGAACTCTCAAAGCGTGGCCCCCACGGATCGATAAGAGACGGTACGCTATCCTCCAGCACCAGCCAAAAACGTGGTGGAGCCGGTTTCCGCATCCCACAAAAAGAAAATACCAAGCTAAGCGATCCTTCTGGTGGAGACAATAACCGTCCACGGCAAATGGAGAGAACCAATTCCAATCCTTCTCTACCTGTGGGGGCCTCGGGGTGCAAATCTACTCCGGAGTCCGTCCTGCCTTCTTCTGCGTCTATACCAGATCGAGGAGACTGGCTACTCGGTCCGTGGTGTGCGCTATTACATTTGCCCAATGACGGTGCTTGTTCTGAAGGGTCTTTCCATCTTTCCATGGCAGGCTCTCCTATCGCATCAGATTGGGTTAGCTGCTTGCTTCTCCATCACTATCGGACCCGAGCATCCCCAGCCCACTTTTTTTTCATTTTCATCTTTTGCATTCTCCTCTCGGGCCCTGACGAACAATAACCGCAGCTTGGTTCCAAAGGTTAAACCCCTCCCTGTCCTGCAAGCAGCATGAAGTGGCGCAACATCGATCCATCGACCCTTTTTTCGATGTCTGCGCGAATCGCGATGCACTGTTCAAGTTGTTGCTGCCAAGTTCAAGTTCATTGAATTTTTCTGCCACGGTAGGCAGCAGTCCCAGACTGTCTCCATCTCGTGCCCCAGTCTACATTCCAGTGCGTGGAGATTTTTACGGGAAGAAATGATCCGTGCCAAGTTCGCCCTCGAACCTCGGCATTGACAGCTCTGGAAATATCTATATCTAGCATAACCTGATCACAATGACTGAACAATGCACTCGCACGGCCGCCCTTTGAGGTATACTGCGATCTACTAATCGAGCAACGGCTGTGGACTTCTCATCGGCTCTTGTCTTTTTTTTTGAAGTAGAGGCTTCACGACGAAACGAGGACAGGTGGTGGAAGACGGTGGCTTGGGGTGGAATCAAAAAAGAAAATAGCGATTAAGCACATTGATTGGATAGTACAAGAACGTGCAGGATCTCGCCTAAATGGCACACATCTAGAAATGGGACTACTGTATCCGACGTAGAAAACATCGTCATCAGCAGAGTATCATGAATATCATTGCAATAATACTCCGTTCTTGGGTAAGGCAATCATTAAAAGTCAAACGTGAAGGCTTCGGAACCCAACCGCGCCTGAACGAATCGGAAACCCCGAATGGGACCTACGAACTGTGGCTTGCTGTTGGGCTTCAGCCTTCACGCTCCTCTTTCGGATAACCTTGCGGTTGGCACGGGGTTGTAGGAGTTAGAGTAAGGTCACTTAGTTAACTAACTAAACTAGTGAACTTTCTGAAACTAGTTAATTGAGTTGGTTCAATTTTTAGGTTAGCCTGAGTTCACCATGATTCAGGGATTGACAATTCACCAGTCGCTAGCGAAGTGACGCAAAGACGCAAAACTAGCTCGCTCGGGCCATGACTCGTGAGACATTCGTCTGTCTCACTCATCACCCCCTAACGGGATAAGGGGGGACACGGCCAGGGCAAAGCTCAGATCTATTCTTAGCCGGTATATCACAACTCAAAATTTCATTTTGTAGCCGGGAATGCGGGAATATTCTGGGGACGTTTTGGCAGGATCGCCTGCAACGGTGACAGTATAAGGTCATAGCTTTTGGGCCGCGTGCTTTTTATTTGCGGGTTCTGAATTCTAAGAGGCGTGGTCGATTGTTTTCGCTTCTTCGCTCGATATCTTAAGATCTAAAATAGCTTAGGACGAAATGAAGTTACTCGGCAGCATAACGTTGCCCAAAAATGCGCCTCCGCGGATTTCCCCTTGTTTCTCGGACGATGATCTGGGACACATGTTGAAGCTAGACGAGCTGGGCGTGCTGGGTTGGCCTAATCGACGTAGCCCTACACGAATACGCTGTGATTATAGCGATGACGATGCATATTGGGGCTGTGCATCTTAGCCTGACTTTAAGGCGTTCTTGCGGTCTGAAGCTCTAGTTTCTTTTTTTTTTTTTAGGTCGGAAGTTAGAGTCGATGTAACAGTAAGAGCTAATCTGGGGCGATCTATCCGCCGAAAAGAAACTTCAGCTACGCTACTAGTTGCGCCTATGTGGACTACCGATCAGAAGATGCGCGAATGGCTGTACACTTGGACACCGACAATGCGAGCTGCAAGTCAAGAGTGATTGATGGAAATCGAAGCGTTTTGTCAATGCATTCAGTCCTTGTGGGGGCATCTAAGGACTCTTGCTGTGAACATGTTAAGCTGAAATCAAGCAGGGACTGTTGCTAATCGAGAGAAAATGACTGCCATACCCGAGAGAAGACGCCGCCGTGTGCTGCCTTTTCCTCGGATGATACCAGTATCCCATCAACGCCCCAAATATTTTGTGACCCCGACTCAACCTCCGAAAGGAATACCAAATTAACCAAATTAGTAGAGAAAGAGAGGGAAAAGTTGCTTAGAACATGGAAGCGCTCTCTTCAACCGTGCGGCCATAGCAGATGGGATAGAGTTTCGACCAAAAGGCGAACTTTTCCGGTCGATTGTTCTTCTCTTCTATCAGCCATTTCGCAAAGGGCGTCTCGGTTTGAAAGGGGTTCGGGCTTCGATAGGCTGCGACCTGCTTGATGTATGAGCACATGCAGAAACGCAAAAGCTGGTTTCAAATGTCTGGACAATCACAAAGCAATTTTTTACCTCTTCATATCGGAGGAGCGCCTGATGGTACTTCTCCGGGAGACCAAGCCTTTCCACGGTCTCTTGCCCAATATGCTTCACGGCGTTGACAAATCCATGCCTGATACATTCCTTTTCAGCAAAATTGTCCTCGCCAATATAGATTCCCTTGGGAATCTTTCGAGCCTGATAAGCGTGCGCGACCTCAAGGAAACGCGTCAATATATCGGCCTCCCAGGTTTCGAATAATGGATGATGGAATTCTTTGATGTGCCGCTGGAGGAGGAAGAGCTCGCGCTGAAGTCGGGCTGAGTTGACCTGCAGTTTTGCGAGACGGCTCTCAAGATGCTCGTTGGACATGCGCAGGGCTGCTTGAGTCGGGCTCTAGATGCTCGAAGTTAGCAAATATCGCGATATGATCACGAGGTCGATGCCTGTAGTACCTACCAGGTTCTCCCCTTCGAACCAGGCGTAGGGATTGTATGGTGGCTTGACAAGACTGCCGGCCATCAGTGTAGAACCAGTTTCTCTAGACTGCTCACGGGCTGGTATGCCCGAAGAAGGCTTGTTCGTAGTGCTCATGATGCAGTGAGAGATGAGCGGCGAAAGTACCGTCAGTCATACGAAAGAAACAGAATCAAATACGGCCAGCTCTTTGTGACACGAAACAGAGCTTAGCATGAGTAATTGGTGGTATTCTAAATGGAAGACAAGGATGAACAAGATTGGAAGGCACGACGGAGACAGTGATAATAAGTGAGGCAAAGGAAAGGAAGGCGCGAACGCTCAGTGGCACTCCTCAAGCTCAACTCTCAATCTCCTCAGTTTATATATAATGCATATTCATCTTCATTCAACTCATCAAACGGTCATCATACTAGTCTGCTAGGTTTACAGCTTGCTGCTTGATGGTTTCCCGAATTCAACAACCAGTTTTCCGAATTGCGTGCCCTGCTTCATGTCCTCGAAGAGTCCATCGATGCCGGCAAGGTCATCGATGTCAGCTTTCAGCACTCGAGATACAACGGGTTGAATCTTGTTGGCAGCCACAAAATCGACCATCTCCTTGAACTCTTTGCGAGAGCCCATCGTGGAACCACGGACATCAATATTTTTCAGCACAGTCTGCATCGTGAATGGCATCTTCGGGGAGACGGTCATACCGTAGACGGAGAGAACACCGCCGGCCTGTTCATAATTGTCAGCTGCTATTCCCGAGGAATACAGTTCCTCACAAGCATTATTTTGCATGGTTCGTCACTTACCTTGAGTAGCCGAGCAGCCTTCTCAATTGCATCGCCGCCGGCACCATCGATGATGGCATCAAAGTTGTTCTTGCCAGAGGGAAGCATGGAAAGCAGCTTCTTATCCCATCCTTCTTCTTTATAATTCACACCCCCAGCAGCGCCAAGCTCAATCGCCTTCTGGATCTTCTCCTGGCTAGAGCTTGTCACGAAGACATGAGCCCCGCGAGCGACAGCAAATCTAAGCACCATCAATGCAACGCCACCGCCGATACCGGTGATTAAAATGGCAGCACCGTCCTTGGAGTTCTTCTCACCGGCCTTGGAGACCAAGGCTCGCCATCCAGTCAATCCCGTCAGGGGCAGAGCTGCAGCCTCCGCGTCGGAGAGATGGGCAGGTGCCTCTTCAACCTCCGACTCATCAATGGTAATATACTCTTGCAGAGTACCCTTGTTATAGAACTTGGTGCCTCCCATTATTCGATATCCAGTTGCTTCTTCCGGCCCATCGGGACTGTCTTTCCAGCCAACGCCCGGGTTCAGAATAACGCGTTTGCCCTGCCATTTGTCGACATTGGACACGCTGGGACCTACACCAACCACAGTGCCAACACCATCTGCAAGGAGGGGGACGTCGAATGTCACGCCGGGGTATAGGTGCTGACGAAGAAAGAGGTCACGGTGGTTGAGAGAGGCGGCGGTCAGCTTCACAAGCAGCTCTCGCCCTTGCGGGGAAGGCTGGGGCAGGGTGCGCAAGGTGAGGGGATAGTAGACCTGGCCGGGCTTGCCAGGCTTGCCATCAATGGTTGAGATGTAGACTGCCTTGGACATTTTTTTCCCTCTCGATGTCGATGTGTCTTTGATCGAGTCGAACGGATGAGTAAACCTCTTATTGTTGGTTCGTGCGGGGATGCTCGATCTTATCGATAACCGAGGCCTGGTGATGATGACAAAATCGCAAAAAAGCACTGAACAGAACGTCAGGAGTTTCTAAAGTAAATCACTCGATTTCTTGATTTCCACCAAGAATTAATCTGGAAATATTTCAAGCTTCAGTGGCAAAGCCCAGACTTTATGTTTAGTCCCAGTGTGGGAGCCCCCCGTTTTGTGTTCCGCGGGACCTCGGTCCACGGATGAACGGTCGACTTGGGTTAAGGTGATTTAGATATCAGCAACATCCCCACCACTAATATATAGAGAAATCAAGGCTGTACACAAGGGTAAAATGTGCCCGAATGATCAGATGTTCATCGTAGAATGGTGCACGAGTTTGAAGACTGGCACTGCATAACCGGCCCCTGATGTTCTGACTGGAAGATTTCCGCCCGCTTGTTGGGCGCCATAAGGCAGAGAGAATATGGTCTTCACGATCTCACTGAGGACATTAGAACTTACAGGTCCTCTCAGGTGAAACGATCTCAAATGTACCGATAACATTGCAGGAATATGGAGACGGCTTCTATTGTTTAGCTGAGGTCGGTAGTCTATTAGAACACGGTGCCCGCGAATATACATCATGACCTAATTAATCTAATACCTCCAGATCCTCACTCAGTGCTTTATGACCCCAAGCGTTCGCTGCATCAAGACAAATTGTTCTTTAAATCTATTTATTCAGGTAGACTCAGTGGACACATTGTCTGAGATCAGACATCAGCTCAGAACATGAATTCCCGCTCCATGATTAAGACAAGAGGACCGGTACGGACTTTCCTTTGAGGGGCCATTTTCTCTGTTTTCTTCACAGGAATCCGTAAAGATAAGAAGACAAGCGTGGACTAGATACCTTCTTGGAACCTCAATCAACTGAAGCAAAATCTTATAGACTTTGGCAAGACGTCTAAGAGGTGTGAAAATATCCACATGAAATCTCTCATTTTAAAAGAGCACTCATTGAATGATCAAACACCCACGAGAAAAATGAATTCCGTTCCTTCTATGGTCAACGTCAACATCCCTATTCGATGATCCTCCCCTTTCATAAGCTTCCTTACATACACATCCACCGAGACCGCAGCCCGATTGCCCCAGTGGCAAAGACTAAGCAGATGAATCTACCGCAGGATATAAAACACAGGGTGTCCACAGCAGCACTCATTACAGAATTGCCAATCATTAGGCACCTCATACTCCACCCTCTCAGTCGCAGTCTGATTTTCTTCATCGCTCTCCGAGCTCGTCTGATCAACATCGGCATTCGTTGTATCGGAGGATGAATCGCTTGTGTACCGGCGGTGTCGACGGTGTCGGCGACGCCGATGACGATGACGGCCCTCTTCAGGTTCAGCTGAATGTTTACGGTGTCCCTTTCGATGCTTGTCCGGGCTCGTAGAACGAGATGGCTGCTCCCGAGCAGGCTCAACATGCACGTATCCACAGCGCCAAGGGACCTGGGGATCAACTGGAGCCGGGTGAGGTCCAAGGGGATGTGGGTGGTACTCGTAGACGTATTTGGTCTGCACGGGATTCTCTTTGTTTACCTCGATGGGCTGATGAGTGCTCTGATAACATTCAGAGCAATGGCACGTGCATGGCGCCTTGATCGTATAAAACCCGGAATGAGTGGGATGATCATGATGGTGGTGATAGTGAGGATAGTGAGGATGATGGGCGGGCCACGGGACATGCACGTTGGTGCTCCACTTGGATTCGGCATCACAGTCACGATGGTGAGGCAGCTCGACAGGCTTCGATGCTTTTCGATGACGCTTGGTCGAATGCTTGTGCGTCTGTGGTAGATACTCGGGTTCAGGCTGGGGCTGTCGCTTTGAATGCACTTTGTGAGTATGGGGTTGACGTGCCTTCGGTGGGACCGAAGTTGACCTCTCTGAAGTATCGCCGGTGGGAGGGTGATTTTTGGTCTTGCGCGCTTCCTCTCGTGCTGCGTACGCACGGCGTTCGGCGGGAGGTGTTGTGGGCGAGGAGCATCGAGTAGTCCGTCCTCTTAGCGGGTAAGAGGTGCCATCTTTTATATCCACGAAGATGGGATGAGGGTGCCCATTGTGAAGATGCCCGGTGAAGGCGCGAATGCCTTTGCCTGGGCTGAAGTGCCTGGGGTACGGATGCTGTGCTGGAGGCATGATTGAACTCTACGGGTCCACTGGATTAGATCCGGGAGGAGGCAAGAGTCTCTGCTGAGAACGAGCGCGAAAGGATAAGAGAGGAAATTGCCATACCAGTGAGACGGAATTGAGCATAGACCTTAAAAGGAGAAAGGTCGTAGTAAAGAATTGCGGAGACTACCCAAAGGATGAAGATTGGAGGAAGCGAGTGGAGAGATGTTATGTATTCTCCGATCTATAGTACCTCACACAGAGCCCCTCATATCGTTTGTACGCTATGACTGTAAGTGACACCCAGGACAAAGAATGAGCATAAAGCATTGTTATCGGGCAGGCACTCGCAGCCGCTAGGCTCTAGAGCTCCAGGATTTGAGCAAACCTGTGTGTTTTTAGGGCAAGAATACCGACGTCAACAACGAAGAGCCTCTGCAAGAAACACTAATCACGAAAGAAAAAGATTTTGATTCTATCCATGAGGTAAGAGTCCAAGCTAGACGTGACCAGCCGACACCAGAGGAAATTCTCCGGTTCAACGGACTCATCTGCTAGACAAAGAACAGATGCAAGATCAGGGGCGGGTGGTGGCTGGGGGCAATGGTTGGATAGGAGGAGGAGGAGAAAGGGATAATAGCGAATATGCACGTATCCCTCTCCCCTCCACCATGTCTGTTTGATTGTTTGACTGGGAGAGGGGGAGAGTTGATTTCCTTAATTACCTGACTTTGTGCATTGTATCCAAACATGCGATCGGTGCGCAGCAAGGGCGAAAAGCATTCGAAGGGCTCCAAAGGTTAAGAGGCAGGACGACACGTCCAAAATAGGGCCCAATCCAACCTACCAAGCCAACCTTAACCGTTTGAAAGCACTCGTGGCCTCCAATAATAGGCGGCGTGTGGGTTTAGGCGACATCGACATGTATCACCCGTATTGCCACACCCACAGCTTGCGGGACCCAAGCCACCGGATACATAGATGCCAGTCGACATCATCGTTTCGAGCTTCTTTGCGCACGGGGGTCTAGGGAGGGGCAATCAGTCAGGGCGATCGAGAATACATTTGGAAAGTGACAGATGACTCGGAGTGCCATTTTCTCTCAGTGAAATCTCTGTTCTTCTAGACTGATCTCGTCGAGAGGGAGGAGCAATATAGAAGTGATGATGTGTGTGATGTGGGCAGTTTGTGTAGTTTGTGTAATTTGTGTAGGTCACGACTCGGTGGGCTTCTCCCGTGAGTGTGGCAGGGGTTATTTTGGTTTTCTGATTACCGTGTATTTTACTTCTCTCTGCAGCAAACAGTACCATCTCTCACGCGATCCTCGTATCGAATACATGGTATTTCCGCATCGGCGCGCCTATTGCCACAGCCCCGCTAATTCCATTTTTGCTCTGGAGAAACCCAAGCGAAATCGAGTTTCGATCTCTTCTTTCTTGTCGTGACCTTTCCTGGCGCTCGCATTCTTCGACATACACAACAACTCTCTCTCTTCTACCACTCCGTCCTCGAGCTTTTCGACTTGACCTAGCGTTTTGCTACCTCATCTCTCACATCTACGAACACCTTTCCGGGCATCGACTCTCGTGTTTTGCGTCCTCTTCTCCGTTCGCATCACACATCTCGCACTTCCGCCACCTTCTCAGTCTCGCGACCAACGCTTCCCCAACATCGGTTGTTTTGTGGACGATCTCGATCGGTCCTGTTCAACCTCGTTTCCATAATGCCTACACCACTTCCTTCGAGTTTTGCTTCGGCTGCCGCTGGCAACACCCAGGACCCCAGTCGGAGAGGGGATGCTAGCACTGGTGGAGAATGGTATGCTCTGAAAGACAAGCCCCGTCCACTCAAAGTCAAGGCACCGAGTCACCCCATTGAACACAGTTTGGGGTGTCTATCTGCCTAGCCACGTGGCCGCTCAATTAGTCGCAAGTCAAGAGATCCAATGCTAACCTTCAACTACTGTACAGGTCGCGATCCCGCATGAATGGAGCTACGCAGACCTTCCGGCGCCCCTCGGTCGCTACCAACCCTTCGCACACCCGCGATAGTAGCCAAATCGCTTCCGCCTCGACACCTACTGCCTCCGGAGCCTATGTTCCACCCCACCTGAGCTCAAATACTACGTCTAGTGTGCTGCGGAACGGCGATGCCCGATACTCCAAGGAGCAACTCCTAGAACTGTACAAGGCACAGCGGGATACCGGTTCTTTGAACAAGCACGTGGAGGATTACTTTGTGGCTGACTGGGACCCTCACACCGTCTCGACTCCTATGAACGGAGCATGGGGAAAACGGGATGACCACAAGACCTCCGCTGGGCCCGAGGTGTGTTGGGACCATGGTGGTCAGGCCGAGCCCTTGGGATTGACTGATATGTCCGACGGTGAGAAGGAGGTTCGTCTTATCCCTAGCCCTGGTTGAGAACACCACACATGTGCTTGGCTTGGATTGCTAAAAAAAAAATTGGATAATCTTTGCAGTTGTTCTCCGCTTCGGTCAATTCCCCTCTCAAGCCGCCACCAGTAAACGCCGGCAAGGAGAATGCAGGCCCAGGCACCACAGGTCGCAAATCGTCGATTTCCTATACCCAGGGCCACATCAATAACTACAACACCTCTTCCCCGAACGCTGCCCGCCCGGGCGTTCGCCGTCGTGAGACTGGGGACTCGGTGGGCAATCCCATGTCACCTACCGGAACCAACACTCGGTTCTTCCGCGACGAAGCCAATACATCCACTCCTCCCCCGGCCCTTCTCCGACGCAAGACCGATTTCCGCGAATCGAATGCCAAAGATGATAAGCCAAAGGAAGGTGGCGTTGAAGCTGCTTCTCCATTTGGCAGTCTGAAGCGTAGCTCCACCAATCCCTTGAACACGGCCATCGGTGGACCTAGCTCGCCTTGGGGCGCTGCATCAGCGTCACACAATGCTAATTTCTCTCCCATGGGTGCTTTTGGTGCCTTCTCGCTAGGCTCGAACACTGCGCAAACTCCCACCGCGGAGAAGAAAGCTGGGTTTGGAAGTCTTCGTGGAGAAAGCAGGTTCAAGGATTTGCTCTCTAAGGAAGGTGCGGAGGATATCGCAGGCTCGGCAAAAGACAAGTCTCTGGGCAACCTTGAGCGACTCAACGAAGAAGATAGTGATAAACGCGCGCAATCTCCATGGGGAGATGCTGTCAAAACGCGTGCTAGCCGAAGTGAGACCAATCCGTTTGATGAGCCTCGTAGCGGCAGTGCGGCTCTTGGCGGATCTCAGGACGTTGAAGCTCCGTCTCAAGCTGACCTTGGATTCGGCGCCTTTGGCATGACTTCAAGCATTCCCGGGTTCCGTGAGCTGATGCACAGTCAAGAAAATTCTCGAAACCCGACTCCTAGCCTCCTCCAAGGCCATGAGCCCACCAGTCCGACCAATACAAACCCTTACCAAAGCCCCCACGGTGATCGGACTGTGGCCGATGCGGAGGATGTCGACACTGATGGTTCGGATATTCAGCACCCCCAGCACCCTGGTCTTAGTGGTCTGCGTGATCCGTCTAATCCATTCGGATCGATGAGACGGGTTGGCTCTGGCATGGACCTTCCCTCCATTGATCGCAGCCAAAACTCAAGCGTCAACGCCAATCGAAATTTCGCTGGCCTCGGTGGTCTGGGCGGTCTTTCTGGCCTTGGTGGACCAACTGGTTGGCCATCTAGCGATGCCATTGGCACTCCAACTCGTGAGCGTTCAGCGTTTGTAGGTGGCTTTGGCGATCCCATCTTCGGCTCGATGGGTGGATTGCAGTCTCCTAGCCTGTCGACGCTCGGAGGTGGCGGTCTCTTCAGCCCGCATGCCGGCCTCTCGGGTACCGCTAGCATCGGTCGCTCGAGCAAGCTGGGTGCGCTTTTCTCGGGAATGGCAGAGGAGCAAGGCCGTTCAGACTCAGTAGGCTTGGAACAGGGTGATGCTCAGCAGGCCGGACAAGCAAGCAAGCCTGGTTCTAACTCTGCTTCCCAGACCCCTGTCTCTGCTGTCGGCTCTATCCCTGCTAATCTCACCCACGACCCAACCCAGGCCCCCACTCCTAGTGGCTCCATTTCCGCCGCTCAGCAACGAACCATGGTCATGCCGGATCGGATGCGCTGGATCTATCGCGATCCGCAGGGGAACATTCAAGGCCCGTGGACTGGGCTAGAGATGCACGACTGGTTCAAGGCTGGATTCTTCAGCCCCGACTTGCAAATCAAGAAACTGGAGGATGGGGAGTTTGAGCCGCTGGCTCAGCTTGTTCGTCGTATTGGCAATTCGCGCGAGCCCTTCCTTGTGCCTCAAATTGGCATTCCCCATGGCCCCGAGCCTGCACCTGGCCAATGGCAGAACACCAACCAGGGTTCGGCTCAGCCTCCGTTCCCGGGCAGCTTCCCCAGCTTTGGGACTACCTTGACCGCGGAGCAACAAAATGCGCTCGAGCGACGGAAGCAGGAGGAGCAGTATCTCATGGCCCGACAGAAAGAGCATCTTGCTCAGCAGCAGGCTATCATGAAGCAGATGCAGGTCCCTGGCGCTCCTCCGTCTCTGCAGCCCCAGCTCCAACATCAATCTAGTGCCCACAGTCTTCATAGCCAGCCCAGCTTCGGTAGCATTACCTCTCCGGCTGCTTACCAGCCTTCTCCGATCCAAGCCCCCATTCAAGGACAGCAGCAAAACCAGGGCATACCCGGTTTCTTTGATGCCGCTGCTTCCCTCCGACAGGCCGGTATTCCCAATGTCCTTCCCGGGATGCTTGGAACTGAGCTCGGTAGCCAAGATCAGCTCCCGGCCCTTCTTGAGCGTTTGAACGTTGGTCGCCAGGATCCGTTTGCGTTCGGCGCCGCTGGCTCGTTCTCTGCGCGCCAGCCGGATAACTTCCTTCACTCCCAGCAAGTAGCGTCTATGCTCCAGGACCGTGCTCAACTGCAGCAGGAGCAGGCTGATTTCGACAAGGCCAACGCCAATGATCCCTTTGACCAGGAGGCTCGCGAGGAGCGCCTACGTCAGTTCCATGCGCTGAGAGCTCAGGAGGGAGAGCTTGGTATGCGCACCGCTGACGGACTGCCTACTCACCCTGCCGCTTCTGTAGAGCACGAGGTGGAGTCCTTGGCTACTGATGGTGTCGAGGAAACGGAGCCTTCTGCTTCGGAGCCCGCCCTTACTCTGTCTCAGCAAGTCCATAAGGCTGCCTCTGCTCAGCGTCAACAGCAGCAGGAGAAGGAGCAGGAGCAAGAGCAACAGAACCAGTCTGTCTCTGAAAATGCCTGGGGCTCCAAGAATGATCATGCTATGCCCCAGCCCTTCCCTCCACCTCCCTCTGCCTCCCCTTTGCCTGCCCCTGCTGCCCAGCGCAACCGCCAGTACGTGGCGGAGTCTTTGGCTGCTGGATCTCGCTCCCAAACCCAAACTCCCATCGACGCTGCCCCCACCTCCGTTGCCCCATGGGCAAAGGATACCCACGAAGTACCAAAGGGCCCTTCATTGAAGGAGATTCAGGAGGCTGAGGCTCGCACTGCTGCCCAGCGCGAAGAAATTGCTGCGGCCGCTCGTCGTGCCCAGCTTCTTGCTGAGCAGGAGCGACTCAGCCAGGCTCAAGCCCAAGCTGTCCCTGGCCTTCCCTCGTCGGCCAACTGGGCCAGCGCTGGATCCCCCGCTACCCCTTCTACCGCTGGCTCTCCTTGGAACTCCAAGAGCCAGCCTGTCCAGACCAACGCTGCGACCAAGAAGACCCTCGCCCAGATTCAGAAGGAAGAGGAGGCTCGTAAGCAGCGCTTGGCTTCTGCTGCTGCTGCCGCCGCTCAGACGGCCACTCCTAGCCCCCCTGCTTCTGTTACTAAGCGTTACGCTGACCTTGCCAGCAAGGCCCCGGCCCCGGTTGCTGCTGCCACCGTCGCTCCTACTGCTTCTGGTGCTTGGACTACCGTCGGTGCTGGCGGTAAGGCTAAGGTTCCTCCTGCCGCACCCCTCGGCCCTCGCTCTTCCAGCGGAACTGTCCCCATTGCTCCCGCTGCCGCTAAGCCTCGTCCTGTCGTTGCTACTCGCACGAGCGTTGGTAGCGTCCCGCAATCCAACCCTAACCGAGCTGTTGAAGAGTTCACCAAATGGGCCAAGCTGGCCCTGGGCAAGGGGTTGAACAGCAACATCAACGTGGATGATTTTGTTCAGCAGCTTCTCTTCCTCCCCGCTGAGGCTGAGATCATCTCTGACTCTGTCTACGCCAACTCTCAGACTCTGGATGGCCGTCGCTTCGCTGAGGAGTTTATTCGCCGCCGCAAGCTTGCCGACAAGGGTGTCGTCGACCCCGTCTCCCCCAGCGCATTCGCTGAGCAGAAGAACGGTGGTGGTTGGTCCGAGGTTGCTAAGAAGGGCTCTGCTGCCAGTACGGCCGCCACCCAACAGCGTGAGGAAGAGGCTAGCAACGCCGCGTTCAAGGTCGTTGCTCCCCGTAAGAAGGGCAAGCGGTAAACGTGACGCCATTTACAATGGTATTGAGTATCTAAGGGAAGCGTGCATGCAGATGCTGTGGTTCAAAAACTTTTGGTCGAGCTCGAGCTGGTGAGCGTGATGGTATCTATTGGTTATGTGCCTTTGATCTGCTCTGTGGACTATCTGTACCAATATTCCTGTGTGTTAGCAACAATTGCAATGTGTGTGCATGTACTCGTTTTCATGAAAATTTCGTAGAATTTTGATTTGAATAGTTTCGGATTGAATGAGATTACCTTTCCCGCTCTAATGCTAAACCCGCAATGCCGATGCCAATGTCTCGGCGCGGAGAACCTGACCCCAGCATGAGATTCCCCAGATTCAACCTCACCCGCACCATCCTCTCCAGAATCTCCCTTTTTTGTTTCCCCCCATACCCTTGTCCCATTCAGCTTACCTCCTTAATTCTCTATTCCCAAGATTCATCCACACTCCCGTCTCAACCCTTCCGATGCCCCCCAAACCACCCCCATCAGACCTCCCAACCCATTCATTCTCTACCCCCAAAGCCCTAGAAACCTTCCTCGAGCAAAATCACACCATACTTCCAGGTTTCTATCTCAAATTCGCCAAAAGGTCCTCCGGCATCCCCTCCATAACCGCCCCCGAAGCCGTCGAAACAGCCCTCTGCTTCGGCTGGATCGACGGCCGCGCAAACAGCCTCGACGACAACTACTGGCTAGTGCGCTACACACCACGCCGCGCAAAATCCATCTGGTCCCAGAAGAACGTGGACACGGTGACTCGCCTCATCAGCGCGGGTCGAATGCGGCCGGCGGGGCTAGCGGCTGTCGATGCGGCGAAGGCGGATGGACGGTGGGAGCGCGCGTATGCGGGGCCGGCGAGTATGGGTATTCCGGAGGATTTTCGGGTGGTGCTTGAGGGGTCTGAGAGGGCGAGGGCGGTTTTTGAGGGGTTGGCAAGGAGTGAGAGGTATGCGGTTCTCTGGAGAGTGGAGACCGCTTCGGTTCAGGGGAGGAGAAAGAGGATAGAGGGATTGG
Organism: Penicillium sp. F50; assembly: GCA_037356195.1. Taxonomy (NCBI): domain Eukaryota; kingdom Fungi; phylum Ascomycota; class Eurotiomycetes; order Eurotiales; family Aspergillaceae; genus Penicillium; species Penicillium sp. F50. The sequence continues at coordinate 2,042,761 of JAYXSA010000054.1, read as the reverse complement.
TGAGGATGTTGGCGGAGGGGAAGAAGCCTGGAGATACGAAGAACTCTGGAAGGCAATCAGTGGCTTCGGGGAAGCGCAAGGGTAAGGTTGATGATGATGGTGAAGCTGGTTCTAGGAGGAAGAGAGCGAGGGCAGCAACGAAGACTAAGTAAAGGCTCGGTTTTGAGAACTCGGTGAGGTTTAGTACACAGTGTCTATAGTCAGTGGTTGGAACTGGAAACGATCAACATGAAAACGCTAAAAAAAAACGAGACAAATATTGTCATGTTCCCAGGTTGGGGCTTCTCGCGCAATAAGCCATGCGCACAAAATGCTTCAAATTTCTAATTTTCAAACGATCTTCCTAAATGTCTATTAGACCATTGTTCCTGATGGTCCATGTTCGAACTCGAGTCTGATTGCATGATTTTGAGAATCTGTCGAAAGACCTCGCCCCATTTCTCATTTCTTCCTATAAATATTGAGACGAAAAGGCAGAACAGCGATCAATGTATTTCAGCCGTATTCACAACAGCATTGTTTACAACAACTCTTCACTCAGTAAACATGTCCCTGTTCCTAGCGCACATCTACTCCACAGAGAGGGTCTAGTTGCGCTTGGCCTTGAGCGTGGAGAAGGGAAGCATTCGAGTATCCTACATAGGGCTGTCGCCATCAGGGTTGCGCATGGCAGTCAGGTTCCAGTGTTGCTCGACGGTGGTGAGCATGATGAAATCTGTTCAAACGTTAGCCTCTGAAAATAAATCATAGCAAAGCAAGAGATGTATCATGCACGGCAGGATTGAGGAGATACTGACGGTTGTAGCACTGCTGATCAACGCAGCCAGTGCGGCTCAGGACAGCGTTGCTAGTCAGATTAGTTTGGACATATTTGGGGGTATTGTAAGACTCGGGGGAGTAGATGAGCGATCATGGTGATGTAGTTGGGCTGGGAAGGGTGCATCATACTGAAGAGCATCCAGCAATGATCTACGAGAGCATTTCATTGTCTAGATCTCTCACAATTATCTTGGTCATCGTTAAACATTAGTACATCGGAGTCGGCCAGCTGGCAGTAGTTGGGGGGCTCAACCAGAGCAGTGGCCTTGCTGTTCTCCATGGCAATCCCCACGACGCTGAATGCAGAAATTCGAATACGATCTAGATCTACTGAGGTCAAGCATGAATATTCGACTAATCCACTTCCAATTCCAGAAAAGCCCGAGCGGAGGTTATACTCCGATCTACATGGCAGGTCCCCTTCATCGTGAAGCAAGCACTGTATCTGTCTAACCCGATTGGTAAGTTGAGTTTTCTTTTACGCTGTAGCTTGTTGCTTCTGCTCTGGTGTGCTAGGGTGACGATCCGATCCGATGGGTTGAGCCCAGGAATACCGATTATTTTCAAAATTTCCCTGGCCAGCTCGTACGCGATGATCCTGACAATTTATAGACTATCAAGTACCTTCCCGAGAAGAGGACCACCAACCTAGACGGTAGCACACGGACTGGAACGCTGCCGTGTCGTTTTTCTTATTCTATTAAGTGTTGCAGGTTCACAAGTGGAGCCCGGATGTCAAGGATCGGGGGAGTTGGACCATCGTTAGGTTAACCGGGGGACTGGAACAGCTTCACTGAGAAGAGAGAAAAATATCCTGGCAGGCAGAGATTCTCCACGTGGGCTGGAGTAGTGGATAAGAACTCCTGTGACCGCATTCACGAAGAGAGTGCCAGAGTAGTCAGGGTCTGGATCACTCGTGATGATCACTTTTCAATGCGGTGCCTCGATGGCCACCCAGGACGCACGATCCCCGTCATGTCCCGGAGTCGTGTTGGTGCCGTTGGCGGGGAGCGCATTGACCAAGCATCCTGGCTGAAGAGTGTCTCGACCACCGGAAGGGTCGACGAGTTTATCTTCCGTCTTGTTTGGGGACCGGTAAGGCATCAGATACATGAATCAGTGGGCAATGGTCAGGATCACAGGTTGACGCAATCACCAAAATGGACTACACATGGATGGTAATGCATCAATTACTTTGTGCTGTCATTACCACGGACAGAACAAGGTCATTGTCAATCTTGATTCCTCGACGCTGGGGAGCTTCTGCAACCATGATACCTGCAGACCCTGAACCATAAGGTATCTTGATATACTGGACACCTTCGACGCTCGGTCCCATGAGAAATTGGCTCTCATTGCGATCGGCACGATGTGTCTCGGCATCCCAACCATGCACTACCCACGTGGGGATGCAGACAGAACCAAGATGAGCAAGTGGTAGGTATGGTGACATTCAAATCTATTTCCCACGAGGAGATGATCATATCCGTTCAAATATATATGAGAGGACGATCTCTCCCTGCACAATGATCGAGTCTCAACTTCAGCATTCTCTGTTCTCGCTGTCCGGACCGAAAGTTCCCAGACATGAAGACGACAACATTTCTTCCCTTGGTGGCCGCCCTCGTGGCTGGTGTATTCGCTCGGAGTCCTGTCACCCTCAACTTGACTGGCCATATCGACCCATCCCAGGTCATGTCCTTTGTCTATGTTCCATTCCAAGTCGAGCCTGAGACCACCTCCATCTATGTCCTGCAGAACTACTCCCTCCAGGGCGAAGGCAACGCCCTAGACCTAGGGGTTTTCGACCAGCGCGGATACCAACTGATGAATGGTATCAACGAGACCTTTGGGTCCCGCGGGTGGTCTGGTGGTTTCCGCAATAACTTCACCATCACCCCCGCCTGGGCCACTCCAGGGTATAACCCTGGTGCTATCGAGCCCGGAACCTGGAACGTCGTCCTGGGCCCCTACCAATCTGTGCCCGAGGGAATTGACTGGCAATTGCAGGTTGTCATGGGGTTCGACCCTGTCGACACTTCTTTCGCCCCGACCTTTGCGCAGGTCGACTTTGACACAGTCGGTCAGTTCGAGCAGCAGCAGTGGCTACGTGGTGACTTCCATATGCACACAGTCTATTCCGATGGAAAGTACACTCCGGACGAGCAGATCCAGCATGCGGTGGCTCAGGGCCTCGACTTCATTTTCTTCTCCGACCATAACACCGACACGAGCAACAACATCATCGGCGCTTACCAGCGAGCCTTGGCCCCAGATCTTCTGATCTGCCGGGCCATTGAGGTGACCACCCGTCACGGACATTGGCAAGCCGCCGGCCTCGACCGTGAGCAACTCATCGACTGGCGTTATCAAGATGTCACCGGCTTTGTTGATGCCGCCCAGCAGGTTCACCGCGCCGGTGGCTTCGTTTCCGTCAACCACCCCTTCGCCGCCTGTCCAGCCTGCAACTGGGGCTTCGATGACTGGGACCACAACGACGCGATTGAAGTCTGGAACGCCAACTTCGATTCGACCGACCAGCAGTCCATCCAGAAATGGCACGAGCTCCTCGTCGCGGGGAAGTTCACCGCCGCTATCGGTGGAAGTGACTCCCACTCTCCCCCTTCCATGAACGGTGTTCCCACGACCGTTGTCGACGCCCGCGGCCGCAAGCAATCTGCTATCGTCGCGGCGGTCAAGAACGCGCGTGCTTATATCGTCGAGGGTCCGGGACAGTCCATGACGTTCAACGTCCGCGTGCAGAACACTGTTGCTCAGATTGGGGACAAGGTTCACGGCAGCTCGAATGGTGCCCAGGCCTTCCTGACTGTTGAGGGTATGAGTGGCCACAAGGCTTGCTTGATCTCCGACAAAGGTTACTTCTATAATACTACCATCATGGATGGGAAGGTCCTCCGGCACCAGCTGCCTGCTGGCCTCCGGTTTATGAGAGTGGAGGTTCGCAACGTTACTGATGACTCTGCGATTGGTCTGACCAACCCCATCTGGTTTTTGTAAAGAGACATGTATAAATTCAGAATCCAAAGAGTTTCATCAGTCGGAAAAAGATTGTACACGAGTAGCGAAAATGAGGGAGAAGCCCCTCTAGTCGCTTCACTGTTATGCTTTTCTTTTTGCCCCCGCTCTGAAACATTGCAACCATAGGTTTCATCTATGTACTTCAACTTGAGACGAGTCACAGGAACAGCAGCTTCACAGCTTCCGGCGATGGCAACCTGGAGAGAGTGAGTTCCATCCGGTTCCAAAGAGCAGGCTCCTTGCTTGGTAATTGATTCCCTACTTTGGGCTCTGTCTGACGCTGACTAAGGTGATACAGCCTTGCGCTGTTGGAAGGTGCCGCGTGAGCCCGTAAGCCCGTGGCTCTCACCCTTCGCCCCCGCTTGGTGCTAGATTACTCATTCTCCGAACCCCGACTCCACTGGATTCACCCATCACCGTAACGTCTGGCTCGTTTCCCAGTCTCCCAACTAACGAGAGATCTGACAAGAAGCAATATAATACATGATGGGCGACGCAAATCCTGATGCGCCCCCGCGTCGCAAGAGAGGTCGCCCACGAACGCTGACGGACGAACAGCTAGTTCCCGAGGTGAATCATCCGCAGCCCCACGGCCAGGACAAAGCTGACTCTATGGATTCAGAGACGTCGGACGCAGCTTCGTGTCGCTCAACAAGCATATCGCAAGCGCAAGGAGGCCACAATCACCAATCTGCAGTCTCGCGTACAGGAACTCGAATCGGGCATTGAGGAGCTCAGCGAGTCGTTTCTGTCGTTCAGTAACCTGCTGTTCGAGGCTGATGTTCTCCAAAATCATCCCAGTATCACATTAGCTCTTCAGAAAATTACTCTGCAATGCGTATCGCTCGCCAAAAATGGCTCGGAACAGGAAACCCCAGCAGAAGCATCGCTCACGCCAACTCGCAATCCTAGCACTACCCAAGACACTAATCTAAACTACGATTCCGGCTTTACTCCACTGGAATCATTGCCAATAATCGACGAAACCCTCCAGTCCTCACCGGAATCCTCCCAATGGCTAGTGTCGCAACAACAACCTCCCACACCACCCTACCAAGAACAGACAGTTCTACCATTTGGTATCGTCTTGTCATCTCTGAATAATCAGTATCCACCAAGACCCAGCCCTACATTAACTGTTCCGACAAATGTATCTCCCAAAGAACTCATGAAGCAAGGGCGCTGGACGCTCTCATACCGTCTCGTCCAACAATGCTGTGAAAATGCATACCGCTTATTAACCCGCGCGCCAGCGGGAGATCCAAGAATCCAAGCAATCTTCGGAAAGCCAATGAATCCCGCGGAGCGCACCTCTCTGGCCTCGGCGTTCTATTCTGCAATGCATGATGAAATTGGCGATTTCATCGATTCAAAGTCGAAGGCTCTGAGTCCTTTTCATATGATGGTGAATAGCTACTCGCCTGAACAACTCGCGATTTCATCCAGAACGTGGCAAACTGTCATTGAATCTGGCTCGGATCAATGGTTGGATGCGAGTGGGGTGCAAAGGTTTCTGCAGGAGAGAGGGATTAGTTTCCAGGATAGGACCTCGCCTCTGTCCAGTCCCAAATCTTATTCAACTCCGCAGCTCGACGTGGCGAGCTTCATCACTTGTGAGTGATCAGCGACCTTCTTGTCTTATGGTTGTACAATCCGACTAATCTGGTCGCAGTCCTTGCCACTTACCATCCCGTCTGTATTGGTCGTGGCCCTGCATTCCGAAAACGCGATGTTGAGAAGGCTCTTAGCCTTGCGATGTCGTATGACCCTTGGGATTTCAACGCCGTGTATGAAATCCCATGAATCACGTATAATGATACCAATAATTTTCAATAGATATAATCTCCTCTTTTCATTGCATCATGTTTGTGGGAATGCGCACGGGGGGTTGCCGTGGAGTCAAGGAAAGAGACTGCTTCTTGTGTTGTGGTGTCCTGGGGTTCAGTGTGCGACTGTTTGTGTTCCAGCTCTCGAAATCATTGTCCCGATACGAATAATAGAGAGCTTCTCAGCGTGCAGTTGCCCTACAAATCCAGAGATCTATGGCCTAATCCCTCAGACGCACCACGAGAGTACCGAAATCACCCAACCAATTCCCAAGTTGATCGCATGCGTATCCCAGCTCGTCCCATCCTTCATGCAAAGAAAAATATCCTCGGGCCCCACAAGAGTAACCCAAACAAAGAGGAAGGTCCCAGCAAGCTTGCGATGTCCCTTCATGCTGAGAATCAGAAGCATCATGCCCGCCGCCGCGTTCCGACTGCCAATTGCAGGGCCAAGCACTGCCTTTTCAACATTGGGATCGGCGATGCCGAAGAATTCGATGACTTCAAGAAGTACAGTGAGCATTATTGGAACACACTTGAAGGGGAATTTATCTTCGCACCTTTCAATGAGTTGAATTGCCAGAAATAGGCGCTTGAGATTAGCACCAGGCCGACTATGCGAATGAGCAAGTCACTTATTTGGCGGAGCATGGTGGCTGTAAGATACAAAGTGGAAGAATTTGACCCGTGGGATATTGAGCAGCAGTTAATTACTTGGAGGAACGGAGCTTCTGCATACTCTGAAAAATGCTTCTAGCCTATAAAAGATGCTTTGTGGCTCCCTCGAGTGGGTTCGGGCCCTCTGACTCGGCCAGAAATAGCTTAAGTTTCTATCCAGAAGCCGCAAAGACCGATGACCGATGAAAGCACATATTGGTATTTCCCCACATATGGATATTGTTTTCTTTTTTTATTCGCAGTTGTTCGAGCTGCGGTTCAGCCTCGTGAAAGTGTCGATCATTGAGAGAGCTGTTAAGGTGTATAGATTCTCGAGGTCTCGATTTCATCCTCGGCTTATACTTCGGATAGCCCTAGACGAGAAGAGCAAGGAACGGTGCAACCACGGGCATATTTTGCCAGCAGGACAATTCCACCGTTCACAATTTCTGAGAAGATCTCGATCTTTTGTATTAGCTAAGAGCTTGAACTAGCTTGATGGGGATAATTGTTCTTTGCGGTGCTTAAATACCTAACCTCTCATATGATACTTCATACTTGATAACCATTCGATGATATGCAAGGATTTCTAGTTTGGAGTATGATCTTGGAACACAGATGAATATAATAATGTTCAAGAAAATGCATTCATCTCCAGGAAGCTCCACAGAACCTGTAGTCAAGGGATCTTAGGAGGATCAAACAAGGGTATAACTAACTATGTACACATGTAGAAAGAATATGTGAAGGACCAGCCATGACACACGAAGAACCCGCCCGTGTAGGCAAAGATGGAGATGGCTAGAAAGACAAGGGGTATGAAAAGTGAGCTGGACAAATAAAACAAGAAAACCCCATATCACCGAAAGAGTTCCCGGATACCGATATCTCCTCAGAGGGAAAAGAAACAAAAAGAAAACGGTCTCAAACGCTACATATCGTACTCTTCATGAGATCTTATTAGCTCAATTGCTGCTGCTGCTGTTGCCACCACCAAGTCGACTCCAGACCCAGCCTGTGATTCCGCCCCGCGAGCTTTCGCTTCGACTATCCCGACGAGTGCCAGAGTCAACCTCCATCTCGGGGTTTGAATTTTGGCTTGATCTCCTTGATATGGAAGACCGAGCACTGCGCATGCTGCGCGAGGTGAATGGGGAGGAGCGACGGCGCTGTCTCTGAAGCGAGGTAGGCGGGCTGTCAGGGATCACCACTGGGTTCTCGCTAGAGCCTGTCCCGGTGTTTGTGCTACACAATATGGTCAGCCAAACGAATTCTCGGTCGAGAGAACCCTATGAGCTCAATGACATAGCCACAATTTCACTTACACTTCAGGCAAATCAATGCTTCGTCGGCAGTGCGGACAGGTGTTGTGCTGGCTCAGCCACGCTTGGATGCAGTCGAAATGGAACCAATGGGTGCAGGGCAGCACGGTCACCTCGGTGTCGAGTTCCACGGGATCCATGCAGATCGAGCACTCCGCCTTGCCGTCCGATCCCATCATCTCTTGGGTCATTTTCTTCTTGGGAAGCGACCGAATAGCTGCATCTGAAGCCGGGGGCGGAGCGTTGCCTTGCTGGGTCTGGTCGATCAGTTGCGATATGACCCGGTCGAGCTCTTCCTGCGAATACACGGCATCGTGATTTCTCATTAGAGCCGAGAGCATAGCAAAAGGATTCTCGGCGCCGTTTCTGGATGCACCTCTTTGCCCTGCGCCAATTCCTTGAAAGGCCTCGAGAAGGCTACGGTGATGAGTACACCAGAGGTTAGTTATAAACCGTACGAAGCTGATATGTGGGGGATATTCTATCACTCACTCGGCTAAGCTCTGTAACGGAGCGGTCATATCCTGCGGACTATTCGCATCGCGGGGAAATAGTCCTTCGTGGCGTCTGGCATGTTCGTCCTGGGCTTGAAATGGATCATGCATGACATCCGGCTCTCGCATGCCCGCTGCATGAGGGTCATGGGAATCATTCATCCCCGGGCCCCGTTGTGTCTGATGAATATCTTGCGTGCCCACTAGTCCTCGGAACAATGTGTCTAGGCTCTGCACCATCAACGGGAGCATCGGATTTGGCTGAACATCTTGTCTCGACGAGTATCCGCCTCCGATTGTGGTGCTACTGAACGTAAACCGGCCATCGGGGGACCGGTACGAACGGTGGGAGTATCCAGGGGCTCCGGACTCCATCCAGCCGGATGCTTGCGGTCGTGTTGGTTCTTCGTGAGCCCAGGGATTATGATCCGCCCATGGATTTACTTGTGGCAAATGAAGTTCGGCTTCGTGTTCAGGCTGAGGGCTTTCCGGGGGGATTTCAATCTGCAAGAGAAAACAGCGGTTAGAGAGCGAGGGTGGCGGGAAAGAAAAAGGAGAGGGGAAACCGGGGGGAAACAAAGAGGATATATCACATACAATCTCTGTAAAATCGGATTCGCAATGTGGACACACTTGGCTGTTATCATGTCCGTCTTCTCCAGTGTGTAGCGGCCAAACTCCGCCACAAGCATGGCAGAAGACGCGATCGCCGTTGTCGGCCATTTTAGCCGGGAAATGGCGCGAATAGGAGGAAAAGAGTCGCAAGAAAAAGAAAAGTACGTGGAAACAAAGGAAGGTGAATGGAGGCGATATACAAAGGATGGAGAGGTTCGATGGAGGTTTAGGTCGTCGGACATTGAGGCGCGTCACGAGTCATTGTCTTATCGGCCGGCGGGGCAAAGAGTCAAACGAGCTGTCTGCTGTACCTGTGGTAGCTGCAGTTACCTCGGTCGACCTATCAAGGCCAATGCAGAAAAGCAAAGACGGAGATGAACGGGGAAGAGCAAGTTACAGCGGCGAAATGAAGCGAAATTTGACGTGTTCAATGCGACTAGTTCGGTTGGAGTATGACGTCGGCGCCTACGGTTGCCTGAAGTATGCGATCAACTCATGAAACAAGCGACACGAAGCGACGGGGATGAAACTGATTGATTTGGATATCAAAGACCGTATTCAACAGCAAAAGTAAAAATAGCCCATGCAAGAGCATCAGGCAGCGCCGTTTCTTCGCCAGTAACATGTATTGGAGGCTTGGTGATGCAAGTGGCAAGGAGGGCGCGGAAGAACAATCTGGAAAAAGAACCTTGGATACAGACGAAAGCCAGACAATACCAAAGGCTGGTTGAGACATATGGAATGCCAGAGAGTCATAGAAATAGTCATAACACATTGAATTTTTGTGTATACACTGCCTATCGGTAAAGCATAAATCAATCAGAGCTATGGAGCTATCGGCGATGCATCTCGGGCGTTAAAATAAGAAACGTAGTGTGGAGAAAAAACGAAGTAGAGACAGGAGACAAGTATGTAAAGAGCCGAGTCAAGGAAACGCCGTGAAAAATGCTAGGACATCAAACAGGCCTGAGAAAGCTCCCGCATGAACATAAATACAGTTGAAGTGTCCTCCAAACAGCGCAAGTGAAGGCCACGACGCAAGGACAACCAACCCCTCCCCCGTCAGGCTGTGCCACAGCCCTTGCAGGCATGCAGACCGCGCCAATCAATGACTTGGAAAAAGATCACCGTCTTCTGGCTCCCTTGACAATCAGACTGCCGACGACTCCTGCGGCCACGGCTAAGCCACCCACGATCGCAATGCCCATCAAGCCTTCCTTGGCCACTTTATCATCAATGAGGGAGCCCAGACTGGCGGCCTGCAAGTTCGCCGGCTCCTTTTCCAGTAGCAAATCGTTGTATCGGCGCGCCTCGCCATAGTTGCCCAGCTTGTAGTTGCCCAGGGCGAGATAGTACAGGCACTCTCGTCGGCGCTCGGGAGCCCCACGGAAGATTTCGGAGAGAAGGCGGACACCTTCTTGCTGGTCGGGACGAGTATTCGACTTAATCAGACCCTATAAGAGCAGTTTCCGCAAGATGCAGAACTACCTGTCAGAACAAGGAGCGCAAACGGGCTGGGACGAACGGCCCTACAGGCCTATCATGGGGGAGGGGGGAGTTCGGCCACCATACCCAGGCATAGTTGAATTTCGTTTGGATGCCGACATAGTCGCCTTCCTTCTCGTACTGTGCCCGAAGCACCTGCAGTTCAGCGGGCTTCAGCGGACTAGACTCAAATCATCGCGTCAGTATCTCAAGTTCGAAGTAGATGGGGATCGTCAGCGGAGGACAACAGACCTTTCCGCATCCGCAGCATCTGTGTGGCGCCAACCAGTCAGTCAAAATGGTCAGGTCACGGACAGGAGCAGGGTAAACGTACAAGGGAGGTTAGACATGATGTAAATTTAGAAGAAGAATGTGTTTACAAAGATGACGAGACAAGTCAAGCTGCGCTGAGTCGAGAGAAAAGAATCAAGGAGCCTGGGAGAGCAACGGAAAAAGGCCGTCACAAGCAGACGTCACTTGTCATTTGCGGAGAGAAGCAAAACTTGTGGCGGTGCATTTTGCCCGCTGGGGCCGAGGTGTGGCGGTTGCACCAGCAACAATCAAAACACTCCCATCCCACCACCATCACGACTACCACTACCTTTTTGACCAGACCATCCAACACGAGTTGGGAAGTACACTGCCACCATGTTGCTCGATGAGGATCCCGGAACAGTACGTGACGTACAGAACATGATAATCGAACTACGTCGCTAACCCCCGCTCTCCTAGCTCATCCACCACACGATTGGCAACTTCAACATCCAACCCGACAAACAAGCCGTGACACGCATCAATGACTCGCTCTCCACCCTCCAACAATCGCGCGATCTGCACATTCGTGAAGCCGAAACATCACTCCGAAAACTCGCCCGCAATCTCCACTCCATAACCACCCAATACGAAGAAGCAGTGGCAGTACACGACTCCAGCAAACACGCCGCTGAGATCGTAGAACTCGACACCAAAAAATTCCGCATTGCAAAGGCTGCCTCAGAGCTGGAAATTGAGAGTGAGCGACTCGAGAGCGAGCTGGAAATGCTCAAGGAGCGACTGGCCGATCTGGAGTCGCAGGGTCTTGAAGGGGATGAGACGACGCGCCGTGAGCGGGAGGCTGATGATGCAACGATGTGAGTTGATGAGTCTCGTGCGGATAAAATGTGAATGGCTTCTAATTAGCGGACAGATTGCGACTGAAAATCTTCCGCTCCTTGGGTATTGATATCGAGCCTGACGAGGCGGGCAATTTCAATCGTGCGATTATTCGGAACAGCCGCAAGGGCGATGTGCATGTTGTCAACATTGACCCGAAGTTTTCCCGTTTCTTCTACGCCAATTACTTCTGGTCAACGATGCAGGGGTAGTGGCTGGATTCTTGTATCTCTTGGGCGTTTTTTGGAGGACCTTTTGTATAATGGTTTCGGCGGAGTTTGCTATACCCTGGATGCTTTGATATCAATGACATGGCAATGCCAATTTTTTTTTCCATATCGCATTGAATTATTGTACACTGTGCGGCCTACAAGTCTTCCAGAGCCTGCAGGACTTTCGACTGGTCTACAGCCGAGAAAGATCCGTCTGGGCCTGCTTCTGGATGACCATCAGGGAAGACCCTCTCGACAACATCCAAGAGAGTTTCCTTGTCGATATTTGAAACTTCCACGCCCCAGGCTTTGACCCATTGATCCTCATAGCGGACCAGACTCTGCTCCACCTGGTCCATGTCAGGGATATCATGCCCATCCCAAGTCAAAGCGACCTGCTTCGTCACAGAGCCAGACTTAGTGTCAACCACCCCAGCACCATACCTCGTCTCCACCCCCAAAGGCCCCAACCCGAGCTCTTCAGCCCTTGAATTCCAAAGCGCCTGTTTCAACGTCCCATCTAACTCAACCATCATCCAGAAAAGAGGATACGAGCTCCGTGCCAGTGCGTCTCGAACACCCTTGGTTGCCTCGCGCGGGCTCACCAGCACGCCTGCAGTCTGGCCTGTGCGCCAGCCGACAGGCGCCTGGCGAATTGCGCCCTCGAGCTCGCGAACCAAATTAGGCCCAAGCTTCGTCTTGAATGCCTTGCATTGCACCAGCACGCGGAGGGCGCGTTCCCGCTCCCGCTCCGGCAGGTGCCAGGTGCCGACGAGGTCGATTCCGGCGTCGTCGCGGCCGCCGATGCGATGGAGGGCTAGGGCATAACGGCGCAGGCTTTGGAGGACCGTATATTCGTAGTGAGTACCTACGTAGACCGTGCTTGCAGGGGGTAGAGATATGCGCTCGGCGTAGGAGAGGAAGCTTGAAAGGTCATTGTGGTGCTGGGATGGTGGAGATGGTGCGGAGGGGAGCTTGAAGATGCGGCGGGTGAATGGTGTCAGGTCATATTGACTTCGGGAATGGGAGAAGCAGCGAAGGCATGGCCTTGCTGATTGATTAGACCTGGTAATCAATTCTCTGGCAGCGAGGCCTTGCTGTAGGTGCAGACGTCGCATCGAGTGGTGTAAGCATGCGAAAGAAGAGAAATGCGCCCTCACCGCAGCGGAAGCTTCTCTCCGCATTCTCCATCCGCGGCTTTTCTTTATCTCAGCTTTGAACCTTCCTGCTGCTCAACTTTCTTCCCTCTTGCGCCTTCTCGCCAACCTTACTTTACCCAGTTCCTCTCAGCATCTTCTCTCATTCTATCCCGCCTACCATGGCGGACATTCTCACCCAGCTCCAAACATGTCTCGACCAGGTAAGTGCTCCCCCCATCGCCCAGCTGACCAGTACCTCAACTAACACCCTCACCCGCGAACAGCTCGCAACTCAATTCTACGCCACGCTGGGCTATCTCATTACCTACCATGACAATTCTCCCGCCAACCCGCCACCAGGCATCCCCAATGCCGCACCCGCCCTAGCCAAAATGCCCAAAAACACAACCTCGCCACCTGTCCCCGCCTCCATCGCAGCTTCAGCCGGCGCAGGCGCAGCAGCTGCCGGCGCCGCACAATCCCCAGTTCCCCCACCAACGCAGCAGCCCGGTACAGAACCAGGAGCCGTTGAAGGCGAAGATCCCTCTCTCCTTCCACGGCCAGACTCACCGCGCACATTCGCAGCTCGACAGCGAGAACTGGCCCGAGATCTCATTATCAAAGAGCAGCAGATCGAGTATTTGATCTCGGTGTTGCCGGGAATTGGTGCCTCGGAGGCGGAGCAGGAGGCGAGGATAAGAGAGCTGGAGACGCAGTTGCGGGAGGTGGAGAAGGAGCGCGTTGCGAAAGTGGATGAGCTGAAGCTGTTGAGGAGTCGGTTGGAGAATGTGCTTGGTGCCGTTTCGGTGGGAATCTATGGTGATCGGTAGTTTCACAGGGCATTTGGATGGGCTTCGGAGACCCAGCTTGGCTTACTTTTTTCTCGTTTCGCAAGATATTATAGGCGTTATGGGATCACGGTCTTGCTGTTCTTGCACTTTGATTTGCGATACCAATCGATAATTTATTGCGATTTACCTGCCTCGATTATCTTTGATACGAACTGCTCATGAACCCTAGGACCAAACGCTCCAAGTGAAAAGGCGCCACAAGCACCGAGGCTATCGATGTAAACCAGCAGAATCCCAACTTCAGGGAAGAACAGCCGGTAGAACCCTATCCAACACATCATCCACCACATCAACCGGGTTCGGTCCGGTATAGTGCTTACACCAGAGCCGTTTATACCCAGAAACACAACCATGTCCATAATCCCTGCAACAATCCCCATTCCGGTTCTTCCCATTCCTACAGAGATCATTCCAATCTTTATCCCGAGTCCATTCGACCAGTGTCCGGCCGTCAACCCTGATCCCAAGGTGGTCATCAGTAGTACCGCAGAGCGGCCAGGAACCTTCCCAGGTACAATCCCGTCCGATGTCGAGGAAGTCACAGGCCAGAGAGGGTGTGAGGAGAAGGACTGTGGCTGCGAGTGTGTAGAGCTTCATTGTGGAGGTTGATGAATGAGTTGGATGAGGAGATGATTGAAAGAGTTGGGATAATGTAGCTCGGATTGGCTCGTATGAGTTCACCTGATCTGTGGCAGAGAATTTTGATATGATCGATATGAAGGGACTTGAGATGGGGTTCGTGGGCCATTATTTATGATTTCTGTTCGTAGATCCAGGGATCGATTTCATACAGGGACTTGGCTGCTTTGTTGAAGGATATTACACGATTGTCACGGAGGCCCCGGGACCAACCTTGATGGGAACCGACCATGCATAGTAAGCTGATACACTTCTTTTCGGGGACGTACGTGGATTATCTTATGATTCTGAGTTACACGTGGCTATGTAACGTGCAACAGTATCTGCCTGGGGCTGATCGAGGTGAAACACTGGTAGCTGGTATAGCTCATTCAGCCTTGGATGGAAGGGGTGCCAGCTCGGTCTCTTCCAGCGGTTTCATTCTTTGGAATACAGACATCTATTGTGTACGACTTATGAGGGCATGGACTTCCGTACAAGTCTCAAGAAAGAACCCAGGTTTCCTGGGGTCCATGGTTGGTTAAGGCACTAGGAGGTGGTATTGCATCGATGCATTCATTCTAAATATGAGCTATCTAATTATCAGGGCATAGTCACTCTATCTAGAGAGCGCATGCATGTGTAGCCCTTTAACCTGCAAAATAGACAAATAATGAGGGGAATGTGCCGCCCGTTTAATTTAAAAAAAAATCAAAAATCAGAAATCAAAAAATGCAAATGAATCCAGCGCCTGAGATAATACCATCCAGATATCCTTTCCCCGGGTATCAATTGAAACCAGAAAACAAAACCCCTCGCCTCCCCTCTTAAGTCGCTGGGATATAACGAAAAAGCAGATTCAAGACCATGCCCTGCAGAGATCTCGAGATGTAGGGTTCTCGCACCGGCAGATGATGTTGTGAAGAAAGGTCGTTCCTCACTTGAACAGGCTGCGGTACTCCCGCATGCGCTGCTCTTGGGCTTCGCCCTTGTCAAGCTTCCCGCGATTCATACTCATATCCGCAAGCTTTTGCTTCTTCCGTGCTAGTTCAAGGATCTTCTCCTCGATGCTGTTCTTCATGACGAACTGCATGATTACCACCTCGCGATGCTGGCCCAAGCGGTGCACCCGGTCAACGGCCTGGGCGACTGCAGCCGGGTTGTAGTGAGGCTCCATGACAAAGACACGCGACGCAGAAGTCAGATTCAGACCGACTCCACCGGCACCGATAGTGGCCAGCAGTATAGTCACAGAGTCATCTCGGGCAAAGGTATCGAGCGCCTTGCTACGGGCCTTCAGGGTCATGGTTCCGTCTAGTCGAGTAAAGCTATCCAAGCCATTCTGCTTCAGAGCGATTTC
Source organism: Penicillium sp. F50 (assembly GCA_037356195.1). Taxonomy (NCBI): domain Eukaryota; kingdom Fungi; phylum Ascomycota; class Eurotiomycetes; order Eurotiales; family Aspergillaceae; genus Penicillium; species Penicillium sp. F50. The sequence continues at coordinate 2,027,172 of JAYXSA010000054.1, read as the reverse complement.
GATCAAGTCCAGGTGCGAGGTCCACAGCGAGAAAACCACAGATTTGATAGGCTTCTCACCCACCAGCGTCTTACTTTCTGCGGCGATTGATTGCAGATTCTCGATAAGAGCAAGAGTCTTGGTATGTGGACCTTCGTACTCACCCAAAATTTTGCCATTCTTGCGCGATTCCTTTTGCTGGATCTGCAATCTGTCAAGGCCAGCGGCAGTGACCTCTGAGTACTGTACTCGGGTCCAACCCTTGCAGACTTGGCATTGAATTTCCGTGTCCGGCTTGGAGTCAAAAACAGCCTTCCATGGGGAGAAACAATCAGGGCAGAGGACACATAGGCAGGGAAGATAGATAGCCATGGGGGCATCCTTGTCTTGAGCCCCAGTCTCCGAGATAGGCGCCTCAATCAGTTTGTCGCAGAGCTTGCAGGTATCTCCTGACTGAACCATCAGGTCAACATGACGAAGAGCCTTCTGGTCAAAGGCGTCTTGATTATCGTCTGGTTCACTGTCTTCCAGGTCAATGGCGTCCTGCACACTCAGTCCCTTTAATCTCTCGCGGTCTTCAACGTCCAGGAGCTCCTTGCCATGAGCACTGACTTGGCGAAGAATCATCATTGCCTTCAGCACGACGTGGTACATGCGACCGCTGATGGTCTTCTTACTCTCCTTTGCAATAACACCCATCATGGCATTGGATTCATTCCGGAAGAACTCATGCAATTGCGCTTCCTTCTCAGAGAATTCCAATGTGACAATCTTCTCTGTGCGCTCGGGCAGATTAAGCATCTTCTTGACACGGCGCAGCGTGAACGAGTCGATTAAAACTCTCAGGCTTGCTAGGGCGTTCGCGTTTCCGGTTTTCATGGGGCTGATAACATGTTGAGTAAATCTAGCCCGGTCATCGTAGGGAAACAGCCGTAGGAACTTGGTGACCGAGAGCAGATCTTCGAGACGATTCTGTATTGGCGTGCCAGTGACAGACCAATGACGCTGCGCCTGAAGGCTCAAGACCGCTTTGGTCTGTTGATTACCCAGCTCTCGGATAGTGTGCGCCTCATCCAGAACAATTCGAAACATGTTCATTTTAGCCAAGGGACTGCCACGCTTCGAACCTCGTCCGAGCATCTCGCTGTATACAGTGGAGTAGGTCGTGATGAGCAGATCAAGCTTGGAGAGCTCCTCCAGGTCAGTGTTCCGTGACGCACCATGAAAAACATAGTACTTTAACGAGCCTGGCTCGATATGCTCGCTTATCTGCGAAACCCAATTTGCAATAGTGGACAGAGGTACCACCAAAATGGTAGTCCGGGTGTTTCGAATACCAGGGATGTGGCGAACCAGGTCACGACCGGGCATCTTGCTCGCCCATTCGGTGGCCTCGTCAAGCGTAGACATTATCAGTGAGAGAATACTCAAAGTTTTGCCCAGACCCATCACGTCAGCCAGCAGGCCCCCGAAAGTCTGTGCGGGCTCCTGGTCACAAATCACTCCGCTGATGATATCCCGGTACTTTGTGCGGCCATTCTGTTCGATCTTGCGCCACAGAGAATTGTGATCCTCTTCTTTGTCACCATACTTGCGCGGTGCTTCCTTCTCCCTCATGAACCAAAGTGCTTGCTTCTGGTGGTCTAAAAGAGGTGTTTTCACTGTAGCAGGGGGTTCCAGCATCGGGATATCCATGCTGACAAGTTTGTCAAACATCTTCATCACCGAATCAGCCACCTCCTCAGCCGTGCGCACTTCATATCGAATAGTAGAGACCGGGCGATTGCTGTTGTTGGCCGCTGATGCCGCCGCCATTGCACGTCTTTGTTCAGCATGCGGGTTAAAAACGGGCACTCCGCTTTCCACAAATACTGGAGTTCCCAGCCAAATATTCTGCTGGCCGAGAAAGTTGCCAACCTTCTCAACATGCTTCCGCGGTCCGTAGATAGTGATCGATGCCCGATACAGCCCATGGGTTGGCTGCCACACTTCCTCTCCAGCAACTTTTTTTCTCATATCTAAGCGGGCGGTAACGTCGATACCCAGGGCAGGAGAGTCCAGTAAGGGGCACAATCCGATAGCAGTCTTCGTATCGACAGTCCCAAACAATTTACCATAGGGATCTTTGACGTCGATGCGATTGTCTCCCTTTCGTGCCTCCCGAACCAAGTCCAGCTTCATAGAGGACCACTGGAGTGACTCCAGACCAACCAAGGCATTTGCGCGAGGCTTGGGCACAAGATACGCATTGATTGTCGTATTCTCCAGCTTGCCATAACATACTCGCTGATTGCTGAGGTCATTGGAACCGGTGACCTGCACATCGTCGTCTTCGGGGGCCTTTGGAAGATCTGCAGTCAAATCCACCACATCGGACGCAGTCGGCGTCGATGTCGAAGTTGACGTTGGCTTGGATTCGCCCTCTTTCATCCACTGGCCCAAACCATTATCTCCAGCGGTCGCAGGCTTGCTTGCCGTGCTGCCTGGAGTGGCGACACCATCCAACTTCGCTTTCTTCGCTGGCTGGTGCTCGTGTCTGCGCTGTTCGACATCGTAGACAGCTTCTATAAAATTGCGTGATCGGGGTCGGCGGTCGTCGCCGTCACTGATCTCGTGGTAGTTTCTTTTGGTATCGCTCTCCTCGCCGTCACGGGAGTTGGTGAATAGGACGGTGACATTCTCATTCGAAGGCCGAGTCGGCTGGGAGCGCATGATTGGAACTGTGCCGGGAGGCGCGATAGGTGAAATCTGAGCAGTAGGCTCTCGAGGAAGAGGAGAGATATTTTGCTGTCCGGTGCCTGAATATTGTAAGCCAGTGTGTTCGGACGACTCTGGGTGCTTGGTCGTTAGAAGCGAAAAGGACTTTTCTGGGGAGAAAGGTGTCCGAATAGAATCCAAGGCTGCCGCAAAACGGTATTCATTGTCAGACGTGGGTGAAGGAGACGTGAAGAGGTCGTTACCATTCCGTTGCACCTGCTTTCGATAGCCCTTGGGGTTCAAAAGCATGGCCGCGTGTGGCTCCATGATGGCGCGGCTTGGAGGTTATATTTGGCGAACGTGTATATCGGAGGTTACAGCGATATATGTAGGAGTAAGAAGACTGGCGAATGAGGAATCGTTGTCGAGGCTGAGGCTCATGAAGAACGACCGGTGCAGGTGACCAGAAGAAACGAGGGGCGCGGTCCCGTCGCAAGTATCACGCAGACCTCACGACATTTGCAGATTTAAAAGAGGAGAGAGCCCACGTTTGGTCACCAGCAACGGCCAGCGATGCCCTCCGATCTCAGAAGTAGGTGATCGCTTCGAGGCTTGGAGTGGAAAATGTTCGCGATCTGGGAGGAAAGCGAACATGACCTCACTCAACCTGCTTGGACTCGGAAGATCCCGCCGATAAGGATGTGCTTATCAACGCAGGCAAGGGAGCCGGTCTAGCCTCGGTGGGCCACCTACCCCACGATCTATTGCGGATTAGGTGAAAGTCTGATCACGACATAATTTTCATTTTTGGATTGAAACTAGATTCGGCGGGATCTTACTGTTGAAAAGTGAGGTGATCTGTGGGGGACAAAAACGGGGAAACGACGCATTCTGGAAAGCTATCTATCATACTTCGAGGTCAGAACCAGAGCTGCTCCAGGAGCTCTGAGCTGGGTTGGAAGATGCTATCATTACGACAGACAGTACAAAAACAGAATTATCGGACGATGGTATCATGGAATTAAGTCTCGTCATATATGCTACATGAGGCGCTCATTCAAATGCGCCGCAACCCAACCCGAACAACCAGAGAAGGTCTATATACAACACAAATTCCCCAATCATGAGCATGGCGTGCGAAAAGAAAAATATCTGTTGAGCACGTAACAGGGCCAGATGTCTCTAGCAAATTGCACCTGCGATGCCATCCCCGGCAAGAAAAGAAAAGAAGAAAAACTAACTGTTGCCGGAGATCCTGCAGTGCTTGGGTAAAGCACCGAGAAAAGAACGCTAAACAAAGAATTTATAGATTAAAATAGTCGAGTGACAATGCGACGACATTGAAAAGGGACGGGAGGCGGGAGGTGGGGGAATAGAAGGGGAAACAAGACCGCGTGAAGCAAAAGAGAGGTGTTTAGCACCAAGTAAAGACGGGGTTTTTGCTCTTGACGGCTTCTAAGCGCTCCACAATGACTTTGCGCTGGTTGCCTTCCATGCCCTCGGCGGCCGCATATCCAAGGTCACCCTCAAGATCATCGCTACCAAAAGTATTGACATGGGGCACACGGAAAGACACAGAACCGCCGTGCTTGCGGGGTTTGGCGGGTCGAGCAGGTAACGAAGGCCATCCGTCCAAGGATCTAGCATAGGCGCCATCTCCTGTCTGGCGAGCGAAGTCACCGTCATTCAAAACAACAGGACTGGCAACCGATTCTCTGTCTGAGTGGCCACGGTTGAGTTCAAAGCGGTTTGGGTTGGGAAGTTCACTCGGGGAGTCCAACCCCAGAAGGTCATGATTGGTCTCAGCATTAGAAGAAATGGCCGCACCAATGTCCATTTCCTCCTCTTCATCATAATCATAATTCGTGGCTTGGTGTCTCTGCGCATCCATAGACGGAGCTCGCATCGGAATGGCGACAGGCACATCAACCAAGTCATCCCAGACGCACACCCGAGTCCTTCGAGTCAACTCGAGTGGACCGTGATCCGGTTGCTTCAAGGTCTCCACAACGTTCCAGGCCTGGCCTTTCATCACTGCAATTTGGCGTGCGAACATGCTTTCTTTGAAGTCGTCATCTTGCGCAAATACCTGACGCAGTGCCATCTGTGTTCCGCTCCACCACGCAGTAGACGTCAACAGCGGGAGGAAATGGTCACGAGTCTTTTGCGAGAAGGGTTGGCCAATCAAGGAAACCGGCAAGAATAGCCATCCAAACGGGAAGCTTCGCCACTATTGTCTCGGTCAGTATCAGGGAGAATCAATTTTCAGAAAGCGATGAAAACTAACAGCATCCGGGTGCTTCCATGGCCATGAGAGACTGTTGTCAATGGCACCCACTGAGATGGAGGCTTGCTGCTCGGATGAGGCCAAGGGAGTCCCCGTGCGACTCACTGCCATCATCGTCTCTTGGCGCCTGTAGGGATGCGAGCCATTGGAATTGACCGAAACCGGACGAGGCGGAGGCATCAGTTCATCCTCATCATGTTTGGGTGTAGGCTCCGTATTCTTCGGAGGGTCCGCCACAATCGAGACCTGTTCAGTGCCCCAGTCAATCTTGACCATCCAATTATCCAAACCACGATCTGTATTGCGCATGATGTAGTCAAGAATGACCAGCTTCTCCAGCTCTTCACGGAATGACTGCTTCAGATTTTCGGTCCAGCTGAATCGCCGCTCGCGGCTTTCGTCGCGCGGGTTTGGCGATGGCAAATAACCGTTCTCGTCATCATCTTCATCGTCGGATTGCGCGCCTGACGGACGGCAGGCCTCGTTCCATGGCCGTTTCTTACGCTTCGGCGCATCTTGGGCACGAAATCCCGTGTTAGTTTGGTCTGGCCAGGGATGTTCGCGAAGAAAGATGTTGGCATCCTTGTATCCTTTCAGGAAGACCTGGAAGCTACCCGGCTTGGGAGGCAACGTTTTCTTGCCCTTCCAGGCCTTGCGCCGTTCCCAGAAATCGTAGAAGAACGATTTGGAAGATAGGTAGACAATGTCGGTATAGGGAACCATGTGTGTGCGGAGGCGGGCATCGAGAACATAGGCAGCAGCTTCAGAAACGTAGGAAAGATTGGGAATGAGACAAGCTCGACCGAAGAAACAAGGGAACAAGTTCCGGTGAACCCATTTGGTCCATTTGGGGTTTCGAGAGGCATACGGCTCCTCGTCCTTTGGTTTGAACACACCAACAACTTTACCTTCGGGATTCCGGGCAAAATAGCTGCCCGAACTACCTTGTGCAATCATCCGCGGGTGAACGTCCATCTCAATTGCCAGCCGAACACTCTCGATTATTTCCTCAAACTCCGCTCGGGCTTTTCGTTGTTGACCTTCGAATTCGTCCGACTCCAGTTCTTCCGCAGTCAGAGCCCTCACACCGGGCGGGGCCTGGAAGACCGAGTGATAGATCTCGAGCTTCTCTTCCTCGAAGGTCTTGCCCTTGACGCGGTTGATCTTGAATTTGGACGCAATCTCATCCGCCCACCGTTCCAGACGTGCGTTGATCGCCTTGATATCGACACCAGAGTTCCGACGGCCGCGCCGTTGATATTGACTGTGTCTCCGTCGATGGCCGGGGGGCGTGGAGAGACCGGACGCCTGCATCTGGGCTCGGGACGAGATAGGGGCATAACGAGGAGCTGAGGCCGAGATTGTCGAGGATGCGACGGCAATATCATCATCTTCTGAGTCGTCGTGAAGGTAGCCGCGTTCCTCCTCCTCCTGAGCGAGGCGAGCGTAGCCCGACGTGGCAGGGCGGTTTTTCGGCATCGTGAAGGAGAAGAAGAGGCGGCTGGGGGGAAATTGGCCACACAACAGCCAAGAGAATGAAGATTATTAGTGAGCAAAGAAGGGACACAAAAAGGATTTAATCCATCACGCGGCGATATTCTGGGGGACGGAACGGAGGGGGAGGGAAGAGGACAAGAAGGGTTAACAGCGAAGGACAAGGCAGTGAAATTAGTTAGTTGGCCAACCCGTCATGGACGATTTCGGTATTATTATGGCCAGCCAGAACGAGGCTCGAGCCAGGGGGGTTATTACCATACAATACCTGTGATTTGTCACGGGTCTCCCAGACCACGCATGCGGTATGGGGAAATTGCAGGGGCCCGTTTCTGGTGAATTGTCACCAATGGTAATCCTGATACGCACCGCCACAGCTCCAGGGTCCACTGGACCCCCTAATCGACCCACGCATACGGATGTCCTCTGAGTACATCGAACCAGACAAAAGGGGCTTTGCATATATGTCCTCGATGCACGTACTGTTCGGACATGACGTGGTCTCAGACAAGGCCTTGTTGGCGGCTTTTGACTTGAGGCGAACGGCTTCATTATCATTAATGTAGGACGACTGATCCCAGAGAAGGATATCTTGGAAGTACTCATCGTTGATACATAAACATCGACACTGGACGTGTCCACTTGGTGTCGAGACTATGAGCACCAGAGCGATAAATATGCCAATACAGATCCGTACTCTTCGGGTATAAGCACAGGGGTCTATATAAAAAGGGTTGGACTTCTCTTTAGCCGGATGAGCTTCGGCGATTTCAGGATACGTATACACCGTGCGACTCAGTCTAGTATGGTCAAGTCCAAGTGTTCCTCCTCGCGTGGAACACTCCCATCGTGCATGTTTGAACGGGGTTGAAGTCATGCCATTTGACAGTGGCTGAAGAGGCCGGGTCCAGAGATATCTTCCATACATTCCCACTCCCTGCAGAATCAGAAAACATGCCAACGTCCGTCTTGTAATTACAAACCCTTTTTCCAGTCGGTGCCAGGTATGCGGCACGCGATAAGTGATAATTTCGATACGCCCGCGCGATAACCAGAATTGGCTGGATAAGATCGTCTCATCATCTTCGCATCTCACCCTCCCATTGATCTCAATTCTTCACAAACTCCATCTCCCATCAGATCTCAATGTCCATGGGATTCTGATCTCGGACCTCGTCACTCCTTTGGTTGTTTTCTGGTTTCGATTTGGCATTTCTTCCCAAGAAAGCCTCACGTTATCATTAACTACTGGCACACGGTCACTCGTCGCCGACGACTTAACGGGCATTTCACTTTGCGATCGTTGTTGACCCCCATTCTCTCGCAATCAATTGTGTTTGCTCGATAGCCTGTGCGGCAAGAAAGAGTTCCCCTCACTTGATTGACAGCCTCGCGCGACACATCCACACGCTCGACGCCCTCGTCGCTTCCTCTCTTCCCTAACCCCCTTGTCCTTTCAATTCGGTCGCTCGTGGCCGAATTTCGATCGATTGCCTATCCTCACCCTCCATTGTGGCTTCCATCCTCTTCCCGGCGTCGCCCATCGACCCGGCTCTCAAACCTGCCTCGTCCGCGCATCAGAGCCCCGAGCTCTCCCGCTTCGACTCCCCATCCGTGGATCCTTCTATCCCGCACCCACCCTCGACCGACGACGACATCCCGAAGCGCTTCTCTCCGGTACTGCCTGAGCTGAGCAGCATTGGCAAGTTCCCCAGCTCCGATTATCGAGATAACTTTCCCGGATCTGTCTCTTTGAGCACCTCTCTTCCTGGACTGGCAGCGCTTGCCTCGGTCGCGTCCGCTCCAACTTCGAATCTACGGTACGTTCGCATGCGGCTCAAAAGGGGTGACGAACTATGGGGATAATGTTCTTGGTAAAGGAGAATTCTTCTTTCCTTCTCCGAGATCATCTCCCCTCACATCTTTGGGCGACGTGGACTTGTATTGGCTGACCAGGGTTTTTTGCCCCCAGTGAGTCGTTTGACGCGAATGCGAATATGGCGAACATCAGCTATGCCAGCACAGCGCCTGCTGCTACGACCGGTGGACAGGGTAGTAATCCAGTAAGTTGGTCCCTTGAATAGCTGTGTATTTTGTGGTTCATCTGCCCTATGCTTTCTCATCTTGCCCTCCCTCCCTGGACTCTATCGCTATCTTTTATCTCCCTTTGCACGATTTTCACCCTTATCGGCTCCTCCGAGCTTATCTACGCAACCGGAGGTTATCGGCGCGGGTTATCAGTTAGTCGCTGGGGCTTGGCACCACCCGATCCGTGCGCATCTGCAATCGCCAATCCTTATCGAAACCCATCAAATCTCTCCCCAATCTTATCATCAGCACTATCCTCCCATCTCCTGTCCCCCTCTTCCCCCTTCTAATCCTCTCACGCCATGGCGACCACATTGACTGACGACAAGCGACCTCAATTACAGCCCGTTTGCCAAAACTGCGGCACCTCGACCACGCCCTTGTGGCGCCGCGACGAGCTGGGCTCCGTTCTTTGCAACGCTTGCGGACTGTTTCTGAAGCTGCACGGACGGCCTCGCCCGATAAGCCTGAAGACCGATGTGATCAAAAGTCGCAATCGCGTCAAGACTGGCCAGGGCCCTAAGCGCAAGGTGAGTCTGCGCAACGAGGAAAATTTTTCGCGCCCCCTTCGTCCCCGTCCCTCAGGATTAGAAATTTCTCCCCCGTGCTGACCGTTGCGATCCCTCTCCAGTCTGGCGGCCCCATCGATACCAATGGCCTAGCTGGGACCGAGGCTGGGACTCCTCTCGGCCCCAATGCTTACCGTCGCGCCTCGCGTAAAATGTCCCCGGGTCACTCGGATCGCTCGAATTCCCCGATGTCGCGAACGGAGACCCCGGGCTTCGGGTCCATGCAGGCACACAACTCGAACATCGCCCCGCAACATATGTTCGATCAAGTCACCGCCGGGCGGGACAGTGGGCTGGGCTCCTCCGGTCTTCCTTCCCTTCCGCTGCGACAGCCCTCTCCCTCTGCCGTCGATCGTCAGCTCGAGTCTCCTCAGACATACGAGAGTCTGCTGGCCCTCAATACCTCCCTCAAGACCCGCGTCAGTGAACTTGATCTGATCAACGAGCTCTTCCGCGGTCGAGTTGCCGAGCTCGAGCAAAGCGATGCGAGCGCGCGTCGCTCGGAGATGATTGCGCGCGACTCTGAAGCTCGCCTGCGTCGTACTCTGGAAGAGACCCAGCGCCGCGAAGAAGAGTTGAAGCGTCGCGTCAGTGAACTCGAGCGTCAAGTCAGTGGCAGTGGCTCTTTTGATGCAGATAGCTCAGAGCCTTCTGCTAAGCGCATTCGCCTCTCCGATATGGTAGAACATTCTCCTGAGGAATCGCCATCGCAACCCAAGTCCCCCAAGAGCACCTAAGCTCTGTCACAATATTTCGGTCATTACACAGTCCTCCCACTTTTCTCACCCTCCTGTTCTGTGTTTTTGAGCTCATCTCGCGATTGCTGGAACGTCCGATCTTCCCTGGTCCTTTTGATACCCTTCCCGACTCTTTCTTCGGCTGGAATTTTCAACACACAAAAAAGCTGATTCCCGCGCGTTGTCTTTTCCTTTTATTTTTTTTTCTCTTCCCTTATTCGCCGGATGTTTCGCAAAAGGTCTTCTTTTAATTTGCTTCTGCGGGTTGTGTACGAGAATTTCCAGTATGCTTTAATGGTATTGTCCCTTTTTCCCCTTTCTTTTCTCATTCCTCTTAAAGAGGACAGGGGTTGTGGAAGGTCGGTCAGGTGCACGCGGTGGAACTACGAGAAAAACGAAATTTTACAAGCTTTTTTTTGAGTGCCCTAGATAGGACATGTTCTAGTATTGTCTGCTTTTGACGGCTTAGCCGGTACATGAACTTGCTCCTTCGTCAATATCGGTGCTTAGGCCCTTTTTAATGGTGCAATTACTCCCATGTAATTGCAATACGGGTGTCTATTGGTGTTGTGAATTGCGTTCACGCGCTTCGTCGATGTGTCAAAGGAACAAGTAGTGTTCTCGGTGCTTTCCTATCACCTTCGGCTTGAGCTCTCTAGATGTCCTAGCGTCGACTAGAGTACTAGAAAAGCAAAGCATTTACTCATTCCTAGTGAGTGCTGGTTGTCAGTATTAGGTTGACTTTGCCTATTATCAAAATCGGCAGCCAACCCCAGGAGTCAAAAAGTCAGTGCAAGGGTCTATCATAGGTGCGATACAGTTTTCAATTCTACCTTCGAAGCGAATCAGATCGAAAGTGATTCTTTCACATTTGTTTACTATTTTGCATAGAATTGAACACTTGTGAGATGAAAAATAGGTAGGGGAGAGAGATATAAGAGACAAAATTAAAATCAAAAAAATGAACTCCGAATAGGGGAATCGAACCCCTGGCTGTCGTGTGAGAGACGACGATGTTAGCCACTACACCAATTCGGAAGGTGGATCGAGGTACCACTTGGCTATCCTGCCCGTTTGTTGATTATGGCCTGCATTTTGCCACTATCAACCCCTTAAACAAGATTCCGAGCGAGCGAAGCAGGAGCCAGCATCTTGACTTCCTCCGCGGTTACCTTGTTCCCTCCTATGGGAGCAGGCCTCGTACTTAACTAGGTTATATCTTTGAGATTCTGCGACGGTCGCTAAAGTACATAGAAGCCTTCATTTTCTTGCTCTGAATAGGATTCTCGATCTCTTCCATCGCGAAGTCTTTAGGTTCTAAGTCTTCCGTCTTGTCATGCAGCTCATGCCTGAGCTGTGAGTGGCTGAATTAGAACACGTTGACTATTATGATGCTTCTAGTATCTGATCTAAGTACTCTGCGATCCGGGGCTTGTGGTCATACGATGTTAGGGGTTTTATCTTGGGGTTTTACCAGCCATTTGGGGGCATTCATTGCTCCTGTTGCTGAGGTGGTTCTCGGGTTGAGTGTCCTGTACGGTCGGTCTCTACAGGGATCCGATCTGGCAATCATTGGATAGTGTTACTGGCTACTTCCAACCATTTTAGCCGACAGCGTCTGCTGCTAGTGTATGGTTCAGAGCCTTGTGCTGCTCAAGCCTGCCTGTCTCCGGATCTATTCCCTGTAATTTAAGTCAGAGGTACCTGGTCGCTCCCATGGACTTCTTGTTTCGATCTATATCTCCGCCATACATGGAATGTGCGGAATGGTCGTTGCTCCAGCTATATGTAGCAATTCGGAGTAAGTTATAAGGTATACATGCAAGCGGTCGCTTCATCGATATACTGGGCGAGAGAGCCTAGGTAATTAAAATCCGAAGCTCCGTCGGCTGATAGCTATCTGTAGCAAATATTTATCTCACCGCGCTGAGTGGTAAACGGGACTATCTACCAGAAATTATACAAAACCGCAGACTGAATTACCGAGCTATGGGCATGCCAGTAACGAAATTCGATGCTCCACCCTAGAGACCTACCATGTATATCAACACAAGGGGAAATTCTAACACAGCGAGCGACAGGGAAGAGACCACCTGCCCAGTCCCAAGGTCGACTTCAGCAGCATATAGCTTAGGAGGGTATTTTATCCCAAAGCCAATAGAACCTAAATTAAAGGGATGAGTTCTCTTTCAATGGATCTATGCTGCGCACTGTGTTTGTAAGCATCAAGAGGTAACTTCAATTACTCTGCGTAGAGTGGGAGGCTGAGATAAAGGACTTGCTCACATGCCGTGCCCTATGGTCTGAATCATAATGTCAAATTACTGATACGCTTTCAATAACAAGCCAGGATAACCAAATGGCATCCCGACCCACCTTCCGAATTGGTGTAGTGGCTAACATCGTCGTCTCTCACACGACAGCCAGGGGTTCGATTCCCCTATTCGGAGATCATTTCTTTTTTTCATTTCTATTATTTTTTGTTGACCCACGTCCCACATAAGCTTGACGAGGTTGGAGGATCAATAGTCGTAGATGGCCCAACTCGACATCGGCAGTTTTCAAAAAACCACAGACTACGCTAACATTTGGGCGCGAATACAATGATATCCTTAGCTACTCAAAACGATTTGACAGGGCACCGGAGATCCGGGAAAAGAGACACTCAAGTGACTACATGTATTAGTCGGTAAAGCTGACTAAAAAAATCATTAGTACTAACGTAGTCCACAGCCGATCGGGACACACGGCCGTGCAGGACACCCTATACCACCATACTAAAAGCAATATTCTACAGCTTGATATCTCAACGTCTTAAGAAAGTGACAAGTCACTACGATGTCTTAGAGTTAGAAATACTAAGTGAAGTAATTTTCCGAAGCTAGAAATATAACACAGGGTATCACTATATAAATATAAATCACTTCTACTCGACTAGAGCGTATTTTTGGTAATAGCAGTAATTAACTAGTTCCTAGATATATAAGCTACGCTAGAGTGGTTCTAATACTAGGAAAAGCATATCTAAAAAAGTTTCATTGAGAGCTATCTTCTCGTTGTTGATATATTGTGAACTAAAAATTGCGCTCAAGTATGGTGTTTGGAGTGTCCCGCACGGCCGTGTGTCCCGATCGGCTGTGGACTACGTTACTAGTCTTACCCTATCAATATTATTGGATTCGAACGTAGAGGGTGTTACGATGACAAGTTTCGACCTACGCTGCCTCGGACCGTGCAGAGATTTAGCGACCTGGAAACCCTGTGCAGCAGAGACAGTAACAAATTTACACGCATAACGAGCCCATCATCACCACGGTGCATCAAGGGTTCCGAGGCAATCAGGGTCCACGAAAACGTGGCCTACATTTTCGAGCCATGCCCAGGCCGGCTTGTCACTATGAATTAGATGTTAATAGTCATGAGTGATATTTTGGTGGTAATCAATGACTGAGGCATAAAATAATGAAGAATCAATAGACATTGCCTACTTCGTGGTGGAGTCAAATTTGGGAGTAGCTAGTGCAGCTATCGTCGAGTACGTATCCTTGCTGGCCAGGGATATTTGTCCCACTCAAGAAGGCCTAAGGTCATAATGGCAAATTGGCAGCCAAATATCATAAGCCAGCAGGATAGCCTAACAGTATCCACGGTTTCATCTCCGAATTGGTGTAGTGGCTAACATCGTCGTCTCTCACACGACAGCCAGGGGTTCGATTCCCCTATTCGGAGTCATTTCTTTTATTTTTATTTTTTTTTCATTTCTCATAAATGAAACTATCTGAATTTTTTTTCGACCGTCTTGTGTCTGCCCTCATTCGCTGCATTCTTAAGCGGAACTTTAATTCCTTAGCGCATAGGTAGAAAGTCTAGCCCACATGTGTCTACTTTCATATAGCTCACATACATCAGTAGTCTGTGAAGTTTTTCTATTTCCAGGAGCACATATCTGGATCTCGCAGAGACAATGTTTGAAGACAATGGTAATTCCAAAGCATTGAGAAGAGAAAAGCGGCAGTATTTGGGGCTGTAGACTTGTGTGAGGTAGATCTTGCGAGCACGTGTATAAATGACTTTCGTCGGTAGACGCAAGCCAGACAAAGAAAAAGAAAGAGCCACTAGACAGGATTTTACGGAGTATTTTGCGACAGACCGAATCGGTGGGAGACATGTATTGTTTCTTGCTATTTGCATCGAGATGAGGATCTGCAACTGTATTACCATGAGCGTAATACTCGGCGAGGAAATCAAAGACTGGGTAGGATCTACCACACATAGCCGTCGAAAAGCAAACATATGAAATCGCCAGAAGGAGAGAAGAGAGAGTCACAATATGGAGCGCAGAGATGCAAGGAGTATAATGTCTATAACAGATGATAAAATGAAGCCATGACTGAACGGGATGATCAGGAAGCTCTAGCGTCGACGCCAGACCAGGAATGGCTGGCCAGCAATTGTTGATCATAGGATTGCCAGCTGCGGGACATGAGCCAAAAAATAACCCCGAGAATGATGATTGATCACTTGAAGTGTAGTGTCATAGCCTGCTTGGGCGAACAAAAGACATCGACTTTTTTGATTAGAGAAGGATCCGTCGTCTATGCGAGTCGGTGATCGGCCTTTTTCTGCCGGACGTTGTGAATCTGTCTCTCGCGGAGGATACTCCACAAACAGACACCAATTCCCGCAAGACCAGAGAAAAACGTCAGATAATAGGCGGAGCGGTAACAGGCTAGGCCATCGGGACACTCGCGGTCACCTTCGTGGCCGATCACGGAGTGTCGATCGTATACGGTACCGTATAGAAGATTGAAGACGTTCCCACTGAAAACGGGAGCTAGAGTCATGACACCCCAATTCTGGGAAAGACCGCCGATGCCAAAGGTATGTGCAACCAAGGAGGGGAAGACGCCGAACAAAAAGCCATAGGCAACACCGGTAAAAGCAGAGACCACGACCAGCGTGTTCGGGTTAGAGATCGAGGAGGCGGCGAATTGGGTTAGAGTGAAGACAACGGCCGAGATGAGAAGACACCAGAAGCGGGACATGTTTAGTTTCTTAACAAGAATGTCGGAGCCGATGCCTGAAAAAAGATATTAGTATATGTGAATGACTCGTCCGTTGAGAGTCACATACCGCTCAAAAGACGGCCAAGGAAGTTGCAGAATGAGAGGATCGAGACATGCATGACTTGTCGCTGATGAATGAATTTGGACGTAGCACTGTCATCATAATAAAGCCAAAGGGCCTTGGCCTGGAGGGGTGGTTAGCATGTTAAAACCAAACGTAAGGCAAAGAGATCTTACGCTATTGCCAATGTTGCTGCGAGCATGTTGTCAGTAAATGAGACGAGTAGCTTGCGAGGAGCGATATAGCTTACTTGATGGTCATCAAACCGATACCGGATAACAGAGCCATGATCAGGAACAGCTGCCAGAAGTCAACATGGCGCAACATTGTCAGACCGCGAATATCCGGGTGGTGTGCCTCCATCGCCACCTCGCCCAGGTAATCGTCATCTAGTGTGTCGAAAGAGGGTCTGCCATCGGGCTTGGACACTAAGGAGGAGGACTCATCCGAATCAGCGCCATAAGCTCGGTGGTTTGACACCGTCGATTGCGTGCGCACGTGTGCCGATCCATGAGCGAATGCAGTAGAATTGTGCTCCTCTGAGCTCTCAGGGGCATTGCTTTCGCGGCGCCTTCGCCGAGAAGTGTCATGGTCACCAGGAGCATGATGAGGAAGAGACGAGTAGGACTCCACAGGGAAGATTCGAAGGAAGGGGATTGAGCAGAAAGATAGAATAGAGGTTCCAAGTGCCAACAGAAGAAGGAAGCGACCGGTGTCTTCCTTGAAGATGAACGTGGAAACATTCGACCAAAACAGGGCACTCAATCCGAAAGCGGCCAACGGAAATGCAGTTGCTGTACCGCGGTGATCGGGGAAGTTCGAAGCAGCTCCAATTGATAAGATTAGCTTCACCTCTTGTTCTAGAGGAGTGTAGTCGGAAAATACCTGTTTTTATGGCGCCACCAAAGGCAGAGCAGCCGCCGGTTCCCGTCAAGAAGGCAAAGAAGCACAGGAAGACAATTGGCATCGAGCCCTCTCCCCATTGATAAGCTGTATCGGTCAGTAAGGAAAATCTTAATCCGGTGTATTCGTCCCAAATTTGCATACCTAGGTAAATTGGATAATATCCCAAGGCCAGCAAGATCGAACCGACCAGGGTTATCAGTCGTGGGCCACGAGCATCCGTCAGCAATCCCATTGGGATGCCCATTGCATACATGCCCAGGTTTCCCGCCGCACCCTGCCAAGCTGTCAACTTCGGAGTTTCCCCCTTCTTTCGAGGGTCACACGACTCACAATCAAATTACTCTCGGTCGACGAGAGCTTCATGCGATGGGCAAACTGGGGCGCCCATGCCGAATATGCATACTATATTAAGGTTTCAACTGTCAGCCAGCGGTCCGTCGCATACGATAATTGGGCATGTTAAGAGCGCGCTCGGGGACCACTAACATTAGTTCCGCAGGATAGAGCTACCAGAGTGCCTGCGATGACCGAAATCGTCCGAGCAGTGCTATGATAAGAGCCGGACATGTTGGCGGAATTCTCGAGAAAGTCTTGTGTTCTCGGAGAGTTGTCCCGCACTTGTGCGTTGTACACACTACGGAAGAGGGATGCGATTGCGTCAACGCGTGTTATCGGAGGAGAGAATTGGGGGTTTAGGAACTTGGAGTGGGGCGCGAAGCATGCGAGGGCATCAAGAAGAGGAACATCGAACTCAAGAAGAAAAAAAGAGAGACTGGAAAGGGAAATCAGGGAACGGGCACGTAAGTGAATGAAGGAAAAACGAGAGGTCGAGTTGAGAGACGAGGTTCAGGAGCGTCGTCGTAATCGGCCTACGAGGAGATTACGATAACGGATAACGGAGAATGGGGAACAGACAAGACGGCAAGACCCGCCTTCGACTGAAGTGCCAAGCCTTTTTTTGTACCGCGAACTCGCATGTTCCGGCATGTCTTTCTTATCACGCGTGGCTCTCTTGAATTGTGGCTATTCCCGCAGCGGATGATCGCTTCTATCTGAAAAACTGCTAGCTGACTAGAAACCTTATTCTTTATGTGTCAATAGAAAAAGCGAGAAGGGGGGGTATACTTCAATAATTATTATCTTTTTGTTGGCTCGTTGACAGCGGTCATTTTGCCGTGGCGCCCATCGTGAAGAGGACTTTAAATTATGTGTCAATCCAGCCGTGGTCATTTATTATACATGACGAAAATAGAAAAAACGAGCATTATTTGAGGTGTAGTCTTCTGTCCTTTCCTTCATAGGTCAGTCATACGTTGCTGTTGAAACCTTTTTGAGATGGTGTTGTGAACATAAGTACGTCAACATCTACTACCGAGATGCTATACTTGCAGCGCGAGGGTCTTCTTTCTCTTGTCTTCCATGCTTAATATCTAACTGTCTACTAATATTGACCTGAATCGATGATTCATATCACCGGAAATCACTCTCCGACCAAGCCAGGAATCAACGATGATTCCTTACTGTGAACATACTTCGTACCTTGAAGGTTGGCCGATCGCCGGATCCGCTGACATAATATCATTTTGATCCACCACGTGACCAGAAACATGACGAAGGCGGGCTGGAGATATTCGGCAACTCCACTTGACCTGCGCTGAACGCCCCCCAGGCACCTGTCTTTTCAACTTGCAAACCACTCCACAGATCTCCAGAATCAGGACCTGCTTGTTCTCCGGTCTTGATCTGAACCGTTACCCTTCATCATGGGTGCCCTCTTGTCACTACCGCTGATGGCGTTGCCCAGCGTCGGCACGGTAAGTCGCATTCGAGTCTCCGAGATGAGCGGCAAACTGACTGCTCCACTTGCGGATAGCTCATCACACTCGGCGGTTCATGCTGCGGCGCTGCAACTTGCTCTGCGGTCTGCAGCGCGTGCGGAAAGTTCCAAAATAGGTATGACTGGCAGAGAGGACTTGGTGCAGACCATTCGTGCTAACCGCGACACAGTATGGCAACACGAATCGCATACGCCTTCATCCTGTTGATCAATTCCATCGTGTCTTGGATTATGCTTACGCCATGGGCTATGAAGAAACTGCAACATTTGACTCTTGATTATATGGAAATCAAATGCGACGGCAAGGAATGCCATGGTTGGGTTGCTGTCCATCGCATCAATTTCGGTCTCGGCCTCTTCCATCTGATCATGGCCGTCTTACTCCTTGGCGTCAAAAACACTCGGGATAGCCGTGCAGCTCTGCAAAATGGGTTCTGGGGCCCGAAGATCATCGCCTGGCTGGGCTTCGTCGTCATGTCCTTCTTCATCCCGGAGTCTTTCTTCTTCGTGTACGGCAACTATATCGCCTTCTTCTGTGCGATGCTCTTTTTGTTATTGGGTCTGATCCTGCTGGTGGACCTCGCGCACTCCTGGGCCGAACTTTGCCTTCAGAAGATCGAGGATAGTGACTCGCGTCTGTGGCGTGGCCTGCTGATCGGATCCACTCTTGGCATGTATTTGACCTCGCTTGTCATGACGATTCTGATGTACATCTTCTTCGCCAAGAGCGGGTGTTCCATGAACCAGGCTGCGATTACGGTCAACCTTATTGTCTTCCTGATCATTTCAGCGGTATCCGTTCAACCAGCCGTCCAAGAGTCGAACCCTCGCGCCGGCTTGGCCCAAGCCGCTATGGTCACCGTGTACTGCACCTATCTCACGCTATCCGCCGTTTCGATGGAGCCAGATGACAAGAACTGCAACCCCTTGGTCCGTTCTACTCAAACCCGGACTGCGACCATTGTCCTAGGTGCAATTGTGACCATGGCCACTGTTGCGTATACTACCACGCGCGCGGCTACTCAAGGAATTGCGCTTGGCTCGAAGGGTGGACATGGCTATATCGAGCTTGGTGCGGATGATAACGAGCACGGACTGGTTACCCAGCAGCCCAACACCCGTCGGGAGATGCGTGCTGAAGCTCTTCGAGCTGCTGTTGAGAGCGGTAGTCTGCCAGCTAGTGCCTTGGATGAGAGCGATGATGAGGATGACTTTGAGACTAGCAGCAAGGATGACGAGCGTGGCTCGACCCAGTATAGCTACACTCTCTTCCACATCATTTTCTTCCTGGCTACGACCTGGGTTGCCACTCTCTTGTCGCAGGGCCTTACGGTCGACACCAACATGGATTTTGCTCCAGTCGGCCGGACTTACTGGGCTAGTTGGGTGAAGATTTTCAGTTCTTGGGTGTGCTACGCGATTTATCTCTGGACGCTGATTGCGCCAGTGGTGTTGCCTGATCGCTTTGCTGCGTATTAGATGATGGAGACTGACAGGATTGAGTCTGAAGGCGTTCTGAGCGATTACTATTTCTGTTCGTTTTTATTGGAAGGTATATTGGCACATTTGATAGCAGCAATACAATTCGTATCGTACATGAAAAATGTTCAAATGTATATATCTTATTCAACTGTAGAGAAGCCCGATGCTTAGTTCCGTGTTGGGAAATGCGGAGTAACCGGGCGGAGCTTGGCAGTTCACCTCACGCGTAAAGTGCGACGCGCCTCGCACCTGGCTGATACCATGGCATGAACTATGGCCACCATCCAGGCTATTGAAGCTCGTTCGGTGTGTCTTATAACATATGATACGGCATCGATGTGCGTTCACTAACTTGGGCTTTTTCCAAGGTCCATCAAATTCAATCCGGCCAGGTGATTGTAGACCTGTGCTCCGTCGCCAAAGAACTGGTTGAGAATAGCCTTGATGCCGGCGCAACTACGATAGGTAAGCTTGTGCTTTGACCTCTCCAAGGAAATCAGTCTCCATACAAATTTCACATCTGACTCACTGTCTCCTCCGTCTAGAGGTGCGATTCAAGAACAATGGACTGGACTTGATCGAGGTGCAGGACAATGGAAGTGGCATCTCGCCGGAGAATTATGAGAACGTCGGTGAGTGCTGAACTACCCGACTTTCGTACCTCCAGCTCTTTAAACTAATGTTGGGCTCCCATCTCTCAGCTTTGAAGCACTACACCTCCAAATTGTCCTCCTACGATGACCTCTCAAGCCTTCACACCTTCGGCTTCCGCGGCGAAGCTCTCTCCTCACTCTGCGCGCTCGCCGACTTTCACATCATCACCGCCCAAGCCAACCAAGTCCCCCGTGCAAATCGACTTGATTTTGAGATATCCGGCAAACTCCGCAAGACCCAGGTCGTGGCCGGACAAAAGGGAACCACCGCATCGGTGGAAGGTATTTTCAAACGACTTCCCGTGCGCCGGCGCGAACTGGAGAAAAATATCAAGCGGGAATACGGAAAAGTGTTGAATCTGCTCCATGCATACGCCTGTATCAGTGCCGGGGTGAAGTTTAACGTCCGGAATACCGTGGGCAAGACGAAGAATGTGGTGGTGTTCTCTACGAATGGGAATCGGACTACAAAGGAGAATATTGCGAATGTGTACGGGGCCAAGACGTTGTCTGCGCTGATCCCACTTGATCTTGAGCTGGAATTTGAACCCTCTGCGCACATGAGACGCAGTGGTGGTGGCGGCGGCGGGGAGGAACAATCTAATCAGTTGGTGGTTAGGGGACATATCTCTCGACCTGTTTTTGGAGAGGGACGCCAGACACCTGATCGACAAATGTTTTTTGTGAACTCGCGGCCTTGCGGGCTACCGCAGATTGCAAAGGCTTTCAATGAAGTTTACAAATCGTTTAATGTCTCACAATCACCATTCATTTTTGCGGATTTTCAGATGGATACGAATGCTTATGACGTGAATGTGTCCCCGGATAAGCGGACAATTCTACTGCATGATGCGGCAGCGCTGATTGAATCATTGAAGACGTCCTTGGTGCAGCTGTTCGAGGCGGCGGATCAGACGGTTCCTCAGTCACAGGCGATTGGCTTGAAGGATTTGACGAAGCCTAAGCAGCAGGCACTGGGCTCGGTGCCTGGATTCGTTACTGCTCGACAGGCCATTCAGGACAGTCCCGAGCCTGTTCCCACGCCGGATCTGGGCCAGGATGTTGACAACTCCGAGAAGGAGTCAGCGGATTCGCAACGGACTATGCAGAATAGTATCAAGCGCTTTACGAGCAACCGAGGTGAATCTGTTGAAGTGGAAACTTTGCGGACTCCTATAAACTCTACGCCAAAGTCCCAGCAGCCGCCGATGCCATCACATGTTGAGCCTCCTTCTACCGGGCCTGATGATGAGACCGGTGATCGATCCGAACCAGTATTGGAGCATGAGATGGATGGAGAAACTGCCCGTCCACTTCGACGGCCATCCTCTCCACCCGCAGATCCGGGTTCCGTACCATCCCAATCGCCAGACGAGTCCGAAGAAACATCCAACGTGGTACAGAACGCGTTCGATCGAATGCGCCCACGTCGAATGCCTGCTGAGATGGCTACTATAACCATTGGTGATCACACGGTGACCTCAATAGTCGGTAGCGGTCGTCCGCGAAAACGATCTTCTGATGCCGGGCATTCGTCTCATGGACCGACTAAACGGAAGCGACGAATTCATACACCGTCACGACCTAATATATTTGGTGTGCAGATGAAGGCATTTGCTGCGCCTGGGACGCAGATGGATGAAGATGAGAGAGACGAGGAAGAGCCAGGGAGCGAAGACGATGCAAGTAACACCAGCGAAGATGGCTACATTGATGAAGAGGCCGAAGAAGCTCCCGAGGGAGAGGAAGGGGAGGAGGCCTACTCTCCCGAGCCCGATAATACTGAATACGTGCCTGAAGGAAACCGCGAGTCTCCTGATGGGGCGGCCGAGAATGAGCAGCGACCAATTGAAGAGGCATCGACAGTCGACACAGACGAGACTACCCTCGATGAAGCCGAGAAAAAGGCTCAAGAAGAAGCCATGGTCCAACGGCTCATCCATCAAGCCGAAGAAAGGGCCGTGCTTCCATCGGAACACAACACCAGTCGTGCGAACAAGTTGAACAAGGGCGCCGCGCACCGCGACGCCACGGTTCAACTCGTCACCACGATGGATGGCTCGGTCTCTAAACTTCGAATGCAAATGGCCACATTACGAGAGAGCCTGCAAACACGGAAGGTGTCATCCCATAAGGCAGACCCCGATCTGGGTGACGAAAAAGCCGCGGAAGACCGGCTCTCACTCACCGTGAGCAAAGCGGACTTTGCCCAAATGCGCATTATCGGCCAATTCAACCTGGGCTTCATCATTGCCGTCCGGCCGGGAGAAGATCACGACGAGTTATTCATCATTGACCAGCACGCCTCGGACGAAAAGTTCAATTTCGAGCGTCTCCAAGCTGAAACAGTCGTTCAAAACCAACGTCTCGTACGACCACAGCGACTCGATCTCACCGCCGTCGAAGAGGAAATTGTCCTCGAGAATCGCGCCGCTCTCGAAAAGAACGGCTTCATCGTTACGGTTGACGAAAGTGGCGACGAGCCTATCGGTCGGCGTTGTCAATTAGTATCGCTGCCACTTAGTAAAGAAGTTGTGTTTGGGTCCCGCGATCTTGAGGAGCTCATCGTCCTCTTGTCGGAGGCCCCGGGCATGAGTGGGATTTCAGTGCCCCGGCCCAGCAAAGTGCGCAAAATGTTTGCGATGCGTGCGTGTCGGTCGAGTATCATGATTGGAAAGACCTTGACGACGAGGCAGATGCAACGGGTCGTGCGGAACATGGGGACGATTGACAAACCGTGGAATTGTCCTCATGGGCGACCGACGATGCGGCATTTGATGAGTCTTGGGCAGTGGGAGGGGTGGGATGAGTATATCAATGAGACTGCGTCTACCGCAGGGGAGGAAGAAGGAGACGAAGGAGAAAGAGAGACGGGAGGGGAGATTTCTGGAGGAATGGATGTGTGGAGGAGATATGTCGAGGAGGCTGAGCAAGAGGAAGAGCATGAAGATGACGAGGAAGACTGAGCAGATCAAGCATCGTCTGTTGATACCCATTTCAGAACAGTATATACTCGATTCGAACCCATTTCAATATCTCACCACCACCGCAACCAACCCTTCGACTCGTTCCCGTTCCCATTCACCTGCTTCCCCTTCCCCTTTCCATTCCCATGAATAATCTCATCCCCATGTACACTTCCATCCTCCTCTCCCCTTCCCCCAGCTTGGTCGTGGATGCCATCGTCTTCCTCCCCCCTCTCAACCCCATCCATCATCTCCTCCAAAACCAACAAATCCCTCTCGATCATCTCTGCCCAATTCTGCACATCTCCAATCTCCTTCAACCCCTCGCGCGTCTCATCCGCCAAACCAGCCCACGACGCATTCTGCTTGGCTAACCGCGCCGTATGCTCCGCCAACTCGGCCTCTTGGCGTTGCAGCGCGGCTTCGTTGGCGGTGATTGTGGCCGCGCGGTCGCGGAGGGGTTGTTCCAGGTTGGTGCCGACAGAGTGGAGGGTCGCGGTGAAGGCGGCTAGGGCTTCTTGTTTCTGGTTTTCTGGGGTTATTGTCGGAGGTTGGGGTTGACTGGCGGTCATCTTGGATGGTACTTCTTGTGGTTATGGTGGGGTAATTAAGAGGACGGTAGTTCGTGGCGTGGAGAAGAATATTGTCGAGGGGTGAAATATATAGTAGTTCCTCAGGTCTCGAGTGCAGTTTGTGTATGCTATCTCCCGTTCTGAGAGCTGGTCTTTACAAAGTTGTGGATCGTGGAGCTTGCGCCGGGAATACCAATCTGATCGCAGAGGCCCCGCGATCTGCAACTGTAACCCCACTTGGCGTGGCTTGCTGTCAGCCTGTCGATAGCGGAGGAGCTGTGTACATACTGCAGTCTGATAGGTACGTCTCCGACGTGTTCTGCGCCGGTCGTGGCCTGACTTGTCAGCTTTGGATGGCGCCGCTTTGAACGCAGGTCACAAGCGAACTGGCCATATGGAACAAACCGGCCATTACTGAAATCGCCCGTTCCTACCGACCTAAATCAACCGCTTACTATGCCACTAATTCGCATTGAGTCTCTGCAGACATCGGCTGAGCAGGAGGGCAGTTCCAATTAGCCCTCAAAGATATTCAAAATGGTTGTATTAAATCTCTCGTGCGGTAGCGAAGCTAAACGATCTGCCGCGTTCTACCTTAGGCGATCGGCCATAGGGAGTGATAACCCGCGCGCTGATTATACGTGCAAATTCATATGAATGAACTCTATCAGAAGAGAATCCGCTTGTTTCATGGATCTTTTCTATGGATTCGTAAGGTAGAGCGCCTATGCGAGCTGATACACCAGACATAGCGGATATGCTTCTTGTAGCGCGTGGAACTCGGGCGTACAGCTCACCGGCGTGTCAACAGACTTTTGGCCTATCAGTGTATTCAGGTTGCTCCAAACTCCTCTCTCCATATCGGGGGCCCCAACAGTCAGACATCTCCATGTCAGCCATCTACTGACCAGGGGGCATATCCCCCGCGAGATCAAAAATCACTCCAAGGCAGGTCTTTCTCACGACGAGCTCAGGGTAGAAGTTAAAGGCTGGCTACTCTTCGTTCAAGAAAGCTGGGTTCCACGCGATCGGGCCAATGCCAGCGACCACGACAAGAAGTATGAACTACGCCAAGGTCGAGCCCTAGTTCAGAAACGGGCTTTGATGAATCTGGATGTGACAAATGTATGAGGTTCAGACGGAGAGGCTAGGCACGAATTACTTCCAGCACAATATTTCCCCATGCAACAGCCCAAACCAAGCCTGTTCATTCTCGACAAATTCCCTCCATCCCTTGGAAATGCGTTCTAACTCCTCCTTGGTCGCATACCCTTCCTCGACAGCCATCTTCGCCCAGCCCGAAGACTGCATCCTTTCCCCCATTGATCCACCCCAATACTGTCTCTCCTCCGGAGTACTGAAGCACCAGGACCCGGTGCTCTTTCTAATATTCGCCGGATCAAATCCCGCCTCTTCCGCCCAGACATGAATATACCGTCCCGGATGCGGATTCCCACCTTTCGCGCTTCCCATTCGTTGAGTAATTTCCAGCCAGCGGTCGATCCCGGGATTCTCTGGATACCAGATCATAGATGCAGATTCCCTTGCCGCGACAATTCCACCACGTTTCACAACACGCCGCATTTCGCGTAACGCTTGGACAGGATCGGCAATATGTTGTAGTACCTGATGCACATGAACAACATCGAAGGTATTATCCGGGAACTCGAGCGCGTGGATATCGCCCACCCGGAAATCGACGTTAGTCACGCCTTGCGACGCGGCCAGGTGTCGAGCCTGGTCGAGCGGACCAGGAACATTTTCGATCCCTATGACATGACCATGGTTTGCACGGCGGGCAAAATCAACAGTGATCGAGCCGGGACCACACCCGATGTCTAGGATTTTGGACGTCGGAGTTATGTGTGGTAGAAGGTAGGTGGCGGAGTTGGACGCTGTGCGCCAACTGTGGGTTTTGAGGACAGAGGTGGAGTGGTCGGTTGTGTAGACAGCCATCTCTTTTTTGAGTATTCAGTTTGAAAAACTCAATCAAGGTTGAATTTAGTGCAATTTATAATTTGATGCGTATGCAAAAGTCCGTAAGAAACCAAAGATCGGAATTCCGAACATGATTTCCTAGGTGACTCGCCACTCCACGGGAGTCCGCGTTCGACTTCCGAATCAGCTGGCTCTCTCTACATATATATCCCACTTGACCAGCATAAGTTTTCAACCCTTCAACAACTTTCAATGGCTCCCCGTTACATACCCAAGCAAAATACCGCTCCCAACGTCCCTCGCGACGCGAAAGAGACCTATGACACTCTTAAAAGTGGTGGTGTTGTCATTATTCCAACCGATGTTGGCTACGCACTCTTGACGAGCACACAGGCTGGAATCCAGCGGATTTTCTCGGCAAAAGACCGTCGGGAAGGCCACAACATAGGCATCATCGGGACATACAAACAACACCGCGAAATCCATGTGCTGTCCGAGGCCAAGTTTGAGATGACACGGGTCCTGACAGAAGATATGGCGATGATTGTCGGGATCATTGCCAAATACGATACCGAAAACCTTCACCCGCGTTTGGCAGCCCTCGATCCCGCGACGCTAGCCCAGGTCACCAAGGGTGATACGGTCAGTATCGCAGTTCCCGAGGGCCCGTTCTTGCAGGAACTCGGTCGCCTTTGCGATGAGGACCCCGAGGGCATGTTGACGTTCGGAACTTCCGCCAATCTGACCGGCCAGGGACAACGATTCCGGATTGAAGATATTGAGCCGAAGGTGATTGACGCGGTAGACTTGGTGGTGGATTACGGTCTACAGAAATGGCAGGCGTACAGGCGTGGTGGTGTGAATTTCGATGCAGAGAACATGAAGGTTCTACGGAAGGGAGCTGGGTACGAGGTCTTTCGTGACCGAATGCTAAGATGGTTCCCTCATTTGCTGAAGGATGCCGGCGTAAGCCTTGAGGAGGATCCTGATTTCCAGACTAGCGAGCCTGGAGTTCGTGCACACTAAATTAATCGCTTCCGCCGATTGATCATGTACATAATGTATGGGAGAAGGGTGAACCACTAGGCTCTTCACGGATCCCAAACAATTGAGCCGATCAAGCCGAGCAAGGAGCTGTTCAAAACCCCTGTGGTCTTTCCCCTCCCACATTTAGATTCCGCAACTGTTTTGGATTTCGTAGAGTTGTTAACAGCTCTTCAAAGTGCTATCTGATTGCAGTATAAGAGACGTCGCCTACTAGTCATTGAATTGAGAGCTAGAGCATAATATACAAGTACCATTTCCAATCACCGAAGCTCGTAGTGTGACAAACAAATCCTCTATTGTAATGATATCTAAATACTTTTAAATCCAAGGAGGTAATTGTACAGAAAGGGGAAAAAATGGATAGTGTCCTGATGGAAGATTAAATCTAGTGGAGACTGGTGAACGCGGATGGTTCCAGAGTCTCAAAGAGAGAGACATCAACCGCTGAGTTGGCCGGAATGATCTTCCCGACCCGGCAGCGTCATCTTTCTATCTCCTAATGACGAAGTGATATCTAGCAAGTGAAGTTGACATCATGGCCCTCTAGTGTAAAGCCAGTATATCCAATATGGAAACAGGTCTGAGATGTGTTGCTTAGTTCGCGTATTGGCTCCAGGAACGCAGTCTCTTGCCGTACTATATCATACAAATTAGCAAATAACTCTATACCTACTTCCACACCACAGAACGCAGTCCTAGCAACAAACTCACTCGATGTAAAATAAAAGGTAAGGGTACCATAGCCACGGCGATGAACCCCAGTATGCTCGAGGCCCATCCAATCCCAAGTGCATTCAGCATACGTGGCGCAGCTAGTGGGAGCGCCCCTCCAAACGAACTTCGGAAGAACGTGTTACCAGAAAAGACGCTTGCCGCATAGCGCGGATAGGATTCGCCGAGGTAATTGAGGACGGATTGAAAGGTGAGGTAGAAGCCCGGTGCAAAGAATGCAGTTCCGATGATCGGAAAGATCCAGTGGACGCTGTCGACAGCGGGTTAAAATCCTCTCTAGAGATTATTGACTTCAGTGGCTGTCTTACCTTGCTTGGGATGTCCATGCAAAGATGAACAAGGAAATCGGAATGCAAATTGCCCCTATTTGTCCCGGGACCAGGCGAGCCTCTGGCTCGACAACAACATCTGCATTTGCCACTCGTGGCTGGTAGGAAAGATATAACCACAGGACGTATGCAACGACCGAAATCGATGCTCCAACAAGAATACCGAAGAAGGCAACTGGAGAGAAATATTAGTAGCCCGATCTTCGTACAAAGTCAGCTTAGGAAAGCTCACGGCCTTGCTGAATTGCGTCAAAATGATAAATGCCATTAAAGACTATACGATCACTCCGTTAGTATAACATGCGCAAAACGCTTCGAGAGCTTAGCTTACCGAACGGGAAGAACTCAAACCAAAGGTAGAGGACACCGTAAACTAGCATTGTGTGGACGTTGACAAATAGAATGACTGGGTCCAGACAGGCAAGTTTGATATCATTGCCCATGTCCTTCACAATGCGCAGGGCAAGATTTTCGCTCGGTGACTGAATTTCGGCTTCACTACGGTATGCCGAATTGCCCGTCTGCTCGCGAAGGTGCTTTGCTCGTCGTAGAAGGATATTCGAGGACAGCGTCTCCGGTAGAAAGAAGAAAGTAGATATGGTCGTGAAGGCAGTGATGCCGGAAAGGAGCCAGAGCGTTGCTCTCCAGGTATTCCAGCGCTCTCTGTACGAAAAATCTTCATGTCAGATAATATTCAACAAGTCACAAACTGATGACGAACATTACAAGGGTTCCAAGGATCTGTTTTGTCGAAATTAGTAAAAGCCGTGGATGTCTTGGTGCATGTAGACTGACATACCGGTCCCAGGATAGGCCCGCAGACTCCGCTAACTGCGTATAATGCAATTGCGTAGGGAATCTCAGATGGCCTGTATATTTCCATGAGCGAGGCGCCACCAACGCTGATGGGCGTGCTTCCGATGAAGCCCCCCAGAAAGCGTAGTACCAGAATAGTTTGCAGGTTTTGTGCCAGAGCCGTTCCGATGTTGAGCAAGCAGAAAGCAAGGCAGCTAAGCACATATACCGGCGAACGCCCAATGGTCGACAGGTTTGATAGAGGAGAAAGCTGGAAACACGCATGATTAGTACGTTCCTTCGTGGCCGTGGTCTACTTGAAGCGCAGACATACGATAAGAGGCCCAATTCCGTATGCAATCACAAAGAGTGAAAGCCCCAATGTGCCCTCAGTAGTGGTAGCTCCGAATGCTTCTTCGATGCCCAGTATACTTGGCGTGAAGAGTGCCGATGCTGCATAGAAACCGAAGTTCAAGAGCAATATATTGAGTCCAGCGACCGTCCTTGCCAGTGTGGGCCAGTTTCGAGGGATGTCTGGATCATCAGGGCGAACGAAGTCTACTATGATCCAGCGCTGGGAGTCTGAGCTTGGGAGGTCTTTATCTTCAAGGGTTTTAGATCCTTTGTGGGAAAAGAATCGGCCGTTCGACGCATAGTTGAGCAGCCGACCGAATAGGCTGTTACTAACCAAAATGTTCAGACCCTCCATGGTATGGAAATTTGCTATACACGCTCTCTCAGAGTGCGTCGATTGCATTAAATACTCGCGGACAGAGCGTACAGTAGCCAGTAGCTACTCCGCGGAAGGTGCCGCTTCCTCAAGATGCCGGAATTCCGCACCAAGCTCCTTTCTGAGGCGGCACAGTAACACGCTGCTCAGAAACTGCCTAGGGCCAAGCTGCTAAACAACGGTTTGGGCATTTGAATTATCGATACAAGAAACAAGAAGTATCATAGCCTTTTACTATAAATCATAGAAGTAGGTCCTGAATAGCAAAGGTATATCCATCCATCCCCCTCAATCTGCACGGGACGTTCGGTTTACGTTCGATATCAAACATATGTCCGATCGTCCGAGTCAAGTCGGAGTTCCGAGACTGCGCCCGATTTGGTGGCACTAGAATGAAGGCGCTCCGTGGTGATTGGAGTCCAGTCAGAATATCTACCGAGAATCGCCCGAATATGCCTTCGTGAGATTGCGATTCACTCATCAGGTAAATAACATAGGACGGTGCGATACCGTGAGCATGGCCACGCCCACCACGCCCAGAAAGAAATCTCGTCCTCCGTGCGAGAAAGCCTGCAGCAGTTGCGCAGAGGCTAAAGCCCGGCGCAGTCTCTTAATTTGTGGCTGCTCACGGTGTAGATCGATATCTCCAAACTGTGTTTATGATGCGAAGGCTCCGGCAATGGTGCAATCTGACACGCGCCCAGCACAGGGAGGCATAGGAGTAGAACTCGAATGCCTTGATTATCTCGATGTGCAATGTTTTGCGACTGCACTCTCTGCTTCAGCAACACTATAAACGCCACTTCCTCTGTCGGATGCTGATACTCCTCGTGAGTCGCGTGGTGATAACACCATCTGGTGTCCGCCTGTCCAGCAGTCCCAGAGACAATCTCCATCAGGAAATCCCAAAAAGAACGAGCTCCGCTTCTGAGAAGTTGACTTGACTCCCAGCTCTCAGGCAGACGATATTCGGGCCCTATGGATAAGGCTCTACTTCACGACTACGCTTGGGCGAACTGAGATCCTAAAAGTCGTTCTTCGTTATATCATACAGTTTATTGAGCGGATTCTGATAACTTGTCAGCTTCACTAGCGTCAACTTTTGATGTGCAAAGCATTGGACATACGTTTCTGTCCCCAACGCCCTCAGGACCGCTAACACCCATGAATATGTGCACAAACCGCGAAAAGCATCATTCCAAACTCATCTGTCGCTTGCAACCATCGCTCGATGCGCTTTCTTTTTGCCTCCGAGCCCGTCTCCGGCGATTGCCATAGCTCCGAAATTTGAAGCATTCCATCTTCCCACTTTGAGAGGTAGCGATTGTACTCCTTTGTCCACGAAAGCCGGTCAGGTGCCTCCCACAGTACCTTGCTTTCTGGAGCGAGTGTACTGCTCAGCTCTTTAGATATGAAATTCGGAATACCCTTGTTGAAATTGTACACATTCGTGAAGAGATACATCGTGAGTAAAGTACGTCGCTTGGACGAGGCAATTATCCAAGATTCCCAAGTTGGGGCCATGTGTGACAGTTCTGCTTTGCAGGTCAAACCTGCCTTTGCGGTACGAAAGGCCAAATTTTGTACGGTGATCAAGCTCGAATCATCCACTAGAGACGTATCCCCGATCGGGAAGAAGTAGGCTGTAATTAAATAGATGAGATACGCCTGTAACGCGCATACAATTTCGAGATCGCCTATCGCATCCTACTCTGTGGTCAGTAGCACATTTTCGAAGGGAGAATGAAACAATAGAGAACATAACATACCGCACGGGATATTGTCTCCATCTCCTGTTTGACGGTACTTAATATCAATCCCTCGCTTCCGGCGACTCTGTTCATCCACAGGCGCACCAGAGAAATACAATTGGCCATCGTTTCAGGCATCGGCTTATTGCTGAGTTGCAGTGGATGAATAAACGGTGGCAGGTCATTATTCTCAATGAGACGACGGGGATATGAACGTAGCACGCAGGTAACAAATTGGACAGTGAAGAGGCTGAACAGCTTAGGCACCTCTCCCGTGGCAGAACATAGGTAAGTTCGCAACCAACGATCTCGGATCTCTTCTGCGTCTGTCATTGGCACAAGATCAAGATTGTCAAAGTCCAAGCCAGTGTCCACTGTGGGCGTTGCTTCAGGCTGAGGACCAATAGGTAGTATCTCGGATGCCTGGCCAGAGACGGGGCTAAGGAATTCTGCGGTGGCAACGGCCGCAGAACCCCCCGGAAGGACTGGCTGAAAGCTGAGGCTCTCATCAAGCGAGCTTGTGCTAACCAACGTCGCGGGGTCCCCCAGACCCAGACCCTCCGAGCATACCGAGCCCCCACGATACCGACATTGCTTACCGCGTGCTCGGCACCGCGAGCAGCTCGGCTTCTCGAGATCACACCGAACCTTGGCGGTCGTACAACCCTGGCACGCTTTTTTGCGCGGCTGGGGTTGCTTTTTGTTTTTCATCATTGAATTCAGGTTTACGGCACCATCAAAATTAGCGGAGACCCTTGGGATAATGGAAAAGTAGATGGGGTAGGGTAGGTTGGTCCCCGCGTGCCCGCCAGTGCCACATGGAACTCCGAGACCGAGCACGGAATTCCGAATCACCTCAAGCGACCCAGATGCAGCCCACCGCCCTAGTTCTGTCGGCAATATCAGTACGCGGTGAGCAGGAGGTAGTTAGATCTTGCCTTGGAAAATGGATATTGGCATCGCCGCATTGTATTGACTCGCCGGATACAATTGGTGAGATCTGTGAGATTTTAAATACACGTAGTATTGCTTATTCCGGACCATCTCGGGCTAGTAAGCCCTGAATCATTGATATTTTCATGGGGTTTGGGCTGTGTTTCAATTTCCCATGGGATTCGATAGTGTGGTTCATCAGAATCAACACCCTTTTGGTATTTTTGGAAAGTGTTTCAAGTGACAAATCCAGATTCTGGTGGACTACAAGACATCTACAATTTAAAGAGCCAACATTCCTCAGACGAGATCATATTAAACACCAGAGCATATAATTTCTGGGGATTACCCGATTTCAAATGCAAATGCGCCCCGGAAGAGTAAAACTTAGAGCAGGGGAGACAGACAGAGGGACACACTCAAAATGATAGCAGGATAATTCAAGAAAAATCATTCAGCCCAGAAACAGAAACAGAACGAAAAGTGGACACGCTGAAATAAGAAAAAAAGAAAGCTCTCATCCATGCATAGAGTTCGCTTGAAACAGAAAAGGCGACTTGTGGAGCAGGACGTATAGGGCCCTGTGATGAAGTGGGTGGTTGGGAAAGGGACAGCAAATATTAATAACACAGTATTCCGAAATCACGACTATAAATTTTGCAGATTTTCAGAGCGTCGTAGACGAGCAGACAAAAGCGCTGTGATGATCGGATTACAGAAGACCGGAAAGAACAGCCTCAGTAGCTGGGAACAACACTGTTAGCATATACCCGTTGAAGATCGTGTTATGGAGAGAGAATTGATAACATACCAGAATTGATATACGGCCGCTTCAGGTCCAAATTGACGCCGAACCGGCGCTCAAGCTCCTGCTTGATGCTCTTCTTCGTCACACTCATCAAGTCAGCCGTGCGCAGGATCTCACGAATCTCGGCGAGGATCGCGTCATCTGACGGTAGGTGACTCAAATCCTCCATGCTCATGTCCATGTCCATATGATGGCTCATCATCTCGGAGGGTGTCACAGACATACGAGATCCAGAAGCAAGCAGTGGCAAATCGAGCTGAGAGACAGGGCGCGAGCCGGCGAAGCCGTACTCAGACTGTGACTGTGCGAAGGGGTGCGCACGAGTACCGTAAGAGTAGCCAGAGACCTCGGAGTGGTCGTCGCGGGAGGTCTGTCCCTCTTGCGCCTCCCACAGCTCCATCTGATACTCCTCCCAGCGCTTCTTGGGGATCGAGGCTGGGTCAAACTTGCCCTCGTCGGAGATGACAACCTTGCGGCCCTTTTCTCCGGTGATGATACGCGTGTTACCCCAGGTGAAGTCGTCCATGTGCCAGAAAGAGTAAAGAGGCAGAGCGAGGGTGAAGACGGGAATGGCAAGAATGTAAATGAACATCCAGCCGATCATCTCCCACTTACGACGAACAATGAAGATGAATGCCTGAAGACCGTAGATAACACCAAGCAACACGAACGCTGTCCAAGGAATGACCGAGCTGTCGCGCACCAGCCAGACAATCAGGTAAATGATATACGCAACGGTGACGGGCTGGATGATAGTACTGAGCAGATCAACAAAGACAATGAAACGCATACTGAAGCAGCAGAAACCGCACAGCTGTTGGAGGGGAATCAGTTCAATCAAGTTGTGCACAGTCGAGTTGATCCATCGGCGACGCTGGGACAGGAACACGGCAAAGCTCTCAGGGGCAACGGTCCAAGCATGGCAGCGGAAGATGTACTTGGTCTTAAACTTGGGGTGATGCTTGAGCAGGAGTGTAGTGAGGTATCGATCTTCACCGAGGTGGAGCAAGTTTTTCATGTGCAGGGTATCCACGCGAATTTCGGAGTAATTATCAACGACCTCCTTGCTAACAAACAAGGGTTTACCGCTCTCCGCTGAACGGACACGGTACATAGTGAAACAACCGGGCAAACAAGTGACGGATCCGAAGAGACTCTCGAACGCTTTTGTCAAGTTATGCGAGATGTAGTATTCGTACACTTGAATCATCGTAACCATGGACGTCTTGGCATTAGATAGAGATGTCTCACCACAAGCAGCGATGAGGCGAGTGTCAGAGAGGAAAGCGGAAACGAAGCGTGTAGCAGAATCTTGGGCAACAACGGTATCGGCATCGACTTGCAAGATGTACTCGTAGAACGTCGGATTGACACCAATGATGTTTCGAATCTGATGGTGCATCTCAAGCTCCATAGGGCTCATTGGCAGGTTGTAGTGGACACGGTTGAGGAAACGCATGAGAACCATCTGGGAATCACGCTTGCCACGGTTACCAGGGCGAGACACTTCAGAAGGCTTGCCAACCTTGACCACAACCAGGTAGGGAACGATGTGACCTTGAACCTCGTAGAGACCGGAGTAAATCTTGGCCATGTTGTGTTGTTTCATACCCTCACCCAAACTCTCAAAGCTGAGAGGCTCGGGATCAACAGACTCGGGGACACCCAGAATGTCCAGGACGATCCGGGGAGTGGGCCGATCGTTACCCTGTCCGATAATCATACCGTCACAAATGACCAACAGAAGCTTGCGCTTGTCATCATATTGCATGCGGGCCATGGAATCAATGGCACGACGAAGTGAATCTTCATCTTCAGTATATGCTGGCACTTGGCAGATGATGAACTTGTCGAGATTCTCAGGCAGATTCTTCTTTCCGAACTGCAAAGCAGCCAAGAACTTGAACAGAATGACAACACAAATCATGATTGAGATGGCAAGAATGAAGTACCGAGCGAACTGGCATCTGGCCGAGTTACGGGTATCGACGTGCCCAACGAAGAACAAGTTATCCAGGCAAAGCTGCATCCTCGCGCGCATGGCCGCATCAATTTCAAGCTCGTTCCAATACCTGGTCACATCCGTACCGGATTTTTGCTGGAAGATAGTGACGAGGAGCGGGCTCATGTAGTTGGTGTTGACGTCCCCGCTGGGGGTCTTGCCTTTCGGATAACGGGGAATACGAGGACCAGCAATGTAGTAAGTCAAATCATAGACCTTCCCGTCGATACTGGCAATGTTCTTGTTCTCGTCGTCTGCAAGGGTTTTCATATACTTTTCAGTGTATCCGACGTAGCCCTTTTTGTAGTTCGCACGCATCATGACCATCTGCTCATAGAACCAATCCGCACGAGGATCGTCAGTCCAGTAACGGAAGTCATGGTACTTAGCGTTGACATCGTAATCGGAGGTAGAGGTGGTAGTAGCAGAATCGTTCATGTTGGACCGGTAATCCAGAGGCACGCTGGGATCCACATGTCCATCTACACCTTGGCACAGTGCTGACACCTGGACGGGGAAGAGGTTGGTGGCATCGGTACCAGCGTAGTTCTTGAGAGATTTTTGTGGAACAATATCAGGGTAGTGGGCAGGCATGAAGTCGCCCAAGTTGAAGACCACACCCCGAATTGCAACATAAGAGCTCGCGCTACCCTTGCCATTGTGGTTGCTGAGTTCACCTTTTGAGTAGACATGTTGAGTTGGACAAACCAATCCAGGGAAAGCGACAATCATGAAGACTGCGACACCACAGGCAAACCAAATGATCATGTTGATGGCGAGCTTTTCACGCCACGCAACACGCACATCCTTGCGCTTCATACGGCCGATCCATTTGATCAAAAAGTCAGGGATGAAGAAGGTCAGCAGGTAGACCAACGCCATCCAGCGCTTGCGAGAGCCTGAGACCGCAACGTCGTCCACTTCCTCCATGTTCTTCTCATTACCCTTCTGCAGCATCTCTTCCTTAGTCTCAAAATTCCGGAACATATCACCCGAGTTGAAGGCCGAGGCACCTGCATCGGATTTGCCGTCTAGCTCCCGGCTGCCGAAATAACCTTGTTTGGACTCATCGCCATAGATGAAAGCACCCGGCGATTGATCAGACGGGTGCAAAAGACGGACCTTGGTATCGGCTCCGCCGGCTTGGTAACCAACATCACCTTCATCAGAGCCACCAATCTTGTTGTAAGCGGGAACCACTCGTTCTCCAATCTTGGCGAGATCAGCCCAGCATCGCTCGCTAAGGAAAACACCAGTGCTTCCCACGCGAGCTTCGTTACCGGGCCATCTTCTTTCATCCAAGACGACCTCCGACTTTTCGCGGTCACTACCAACCACGACGTTGCCAATCTCAGCCAGCCCTAAGAACTCCGCGAACGGGAGGAAGACGCTGAAGTCGGCGTTTCGCAGCCGCGAGCTGATCTCGGCGATGCCAAAGGTTTGGACTTGCATACGAACGCATTTACTGTCGAATTGGTTCGCAATGCGGCGATCGTTGGGCTTGAGACAGATGACAAAGTAGGGGTTAAGGTTTGGTGACCTCAAGCTCTTGTTGATAATCTCAAGACCCGAAAGAAACTGGCCAGCTGCACCCTGTACATGGCCAGTCATGAGACCACTCTTACGACCAGCCACGCTGCGTCTAGAGCTGGCCGCCTGGCTATCATGGTCATCCGGCTCTTCGCTCTCGCCACGGTCCGAGAACATTTGGCGGGCCTGTTGGTCGTGCTTGCGACGGGCCATGCTGGGCATGCGTAGTGGCTTGGAGGAGACCTGGGCTTGCATGATGGCAGTCTTTTCTCGCGGATGGGAAATCGTCTGCAGTGCCTCTTGTCCGAAGAGTTCACGAACAAAGTCACTGCGAGTCGACTTCATGAGATTCATCAAGTCACCGGAGATGACTTCTCCGTTCTCCTCAATTAGACCAGTGACAGAGTAGTCTACCTCACCAGCAAAGTGTTTGACAGTGAATGCAGTTCGGGCCTGAGAGAGATACCCAGTGCTTGTAGTTCCGCCACCACCCACAGAGATCGCGGGGTTCTTGCCTTCGAAGCGCTTGCGAACGCTCTCGAGGAATTGGGCGTCGCTGCGGCCACGACGGGTTTGGTCGTCCAAGATGCTCAGCAGACCATTGCCATGCTTTAGAAGACCACGAACAGTATCGGTGTTGTCAAAGTAGCTGGTTGCTGCGACTGTAATCTCCTCGCGATCCAGAATATCAGCCTTGTGATCGAAGAATGACTGCAGGCAGTAGTTGTAAAGGGACTCTGTCGCAGCGTTGCTGAGGAGCTGGTCGAGAGTCGAGCCAGTAGCCGGGGCTTGCGCAAAGCCTGGGAAATCGACGATTGAGATGGTGTTGGCAACGCTGTCTTCCGCAGCGCAAATCTTTTGATTGACGGTCTCAATCACGTAGGTGACGAGGAGCGAGTAGATGGTTCGAGCGAATGCATCTGCGTTGTCTCGAGCACCTCGTGGATCCAGCATGACCGTCACGCGCTCCCGGTGAATGGTCTTCGTCTTGTAACCCAAGCTATTCTCCAAGGCCTCCACACTCAATCCCAGGAAAGCAGCGACGTTGCCGAGAGCATCCTTGTTTCTCACAACGGTAACTGTCTCACCACCCTCGTGGGAGTAACCACCACTCTCCTCGGCCGTGGTGGTGGTCGATTGTCCAGACATGAAATCCAGCTGACCAATGTGCAGGATACTAGCTAAGATCTGGCAAATCTCGGCAATCTCCCCGCGAGAGAACTCAAGTTTCCGCAAGGCGGTCTTGAAGTGTTGGAAACCCTCGTGATCGTTCACACCGACCTTGAGCTGAGTCGGATGGCCTAAATACCGCCATCGCTTATGGCTCACCGAGTCGGATGCACGTTTGCTGCCGGTGTTGATATGAATGGAATTGTCGAAACCCAGGTGGGCCTTTTCGGCCGCACTTGTGCCGGCAAGGAGGTAGTATAGAACATGGAAACTGCGCTCGCCAGTCGGCACAGACGAGATGCGGCTTCGCTCCAATCGATAGTCGATGATCTTACCACCAATCAAGGTGGGGTTCACAGAGGACGAGCCATCGTACTGCAGTTCGAGGAACAGACCGGCCTTGGAGGCAGTCGGGGTGGTCACAGATTTGGTGGTTGTCAGGGTGTCAAAGACAAAGGCTGCGTATGAAAGTTTCGAGGACAACGGGGTCGAGGAAAAGGACAGGAACGAGGAAAGTAGGTGGGAGCGAATGGTTGTTTTACCCGAGCCACTCTCTCCACTGAATTGAGCAGAGTGCAAGTTAGCGGCTTATTTCGTGATGCTCTTGCAAACATGTCTACTCACAGAAACACTACAGCCTGGTTCTCCCCACGCGCTCCCAACCGGGTAAAAGCGCGACGAGCAAGATCCTCCGCTTCTCCAGCAGCACTGCCTTCCTTCTCACCATCTGGGCCCTTTGTTGCTGATGTGTACGTGTTAAAGGAGATCAATGCTTGGGACGACAGGCGAGCAGTGGGTAGTCCGACATGGAAGCTGTTCAGATAGTTAGCATGCTATTTCCCCCTGGATATGATCAACTCCATCGATCTAGAACATACCGACTGGCGAGATGAGCTGTCAAATGGGTATCCGACTGAAGATGTGCGGGGAGCGAGGGAAGTGAGGACTGGGCGTGAGCCGGAGCGTTCCCGGTGGTATTGCCCGCCATGATGGAGGAGGCTATTGACCTCTCCGCAGTAAGGCCGATCGGATAGAAAAGCGAGTGGATGAAGGGCAGTTAGATGGGCCCTCTCACACGGAGTAGAGAAACGACCGTCAGAGCGCAGGCCGTGCCAAAGTCTTTGACACGCCTCGGAATGAACGTGGAGTCAAGAATGCACGCCGGAATGAAACCCCCTTAGCGATTACAAGGAAATGGGGGACATGAGGCGGTTGGTGGCAGAAATGGCGTCGTACTGGGAAGAGACAACGCCGAGCCAAAGGTTGATGCAAGAGAAACGAGTGAAAGCAGCAGAAATCCAGATGATCGAAAGGGCCTGAAAGGAAGACAAAAGCCAACAAGCCTCGGGGATCGCAGAAAAAGATAAGCGGGTGTGGTTTGTTCGGTCTGGGGCACAACAGACAGTGTAAGTTGGTATGGGGTGTATTATTTTCGATGCTATTGTTACTGCTAGTATTGGTCTACGCCTCACAGAGCTAGTAATTATGGAAGGGAATGGATCGTGGTGGAGGGGGGTGAAAAGTCCTCCCGGTACGTGTGGTATTACAATTTGCAAATATGCCAAAATCTTGAAATTCGATTGGGTGTTATGAGTACCGCTTGTTTTTTTTTCTCCTTGGAGAGCGGTGTTTGGTACACAATGGGGCCCACTAGTGTAGAGCTGAGGGGGATGTGCAAGACATTGCCAGAGACTAGCTTGGGCTATATGTACGTGATGCTGTATTTAGAATTCCATGACGCTGCTTGCCAGGTGCTGTTCTCGTGTACACATCATTGGGGTTGTATTGAAATAGTGGTATGCCATATATTGTGTGTGCTGTTTACTGTAAACACACTTCCCAGCTAAATCTGGGTAAGGGTCTCAGGTAAACAGAGGCTCCACTTGGTCGGGGGGCTCCTAAAAGGGTTCTGGTCCCTGGGGTGAGTGAGCAAGGCACTCGGACCAGCCCGGTTCCATGGAACAACTTTACATGTGTACAGGCTGAGCTGTACCAAGGTAACAGTTAGGGTAAAGGTAGCATAGCTATA
This sequence comes from Penicillium sp. F50, assembly GCA_037356195.1. NCBI lineage: Eukaryota > Fungi > Ascomycota > Eurotiomycetes > Eurotiales > Aspergillaceae > Penicillium > Penicillium sp. F50. The sequence goes on along the minus strand of JAYXSA010000054.1, from coordinate 1,987,984 downwards.
GATAGCTCACAACTTTGTGTAAGTCTTTTCATTGAGACCATATCGTTTCAGCAGGTACAGTATGTCAAGGCTTCCCTTAGGGTTTTCCCTGCCGGCTCCTTACTGTCCAGTGTCCAGCCGATGCATCCACTGCAGATTGCATTAATAGTAACATGTCAGAAACCGCGCGATCGCTCTTGGCCGAGGGCCCAGACAAGAGTCAATGATCCGACCAGGGTCCACTCGAGGTAAATCTGTCGCTGGTGAGTGGACACGAGAGAACCGATCGCTTTTAGCCTTGGAGGTCCGACTGCGGACTCTAGGGGGTTCGTGGCTGAACATGTTTTTTTTTTGGGTAGCACGGTCGGCAACAATGATATGCTAAGCCAATCGTGAATACAAAAAAAATTGTACGCAGTACATGGGAGAGGGTGGTGGGTAACCAAGTTAGGTTGTACTGAAGATATATCCTGCAGTCTGTTGGAAACCACAAATTCTTGTCTTGTGTACTCCGTATCTTGTCACCATCCTTGGAGTGGCAATTGTTTGGAACGGCAGCCCCTTTGTGAGACATCCAAATATAGAAATATAGCACCCACCACCAACCACTCCGTAAGGTTGTAAATACTATAGTCGCTGCTAACCGGGCCTAGTTCCAACTGGCTTGCATATCCACCAGCTTTTCGCTTGTGGCCGATTGGTTGCCACTGTGAAGCAGACTTGGTCGCCCGCCTGACAATGTGATATGCTACTCATTAGAACCTGAGTCCAGTCGTCCACAAATTAAAAATTCAAGGCTATCGTGCCACTGTGAAAACTCATTGGGGACCCTCCGGTATTGAACGACTCCGGGAGCGCGGAGTACTTCACTCCTAAACGACAGTAAACGAGAACCTTCCTCAATGGTTACATAATGCTGGCAAACAAAGTGAACCACCACTCACAGAAACACGGAGTCCCTGGAAAAATGTGAGCACAGGGCAAAGTTGGACCCCCCAAGGAATCATCTCATTCCTCGTCACTTGTCAAATGAAAAATTCCCCACTTAATTTGGGTGCATTGCAACCAGAAAGAATTACGACTCCCCCCCTCAAAAGCTTAGGACGAGTGGTTCAGATCCCAGTCGCAGCCGATCGACAGTGGTGTCCACGCCCCCTGTAATTTTCACAAGCCGCTGTATTGGCCGATTCATACGGTACAAGTGTACCAAACAGTCCCCGTTCCACCTTTTCTCAGTTTCTCTCCACGCCCATCGCCTTCTTGCTTAAGGCATATCTCCCTTTTCTCTCTGGTTGTTGGTCGACCGTTTCTAGCAGGCCTGTGCCTTTCCTCGTCACCAGCTGCGCATTTTCCTACGACTTTCTTCATCTTTGTCTTTCACCCTTCACTCGCTTAGGAGTTCCCTGCCTCCAAGTCGCTCGCTCAATTCTCCGGAGTATACACCCACGGAATCCCGCTTTGTTGACACGCCAACTTCCTCCCGATACTCGCTACGCTTGCTCTACCTGCGATTCGACGCGTTACCTGATTCTCATGCCGCTGTGATATTCTCCAATTTTTACTAGACCGAACATCATAGTCGGACTTCCTGTCCCTCCTGGTTCGCCATGTCGAACCGTTACTCGGTCTTCTCCACACAGTCCAACGGGTTCCCAGCTGACCCTCGGCCGGCTTCCCAGCACACCTCCCAGGTGTCAACTACCACGTTGCTAAATGCTCTTCACTCGTTCTATTCAGCTGGTCAACCCTACCAGCTGGATTCGGGCACCAGTCTGGTCGTCAACACATGGGTAACTGCCGCTACTATCTTGCCAGACGGCCGTAATGGGGCGACAGTGGACCGTGACCTGGCCGTCCGGGCTTGGGAACATGCCCGGAGGCGAGCCGAGGATGGCTGTATCATTCTAGGGTGTGTCCATTATTCAGTCCAAGAACATCCACCGTATCTGGTACTCCGCTAACACATCAGTAGCTCGCTGCACCAATCGACTCCCTCGCTGTTGGAGCCGTTCCTGACTGCACTGCCAGTCTCCACCCCGGAGACAGCCTACACATCTCTCGCAGCGCTGCGACCGTTCCTTTCCGCTGTGACTTCGTTCAATCCGTCGTACTCGCTACATTCGGCTTTCTCCGCCTCTTATACACTGACTCTGCAAGGCACAGTGATTGGCCTGTCTCTTGCCCTGTCCACCTCTGGCATCAATGTTCGCAAAGGTCTCTTGGAGATTCCCAGTGAGGCCGGCTTCCGCGCATTCGATGTCTTCTATTACCTCCTGACTTCTGCTTCTACGCCTGCGGAGCGCGAATTCCTGGACCTTCAAGAACTTTCCAATTATTCTCTGCTCAATCGATCGGGCACTTACTCGCCTCCTTCCTATCTACCCACTGCCGACGATGCAGCTGCAGCTGAGGATCTGCGTGCCAATCTCAAGGCAATTGGGATCAAAGGAGCATCACTGCGAGGCCTGCTCTCCGTTCTCGCGGGTCTGCTCAAGCTGGGCAATGCCGCTGGGCTAATGGTGGATCAGGAGGAATTGGAAGAGGTCTGCGAAGACGTTGGCGGGCTCCTTGGACTCGACCCTGAGGTCTTGCTGCACAAGTGCTCGACCGATGAGCGTGAGGTTTTGATCGCTGGAATATACGAAGCCCTTGTTGACTGGGTCATCTGCAAAGCCAACGAGGCCATTGCAGCCGAGATACAGAATGCCCTGGAGAACAACTCCAGCACTGGTGGAGGTGCGGCCCATCATGCCAATGAGGATACTGTTGGTCTGACAGTCGTCGACATTCCGCGCCCGGCATTGGGTAAAGCTATTGCTATGCGGGGAGTTTTTGATGATGAGCTGGGTCTCAATGCCGAGATGAAGGAAGATGGCATTGCCCTTCCAGCTGTCGGTCTGTCTGTTATCAATGAAATGAATGCCGCCGTGGCTCAAGTCGAGCCCGACCTCGGCATCATGACTGGTGCCGCTGGCCGCGAATTCGAACATGACCTGGACAAGCGCCAAGGTGTCTTGGAGAAGGTTGGAATAGAAGCTGACGCAGACTCCTTCTTGCGTCAGCTCTTGTTCCCCGTTGAAAGTGAAGGTATCACACTGGGAAAGCGGGGACGGTTCGATCTAGCCACCACCTTGGGTAGCAGTCGTGTCTGGTATCACTTATCTATTCATGCCACGGATGACCTTCCGGAACAGCTGAGTGCTGGTACTGCGGCCTGGTCTGCGGGCGCAGTATCGCGCCAATTGAGGGATTGGCGACTGCCCGAGTGGGCCAACCGGCGCCTCAAGCAGCTCGACTTCACAGCGGACTTTGATGTGGAAGAATTCGTTGCTCGCTATGCCCGACTTGGCTGCACTGACGGTCAGGATGGTGTCGAGAACTGGATCCTCGAAAGAGGTTGGAGCAACGGGGATGCCGTTGTTGGTCAACAGCGTATCTGGATGAGAGAGGGTGCGTGGTGGGAGGCAGAGTCAATGCTCGACCTCAAGCCCGAAGAGATGCCCGCGAACCCCTTCGGATACGGCGCCACCATGTACGAACCCGGTTTCACACCTGACGGCAACCCCATGGGCGAAAGCTCCAATCTTTTGGGAGCTGATATGATGATGCACAATCAGAGTGTTATGGCGCCAAGTGTTGTCATGGGTGGTGCCAAATCTATCGCTCCTACTGGAATCACTCACACAGGCGGTGGTGACTATGGTCTTGGCCACAAGGGTGATGATAACAAGGGTGACATTGCCTACTACGATGACTATGGCCGATATATCGGCGATCTCGACCCCGAATTCGGCGACCCCAAGCACATTGAGAAGAAGAAGATCTCGATGGGTCGTCGCATTTGGGCTGGCCTTGTCTGGGCTCTGACATTTTGGATCCCGTCTTTCGTTCTTCGGTATATCGGTCGCATGAAACGTCCGGATGTTCGTTTTGCCTGGCGAGAAAAGCTCGTCTTGGTTCTCATTATCTTGCTCTTCAACGGAATCGTCTGCTTTTACATTATCGCTTTCGGTGACCTCCTGTGCCCGAATAAAGATAAGGCCTGGAATAACAAGGAAGTCGGTTGGCACACTCAGGACGACAACTTCTTTGTCAGTATCCATGGCCGAGTGTACGATATTTCCAAGTTCTGGAAGCTCCAGCACAGCGACACCTCGATCGAGACTACCTCGTCCAACATGGAGCCTTTCGCAGGATTGAACCTGGACGCCTATTTCCCCCCTCCGCTCACTCAGTACTGTGGCAGCTTTGTCACTGATGAGTCGATTCAATTGTTGAACAACGACACTGATGCCGTGCTATATTCAAATGCAAAGCACAATTGTGGTCCCCGTAACTACCCTCAGACCACTACGAAGCTCCACAAGATTACCTGGTATGCAGATGTGTTCTTGCCTAAGATCGCCGATTACTACAAGGGTGAACTGGTCTGGTCGAAGAGCACCATTGAGAAGCAAGCCAATGACTATTCCCGGTATTGGGTCATTGTCAATCAGAAGGTTTATGACCTGACAGACTACTTCTATACTGCCAAGACCGAAAACAACCTCGACTCATACAATTTCTTGCCAAGTTCTGTGACCACTCTCTTCAAGAATTATCCTGGACAAGATGTGACGGACAAATGGCAGGATACCCAAGACTTCCGGAATGCGCAACGCTGTCTTGACTATGTTTTCTACAAGGGCAAAGTTGATTTCCGTGACAGTCCCAAGTGTACTGTGAACAACTGGATTCTTCTGGCCTTCACCATTCTCATTTGTTCCGTGATTCTCGTCAAGTTCCTGGCAGCCCTGCAATTGGGATCCAAACGTCGACCGGCACCCCAAGACAAATTTGTCATTTGCTTGGTTCCTGCCTATACCGAGGGCGAGGACTCGCTTCGAAAGGGCCTGGACTCACTGACTGCTCTACAGTACGACAACAAGCGAAAGCTCATCTTCGTTATTTGTGACGGCATGATTGTTGGTGGTGGCAATGACCGTCCGACCCCGAAGATTGTTCTCGACATTCTTGGCGTGGACCCCAAGATGGATCCCCCAGCTCTGCCCTTCAGGTCTGTCGGTCAGGGTAGCGACCAATTGAACTACGCCAAGGTCTATTCTGGTCTGTACGAGTATGAGGGCAACGTCGTCCCGTACATTGTTGTGGTCAAGGTCGGCAAGGAGTCCGAGCAGCGCAAGTCCAAGCCTGGCAACCGTGGTAAACGAGACTCGCAAGTTCTGCTCATGCACTTCCTGAACCGTGTCCACTACCGTGCCCCCATGTCACCTATGGAGTTGGAAATCTTCCATCAGATCAACAACATCATTGGCGTAGATCCTGAGCTGTATGAATACTGCTTCATGGTCGACGCTGACACCAGTGTCAAGGAAGATTCGTTGAATCGCCTGGTTGCTGCGTGTGCAGCTGATGCGAAGATCGCCGGTATCTGTGGTGAGACTAGTCTTCAGAACGAGGAGCGAAGTTGGTGGACCATGATTCAGGTTTACGAGTACTATATCTCCCATCATCTGGCCAAGGCCTTTGAGTCCTTGTTCGGCAGTGTCACTTGTCTTCCTGGATGGTAAGTTTTACTCCTCATATTCCAGACAAACCCACGCTAAGTATTATCTAGTTTCTGCATGTATCGTCTGAGAACTGCGGACAAGGGACGCCCCCTCATCATTTCGGACAAGGTTATCGAAGAGTATGCTGATATTGACGTTGACACTCTGCACAAGAAGAATCTGCTGTCTCTGGGTGAAGATCGTTTCTTGACAACCCTCATGACAAAGCACTTCCCCACCATGCGCTACAAGTTCATTCCTGATGCATTCGCGAGCACTGCTGCTCCCGAGACTTGGAGTGTCCTTGTCTCGCAGCGTCGTCGCTGGATTAACTCGACTATTCACAATCTTGTTGAACTGGCAGCTCTCAAGGATCTTTGTGGCTTCTGCTGTTTCAGTATGCGATTCGTCGTCCTCGTGGATCTTCTCGGAACCATCATTCTTCCCGCCACCTGTGTCTATCTGGGCTATCTCATCTACCGCGTCGCCAGTCACACTGGTCCTTTCCCCATGATCTCCATTGTCATGTTGGCTGGTGTCTACGGTCTTCAGGCTATCATCTTCATCGTTAAGAGACAGTGGCAACACATTGGTTGGATGCTTATCTATCTCCTGGCCTTCCCTATCTACAGTTTCGTGCTCCCTCTCTATTCGTTCTGGAAGCAGGATGACTTCACTTGGGGTAACACCCGTGTGGTTATCGGCGAGAAGGGTGACAAGCGTGTCATTGCCGTGGAAGACGAGGGCTTTGATCCCCGCAGTATTCCTCTGCAGCGCTGGGATGACTATGCCTTGGCTAACAACCTTCCTGGCCGCCGTGGTGAGGTCGGTGCCAACCAAGAGAAGGTCCACTACACTGGTCGCTACGTGGATGAGCATGCCATGGAGATGGACGACATGCATTCGCAGTACTCCTCCGTCCGGCCAGCATCGACCATCCTGACTGGCTTCCCCGGTCAAGGTCGCCACGTTAGCCCATACATGCCCCCGCAGTCACCGGCTCCTTTCGTTGGAGGCAATGTGGCTGGCAACCGCAACTCGCAGATGACAAGCCTTTCCCGCTACACGGACTATCCTCAGATGGGCGGTCATCCCGCAGCTGCTTCTCGGCATATGTCCGTTGGCAACCTCAGCGCGTACCAGGAGAACCCTGGCCACTCCAGCCGTCACAGCATTGGGTTGATGCAGAGCAGTGAGAATCTCCTCGCAGCCTCCCGTTCGCGCAGCCCACTGGGCCAGCTCCCTTCGCGACCTGCCAGCACTGCCTTTGATTTCCGTGCTGCTAGTGGTCCGGATGAGATTGCTATCACTGAGGCGATCCGCCACTGCCTCTCTGAAGTGGACCTTGACACTGTTACGAAAAAGCAAGGTAAGTCATGATAATTACTTTTCCATTGTAATCTCTCTCACTCACAGGACTAACAAAACACCACAGTCCGTGTCCTTGTCGAACAACGCCTGCAGACCTCTCTCTCTGGCGACAAACGAGCTTTCGTGGACCGCCAGATCGACCACGAGCTTGCCAATATGTGATCGCCCGACGCGCATCGTCTCTAATCTTCGCCCCTTTTTGTAATATGCATCTATCAGCGCACGTTTGTTCTTCCTTGATCTAAGAAGAAAATATTTCGGCATGTCTGGCGTTACGTGGGATTGACTGTATTGGGCTTGCCATTTCCACTGCTCCTTGGTTGTCGTTTTCTGCTTATATCTACTAGTCCTGTCATGCTCCTTTTTCTTTTCTCTCTTCTCTTTGCTCTCTTTTCTTAACTCTTTTCTTGAGCAGTGCACTTTCAGCGAATACAGTACTTAGCACGGGGCCTGGAGGCTCTTAGCCTTAATGACCAAGCAATATTGGTGTTTCACTTATCTGCCGAATTGCACTTTCTAGTAAAAATCAAAAAGATTAACATAATCTTTTTCGTAACTGTAATATTAGGACCTGTGATTTACCACATCTACTTAGTTTTGCCGCTCCGGGCCTAGCGACCTAGCACCTTAGAGTCACTACGTGATCTAATGCAGCCATAGCTTCTTCTCCGGACCGAAGACTATACCTTTTGGTGACCCTGGACAACATAATAGCAAGCTTCAGGCAGAAGACCTAAAAAGGAAGCTTAATAAACGTCACGTCTATCACAAACGATTACATAGCTGTTCCGCATGTAATCCCCATCCTGCATATTCCGCCATATGTCCCAAAGCCCCTTTAGGGAACACTTCATCCAGCCCAAAAACGGTGGATCTGGCTCTTGCCACGCCTCAACAAGCTTCACATAGTGACTGACCCGGGGTCGCATCCCTCCTGGACATTCCTCGGGAATTGGAGCATTTTTTAAGGACTGAAGACTCTCCGCATCAACGACGATGAACATTCGGTAACTAGGAAACCTATCGGCCATGTCCCGCTCATTCGCCCAGGCTTCAAAGTGAGACCGGACCTGGTCTATCGACGCTCCGTCGAACTGGACGGCATCTTCAATGATACGCGGCTCGTACTTAGCCCATATTTCATCGAAGACAGCTATGTCGTCTTCATTTACTCTGCGACTTTCCTCGAGCAGAGCTTGGTATTCCTTGTAAAATCCATCCTTGACGTATGCCATGATGAGGTCGACTATCGCGGGGAAAGCGGCTTCGCATTGCGCGGTGTAGGTTGTGCGGTAAATTGTGAAGCCTCAAGTTGGTTCTGTTGACTTGAGCCATGCGCAGATGATATGGAAGCCAGGGATACAAGTTTCTTGATAATTGGACCCCAGACATGATGGAGATGGTAAGATGGTTGATGGTGAGCGGCAGATTAGATATGAGGGATAACGTAGTCCACAGCCGATCGGGACACTCCGAACACCATACTTAAGCGCAATTTTTAGTTCACAATAATCAACAACGAGAAGATAGCTCTAAATGGAATTTTTTAGATATGCTTTTCCTAGTCTTAGAACCACTCTAACGTAGCTTATATATCTAGGAACTAGTTAATTACTGCGATTACTAAAAATACGCTCCAGTCGAGTAGAAGTGATACATATTTATGTAGTAATATTAGGACCTGTGATTTACTACATCTAGTTAGTTTTACCAGTCCGGGCCCAGCGACCTAATATAATATTTTACCACCTCTCCTCCTATCGCTCCGATATAAAAACAAATAACGCCTGCCCTCTCGACCTCCCTTTTCTCTTCCTACTCTCTCCCTTTAACTCCTAAGGGAGTGACTGTGCTCTATTCTACGAAGCTATCTAGGTCTTCTTCTACCGGTGAGCCTTGTTAGCGATAAATTCCGCCTTCTGCAGCTATAAATAAACAATCGTTCACCAATCCCATCCATCTTCCCACATCCTCGGACACAATCATGCCGACCACACGGAGTCAGGCCAAGCTATCCGATACCAGCCCAAATCTCAAACAGGGTGTTCATGATCCTATGATCGAATGGCTAGACTTGGACTTTTCAGAGACGTCACTTATGAAGTCAACGAACTGGAGAGATTGTCTGAATGAGATCCAAGCAGTCGAGGGATGTCACTCTATAACCTTCGCATACCCCCTCGAAACGCCCAATAGGCTATGGATTATTATCCGTAAGGTCCTGAGTAAAGATAAATAGAAGAGAGGCTAATCATATATAACTAGAGTGGTTATCAGAAACACATCGAAATAGATTCCTTAGAACAGATCTATTTGCCCATAACGCTAAGACGACTCTTTATAGCGACATCGTCTATTCTAGTTATCGAGTTGACTACTCTATTGGCAAAGTGATCTCCGCGGGCTTCCCATTTTCTCCCGATCCAAGACAAATCCACGAAGTCTGGATGGCCTACTTTCCTGTCTACACGTTAGACGCTGAAAAGAAGCGAGAGCGTTGGCTGCCTGGATTAATGAATTTCTACGAGAGAGACGAAGAGTCTGATCCGATGGCCGGGATTGTTAGTCAGGATATTGCCTGGCTATCTGGGGAGACCAATTACCAAGGGGTGCAATGCCAACGCCTTGTGTGGTTTATGGAGTGGAAGTCTAAGGAGGCGGAAGAGCTCTACAAATCGACCGTGCGATGGGTTAGAGAGACTGAGGGCAACGGCAAATCCCGCAAGCTACAACTAAAATTCGATATGTTCATTGAGGACTTGAAGAGCCTTGGAATGGTCGGGTATGAGACGTGGCATGCTCACTTTGAAGACATCCGAGACGCGCTCGATAGTGCTAGATAGAGAATGAAAACTCACTTGTCCCACGGGAACGCAGAGTCATTATCCCCGTCCATGTCGAGATCGTCCATGCCGATACCTTCCACGTCGATCGTTTCGTTTCCAGCTTTTCCCCGCATGAAGGTGCGCCGTGATCCATCTTGATCCTCTAGCAGGACCGACCGTCCAGTAACAGGTCCTGAGACCCTCTTACACTAAACGACGTGAAAGGCCTTGCATTTAATCCGAAGTTCTTTAATTTCTTCGGTGACAGCACTCCAGTCTCCAATATCTTCAATTGATGACAACTCGTTTTTGAGATATGCCCGTCGTATAGAGAAGCCCCTTTAGTAATGTTAGCCTTCCTATCCCGAGACAGTGACCTCATACAAACTGACATGACAAGGATGTATCGGTTTTTGGTACAACATCGAGCCCCCTTTATGTTTCTATGGGCTGGAGTAGTTCGAAATGATCCGAAAGAACGCAGTCTAGGAAATTTGGACATTTCCGGGTAACATTTTGTTTTGGATGGGTCTCAGAGATAAACAGCGTGCAGTAACGGTGTTTGAACTTCTTGTTTAAGCGAATAAGGTGCTATGAATATTCTCTCTTCCCAGCTTCTTTTCGTAGTGCACGAGGGAGGAAATGACCAAAGCCTTTTCAAGACCGCAACTTATCTGTAGAGTTGCACGTTCCAGTAAAAATCAACAAGATTGACATAGCCTTCATCTCAATCGTGGATTACTTATTTCTGCGCTGGTGACAACTTCACCATCAGCGCTTTCTTTTCCCAAACGTTGAATGACTTTTGAATATGCCAACCCGCCGCACTTGGTTCCAATCTCATGTCAAAACTCCACAGAAGCTTGGCCGCAATGAGTCGCATCTCAGCATAGGCAAGACTAGAGAGGGCAAGCAGTTAGCGCGAGTCCGAAATTGCGCGAATGAGGGTTCCTATTTCTTACTTTCTCCCAAGACAGTTTCGAGGTCCGAGTGAGAACGCATGCAGTGTAGACCGATCATCATCCTCGAATCGCTCGTCTCGACTCTCAAGCCATCGCTCTGGAATGAATGCGTCCGGCTCGGCGAAGTGAGATTCGGCGTGATAAGTTGAGTAATGGTGTCCAGACACGGATATTCCTTCCGGTATAAATGTACCATCAATCACTGCTCCCCCTGGTGGTACTACTCGCGGTATCATCGCGGGAACGGGTGGGTAAATACGCAGTGTTTCTTCCAGAGCTGCGTTCAAATAACCTAGATGGCTGACACTTTGGAAATCAATTTCTTCGTAAGACGTGAATGATCCTCGCACTTCGTCTACTAGTTTCTTGTAGACCACAGGATCTTTGAGAGAATAGTACGTGAAGCCCGATAGTAGCGTCGCAGTCGTCTCGCTTCCGGCGAGTATCAATAGGGCTGCATTACTCTCCATTTCGCGAGCACTCATTGCCCGATCATCGTTGAATCGAAGAACATAAGTCATAAAATCGGGTCTTTCAGTCTTGGTCTCTAATCTCCGGTGGACTTTCTCCGCGCTCAGCGCAAAGTGAGCCGCTCGCATTCTGGCCAGTCTCTTGGGAAGTAGCCTCCTCACGATCGGAGCTAGGAAGGGATATACTACCAGCGGTCGCTGGAGGATGGCCATCTTGGTGCTCACAAAGACCATCTTCACCCATGGATGATACTTACTATCGCGTAGACAATCGAAAGGTTCGCCGAAGGCTAAGTCGCCGATGACATCGAACGTGGTGAAATTGTACCATTGGGTCATATCGACCGATTTTCTGGCAGCTTTGATCTCTCCGTTCAGTCGTTCCACGAGTAAATCCACATACGATTGGATAAGACTCTCTTGATCTCGGAGTGCTCTTTCAGAGAAAGCGTGGGACAGCAATCGTCTCCCCCTCGCGTGGTCAGCCTCGTCGGCATTGAGGAGGTTAGGCCCAGTCGGTCCACGGATGTAGAATTTGGGATCTTTGAGAAATGATCCATCGCCTGATTTGCGATGACCGTAGATATCTTTCCATGCTTGGGCGCTTCGGTAGACGAGTGCTGTGGGGCTTATTCTCACCACGTCTCCGTACTTGTCGTGGAGTTCTTTTATTTTGTATTGATTTTGTCCTGTGGAGGTCCAGTAGAGACTGGGGATGTTGGTGACTGCTGCTAATTTGGGCCCGGGAAATTTGGATAAGGGGCTGATGTAGAGATTGTAGATTATGATCCACGCTCTGTATGCTAGAAACTGGATATCCTGTCAGTGTCATTAGAATCAGACAGTGAGGGGAAAAACTCACCACTGCGGTAACAGCTACCACCGCCAGGCGTAGAGCGGGTATGCCATCAGAGCTAGCTCCTCCGAACTCAGCCATCCTGGAATTCATTGCGAAGATATCCTCAGACTTGGAAAATCTACAACGGACCCCGCAGTCGTAGCCAAGGGATATTTATTAACAATCAAGACCATACGAGTTGGTGACAGACTTGCATGACGCGGGCCGATCTTTGTAGGAAATGTCACATGGAAAGAAACCTCCGTATCGCACTTGTCCTACTCTGGAATCGCTTGAATTATCCCTTGGTATTGCGAATAGACATCAAAACCCCCGCCTCCCACCCTTAGCTGGAATGGTATATGGGGAACCTAATTCAATGATGTCGCTTTGCAGCTGCTATCGCGCTTCCAGCCTGTGCAGTCGAGGAAATATTCATTTGTGCATGTATACTACATCAGGCCCCGCAGACGCGGGATAACAACACAGCATGATCCTTGTCATGAAAGAGTGTGAGTGGTACCATGGCGTCTCTCAAACGGTAGGAGCCAACGGTATTCATAGAGACTGAGGTCCAAACCCCGCACAGTGGAGTCGAGGAGGGGGCATTCTGCAGATACGGAACTTTTGACCGACTGAGGTGTTATACCCCGATTTTCTGCATAAAAGGTCGATTTCATGAAAAGTCCTTCAAGGATGAATGCATCGCATTCTACCAGGGACCGCGTCCGAAGGCTGACCTTCTAATAATGAGAACTGTTGAAGACAAGGTGAGTATGTTCACACCTGAGTTATAGACGGTCCTTGCTATGAGGTATGAGAGCCCCAAACCGAAGACTCTGGAAATTAGCCTATTCCCAAGCAGCAGCAGCTTACGCAACGTAGACGGCAATCAATTTTGACGTAAAGGTAATTGGGATTGGGTGAAAATTTGTCAAATGCGGTACGTCTTGAGGTTGCGATTCACCAATTGTGTTAGCAATATCGAAACAATCCATAAGAGGCATGCCCAATCGATTATACGATACTTTGAAGACTGCAAAGAGAAGACAAAACTCTATATGTAGGTTGCTACTTGTCGCACCAAGATGTACACAACGTCCTTTTTTCACCCTCAAGGAAACGAGCCAGATGTTTAGTTGCTAAACAAAAACAGCCTCATATTTGAGTCTGAGGACGGGGAAAGGCGGATGGTATGGTTGAGCTTTTTATTGATTATGGCCGCAGAAGGCGGAATCTACCCAATCATAGTGGCTATATAATCTCTAGTGCCTCGGACAGATTGTCTTGATAAGTGACTTACCTTGTCTCTTTTCCAGCTTCTTTTCATGGTGTACGAGGGAGTAAATGACCAAAGCCTTTTCAAGACGGCAACCGCACCCCGCTTACAAGCAACCATACTAGAAATCCCCAGTAACAATCACGATCGGTGCAAAGTATGCAATAACTTCCTGAAACCCTTCGGAGCATGCGACTGAACATGCTGGTAGTAATAATCCTGCGCAGCATCCATAATGGCCTTGACTTTTTCGACGGGAACCTTCGCCTTTCGATCATAGGTATACAGCCCATTAACCTCTTGCTCGATATCACACCTGAAAGATGTAGTTAGCCGACCAAGCTCACATTCTTTATTCAATCAGGGCAAAGGCTTTTCCACTTACAACTGCGTGTACACCAGACCACACGTATGCCCACCCTTGACTATTGCCATGATCAGCTTCTCAAATCTCGTCAAGAAATCTTCAACGTCGGTGGCGGTGGTATATCCCCAGTCACGCTCGCCAGCCTGGCCATCCTTGGGAGGAGCGATATTTACACCGCCGAATTCAGTGCAGATCACCGGTGCACCGGCTTTATGCCGTGCGCCGGGGTCGAGGAGGGTGTGGCCCGAGAAACCGGAATAGATGGGTTTTGTGAACATCTCGCGACCGGCCTTTGGGCCTAGAATCCCGCCTTCCATTCTGGAGCATGTCTCTGCGAGGTCGTGAGAGTCGGCGTAGTCGTGGTATGTGGTCAGATCAGTGAGGACATGTTCCCAGCCGCAATTATCGTTGACGGGTCGGCTGGGGTCCAGCGTCCTGTTTTGCCTCTGTGTTAGCAAGATCTCCTTTTTCAGTCACGTATCGAATCTTACTTGGTTAGGTAATACAGTGAGCGAATATGATTCCGTTGATCAATGTCATCCTTCAAAGACGTGTATGCCCAACTTTCATTATTCGGCGTCCATGTAATCACACAAGGATGATTGAGATCCCTCTTCACAGCCTCGGCCCATTCGGCGTTCATCCGCTCGATATAATCGCTTCCAAATTCGTAGGCATTGGCCATCTCGCCCCAAACAAGATACCCTAGTCGATCAGCCCAGTAGTGGAACCGAGGATCTTCGACCTTCTGGTGCTTGCGACACCCGTTGAAACCCATGTCTTTCGCCATGATGATATCAGCTTTGAGCGCTTCGGATGAAGGGGGTGTCATCCCTGTGTCGGGCCAATAGCCTTGATCCAAGCATAACATCTGGAAGAGTGATTTGCCGTTTAATCGGAAGGTACCGTCGCCGGTCTGCCAGGATAGGCTGCGCATGCCGGTGGTTGTCTCAATCTCATCAACCACTTTTCCAGAAACATCATACAGGCGTAGAACCAAATCATACAGAATCGGATGCTCGGGCGCCCAGAGAGCCACGGAATTATACCATGCTCCTTCAGCGCTGTACGGTTCATTCTGATGCAAATCTTTCGCATGAGGGACTTTCATGCTCAAGTCCACAGCAGCCCAGTCCCTCTCCCTCGGCAAGGGAACCTTGTGCTTGCCAACAGGTACTCCACCAAGACTAGCCTCAACCTCAACACTGCATCCAACCTGCGGCGATCGACCAGAGACTGAAATTCTTGCATGAAGCTCGCCACGCTCGATATCGTCTGAGCGGAGCACTGTTCCACCACTACCACAGCACAATCGCATGGCAGGTACACTCTCCATCCAGACAGATAACCAAATTCCACCGCTGGGCGTGTAGAAAATGCTCTCAGAAACAGGCTTCCAATACTGTTTCCCACGGGGCTGAGCAAGATCATAGGGCGAGTCTCGAATCCGCATAGTAAGACGGGCGGATTTCGCATCCGATGCGAAGGCGTCAGTGACATCCAGGTCGAAGGGGACGTGACCTCCACGATGGCCCCCAATAAACTGGCCATCAGCCCAGACAGAGCACTCATAGTCCACTGCACCGAAGCGGACAAGGAGTCTGTTCCCTTGGGACTTTTCTAGATCGCTGCGAATGTCGTCGATACGGCGCTCATACCACATTAACTCGTGCGCCTCGAGGAGACCGATTCCAGATGCCAGGGTTTGGAATGCATAGGGAACTTTGATTTCGCGTTTAGGCTGTTTGTCTTGTGTATGTTGTGGAATGCCTTTGCTCTGCCATTTCTGAGATAGGCCGACGTTGGCGTCGTCGAAGATAAAGTCCCATGTCCCGTCGAGAGAGGCCCAGTTCACGGCTTTGCGTTGGAAGTCAGGACGTGGATATGATAGTGCCATGGTAATTAGTTAGACTTGATATTGAATCGGGTGCAATTGTTGTCTTGGATTTGATTCATAGGGTCACGGAGCAACGGTCGTTGCATGAACTATGAAAGTAGTGGGTGGGGTTAAGATTGAATGACCCCACGTTGCTACGTCAGCGCAGAGATCGTCAACTCCACGTCGCTGGAACAGCCCCGTCCAAGAACCAGGCAATTAGAATAAAGTGGTCCGATCATTCAGAGGTGCAGAATGAAGACAGAGATACAGATGGGATCCAAGTCGAGGCAAATAGTATAAAGATCTACGGATGATGCAAGCTGGACATCGTCTCAAGTCAAATCTCATTGATGGGGATATCAGAACGAGTGAAACATCGACACAGAACCCAAATCCTCATCACGATAACTCCCAAGTCCATCGAAATCGCCGAAAACCAGACCGGCTATGCCGGCGAGGGTGTATCATCATCTCAAGAGTGAGAAGTCGAAAGACTCCAACGCGTAACCCCCTTAGTTCCGTCCATCCCATGCACACCGGAATCATCGACATCACAATAAAACAGAAACACAGAAAGTCAGAGAAGAAAACATGAAAACCGATCAGAAATATAATCAAGGGGAAATGAAAAGAAGAAAAAGTATCGTATATTTCTCTCCCCTCCTGATCGGACAAAGACGAAGAAGCAT
Organism: Penicillium sp. F50; assembly: GCA_037356195.1. Classification (NCBI taxonomy): domain Eukaryota; kingdom Fungi; phylum Ascomycota; class Eurotiomycetes; order Eurotiales; family Aspergillaceae; genus Penicillium; species Penicillium sp. F50. Next base: position 1,971,776 of record JAYXSA010000054.1, on the reverse strand, counting down.
AAAAGACCATAACAGTAACGATGAAAATCCGCTCTATCTCGCGCAGATTTCTTGGATATCTTTCGTTTTCTTTTCTGGCGCCCTCATTGCTTGCGTTTCCGTGGTATCAATCAACTTGAAAAAAAAAATCAGAAAAACAGAAAGATAAAAGACCAAAACATCAAACACAGACGAAAAGACTGAGACAGGTCAAACCGAGAACACGCTGGTAACATAATCAATCAACCAAAAGGGTATACTGCTGCTGTAAATGGATATTTTGGGTTTAACGCGGTGGCCCGATCGGGGCCGGGTATCCAGAAGTAGAATTCGAAGTGCTAGGGCGACCACTGTCAAAAGAGGCGCGCGGGTCATGCTTGGGTGTCATGTCCCCAGGCGCCGTACCGAAAGGAAACTTGGTGTCGAAGCGTGTGGGCCAGCCATTGTTGCTGCTGCTGCTCTTGTGGCTGTGCGAACTGCCGAGGACGGGCAAGTCATCCTCAGCCAAATTCACCCCGGAGTCGTTCCAGGGGTTGCGGTAGCCACTATCTCGCGACTCCATCGAGACGAGCGAGGCCTTCGAGGCATTGCTCGAGGCGTGCTTGAAAAAGGAACCAGGCGAGGCCGAGTGGTTCTTGCGTCCAATGAACGAAGAGAAGGACGAAATGCTACCCGGCTTGCGCAGACGCTCAAAGATTGAGCCGCGCTCGCTCGTCTCGTCGGCGAAACTGGGACGGGTAGGAGAGTCCGTCACAAGGGGGGCCGGGGCGTGCTGCAACAGCTTCGAGTCGAAGAAGGGAAGGGATTCCTCAAACGAGTCCGACTTGGGGCGCGGAATAGCACCCTTGACGGTGTTGGCGTCGAGGCCATGAGCGACGAGCCGGGAGATCAAGAAGTCAATGGCATCTTTGAGACCGCCGGCATTGTTACGAGTGTAGCCAAGCACAACACGATCTTCAGGAGCGGGCTCGGGCGAGGATGAGCCCTCCTCCTTGGTGGGAAGCTCGGCAGCTGTGTCGACATTGATATCAACCTCATACTGCTCCTTGAGCTTGGTTCGAACGTCCGCGATGAAGTCTGGAGACTTGAAGTATTCCCGAAGCTCTGCAGAGCTTTGGAAGTGCAGCTCGTGGCTTTCCGGAACCATACCGAGAAGAGCGTCAACAGCCTGGGGCACCTGGTACTCCGGGCCCGAGATGGTCACAACATCACTGGCAAGCTCAGTGCTGGGGAACTCAATCTTGCAATTCCACTTCTTCTCCAACTCGTCGATCTCGGTCATGCGAGCCAGTAGCTCACGATGGTACAAGCGATTGATGACGACTCGCTCCGAGACATACTCGGCGTCGACTTTCTCGACCATGTCCATGATCTCCTGCTTCACAAGGTCCAGACTCTGGGCATTGCGGGCCGGGGTCCGACAGATCACATTGTCAACCTTGATGTCATCATCCTCCTTACCCATTCCACCACGGTCCATGGCATTCGAGAACTTGACGAAAACCGAATACTTTTTCATGATCCGCTGAATGTGCTGTCCACCAATGCCGATGATTCGCTTGTGGTATTGGTCCGGGACATGGAATGAGATGGAGGCGGGCATTTCCTGCTCAACAAGGTCCAATCCGTTCTTGGTAGAGTCGTACTGATTGCCGCAGACGTCGATATAGAAATTATACTCGTTGAAGCCGTCAAAGATGATTTGAACATTGCCTATCCAGGTGGTTAGTCTCCACAGCTTAGACTGAAGGCGACGAAGAAGCAGAGCGAGGTACTCACTTTGACCCATGATCTTGTTGATCTTGCCATTTTTCTTACCGCTGACAAACTCCTTGTGTTCGTTGGCGAGCTCGATCTTGACTCGCATCTGGTATTGGCTTCGCGTGACGAAGGGAATCTGGTTCACGACAGTCATGGCAGCCTTGACGGCGTCATCAGAACCATTGATGGTGAAGGTAAGGTTGTCAAAGCAGACCTCTGCCTCGGAGTTGGTACAAATATCCGAGAGCATGGAGCGAATGTCGGCGGTCGAAGGAGCGCGGATGCCGCCTTGCGCAGGATCGGGCATGAGGATCCACCAAGAGGCGCTGTAGAATTGACCGGCCTGAAGTTTCTGGTCAGTTGTGATTCAATTTTATCCGATACATTGGGCGCTTCATACCAGAGCCATGATCTCTCGGACGGTCCGCTCGACATGCAAGACCTCAGTACCCTGAATCCGGACTAGGCCGCGCTGGCTACCCAGCTGTGGGAAAAGAACGTAGGACCCATTCATTTCCATCACCTTGCGGACCTTGTCCAAGCGATCGAGCAAGATGTTGTCGATCTTGCTCGAGTTGACAACGACATCCTTGACATAAATTTTCACCCCTAAGACCAGCTCTCGCAACTTTTGCTTCGCGCGAGCAATCTGCTCGGGCGTATCTCCCGTGATGTAGACCTCGTCTTCGCTTCGACGGCTCGCGCCGGGAGGGGTATATCCAAAGATTCGGGGGAACGGGGGAGGGAAGTAAATCGCGGTGCCGGTGGCAGCTTCGATAAGCTTGATGTTTTTGCGAGTCCGTCCACAGACCAGGGTATGCATGGTCAGCTCCAGCTTGATGGCGTCCACATGGCGTTTCAGCTGAGGTTCTGGGTTAGCCCGGTTCCCGTTGAAATTATCCCGCACACAGAAGTGACCCACAATTTGATCGATCATGATCAGAACCCGCGTCTTTGCGTGCTCCGAGCTCTCCATGTCACCGTAGATGGCGACTCGGAAGCGCTGGTCGAGCCCGTTATCAGATGCATAGCCATAGGAAGAGACCACCGCACTATCAGCGTCGTGGAGCTTGGGTGTCAGCAAGAAAATGTCGGTCCCGGTGTAGGCGGCCAGGGTGTCCATGTGCTCGAGCACGCTCGCTCGAATACCCTTCGGAGATCCATCCATGATCAAATGCATATCCACGTCGACGGTCGCGCATCGCTAGTGAGAAGCAAAAAAAAGTTAGCAAGGGATGTGCCATCTCCAAGTCCAGCATTGGTGCAAGTCCCCGGATTGAAGGACCAAGGGTCTGGAAGGAGGGAAAAAAAAAATTCATCCACGTACCAGCATGATCGGAGTCTCGTTCAAAATCTTGGCCCGCATCTTCCGTACAGTTTCCCCGTCACCGGTCACACAGACGTTGGTCACCAAGCCATTTGGCCGCCGTTGTAGCGAAGGTACTGCCTTGGGCTCTGAGGACGTGAGCGTGGCCTCGATACGCCCGCCGCTGCTTTCGGTGATCTGCCGGCATAACCTCCGTAGACCTTCGACATTGCCGGTGTGTACAGGCAGCTGGTGGACGGGAGTGCCCTCGGGGGTGGCTTCGGGGAAAGTCCAGCGCTGGAGAGCGTTGGGACTGGCGTGGAGGACATCCTCAACGTCGGGACCAGCCAACGTGGAGGAGAAGGGGACGTTGAAGGACAAATTGACGGTCGGATCGATGCTCGTCGGCGGCGTCATGGGAGGCGCGCCGTGTGGCCGGCGAAAGGTCATGTCGGTGTGTGGTCTGGACATCCCAAAGGTCGGCGTCATTCGTTCCCAACCATGACGGGCCTGGCCCGTGAAGTTGGAGATCTTGTGCATGACCAGAGGGTCGGAAGAACGGTTCTCTCAACCCGGTCAGATGGCGGGAGGAGAGAGAGGAGAGTGGGTTGGGAGGGAGGGAGGGTGTTCGGTGGGAGTGGAAAGTTGAATCCAAGGCTGCCGTTCTTGACAGGGATAGGAATGGCCGCTGTGTGGGCGTTTCGGGAATGGTGGAAACGAAGATCGATCGACGGGGGAGGGGGAGAGCAAGGGAACGGACCAACAAGAAGTCAACCCCGAACAAGATCCCACCAGCCAAAACGAGAATTGAGGGTATCACGAAGAAGAAAAATCAACGATCAGAGCCAAGGAAGAGAAATGAGATCGAGGGGGAAAGTGGTGCAATGGCAACCCTCTTGGACGCTGGAGTGTTAAGAGCGACTGGAAGAGAAAGGAAGAGTGTCGTCAGTAGTGGTGCGGGTCATTTTCAGTACTTTCGCGTACGGTCATCTCGATTCGGGCCTATCGGTTTTGATTTTGAGGGAAGATGGAGAGGTGTAGCTGTCTTGATCGATAGTATAGAGCTTGTTAGATATTTACCCATGGAATTGAGTCTTTTTTAGGCTAGTAGAAGCGTCTATAGATGTCTCGTTCAAGCGCTCCGACTGTCATCCTATCATCGTACCATCCTGTGTATCCTGTACGCGGTTCTTTGACTCCCTGCACCGTTCAGTTCCCTCCTGTCATTCTCCGTATCCAACGTTTACCTCCTCAACGTGAGTTCGTGCGTGATAACCCAGCGTATCCCAAGCGGGTCTAGTGACTGCTATTTATTCCATCTGTTCTTGTTGACCATGGTGATCGTCTCCCTTGGTCATGATGTTCTAGATCTACTGCCTTTCTTGACGTGTGCAAATTGTCTCTCCTTTCTCCTGAGTCAAATCCCCCATCAGCCAAAGGTTCTCCCTCATGAATATCCACATTTCAGCACTGCCTCGCTGGAAAGAATGCGGCCGATCCGGCAGAGAATGTCCGTCGGGTTCGCTCACAGGGGCGCTTGGCAGGTCAGATCCCGGCCCTCGCGGGGGCTCCACTAGACTCTGGTACTTCGTGACCCGTACTCCATAGTGAACTCCAGTATGGACGGGACTGTGGTAGTGAGGGAGTCCCGGTCTTGTCTAGTCATGCAGGTTTCGGGCATTTAGGCCGAAACTTCACTCGGACAAGAGATCGTAGAGGGGACAATCAATGTGCGGAGGAGGGAGGTCCATCAGCCTGCGGGACAGAATCAAGGGAACCATCCCGATCAGCTTCAAGTTGCAAGCTGTTGAGATCACGTGGGCGTCTTACCGGGAACCCTGTCAATCCACTCACAGTACTTTGTACTCCGTCGTTATGAAGAACATCAGGGTATCAGGATAACAAGTTAGCGCCCTTTCCTCAAGCCTCCAGGACCCCCGAATCTCACTAGACTCAAGCCCAGTTAGCGCCTGATTCTAACTTCTGCCATCGTTGGGTGATCAGAGCGTAATACTCCTTGGCTTTGGGTCCGGCACGACTGGTGCATCGGGTCGATCCAGATTTTCATTTTCAGCCCATGCAAGAAGACCGCACACTCACGTATTATTGGTATCCGACTCCTTCCGCGCTCCGCGCTGAGGGGCAATGGATAGACAGTACACAGTAATATGGTTGATCACAGCACCGTACATACTGCATGGCTCGGCCTGTGTCTATTACATGTACATCCATCATCTACTCGGCCGCTGTCGAGAAATGGCCTTGTAGAGAGACATATCTGACCCTCCCTACGATCCACTCATTGGGAATAAGTGTAAAAAAAAGAATATTCTTGTTTGCGTTCCCCTCCCATAAGGAGAGACTTAGAAGTTAGTACTCCATAGTTCATACTAATAGAGTGGGCAGTAGCAGGCCCTCTCTCATCCGAGCCCTACTGGTTCGGACACGGCCACCGAACAGCGCTGCGGACCTCGCGAAGCAAGTTGGAAGGCGTCAGCCCAGCATGTGGGCTGTCGATGGTGAATTCTGGATGGTGGGAGAGCCGAGAGCTTCTCTCAGACCGTCCCCGCATGAATGCCTAGCGGCTGGTCGGCCTAATGGGCTGTTCATCTGCTGCTTTGTTGACTCGATGCCAGACATGTACACTGTCCTTGGTAGACTCAAATATTGAAGCATCGGACAGCCTGGAACCTTGGGCCCCAGAACCTCGCAGGACTTTTTGCCCAAGTGCCCACATAATCTCACCGTGGGGCCAATGAGGCCCTGGGGATGTGCGGTAGCCCTTTCTTTCTCTCCTGCCTTCTCTCCACGGGGCACTTCCTCATTCAATAGTTAGCTGTTGTTGCTCCTGCAACAACAGTCTTCGAGGGCCCAGCCCAAATCGGGCTAACCCCTCCACCCCCATTGAATGGCCTCGGGATCCTGAGCGCTGGTATCTCTGTACTCCAGAGTCAGCTGATAACCGAGGACCAGGTTCCCCAAAGTGGTCGACGTCATTCTCTCGTATATGCGTGTGGGTCACCAAGCGCTTCAGCTGAGAATAGGAAGGACTAGAGACCCCTTCGAGACCAATTCCGATTGGATGCACCAGTGGACGCAGCTTTGAAAGTTGGCTGCAGCTGCCGCACGCTGCCGCATCCCCCAGGTTTTTCCTCTCTGGCCGGTACCGGGCTTCAAGAATAGCAGATAAGCAGAGTGCCGACCAAAATATACTTCGTAGCTCATACATTCGCTTCATGCGGTTGACTGGGATTCGCAGATAACACTGACTTTCCGCTCTTGACCCGACGTCTTGCCTTTCAGCCTAACCGCTACCTTTGCAAAAATCTATTTACGTAGATGCGAGCACATTCTGAAGTTATCAATGCCTCCGCTTCTCCTTGACTGACCGCCTGTACTCACTTCCTGGCATTGAGGAATTGCATAAACATAGGTAGGTCATTTCCACTATCAGAAATGCAGAAGACAGCTTCGAAGTTATATTTGTCTCGAATCCTCTGTAATCATTGAAAAAGCTTGTTCTGGGCTTTTTATCTCAAGACATATTCGGGATCCCAGGCTCAGATTCAATGAGAGTGATCGGTCCCGACTCGCTAGAGATGTTCATTGAACCCAGAATTCGAAATGTAGTGTATCCCCAAAGGAGCACTTTGCCCTCACTACGATATCGTGTATTTATTAAATAACTGTTTGTTGGCACTCACTCTTTTTGACTTTTCTCAATCACCAAACCATCCAAATAGCTAGCGGGAGTACTGATATCTCGTTGACAATGTCCATTAAATGCGGCATTCGTCAGGATATTTATTTTCAGTCTAAAGTCAGCCAACATTCACCAAATATCACTCCAAATTGTTTAGCAAAGAGACTGCTTCTGATTTTTTGTGGTATATTTTCGCTCGATCAAGCCTGTAAGGCAATCCACGGTGATAGCTTCTGGTCATCACCACACAGATAACAAGCTTACTAGAACCGTGAGTTGTCCATGGAGTCGTTGCGTTCGTAGGATATCTAAGACTGAGTCCACCATTGGCGCTGAATCAATGTTGAATGTGAACGCTCCTCCAAATATTATCAAGGGTTACCCACTCGTCTGAAACAACTTCAAACAACACTGCGAACACAGAAAAAGCCCGAGATTGTAACTGAATGCCATTGTTAGACTCGGAAATCAACACTTATCGGAACTGTAGTGTTTGCAATCATGCCCGCTTCGGCGATGCAGATGCAGAATAACCGAGAAACATGTACCAAAGATCGGAGCTCAGTTGGTTGCGAATATGCTTAAAGATGTAAGACCTGCCATCGTTTATATCACCGGCCTCGACATAAATACTCAGTCACCCTTCCTCATAAACTTTGGAACCTCTGATGCTGATAGCAATCGGTAAGGCTGCGATGTATATCATAACTAGAAGCATGAACTGAAAAGCTGGATTCACATCGGCTCAGTTATAGATCACAGTACCAAGATGACCAGAAAACACCGCTTGGAAGATTGCCGCAAGTACTCGAGGACCGGGCGCAAGATTGTTGACGGCCGGGGTTTCCAAATCTAGGACGATAATGTGAATGACATCGATCAAATGCATGATGAACAGGATTCAAAAGGGAATCTAGGTTGACTGGGAAATAGCAGCGTATAACACAGTCGTAGATGACCAAGTAGATGATTGGATGCCTCTTTGAGCGAGGACCCTTCCGGGCAGTGAGTGAACATGATCTATATGATGAGTCGAAGAAGGCAAGAATACTCATGAGGATCATAGGGAATGTCGCATCTTGAAAGAATATCATCAAGTCTAGTGTCGAGAGTAGAGCCAAGGTTGCTTATCATCGTCTGAGTGGAGTAAAAGCCCCCATAATTAAAACATTAGAGTCATAGATTGAGTCGACAATGGCAAATCTCGAACTTACCACCAGACATTGCCTTGTCCACACTCGGTAAGGTATGTCCGGTAGTTCGAATCCGCATGTAGAATTTGACGAGAGGGAGTCCAACAAAATGACCTGTCGTAATTTTCAAGAGGATTTTAAGCTTCGAGACTCGATACCGCCGAGTCTTTGATCTTCAGCGGTCAAATTGGGGACTTGGTATTTCCGTCCTATTGTAGCAAAGAAGGAAATACGAGGCAAGTCAAGGGGCTTCGTGCCAACCTAAATTGTCATCTGACTCTCGTGTGTGCGGATAGGACCATGTCCCAGAACAAATACGGAGGATATAACGTACTAAACAGTGCGAGGCCATGAAAATATGCTGCTGGTGGCCTTCTAGCGCTGAAAAGCTCTCTCCAGCTCATTTTTCAAAGGAGGCAGTGACTGATTCAACCTCGTAGGTTTCTGCTATGATAATTAACATTATTCTCGTTCTCAGATCTCTCCTCGAGTCCAGAAAAGGGTAACCCTGTAATGTGATTATGAAACCAGATATCGAATTGTTGCTGTGATCTCCGGGGCACCTACCTCATCACGTCTCCCTGAAACGGAGTATATAGACAGAACCCTGTCACTTTTAAGGGTTGTCCAGTCTTGCTCAACAAATTGGATAGCTGGTTTTGTCAAAATGATGCTGGAATCATCTGCAACAATTGCACTCGCACCCTCGAAATCTTGCAAGGCACTTATACAAGTCAGCTCCACAACAGCAACGGCCGAAAGACAGAGATATTGAGTACTTGAGCCCACTTAAATTGCTACCTTTGAAGTTAATACACTTGTTCACCTGATCTGGGGCGCATTATTAACTGTCCTTAGGCCTCTCATCTAGGTCTCTATCGGTAGTAGTAGGGTCGAATGCTAATACCCATGAGAGATTTAAAAGTAAGGGAATTGTGGTTAACCCTTTCGGGTTAGTTCAAGCACTGCCTCAGGCTGTAGATGACACCTAGTTCAGTCAGGGACGCACTTTCTCCCTTCCCCTCTCATTCTCTTTCTTCCTTTCAAATTCCCATGATATGGAACATTGAACTAGCATTCCACTTTTTGCCCATCCAGTTTCCATCTCACTCACCTCTCGCATATCGCTGCCCATCCGCTTCACACTAATTTCAGGACCCCCCGCGTTTGTTTACCCCGGATCGCTGATTCCGCAAGGTCCCCTTGCCTAGGCTGGTGGAATATCCCACCTCACCGTCATAGACTTCAGCTGTATCATTGCTTGCCGAAGATGATACTAAGCGCTTATTGCTGGAACGTCACGCTGTCATGAATATCCGTCTGACCTGATGGCGGTGTTGCACATGTCTATCCAGGGGCATGTCTCCGTGTCCGAATCTCGCAGTTTGAGAATGAAACAAATTAGCAGCTAATCACCTTCCGACGGTCTCAATCGTACAGATTCTGCTACAGGAAAGGTTAAATCACTGAATACCCCAGGGAAAAACTCATATTTTACTCTAAAGCTATGTGGGTGCACAATAATAATTCTCAAGCAAGAATGAACAAGAGCAATGTCCAGGCCTCGCGAATGATGACCCAATCCAACGCGGAACCAAAAGTGACGAAAAAACATAGTCTGACGCAAGCTACAAGCCTGAGACGCTACATTGTTCGGACTTGTCGTTGTGAGCCAGTGCTGATACTGTGGCAGTTCCAAAAATCAGCGTCTAGAAACCAGACAAACGGACCAACCGAACTTGCTTCAATCACTCACAATGAGAAATTTGTCTCAACTTCTGTCACGATCGCGAAAAGTTCGGCCTCGATAGAACCATTCCTCACCCTGCCACGCCATAAGTACCAGGCTAGAAGCTCTCTAAGCTACAGTGGTAAGTATCAATGGAATGATTTGGCATTGTTTGAGACGTGAAAGCTTTTTTGCTACGTTGTCTGCAGTGCATTCAGTTTCACGAGAATGGGGTAGCGAATCATAAAGGATTCTAAGTATCGAACGATGCAAAAATCATCCGTTGATACCTACCTACTTCGGTAGATCGGGGAGCTACGGTCGGGTACTCATGGCGCTCGCCCTTCTTGCACCCTCAATACAATGAACTAGCTATGCTTGACTGGGGACAACTGGTTGAGAATCAAGTCAATGAAGATTATACCCGTCGAAAACGGGCGGTCAAATACAGAAATAATTTCAAAACATTATGATATGTAGATGCATCTGGATGAAAAGTAGAGGCTACTAGAATGAAATGCACCAAAATGCTGATACCCAAATCAAAGATGCGCCGGTTAGTAGCGCGGCTGGGCACGCTGAACTGGGTCTGCGGGACCAGCCAAAGCCATGCGATTCCCGTCATCACCCTCGTAATATCGTTGGTCCCGGACAAAAAAGGGTCGTTCAATGTACTCGCCCCGCGGTCGATCATCCAGAAAGACGCTTACTTCGCGACTAGGTCCGACCGGACGAACACTGCCGACACGTTGGACAACTTCAAGAGGCTCTTCGTACCGAACCGATTGTGGCCGCACACTCGACGTACGGACAACCCTCTCTAGAGATTGAGCATGCTCCTCTACGTATGGTGGTCGACGAGGAACATACTCGGCCAGCTGCACACCCTCACTTGGTGCGTATGGATCGTGACCCTGCAATGATGTCGCGTAAGCTCTTCGTTCTCCGGCGACCGGGCGAGCGTAGTCCGAAACCACCCTTCGGTATGTTTGTGGGGGTGGAGGCATCTCCTGCACGTATCTGTGCTCGCCGTAGGGATCTTGTATGACCGATGGCGCTCGAGCACTGGCTGTACGGACAGGAACGTGGTCACTGTAGACATCGGCCTTGGGTGCCCGTGACATGGGTCTCGGAGGCGGCGCCATAGATTGTATCCTCGGCGCTGGGACGATCTCAAAGCGATTACCATGCTCGTCGACCACAAAGCGGCGTTCAGGTGGTGCAGCCACGACTCGAACCGGTGCATGCTCTTCGTAGTAGGGATCTTGGTACGCGAATTGGTGACCATCATCCACAGTGACGTAGCGAGGCCCATATGACGAGGGGGTTTCCTCGTAGTATCTAGGTCGCTCCTGGGGCAACCTTTCCAAAACTGCATAAGATGCAGCTCGGCCACCACGGGGTTCCGCCTCGACATAACCGCGAGGATATTCCGGTTGCCTAGCGTACTGCATCGTGGCGACACGTCGCAAGCCGGCATCGTCACGAACAACCCGCCGATCGCCCAGTTGAGAGACTTCGCGGAGTGTCCTTTGTTCGGCTGGGATCTCATGATAAGGATTTAACTCGTAGACTGGGCCCCGCACGGATGATCCATGCCTCTCAACCACGGGAGTGTATTGAGGTGACGCAATGTCTATATACACGGGCTGCTCTTGAGGTTGCCGGCTCGACTTCACGGCCGGGTCATCAGCAAAAGGTGGCGGTGAGACCGGCTCTACTTTGATGTAGGCATCGGAGGGCCCAGCGTTCTGACTCCTGTGAGAGACCACGCGCGTGTCCTCTTTCCCATGTAGCTTTCTCCGCTTTCGAGATATGACTTGGGGAGCTGGACCACTAGGACTAGCGTGACCAGAGTCGGGGTCCGAATATACCTGGTCAGATCCGCGTTGGGGCCGTCCGCCCCGAAGTTGCTGAACTGAAGGGACCTTGGCAGTCGCCAACGGGGAGACTCGCGAGGGCCGAGGGGCAGCCGGGGAGGTGATATGATTTCGAACTACCTTCACGTTGTTTGCGGGCGATGTCACGCCCTGGATACCCTGTGTTTGGTCCGGACACCTGCCTCGATCATCGGCCATTCGCTCGTAGTTGCTTATATCAGTCGGCGGTGCCACTGGTGCCGGTGGAGAGTATTCTGGTTCCTCAGGGACATCTGCTACTGGCGGCTCCTGGGGAGGACCGGGGACTTTTGGCTGGTGGGAGAGGGTCGACTTTGGAGGTTTAGGGGCGAGCTGGTCAACAACAGGGTAAGCATCATGCATTTCCTGGTCAGATCCCGATCGGTTTAGAGCTTCCAGTCGTTGCAACTCATCTGCGTAATGATCTACCAGAACCCGTGAGGCAGAGCTCACCGGCTGGGCCGGAGCTGCTGGAGACAACTTCTGTTGACCCCCGGCCGGATGAGGCGAGTCGGGGGCTCTGCTGGAGTACAAGGAATTTTCCTCAAAGGAATCGTTCGTTCCATTGACTTCGGATGGGTCACTGAGTGAAACGGGTCGCACGATCTCTAGTGCGCGATCCAAAACATCCGAGACATCAAATTCTGGGTTTGTATCTTGAATTGCGGGTTTCAGTTTCGAGTCCTGCTTCTTCTGCTCCAGCATATCACGCAATGTCCTTTCCACCCTCTGCCGTTGTAATTGGATTTCTGCTCGAACGAGATCATCTGACTTGGTCAAGAAGATAGGATCGATTTCAGAGGTGGGTTTAGGAGGCATTCGGAAAGGAGGTGCTACAGCATTTAGAACTGAGGTCGTTGGCGCATTGCCAGCTGTGGGAGGAGCCTGTAAGCTGCTATGGGGGCGCTGAGCCGTGTTGGCTAAAGGTACATTGTCTGCTGAACCCCCAGACAATTTGCCTTTCGCTATCTGTCGGGCTGGAGGGCCATGTTGGCTATTCCGAGCCACGGGCTTGCGTACAAATTGCTGGGGGACTTTGAGGCGTGGATGGGAGCCGGCGAAAATCTCATCACTGATTTTCAGAATGCGCTCATATTCTTTGATTTCATCTGCGCTTATTGCTGCCGTAGCAGGCAGCGGCCCTGTTGAAAGGTGAGCGGTGGATCCATGAGCAGTAGCCATGATCCAAAAGGACTTTGTAGAAGGGGATTCGAGGTTCAATAATCAAGAGATCAAGCTGGGAACAGCTGCTCTGGGAAGGGAATATTGCTACAAGCCAGCGATCTTCAGCAAGCCACCCTGATAGGAATGAGCGGTGTGAATCTAAGAACCCCCAAGCTCTGAACCATTGATGAGGGCGTGGTAAGGTCGAAGGGAGAAAAATGTTGGTGAGCTTGAGACGATCAGCTTTTCGGCTTTTCCGCGCGCCAGTGGGCCACTAGTGAGGATTAGGTAAGACCGTACACATGTCCAACCAGTGAACCAATCACGGGGAAACGTGGGTATGATTCATTCGCGCGCGTTTATGACATTCGCCCTCTTGGTTGCTCTTCCCCTCGCCCTACAATTCCCTACCCCTCTCCCATGCATCGCGCTTGCTCTGGATTTTCAGGTCGTCAACTATATCGTCCTTTGATCTCCTCTCGGTCTACGACCAAGCCATTCTTCTTTCCCAGGGCCTGCTGGAATTCAACAATGGCGACAACCAATGGCGCAAATACGGCCATTGACACACGGCCTATTTTCTTCTTTGACATCGACAATTGTGTATGTAATCTGCCGGTCACTGGGCATGTGTTGTCTCATTTTGGTCTTGCTAAGAATGATCCCAACTGCAGCTTTACTCGAAAGGTCCGAGGTCACCGTCCATCACGAAGATCCACCGAGGCAATACTGACAGGCAGGCACAGGATGTAATATTCACGATGAGATGCAAAAGTTGATTAGTGCGTGTCCCATTCTGTTCCCTGCCGCGCACTCTGCCACTGACATGCCCTATTCTGTCTTCAGATAAGTTCTTCGTCAAGCATCTCGACCTCACCACGGAAGATGCACACATGCTTCACCAAAAGTACTACAAGGAATATGGTCTTGCAATTGAAGGGCTTACCCGACACCACAAGATTGATCCGCTAGAATTCAACTACGAAGTTGACGATGCCCTCCCTCTCGACGACATCTTGAGGCCCGATCCCAAGCTGCGCAAGCTCTTGGAGAGCCTGGACAAAACCAAGGTGAAGCCCTGGCTACTGACGAACGCCTATGTCAGCCACGGAAAACGGGTCGTCAAGTTGCTTGGAGTGGAGGATTTGTTTGAAGGAATCACGTACTGCGACTATGGCCAGTTGCCGTTGGTTTGCAAGCCCAGCCAGGAAATGTATGCGAAGGCGGAGAAGGAGGCCGGTGCCCCTAGCACCGAATCTTGCTATTTTGTTGGTATGTCGTTGCATGATCCGTCACGTCGTTTGCCGTTGGCTGGGGCTCCTGAGCGTACATCACAAGAGGGGGCGATTCCCCCACATGCTGACCTTGTCGACCGAACAGATGACTCTTTTCTCAACTGCAAACACGCCGAAGCCCGAGGCTGGACAGTAGTTCACTTGGTGGAGCCCGGAACTCCCATCCCACGAGTACCAGCTTCGAGATACATGATTTCCAATTTGTACGAGCTACCAGTGCATTTCCCAACCCTTTTCAAACCCTAGCGGTTGAATTTGTTTAATGTACATGACTCGATGCGTGCAGTGAGATATTCATTTTCTATAGAGACACGGGACACTTCCCAATGTTCATGAGCACTACAGGTGTATATAACTAACGACTTTTCCCTCTTCAAAAAGACCTACTAGGATAGAACATATATAATGTACCTCCTTATCTTAACTTCAACTGTATATTTATTTGTGGAGTGTGCCGCTTTCGCATGCCATTTAACCATGAGGGCGGCGTCGTGGCTGATGCCTTAGGCCGTTAAACATCGGCGGCGCGTATTGTGGCGGACCTCCTTAGTCCTTCTTTCCTAATCGTCTGCCACCACCTATCAACAATCAACATCGTGTGCTCGTTGTGGGACTTTGAGCCTGAATCTCGCGATGACTGGTCAAGAGATCTCCCCCGGCACGGTGATCACGTTGACGGATGGTCGGCAGGCTACTGTTCGTTTCATCGGTCTCACCCATTTCGCGGGTGGAGAGTGGATTGGTGTCGAATTGACCGACGCCACTGGCAAGAATGACGGTGAGGTTCAAGGAGAGCGTTATTTCCAATGCGAACCAGGATTCGGCATGTTCATTCGCCCAACGGCCATTGGTACGGTGCTTCAACAACCCGCGCGGGAGAGTAAACAAACCGCCAGACCCGGTTCCAATGCACCCACCGGCAGACAATCCCAGGCGGGCGGCACTGCAGGTGTACGGAAATCTGTCGCATTGCCTCCAACAGCTGTCAGGCGACAAAGCACAAATGCAACTGGTACCCCGACACCTGCGCCAAAGATAGGCTCCCGACCATCGCTAAGGGTATGTCTCTATTCCTTTACGTTGAGATACTACATTATCACGACTGTGCGACTCACTCGGTTTTACTTTATGATTTAGTCACCCATAAAGTCTCCTACCAAGCAATTATCCTCTTCTACAGCGCCCTCCAACCGCGCTTCTATTGGCGGCGCTTCACGTACCTCGACAGTCGCAACCAATGGTCCGCGATTAGCCAATACAACTAGAGCTTCAATGAGCCAAGCTGGCGCCCAAACAACTGGCTCAAAGGCGTCTCGACCTACAGTATCCGGAACAACAAGGACGTCAAGACCGGGTTCCCAGAGTGCCATTTCCAACGTCGGTTTATCGAAGCGCCCATCATTACGCCAGGTTGCCTCCACAAAGGCCTCGGACGCAGGCGAAACGGGAACAAGCGGACCATCAGACGGCCAGACTGACGCGGAGTCCCTGGACAATGAAGATGAGAGCCCTCAAAACGAAACTGCAGCACCATCGCCAGCAACAGCAGCTGCTCCAGCGCCCAGGTCCTCGAGACCGTCACTGACGGCTACCCGCTCTGCCACTTCTCGACCGGGGGCTGCGGCTCAAACCACACGCCAAACGCAAAATGCTGCCGCTACTGCTCGAGAATTGGAGGAACTCCAAACCCGACTGAGAGTTATGGAAAAGAAACGGACCGATGACCGTGAGAAGCTTAAAATGCTGGAACAATTGCAGGCGGAGCGCGATAAGTTTGAATCAATCATCCAGAAACTCCAAGCCAAGTATCAGCCACAGCAAATGGAAATTACGGAGCTGCGCCAAACTTTGAAAGAGACACAAGCACGTCTTGAGCATCTGGAGCGAATGGAAGCTGAGCATGAATCTCTAATGGAAATGGCCACTCTGGACCGGGAAATGGCAGAAGAAATGGCCGAAGCCTTCAAGCATGAATGCGAGACTATCCGACTCAAACTGGAAGAGCTTCAGTTGGAAGTTGAAGTGCTACGAGAGGAGAATGAAGAATTCGGTCAAGTCACGAGTCCAGAAGAACGATCCAGTCAGGGCTGGTTACAAATGGAAAAGGCTAATCAGCGCCTGCGTGATGCTTTGATTCGACTCCGAGATATGACACAGCAGCAGGAATCGGATCTCAAGGCCCAGATAAAGGAACTTGAAGAAGACCTTGAAGAGTATGCTACGGTCAAGGCTGACTATGAAGCCACAAAGGAAAAACTTCTTGTAGCAGAGACCAATGTCGACGACCTCAAACAACAACTGGAAACCGCATTAGGAGCCGAGGAGATGATCGAAGAACTAGCCGACAAGAATATGCGTTACCAGGAAGAGATCAATGAGCTCAAGGCTGCTATCGACGACCTGGAAGACTTAAGAGAGATCAGCGACGAGCTGGAGTCGACGCATATTGAGACTGAAAAGCAGCTCCAGGAGGAAATTGACTACCGCGACACCGTTTTCACAGAACAGCTTCGGAAGATTGCACAGCAGGATGAGGTGATCGAGGACCTGGAGTACACTCTGTCTCGCTTTAGGGAATTGGTTACCAATCTGCAGGCCGATCTGGAAGATATGCGGGCATCTCAGCAGATTACTGAAGCGGAAGCCACTGATCTGACCACCCGGTCACGAGCCATGATGGATTTAAATATGAAGCTCCAGGCTTCCGTGTCAAAGGCGCAGACGAAATCCATTGACGTCGAACTAAACCGCATGGATGCTGAAGAAGCCGCCCAACACCTGGCGATTATTAAGCTTTACCTCCCTGAATATTATGAAGGAGAGCAAAATTCAGTTCTCGCTCTTCTTCGATTTAAGCGGGTCAGCTTCAAGGCCAATGTCATGAATCAAACTGTCCGCGAGCGAATTGCTGAGCAATCAGCCATCTCCACACAGGAAGATATGCTGTACGCGCATGAAGTCTCTGAGCGTCTCTTGTGGATTTCAACTGTATGTGATCGCTTCGTGAGTTACATCAATTCTTGTTCGCCGGAAGAATTTGGCAACATCAAGGTTGCTTTGTTCGAGATGGAGCCAGTCGAGCGCACTTTGAATTTCTGGCTGGAGAACCTCAAGAAGAATGAAGTCAACTCGAAGAAGTTTGCAATCGAATTGCAGCGCTCTATTGCCTTACTTTCACATTTGACGGAAACTTTTCTTCCCGACACCCCAGAGATGTTTGCTGAAGACCTGTGCATGCGTGCAACTCTATCCCAATCGTACCTTGATCATATGGCAGCGGTTGTCGCCCGGCTGAAGCCGTTGGTGCAGTCCAAGCTTCCGGTCCCCGCGGAGGGTAGTGAACTTCGCGAGGAGGACACTTTCGTTCTCAAGCAATTGGACTCTTTTGTGTCCCAGGCACGTGGATCCAAGGTTGCCATGGGCAAGATCTATCGTTCTCTTGAAGATCTACGTTCTAGGTTCCTTGCGCTTTCCAAGGAGGCCGATGAGCCATTCAGGAAGATTGAGGCCTCGACAAAGCAGCTGTCGGAACTCGCACGCAAAATGTGTGAGAGTGTTATTTCTGTCACTAGTGACGAGGGCCGTACTGAACCTTACTCCCTGGAGGAGATTATGGATGCCATGTCTCAGGCGACAGCGGCCTCTGTCCAGCCTTCTGATAGCACCACCAAATCCGATGATCCCCTTTCGTTGCTCATTAACCGGCTGCGTGACATCGGCGCCCAAATTGAGGAACTTGACTCTATCGCAGGGGATCTCTCTCTCACAGCGGAGTTCGAGAGGGGTGCGTTCCCTTGGGTGGCCCGGTCAGAGGAAATGAAGTCCAACAAGACGATCTCGCCGGATGCTGACGAGGAGATCCGTCGCCTGAAGAACCAAGTGCACGAAGTTTCCACCGCACTCGGTGTAAAAGACAACACCCTCGAAGAACGAAATATTAAGATTGAGCTTCTTGAATCACGTATGCGAGAGGCAGCTAAAAAGGCGGCTTTGGTTAAGGATCTTGAATCTAAGATTGAAGAGATCCAAGCAACGAGCGCGGAGCTTGAGAAAACTGTGAACCTGCAAAAGAAGGAACTTCAAACTGCCGAAGCTGAACGTGATGAATTCAAGGCCCGCATTGAAAGAATGAAGCGCATGTCTGGAACGGCGGGCGTCTCAGCCACCGGCGACGCCATTGTTATTGACAACGAGGCCTCACTGGCGGCGATGCAAGAGAATGAGACCCTTCGTGCCGAAGTACAAAGCCTTCAAGCGGCTGTTCGTTTCTTGCGTGAAGAGAACCGCCGCGCAAATCTTCTCGACCCTTACTCGGTGCAGCGGACAACTGACATGCACGCCTGGTTGGACGCACCGCTGACGAGAGCTGCTCCAACACCAGAGCAGGAAAAGATTCAGCGCACTGCCCTTGCAAGTCGGGATGTTCTCACCCACCTCCTCAGGCTCACAAAGGACACTCGCGTGTGTGATCTGAAGTCAAGCATGGTATCACCCACCAGCGAAGAGGTCTCCGTAAATCGTACCACCTGGCGCCCAACGAAGACTCGTCTTCGTTATCAGGTTCTTCAACAGCGTGAAAATTACGAGCACTGGTCCGAATGGCGCGACGAGATTGTCAACCACGAGCGCGAACAGGACCGCCTGACTGCTGCCAAGAAGGAGCGTGCGCTCCGCGATCGTCTTCCAAAGCACGCCCACAAGGCCTCTGTTGAATTTCCCCAGGGGTTGGGTCATGGTATGATGGGTCGAGCATGGCAGATTCTGGGTATGCAAAATGGCCATCGTAAGACTCCTTTGACCAGTGGCATTGCTCCAGAGGGTGTGGGGATTTTATCCGCGGATTAGTTTTGTTTTTCCGTTTGAGAGATTAGAGCCGAGGCAGCGAGTTCAGGCCTAATTTCTGTTGTACATTATTAGTTAGGTCTCTCTCTCTCTCTTTTTGACTTGGTTTGCGTGTGCAGTTGCCCTTTTGACAAGATACCCTCACTGCTCATACTTTGCTCAACATATTGTGACTTTGTCTTTACTTCGATCCTTTCGATTCAGTAAATGGTGGTGACATAGAGAAAAAGCTAGGCCAATCAAGTGAAAATATGAACTATCAACCACTTTGAACGCCATTACGGCTATACCAGTCCTTCACAGCTAGTCGAATATACTCGCGGAATTTCGTCTCTTCACAAGGCGACGCAAAAGATCCAACAATAATACTAATGATCTGCTCAGCGTCCACCAAGCGTATACCGCTCTCTCGAATATCTTGCAGTTCCTCGGAAGTTGGAAATGTGTAGTAGCCACTAGTTTGGGCATCCTGCGGTGTCTTTGGCATCTGCTTGCCCCTGGCAATCCTGTCGACAGCATCTCGCGCTATCTGCACCCCGATCCCATACACGTCTCCCATGTAGGCAAGCATTGACTTGGAATAATCGATGGGATGCTTGCGAATATCGATGACGTCTCCCGAATCCCAATTCTCATCAATGTCATGGAGAGAATATCCAAAGTGCGTTTCTTTATTTTTCATTGCTCGGCACGTTGTCATCACGCCGCGGTAAGCAGGAAGAGTTCCAGGATGAAGATTGAGAAGGCGTCGAGGCTGGGAAAAGTAGCGAATGATATCCGTTTTGAATCGCTGATAGCATCGGATTGATAGACCAACGCTGATGTGGTGTTTTGCGAGTGTTTCAATGAAGGAAATTTTGTTGATATTGGGTACATCTTCCACGAGAATCCCGTACGTATTACGGACTTGCTCAATGGTCTGATGTGTAGCACCGGTGGGATTTCGCCCCTGAAAATATGGCCGGATATATTGCTGTAAAAGCTCCCGCTCAAAGAAGGCTAGCTCTCGAAGTTCGAATGGAACTGCATTGGCACTGGCCCTGTGCTTGGGCAGGTATATGAAAGGAACATGTCCATCAGCGAGAAGCTTTGGAACCAACTCGCTGATCATCAAATGAGAGAACAGATCCGATCCACAGAAGATTGCCACATGCAGCGATCGAACACAAGGTTGTTTTGTCAAGGAGTAGGAGATTCGAGCCGCATGTGCTGCGATGCGGTCGATCGCACTCACGTAGAAGTGTGTGCCCCGGGTGAGCGAGCCGATGACGTGCAGTCCTGGCGCTGCGCTCAAGTTGTCAAAGTCCACGGCAATGCCACCGCGAGGATGTGCCTTGATCAAATTCTGCTTGAGTGCCGACTCGATGAGCGGGGAGCGAATGTGATTGAGGCGACATTCCTGTCCAGTGGCTTCGATAACATGCCCAACTTCGATAACCCCATCCGAAGTGTCTGCGCGAAAGCGGCCATCCCAATGCACAGACTCTCCACGAACAACCCGCAGCTGCGAGGTCTTCATCATCTGGAGTATCTTTCGTGCATTGTGCAAGGGCATTGCATGGCGGAACCTCATCCACATGCTATAAAAGTCCTTCATGAAAAGCTCTTGACTTCCCGGGGAGAGGCATTTCCAATATCGCTCAATGACTGGCGCTGTACCTTTTAGAACTGCCTGCCATTGAACCTGACCAGTCTGTGCGGCATGGATATCATTCTGGAGCTGCTTCATCGGTGATGTATCATCGATAAGCCAACTCCAGTCGCCACCAGTCGCCCGTGAGAGCTCCTCCATCAAGCCACGCATAATCTGAAGCAGAGCCTCGTTGGGATCAGATTCGGTCTGTTCTGCGAGATCATGCAGCACATAACGACGGAGATAAGGCTCATTACACCCTTGGACTTTGGGCAAGCAACCACTGCGTGACATTAAAGTGATCGTGCCTCGGTGGCCATTGTCATGGAGGAAAGTAGCTGCATCAATTGCAGATAATCGAGAGCCCACAACAAGGACCGGTGAGTCGCTCGGAATGGCTTTCAATTGCGACAATGGCCAAGGATTGGGGAAGAAACCAGGGAGGCCCATAAGATGAAGATTGAGGACGGAGGTGAAATTACCCAGGCATAGGACAACAGCCTGGGAGACAAGCCGGTTTCCACTTTGGACTTGTAATTCGAAAATGCCATCCTCCAATCGCTCAATATATTCAACCTCCTCATGGATGACAGAAACCTGTAACCCAATTTGGCGGGCCTCTTCAATGGCTTGAGACCAAGTAGCTTGGAGGTACTGTCCATATTCCTCACGAGGAGGGAATTGCCCCCCTTTCGTGCTGGTTCGCCATTGAGTGAAATGTTTGGGTCTGTCATGGTACAGCCCCATAGTGTCGGTGTGCATGTTCAGAATAGTGCCCTCACATGAACTGGAATATGCGAGCCCTGGGCCAGGAAGCTCACTCTTCTCAAGCACAATGATTCTGCTAAAACACGGTTCATCTTTGCACCTTTCAATCAATTGAAGAAGAACAGCAAGAGCACTTGCACCACCTCCAACTATGGCAACATCAGATGTTGAAGAAAACAAAATCTGGGGTTGGATTGGAGCCATGTTGAATAGAACTTGGTTTGAGAATTGTTATAATGATGCCAAAGCAGTGTCCATATCAGTGCTTTTATATTGTGAGACCCACAATTTCAAACATAAATTGGCAGAATAAGATCGCATTACGAGATAAAAATCCGCATTTGGCATGAGATCAGCCTGAAGAAAGTCTCCGATGCACTTTTGCAGAGCCAAGGCCCAATAATCTCTGCCAAGCTTGATTGAAGTCCCAGAAACCCCAATTTCAGCTCCATTCGTCCGCCATACATGTATTTTTATCTCAAAAATCTGCAATTCATGACAGAAAGGACGCGGGCATGCACGAAAGTGGCGTTCTGTGGAATAGAAATGAGAATGAGCGAATATCAAATTAAACCTCGTGAGTTACACAGAACATGCCGATGCTAGATGTGGCGCTGATATCCCGGTTGAAGTATAGCACGTCTTGCAAATAATTGATTTGAATGGCGAAGATCTCTCACACTAGTGCTGACGCGGTTGCAGGCAGCACAATATCAGACCTAGCGATCTGATCAGCTATATTGCGTCAAGGCCTGAAGTGCATTGCCACTTTCATGTAGTGTTTTGTTCTATGACTTAGTCTAGTAATCTATGTTCTTTAGAACAACGTTCGGCGACTATGATTTGATCTTTACGAACTACATTACATAAAAGAAAATCTAATTGCCATAGTGCCTCACAGGTACTGTGTTTTACTCCATTGGCCTCCCTGAAAACATCGTGAGGGAACGAGGATTGGTTATGTGTACTGAAGATTTCTTACGTACGCTAGCTATTGTGATTTCTACAGGCCTTGAGACGATTCTCTCGGCCGCCATGGGATAAATGCGGGATAGGAAATCATCAAAGCTTCCGGAAATAATTCTTTTATTTAGAAGCTGAGGTAAATCGACTTCCGTAGTCCTGGCTGTCCCGCTCCATAAATGATGTCTTCCCCCCTCGTGATATTTACATTTCAACCTTGGATTCTTTCATCTTCCATTGGACCCAACTTGTATCCCTTTAGCACAACACTATGGATTCTGCTTACGGTGAGATTTTGCTACCCGAAGACATGGCAAAGGACATGTATGTCGAAATCTCAGAGAGGGTTCGCAAATTCCCTCGGAAAATTCTTCTCGCCGGTGTTCTGGCCAGTGATGATACTGGCTCAAGCCAATACGTGGAATGGACTCGTGAAATATGCCAATTAGTGTGGGTGATCAACGTTCTCTATACTGTGCTATGTCCTTATTGCTAATGGTACTATCAAGTGGTATCGAGTATTGTCTTATCCGCGTTTCTCCTCCCAGCGTGGCAACGTACATCAAAGCCCTGAATACGAATCCTTATGTCAACGGCATCATCGTCTATTATCCTATCTTTGGAGATGATAGAGATGTCGATCTCAGAGGTCTCGTCACCCATGCAAAAGATGTTGAGGGTCTCAACCGTCCGCACAAACGTCGTTTATCTGGTCATGCAAACGGGCTAAGGCCTGGTCGCTTCATACCCTCACCGGTGCCATGTACAGCAATGGCCGTTTCATTGATACTACAATGGATTGGGATCTACGACCAGGCTGTCCCGGAGACTTCTCGGCTAAGAAATCAGACAATCTGCATTATCAATCGCTCAGATATTGTGGGATTGCCACTTGCTGAGTTGTTGGCAAGCCAAGGGGCTCGAGTTTACAGCGTCGATATTGAGGATGTTCGCATTTTCCAGCGAGCCGAGTATATCTTGAAATCAGAGATATCTCACGAGATAGTTCCTGGCTGGACATTGGAGGATGCTGTAAAAAAGTCCGGAGTGATAATCTCAGCCGTCCCAAACGCCTTGTTCAAGGTGGACAAGAGATGGGTCCAGCATGGAGCTATCTGCATCAATGTTTCCTCACACAAGGTACGAAGAGTTCATTTGGTGATGTGGTTTGCCAGGCAATAACAATTCAATCTAGAACTTCGACTCGGATATTCTCGAGGTTGCTTCGAAGTACGTGCCAAGGCTTGGCAGTCTAACCATAGCTGCTTTATTGAATAATCTTCTTGTGGCCTCGCAACAAGGCTGAGTCCTGGAAGCATTGGTTTCTGGATTAAGAATAAAATTCAGGCTTGACTTTGAACAATAAATCGTTATGACAGATAATTCACCTCTTCAAAAAGCCATATACCTCTAATCAGGCGTAATGACCAAATCTGATCATTTCCTTGCGCCAGCGGATCTACGTAACATTGTCCAGTCTTGGCTGCACAAACTCTCATGCATCGTTTAGTCAAACAATTGTATAAATGTATGAAATGAGAAGATTTGAAGTAAAATCTATGACATTTCTAGCATTGTCTGGTTTCGGTTTGGCTGGCCCACTTGCGTGCAAAAGGGGCCTCGGGGACCTGAGTATTTCGGGCTTATTTCCTCAAATCCTGGCCTTCATAGTTGTTCCAGTCTTTAAGAATCGGGCAAAGATGAGGATGACGGCACCCAGAAGAAACGTCAATCCGCCCCATATCTGCGCTCCAATGTAACCATGTGCTCTTGCAATAAGAGCGCCGCCAAGTGGCGGACCCGTTAAGCAAGCGAAGCTGACAACGGTGAAACCCATACCAATGCGGACGCCCGTTTTGCTCAAATCTGGAGTCAAGCTGGACAGAGTTGACGGCCAGAGGCCTTGAACACCGTTGGAAAAAATACCATACAGGACGGCAAAGGTATAGAGACCCGCCACCGAGTGCACCGCTGACCAGCAGAACATCATCAGACTTGCTCCCAAGGTCAAGGGTATAATCGTGTTCAGAGGACCAAAGCAACGATCAGCGAGGTATGCAGGGATCAGGCGGCCCAGGGTGCCTGCGCCATTTGTCACAATAATCAGATTTGTCGAATCCGAATATGTCAAGCCAATGTTCGTGCGCCCAAAGGCCCCCACGTAGTAGAAGGCAAAATATAAGCCCCAAAAGTTCAGAAACATGCCAAGAATGAAGAGGACGTAGGTGGGTTCTTTGAAGGCGATCCAGTCCACCAAAGGACCCGATCTGCGCGGGGGCAGCCGTGGCCGGAGCAGCAAGATGGCTGGAACGCTCGTGGCCAGCATGACGAAGCCTAGGACCCGCACAGTCCATGCAAATCCAATCGTTGGTATCAAGGCTTTCACCAGTCCGGGGAACAGCATGCCACCCGTGCCACTCCCGACCAGGCTAAATGCTAAGGCGAAGACCCTGCGGCTGGAAAAATAGGTGGCCACTAGTCCCATAACGGGACAAAACTGCAAGCCACTTCCCAGTCCGGTGCAGACCCCCTGCGCGAGGAAAAGCTGCCAATAACGCGTAGCAAGGGAGGTCATGAAGACTCCCAGCAATTGCAATACCACCCCGACATAAAATGTCTGGCGGAATAGGCCGGCATCCAATGCCCGACCAGAAAAAGTCCCCACGAAGAAGATGAGGAAGACCTGCACCGATCCCACCCAAGAGATTGCGGATGGGGAGACGCCAAGTTCAGATTGATAGTAAGCCTGGAAAACACCAAAGCTAGCGATGTAGCCCCAGGTATTGAAACACACAAGGTGCCCCATCACGGCTTGCGTCCATGCGGTGGCACCTCCATCTGGAGGCTCTGGAACCGCCGCTGACGATGCTTCAATAATATCGGGAGCCCCCGATTCCGTTTGCTTCTGCGCCATCAATGGTGGAATAAGGTGTGCAGATCGAGAGAATAGGAAAAAGAATCTGAAAGGGAACTAAATGTTGGAAAAAAGACGCGTTTACCGTGCCAGCCTTGTCGTGGGCTTTTGCTCGTCTAATGAGGGTTCATCTTCAGATGCTTGGCAGCTTCTTCCCTGCCATAATCCTAGTCCGTTGAACATTGCGTGCTGCACGCATATATGGTGGGGGCGGAGAGGTTTCTGTCCGGGCATCTTCAAGCCACCTGTGTCTTCTTCGGGCTTTTCTCCGGACAAACTGTAAGAAGCTTGTAGAAAAAAAAATCAAATTCGCAGGCTCTTGGTCCACCAAGTTCTGACATGTTCCTTGCGAGGTGGCTTCTAGCACATTAGCGGTGTGGATCGCGTGTCGATCTCCGCGGCACCCCCACTCCAGGCACGCGCAGGCCGACACCTGAACATGAGGTGAGGCCTGGTATGCATGTCAGATTCGCAAGGGCTTTTTTTTTGGTCCGGAAGCAAAACCGTCTATCGTTACATCGCACAAGGTGGGAAAAATGCCATTGGCAAAAGCTCCACCTCATCTGTAAAGGAAACAATTGACACAGAAGAACAAAAGTAGATGGTGACGGAGCTTACTCAGACCGGCCCGGGGCATCATTTTGGATTCTTGTTAAGCGTCTGTAAGTTATGTAGAAGGTAATTGTAATACGAAATACCCGCTTGAAATTTGAATTATTGCGAGATTTCTCAGCAAAGAACAAGAAGCCCTAGTCAGAAGGTCGAGCTGTGTACCCTCCCCGTGAAACCTTCAGCTATTATAGAGCCTATCTTAGTCGATCGTAATGGTCGTGGAAACTTTCCGACTTAACTGTTGCTATTTGCTCTCAGAATTGTAGGTAATTCTGTAAACAGTCTCACTCAATGCTGCCTCATTGCAGTGCGATAGACATGACTGCTTTTAATCTGAATTTTGTATTCGAATGAAAGCCGTGGTAGGGAAGTCCATTAGAATATCTCCTTCCTCGGCCAAGACCATTTCCAAGAGCGATTCGAAGTCTATGAGAAAAAAGTGATACTGTAGAGGAGCAGCGACATATTGGCGTATGAAGTGAATTGCAAAACATCGATTCAAGCAATTACCCTCTTGTATCACATAGCTGCTGGCGCTGATGCTATACCACCGTCCTAATGACCAGTGGCTTAGGTTGTATTTTGATGGAACTGCCAATAACGGCCTCTCTTCTCGATCAATTCGACGTGAGTACCGGCTTCAATAATTTTTCCCCGATCGAGCACGCAGATCTTATCGGCATTCCTGATCGTCGAAAGGCGGTGCGTGATGGTGATCGTAGTTCGTCCCGTAGCGGCTACATCTATGGCCTTTTTGATAAGCGATTCGGACTGTGCATCCACCGCCGACGTAGCTTCATCAAGCAAAAGAATCCTTGGGTTGCGAATCAAGGCTCGAGCAAGGGCCAGACGCTGCTTTTGGCCACCGCTGAGCATCACCCCGCGAGTACCGACGACTGTAGAAAAGCCCGAACTACAGAAAAGTTAGACAACCGTTCCTATGATGAGAAGTAAAGCAAAAAGATGGTCATTGCACTCACGGTAAAGATTGAATGAAGTCATAAATATTGGCCTCTCGACAAACTGCTTCAAGCGCCTCATCCGAAATGTTGTCTTGTCCGCATGTTAAGTTTTCTTGTATGGTGCCGCTGAACAGGACCGGTTCCTGGGTGACCAAGCCTATTAGTCTTCTATAGTCCCTGACATTCAAATTCTTTATTGGAACTCCATCAAGCAAGATTTGTCCAGAATCTGCGTCATAGAAGCGCTCCAGCAATGAGAAGATTGTCGTCTTTCCGCAGCCTGTTTCACCAACGAAAGCGATATGCTGCTCTGAGGGAATCTTCAATGAGAAATTCGAAAGAATCTCTCGTTCCGGAGCACTGGGATAGCAAAAAGAGACATTCTGGAACTCGATCTCGCCGCGGGGATTAACTAAACGCAGCCCATCATTTGAAGTGTAGTCGATTGCCGACTGTTTCTCGAGTAAGTCCTGCAACTTGGAGGCTGCTTGAAACGCCCGCCCAAAGTCAGGGGCGTATGAGAAGACGATGCCGGCAGAAAGTGAACTTAGAAGAACGGTGGAATAGACCACGGTGAATTGGAAAAGAGTGTATTCTCGCGATGTGATCAACTTTCCTCCATACCAGCATCCGAGGGCCATGCAGCAGTACAACACAGATTGCGACAAGGCAAAGAAGAGGGAGGTAGTCGTGTTCATCCCGAGACTTTTGTCTTGTGCAGTACGGTGATAGTCGCGGAATGTGGAAAGAATTTGCTTCTGTCGATTGAGAGCTGTAACTGTGCGTATTCCTGACAAGCTGTTGTTCGCAAAGCTTGAGGCAGAGCTAAATAGATGTGCAGTTTTCGCCTGATGACTCCCCGCGATTCTGACTCCGTAGAAGCCACCCGCAAAAATGATTGGAACCAAAGATGCACAAACCAGGGCAAGCTTCCAGCCATATATGCAACTAACGATCAACGCAGCAACAAGTGTGGACAGAGAGATCAAGACCGTTCCGAATGTCGCCCCGCTGATTCCGGCCAGGTGGGTGGTCTCGGTTGCAAGGAATGATATCAAGCTGCCCGCAGAATGTTCTTTGCTGTCGAAGAACGCAATATTTTGCTTCAGGATGGCACGGAGAACTCTATATCGAGCAGTGTGTAAGAGTTTCTCCGAGCAGTATGCAAACGCGGCCCCTTGTACACAAAATGCAAAGCATTGAACGAGAGCCAAAACGAGGAACATCAAGGACCAGAAATTGACTTTCGATTGAGTGTCATCCTCTCCTCTCTTTAACTGTCTTGAAAGTATTTCTACGCAATAGCCAAATAGAATGGCAGCAACAGGCTCCTCACAGCCTGCAATCAGAGAAGAAAATATTCCACCCAATATCACAGGAAATTCTCGCCTGCTGAGGGAAGCAATGAATCCTAGCCGTGAGATTCGCGAATAAATGTTCGTTTTATCCTCCTTGGAGGCAAACTCTTCCTCAATCTTTTGGTCTAAATTTTTGGTTGATCCGTCATTGAGGTTGTCACTCTCTTTGTCTGTCAAAGCAATCGATTTCTCTTTTGGGTTCATAGAGGCATTTTCACTCTTCTGCATTTCAACCAAATGGTAATATGAGCCCTTGGCGGCCATCAGAGACAAATGAGTACCCTGCTCAATGACTCTACCTTCCATGAAAACGAGGATGTTATCCACTTCTTCGATAGTGGAGAGACGATGAGTGATGATTAAGGTCGTGCGGCACTGTGAGCGGTTGAGTCTTTGCTTCTTCAGCTCCTGCTGGATACTTCGTTCAGTCTCTGTATCTAACGCTGCCGTTGCTTCATCCAAAACCAGGATTTTTGCCGTAGAAATTAGAGCTCGGGCAATCGCGATTCTTTGTTTCTGCCCTCCGGAAAGCCTCAAACCATTCGTTCCCACCCAGTTGTCGTACCCCAGTGGAAGTCTCATGATGAATTCGTGAGCACACGCAGCTTTTGCCGCAGTCTCAACCAGATCGTTCTTCTCCTCGTCGCTTATCTGCTGCAGAGTGGCCCTAGGCAGACCATCTAGGATGTTGCTCTTGATAGAGCCATCAAACAGGAAAGGTTCTTGGTCCACAAGACATATTTGACTTCGTAACCATGCCACATTCAGCGACTTGATGTCCTCCCCATCAAGAAAAATACCGCCTTGTGCTGGCTCATAAAATCTTTCCAAAAGGTGGACTATGGTGCTCTTTCCCGAGCCAGAGAGACCGACGATGCCAACGGTTTGGCCGGCCTCGATCCGAATGTTCAAATTATTGAATATAGCCTTTTCCGGACGAGCAGGGTAAATGTGCTTGACATTTCGAAACTCGATTAGACCCATTACATTATCAAGCGTGAGGCCGGTAGCCGAAGCAGAGTCGATGGGCGATTTGCGATGAATGACAGAGAAGAGCTGGCGGGATACTGCAATAGCGGACACGAACGCATCCACATTGCCACTGACTCCCAAAATAGAGAAAGTTGCCGTTTTGGTCGCCAGGGCGATAGTCACGACATCTACAAAGGACGCTTCCTTGGAAACAAAAAAACGAGTGCCTTGCCAAAAAGCCAATGCAAAATTGATGTATCCAGCACCAACGGCACAGCCAAGGAGAAGGCCCGTAAAGCTCTTCATAAATAGTCCATTCTTGGACATGAGGTCCAGGTATTTGTGGAATCGCTCCAAGATCAGATCTTCGAGCCCGAGGGAAGCGGTCGTTCGAATCGCACTAATCGCTTCTTCGGCCATGGAATTTCCAGCGGATTCCGCACTGCGTCCATCTGCAGTGAATTTCTTGCCCACTCTTTTACCGGCCAAGTAGATGAGCGCACCGAAGACAAGTGACCAGAGGAGAATCAGTGTCAACTTCCAGTACAAGGCAAAGCTGAGAATCAATGTGGCAGCTAGTGTCCCTAGAGCGCTGATCATCATTGCTAGCTTTTCGGAGATTGCCTGTTGCATCTTCTCGGTATCAGCCGTGAGCTGCATGGCGAGCTCTCCCGAGCCCCTGTCATCAAAGAATGCCATATTCTGCCGCAAAACCGACTCCAGATAAGCATTCTGGATTCGATGAGTGACGCGCTCGCCAGTGAAGATGAATCCAAACCGGGAGACAAACTGACAGACAAAAGCGCCAATTGCAATGTAAACGAAATACAGTGACTTGTCTTGAATCGTTTTGTTTGATGACTTTTCTTCGAATTTGCCATTTTCAATCTGAGAGAATGTATCGGCAAGTTGACTGAACACAATCTGGTAGAAAAATTAGCAAAGCATTCTCACGCAGTTGATATGCCTCTACGTACACTTGGCAAGATACGCGTAGACCCAGCAAGCAAGGCTGCGACTGCGCTGATGCTAACAATGGTGTAATCAATGGCAGTGTAGTAACGGAACACCTCAAACGGCGAAGCTTCAAAGTGAGAGGTTTGTATCTGACGCCGAAGAATCTCAATTTCCTCGTTATCTTCCTGGTCGCTCATGATTACGGATTGGGTGTGAATTTCCGTCGAGAGCCTCAAGAGTTCGGCCCGCTCGTGCAATTAGGATTTAATGTTGTGGAGGAAATGTGACCACGGCTTCTTCTAAATCCTTATCGGAGGGTAATTGACTGAAAGAGCTATGAACAGAATGCATTTTGTAGGACTTGGACAAATTCATGAAAACTTTATGCGCTGGATGGAAATTTGCAGTACAGACGATATACGTGTAATTACAAAACACGAGGCAGTGCAGCTTAATTACAACGGAGGCTTGCCTGGATGTACGGTCTCTAGAGGTGAGATCTCAACGGTAGAAAGCTCCCATATGCCCTAAAAGCTGTCAGCTAGCTGGCAAAGATCCGGATTGGGGGGAAGGGGGGGGGGAGAATCCTTTCCCACTGTACCTTTTTGTAGTATTGTGACTCCTTCATTTTGGTCCGAATTTCGTTCTCGTCGCACGCCAGACATGCAAAGGCATTTCCGAGAATTTTGGTATCAGAGCCTGGGCTTATAGGGGCAGCAGCCAGAATCTCGCCTGCAAAAGTATAGAAAGGGGGTTGCAGGTCAAAATGAATGTCTTCCCTGCTTGCATCTGGCCGGTCCCGGACTACAACGAAGCTGTATGATGAATTAGTAATTGGGATGAATAGTGAAGATAGACAGACACAAACAATTCCTGAAGCTTTCTCGTGGACATGCTATTATGCAGACGAAGTGCGCTCAGCCTTTTAGGGCATAAAGCTACGCGTGCCACTGTCCGCGAAAACATTTTTGAGCAGAGTGATTGCAAGCCTCGTGCCTATGCTGTAATCTAGGGCCGATTGAATAGATCTAATGACGGTAAACTTCACTCTATTTATTGAATTTTTTTTCGTTCTTCGGATATCACTTCATTCATTTTTGGGATTAACTCAAGTTCTTTTGTTGGATCAAACGTGAGATTTGCAAAATTTTGATTTAGCCTATACCAAGATGATGCTCTGACGGTCCTCGAACGAATTTTTATTACAGTGACAGAAGTAATTTGTGATCGGCATGTCTTGGCCTCAGCCTTGCACTCGACAATTACAGAAGACACATATTCTGGACTTACAAAATAGGGATCTGCCAAGCTGAGGCGATGCAACGACCTCCTTATTGGGCCCGCATTTCAAAGAATCGGGCTTTGATCGATGGTGACATTGACAAGATGATGCCAAGCTTTAGGGAACTAGTTGGTGCGCCTCCCCGCCGGAGCTCCCTCTCTTTAGAACGGGATTCATGACTGTACTAACAGCCTCGCAGCCTCGCAGCCTCGTCCGCATCATATCTGACCGAGATGGCTGATGGAAGAGTGAAGGTACCCACTCGCTTCGTCATGTTCGGGTATATTACACGAATCAATCCTATGTGCTGGTCTGCCTCCGAGTGCTGCCCAGATCAACTCAGCCTGCTAAGAGAAGCAAAATGCGTCCCCCGATGCCCATGATCGAGGCGTTGCGCCCATCATCATGGTATTTACGCCAACCCACTCATGTTCGGGCTCGAAGTGGGCCTGCGAATCAACCCGCTCCCGCCAGGCCCAGTCCGAGCGAGCTTCTGGCCATCATACCGGACAACCCTGGAGTCGTGCGTGATGAGCTCCGGACCATTTTCCCAGAAAAATATGCACTAACAAGTTGAAACCTAGCTCATGCATCGCATCGCCATTCGGCCCCATCATTCACCCAACTTTGTTCGTTTGCACCAAGAGGGTTATGTGACATGGGCCGGTAAGTGGACTCCCTCCTCCACTCCCTCCGCACATCATCCACCACATAACTTGGACCCACTACCTTTAACGGAATACTCACCCCACTTAATTGGACTGACTCGGTATGGCAGGCCCCTTGTTCGAAAAACATGTCAGCAAGGGAACCCGCCCATTCAAAGGATCCGTGATGGTTGTGAAGGAGGACAACGCTCGGGGTTTACTGAGCAGGATTAGCTCCGACATCTACGTCCGAGAGGGTGTGTGGAACCTGAATCAAGCCCAAATCATGCCTTTTCGCACCTTGCTTTGCTGGCAAACCGGCTCCCCAAAGTCAGATTGAAAGTGACAAGGCTTGGCCGGATGTTGAATCTTCGATGTTAGAATACAGTGAGCAATAATATTGTAGCCTGAAGATCCAGATCGATCCCATGCAGAATCCTGTTCCTCTGGCTCCGTCAGATCAGCAGCTGCCAAGACAGGACCATTCAGGGTCCTCAGCTTATGTGCATGAGATGAAATTTTTGCGAACTAAAAATGAACCAACCAATCATTCGTTGATCTTCGCAAGAGATGACAGCGTAGGTACTAAAGAGAAATAATCGCCGGGCGGTGTGAGGAGAGAGTACCCTGGTCGGTTTCTTAGTGGTGACAATCGGACAACCCGCCTGGACTTCGCTTCCCCTCCTTAAGACTCCTACACCATCGACAAGTCGACAACATGCCTGCTTTGCTGTGTTTGGAAAATCCTTTGCTTGGTAGATTAGTATCCAATCATATCAATGGAACCTCGCTGACACTTTCAATCAGATGTTCAGGCATTTGGGTACGGCATTGGATTCCTCGGAGATCTTTTTGTCGTAGGCACTGCTGACTCGATCAAAGCACTCAGGAACTCCTCGAAAAGTATGGTCTCAAGGCCAATGACGCCATTCTGGCCGAGCCTGCACACCAAGGTCTCTTTGATGACCTGATCAACAACTTTGCAGCGGAAAGCACTGCTGGTGGTGGAGCACAGAATACTGCCAGAGGCGCTCAGGCATGCTGCCCCTCATTCCAGTACCCTCCCCCTCGTGGCAGCCCAACCACGGTAGCTAAGACTTTATTTTAGTACATTCTTCCGAGCGACAGCGTTGTCTTCATTGGCTGCGTGGGAGATGATACCTACGCTGAAACCCTTCGAGAATCTTGCCAAAAGGCAGGCGTTCGTGCGGAGTACCTTGTCGATAAAGATCACCCCACGGGTCGCTGTGGTGTAATTATCACAGACAAGAACCGAAGCCTCTGCACTGATCTTGGTGCCGCCAATCACTACAAGTTGGAGCATCTCAAGCGGCCCGAGATCTGGAGCTTGGTGGAATCATCGCAAATTTACTTTGTTGGTGGCTACCACTTAACCGTCTGCCCGGAGGCCGCTCTGGCTTTGGCGGAAGAGGCGGCGGCTAAGAATAAGGTGCGCCTCTGTTCAAAAAGTTTCTCTTCGACAAACCATCATCGGTGGCTAAGAGCTTTGCCAGATCTATGTGATGTCATTATCTGCCCCTTTTATTCCAATCGCGTTCAAAGATGCCCTAGATAAGACCCAGCCTTACTGGGACTATCTTGTCGGCAACGAGAGTGAGGCCCAGGCATGGGCACAGGCGCATGGTCTAGAGGTAACTCCACGTTTGGGTCTCCATATAGTAGTTCCTATCAAGCTGACCTAGTGCAAGACTGATGATATCCCTACAATTGCCGGTCATCTCGCCAATCTCCCGAAGGCAAATACCAGCAGACCTCGGGTAGTCTTGATAACTCAAGGATCTTCTCCGACAGTTGTTGCAGTTTCAGGAACTCCAGGGCATGAGGAGATTCCTGTTCGCAAGATTTCTGCAGATGAGATCATTGACACCACCGGAGCTGGGTGAGTTAAGCTCATAGATCGTTTGAACGACTTTGTAAACCCCGAACCAAAATGCCGCGTCGAGGCTAATCAGATTTGGAATGGACTATTAGAGATGCTTTTGCGGGAGGACTCCTTGCCGGGATTGTGCAGCAAAAATCACTCAAAACCTCCGTCGATATGGGGCACTGGCTCGCGCGACTGGGGATTCAGGAAATGGGGCCAAAGTGAGTAGATTATGGCGTGCACCCGGTCTCCGTCGGTTTGATTAACATTCTCCAGTTACCCGCTGCCAAAGCAGTCATTCACCCCTGTCTGAAGGATCGTCAGTCAGAGGGTACCTGACCAGAATATGATTGGTGGCTATCAACTACCCATTTGAGCGGGCTTTTTGAAATAAATTCCGGAGGAGAGGTTAGATTCTTTGGGTTTTCAACAACCGTTTTCGGTTCTATCATTGTTAGGCTACGAGCTTTGTCTACTGCCAAGAATAGAAATGTAACACAGCAGACGCACCATGTGTCTCTTTAGTGTCATAGCCAAGACTCGCTTCGCACGTCAGCCAGAAAGTGCTTTGCAGGCGAGACGATTAATCTGAATACTGTTATTATTCCAGCAGAGGAAATGCCTCATCCCCCCACCCACTTTCCGTTGGTCCCTTTACTGGGTCTGGGGCCGCGACTGCTCATCTCACCTAATCAGAATATGGCGTAATTCTTCAATTTCGTCCGATCAGTCGCCACTCTTCCAAAGCATGATCTTCGGGGCTGCGATGAGCCGACATGGATATGATTCTGCAAGCTAAGCAGAAGAGGTCCTTACAAGGCTCGCGATATTGCAACGGACCTTTGTCACGGGAATAAAGGACTCGCTTCGACTTCGTGTGCAGATTCGTCAAGGGTCAAGAGGGATCTCCAAATTCAATGAATTTGGCAATAAATTGTTTTTAGAATGTAATAAAATTTCAGACTATCACACAGGATTCACATATCAGGACGGTGCCCCACAGTTCGAACTCCTAGACGCCGTGCACTTTCACAATGGGACTGCCGTTGCTACCCTGATGATTAATGTGGGACAAGTACATGGCACTCATAATCTCAACGGGCAAGCGATGGTCATCAATATTCGATGTCAGTTCAGAAGGTAGCAGTTCACCTTTAATTGACTGGACAAACTCGAGGATCATCTTTCCCTTTGCCTGTTCCGTATAGAGCTTGGTGTGATCATAGCCCTCCGTATCCGCCAAATCGGCCAAGTGAAGGACCTCCAAAGCATTCGAATGACCCGTCAACTCGAAGTTCCGGAAGACCTTCATCTCAAAGTGGTTGTTTGCTCCGATCTGAAAATCTCCTGGTAGACAAGGCTCGTCCGAATCCTTGATGGAGCGTGACTCAATGTAAATGCTCTGGAAGGGCCCACACTTGATCTCGTAAGACTCATGTTTGACACGACCACTACCCTTGTACTGATCTTTGCTAGGGATCAACGAAGACCGAAGGCCGTATCCATTGCTGGACATGCTGATTTGAGCCAAGATGACCGGGTCACCTTCCTTTCGAAAAGTGAGCTGGGCAGTGGCATCCAGTTCACCGTAGCCTACGACTCGCTGCATAAGGCTTTGCTCATTGAAATTGCAGGTATTTGAGTACTCTTCGGCCCCAAAGATCTTCTGATAATCGGACGCGGTCATCATCTTGAAGAATCCTCGTGGCAGGATGAAGCTGCTGATGACCTCAACCTCGTCGGGACGTTTGCTCTGGACGAGACCCGCTTTGGCGAACTCACAAAGCATATCAATGATATGATAGCCGCTGTGAGAAACCTTCCCATATCCTTGCTTATAGGTATGATAATCTTGCTGAATGACTTCAATCGGCAGTCGGAAAGTTCCGTCGCAGTATGAGGCAGAAACGCTTGTCACAGGGCAACCGGTTCGTTCCACAATCTCTCTTATGTATTGATGAGCTCGTATGATAAGAGGATTGAACCGACGGTGACTGCTGACCACGAATCCGGTTGTTTTGTGTTTCTGGAGTTTTTGATAAGCAGCGAGGATCTCTTGGTAATCGTCGGCGATGCCCTTTGCCTCTGAGGCACTGGTCCCAGCATGGACACGGGTGGTGATAGGCTTATCCATCATGATGTGAAATCCATGATCCAATCCCCAAAGTGCATATGCTTGATGCGAAAGAGGCTCCGTGGCGATGATTATGCCGTTGATGTGGAACCGTGCCGCAATCTCGTCGAGTTCTGCCCGAGCCCGACTAGGCATCAGGTCTGTGAACATGGGGACAAAATGCAAGAAGACTCCGGGACAAACTTTTGCTGCCCATTCTGTGACTGAATCGCGTTTCTCCTCGATATCGACGAGTACTTGAATCATGGGACCGTGTCGTGCTTCCAGCAGCTGTAGGTGCGGAACATAGGTTTTCTGGGCATGAGGTCCAGTACCTATGATCATAATATTGGGCTTTGTCTCGGGAACAATGGATATCATCGTGACGATTTGATTAATTGAAATTAGATCAGAAATGTAGATTGAGTGGAAAAAAAAGATTGGGGACCAAAAAGTGGACAGAAGCTTCGACACCAAGGAATATGGAACAGGATCCAAAAGACATTAGCAGCTCGGACTTCGGGATATGAGGCTGAGTTCAAAAGTACTATTGATGATTGAGATTTCTGACTACTGAGTCTCACTGATCTTCACAGGATGCCGACTTCATCCATTGATTCGGGTCGAGCAGGCACCCTGGTATCTCGCACTTGTTACCAATATCATCATCAACTCGTTTACAAATCAATCGGCCAAGGTCATATGTTTTGCCAAGAATCCCCAAATTAATCCAGCTGGATCCATCCAGATTGACATGAGAAGAAATCATGGCTCAATTCGGGCTATGGGGCCGATGCTAATCAATTCAAGTCGGGGTGAACTCTCGTGAGATCCTTAAGGCTTCCTGCCAAGATGTACACCCTGTACCACCACAATCTTCCAAAGAAATGAGAGCTACATAGTGTAGTGTTCTCATTGAAAATTAGGGATATTACTTGCCGGAGTTTACAATTAGAAATGTTGTTGCGTAATGAGGTGACATTCATACTCGACTCCCCTGTCACTAGACGCAGCAATTTCTCCATTTTTCAGCTTAGTGATTATTCTGTCTTGTTCTCTTGATGTTTGGTAATTTTCATTTCCTGAGTATTGATTTCGCCGTTTTTTTTATTCATTAGGGCTCTTGATTTTTATTGGTTTCTTTTACTTCATTTTCCTTTTTTTTTTTTTTTTTTGAAAAAGATTCCATTATTTTTCATTGTCCCAGTTTTCTCATTTCTTCTACTGAATGACGAGACCAGAACCAAGTTATTGCCGAAAGTTTCTCACTGCTCCTAGTTTTAAGCCAAATGAGGTTAAGTGCAAGATCTTTCGTGGTTACTGTGACTTTCCCTACGCTAGTCACCAGGTGCTTCTCCCTCCATCATTTTGCATATCCCCGAATTCCAGCGAAAGGTGTCATGAGTCTTGATAACTTCCTGTCAAAGGCATTTGATGTTTCTGTTCAATTTGAGATGTCAACGTTAAACATGGATCCAAAGGCCCATGTCCTAGCCTTGGCGATACTGCAGTCATGCTTTGAAGGTGAAAGCGACATGGCGGTATTGTTAGTTTTGGCAGGAGGGAAGCAGCTGAAGTATTTCGGCTGCCACATCGATCCGCTTCTTACTGTCTCTCAATCTCTCCAGCTAATTGCGGAGAGTCCCTACAACGGATATGCCAAGGAGGACGATTTCATAGGCACCTCTGTCTTGATACTCAATACAGATGGCAGCAACTTCGATTATGCGAATTTGCAATTGAATGTAAGTGCTACTAGTATCCTGTACTGATATGTAGAATGTAGACTGATTCTTATCGTGTTCTTAGTTTACTCCCGCGCATATCTTATCCATTGACCAGAACAACATAGCGAAGTTCATATTTCAAGAGAACACCTATTCCGAGTCAAAAGCACGACGGTTGTTGGAATGCTTCAATCAATGCTTACAGCAAATCCAAGCATACGATAATCGACAGATTGCGGACATAGATCTTACGAGTGACTCTGATACTGCACAAATATTTACTTGGAATAAAAGGGCGATTCACGTGGAATATGACTTGGTCCATAGAGTAGCTTTTGACCACAACCGAAACGCCCCTGCTGTACACTCTTGGGATGGTTCATTCACTTTCGGCACCCTAGAACAAGCTAGCACACGCTTTGCTCATTTTCTCAGAAAACTTGGAGTTCGGCGAGAGTCCATCGTGCCGCTTCTTGTCCAAAAGTCATCTTGGGCAGTGGTGGCGATGCTCGCAGTTCTCAAAGCAGGCGGAGCAGTCCTGGCGCTCAATGCAGATACCCCCGAAGAACGGATCAAAAGCATACTCGCACAAACTAAGTCATCGGTGATGGTCGTCTCACCAGTGTTGATGTATCGGGTTGAAAATCTTTCAATAACGCATGCTGTCCTCAGCCAGGAGCTTTTGCAAAACATACCGCATAATGTCTGTGTCCCTGACGAAAATCACGCCACTGATGCGGCTTTTGTGATCTTCACCTCAGGCTCCACTGGCACGCCGAAGGGATTTATCCTAGAGCATGGCGCGTTTTGTACAAGTGCTAGGGCTATCAATAGGGCTCTCCATATGGATGAGCATACACGTTGTCTTCAATTCGCGTCTTTCAGCTTCGATGCTACCCAGGTCGAGATCTTCATGACGCTCATGGCAGGAGGATGTGTGTGCATTCCATCAGAGCGGGCACGACTCGACGATATTGAAGGAGCAATAACCAGTCTCAATGTGAATTGGATGATCATGACCCCAACTCTTGCAGCGTCGCTGGATCCTCGTGCCGCGAGATGTGTGGAAACCCTTTGCATCGCCGGAGAAGCACCAACTGAAAAAGTGATAAGCCTTTGGGCTGACAAAGTTCGTCTCATTAATGCATATGGCCCAGCCGAATGTTGTCCTATTAGTGCAGTGAGAAGCATCTCTACCACACCTGGTCTTTCTCGAAACAATATCGGCTGGGCGACTGAGAATGTCAACCTCTGGATTGTTACACCGCATAATCACCGTTTGCTTGCTCCAATTGGCTCTGTCGGGGAAATTATGATTCAAGGGCCATGTCTGGCCCGTGGGTATCTAGGGAACCCAGAGCAGACGCGCGAGAGGTTTCTCCGCGGCATTGATTGGCTCCAAAGCCCATCTAGTGTGGTCCTACCAGCTCTGTATCGAACGGGCGATCTGGGCCGCTACCAAGAAGACGGAAGCATTGAATATATTGCGCGGAAAGATACGCAAGTAAAAATACGAAGCCAACGTATCGAACTCGGTGAAATTGAATGCCAAGTTGAGAGAATTGCTGATCTGGAATATGCTGCCGCTGTGGAGACCGCATTGTCACCATCGTCAGACCAAGTCGTGCTGATGGCGTTCCTTTGGCGTCCACACAATGAAATTGCCTGGGGCTCCAAATCATCCATTCTGATTCCTGATCGCGAGTTTACACACAAAGTCTCAGCTATGAAAGAAAAGTTGAGATCAGTGCTTCCAAATTATATGATCCCAAATTTCTTTATCCTCCTTGATGGGGTTCCCCGGAATATGTCCGGGAAGGTGGATCGCCGACAGCTACGAGCTTTAGGTGCATCTCTGCCACTTTCAGCCCTAAGCCTTAATGGCTCAGCTACAACGGAAGCAGAGCTTCCAATAACAGACACTGCACGAAAGTTACAGACGATTTGGACAGATTTCTTTGGCCTCGAAAAAGGGACTCTCAATCTGAAGAGCGATTTCTTTCATCGCGGAGGGGATTCGATTGCAGCTATGCGTCTCGCACGGCTGGCTCGGGCTGACGGGCTTGACTTGACTGTTACAGATATCCTTCGATGTCCGACTCTGAAAGCCCAAGCATCAATTCTGGAGCAGAGGTCACGTCTCGAGACCAACAAAGAAACTTATCACCCATTCATTTTCTTCGAAGAATCAACGCATCTGCTGGATCAAATTTGCGCCAACATTGCTATGCATCGTGACACGATTCAAGATGTCTATCCCGCGACTGATTTTCAAGCCGCAAAGCTTGGAACCTGGACCACGAAGAATCGTGGCGGCACAAACTATGTACTTCTCGATTTCAAGCCACCGCGGGATAAAGGAGAAATCCTGATGGCCCTCAATCGAGCAATTGATGAATGCAAAATTTTTCGAACTGTGTTCACTGTGTACCATCGACGCGTTTATCAAATCATTTTGAACAAGGTGCTGGAACTCGAGGCATTAGAGATTGGAAGTGACGACACTCTCAACCAATTGACTGAAGAGGCCGTTCAAGAAGATAAAGGACGTCCTATCCGATTGAAAAATTCAATTTTGAAAACCTGGGGACTCCAGCGAGGGGATAAATGCCACCGCCTAGTCCTGAGATTGAACCAAGCCTTGTACGATGGAAGTACGCTGATCCGCTTTGTCCAAAATTTCTGCGCAGCTTGTGATGGTTCGGAGCCTGTTGCCACCTTGAGTCTTCCTGAATATCTTCACAGCATCACATCCCACTCTGATAAGAGCTCCAAAAAGTACTGGACTGATCTCCTTCGTGGGTCCTCGATGACGAGAATCATCAGCCATTCTTCCCCCTCCTATTCATATGTGCTTGATGGAGCAGTCAGGGAGATCATTCCCAGCTTCAAGTCACAGTTTCCAGGCATCACCATCGCCACTGTGATCAAAGCTGCCTGGGCCATCGTGTTATCCCAGATCTCTGGCTGTTCAGATGTTGTTTTCGGAGTCACGACTTGGGGTCGTAATGCCCCAGGTGGTGAGAATGTGATGGGATCCTGTATGGACACGATCCCAGTTAGAGTAGATCTGAAACCCCCTCTCTCTCCTCTGAGTCTTGTGAACAAAGTACAGCAACAAGCTATTGAGTCCATTCCTCATGAGATGTTCGGGTATCAGCGAATCGTTGACCTATGCACGGATTGGCGATCATGGGAGCGCCTAAGTTCGATTCTCCTTTACCAGAATTTGGATCAAGACATCGGAAGCTTTCCACTCAAAGATGGTCAAATCCAAGTTAGCGAGCTTCGGTCTCAATCCGATCGGGCTGACCTAGCCGTATACACCCGGCCTCATGGCGACGGAATCTGGGTTGAAATCAATTACAATACGTCTCTTATCTCGATTCCATTCGCTACCGCACTTTTGACAAGTCTAGTGTCTACAATACAAAACCTGGGTGACACCACCTCGATCAGCATTCCGAGACCTTACGCGGCATACCGCACTCCCATCGATATCCAGACTAAAATCACATCCCAGACAGTCGCATCTGAGAATTTAAAGGAATCTGACTATGAACGATATGAGAAGGCTGAGAAGATTGTGGCTGACGCCTGGGCTGAATGCCTTATGGAAAGCTCACATACAAGGACAACAGTTGGAGACAAGTCTCTACCGTTCTACGAGCTCTGGGGCAGCCCGTTGGCAGTTCATGCCCTCAAAGAATTTTGGGAACGAAGAGGGATTCAGGTCGAGGTCGAAGATTTGTACAATCACCCCACGGCATACCTACAGGAGCAATTGTTGTATAGCCAAATCGGCTGAGAGCGATTCAAAGTGCAACGGAGCAAAGAGCTTGGAATGAGTTAGTCATGTCCTCACAAACCACCAGACGCCCCAATTTGGAGCACACTAAGACTGAATGTCCAAGCTCATTATTTGGTGCTTGTAGGTGGATGTCGTGATAGCTCGAGTTGTACCTGCGGCAACAAATGGGCTACGTAGCCTTGAACTGGGAGAGGGCAGCTCGGGGGCTTCACACTAAACCTCAGATGGGTCTCAACTTTCATTTTCCTAATTTTTTTGACACAAATGATGCACAGAGTATGGATATTCGAGTTGAGCTCCTCTTATACACTTTAGAATTTGCTTTTTATCAAAGTTTGTTCATATGCTCAACTTACAGTACTGCACAATGTATCTTTTGTGTATGTTTCGCCACATATTATCATTTGTCTTTCTCGAGTAGCATTATGAAATCTATGCGGTCGCATGATGATGGACCACGATACTTACTTATTTAGATTTTCTTTTTATGCAACAAAAAGTTAGGAGTTATGTGTGTTGACTTCAACTAAGTTAAAAATCCTTCTACGCCAAGACTGTGCTCCCTTTGAAGAGTAATGTGACTTCCTTTAGAAGCTGCACGCCCTGAAAAATCATCCCACTAACGCCGGGTTTGTCGAAACATAAAAACCTTTCTTGAAATTAACCAAGCTTGAATTCTTGAAGAGCAGGAAGAGATAATTGCCCATCTTTCCATCCTTTCATTAAACTCCATCACACAGGATCCCACCCATAGGTAGGCTTATTACCTCCTGAGCCAACACACAAATAAAACAGATTACTAGAAACACAAGAAAACATCCGACAAGGGGTATTCCAATGATTAACAACCAGAATAAAGCAAGACAAGAGATTCTAGGACGAATGACCACCGAAACTCGAATAACTCGTAGATCGACAAAGTTATCTAGAAGGCCACACCAATAGCAGAGCCTCCATAATGGGGGATCTTACTAGAGAGAGAGGTAGAGTACGGGTAATGTTGTGTCCGGCCCTCGAAAATAGTCGGATGACCGTAGCCAGCTTCGAGATCCTTCTCTGTGGTCGAGGATGGACCTTGCAGAGAGGTTCGGGGAGTGTTTCCGTTGGTGAACGTGCTCGACATCGAAGCATTATGCTGCCGTGCCCTTGCGCCGCCCGTGATTGTCGTGATGGTCGAGTTGACGGTGGTACCGCTCAAAGTACGGGTTCTTTCCCAATCAAACCCATTCTCGCCGACAAGTGAGACTTGCCGCTGTGCAGATGATTTGTTGGGGAAAAACCATTGTGTCACACGGCTAGGAAGCGGTACAGAGGCGATGTTCTTGTATTTTTCCGCCGTAGAAGGACGTTGCAAGGAGGAGATCGGAGATGGAATGGTGCGTGAGCTGACTGTAGAGGGTGAACCAATGGAGGATGGTTCGTCTGTAGATTCATCGCCATGTCTCGAAGCTGGTGGAGTTTGAGCGACATTGTCTCTCGACACTTTGCTGCTGACAAGGATGCTCAGCTCGGTGTCCAGGGTGATATTGCTTTCCTCCGATCCTGATCTGATATGCGTAGAAACTGGGGGTACAGCAGGAATAGAGGGCACGAAATTTGGTGTAGGCATCGGGTCTTCGACGGGATTGACGGTACAGAAATGTGGGATCAGAGCACTTGCGATACGAACAGGCGGAGGCGACTCAATAGTCTCATCTAGATTCGCAAGCGACCGGCGACTCGCAGAGCCAACCGGCTTCCGAGACACGGAAAATCGAGCGTCGCTAGACTGACACTGTCGAGACTGGACTCCCGTCGGAGAAAGAGTACGTGGTGGGATTGCCAGCGTCATGCGTTGGCGATTCTCGTCCACATCGAAAGATTCAAAGGAGGGAAGATCTGATAACCGCTTACCAGATCGGTGAATGCTGAGTTGTATAGGTTGAAATCTGGTCGGCGATGGCTCGAGTTGAAATGATTGCACTCGACGAAAGTCTGAAGGGGCGCTGATCTTTAATGGAGCCGCTGGTTGTCTCTTCCAGGAGATACTTGCTCGTCCAGATGCCCGTGATGCAAGGTGCCGGCCTTCTTCAAGCCAGGAAGAAAGCGAGTTGCGAGACTCATGGTGGAAACCCGGACTGGGAAGGTCATCATACACTACCAGCTTCATTGGAGGGACGAGATGAGGTTGGTTGTGGCATACCTGCATCTCTCGCTC
The DNA here is from genome assembly GCA_037356195.1 of Penicillium sp. F50. NCBI lineage: Eukaryota > Fungi > Ascomycota > Eurotiomycetes > Eurotiales > Aspergillaceae > Penicillium > Penicillium sp. F50. The sequence continues at coordinate 1,928,105 of JAYXSA010000054.1, read as the reverse complement.
AACTCCTATAAATTAAGATAGGCAATCATTAGTTTGGCATGCTTGCCATGATCTCGATTTTTGAAACCGATTGCATACCTCTTCTCCCCAGTCGCTGGCCCTGTTGACCTTGAGGCTCCACGCCTGACAAACAATCCCAGCATGACTGTACCCAGCCAGTGAGTAGGGAGCTCGCTTGGTCAAAAGCCAGCGTCATGGCGGCCAGCGCTTTGAGTGATTAATCCATTGCCTTCACAGAAGGCGGAACTCAATAAGTAAGAAGATAAAGGAAGGAAAGAAGAGCAAAGATGTCACTCCTCCAGAGCAAGGAAAGACACCAAAGCAAGTGGTGGCCATTAAAGCATCATGCGAGAACAGCCGGAACGAGATGGGAATTCCCCCCCCCCAATGCACAGATGAGGATCCTGTTGCCCAGCTGTGTAGAACACGCTTCGTGACTGGCCCAGGGACCATCCACGGAGTAAGATGGGCGGCCGCTAACAATGCAGCGCTATACTCAGGAAAGCAATTCATCCTGGCGACTGCTGACCAGCACACGCGATCGCTGGGGGTGATTAGGCCAGCGGAGTCGGTTCTCACGTCCCATTCGTCGGCCGCCTGTGGAGTTATCACATCCGTTGCTTATCACCGAGCTTTGTTCAAGAGCTAAACTCGCGGGAGGGGAAAAGTTGGGCGCGTAGAGGAACATCAGCTCTATGCGTTGGCCCTTGGCTCTCGTGTTTTGATTTCAGATGACACTCCTAATTCGAATCATAATTTTTCAAAGACTCCTTGAGTTCGTTTCATGCAGGGTTTCAAGGGCTTCAAGCTGGCAATGAATAGCTGGCAGAACGTTCTCGTTCTTGTAAGCCTTGTATACTCCGTTAACCTTTGACCCGCAAGCTAAAACTAATGTACACAACGCTCATCATATCCGAAATGAGGGGCCATGCTTATCGTATCCCGATCACGGGAAAAAAGGGTAAACTAGAGTGAGAGAACGCTATTTGCTCCATACATTATCCTCCTCTTGTAATGCGCCGTAAGCCCACCGTGAAGGCGACCGGTTTTCTTCCTCTTCTGCCTGATGAGCAGGCTCGGCTGAAATCTCCCTGATTGGAGCTTCGGGTTCAGCCTCTTCTTCGATTGGCTGTCCTGATGGTCTCCTGGAAAATAAGGACAGGGTCAATCGAACAAGTCTGTCTGGCCAATAGTCATTCAAACTTACGAGAATCGTCGGGTTTCATCTCCCGCCCAGGCGGATCCAAGCTCTCGCTGGGCCTGGTCGCGGTCTTCTTCCTCAGCTTCGTGGTCTTCCACCACGAGGTCAACCAGCTGGCTGCGATGCGAATGATGGGAACTGGCGGAGCTGGCGTTGCGCTGCAAGGGACGAGGCGGGCCGGAGCTAGTGCTGGACTTTCTAGAATTGGTATTTGTCTGAGCTCGCCGGCTCTCGCTGCCTGGCGCTCGACGTCTGCGGTGTGAACGAGACTTTTTCACGTCGCCTCCGGTATGTGAACTTTGGTAGCTCCTCTGCGTAGGGAGTCGTTGATCCCGAGGAATTTCATTGGCCGTAATGACCGGATACTGTGAAGTGTCAGCAAATAGCCTTCGGGACGGGAAGGAAAGACCGAAAAAAGCGCTCCCAAAAGATGAGCACATCCCAACGTACATTCCAATCTCCAAACTCCAGTGCCCGAGCCTGGTTGAAAATTTGTTCATCTTCATCGTCCAAAGTGACTTCGATCTCGCTGTAGGACCGATATCGCTCGGTAGAACTGCGACTTCCTCTATCACTTCGACTGCGATTACTACTGTCCCCACCAGCTAAGAGTGGTGTGCGAATGCTGGCTTCGACCGCTTTACTGGCCTCTCCGGGCTTTGGAATCCAATACTTCGCCTTGCCACCTCGTTCATATCGCATACCGTCCATGACACGTTTGACTCGCGAATGAGACTCCGCATGCGCAATGATGTTGTCTCCGGAGTCAAAGAGTCGATACTCGTAGTTTTCACCGCGAAGGGTCATCTTCGTATCCTCTATCAGATCAAGAGGCCCGAACGCATCACGAACTGCATATTTGACAGGCAATCGAGCAGCCGAGATGGTAGGGTCGGCGTAGTCATGCCACGAGAACGCATACCAGTGAGCGGCGGCAAAAATGGGCATCTCATAGCAGATAAGGGCATCCTGGATTGCCGCAGCGAGATTGTCGGGAGTGTATCCCGCAACGTTGCCGAGAGCCCCTAACCACTGCAGGATTGACAAGAAGAATCCTTGCCAGTATGATGCGAAAATGATGAGTTTGACGCAAAGAAACTTGGGAACCGGGCGGAATGGCGTGAGGTCATTGTGCAGACACACCCAGAAGATAGCCAGGGAGTATAAACTGACGGTGACACTGAGATTGTACACAATGCCAGTCCACAGATAGCCCGATGCTATGCTCAAATATCCCTCTTCATATGTGTCAGTCGCCTTCATCACGATAGACGCGATGGCCAGAATTGGTTTCAGCCATGCATACTGAAGGATGCCGCGCTTTACGGCGAGAAATGTGTGGGGGTCGGAGATGTCGAGCTTTGGAAGAACGTGATTAAGCGGCCACGCATGCGAAACCGGTGGGCGGCCATGGGCCATGATGATCAAGGCTCGCTCCCCTCCGAGAAAGTTGATAAGAAGCTGGAAAAACGTGTAGATGGTGAATGCCTGGCCCAAGTTTCCTCCATGTTAGCACACATCGACCCAAGAAGCTTTTTATCGCGCGTCACATACCTCGTAGATGTCACGGACAGGATCGAGGAACTGAGCTGCCTTCAGTGATACAATGCCCGTCCATGACGATGCTGCATAAATTGGCACCCTGCGCTTGATCAGCTTCGTTCTTTTCCTTGACCCCTGAGGGCTCGAGGCGGCCACCCTATACTAACATCAACAGTATGCGCACAACATATCGCTGGAGAAGTGGTTTCCGATAGTTTTTGCTAGAGAAGCTCCATCAGCCGCTGCAAAGAATACTAGAGGCGCCAATGAGGCTCGTACAGTTGGAACCATATGGACCTATCAATCCAAGCGATCCGTTAGCTCACGAATCCATAACGACCACCATGTCGCCGGACTCAAGAGAAAACCCAAGCGAGATAAGCTCGGGAACTCACACGAAGGACAATAGTGACGAAACGAGCGCCGCGACACCGGAGGTGATGATGATTGCTCGCGCCAGGCTCGAGCCTGTACCTCCGCCGACGGTTGCTGCCATAGCTGCGGTGAACATGTCGCCAATGACGAGCGCCGGTAGGGGAAGAGAGGCCGCGTTCAGTCAGTGTAGTTATATTATCAACTCATTTCGTAACATCAGAAGAGGCGCAAATCGTGACCGCCTGAGCGAGGGGGAGCTTGCCGACAAGCTTGGGAAAGTTGTAGGGAGGAGGCGTGGCCCCGATGACGATCTTCTCGTGACACCGCCTGACACTCTCCACTCCCGCATTTCGCGACTGCCTCCGAGCCAGAAACTCTCCCGAATGACCGCGCGTGTACCTTGGACTCGTCGATCGCGAGTCGCTTTCTATTGCTGAGACAATGCTCACGCCGTTTGGCGATTTCTTGGAGAAATGGCCAGTACCAGTTTGACGGCCTCCTACCTGACGCCCGATCCAAGCTTTAATTGGTTCGTCGTAAACTGGGATTGTTTGCCAAAGCTCATGATGCTGATCTACTTAGGTTTTTTCTCCTCGAGCTCATAGTATCCTTGATCCTGCAAGTATCTTCAGACATCAGCCGCCTCTAATCGTTGCTAATTCAAGGAAAAGTGCTTTGTTTTTTCTTTTCTACTTCAACCGGCTGTTTGCGACTCTCCTATCCTACGCTATCCGAGCTTACACCTGGCACTACTATCGCGTTTACGTCGATATCAAGGCGCTGCAAATATCCCTGTTGGGAGGCCGGATATTTTTCAAGGGAATCCGATATCAAGGAGTGAACGAGACGATCTTCATCCACGGAGGGTTTATAACTTGGAGGTATTGGAAGCGGACCGTCGAGCGGACGGACCTCTCACATGCGGGTTACAAGAGCAGCGATTCAAAAGCCCCAAGAAAAGATCAGAGCGAGGCCATTCCTCGCGACCTTTCGGATAAGAGAAGTGGAGAAGAAGGCGGCATTAGGAAAACCATTGAGCTACCATGTCGCATCTCAATCACAGCCTATGGCCTTGAGTGGTTCATATACAACCGCACCCCGGCATATGACAGTATCCTTGCGGGCTTTGGCTACAAGCATGCTAATTTACGTGAAGATGATGGATCCATTCAGTCTCCGCTGGAAGCTCAATCAGAGCCCCAAGGGACCCCTAGTACATCCAACGTCAAGACTGAAAATGCAGCAAAATCAACACCTGACAACATGTCTGAGGACAGCATGGATGGAGGGCAGAATCTAGACCCTCGAAAGACTGAAATTCGCGACTCTGAACTGTCCCAACCCGTGTCTGCTCTACTCCAGCTGCTTCCAGTCAAACTAGGTTGCAGAAAGGGAGCCATCGTTGTGGGTAATGAAAATACACGATCTGTTCTCACAACGACATTTGATAATGCACAGGGCACAATTGCCGCATCCAATGCAGGTCCACTGGACCTATATCGGCAGCTGTTTTCGTTGGAGTTCGACCATCCGGTAATCCAAATGCGACCAAATCCAGATTTCAAACAAAGCCAAATCACGACTGCGAAGACGGTCGGTGCTGTCAAAGAGGAAATTTCCCGTTCAGAGCGTAAGCGGTATCCTTTCAGCTACAAGTTACAGAAACGCAAGATATGGCATAGCATCCGTGAGCTGGTCCCGTACTTTCAAACGTCCGTCGAGTCGTTCCACGCCAGCATCAGGCAAACAGAGAATCTGCCACGGAGTCAGGCCGAGTTTCCAGAAGTTCGATGGGCCGGTCTTTCTCGATATCTAGATGAAGAGAGTGATGATGACCACGAAAAATGGAACTCAGTTGAGTATGGTCGATTCTCCACGATTCTCGACAGTCCTCGCTTGCATTTGGTTTATTTCTGGGATATCCCGGGGCGTGTTGGCCCTGAACTCCCGAGACCTGCGCATTTAGACCAGCATACGGACACCAACATCAATCATGCTCTTCCTCCGGAATGGGGAATTGATCTCAAGATTGACGGAGGTGACATCAATTATGGACCTTGGGCAGACAGGGAACGTGTCGGCTTACAAAACGTCTTCTTTCCGAATTTTTATCGAAGCTCTGAACCTGCTGAAAAGTTGGCACCGGAGGTCTTGCGACAAAGCACGGTCTTTAGGTTGCGTGTGGAAATCAATAAGGATCTCACTGTCCGCATTCCGACCCGAGAGCCCTCCAAGGATTGGATGTGGAAGGGCCGAGCAGACGCCATTCGAGGAGGCTCAAAGGCTAGAAAGCAAGCGGAGAGAAGAAAGCACCGGTCAAAAGAGGGCGAGAAGGGATATATTGGCCCTGACATTCGCCCTTTTGGGTGGCTCTCCCTTCGTATCGGCCCTGATTCTACTGTCAATTATACTATGGACATGGTTGCTTCAAGCATCGGTTTTCGCAACGAGCTCTCACTCGACCTTCGAGAGTCCAAAATGTCATCCAGTGTGAACCATGGACTGCTATGGCAATGTCCCCGTCATCTGGTAACCTGTGACTTGTCCAATCCACTTATTTGGAATAATCTTCGATCGTGGCGGTTTACCGTTGAGAGCCAAGATATGGAGTTATATCTACTGCGGGATCACATCTTTCTGTTGACAGACCTCGTCAGTGATTGGGCATCTGGGCCTCCGTCTGATTATCATACGTTCGTGCCTTTCATTTACCATATGAATCTTACTTTCTCGAACCTTCAACTTTTTATCAACGTCAACGACCGGAACATCATCAGCAACCCTTCTGACTTGGAGGATAATCGTTTCATCGTCATCAAGGGCAAACATTTGACGTCAAATATCCTGATACCTCTGAACAAATACCAGCCAGAGCAAAATGCAGTCGAATTCAAGGTTGTTCTCGAGGATGGAGGCGTGGACTACCTCATCCCCCTGTGGGACACGCTACACGCCTTTCTGCCTGGGAAGTCTATGGCAACACTGGAAAGTCTTTTCATCAACGGATCCTACAATTACTTCTCTGCTACGTCATCAGAGCTGATAGACACATTGGTGCTCGACATTAGTGGTGTCTCACCGCGACTTTATCTCTATGGCTTCTTGATAAAGAGCTTCATGGCCGTTAGAGAGAACTATTTCGGCGACGAGATGCATTTCAAGACCCTGGAGGAATATCAAGAACTTGCCTATGCTGACGCACAACCTTCAAATCCTACGGGAATCAACCCTAATCGAAAGTCGAACGATATGGACGTTCTGGTTCATGTCACCGTTGACCGTCCATGTGCTTTGCTGCCTGAAAGCATTTATGACAATTCGAGATGCTCTCACATCTATGCTGCATCCCTCGAGGTTGACCTAAGGTTCACGAACTACTACATGGACATGCAACTTTCAATCAGTCCGCTCAAGCTGGGTTTGGAATTCCTCCAGCCTGATGGGTCCTGTTTCATATCTAGTACCCAGCTGTTCATTGATGGCCTTTCAGCTTATGGTCATCGTCTTTTTGGACTACCTCCCGCTGAGCCGACCTATGTCTGCAACTGGGACTTTGATGTTGGAAAAATTTTGGGCGAATGCTCTACAGAATTCCTCGCGTGCCTGGCTTCTGGTCTCAAAAGTTTCGATTTTTCATTCGATAATGAAGAGAATGCGCTACACCCACTCTTCCAGCCGACCCTCTTTGATGTAACTTTCCTGAGAGCCAACATTGCGTCGATTCACATTTCTGTCCTATTTGATGAAATTGCTCTTATTTTGGATTCTCAACCGTTGTCTATCAGATTCAATGATTGGGCAAACTCGAAGTTTTCGAAACGATTGAGCCTTACCGCCCCTGCCATTACTATTGCTGCTGTGGATCGTCAATCCGTCTCTTTGTCTCTCCGAATGACTGACAAGATAGTGTCCCCGCTGGGTCTAATTGAAATGGCCATAGGGCTTAAAATGGCACTTCGTAAACGAGACATTGTGGAAAGCCGACGCTTGCAACAAGAACACATTAAAGTTCATGATCAACGAACTCACCGAGCTCAATGGCTTTTGTTCGATTGGGAAGAAATTGCTCCAATCTCGTCACTTCCACACGGGGATGATACGATCTTGCCTCCCACAATGCCAATACCATCTATGCCCGAGCCCATAAACGAGATACATAGATCGTTAAATTCTTCTTATCGCGGATTCTCGGGAACACATGCAGCCGCAAGTTCCAGGAGCTTCCTCGTACATTCCGAGAGAGCAAGTCTTCGAAGTGTGAAAGTTTCCCCCAAGGATACTTCTCGTTCTTCATCCAGATCTGAGCCGGAAAGAAGAGCCGGACCGACTACTTGGGATGCAAGTCGGTCCACTGTGCAATTGAGCAGGGCCAAGAACAGTGCATATTCCTCAACAGCTGTTCGAGATGCCAATCCTTGGATCATACCCCATTTCACCTACTGGAAGCTTTCCTTGGATAGAACGGAGCTACCGTCCTCGATCAGCGGAGAAAACACGTGCGAAAGGGATACTGACACCAGAGCAAACAACAAATCAATGTTCCTGACATTTGAGGACGACCAAACCACATACACTAATCTTGCTGTCAATTTTCCCTTGGGCATCAGAGGCTTCTGCACCCCTAAATTTATTCACAGCGTGGCCTTATTGATGGACGGAATGGAACCCAAACATCCAATCCAGATCATTGATTCCCTCCAGAAAGACGTGATTTCCGACATCGTTGGCTATGACAAAGCGATGAGCCAGCCGAAGAAGTCAACGTCTATTGCCGTTCGAGTTCCAGCGATTCAGTTGCGCCTCATTGATGTATCAAGTTGTCCAGATGACGGACAAGTCGAGCTCCGTGATGAGTACATAATCTCGGTAGACAATCTCCGAGCCGAGATTCAAAAAAGAGTTGAGCGACATAAAGGAGATCTTTTAAATGGTCTCAAACAGGATTATACCGTCCACGCCGCGGCCGATCGTTTTTGGGTTTCGGTCGAAGGTAGCCGAACTGGGTCAATTGAGGAAAGGGCTAGGTTCAATTGCGACTTAGGCGACATGAATTTCTGGCTTGTAACCGAGCCAAACATTCGGTCTCATCTTCAGATGCGAAATTTTAATACCATCACATCCGCAAAGTGTGTCGAACGCTTGGCTTTCCTTGTTCGCCGAGCTATAACTATGTTTGACTCCGTGGCGTCGGCTTTCAAGCACAACGCGATTTCCAGCAAACAACGTATGCGGTTCCTCATCCACTCCTTGACAAAGTCGGCTGGGGGTATCGCGGATCCTGTTTTCCTGACACGCATATCCAAAGTCTTGCGTATCGCTTCAAGTCACCTGCGGCAGCATGATTCATGGAAGATTATTTCTCGCATTCGCAATATCTACCAAAACTTACCAGTGAATTTGCAGCGAGAGCTCGACAGAAAATGTCGTGGCGACAACTTTAATTTACCAACTGATGCCAAGTCGGCAGTATTGAATGGGTTCGACCAATGGCGAGCCTGGGACCTTGCTCATGTCGACAAAAGTTATGTCATGCGCAAGATTTGGTCAAGACCCGAACCAAAACCAGTGAATCCGGAGCCATCTATGTCTCTGTCTTGTACTGTGAAAACCCTTCGAATTTCTTTGGATCCTGGCCCAAGAGAAAGCGACTTCATCGTCGAAGATCTTTCAGCTGTCGCGTCGCTTATTCCAGACAAGTCTATTCAAGAAGGCAAGACCGAGCATAAGAAGGTCGCCGCGCTGCAATTGTACTCTTCTTCCGCTGTCCTCCGCTTGAGATGGGAAGTTGTGGACCTTGTGGAGGGGGTGATCAAGGTCATGTCACCTATTTCGTTGGAATCATCACCTCAGTCAATTGTTTCTGTCCCTGGAGAGCAGAAGCTCACTGAAATCCAAATCATTTTCGGAACGGACCGCGGATCGGTCACACTCGATGCGATTAACTTGAAGCTGGCCCTGGTTTCCAAAGCTATTCGTGGATCTATCGTCCACACCTCACAGATTACGAAGAAAACCAAGAATGAGGCACTCTCGCTCCTTTTTAGTGCGGAAGCTTGCTCGTCAGAGCTTCTCAGCCAATCCAGAACTTTGATGCTGTCGAAGATCGCTGACCCGTACTTATACGTCTCGCTGATCTCTAATGAGAATGAACTCGAGCGCAAGCATGAATGGAAGGTTGCAGGCTCCTGCAGAGAGCTTCGATATGAGATGAAGGAGGATCCGGTTAGCCTGGCTCACACTGCTGATCGTCTGATCGAAGATGAAATCCGGTACATCCGACGGCTGGTGGATGATGTCAAACTTCCAAAGTTTCAACCTGATCAGGCCACGGGATCTAAGAAGCCTACCCAAAACAAGATCAACGTGGCCATGTTCCTCGAAGATTATCGACTCAGCTTCAGTCTTCTACCTTCTTTAACCTATCTGATATCTGGCGAAGTCGCCCGAATGTCCGTTTTGCCCACAGAAACATTCAAGATCGAGATAGATTTCGATATCAAAAAGAATCTGCATATTTTCACGTCGGGCGAAGGCGACCTATCCCGGAATCTTTCAACTTTGGAGATGCCTCCCGCCAATGGCCGAATCCTTGCAAACGTCTTCTCGGGGCGGAAAGAAGTTGAGATTGATATGACAATAGAGCTAATTCGCTTAGAGGCTAGTTCTGTACGCAGCCTTTTGGGTGTCTTAACCGGACCAGACGTTTCGCATCTTATTTCAGACCTGAAGCAAAATGTGAACGTGCTTCAATCTCATCTGGAAGAAACCCTTTCGCTGCAGAGTTCGAAGCCGGAACACGAACTAGTTGCTCAGCATTCGGTGATTCTGTACAAATCTCGACTCACGGTTGCTGGGTTTGAAGTTCACGCACTTGCACCTGGTCTTAACAGCACCAAGTACTCTGCGGAAATGATCTTCAGTCTTGGAATGATGCAGATGCGACTTCAGAATGGTCTCGACCGCGGCTATGCCATGGATTATCCCGAGTTCAGTGTCGATGCTTCTCAGATCAATTTCAAACTATGCAGACGAGAAAATTCGAAGAGCAGACCCTATGGTGGCATCTCCGCAGGCATCAAACTCCAAGGAACTTCCACAGTCCGAGACAACGGGGAAGTCATGCGAGCATACCATCTCACCAGCGAGAAATTAGATATCGAACTGTTCGCTGAGACAGCTGCACTGGTGGTTGACATTGCCATCTACACGCAAGAACGCATCAAAACTTTGGATCTATCTCACGAAGTCGAACGCCTGCGCAGACTTCGACATCGTAACCAGCACCAAGACAGACCGAGAACTCCGCTCGAGGCGCCAGAAATTCATGTAAACGATGATGATCCTGCCCAGCCTTTCTTAAATGCCTTTTACTCATTGGAATTCCGAGATATCCAAGTAGCATGGAATATGTCGACGGCATTGTCTGGTGGGTCTCCTGGTCGGCAGCCGGAGGATTTGATATTCTCCATCAAGCAGGTCGAGCTGTCAAATAAAAAGAAGAATTCGGCCAAGCTTCGGATTGAAAATATGCAGCTTCAGATGGTACCATTCCGCGCGGATAGAAGCACACGATCCCTCAATTCTGCTCTCATGCCGGAGTTGGTCTTCAATGTCGCCTACTACTCCAGCGGAAAGGAATTGTGGCTTGCTTTCCAAGCGGCAGGCAAATCACTTGATATTCGCGCGACGTCCGAATTCATCATACCTGCTAACATGATCCGAAACTCCATTGGATCCGCTAGCGAGGCCTTGCGGAATGGCAAGGCTGCCTGGGCCACAAAACCATCTACAGACAACAGCAACAAGGACAGCAATCTGTTTGGTAATAGGCGTCTTCGGTCGATTCTCGTTGACGTTGATTTCGCTGGCGCCACTGTCTCGTTACAAGGGAAACAGAGCCATGATTCCCAGACTTTGTTAACTGCCACGTTGAAGGGCAGCAAACTTTCCGAGTCAAAGTATGGCCAATATGTGCAAGGAGATTCGGCAACGACGGCTACTCTACGAGCACCAGGCGTTGCCCTGAAGGTTCAATTCGAAGACAACGGCACTGCCGATCCAGTACTGAACGCCGAATTGAAGGTCGATCCGTCTACCAACATTCTGTACCCGACTCTTGTTCCCCTGGTCAAGCAGATGACCGCTACGGTGAAAGAGATCATGAGTCAACAGCAACAAACTCAGCAAGACCACCCACGAAGGGCATCCGCGGCAGTCAAATTGCAACCGCAGAAGTTGATGCAAGAAACTCCCTTTGGCGGACCAGATCCGAACTCCATCCTGGGACGGTGCAAGGTGAACCTTGGATTGCTGTTTTGTAAACAAGAGTTCAGTTTGAGCTGCCAGCCGATCGCCAGGGTAGCTGCTACCGGCCAATTCGAGAGTGTTTACGTGACCGTCAATACGGTGCAGTCCACAGAGCAGGGTCGTTTTCTTGCTCTTTCCCTGGCATTCAATAGCCTTGAGGCTTCAGTTAAGCATGTTTACTCCAACGAGTCTACGGCAAGCTTCGAAGTTCCGTCAATGATTCTATCTCTTATGAATAGTAAACATCTTGGCCGAATGAGTGGCATGTCGGCAATTCTACGGGTGAGCCCCATGAAAATCTCCTTGAATGCAAAGCAGCTCCAGGATTTCCTACTGTTTCGAGAGATCTGGCTTCCATCGGATGAGGATGAGCCCGGCGCAAACTCTCCAACCCCACAGCCAGAGCAGCCCGAGACCCCAACCTACATCGTACAGCGATACCAGCAGGTGGCATCCACATCAGTGTTCCCTTGGAATACAACCATCGCTGCCGAAAAGCTGGATATTGCGCTCGACCTAGGGTCCACCCTGGGCAAAGCCCAATTTGCCATTGATAATGTCTGGATCTCCTCTAGCAAGACATCGGATCGTGAACAGAGCATGTGTATCAACTTCGACTCTGTTGGCATTGAATGTAAGGGTCGCATGGCCGGAATCATTGAATTAAACTCCTTCAAGGTCCGCACCTCCATCAAATGGCCCGAGGAGACGGCTAGCCACACCCCCCTTATCCAGGCCTCGATCGCTTTCCACCATCTGCAGGCCAAGGTGTCGTTTGACTACCAACCTTTCTTGGTTGCCCACGTCGCCGAGTTCAACTTTCTCATGTATAACGTGCGCGAGGCATCAGACAAAGGAGGCGAGCGACTTTTTAGCATCCTCGAGGGTGATGAGGTTCAGGTGTTTTGCACATCTCTAACCGCATCGCAGACACTGGCGTTGTTCCAAGCCTGGCAACGTCTGGTGCAAGACAAGCAATCGGCGTATGAGGCATCTTTGAGGGAGGTAGAACGGTATCTTCGTCGCAAATCTACCGCACTCCCTGGCCGGATTGAGACTCGCACCAAGGAATTAGCCAAGAAAGATGAGGAGCCGGAACGTGCCCCTGGCTCTCTTCACACCGGGGTGGTGGTCAATATCCGTCATGTCAACCTTGGAGCCTTCCCCAGCTCGTTTTTCGACAATCAAATCTTCAAGATTGAGGCTCACGATGCCCAAGCCCGATTTGATGTGTCACTTGAATCAAACAAGATTCACAGCGCACTCGGTCTTACGCTTGGTCAACTGCGTGTGGCTCTGTCCGGAATTAACCGCCCGCCCTCCGCCCACCTAGACGAGCTGTCTGTGGAAGAAATTGCCCAGCGTGCCGCCGGCTCTCGTGGTGGCACCATTCTCAAGGTGCCGCGACTGGTGGCCGGCATGGAAACCTGGCAGGTGGCCGGGACACGACAGATTGACTACATCTTCCACAGTTCGTTTGAAGGTAAGGTCGATGTGGGCTGGAACTACTCACGCATCAGCTTCATTCGCGATATGTGGGAGAGCCATTCACGGGCATTGGCCTCCCGACTCGGCAAGCCTTTACCCCCCTCAGCGGTCCGGATCACCAGTGGACCCGGGAGTGGCGGCGGCGGCCCAGGAGAAGGGGGTGGCGCGGATGCCGAGCAGCAGGACAAGATTACGGCAGTGGTGAATGTGCCGCAAAGCAAGTATACCTATACGGCCTTGGAGCCGCCAGTGATCGAAACGCCACAACTACGGGACATGGGTGAAGCAACACCGCCACTGGAATGGATCGGGTTGCAACGTGATAAGCTGCCCAATGTCACACATCAGATCATCATTGTGACTCTCTTGGAGATTGCAAAGGAGGTAGAGGATGCCTATGGGACCATTCTGGGGACTTGAAGCAGAGAGTCAGAGCGAGCATGTACATATGCAGGATGCCTTCTTGGAATTGGGGGTTTGGAGGTGTTTAGGAGCATTCGTTGGCACAGGATTTCAATAATCTATCGGGGGAGCTCTTTGTACGTTATTACTGCTTTTGAAATTTACCATTTTCCTTCTCTTCAAATAATCCCCTTTTGCCGACTTTGCAGATCAGGTTATGGATTAATTGACCTGATTGGGACCGATCAACTCAGTACTAGCACTGTTAGGGTGGTTCCATGCCCAAGAGGCGGCCGCCCGTTCACGTAGTTGGTCAGAATGTATTAATAATTCATCACTGTCCCGCGCGGGCGGTGAGAGGCGGGGCTGGTCAGTGAACCGTTGTACAGTAGGAGGAGTACCAGGAGTCCCTCGCACTGCCGTAGGCTAGTACTCTGCGTAGTCAGAAGGTTTCTCTCTCCTCCGTACTCGAATCAGACGCGGCCCATCGGGTGTGTGGCAAGCTGGTTAGCTGGTCAGCTCCTTGCTATGAGCTCTGCAAGCTTTCTCCGGAGAACCACGGATATGGTCGGCATGACTCAAATGTTCAGCAGGGTGTGCTGATTTCAAATCCACGAACCATGTGTTATATATTGATTCTGTGCCTTGCCATACATAGCCTTCGCGGGGCTATAATCGTACACGCGGGAGAGGCGAAGAATCCGTCGGAGACCAGAAGAGGAGGGATTGGTAATGATACTGTATGTAAAGCTGCTCGAGCGCGAAAAGTAGTCGGTCTGCAACTGTATGGAACCGGAATGGACTGGTGATTAAAAAAACGCACACAAAATCCCAGCGGGCGGGGCAGAGCGAGAGAAAAAGTCCCCACTTTTTCGTCTCTTTTTTTTCTCTCCCACTTTTTCCCTCCCCTCTTCTACCCTGCCCTCCCTCTCTCTTTCTTCCCCTCTCCCCATCCCTCTTTCTCCTCCTGGAGCAGTTTACACTCAGTTTTTTTGATCTTCATCGGGCTCGTCCGTGAAAGATCATCTGTGTGTTTTCTTGCTTCTTTTATTTCCCTTCCCCAAAAAAACTCAACCCCGCCTCTAGGGCTTATCTGAGGAAAAAAAACCGTCAAGATGGTTAAGTAAGTTGAACCGCCCTCATTGAAGGTCATCCTCGAATTTACCAGAGACATGCCGCTAACCACATGTTCTGTACAGCTTCACCATTGAGGAGGTCCGTACCCTGATATCCATCCCAGCCTTGAGACGGCCACCGGCAGAGTCGAGGAGAGAGGGGTTGCCCCTCGATGCCCCTCCTCCTTGTCTCGAGCGGCTAGCACGACACCAGTCTGAAACCGATATACTAACACCACACCTAGATCCGGTCTCTGATGGACCGACCGGCCAACATCCGTAACATGTCCGTCATTGCTCACGGTATGTATTCTTGCCTTGTAATCCTGAATTGATAAGGGGTTATGTGGGTGCGGTAGGGACTGACCAGCTTCTTTTCTCCAGTCGATCACGGAAAGTCCACCCTCTCCGACTCCCTGGTCCAGCGTGCCGGTATTATCTCCGCCGCCAAGGCCGGTGAGACCCGTTTCATGGACACCCGTCCCGATGAGCAGGACCGTTGCATTACCATCAAGTCCACTGCCATCTCCTTGTACGCCAAGTTCCCCGACCCCGAGGATCTTAAGGAGATCCCCCAGAAGGTCGATGGTTCTGAGTTCCTGATCAACCTGATCGATTCCCCCGGTCACGTTGATTTCTCTTCTGAGGTCACTGCCGCTCTCCGTGTCACTGACGGTGCCCTGGTCGTCGTCGACTGTGTCTCCGGTGTCTGTGTCCAGACCGAGACTGTCCTGCGCCAGGCCCTGACCGAGCGTATCAAGCCCGTTCTTTGCATCAACAAGGTCGACCGTGCCCTGCTTGAGCTCCAGGTTTCCAAGGAGGATCTGTACCAGTCCTTCTCCCGTACCATTGAGTCCGTCAACGTCATCATCTCCACCTACTTCGACAAGGCTCTCGGTGATGTCCAGGTCTACCCCGACCGCGGTACCATCGCTTTCGGTTCCGGTCTCCACGGCTGGTGCTTCACTGTCCGCCAGTTCGCCGTCAAGTACGCCAAGAAGTTCGGTGTCGACCGCAAGAAGATGCTTGAGCGTCTGTGGGGTGACAACTACTTCAACCCCAAGACCAAGAAGTGGACCAAGACTGGTGAGGCTGACGGCAAGCCCCTCGAGCGTGCCTTCAACCAGTTCATCCTGGACCCCATCTTCAAGGTTTTCGCCGCTGTCAACAACGACAAGAAGGAGGAGCTCGCCGTTCTCCTTGAGAAGCTTGAGATCAAGCTCACCTCTGAGGAGAAGGACTTCCAGGGCAAGGCCCTCCTTAAGGTCGTCATGCGCAAGTTCCTGCCCGCCGCCGACGCTCTCCTGGAGATGATCTGTATCCACCTGCCTTCCCCCGTCACTGCCCAGAAGTACCGTGCCGAGACTCTGTACGAGGGTCCCGCTGACGACAAGGCCTGCATTGGTATCCGTGACTGTGACCCCACTGCTCCCCTCATGCTGTACGTCTCCAAGATGGTCCCCACCTCCGACAAGGGTCGTTTCTACGCCTTCGGTCGTGTCTACGCCGGTACCGTCAAGTCCGGTATCAAGGTCCGCATCCAGGGCCCCAACTACACCCCTGGCAAGAAGGAGGACCTGTACATCAAGGCCATCCAGCGTACCATTCTCATGATGGGTCGCTTTGTCGAGCCTATTGAGGATGTCCCCGCCGGTAACATTGTCGGTCTGGTCGGTATCGATCAGTTCCTGCTCAAGTCCGGTACCCTGACCACCGATGAGACCGCCCACAACCTCAAGGTCATGAAGTTCTCCGTCTCCCCCGTTGTGCAGCGCTCCGTCGAGGTCAAGAATGCCCAGGATCTGCCCAAGCTTGTCGAGGGTCTCAAGCGTCTGTCCAAGTCCGACCCTTGCGTTCTGACCATGATCAACGAGTCCGGTGAGCACGTCGTTGCCGGTGCTGGTGAGCTCCACCTCGAGATTTGCTTGAAGGATCTCGAGGAGGACCACGCCGGTGTTCCCCTCCGTATTTCCGACCCCGTCGTCTCCTACCGTGAGACCGTCACCGGAAAGTCCAGCATGACCGCTCTGTCCAAGTCCCCCAACAAGCACAACCGTCTGTACATGACTGCTGAGCCCATTGAGGAGGAGGTCGCTCTCGCCATCGAGTCCGGCAAGATCAGCCCCCGTGACGACTTCAAGGCCCGTGCCCGTGTCCTTGCCGACGAGTACGGCTGGGATGTCACTGACGCCCGTAAGATTTGGTGCTTCGGTCCCGACACCACCGGTGCCAACTTGCTGGTTGACCAGACCAAGGCCGTTCAGTACCTGAACGAAATCAAGGATTCCGTTGTTTCCGGTTTCCAGTGGGCCACCCGTGAGGGTCCCGTCGCTGAGGAGCCCCTCCGCGCTGTCCGCTTCAACATCCTCGATGTTACCCTGCACGCTGATGCTATCCACCGTGGTGGTGGTCAGCTCATCCCCACTGCTCGTCGTGTCCTGTACGCCGCTGCCATGCTTGCCGACCCCGGTCTCCTCGAGCCCATCTTCAACGTCGAGATCCAGGTCCCCGAGCAGGCCATGGGTGGTATCTACGGTGTCCTTACCCGCCGTCGTGGTCACGTCTACGCCGAGGAGCAGCGCCCTGGTACTCCTCTGTTCAACATCAAGGCTTACCTGCCCGTCAACGAGTCCTTCGGTTTCCCCGCCGATCTGCGCTCCGCCACCGGTGGTCAGGCCTTCCCCCAGTCCGTCTTCGACCACTGGGCTATCCTTCCCGGCGGTTCTCCCCTCGACGCCACCACCAAGCCCGGCCAGGTCGTCCAGGAGATGCGCAAGCGCAAGGGTCTCAAGGAGGCTGTTCCCGGCTACGAGAACGTGAGTTTCCCTTTTACGATCTATCCTCTCTGCCATCCCCACAAGACATTCACTAACATCTCTTCTCATAGTACTACGACAAGCTGTAAAAATGCTCATGACCGACCAGCATGCGTCTGGCAGTCACGCGTGGAATCTTTTTTTATGAAATTGATGAATGCAATACAACTTCCCCGGTTCAACCAAAAATTTCATTCCCACTTCGATGTGGGCTTGCTTCACAGCCACTGTCGTCTCTAGAAAGTGCGGAGCGCCGAGGGATGTCTCGGGCACCTCGGTTGCTACCCGTTTGCTTTTGTCTCCATAGCTGTCTGTTTTTTTTCCTTTTCTTTGTTCTTTCGTTCTGATGATTTTCCTTGTATGTGTTGCTCGTGTCTAGTCTTACCTTTTGGGCATGAAAATCAATATGGTATACTAGGCACAAAGCAATGTCCTCTGGGTGCGTAATTCTGCGTAATTTTTATCGGCGTCTAAAGTAGGAACGTAAAAATGGTGTAATAGACATATTTGTACTTTGTTATCCTCATGGTTTTGATCCTCGAGCTTGCTTTCAAGCTGTAAAGTTGTAGTGCCTACAACGTCTGTGCGCTCCGATTCTGCACCTGTCAATATCACGTGATCACATTGCGCGCCTTCGCGTTCTTTCAGTCAATTCAGAAGCCTTGCTCCGACTGACTTCTTAATATGGGGATACTCGATTAATCCTTTGTTTCCGATCTATCACTTTCTTGGATTTCTCCCCTTATTGTCTCCGCATTCCTTCTGACCTCATCGTGAACGCCGTCAGATCGTGTCTAAAGACGTTTCTCTAGCTTGTCACACTTCCATTCTTCCTGCTCGGTGACGGTGCGCCTCAATTCTTTCTGGAAGATCTCTTGTCAAGCAGCTACCTGAAAGCTGTCGAATTCCATCCGCCGCGATGCATTTCACCGATGAGGAGGCGGAGAACGTGAAGACTTGGGTTGTTAAGAGGCTTGAAGACATGTAAGTCCAGCTTGCGCAGATGGTTCACAATTACTCTCCTTGAAGACTCGGCTTATTTTGTTTTCTTCGTCTTACAGTTCAGATGCCGATTCCGATGTTCTAGCAGACTACGTGCTTGCGCTCATCAGGTCTGATGCGCCAGATGACGAAATCAAACAGACCTCTGTCGAGAACTTGGAAGATTTCTTGAGAGAAAGTGCGCTTGACACCACTATTCGCATTCTGCTTATTCTTTCGGCTGATACAAGACAGATACTCAAACATTTGTGGACGAGCTTTTTACCCAATTCGGCCCCAAGCCAGCTGCTCCAGTGGCAGCTCCTCAGCATCAGCTTCCCATGCCCATCCCTCAGACGCACACTGGTTTCGATACTCCCGCCGGTCCTCGGAACGATCACTATAATCGAAAGAGGACTTATAATGAGGGATTCCAAGGCGAAGAAGACGCAGGGAATGGAGTACCGCAGAATCGTGCCTTTAAGACTCCGCGCCGCGGCCGTGGTGGTGCCCGTGGCGATTGGTCGGCACACGGTGCGCAGCAATATCCGCAGGGCCAGCAAGGCGGTTTCCCAAATCCGATGATGCCCGGCTTCCCGCAGTTCGACCCGAATGATCCGATGGCAGCGGCCATGATGATGCAGAGCATGCAGGGTATGGGCTTCCCGCAGATGCCCGGTATGCCTATGCCTGGGATGCCTGGAATGCCCGGCGATCCTGGTCAAGCCGGTGCTGGTCAGATGGGCTCGATCAATCAGCGCTGCCCATTCTACGATACCCAGGGTATTTGCTATCTGGGTGCTACATGTCCCTACCAGCATGGCGATGCTGGATCGCAGAATGAGTATGACCCGAAGGCTGCATCGGCTGGCGCACATCGAGGAGATCGCGGTTCCTCGCGCGGTGACCGCGGCCGTGGTCGTGGACGCGGCGGGCCCAATGCACGAGGAAGGGGTGGCCGGTCCGACTTCTCGTCAGCAGGACCTAACGAGGATCAATCCGTCACAACGATTGTTGTTGAACAAATTCCTGAGGACAAGTTATCCGAGGAGGCAGTGCGGGAATTCTTCTCTCAATTCGGCAATATTGTTGAGGTGACGTTGCAGCCGTACAAGAAGCTAGCGCTGGTGAAGTTCGAAACCTTTGCCGAGGCCAAGCAAGCCTGGTCAAGCCCGAAGGTGATCTTCGATAACCGCTTTGTCAAGGTCTACTGGCACAAGCCCAAGCGGGATGACAAAAATGGCGAGTCGCAACACGAGGCTCCTGCGTTCAACAAAGAAGAATTTGAGAAACAGCAGGCAGAAGCGCAAAGGGCACACGAAGAGAGGACCAGGAAGCGTCAAGAAGCGGAGGCGGCCAAGCAGGCCCTTGAACGTCAGCGCGATGAACTGTTGAAGAAGCATCAAGAAGAAAAAGCCCGCCTACTGCAGCGTATCGGTGGCGGGGCCTCCGATGAAATGGTCACCAGCACCGATGACGCCAATGACCAGTCAGGCGAGATGGGTGCTCCTTCTGATGACAACGTTAGCGACGAAACGAAGAAACTGCGTGCCCAGCTAGCCGCTCTCGAGGCGGAGGCAAAGACTCTCGGCATCGACCCTGCCCACGCCGATTCCGGTCGTGGCGGGTACCGTGGGCGTGGTGGTTACCGCGGCCGTGGCACCTACCGTGGACGTGGGGGGTATGATCCATCTTTCCGTGGGGGATATCGCGGTCGAGGTGGTTTCACTCCTCGCGGTCGCGGTGGAGGTGTGCTTCGTCTAGATAATCGGCCCAGGAGAGTTGCTGTCTCGGGCATTGACATTGGTTCTGATAACGACGAGGCCCTGCGGCAGCACCTGATTGTAAGTTGACTTCGTTCATGATTGGAAAGAGGCAAATGACTGACTATCTACTCTTTCTAGGGCATCGGCGAGTACGAGTCCGTCGAGCCCAACCCCGACCAGGCTGGTTCGGTGATTGTCACCTTCAAGGAGCGCTATCAAGCAGAGAAGTTCATGTTTAGTCGTTGGAATGCCCCCTCGGCGGGTGAGATTCAAAAATCCTGGGTCCCCAACCCGCCCATGACATCCACGCCAACTGCGACGCCGACAGAGAAGAGCGGCCTCGCCGATTATGATCAGGATATGTCTATGGACACTACGCCGGCACCGCAAGCACCCACACCGGGGAATATGCCTCAACGCGAGATGGACTACGATGTTGCCGAGGATGACAGCTGGGGCGCGTAGTCAAAATTTTTCTTTCTTTTGAACATCATGTACTATCGGACTAGGTCATGTCCAGGGCTCCATATTTCATCACTCGGTCCTTTTCTTTTCGGGGCGGGATGCATGCATGGTCTATTCCCCGTTACCCTGTTCCCACTACTTATTTCATGGACATCATTACCGTTCCGGTCATTCATGTAGCTGTAGATCATTTGAGTTAGAGTTCCTGGGGGATCAGTTCTATCGAGTACCCATCCTGTTGCTGTACATCAGCACGTAAATTATCGCCAAGTAAGCATATCACTCACCGGATCCGCCACCATCGCAAATCTCTCAAAGAACCAAGCATAATTCTCATGAATCTCCCCCTCGCCCACCCCCTTTGCCTCCTCCCACTTGGACAACGGAATGTCCTCTCTTCTACAGTCGCCCAGATCCTTCAAGATTGTCACCCCATTGTCCCTCAACCTCGCCACCGCAGCCCGCACATCCGGCACCGTAAACCCTAAATGCGCAAACCCCAAATACGGCGGGACATTCCCCGTCGACACCTCCGTCGTTCCATGAACATGATACAGCTCCAACAATCCACTCGTCCGCGTCATGACAGGGATCTCACTCGTCTTCTTCGCCCACGCATTTAGATCCTCGGCCGTGGTGCCGGGCGGCGGGTGGCCGAGGTAGTAGATGGTGAAGGGGCCGGCGTTCATGCTGAAGATGACACGCATACCGAGGAGATCGACGTAGAAGTGTAATGAGCGGGCGGGGTCTTTGATACGGATTGCAAGGTGGTTCAGGCGGTAGTTTTGGGTTGAGGGGGTGGGGGGTGGGTTGAAGGTTGGTGTTGGGCCACCGGGGGAGAAGAGGCCCTCTTCGTTGGCGGGGGGTGTTGGGAAAGAGTTTGGGGTCATTTTGGGAAGGGAGGTGATCTGACCTGGATGTTATAGATGGCTCTTTGGGGAAGGACGAGATGTGGTGAATCCGATGAGGGGGGGAAATGGGGGGAAGGGGAAGCAGCGGCCGTCGATCAGCTGTGGGGTTGAAGATGGACTCTCCTCTGCTTCCACTTGCTATAAAACGACACACTCCTGTGAGATGCATGATTGATGCAATGAATCAGACATGGAATTACGGAAGAAATCAGCGATAATCATTGATTGTAGTTCGAATTGAGTCTCATTGCATGATTGATTGGAGGGGCAACAAGTGAAAATGATTCCTTGCGCGGTCCTTATCTTCGCTGATACTCGAATAAATGCATAACGGGAGATCGTTCTATTTGAATTTTCGTCGGGGTATGCTCTTAGATTAGGAATAGAAAGGATGAGCTATGCACAGTTAATATCGTTGTCGGAGCGTTCCACTCTTTCGAGCAGTGGTTCGAGAAGAAGGTCGGTCCATCGTAACCATCGTATGGGTGCTTGCGTGGTCTGCGCTATCTTGTTCAATTGGTGTACAGGACGAACTCTTCGAACCAAGCATCGAACAATGGATCTGTGTACTCGACTGAAACGGGAAAGGAGTATCAATTTGACCTTCAGGCTACAAACCCATGAAAGGCCAAGTCTACCGTAGTGCCACGGTCATATCTAAATTTTTATGCTGAACCCATTTGACTTGACCGCAACCGTTCAGGATGCCCTGATTTTCTACTGATAAACAATCATATCGAGGCCGCCTGCATAGGGAAGAGTCACTCGACGGAAGGGACTCTCGGGAGCATCCACGTACGCAAACAACTCTTCATACTTGTCCGCAGCTTTGACGGTGTTATCAGCCATGATGACCGCCCCAGGACGGAGAGATGGTTGCACAAGCTTCAGCGCAGGAAGAGCGAGCGGTGTCCAGACTGATCAAATATGAGTCAACAAACTCGAATCCAACGGGAATCGTCACAAACTGCACTCACTATCCAACAAGAGGAAATCCACAACCCCCAGATCCTTCGTTAAGGTCTCTCGTAGATCACCAATGCGCAAATCAATGACCCCCTCGATCTCAGACCCTGCGCGCTCCCAGTTCTTCAGGGCCTCGCGGGCCTTGGTCGGTTCCTTTTCCGTCGCGATGACCTTCCCTTTCGCCGTCGCCGAGGCATCTCGCTTCGCATTCTCCGCAACCGCCAGGGCAAGATAGATCGTACTCACGCCGAAGCTTGTGCCAGCCTCGACGACGGTCTTTGCATTTATACTTCGTAGAATATGGTAGACAAGTTCGCACTTGTCCTGGTCGAGAGCGATGAACTTGTCGCGCATGATGTCATCGAAGTCATTGCTGCGCTGATCAGGTAGCGAATTCCAGTCCACGGCAGCCTCTTGGGTGAGGGAACGGGTGTGGAGGCTCTGGAGAAACTCGCGAAGCTGAGGAGATGCGTTGAGTGGGGTTGGGGGTGCCATGGCTGAAGATCTAAGTTAGGAGGGGAAACAAGATTGCAGAAATCGGGGTGATGGAATCTGGGTGGCAGGATGTAGGAAAGTTCAATGCATCTGATATTAAGCTGGTAGTGTTGGTTTATAGATGAGTCAGAGACATCACATAACGTTATACGAGAATACGGCAACGCATGGGGGGAATAGCTGCCGCGGTCGGCAGTGGTATAGCCGTGTGAAGGCAAACATCATCCAGGGACACATGCGTCATTCTATGGATCTTTTGGAGACAGTCATTAAGGCTTCTCGGTGCATATTATGACCAGCTTATTATCATTGGACCAATCGCCGCTGTTCCCGGGCTATGCCTGCTCCTCCAATAAATCGGCGTAACTATTCAAACTCCGCCCAATCAGACTAACCATCTCCCAAATATAGTCTGCAGTGAAAAGGCGCGCCCAAAGGCGGGTCACCGCCGCACTCAGTCTAGTGTTGGTTGCCAGCAGCCACTCGCGCGAGACACCATGCTGCACCTCCATGACCATCTCCAGCACAAAGTCCCGCAAGCGGGTCTCCTGCTCCGTTAGCCCGGGGTTTGGAGTTTGAACTGTCACCGCCTCGAGCCATTTGGCCAGTAATACGGCGCATTCCAGCGAGCATAGGGCGTGTTGGTTCGACCATAGTGCCACCTGCGAGTGGGCGACGAATCCAATGCCCAGTTTGACCGGGGTGGAAAGGGCGTGGGCGCAGTGGAGTGCTGCGCGGGTCAGACGATCCCCGCGCTGGACACGGAGATTGTCTTTGAGGCTTGTAGCGATCTGGACAGGATCCCACGTTTGTAGTTGCCTGGCTGACCCACAGTCTGCATTGAGCCGGATGTATGCCAGCCGAACGAGTGCGGCGGATGTAAAAGAGACCGGGCCGTGTGGGCTCATGGGGTCAATGGATGACTCTTGGTTGCGTTCCCAGCATTGACACCACCGCTCCAAAGCTTGTTCAATAGAGACCAACTCCGGAGTTGATGCGATTGATGAGCCCTGGCGGTAACCGCGGGAGAGGGCGAGACGACCTGCTTTGGTCATCACCCAGATGTCTTGCAACAATGCGTGGATGAGTACATAGCCCCCGAGCGAGGAGAAACGCTCCATGCCGCTATTAGGGGTGAAAAGTGCTGAAAGAGCCTCCTGGAGATTGGGTTCCCCTGGGCTTTGGGTACGTGATAATTGCCAGATATCGGCTGTGGAAGCTTGCCATTCCGTCTCTGTGCAGGGCAGATCCAGGGAAAGCTCTTCGGTAAGAATGACGGGGGGGATATCAAAGACAATAGTGTGAATATTAAAGAAACAGCAGACAATTAATTTTGTGCGCTTGACGCACTCGCGACGAATCCAGCTCGTCCAGGTCCCGTCATACTCGGGGAGACGGTTGATTCCGTCTTTTCGCAAGAGTGTGGCCATGTGGCTTCTAATTGATAATGACTCGTGGTAGGGTGGATTATTGATAAACCACGATGAAACCGAAATCAACATCAGCAGGGCTTGCAGCAGTTCAAGCGTGTCTTGGTCATTAGCAACGTTCACAGAAGGCATTGTACCAGAAAGAAACACTCGTCGGAATCGTTCGAGTGTGACTGGTTTAGCAATCTGGTAGAGACGGAAGCTTGTGTCCGGTTCGCGAGAATACCTCGCACCCAATGCTGCCATGGCTAGAAACAGGGGTAATGACATCGAATCGACGTCCAGTGTCGGCTTATGGACGATCGGGTAGTGATCATGAAACCCCATCAGATACCCTGTCAGACAGCGTGACAAGGCATGTCTGGAGGGTAATGATGGATCTGGCACGACATTGGCGTAATCTGCCAATGATGCAAGAGCCTTGTCTCGGCACTGCGCGGTGACTGGAACAAAGCCTGTCGGCTGTCGCGCCTTCGGGGTGATTTGATACCCCTCCGGCTGAAGAGATGGTAATTGAGCTCCATGCCGTGGTAAAACGGAGCTAGAGGGCGTCGAGGTCGTTTCGGAGAGTTGACCTCTTTCCGAAGTATGATCATAATCTGTGACAGGAGAATATGTCAAGGGCGGAAAGAGAGGTAGGGGCTGGAATGCCGGTGAAAATGGGTGACTCGGTAGAGGCACGCTATCCAAAAAGGATGTAAAATCATTTCCTTCGTAGGATCCGGTGAAGCCACCGAGGGAGTATCCAAACTCTGGACCCGGGAGAGGAGTTGGGGGCGCTGCTGATGGAGTTTCGGAATTCGCAAGTCGCGCGCCCATCATTGGCGTGCGCGGCACTGGGAGGCCCTCTGCGAATGGCGGGCCAGTGTCTGCCAGTGTACGGCGATCCATTTGCGCATGATCAGTGACGACAGACGCCAGGGTGTCCAGCCCATCCATAGTGGTATGAGCGGGGGAAGGCGTCTGTTTTGGATGACCAGCAGGACTACCCCCAGGCGGATGAGCAAGCCGTTCATGGCGGGCTAGGAGATCTCTGAATCAGATGTTAGGATCTGCGAAGCTCTAGCTAGATACACAGGTTGTGCCCATGTCAACGTACTTGCGAGTGAATGCCTTGGGGCATTGGACACAGACATAGGGCTTCTCTTTAGTGTCTGATAGAGATTAGGTGGCGACCCTGATAGTCAGTGGGGCGAACGTTTCTTACGGGATCGGTCATGGCGCTGCAGGTGCTCGAGACGGGCAAAAGCCCGGGGGCATCGCTGACAGTGATAGGGCTTGGTGCTCATGGCGCACAGCTCATGGCGCACGGCTTTGACGGGGGGACGTTCCCTCAGACGTGGAGGTACAGAGAGAAGTCGGGGAGAGCAGGTCCAACTCCGCAGGAGCTGGTAGTATCTGATGCCGACCGGCTCGTGACCGGCACGGAGTGGGAATGGTAATTGACATGTCGAAATGGAAATCTCCACGCGGTAAATCTTTATTATTTTTAGGTACAGTTTTATTTCTATCCAAGTCTATGTCTATCGTTCATTCACCCTGGCATTCTGTTGTTCGATTGGCATTTCCTGTGTGTAGAACGGCCCCGATTTGTCTCCAATTTGGAGATCGGAGAAAAAGTGGAGAATCTGATTCTGACTAATCTGTCGCTTTGGAGAAGTTCTTCTCTTTCCTGTTCTTGTCTTCGGAAGGCGTACCGACATTGGCTTGATTCGGCTAAAAGACCGATTTACCGATTTTCCTTGAGCTTGTGAATAGTAGGACAACTGACTAATTATATGTGCAATATGGGAGATTCTCAATTATAAATGCATTGCCGATTACTTCCACCGTCCATATCGATCATTTGACACCTCAACCAAGTATCAAGACCCATATTTAGGTGGATCCGCCGCTTTGCCATCCTTCTCCAACTCCGGATTTTTTTCATCATCGTAGGCCCCACGTCTGAATGTTTGGAGACGGCTCTGGTCTTTCATAAATGCCATAGCGCACCCAGGAGGGGGGAGTAGGAATCGCCCAGAAAAGAAAGAGGTCAAAGCAATCTCCAACACGGTACGAAGTACCATTCATGAGTAGTCAAGTATCGGGCCCACGACATGACTGATCTCCCCAAACCTGGGCCATTCGTCGCGATGAATACACGGGCGACCAGTCCAGAGTCTCTGGTCGAGCTCCAGGAGATTGAATACCTCTATCTCGAGCTGGAAACGCCGTTGCCGACTCCGTGCATCACTCTACCCCCTCGGCCCGGCCAGTCGGCCCCGCCAGAGGCTCCCAGCTTGGAAGAGTATACTTCGCCTTTCCTTTGGCCCAAATGGCGCAAGTCGATGATGACCTATATTTCATGTGCGGTTACTGCCTTGGCAGGTTATTCGGCGGGTGAAGTGAGCCCTGCGTCGGAAGAGTTGTGTAAGGAATGGGGCATCAGTTCTGTTGTGTATAACTTGAGCATCACTCTCTTTTGCATTGGTTTCGCCCTGGCACCGATGATTCTTGCCCCATTCTCCGAGATTAACGGACGCAGACCAATCTTCGTCGCAAGCGGTATTCTATTCGTTGGTATGTTGCCAGTATATCGACGACTGGATCTATACTAACCATGTCTTTGCTAGCTATGCTTATCGCTTGTGGAGGAACGCACTCGTTCGCCGGACTATTAGTCGCTCGTTTCTTCCAGGGTGTGGGAGGCTGTACGTATTCTCTGGGCTGAAACTATATATACTTTGCGCACGCTTCTAATAAACCATCTAGCTACCTTCTCTACCATGGTCGGCGGCGTCATCAGTGACATCTATCACGCGAAAGACCGTAACACGCCAATGGCTCTATTCTCAGGCTCCGCGCTCTTCGGTACCGGCCTGGCACCTATGCTCGCTGGTGCCATCGTCACGCACACCACCTGGCGATGGATTTACTATTCCCATGCGATCGTCTCGGCAGTCTTCGTTCTCATCATCTTTGTGTTCTTCAAGGAGACGCGTGGCAGCGTTCTGCTTAGCCGCAAGGCCCAGAAAGTGAACAACTATTATGAGAAGCTTGAGGCGGCTGGCCACTTTGGAGTCATCATGTCGAGTGAGGACTCTTCCGATGAGAAATGTGTTCGCCGTATTCGGTGGAAGGTCAAGAGCGATGAGCAGCGGGAGTCGCTGGCCAAGATGATTCAGATATCATTGTATAGACCGTTCCGTGAGTGTTGTCAACAGAACATCTTCGTGCGGTCAGTCCTAACCCAAACGAACAACATAGATATGCTCATCACCGAGCCCGTCGTCTTCTTTTTCTCTCTTTGGGTGTCGTTCAGCTGGGCCACACTCTACCTACAGTTCAGCTCTGTCCCACTCGTCTTCCGCACGAATCATGGCTTCAACGTCGAGCAGACGGGCGCTGTATTTACTGGTATGTCATAATCATCCGGGATATCTTACCTTCACCAATCCATGCATTAACCGTTTCCAGCCATGTGCGTCGGTGTCATCCTGATCACCATCATCAGTATTTCGCAAGAGAAGATTGCCGCACGATTCGGGTGGCTCAATTCATCCGCTGAAGGACGCTTGTACTTCGTCTGTGTCGAGTCCATCCTCCTTCCTATCGGTCTCTTCTGGTTTGGCTGGACTTCTTTCCCGTCCGTGCCGTGGATTGTGCCCGCTATGGCCGTCGGGTGTGCGACGATGGGTATCTTTTCGATTTACCTGGCGACTTTCAATTACCTGGCCGATACGTACCATCGGTACGCTAGTTCTGCAATTGCGGCTCAGTCTTGCTGTAAGTCACTTCATTTCATAACGGGTGTCGAGGCGACGGTTTCGCTCACTGTTATACAGGCCGGAATCTACTCGGTGGTGTTTTCCCGCTGGTGACTACTGCTATGTTTACCAACTTGGGTTACCCTGGAGCATCGAGTCTTCTGGGTGGACTTGTAAGTCACGTCGAGTGCCTTCCGAAAAACTAATTAGTCGCTTACTCTTGAAAATAGGGCACACTTCTGACCCTTGTGCCGTGGGTACTTGCCTTTTACGGCCCCAAGATTCGTGCGAGGAGCAAAATGGCGAGTGTGAGTGAAATCAACACTGAAATGCGGGCTAATACAGGTACTGACACTATCATAGGAACTCGCCCATTGAGTGATGATGATGATGACGGAAATTTCCATGTTGTGGTCACAGCATTTCGGTGATTACCAAGGATAGACTTAGACTAATTTATAGACAATTTGCATACGGATAGACAAATTTTCATTTTGCTAACATTCGAGTATCATATGAAAGTCCTTACTATAGAGATCCAAGTCTAAAAATCATTTATCAGTGTGTAAAATTAATTCAAATGCAATGCGCCTGATAGGCATGAGTATATGCAACGCAATATGACCCCTCAGATGCAATCCAGCAACACAAAATGCAAGCTAATATTCGCCATTATAAACCTAAAATCATCCTGGACGTCCCTGGTGCTCTCTAAATTGAGTCTTAGTGTGAAGACGATGCGACGCGTACCGAGCATCATCCTCACTGTCGCTTTCCATCTGATCCAGAATGCGGTCGATTTCGTCACCTGCATTAGCCTCCAGCCCTAGACCGAGAGATTTGTACTTCTGACCTCCACTATTCTGGGATACGTTGCTTTGCGAGCCCTGGCTCGGATGAGATCGGACTGAATTGTGATGGGAATATATCGACTCGTTCAGACTCCTTTGCGTAGCCATAGTTTGTAATGGCCTTGGACTCGACCGATAGCCTGAGTTTTCGGGGCTTGACATGAACAAGAGCGTTTCAATCGCGTCCTGCTCCATTGAAGTGTTCTGAGACTGGGCTCTGGATTCATAAAACGCTTCTTGAGAAGAGGCAGGTGCACGCAAAATTGGAGGAATGAATGGTGTTGCTGGGCCAACAACCCTTGGTGAACCGTTCGTTGAATTGTACATGGACATTTCCTGCGTTGAATGATGCCGCTTGTGATGGGAGTATGGACCGCGTCCAGTGGATTTCTGGACCAACTCGTTCGGATTCGGCCTCCGTCTCCTTGTTTCTCCATTGGAAGAGATGATGTCCACAGGCGGGGCTAGTTTAGGTATCGCCAGGAGTCTACCAGGTGATGAGATTGCTGACTGAGAGCGATGATGTGATAGTAAGGGTCGAGGAGTTGAGGAACTTGAGTTGTGAGGAGGGTGAGAGGGAGGGTGTGAGTTCTGGGCTGATGCAGAGTCGCCTGAAGTCTGTGAGTCTAAAGAAGATAAGTTCTCTAGCTCACGTAGTGCGAGCTGAGAAGTGGTTTGTGACTGTCGAGACTTTTCTATCTTGGCTGCCGCGTAGGACAATCGTGTCCGAATATGAACAGACAACTACTGATGCGTTAAAATAACACTTGTAAGTACGCTTGAAGACGGTATGTACCTGTGCGATGCGGCTCCCATAGGCGGGAGAGCCCGTACTTTTGGAACGGCGTCTCGATGCCCCATTCACATCCTTGGAATGTGGTGTTATGAGCTGCGCCGCGATAGGCTTGATATCCCCAGTTGCTGTCCTTTTGTGTCTGGGAGCGAGTTGTGTGTCGATACCCGGTCGCGAGGTACTATATCTGGGAGACCGCACGGGAGAGATGGAGCCATTGCTGCTATGTTCCGATTTTAGGGGATGAATCATATCTACTCCACTCCCATTGACCGATAGTGTTTGGAACGAGTCCTGGGAATTTTGGGATTCCAGCTCTGCTCGTGACGACTGCGAGTTTTCGACGAACGAATGAGAGCCGTCTACCGTGGTATGGTCGTAGTCGTTCGATAACGAGGCAGGTAGGCTGGGGATGGAGTCTGTGAAGGTGCTCGCGGAGTGTGGTTCTGGTCGTTGACCATCTGCGGAAGTGTCGCTACCACGCTCGGAGGATTCGACATAAGCAGCACTGTGAGTATTCTTGTCCTGGATTCCGGCATTCAATCCATCTAGTCGTAGAGAAAGAAGCTGAGGAGATCGTGGAACCTGGATATGATCTGCGCGAGCCGGTTCCCGGGGCGCTCGCACTGTTGATGGGCTCACGGCCACACCGTCGCTGGTCGCACTGACCTCGCCATTGGACACCCCACGACTCGGCAATACCTCGTGAGTGTCATCCATAACGAGGGAAATATTGTGGCGGGATGGTGTTGTTTTAGAAACAAGTACCGAAGAAAAGAACATACGCGACCAATCTTCAATGGCGAACAGACGCGGCCGCGCCCAAGAGTCTAATCAACACGCAGGTAGCTTGTTGCGCCGAGTCACCGCATCGAGACAACACCGGAAATGTCCGACGTGGAGTGATCAGGAAGCACGCTAGACCACCGGTTGGGATCGCAATATCCTCGAGGGCTGTCGGGACGGTGCAGGACTGATTATGTACTCCTTGTGAGTGTCAGAAGCATCTGCCCGATCCAGTGGCGATCGACCAGTACGCGCAAGGTTGACCACGAGCGGCAAAACGGTGAACTGGCAGCCTCCGCTTGAGGGAAGAAATCATGCAGACACACCCATGCGCACCGTTTGATAGCCACGAGCAGCAGTAATTCGTACTCAGAAATTAAAGACACACGATTGATACTAGCAGCCGCAAATTAGATTGCATGCGAGGTTGAGACGTCCGTGGAAGTCAACGTCGTTCGTTCGGCTTTCCTTCTTGCGGCGACGCGTTCGAGACACGGTCACGTGGATGAGAACCACTTGCGGCAGAGAACGTATAACTAGTGGAAATTAAAACAAGGATATTCTTTTCTTGAGATTATGATCAGAATTGAAGGAGAAGCCTTGAACCCAATTTTAATTTAAATAAATTTGAATCTGAGATTGCGCTGATCAACAGCGACAATGTAGTCTCATCAGGATTGTGAAGAAGTATAGGTAGAATACAGAGTCCCAAGTCCTTACGAACCCCTTTCAACGAAAACGATCAATGGTGAGAGTCTCAAGGGCAGCCGCTGGAAGGATAGTTGCAGCTACTGGTCTCACCGCCGCCAGTAATGGAGACATCAGTGAAGGTGAAGTCAGAGCAGCTGTCCGAGCCGCAAAGAATATAGTAATTATAGGCATCGTCGGTCGCTGTGCCCTTAATATTGTCAAAAGTGACACCGCTGATGGTGACACCGTTCGTTGGCTCACCCGTGGCGCCGCCGTTGAGGTAGTCTTGCTGGACGTCAATACCGTAGTCGGTGATGCCAGAGACAGTGATGTTCTGGTAGACAATGTTGCTGATCTGTTAACAATGTTAGTTAGTGCCTTGAGTGCGAAGTAAAAAGGGGAAGAATGGCATGTCATCAACTTACACTGCCAGTGGTGTCGGCATTACTCTTGATGCGACAACCGTTTTGACTGTTGACAACTTGCGAGTTCTTGAAAGTAACTCCATCAACGGTGTTGTTGCTCTTTCCACCGACGGAGCCGATGCTGAGACCGTGGCCACCGGAGCAATACACGTTGTCGACAACAATCTGAGTTCCACTGGTAACCGCAACACAGTCATCCTGGTTGTAGACCTCAATATCCTCCAGGGTAATGTAGTCACTCGAGGAGACATCAAATCCGTCGCTGTTGTGGGCTGCGGCCTTGCTGCCGCTGGCAGAGTTAGGCTCGTCTCCTGCGGTGTTGTTCAGAACGAGACCAGAGAAGGCGACGTTCTGGCTTCCAGTGATACTGAAGCAGTGAACAGGCCAGTTTACGATGTTCAGGTTGGTGATCTTGGAGTTGTAGGTCTTCTTGACGACGAAGAAGTGGTCGGGCCTGGGTATAATAGTTAGCAATGAAACAGTATTTGTCTGATATTGATAACTGACTTATCCTGTCCACCGTTAGAGCCCTCTCCATCCCAGTAAGCGGCACCATTACCCTCGATAACGTGGCCCTCGGCACCAGTGATAGTGATATCGTGACCGGAGACGACAATGGGGTCGAAATCATTATCGTAAGTATCTCCGAAAGTCTTCGAAAGATTAGTTACATGTCCAGTAGGTGTCTATTGAATCTTGACTTACAGTAGTACCGGCAAAGGTCACAACAGCACCGGTCTGAAGGCTCTGCAAATCAATGGTGCTCGAGGGAGGAGCGTAAAGGTCTTGCAACACAATGTTGGTGCAAGACTGGACAGCGGAGGAGAGAGATGCGTATTCAGACACAACACAAGTAGTACCCGATCCAGTCGCACTTGTATCCTGAGCAAGGGTTGGCGCCGTAGTGATGGTTGCGACCTCAACTGAAGAGGTAGTGGAGGAGGCTGGGCGGGCGGCCTTGACGAGAGTAGTCGAGCTCGTAGAAGAAACGCTGGTGGTAGTAGAAGCAGCAGCAGCAGCGGTGGTAGTAGTTGCGCTAGTTGTAACAATAGTGGTCTCTGCCGACCCAGACTAATATTCCTCCGTCAGAGTCAATCTCGGAGACACAGTCATTGAGGACTTACTCCTGATCCAGCAGTAGCCCAGGCAGTATCGAGGCAGCTGCAGGCACTCGAGAGAGACTTGGTCTTGAAGTCACAAGCAGAAGCAAAGCTTGGTAGGCCGGTAGTAGCGGTCACTACGCTGGCGGTGAAAGTAGCGCAAAATGCTGCAGCCTCGGAGCTGGATGCAGTATAAGCTGAAGCGCAGGCATGGCTGGCCGGGTTATTGCATGCCAGGGCAATTGGGACAAGAGAAAGGAAGAGCGCACGGCGCATTTTGAAAAGAGAGAAAGAGTGAACAAAGAGTGAATAAGTGAGCGACAAAGAGAGAAAAGAGCGATGGAAACAAAACAACAAGAATCTTTCGGGTCTGATGGGGTTGAAGACGTCTTATACTCCGTACACACTTCCCATCTAGGTCGGCTCGGCACAGTCGACTTGACTACCGCTTGGCCGCTATTACCAACATGCTAGGCCCACACCAGGAAAACAGACTATTACTCTAGGATGTGGATGCTCTCTAGTCCGGCTATTTCGGAGCAAGAGGCTTCATTCCACCCCAAATCCACCAATGGAAAATGTTGGCCCCTGGCCAAGCGCACGTTGTATCCTCCGTTGAACAGAGCTAACGGGTGTGGATGACATAGCTCGACCCTAAAAGTGCCATGAAAAGTTCAAATGGCGATCGGTTGGGGCCCACTTGGACCAGGGGATATGCTCTCCGGCGGCACCTCGGGCATATGTACGGAGTAGTGGTTTCATGTTAAACGTCCAACGAACTGGGTGGAGTCTAGTTGTGCACGGTGAAACACCAAATCTGAACTAGGAGATGAGCCAAGACTGTTCATTAAGAGCGTGCAGTTTCCGTGAAGCTCGCTAAGATTACAGAGTACGCGTCATCAGCATCCTTGCACCGTATGAATGACAAGGAGTTGATGACAACTTCTCCTCATCCCTATCCCTGAGGTGGTTTTAAAATTCGAACCCTACTCTCGCGCGCTAGACTTTTCAATTTTCAAACATCGTGGATAACAGGCACATCGAGTACCTAGACAATACCTACGGTACTTAGCCTTTCATCACAGATACCTTGGGTACCAAAGAAAAGAGTCATCAAAGGACACTTGAGAAAACTCTTTCATGAAAGGGAAAGTTTGAGTAGTCGTGCGATTAGCCCCAATCTAAGTAAACCGCTGTCAAAGGTCTGTCTGGTGCGACAGTGTCCCTCAACAGATTACAGATTACGGGGCGGGCAGTGAGAGCAGACCAATACATATACTTGGGAAGTCTGTCTAAGCCCGAGGAACAGGAAGAGACCAGGGGCTAATGGATCACAAGAGTCTTTGGTGGTAAGATTTATCGGTTGATAACAAGACAAGGATTGTGTCAGAAATCATGTACAAGCGTTTTATTTTTGGTGCACGAACGCCATCTATGCAAAGTAAAAGAAATCCATGCCCGTCCAAGGCACGTACAAAACAAACATCTCCATCAACCGCGCTTCTTGCCACGGCCACCACCAGAATCATCATCATTCTTCCGCTTCTTGCCCTCGCGCCGCCAGTAATCGTCGCGCTCCCGCTTCTCACGGGCAGTCTTCTTCTCCAAGCTATCAGCCACCTTGGCGCGGTAGACCTTGCGGCGCTCCTCTTGTTTAGCTGCGCGTTTGGCCTGCTTCTCATTGCGCATGGTGGTCAACTTCTGCATCAGGTCGCGAGCCTTCTTCTCCTCGCCACCGAGAACAACAGCACGCTTCTGCATGTAGGTTTTGTCCGTGTGCTTCTTCATCTTGGTGATCTGTGACTTGAAGGGAAGTTCGGCGGCCAGTTGCTTCGGCACGCGGAGGGGGTTAAAGTGGCGTTCTTGACGCTCGATCTTGCGGTAGGCTGAGTCCTTGTTCATTGGAGTGGGGATGCCCTGATCGCGGCGGACTTCACCGGTGAGTCGCATGCCTTGCCAGCCGCTATCAGCTGTGCCGCCCTCCTCTTGGTCGAGCAGGTTGGTGACGGGATTGTAGAAGCGGTGGGGCTTGATCGGATACCACGCGCGCAGGAAGACAATGTCACTCATCAAAATCTTGTCCTCAAAGGTCGCACGGAAGTAGCCTTCGGGTTTGCTCAGGGCTCGCTTAATTTGACCACGGATGCCCGAAACTGTTTTGATAGATGCACCCTCAAACTTGGCAATCTCGAGAGAAGAGTTGAACATGTCCTTGATGAAGGCGGTGTTCTTGAAAATCTTGTAAGGAACACCAGTAAGCTTCAACTTCTTGACAATCTCCGTATGTTCGTCAACGCTCAGAACGACACCGGTCGCGGCAATGCGGAAGCCAGGGTTCTTGTTGGAGAATGACTGAACACAGCAGAAACCAGTATTGGGAGCAACAAGAGGACCGTAGAAAACACCAAAACAATGCATGTGCTCAGGTGTATACTTGAGCATGCGGTTACGGGTTCGACTGTCCGAGGTGCTGTAGATGGGCAATGATTGGAATCGACGCCATCCCAGCGAGAAGATCAGCGGATCATTGCTCTTGAGAATCTTCTTGTGCCAGCGGTGTCGCTTGATGCGAATCTGCACGTATCCGAAGCGATCCTCGGTAGGGGCCAGACCACCCACAATGACAGGGAAGCGAGGGTTGAACTTGGAGGCGAACTCGTAAGGTACGTTCTCAAGGACGATTCGGGCGTAAGTTCCAGCTTTGTAGCCTTCGGCGCGAGCACGCGAGGCTGGGTCAAGTTCATCAAACTCGGCACGGTTGATATCGAGCTGCTTTTGCATCTTCGCCTTCTGCAAATCGTACCAATCGTCCTCGCCAAATTCCCCCTCGAGACCATCTCGCTGGCCATCTTTCGCATTGGCAAAGCCTTCACGATCTTCCTCCTCGAAGCGAAGCTTCAGCTCTTCCTTTCTCTTGGCATTGCGTTCGCGCTCTGCATCAAGATCGACAGGGCCTTCGGGTTCCTTCGCATCGCCCTCGGCTTCATCGTCGTCTCCGTCCTTGTCTTCGTCGTCATCAAATCCATCAAAGACTTCACCCGTCTCTAGATCCTCGAAAGCACCATCGCCTTCGTCATCGGAATCAAGGTCGTCCAGGTCTCCTTCTTCAAGGTCGTCATCAGAACCACCGCCACCAAGCTTGGCAGTCACGAAGCGACGTCTCAACGATTCGATCAGCTCCTCGTCTCGCCACTTGCGCTCGAGCTCTTCGTAGTCGTATTCAGGAACAGCGCGGAAATCGGCTTGATCCCGCTTCTCGTTATCGGTCTTCTTGAAGAAATCCTCGCCATCTTCATCCGCCTCAATCTCGGACTCCTCGTCCTTCTCGTCTGCTTCACCGCGCCAAAGTTGCACGACATCGACAGGAGTGATCGACTCGTCGTAAATCATGCGGGACAGGTCATTGACACGGAATGCTGGGCGTTTTCCATGGAGAGCCTTGGCATTGGCCAACAAATTGTCCTTCCAACGAGCATTGCCCTCTTCATCCTCGTCATCCTCGTCCTCATCATCTTCCTCATCCTCATCCTCCTCGCCGCTATCCAGCTCCTGATCCTCAACTGACGAGATAGAGCCGAGATCGGAATCACTGTCAGCGAAAGCAACGTCTCCATCCTCGCTATTGGACTTTCCATTCTGGCGCTCCTTGAAGCTTGATTCAAAGTCTGCCGGCGCCGAGACATCGACTTCATCTTCCTCGGAATCAAAAGAGTCATCGTCCTCATCCTGTTCGTCTCCGATTTCTTCATCATCCTCGTCGCTGCCAAGACCCTCCTCATCATCGGAGTTGAGCTCAGTGACACGCTCTCCATCGGCAATCCGGGCATGGCGTTTGTGTTTCCTGCCAGTCTCTTCGGCCTCATCTCCTGGGGCAATCTTTTCACCACCACGGAAGAGACGAATGCCCTCATCGGCCTCGCCGAGCAAGCGTCGTTCACCCTGCAGGCCAACCACCAGCTGCTCTCCAAGTCCACGGTTCTCATTATCAAGCTCCTCGTCCGAATCACGGTCGAATGTGTTCGTCTTAATATCAATATAAACCGCATCCTTATCAACCAAGACACCACCAACATCGGACATGGGAGCAAACAGCAGCTTCTGCTTCTCACCGAGCTTACGCCTGGATGACTTTCCAGTAGCTTTAGCAATCTGCTGATCCATGTAGGGAGTTGGGCATGGGTCAGGAAGTGCTTCAATGCCAGAGACTGTAAGATCACCGACACCAGGAACGTGCACTCGTGCACCCTGAGCTGGGAAGTTGGTACCCCGGAGGTAGCCATACAGCGCGACAGTGCGATCACACTTTGGGTTCTCTTCAATCTGAGTAGGAGGAGTGATATCCAAGAAGCGATCGGCAAGCGCATAAGGATGAGAGTTACGCCAGATGAGTGGACGTGGGTTCTTCATGACTGACAGGAATCGCGAAAGGTTGTGGACTTCGCGGTCGGGATAGCGGCCATTGATCACACCTGAGAGATAGAAGAGCTTCGCACCCTGGTACAACTCACTCCAGAATCGGTGCTTCAGGCGCTTCTTCGTCATGCGCAGCGTGCTCTGCTTCTTGAAGAGGTCGAGATGGGTAAGGATACCGAAGACATTACCCGGCATACCACTGGTGGACAGAGCGTTCAAGAACTCCATGGTTTCCATCTCGAATCCGTAATTTCCGTCAATCATCAGCAGAACAATATCGGCGATCTTGGCTACATCGATCATAGCAGCAAGGGAATCAGAGGGACATTCCAAGAAGGTAAGGCGCTTGCGCTTGGTGGTAACAACTGTAAGCGGGCCTTGTGGCGAGCTCAAGGTCTGCTTTGTGTACCGACGGATCAAGGATTTGAGAAGAGTTGTCTTGCCGACCTGTGAATGCGAAGCAAAGGGTACTAGTTAGAATTGCGGTTTCCGACTACCGATTGGAACACCAAGACTTACACCTGAAGGTCCAACAATGGCGACGACAGTCGGAGGAGCCTCCTCGGGCATGCGATCCACCTGAGGGACATGCAATCTCTTTTCCTTGACCTAGAAGCAGCAATCCAAGTCAGCATTTACATTTGAGCTTCGGGCGGCTCGCGTGACATGTAAACGTACATCGTGCGATCGAGCAGCCTGCTTATTGAGTTTTCCGGGGTTCGAGTACGCAAAGGCCTTTGGGTTTGATCCTTCAGTGATCACATCGTCAGTATTCGTGGCAGATTGGCAATCGGGATGGAAATGCAATCTCCGCAAATTCCATCTCGGAAGCGCTCTGGAGGCGTACCTTCGAACTTCTTCTTCTCCTTCGCGGGGCGATGCGCCCTATTCGACTGCTGCTCCATGATGGAGATAAAGAGGCCACAGACCTCACAGCTTCTCTCCTGCTATAATTCCAGGGACTGAGGTTCTGACGACAAGCCAACTACAACGAACTGCGACTTGACCTGACCCAAAATTATTATCTCGGGGCGGAAGAATATGAGGCCGCTCAGAAAAAAAGTGTTTCCTTTTTCAGTTTAGCGTCGTGGAGGACAGATCTTGTTGCCTGAGGCTACAAGGCATAATTGGCCCTCGTCTTGATACGCGATAAGGATCCCCTGATATGCGATAAAGATTCAGTCAGTCAGCCATCGGACCGATGCATCGTGGACAGTGGATCTCTTCGGGAATCTTGGTCCCTTATGGCCCCTGTGGTAGGATAATCGGAGCGCACAAGCCGATCAGCCTTTGAGCTTGTAAGACATAGGGTCTTTTCTGTTCAATCTGCGCAATTAGGCAAGTCAATGCGATTGCCTAATCGTTAGGCAAGCGCGGCGCCGATTATGCGGGGCAAGACCCAAAGGATGGAGCCAGATAACGGCAATTCTCCGAATTTGTAGAGCTTACTATATAATGGATTGATTACACCGGCCCGGTGTGGGAAGGGATTCTGGCTCGCATCCGGTACTCAAATGCGCTTCTATTCACATCGCAACCTCGCTCTTGAACAGACTTCGAAGGATATCCTCCAAGATGTCAACCGCTCGTCGACCTCCCCCAGCCTATGACTCCGCTACGGATTCTGGTATCCATGCGACATCTACGCTCTACCAAAGAATCTCGAAGACCGCATCGGACCCCGCTGCCCGAATCCCCAAAGAATCATTCACGATTCGGCCATGCTCAGGCCAGGCATGGATTGTGCCTGCTGGTCATGTCTGCCGCCTGACAACACCCCAGGGACCCCAAGTCGGTGATTTAAACATCTGGAATGCCCACAATCCCCGGGAGCGGATGTGGGCTGCACGTACCCGTCAAATCCACGCCTCTCACGTCTCTGTCGGTGACCGCCTATGGTCTAACCTTCCATATCTGCGGCCCCTAGTGAGCATCACCGGCGACTCGCTTAATGGCGGGCAGTTGCATGACGTGCTGGGCCCAGATGGGAAGCGCAAGCAGGAGGTGGTCTTTGGCACCACGCAATTTGGAGGCCGAGTGCATGACTTAATGGGTACTCGCTGCGATCCTTATGTGAATCTCCTGATGGGCGGCGAGACGTTCGACTTCCATTGCCACTCCAACCTGACCCGATCGGTGGTCCCTTACGGATTAACGGAGCTTGATGTTCATGATGTGTTAAATGTCTTCCAAGTAACCGGGCTGGATGAAACAGGTCGATATTTCATGGAGACCTCCCCCGCCAAGCCAGGGGAGTACTTTGAATTCTTTGCCGAGGTGGATGTTCTCTGCGCGCTGTCTGCATGCCCCGGTGGTCTGTTTCAACCCCTCCCGTCTCCCTGCCCCAGACTGCATTGAAAAAGTTACTAACAACACTTGCAGGCGATCTCTCTAACTGGGGATGGGACGACAAGGAAAGTGGGATGGGAGCCACTTGCCGGCCGCTGGGTGTTGAGGTATATCAATTGGCAGATGAGAAGGCCGTTTTGGACGGGTGGAAGGCACCCGAGTGTCCAGCGTACAAGGGGATGCACGGAATGACTATGCCTCCACGAGGTTCAGATGGATATGTTGGACTGTAGAGAGCACCCATGATTCCCACAATGGGCGGACGATCACCGAGGATGTTTCCAGAGATGAATGCAAAAATTCACTCCAATGCTGTCAACTCGAGATTCCCCGTTCATAGGCAAAAAACTGATTCAGGGTAAGATCAACAGTAAACAGTTGCGCCATCCAGAAATGACTTGCAGCAATATCACGTGATCTGCCCCGCGTTTTGACGGAAACAATAACGTCATTGCTGCATTGTTACATCGACGGCAGGATCAACCGTTGTCCATCGCAATCTCGGGCCCGAAGATGCGTAGAGTGGAGGCTTAGAAATTTGCATTATTTGGGCACTCGCCATTAATGAGTCCTCCTTCTCATGGTTAATCTACTATCTTAATCGACGGGCACGGCAGCCTGGCAACGGCAAACGGGCAAACGGGCAAACCGAATAGATATTTACAACAACGTTCACCTCGAACTGTGTGGAGACTCGGCCAGTGGTGTGATGAATTTCTATGACAGTAGGCAGACTCGATTGCATGCCAACTCCCAGGGACAGATCAAAAGCGGTACAGCCGGTAGAAATGGTAGAAACAGGGCGTGTCCAAGGTCCTTACAAAGCTAAATAAATGGCGTAAGACACAGTCAAACCAGCAAAGCCACCATCGCTCTTATCAGTCGAAGGCTGTCCCACCGGTATAAAACCACCGACCCCTCCCCCCCTCCTCCACTTTACCTTATCTCCACCATCTCAGCTGAGCTCTTCTCCTCTTTCCACTTCCACTTATCCACCGTTCCACCATCTTCAGTGACGGACCTGCCAACCCACTTCGTTTGATCAACACACGCTCTCTCTTTCTACCCCGACAATCATGCCTCTCTCCTACAATGTAAGTGATTATTTCCAGTTACGTGTTCTGTTCTCTGCTGACATTTATGATGCCTAGGTCACGCTGAAGCCCGACGCTCCTGCGGAAAAACTTGAGGCGTTCGTCCCCCACCATTGCACAACCTTGAGTTACACTTTGCTAATCTGGGTTCCAGCGCCAAGGAGCAAGCTATCGGTAAGGGTGGTACCATCAAGCATGAATACAGTCTGATCAAGGGCTTCGTGTACGTTTTCCCTCATTGTCTACTGATACGACGACTCAACCTACTCAGCATATACAATCTTGATTAGTGCAGTAGCTAACTCCTCCTCTTCGTTTAGCGTTGAGTTCCCTGACGACCACGTTGATACCCTCGAGTCCGACGACCACGTTCACGTTGAGAAGGATGGCGAGGTGAAGACCCAGGATTAGAGTCCATCCAAGCCTTACATGTCTATCCTTAGCTGAGTGACCGCATGAGTCGACGCTAGGAGGTAGTGGAGGGCCTTTTGCTTCAGCTCCATGACATGATACCAATATGATTACGCTCGGTTGCCCCACCATTTAATGTACATACTTCTTATCTAGCGAGTATCCTTGACTGCAAGGACATTAACCCTGCAGCAGATCACAATGAAATCACGAAATCTTATGCAATTGAAGAGGTAAAGTTTCGGTTTTGACGGTTGGTGATCCGTGTTGTATTTACTTGGTGGCTTCCTCTATCGACGTCATCGATAACTGGGTTTCCCTTCCGAAGGATATATTATCACACAGTGCCTATGCTACATACCAACACTCAAGTCTAGTGCCACCAGGTAAATTCAGAATGTGTAAACCATCTAGGCATCACGATCGGGCAATAATTGTTTAGAATTCTCAAGACTCGGAAACGACGGGACTGTAAGACAAAGGATCCCCGGGGCCGAGGATACCCGGTCCTGAACCGTTTAAATCGTTCAGATCTCCCCGTCACCGCCCCCCCATTGCCTCCAATTTCCGAGCTTCTCCCTTACTCGCACTTTCTGTCCCCGAGGATACCATGGCAGCCACAGTATTTGCGGCAATGCCAGCAAGAACGCATGTCCGACTCGTGCGCACGAGGCCACAGTTAATCCGGCATACCTCGACATCGCAGAAAACCTGGGATTGGTCCAATCACCAAACAACTGGAGATATTGCCAGAGATGAGATTGCCCAGCTGGCTGCCAGTCCGCGTCGTCCCCTGACATTGGCAGACTTGCTAAGGTGAGAGTAACGTGACAGCCAAAGATTTACGTGGAGAAGCTGACGAGACCTGATTTGGTAGACATGGGCGTCCACCACTATCTAAAGATGCGCTTCTGGCTTCGGCGAATTTCACTCTCTCCTTGCTCCCTGCGCGACTTGCCTCCCGAATTCAAGCTTTGCGAAACCTGCCCTTCATCGTCGTTTCCAATCCTCACGTGTCCAAAATCTACGAAAATTACCGCCATTCCTTGTCTACCCTCCTCCCTTACCAACAGAGGCGCATCACTACTCTCGAGGAGGAAAATCAATTCGGCGATGTACTTGCGGACCTCGTACAAACACACACCAATACCATTCCGATCCTTGCCCGGGGATTTCTCGAGTGCCGTAAATACGTGAACCCCGCAGATGTTACGCGATTCTTGGATACCCATCTGCGTGCGCGTATCGGTACTCGATTGATCGCCGAGCAGCACTTGGCGCTTCATTTTGCTTCGCAGCCGATCAGTGACGAGCCATCTTCCCGTTCCAGGCCACGCACGACCGAAGATACCAAAAATGCGAAAGATGCGGTTCCGTCAAATTATATTGGAGTGATTGATACCAAGATCCAGCCCGCGCGTATCATCCGGCTTTGCGAGGATTTCGTCGGAGAGATCTGCGAGCTGAAGTACGGAGTGCGTCCGCGTCTCATTATTGGAGGTGAGCCCGAGGCGTCGTTTGCCCACGTTCCCGTGCACGTGGAGTATATAATCACGGAATTGTTGAAGAATGCGTTCCGGGCGACTATTGAGTCTGGAAACGAGCGAGAACCCATTGAGGTAACAATTGCCGCTGCCCCGGATGTGCCGGGCAAAGAGCCACCTGTCACAGGCGACGCTGATGTGGGCTTTCAACTCGACTCTAACGACGAGGCGTATCCGAGTGAGGCAATGGGAGCCTCCAATTCCTCATCGCAGAGCATTACTATTCGCATTCGTGATCGGGGTGGTGGCATTCCCCCGGAGGTCCTCCCTCACATCTGGTCATACAGCTTTACGACGTTCTCAGATATTGATTTCAACTCGGAGAATGGAAATCTAGATGCACTGAACACGATTTCTAGCAGCGGTGGCCATCAAAGCAGCATTGCGGGCCTTGGATACGGATTGCCGCTCAGTCGAGCCTATGCCGAATATTTCGGTGGAAGCATCGCAGTACAGAGTCTTTGGGGCTGGGGAACGGATGTATATCTGACTCTGAAAGGCGTTGGCAAGGTCGAATGAGTAGGCAAAACCTCCTATCAGTCTCTCTGAATGCAGAGTCTCTGTTTTCTCTTACATCACAATTTTGACTGGCTTGCGGGGCGTGGAAGTAAGTCTGCGAGATAATTCAATGGATGATCGGGACGGTGGAGCTTCGGCTGCTGTCGTTTCTTGGTTGCTGAAGCTCACAGAAGAGCAGACCATGGCATGCATCTCTCACGTCTGGATGGATGGGCAGCCCCCGAGGGTCTGCCGAGCGCGCAACAATACGATCTCACGGAAAGGGCGGGCTGCGGGAGACGCGGCGCGGAGGGCGGTGCAGCTTGCTCTTTATGTCCAACCGAGCAAGCCAGGCTCCTCAGGAGCTTTATCTTCAAAACCATGGGGTTTCTGGACTCGACAATTTGGGGAAGCGGGCTTCCAATTAGCTCGGCCATTTGGCACTTGGACCATTCAAAAAGTATCCTTCAAGGCCATGCCGGCATGCTGTATCGGCCATGGAAGCCGTTTTGCCCCAGACGAGTCACCTCAAAGAGAAGGGGTTTTCGAATCCGATAAAGACATAAAGCGGATACATTTGCGCACTACGGCGGCTGTTGATTTAATTTTCAATGAACAGGGCCATTGCACAATGCTGCAGACCGTGATCATTGCATTCAATATGCTGTTACTCTCGTATGTTTGAAGGGCGATGCGCCTGAAGCTACCGACTATCTCGATACAAGCCCATGGGCGACAAATGATGACTTGAAATTCTTGATGGAAAAAATCACAGCGACTCGGAACTGACTAGTGATTATTTGGACGTTCACAAGAAGAGCATTGGGACAGGTGTCACAGTCCACTTCAAGGACCAATCGGTTCTGCCGGAGATACTAGTTGAATATTCCATTGGGCACGCTCGGAATCCAGGGACAAATGCTGTTCTGAAAGCCAAATTTTCCCAAGATATGGAAAAATTGCGCGAATGTTCTCCATGACAGAGATTGCCCAGATCGAGGGGGCACAGTCTGACCAATACCAGATGGTCGAAGCTGTAGGCATTGAATGTGTTGCGTATTTGGTAGCAGCCTTGTATCTCATATGCCTTGAACAATGCGATCAACAATGTTCGCACGGTCAGCGGTGGTCCCGCCTGGGTGAGAGATACTGAGGCTATCATGTCATGCGCGACAACCAGTCCATCGAAGCTAAAACAGCTGCGATATTGTCTTTAATTTAAAACCAATCTTATTGAACACTTAAATGAGTCTGAACATGATGCAAATTATACCTGATGGATGACCCCTTTCCGCCCCTCCTAAAGCATCATTTGATCTAAATGTCGTATGAGGATTCCAAGATTGAACGCTCCCTCCAGAGGATCGACCTGTAGATCGGTCCCCGGAACTCAGATCCACCTGGAACACGCATCCCCTTACTCGCCAGACCCAGAAGCTTATGGCTCTCGATGCTAGTAGCTGCAGTGTCAATGGCACAGCCTAATACATCGAGGAGCGCCATTCGGGCACTTACACACACCTTTTCATCCGCTTTGTCGATCTCATAGAGGAAAATGTATAGTGCGATGTCTGCGATCGGTTGATTATATGCAGGTTCCATCCTAGGCGAACTCAGCAGCAAAAATGTGTCCTGAGTCCATCAAAGGAAGCGAGGAATGGAAGCAAGGGCCCCATTGGACCGTCAGGTTATACTGGGTGTTGGAATATCTGTAGCGGTTACTCGCCTCTCAGACAGTTTTCGGTTCATTACCGCTTCAAATGAATTATCCAGATTGCTCGTACGCTCTAGATAAGTTTGCTTTGACGGACTCCCTCAATGTCATCACAATGCCCCTTCAGA
This sequence comes from Penicillium sp. F50, assembly GCA_037356195.1. Lineage (NCBI taxonomy): Eukaryota > Fungi > Ascomycota > Eurotiomycetes > Eurotiales > Aspergillaceae > Penicillium > Penicillium sp. F50. The sequence goes on along the minus strand of JAYXSA010000054.1, from coordinate 1,883,300 downwards.
AATATGTCTCCTCTGTTGGACATAGTATTTGCTTCGGAACCTCGGCTTTGATTCAACGGATCTCCGCTATGCTTAGAAATTGGCATGGAACTCTATTTAGTGCTTGTGAATTGCAATCTCCTTGCTGAAAGCTTTTGGCGATATTATAGCTTGCATTAGGCCTAGTGATCGGCAATTTCGACTGGAAATGCATTACCGAGGATAACCGTGCAACTTTTACTGGAGGATCCGTGGCGATAAGCTGATGTAGATTGCCCAAGGTGTATGACCGGGGAAGCAAGCTGCAGCCCCCACATCTCCGCATTCGCATTTGTAGAGCTCGGTGTTCTGTCCGGGGAGGAGGGGAAAAGGACAACTCCGAGCCATCCTGCTTGATCAGCTACCAATGCTTCACCTGCCCTCCTCAGATCGTGCATCTTCTGGATTTTTATAAAAAATCGGGTGACCCGTCTTCCTTCAGATTATTTTCAGATATTTTCGGTTGTGGTGAGACTATACATACCTATAAGAAAGACCGTGATGTCAGTTGGACATTTGGGTGCATGCTTGTTCTAGTACTCAGCTAACGGCAAGATAGGGTCTATACTGCATCATTTGCCTTTTTCGAGGCCCTCTGGGAGGTATTTGATACCCCAACTCCTGTCAATGTGCTACACTGACGCTGAGCCAGGGCGGCGTAAGCCATGTCTTCGTCAATCTCGGCTCCGATCATCCTTCCATCCTGGAGGCGATGGTCAAGGGACAGAAGGAGAAAAAGGACCGGTTTCCAAGGATCATCACCTGCCCTAATGAGGTACGTCCACAATGTGCACCATCTTGTGGTCCATTGGCTCGCCCTGGACACAAAAGTCGTCTAGCCCTTCGCTTAGAAATCGTAGACACTATGTGCCACAGGCTGACAAAAGCGGTACAGATGGTGGCACTCTCAATGGCTGACGGCTACGCACGCTTGACCGGTAAACCACAGGCTGTAATCGTTCACGTTGATGTCGGAACACAAGGATTGGGCGCGGCAGTACACAATGCTTCTTGTGGACGTGCACCAGTCTTAATCTTTGCGGGGCTTTCGCCCTATACAATCGAAGGCGAAACGCGAGGCTCGCGAACCGAATATATCCACTGGATTCAGGATGTGCCCGATCAAAAGCAGATAGTCTCTCAATACTGCCGATATGCCGGGGAGATCAAGTCTGGCAAGAATGTGAAGCAGATGGTCAACCGAGCACTGCAGTTCGCTACCAGTGATCCACAGGGCCCCGTTTATCTGATGGGGGCCCGTGAGGTGATGGAGGAGGATATTGAGCCATATCAGCTCAATCAAGGTGATTGGGGTCCGGTGGCACCGGCCGCGCTACCTCCGTCGGGTATCAAGCTGATCACGGCTGAGCTCGCGGCTGCCAAGAACCCATTGGTGATTGTGGGTTATACTGGTCGAAACGCTCAGTCGGTGACAGAATTGGTGACACTAGCCAATCACTTCAAAGGTATTCGTGTCCTGGACACTGGTGGCAGTGATATGTGCTTCCCAGCTGATCATCCTGGATGGCTCGGCTTGCGGTACCCCGGACATGATCTTGTACAGACGGCCGATTTCATCCTGGTGATCGACTGCGATGTACCTTGGGTGCCAACACAATGCAAGCCCTCCGCTTCCGCCAAGATCATTCATATCGATGTGGACCCATTGAAGCAACAGATGCCAGTGTTCTACATCCCACGCATGGCTACTTTCCGCGCGGATTCGGCCACGGCTCTTCGGCAGCTCAATGAGCATATCGCCAAAAGTTCCTCGCTTCAGCAGTTCATAGTCTCAGCTGAGAATGATGCCATGGGCCAGCAGCGTGAGGCAGACTACCTGAAACGCCAAAAGGAAATTGCCGATTTAGCGGTGGTTCCAGCGGGCGGCGATAGCGCCCCTCTCAATATTTCCTACATGATGGCCCAAGTTCGCAAGGGAGTTCCCTTTGATGCCATCTGGGTAATTGAATCTGTGACTCTCACTCATCAGGTCTCGGATCAAATTGGCGCCACATTGCCAAACTCCTGGATCAACTGTGGCGGAGGAGGCTTGGGTTGGTCTGGCGGTGCTGCTCTGGGTATCAAGCTTGCTTCCGATGCGCAACATGGCGGTCCGGGTAAGGGCAAGTTCGTGGTCCAAGTTGTGGGCGATGGGACATTTCTCTTCTCTGTTCCTGGATCCGTTTACTGGATCGCACGCCGATACGGAATTCCCGTCTTGACCATCGTCCTAAACAATAAGGGATGGAATGCGCCTCGGCGAAGCATGTTACTTGTGCATCCTAACGGAGATGGGTCGCGTGCTACGAATGAAGATTTGCATATCTCCTTTGCCCCGACTCCTGATTATCCGGGCATTGCTAGAGCCGCGGCAGGTGGTGAGCTGTGGGCTGGTCGAGCCTCTACCGTTGCTGAGCTAGCCCAGAAGCTGCCGAAGGCTATCGAGAGTGTGCTGAATGGAAAAGGCGCGGTCTTGGAGGCACAGCTAGATGGAACGGCGGGCAAGTATGTAGAGCGTTCTAATCTTTGAGAAGCATTCTTCTGAAAGCTAGTATCGAATGAAGACTTTATCGAGTAGACAAAAACGTTCTACTACATGTTGTAGCGTGATCGTTTAGTTACTTCCGACGACTCCAAGCGCATTAAGCTTATCGCGCCGATGCCGGCGATAGCCTTATCTATGCGGGGCTCAGTGTTTTCGTATAACAAAATTTCACTTTGTACCCCGCGTGGTTGCACCTGCCGGGAAGCAAATGCCGGTATAGGGTTGTATTAGGACCTCTCAAACGCCCTACACCCTACGCCCTACACCTGACGAGGGCGTAGCTGCAGTGCGTCTTTGTCTACCAGCAACAACCCTACGCCAGGAGAATTAGATAACAGAAACCCACCGCGAGAATGGTCACTGGTTCATCCGACTCAAACTTTCTCCAAAGTCTGGAGGTTTGGGCTGGATTGATGAGTCACGCTTCCCAGTCGGATCCGCGCCGCCGAGTGGATATCGCTACTGTAAATTCCACCATTTGCTCCAATTTCGCCTCCACTACCGATCCAACTCCGGCAACTCTCCTGTCCCTCCTGAACATAACTGTATGTCTCTCGCCTGAGATTGACAATTTTCTCGCATAACAAGCTAGCTCTACAGCTGTTCAGCTACTTGCGCCGAACTTACCTCGTCACGGGCGGCAAACGCAACCAAAAGTTTATACCCCTCCGAACCTACCGAACCCTGTCCACTCACCGACACAATGAGCCCGCCTGCGCCGCTGGATGTTGATTTGGTGGGGATAACTGATACCTCGGCTGTGCCTATTCCGGACCCGTTGACTGTCAATGGTGTCCCAGGATGGCGTGCGAAGACCGCGAAGATGCCCACTGGGGTCGCTGCGGCCTCTAGCAGTGATATGTTTAAGAGTCCGGTATGATCATGGCAAATCTGCGGACGTGGAAACACTGGGACGAGAAATTTAAATCGAAGGAGTAATACTGATCAGTGGTTTTCATGCTGATTATAGGGCTGTTATACCAAGCCCAAAGCAAAGCGCTTCGATCGTACGTCTAAAATACATTTTGCGGGGAGAATGAACAGGAACTGACTCAATGCATATAGATCTGCTGTCGGTTGAGGCGAAGTCTCGCAAGGTATGTGCTGCCCGCGGTGTATAGAACAACATATCTGGATAGTTGTGCTGACATCATTCTTAGGCCTCCACCTTGAAGACTGCTGCTCAATACCTTAAGAACCCAGGTCCGCTTGTCGCATCTCTAATTAGCTCCTTGATGAATTTTGCACAACTGACATCAATGCGAAGGTATTATTTCTCTTGGTGGTGGTCTGCCCTCTGCCGACTACTTCCCTATTGAACATATCGACATTAAGGTACCCAATCCGCCGGGATTTTCCCCGGAAGCGACACGAGAGTCCGGTTCGGTTGTGCGCGCTGGAAAGCATGATATCAAGGATGGCACGAGTCTTTTTGGTGGGTATTGTCTTCTAAACCCCAATTCGACTTGTTTGTTGTTCTGACAGGGGTGGGTTGTAGATCTCGAAATCGCGCTTAACTACGGCCAGGCTACTGGTGCTGCTCAACTACTGCGTTTCATCACCGAGCATACAGAGGTCCGTAACGAAATAACCGTAAAACTTGTTTAAGATACTGACTTTCTTCAAGATCATTCACAACCCCCCGTATTCTGACTGGCAATGTACGATGACTGCTGGCAGCACCTATGCTTGGGACACAGCCCTTCGACTCCTGACCGAGCGTGGTGATTATATTCTCATGGAAGAGTATACCTTTGCCAGTGCTGCCGAAACCGCCTTCCCTCTTGGACTGAAGGCCGTCGGTATCCCTATTGACGAACAGGGTCTTATCCCTGAAGCCATGGATGAGATCCTCAGTAACTGGGACGAGAAGGCTCGCGGCGCGCGCAAGCCTTTCGTCTTGTATACCATTCCCACCGGTCAGAACCCCACTGGTGCAACCCAGTCGGCTGAGCGCCGCAAGGCTGTCTATAAGGTCGCCCAAAAGCACGATATTTACATCGTTGAGGATGAGCCCTACTATTTCCTGCAGATGCAGCCTTATGTCGGACAGGGCGCCGCTGCCCCTCCCCCTCCCGCTAACCACGAAGAGTTCATCAGAGCCCTTGTTCCCTCCTTCTTGAGCATTGATGTTGACGGTCGCGTGTGCCGGTTGGAGTCCTTCTCAAAAGTCATTGCTCCTGGCTCTCGAGTTGGATGGATTGTTGCCTCCGAACAGATGATTGAACGCTTTATCCGCAACTTTGAGGTCTCCTCGCAGAACCCCAGCGGTATCTCCCAGATTGTTTTGTATAAGCTCTTGGATGAGCACTGGGGTCACTCTGGATATCTGGACTGGCTCATCAACCTGCGCTTGGAGTACACTAACCGTCGCGACGCGATGCTCCACTCGTGTGAGAAGTATTTGCCTACTGAGATCGCCCACTGGGTACCTCCGACAGCAGGCATGTTCGTAAGTGAACCATCAACAGCACATTGAGCAGATGAAGACGTGGGAACTAATTTCGCTCTAGCACTGGATCGAGATTGACTGGCGCAAGCATCCCGGCGTTGCCGCCGGAAAGACCCGCGAGGCTATTGAGGAGGAGATTTTCTTGTCTGCTGTGGAGCACCAGGTCCTGTTATCGCGCGGCAGCTGGTTCAAGGCTGACAAGTCAGCTGTCATGGAGAAGATGTTCTTCCGTGCCACTTACGCTGCTGCATCATCGGAGAAGATCGATGAGGCTATTGCTCGATTTGCTCAGTGCCTTCGGGACCAGTTCGGTTTGTAAAGATGGATTGAACAGAATCAGAGAATTTTAGAAGGCATGGCTGCATCAAATGCGTCGAGTTGCGTTTTTTAAATCAAGAAGATTGCCTTCGAAAATGGCGTTTTGTACGCGAATTTTGAGGATGCATCTGACCTTCATCACTGGTTGCATGTATATATGCTAGGAGCATCAAGTTTTTCTGTAGCCACAGCTTTGCGACGCACCTCTGCACACGTAATGAGGCCCAGTCGTGTCTTTACAGTAGGTGTGCTGGGATTTGGACGCTTTTGTTGTAAGGGAAATGCTCCAGCAAGGCCCTTTGTGGACACCTCAGGCATTAAGTATCTATCGAAAATACGATGTCCAGCCCGGCTCGATACCGCTTGACTAGAAATGCTCCCGGGTAACATTCTTAGTCATACGAGCTGCACCTTGTTCAGACAGCATCAGCAGAGCCCAACACAAAGGTCACGTGTTGATTACACACCACCAACATCCATGAAGTCGGGCGTGAAAGCAAATAAGACATCAACAAGTCAGAGGGATGATGGTTTGATCGTGTTTCTCACGGAAATCGACTCTACTGATCCTGTTTCACATGTCGAATATCTCTTGAAGTAGAAAAGGGACCGTCGGGATAGTCAATTCGTACCCATTGACGCGGCCAGGGATCGATCAAACTGCCCGTCCACAAACACCCTTGTGGTTCTACTGGGTAAGCTAGCTTTGGCTTCTCAACAGATTCACATGTTTGCTGCGACTTGCCATTCAACTTCTTTCTCCTGTCATCTACTCTCCTGCCCCTCGCACTCCTTTTCCTCCACAATCTCTATCCACATCTCCGTCCCCCTTGTGCAGGCAACGCTCTATGTGAATGTGCATTTCCATCAAATGTCAATATGACTGATCAGATTCCCCCAGATCACTCTCCACCAGAATCTCTCTGTATCTCTTTAGGTACAAAGGCCTGCTTGGTCCGATACATCGACTCGCCGGGTTGTCCAAGCCTGCCACTTAGCATTTACCAGCGCAGGCCTACTCGTCGCCCGCCTCTCAGAGTTGATGTCGCGAGCTTGGATAACGCCGCCTCCCCGTTTGCCTTACTAACGTGAGTTTGCCCATCTGATATCCGTCCATAGTCTATCTTCTAACCGGAATACCAATCAGGGATTCGGCGACCCGCTTCCAGCTGCCGAAGATTTCACCGTCGGATTTTGGACCCTATGAAAGTGTTCAGATAGACGAGGAGACATCGCACGTGGAAGTAGAAAGTGAACCCGACTCAGAGCCTGCCGGTGATTCCAGTGTTCTACTTTCTGACCTGCTTGACCATCTCGAAGAGGCAGCAGCCCTTTCTCCTGGGCATATTCTCAGCTCCTCGGCCACGTCATCATCTGACCCGTCGGGCTACTTCAGCGTTGCAGACACAGAAGCCGAAACGGAAGCGGACAGCTTGTTCAAGGATTCGGGTCAAGCCCTGTCAAGGCCTGAAGAAAGTCCACCTCTAGAGGGAAATACTCCCACTTGTTCTCTCATTGAGTCGTACCAGGAGCTCGTGGAAGAATTTCCGGTGGATGCCACTTCGGAGACTATTGCCACTCAGAAAGACAACATCGATTCTGAATCAGTTGCCAGCTTTGTCTTTGACGCTGGTATTGAGGGCGATCTGCCGGTCACTCCAACGAAGCAACGACAATCCAGTACTTCTGCGCCCGTTCTATCGCCCACATTCCTCGGCCCATTCCCAACGCCTTTCTCGCATCGTCAATTTATTACGCCCTCACCCTCTAGGTCTCCGCGGTCTCCAAGTTCATCGTCTCCTCGCGAACCCACCTCCCCCTTTTCGTTACCCCGAATTAGCCTGAGGAGGACTTCTACCCGCCCCAGACGAAACATTTCCGACGTCTTCAAGCAGCGACAGGCCTCAGCTAAGCATTAGGCTGTGCCAGATTGCGCTAGAGCGTTCGTTTACCTTTGCGTTCCCTGTTTTGTTCTTCTCCTTGAACCCCTAACCCCTGCCCCCCCCTCACCGACAGACTATCCAGCGATTCAAGATGGATCATCGAGGGTCTCGTTTCCTGGACCCATCGTCTGCCATGGCAGCGATTACCAGACATAAAGCGGAAGCAATCAAGCTAGCGCGAGAGCAAGGAACAGCTGTGAAAGAGATGTGTCGCCGTGCTAAGACAGATGTACCACCATATGAGTTTGAAGAATTGATTGGCAAGGGTGCTTATGGACGAGTTTACAAAGGCCGACAGATACCTTCCGGCCGACTTGTGGCTATCAAAGTTCTCGACATCGACTCACTTGACTACAAGTCATTACGTGATTTTAGGGATGAGTCCATCAAGGACTTCATTCATGAAACCAAAGTCATGAAGCAAGTCAAGGACTCGGGTGCGAAGAACATCAATGAACTTATTGAAGCAATTTCCATTCACTCCCAACTGTGGTTGGTCTGTGAATATTGTCCGGGTGGAAGTGTGCGAACGTTGGTACGTCTCCTCAATCATTCCCCTAGATTATCAGTTAACGATATGGTATAGATGCGAGCGACGAATGATAAACTTGATGAGAAGTACATCATTCCTATTGCGCGCGAGCTTGCAGTCGGCCTGCATGCGATTCACGAAGCTGGTATCATTCATCGAGATGTCAAAGGTATGGTGACCTTCACAATTTCTTGAGCACTAGAGTGTCTGCTTACGCGTATACACAGCTGCAAATATTCTCATTCATGAGGAAGGTCGACTGGAAATTTGCGACTTTGGTGTAGCAGGTGTCCTCCAGTCACAGCGTGATAAGCGATCCACGTGGATCGGAACACCTCACTGGATGCCACCTGAAATGTTTACAACTCGTGGGGAAGCCCACAAATATGGTAGTGAGGTAAGATATTCACTCTTATCATTCTGTTCGCTTTGGCTTATCTGGTTAGATTGATGTGTGGGCGTATGGCTGTACACTATTTGAATTCGCGACGGGTAACCCACCCAACTCAGGGCTTCGTGAACGCATGCAAATTGGACGGCAACTCAACCGAAATACTCCTAAGCTTGATAGCGAAGACTACAGCGAAGGTCTGAAAGATCTGATTGCGTTTGCATTGGACTCCAATCCGGCTACTCGTCCCACAATGGCAGACATTCTGGCTCATCCTTATATTGCTGGAACCGAGGAAGAATACCCCACATCATCGGTTAGTGAGCTTGTGAGAATCTATTACCAGTGGTCACAACGGGGCGGCCAGCGAATCTCCCTATTTCACCCGGGAGGTGCTGCAGCCGCCGAGCTTCCAGGCACCGAAGAAGTCGAGGACGATTGGAATTTCAGCACCACGGTTGGCTTTGAGCGACGGTTCTCGGTGATTGACCTCGATCAAATAGCAGCCTCACTGGCCGAGATGGAAGAAGCAATCAGTCCGACCACACCGCTTCCGGAGAATGATTCTAATGAAGATATCTCTGATATTGATATGGACCCCCAACAAAAAGCGAATTTCGATGAGCGGGTGCGACGAGGTGCAGCAGCAATGGAGGGTCTCTTTGACGAGGAGAAACCGAGCTACAAGTACGAGACGAAGAACGACTTCGTTCCTATCCAGCCCCCTCAACCGACCTCAGATCTACCTCTTCGCACTGAGACAGATCGCTCCTCCGTGACATCAACGTTTATTGACATCGACATCGGGTCCTTTGATTCTTCACATTACGCAGCCGGCGCACCGTCTGCGCAGCCGTTCCAGTTGGCCAATGCGGACACCATCCGTGCAAACCGTTCAAGTCTTCGAACCCACCGCAACTCAAATGAAAATAGTTCACAGTCGTCCAACAGCGACATGGAAGGCGGTGACTCCCAAGACGAAAGCTTCCAGCCTGCCTCCGGGCCACGGCCTCCTACTATGGACTGGAAGTTTCCTGGTTTTATGCTCCCAGAAGCGGAGACTGCGAAAGAAGCACCGGAGGAAGCACCAGCACCGGCGCCAGCACCAGTATCGGAGCCTATGGATGAGAAATCTTTCCAAGCTGAGAAGCGAGCCACGATGGAGTGGACATTCCCAGTCATGTCGAACCAAGGAGATGATACGACGGCTAATGATGCAGCTGAACGCCATGATACCCTCCGAGCGCCTATCGTTCCTGCCCCGCGACAGTCGGCCGAAGAGCCGGTTATCTCCCGCCCATCCACCTCGGCCTCTCATACATCTACGATTTCAGATTCGGATTACGACCCTTTCCGATTCGATCGGCCGGCCACTCCTCCAGGCATTTCACCACAACCTTTGAGCTCATTCAATTCCGAATTTCCAACACTGACCGAATCAACGGACGATGAATCGGAATCCGCTGGGGTACTCGATGGACCCGGTCCTGATGAAGAGGAGGAACACCCGTTGTGGAATGAGCATCATGATGTCGTGTCTGAAGACGATGTACCTCCTCTCCCTACGGCCATTCCTGTCCATAGGAGTCCCGGAGGTACTGCCCCCTCGGTCTCCGAGCCAGGCTCTCCTATCTATGAGGAGCCTTTGCAGACCGCCCGTCGAGATGTCATGTCCAAAGCAAGTACTCTTCGGGATTCTGAATGGGATGCCATTTCATTCCCGGCTGTTCTTCCACCTAGCATGGAGAGTCTGATGGAGGGAGCTGATGATGCTACAATCACAGCGGAGCTGGATCGTCTGTTGGGTGACTTCTTAGGTGCTCTCTCGGCAACTGGGGAAGCACTAGCAAGGATAGTTCCTGAAGATCATCGGACAGAAGATTCTGCTTATGCCGTTGAAAAGGATCAATAGTTGTTTTTCGTCTTTGTGGTTCAACTTCAACTAGGAATAATGATGGATACCAGCTCATGCCAATAGTCTCCTTTCACATAAAAGAATTGAAAAGATAAAGTTAAATCACATTCTACGCAGGCCTTGTCTAGTTCGCCATCAAGTAGCTAAAATAAGTACGTCTCCGCTTAAACTTCCAAAACAAAAGGGTCGCCGATGTCACATTCACACAAGCTCATAACTCGCCCCTGCTAAGCCCCAATCGATTGCTTAAACCTACAAGATACTGATCTCCTTGATCTTTAATGACATAAAAATGCGAATATGTCCCTCTTATCTGCCTATCGCACCAGCTTTTTCCCGCACGTAGCAGAATCCCGTAGTTCCCGAATCGGCAAGCCATCGTCCTGGCAATTTCTGAATATGATATTAACAGTTGTATTTTATGTCTACACGTCCTATTCGACACGCGTGAAGATCTACGACCACATGCTTGTCTCCGATCACTGCCAACATGGCCTTAAAAATTCCTTCCCTCTTCCATTGTCTCCCACCATCCACCAATCCTGACGGCACCTTAACCCTTCGACTCTCACATCCATCCAAGATGCTCGGGGGTTTCTCTACCATGAACTCCATGGCACCCTTCGCCTTCCCCTCGTCACCACCTCCACCAAGTTCTCCTGCCGAATGGAAGGCAGTTTTGGTCGAGGTCAAGGGCCTCTATCTTGACCGGCTGTACAAACAATGTGCAGCTCGCGCCGCAGAACTCCTTAGAACGATCAAGGGGACGAATGTAAGAGTTATATCTCAATTTTTCATCAAGTCTCAGATAATAACAGCTTCTGTTTAGGTTCATCCGATCTACAGGGTTTACTTGGCGTTTTACGGGGCTATCTGCTACGAGTTCCTCGGTCAAGCGGCGCATCTGTACTCGAACAACAAGGTCACCTACCTCCATGCTGCCCTTGACTCTTTCCTGGAATGTCTCTCCGCTCTTCCAGAGTCTACTTCGCTGCCAAAGATGCCCTTGGCCTACCCGACTCCTCCCCCAAGCCCTCAATCCGTGTCTCAGGCGCCGTCGCCTGAAACGCCCGACAGCCTTCTGAAGATGCTCGACACCGCTGAGGGGCGTTCGCCTCTACAGCCTGTCATTCTCGACGCTCTCACGCGCATGATCAATTCTTCCTTTGGTGGTAAGGCCGCCGAGGATCCCTTCGTTTCTGACTCGAACAATGAATGGCCGACTCAATTCGTTGAGACCTGCATGATGTCGGACGAGACCAGCCATGGCAAATTGCAGCACAACGAGCTCATCCGCGTTCAACTGCCCCAGGTCGGAAACGGAAGCAGGTTCAAGGGGACCATCAAAACAAAAGGTTTAGTACCATCCCCGCTTCGTCTTCGAAAGGATGCGTGGGACTTGCCTCTGCACAGTGAAGAATGCCCCACGATGTTCGATACCCCAACAAAGCTTGGAAAGTGGTGCCCTACTCCAGGTGCATTGAAAGCTATCAGGCCAAGTCCCTTAAAGCTTCATACCAAAAAATTGGCGGCTCGTATGGCAGCCAACGAGTCAGCTAGTTGCTCAAGCCCAAGTCGCGTCCCAAGGCTTGTTTCAAAGAAGCTTGCTCCCAAGAGCAATGGGCACAAGCGTGAAGACAAGATCTGTGAGGATGAGGCCACCACGCCTGTCGGCATGTCACAGATTGTCAAATTCACTCATGAGATTGAATTCCTTCGCTCGCGAGTGAAGGCCAATATCCTGGATGTCCAGAAGCTGGTGGAGAAGGTCACTGAGATCCAGCGAGCTCGCCGAGCACGGAAGATGCCGCGCGGATCGTCCTTCTGGAGCTTTTCGCCAGCCAACGTGGAAAAGGAGGCCGAGGTTGAGCCAGAGCCAGAGCTTGCCATGGACCGATTTGGCAATGTCTGGGCCAAGGAGACCAAGCAACAGCGCATTGCCCGGCTTCGAGCCGATGGTTGGCGTACCGTTGGGTTGCGCTCTCCCCACAGCACCTGGAAGGGAGCCCGGTACTATCAAGACCTTTGTCACACGGTACTGATGGAGATGTCTGTGAATTGAACATTGTCTATTTGAATTCACGTGTTATGATGTATGTGGACACGATGATGTCAAGTGTTGTGATGAACATGTTGGGGGGAAGCTTGTGAGGCGGCTACATTGCATTATCTGTTCAAATCCGATTTACTGTATGATAATATCTCAAGATGTACAACATCACATGAAGCATGATCGAGTGAGAAATAGCTATCAGTAGATCGCCGTCAAAGTTGACAAGGTTGGTTCACAGGCCGTGATTCTCATCCTACCAAAGGCAGGGCCAGTACATAGTTTACAGGCCTTTGCTGAGCGTCGTTCCCAATCCATCTCCCAACCCTCCCTTCCCAAACACACTTCCTATCTGATTGCCCAAGGCGGCTTGAATCTTGTTGAAGTTTTCCTCTTCGACGAGTTTCTTGCCCGTCAAACTCTCTAGATAGAAATCAACGTCAGCTGCTCTGCTTGCCTTTCTGTAGTCATCTTCGAGAAACTCTGTCTTCTTCTTGCCGGTGGTATTACATACTCTTCAATCCATAGGATACTTTTGTCTCCCCCATCGCTTCCAGTATTATCTCTTGAAATTTCTTCTGATAAGGGTCCAGGACACCTGATACCCACGCCCCGAAGAGGACAATTTGTAGTGCGAGATAAAGGATCAAATAGAGCATCTTTTTTTCAGTGAGGGCGACTTTCGAAAAAGATTGTTTCTGATGACTCTGAGGTCTATGAGACACCGGTCTGAATGTGCTGTTTATAGGCGGGCAAATCGCAAGGCACGTACATGCCGTTGTAAACAGAAGCCGATGACGTGCAGGGCGTGGGACATGACGCTGCTGGTGCAGACATCAGCCGTTGAGTGGGGTTGTTGGACATGTATGCTGCAAATCGGACCAGGGGCTTTGTACTACATGCCATCTCGGGAAATCAACAAGCTGACAGATGAATAGCTGCATGACTCGCAAGAGGATGGGATCTCTTCTCATGGGTGTGTCGTGACGGGCCGCCCGTATACTTCCACCATCCAGGCGTCATCCATCGCAGCCTCAAAGTGCTAGTAGTGAGCACGGTCTTTCCCTGTGACTGACACACTGTTTTACGATTCAGGTCATCGAATTTACATGAAGAGCTTGAAAAGTGGTCCTGTGTAATCATCAATCGGAGGGGAATCGATACTCAAATCCTGAGCGTAGTATCTAGTATCTGTTCCGTGGCTCCGGTGGCTCGGTTGTCCAACATATCCTCATCCCCCGGTTGCGTGTGAGATACCGGGGCTGCGCAATGCATATTGATTGGGCTGGGGGCATCTGCCTGGGGAGTGAGTGGCTGGGAGCTGAGCGAGATGAAACGGGACTATGCTGGTTACGCGGGCAGTGGCCGCAATTGGCCAATCCGATCGAACGAGTCCACTCGCGAGCCCCGAGGGAGAATCCACGGCCCCGAAACACAACCACGCCATCCAACTCCTCCGGGGCAGAGTCGAGTCGAGTCCAGAATTTCAGCTGTGGCGGTGCAGCGACCGTGTGGATGCCCCCGGTGGTGGTGGGAATACGAGAATACGCCAAGGGCCCACTAAACCCTACGGGCGTGGGAGCCTAACAGACTTAAACCGACTAACAGACTAGGGAACAGCCCCCAAACAGAACTAATCATCTCCATGGATTTCTCCTTATCGCCTCGAGAATCTCTTCTCGTGTCTCCCTCTTCTTGGCTTCATCCATTGCGTTTTACTCTCCCCGAGCCCCAACTTCTCCTGTGCTGTTGATCTCCCCCATTCGACCTGCGATCTTCGTCCAGTCAGCAAGACCTGAGAGACTATCCGATCGGTAGGAGTTCTAACCCCCTGCTCCCCTCTTCCCCCCACTTGTGCTCCTCCACCGCGATAGGCTGCAATCCAAACTGAACCCGCTCACTCAACCCCGCCGCCTGCTCGACTCGCGGCTGAGATCTGGTGTCTTTTTTTTGGCTGCTGACACTTCGTTGCTCGCAGGAATTCCACACTTCTCCTGAATCAACTCTTCTGCCCGTCTACCGTCGATTCATCCCTCCTCCTCATCTCCCCCTCTCCACGCTCCCCTCCGCTGCGGGGTTCGACGACCTACCTGTGCTACCTATCGCGGTCCTCTGCCTATTCGAGCCCATTGCAGACCGAGTTCAGTCTTCTGGGGCCTACTCAGCCCTACTTCCTATACCATGAGCTGTGAGTCAATTTCGTCGGCAGTGTTTTGAATGGTATAACCCTTCGAGTTCGGGGGTGCTATACGAGGTCCTTGCTCTTCGGCCGTGCCTGGGCGGGTTTTGCAGCTTGTTTCAGCTTTGACCATATGGCACGACTTCGAGCTGGGATTCAGTCGTTATGCTTGTCCTCATATGCGCACTTCTGTTGTCTGTCGCTTATTACATTGCGGACTTCATTGTTGGGCTGTCCGCGCTTTATCACGATGGTCTGCTCCTTCAATGCGTGCCCCTTTCTCACATTGGCCCATCTCCTTGGCCTTCCTCGCAATGGCCCTCGTTTCCATGTGCTTTGACAAGACCTTGACGGACTAACGTTTGGATGTATAGTTGCAAACATGTTGAACAAGCTGTCGGGCCAGCCAGAAAGCTACGAAAAAAAGTATGGTTCCACCACCCCTCTCTGATAACACGTCAACTCAGACTTGGTGCCTCATCTAGGGCCCTGTACAAATTCGGCCGGACGCTCGGTGCAGGCACATATGGAATTGTGCGGGAGGCGGAAACGAGCGATGGCAAGAAGGTTGCTATCAAGATTATCTTAAAGAAGAATGTCCGCGGGAACGAGAGCATGGTCTACGATGAGCTGGAGATGTTGCAGAAGCTCAAGCACCCTCATATTGTCTCCTTTGTGGATTGGTTCGAGTCCAAGGTGAGTAGTCCCCGTTGGAGCTTGCCTTCTAGCTGTCTCGGGTTCTGATCGCAAATTCAGGACAAATTCTACATCGTCACTCAACTAGCCGTGGGTGGAGAGTTGTTCGACCGGATCTGCGATTACGGAAAGTTCACTGAGAAGGATGCTTCGCAAACGATTCGCCAGGTGCTTGATGCAGTTGACTACCTGCACAAGCGCAACATCGTCCACCGAGGTCTGCTTTTTCCCCCCAATTCCTCCATCCGAGCTGGCCTAACAGACGTGCAGACTTGAAACCCGAGAACCTTCTTTACCTCACACGCGCACCTGACTCAGAGCTGGTGCTGGCCGACTTTGGTATCGCAAAGATGTTGGAAAACCCGGCCGAAGTTCTCACCAGCATGGCAGGATCCTTTGGCTACGCTGCGCCGGAGGTGATGCTTAAGCAGGGCCACGGAAAGGCCGTCGACATGTGGTCGCTGGGTGTCATCACCTACACTCTCCTTTGCGGCTATTCCCCCTTCCGATCGGAAAACCTGACCGACTTGATCGAAGAATGCCGCACGGGCCGCATCATTTTCCACGAACGTTATTGGAAGGACGTCTCTCAAGATGCGAAGGACTTCATTCTGAGCCTCCTGCAGCCGGATCCTCACAAGCGTGTGACCTCTGAGGAGGCGCTGAAGCACGAGTGGCTGACGGGAGAATCGGCCAGCGACCGCGATCTGCTACCCGAGATCCGCGCCTACATTGCCCGTGCTCGTCTCCGCCGTGGTATCGAGATTGTCAAGCTCGCCAACCGCATCGAAGCGCTCAAGATGCACGAAGAAGACGGAGAGGAGGAAGATATCCCCAGCCCCATGGCCATGGCCGCCGACAGCGCGGCGGCTGAACCCATCGAGATTGGGGATGCCACTGCCCCCACCACCAAGAAGCGCAGTCTGAGTAAGGTGGCTCGTGGAGCTATCTTCCGCGAAGTTGTCTTGGCCAAGGTCCGCGAAGCCAAGGACAACGAGGAGCGGGAGAAGGTCGAACGAGAGGCCCGGGAGAAAGCATCGCATCATTAAATTCTCGCCGCGGCCTCGTATGTCAAAGTTTTATTGCGATGATGCTGGTTCATGCTCCTGTATTTTCCCCTTGATTCTGGATATAGTCGCGTGATTCCCCCATCTTTCATATCCTTCTTGCACATAATCAGTTAATCCGACAGAAAATTCGAGTTCTCTCTGCCATCTTCTATTCTTGTGTCTTTGCAACCTGTGTACTCCGGATGCACTGTTTAAAAGCGACGGTCTTGGCACCATTGACGGTTGTAGATCACGTGGCCCATTTCGTCTCCCCCGCAGGTTGCATCACCTTCCGGATAGTTTTGTACCACGACAGAGCTGTCTTGCTTCCGTATTCAACAGAGTTTTCTCTCAAGTTGACTCTGGATCAGTCCGTCCTGACAGGTGGGAAGTCATCACGGACCGAAGCTCCTCCCCCCTAGTCCTGTGGATCATTGACCCTCCCGCATCTTCAACCCCACGCTTGTTCTTGGGTCCCCGATCGGCCTCCACGCCACTCCTGGCCCTGAGCGAGAGTCTTCAGGGTAGCCAATATGTTCGCTAATAAGCGCTTGAGCAAGGTGAGAGATTTAACAACCGAGCTGTTAGAATTATTCATCATTAGGATATACATCAAAAAATGTTCTTACTGACGTGCAGATTCCCGTATTTAGGAGCTCCTAAAGGTACACTCACCAACTACTACTACTTCCGTCCCGACCCCTCCACGATACCGACCACTTTCGCAAGGGTCTACTGAGGAAACCATTTCAACTTGGAAGCACTGTTTTTAATGCGCAACATGATGGCACTTTGATGACTAGTTCTAACTGTTCTCCCCCTATTCCAGATGCAAGACCACGTACCACCTGGGATCTCCATCGCCAAATCCGACAACCTGGAAGAGTGGCAGATGGATATCAAAGTGCTCGACGACAACCCACTCTATAAAGGCCACACCTATCGGTTGAAGTTTACTTTTTCCAACAAATACCCGATCGGTACTTTTCACCCGTTCATTTTTCCTAACACCGCGCATTTGCTAAAGTTCAGTTTATTTTGACGATAGAACCTCCCGAGGTCCAGTTCATCGAACTACCAAGTACCTCCGATACCCCTCGCCCGATCCCCATGCACCCCCACATCTACAGTAATGGCATCATCTGCCTCGACCTCCTCAGTTCCTCCGGCTGGTCCCCCGTTCAAACCGTCGAGAGCGTGTGCATGAGTATTCAGAGTATGCTGACTGCGAACTCGCGGGATGAGCGGCCTCCGGGCGACAGCGAGTTTGTGGCTTATAATCGTCGGCGGATTCGAGACATTCCGTTCGTTTATGAGGATGATAATGTTTGATGTGGTATGGTGGGTGGGTGGATGGAGTATGGGCTGGAGCGACTTTTCCATATAGCCGTTGCTACGTTTGACCGCGATTATCGTGATGCGATTCCTTCTTCTTTCTGTTTCGCTTGGCTCTTGGGGGGTTTGCATTTTCTTTGGAGTTGGCACGTGGGTTATGCTTTATAGCAATCGGGGGTTATGGAGTTGTGGTGTTCTTAGCGATTTAGGTGTTATTCCCCCCATGCGTCCAAATTTTCGATACCGCCACGTTTTCAACGCATAGCCATACTTCCGGGGTAAAACCTGTGGACCGTTCATTCCTGAACGACCTTTGTAGCTTTGCACATCTGGGTCCTTTGGTGGTCAGGGAGGACCGAGGTCAACGGGACGAAGCAGAAGCGCTCATGTTACGAGCTGCCTACAGAGGAGGGCCGCCTATTCTACCGATCCGGGGAGACACATCATGCTCGAATAGTCTGGATTTCACCGGCCATGAGACTTGCTGAGAAATCAAGAACCCAACGATCTGAATAGCAAGGTCATTCCACGATGTCTTCTACTACGTCCGCCCGCCAGCGATATGATTGGCCTAATCGCTTAAACTGCCCAACCCGAGGCGTGTGGGTCCATCCGTAGATCCATAGCGATGGAGTAAAATGTATGTACGTAAAAAACTAAAATATAAAGGCTCATCTCTGTGAATTATCTCTCGTCAATCATTTCCATGGCTTCCCTACGTTCAATCGACCTCTTCCGAGGATGGCCTGCACCAGAGCTGATCCCAGTGGAGTCGCTCAAGCAGGCCGCTGTCAAGGCCCTGTCCAACAAATCGATCTCAGATGCTGGCTTGGGCTACGGACCCGATGAAGGGTATGATCCGCTGAGAAAGAACATCGCAAAATGGTTGACAGAGTATTATGGTCCCCAAGAAACCATCAGTTCCAATCGGATTTGCATCACGGGTGGTGCCAGTCAAAATCTGGCTAGCATCTTACAGGTCTTCAGTGATCCTCTTCAAACGCAGATGATTTGGCTTCCAGAGCCAACTTATCATTTGGTTTTTCGGTTGTTTGAAGATGCGGGCTTTCATGGGCGCATGAGAGGGATTCCAGAAGATGAGTCCGGAATGAATGTCCACGCGCTCGAACGAGCGCTGGAGGAGCTGACCGATGCCGAGAATGACAAGATTTCTCTTACACATCATGTGCGTTATCCTACCAGTGCCCTCGCTTTGGTCCCATGTGTCTAACCCCATCCCAGACTGGCAAACCAGAGAGATCTTACAGGAAGATCTACAAACACATCATCTACTGTGTCCCCAGCTTCTCGAATCCATCAGGAACAACAATGACACGTTCCCGGCGTGAAGCACTGGTCCGAGTGGCTCGCAAATATGATGCTCTGGTCATATGTGACGATGTCTACGACTTTCTCGCTTGGACCGAAGAAGCAAATCCCAAGTCCATCGGCCACTCTTGGCAGCGTCTTGTTGATATAGATCGTGTTCTTGACCAGGGTGCGAAGGGTGCTTTTGGTAACGTGGTGAGCAATGGATCATTCAGCAAGCTTCTCGGCCCGGGGTGTCGAGTTGGATGGGCGGAGGGGACTGAAGCTTTTGCCTATGGGCTTTCACAGGCGTGAGTTCACATTCACATTCTCCTTTTATTTCAAATCATGCCACTCTATCTTACACATTGTTCAGTGGTCAAACGATTTCTGGAGGTGCACCTTCACAGTTGATGTCGACTTTCGTCAATGAGCTCCTGGAGGATAATACTTTGCCACAGCATATATCCACAAAGATAGTCCCAGCAGCACGAAGGCGTTATTCGCTGATGGTATCTACCATCAAGAAGCGCTTGACACCTCTCGGTGTTGCGTTTTCTCCAGATCCCGCTCGAGCTAGGGTGCTTGGCGGCTACTGTATTTGGGTAAAGTTGCCAGTTTCTCTCGACGCCAATCAAGTCTGTGAGAAAGCACTTGACACACAGAATCTGGAGTTGGGGAATGGTAACCTATTCTCTGTTCCCGGGGGGGGGTCTCAATGCGTGGATCTGCAGAGATGTCTGAGGTTGTGTTTTATGTGGGAGGAGGATGAGTGCCTAGAGGAGGGGATCAATAGATTGGCGATTGTCATAGAGGCTTTGTTGAAGAGCGAGTAGCACTGTCTTGAGGCTTCTATTTGATGTCATTTTGGAACCGATTAGTCTAGGGATTTAGACAGGTAAACAGGCAGAAAGCTAGGCCACATTTACTGGGAATCTCCACACGGTGTTCCAACTCGATCTATTCCACAGTCTGCTCCAATGAAGAAACTTTCTCTGGCTCTACAGTAAATTCTATGACTTGCAGAAGATTCGAGCTACGAACCTATGATATCGCGAGTGACCCGGATGCTCCGATCCTCTCTCTGCCTAAGCTTTAAAGATTGACAAAATGAAAGTGTACAAGACGAAATCTGTGCGATGAGCTGACCCAGGTGGAGAAAATTCACTAAGTTGACTCATGTTGGCCTCTCCTGTGTCCTTCTAGTTCGAATCATTTGGAATGCTGCTGCGTAGTTCTTGGACGAGTTTGGCACGGTGGGTCAGAATCAGTTGGACTGCCACAAGTGGTAATGGACCCGATTCAACCAATCAGTAACGTCGAAATATAGGTGCGACGTGCATCCACCCTGGTTTCTTGAGTATAAAAGAACGAATCTCACCAGCTTTTTCCTGCCATAAGAGCTGAATTTGCCCATTGTGCTACATTGCTACCGGCTAATTGAACCCTATCTGTTTCTACGTTCAACAATGGTGAAAATCGATGAGTTTGCAGTGGAGCGAGTAAGACTCTTGACACCCTTGCTTTCCTCTTTCATATCATACTGATGGTTTTAGTGGATGGACCTCTATGAAAATGACGCCAAACACAATCTTGCTGAGACGTGCTGTGCGTCGATCGCTCTGGATGATCTGCAGACTTTCTCAGGCTCAGAGACGGACCTCATAGACTATTCGCAGAAACAAGTCTATGGTGCCATCCGTGGTTCTGGCGCTCTCAGGTCGAACATTGCTCGATTATATTCATCAGCAACCTCGGAGCCCCTGCGTCCCGATGATGTACTTGTCACGAATGGAGCTATTCAGGCTAATTTCCTGGCTCTGTACACCAACGTTGGTGCTGGCGATCATGTCATCTGTCATTATCCGACTTACCAACAGTTATATTCTGTTCCTACATCTCTCGGTGCTGAGGTCAGTCTGTGGAAGTCATCGGAGGACAATGGTTGGCAGCTGGACACGACGGAGCTCAAGTCCATGATCAAGCCTAACACGAGGCTTATCATTCTAAAGTAATTCTTTCTATCTCTACAGTTCGTATTCAGTTGGCTAAAGAGAAAGCAGCAATCCTCAAAACCCAACTGGTGCTGTCCTTCAACGTCAGACATTGCAAGAGATTGTCGAAGTCGCACGCCAACATGATATTATCATTCATTGTGATGAAGTCTACCGGCCGCTTTTCCACTCTCTTGACCCCAGTCAACCAGAAACTCCGCCATCAATTCTTGATTTTGGATACGACAAAGCTATTTCAACCGGTTCCATGTCCAAGGCATTCAGTCTGGCTGGTATCCGACTAGGCTGGATCGCTTCTCGTAACGCTCTAATGATTGAAGCTCTCGCTTCTGCGCGTGATTATACTCTCATCTCTGTTGGACAGCTTGATGACCGCGTAGCTACCCAAGCCCTTTCAAGTCCAACAGTTGATAACCTGCTTGAACGCAATTACCAGCTAGCGAAGCAGAACCTTGATGACTTGGAAGCGTTTGTGCGTGAGTTCAAATGGGCTGCGTCCTGGACGAGACCTCAGGCTGGTACGACTGCTTTCATCAAATTTGCCAAGGATGGAACTCCGGTCGATGATGTGGCTTTTTGTGAGCAGTTGCTGGAGCAGTCTGGAGTGATGTTCGTTCCAGGCAGTCGGTGCTTCGGTAATGGGCAGGATTTCAAAGGATACGTCCGTGTTGGCTACGTTCCTGAGCGTCAGGTCATGGTCGCTGGCCTTGAGGCTTTGCGCAAGTTTATGCGTGACGGATATGAGAGAATCCCAGTGCAGGTGTAATGAGCGTAAAGGCATCATGCCATGTCAATCATTAGGTTGTTGGAAAGCATTCCAGAGTAAAATAAGGGTATCATGATCATCTTAAAAGCTAGAACAAAACAAGCTCGAGCCCAAGTCGTGCGAGATAGATGTCCCACGGTAGTTGACTCTCGGATTCCCAGTATTCGCGAAGGACCTCCCTCGCCCTTGTAAAATTACCCATGCCGAGCTTTTGCATGTTCCCCATGCGCGCTGATATCGTATCTCGCTCCTCGATATCTTCAGTCTCACATCCAGCACTGAAAATCGGCCAAAGAATGAGTATGTTCATGGAAGACTGCGGTTCAATCAGGCTCAAGGCATCGAGGATGTTTCTGACGTCGGTTCTGACCTTGATATGGTCCTTGGGGTGCAACTGCACACGCCGGTGGAGGTGAAGTAATGCTGAGTGTACAAAAGCAAGATGAGTGATCTGTAGCTCCAGAGCAAAGCCGCCTCCCCTAGACAATGTCTCACTGCAAACAGGCCGGTCCAAAAGTTGAACAAGCTTTGCTTCGAGTTCCTCGGCCTGCAACATCGTCACTGAGGATGGTACGTTCTCCTTTCCAGCAATTTCTCCCGGTCCACTTAGTCGTATTGAACTGGCCAAGTGTGAAACTTCTGCCAATATCGGAATCAATTCCATTGAATAGCCGCTGATCTCATCCACATGCCAAGTTGTGTCCTCTGAGAGGAAATCCAACGGCCCATCGCCGGGGTTATGAATACACTCGCCGTGAACTCCTGACAAGGCGGCTAGAATATCCATAGTCTTAAACCATTTCACTAGGCATTGAATGAAAGGATCATTCATCACCTTGAGTGACACCCTTTGATGTTCCAGCACTGCCACTAGGATTCGCAAGACTCCGCGAAGGTGGGTCCGCCATATCTTCATGTTTCCATTGCAGACATCATTTGTGCACAATGCCATCGCGGTCGTAACGGTCTCGGGCTTCGTCACCTGTTCTGGGTCACAGAGTGCTTCCCTAAGCCCCGCTATTGCCAAGTTTGTATATTTCAAGCATATCATCTTCGGTCTTGGACCTGAGTCCTGAACAAGTCGACTATGGTGACTGCATGAACTGGCCAAAAGCGCGTAGAGAAGATGGGGTGTCTTCATTGCAGAACTGATCATTCTCTGTAAGAAGAACTCAGGCGCCGCCGGGAAGAGCATTTGTGCTGTCTGCGTAGCAAAAGTATGCATCAAAAACCGTGATTCCTCGGAGAGCAGAAACGGCGAGTGGTTGAGTAGAGGTTGATGCACAAATTGCATGATGTCCACATCATCTTGCGTTTCGGTAAAGGCAATGGACACCTTCTCGAATTTTGCTACTTCAAGTCTTGCTGGGGTTCGTCGCCGAGTTGGTGTTTGACTGATAATACTCAAGTCGTAATGGCATCCTCGAGGAAATCGCTTGCAACGTGAACAGACAGGTTTCTGCATATCACACTAGATCAGACCATCCGAGGTTAGCCGCATATCTCATTGGACGTTTCACAGGCAATCTTACTCTAATCTTCTTCCTCCGACACTCCGTACAACCGTCTCTTCTCCTCCGATGACACGGGGGGCTGATACGTCGCCCCTCCGATCGCATTCGGTCTCCTGATGAAATATCCATTTCTCTTGATACCGTTTCGAGGATGCTGTACAAGTTCTGTCACATTAAAATTTACCTGATGTTCTCTCAGGTTGTGCAAGTCATCCTTGAAGGTGGAAGGTGCAAGATGAACTTCTTCGTTCCGATTCGCCACTTCATGAGCGATGAGACCCACCTACTTCCCTTTTATGGGTAAATATGCGATCCAGCCAATCAGACGTCAGTGTAGCCGTTAGGACTGCTTTCACATCTCGGCTGATGAGACCGACAGAGTCATCGACATTCTCATTCTGCGTACCCCCTCAAACATACAGTAATCTAGAATTTTAAATAGCACCTATACTCACTCGGCGCACTCGGTCCTTGACTCAGAAGCTATTATTTACATCTTAGGTCATCCGTTCACAGTAGGTAGATCATCCAATTACAGGATGAATTGTGAATTTGGTGATTCGTTGGGAAGATACAAGACTGATGTCTATTTCTGAGCTATAGATTCTGGCTAGGACATGAAAATATCCCTACTTGATGGAAGGGTGAATAGTTAGCGTCTATGCGTGACAGACTCATCCACCAATGTCTGTGATTAATAGACTACGATCAGAGACTACAATGCATGGAAGAATAGCTCAGAACAATCAGATGGTCACTATACACAGAGGCCCAATAGGAGGTAGGAGGCAGGAAGGAGGAGACAAACGAAAGAAACAAGACATAATAGAAACAACGCCATGAGAAGAAAACATGGGAGAATTTGGTACACCTGGGTTAGAGTCAAGGGGTCCAAGGGTTATCACATAGAGGACGGAAGAATTCCTCCTCTCCGGTTTTTTACCCCCAGCGTGGCATAAAAGCTGTCTAAGAAGGGGGCCATATCAAAGTCTTCTTCCGGTATTTTTTCGGATTTTAAGTTTGAATATTTGCCTTGCGCGTGGTGCTTTTACCGGTCAACCTCGCCGAACACCAGATCCATAGTACCTGATAGAGAAGCAAACATTAGTAAACTTGACCTTAGTATCAGGATGAATTAAGACTTACCGATGATAGCAACCGCGTCGGCCAGCAAGTGGCCACGAGAAACCTGGTCAAAGCCACCCAGATGGGCAAAGCCGGGAGCACGGATCTTGCAGCGGTAAGGACGCTCGCTACCGTCACTGACCAAGAAGACACCCATCTCACCCTTGGGAGCCTCGATGGCGGAGTAGGTCTCACCAGGGGGGACAGAGTAACCCTTGGTGAAGAGCAAGAAGTGGTGGATCAAAGCCTCCATGTTCTCCTTCATGGCAGCACGGGGAGGGGGCATGATCTTGTAGTCCTCGACACGGACGGGACCAGCGGGCATCTTGTTCAGGCACTGATGGATAATGCGGAGAGACTGGCGGAACTCCTCCATACGGCACAGGTAACGGTCGTAGCAGTCACCGTTGACACCAACAGGGACATCGAACTCGACCTGGTCATAGGCATCGTAAGGCTGAGACTTGCGGATGTCCCAGGGAACACCAGAGCCACGGAGCATGACACCAGTGAAACTCATGTTCAGAGCATCAGCGGCGTTGACGACACCAACACCCTGGGTTCTGGCCTTCCAGATACGGTTGTCCGTAAGCAGCTCCTCGGTCTCGTCAATACGGTCACCAAACTGGGTAGCCCACTGGTAGATATCATCCAGAAGGCCGAGAGGAATATCCTGGGAGACACCACCTGGGCGAACGTAGGCAGCGTGAAGACGGGCACCTGAGACTCGCTCGTAGAATTCCTAAAAGAAGATCAATACGTCAGCAGGTTGGCCATTATTTTCCCGAGGCTCTCCAAGCTATTCCGAATTGCTTACCATCAGCTTCTCACGCTCCTCGAAACCCCACAGGAAAGGAGTAAGGGCACCAACGTCCATGGCGTGGGAAAGCACAGACATGAGGTGGTTCAGAATACGGGTGATCTCGCCAAACATGGTCCGAATCCACTTGGCACGCTCGGGGATCTCGATGTTAAGAAGCTTCTCAACGGCCAGAGAGAAGCACTGCTCATTGGTCATCATGGAGACGTAGTCCAATCGGTCGAAGTAAGGCAGGGCCTGCATATAGGTCTTGTACTCAATCAACTTCTCCGTACCACGGTGAAGCAAACCGACGTGGGGATCGGCGCGGACAATCTCCTCGCCATTGAGCTCCAGAATCAATCGGAGCACACCGTGAGCAGCCGGATGCTGGGGACCGAAGTTGACAGTGTAGTGGCGGATCTTGCGGTCAGTGCCTTCGGCTGTGGACTCGAGAGCAGCAGCCTCCGGGGCCTCGGGAGACCCCTTGTTGGCGAAGTGAGTGAAGGTCGGGTCAGTCGGAACGAGCCTCGTGGCCTGGTAGCTAGTGGCCTCGGCGTGTCGGCGAGGAACAGTAGTCGCAATTGAGCGAGATCGTGGCACCGATGTGTTGATCAAGTTGGAGGGGCGGAGACAGAGTCTTTTGGGCGCATTGCCCGCGAGGCGGGCGAATGAGGCGGCCATGGGGGAGTGAGAGGGGAGGTTCGAGGTGAGGAAAGAAAGACGGCTGGGCCTCAGTCCAGACGCATTCAATTTGCTGGTGGGGGAGAGTGGGCTCGCTGCGGGTAGGGAAGCCTGCGGTTTGAAGATGAAGATGAGGTCGCGCTCCAATTTGGCCAAGTCACGTGGGGAGAGCTGTTCGGTCATCAAGCGAGTGCTGGTTGGCCGTGGGACGCCTTTATAATGCACCTACTCCATCCAGTGGTTTAGTCTGTTTTCGGCTTAGCGTCCCTCTTTTCTCACAAAATCCTTACCTCAGTCCATCCGATGCTGTCACAGAATAGACATCTTCCGTTCTGCCTAAGGCTCCCAAAAAAATACGTCGAGAAATTATTCTTATCGTCGTCGTTGAACTTCCCATCTTTATCCTCATCTTCAACTAGCTTGCCCACCATGGCGCCTCTAGTCCCATCGCAAGGGGAGCTGCAGCGCCGCCGTGTAAGAACATTCCCTCAATCATTATTGACCAAAAACTAATGAGCGCTAGATCATCGGTATCAACGCAGAGACTGTGACGAACATCCCCTCCACAGACTTCCCCGGCCATTGGCCTGGAGAATCGCATGGCTGGGCGCTCGATCAGTTCAAGGAGGTACGTGCTCTCTATCTTTCAAAATGCGATCCTATACGGCCCTCTTTCTCACAGCTTTTTTTCCACCAGAACTTCAAAGTCGAATACCATCGCAATGACCCGTACGAAGCTTCGTTCTCGCTGATTGGCCTCGATGCCGCGGTCGCCAATGCCTTCCGCCGTATTCTTATGGCTGAGATTCCCACTCTGGCTATTGAATATGTTTTCGTCCAAAACAACACCTCAGTCATCCAAGATGAGGTTCTCGCCTCTCGTCTGGGTCTGATTCCGCTTAAGGGCTCCGTCGAGGGAATCAACTGGATGCACTGGTACAAGAAGCCCTCGGAGGATGATGACGGTCCTGCTCCCCCGGGTCCCAGTGATTTTAACACTGTCGTTATGCACCTTGTCGCCGAGTGCACGAAGAACCCGGCTGCCGCCGACGACGAGACCGACCCGCGCAAGCTGTACCACAACGCCCACATCTACGCTAAGGATATCACGTTTGCACCGGTCGGTCGCCAGGAGGAATTCTTCAGTGGTGAGGGTGCTATTCGGCCTGTCAACCCGGACATTCTGATCGCCAAGTTGCGTCCTGGTCAGAAGATAGACCTCGAAATGCACTGTATCAAGGGTATTGGTGCTGATCACGCTAAATTCTCCCCCGTTGCGACTGCGTCTTATCGTCTGATGCCGGACATCAAGATTGAACGCCCCATCATTGGCGAAGATGCTAAGAAGTTTGCTAAGTGCTTCCCCAAGGGCGTCATTGCCTTGGAGCCAGTTACTTCCGAAGAGGCCCAGCGCAAGGGAAGCGGTTACGAGGGCCATGCTGGTGAGTTGAAGGCTGTCGTTCGGGATGCTTTCAACGACACCGTCAGCCGAGAGTGCCTGCGTCACGAAGAGTTCCAGGGTAAGGTCAAGCTCGGCCGTATTCGTGATCACTTCATCTTCAACGTGGAGAGCACCGGCCAGTTCGAGAGCGATGTCCTTTTCCTAGAAGCCGTGAAGGTCCTGAAGTTGAAGTGCGCCCGGTGGAAGCGCGGTCTGACCGATTTGATGGCATAGAGCTGTCATACGGTCTTCACCAGTGCTGTTCCTTATATGATGCATTTTACTGGCGTTGGAATTGTTTGCTTGAGCTTCGTTCGCTCTGTACATTTACGAAAAAGTTCGGTCAGAAGTTAGGCTTTACGAGGCCGGAGTCCGGATATTATAGTTGTTTTTAGATCCCAGAAGGCTTTCAATTGTCTTTGAATTCTAAGAGTTTAAACTTGAAGCATAATATCGTAAGAACCATGACACTGTAGTCCCTACATGCACAGGAAAACAAAAAGGAAGGATGCTATTTGAACACCAACCGGTAGCGAAAGTCGATGGTATAGGCTGGATCGCTGACCGCGATTTCTTCGCCGTCCTCCAAAAGTTCACGCAACTTGAGGCGCAGATTAGGCCGTGTGTGTTCCTCTAATTGAGGCGGGAATCGTTGATACAATGTCTTCTCCTCTGTTCGCATGCTAGGCTTCTTCAGCTGCGCTTCAGCCCTCTCCCCGAGGCTCTCGATGAACTCTCCCAAAGTTATGTCAGGGTCCACATCCATCTTCCGAGCAAGATTACCGCACACTGGGCAATCGGGCTTTTTTTCTGCCTCAAAAGTGTATGTGTAGACACCCTCTTCGCCGGCATACATCATATAATTCTCGAGATAAGGGTTGCATCCAGTGGCGATTTTCAACACCTCCGACGTTGTGGACGCAGCAATAACAGCATTGGTCGATGCGATAGCGGGGATGATGTTCTTCACGACACCTTGCGTCATCTGGAAAGTTACCCCGTGGATATGGAATTGCTGTGCCCGCTCCAGAGCAGCATGGTAGACCCATGAGATGTGCTCCATGTCGTCGCTGTCGAAGGTATCATCTTTGCGCTTATCCTGCCATGCGATCTGATGGGCCCATTCAATACAATGCTGAGGTTGACGTGGAATAGTAGCGATAGTACAGAGCGGGACTGCTGGACGTGGAGCATGCATGTCAAGCTGGCATTCAATACACGATGAGAGAGTGGGTAGAATGACACGAGCTTGGCCTTTGAATCCTGTTTGATGTTCAGCTTCGGTATTCTAAACCAAGCGAAAGTTACTCTTTCGTACCTTCAGTTCCACCATCAATCAAAGGCTTAAGACTCTCTGGGTCCTCGGGATCCACCATTCCGATCAGCGTTGCGTTGATCCAGCGACGAGCTTCAATGCTGTCCAGTCCACAGATGATGATCTTGAACTGCATGTAATAGTCTTCATCTTTATCCTGGATCTTGCCAACAAAAGGAGTGATCTTGACTCCCTTCACCCGCTTCTCGACAAAGGCGGCGGCGACCTCTGCCTTTGGCTTGCCAATATCAGCTTGGCGGAAGAGGAACTGCCGGTTCAGGTTGGAGATGTCGATGGTGTCTTCGGCACGCCGTTAGTTGAATTTAGTCCAATAACCGATTGGCATGACCTACCCATATCAATGACATGGATGTCCTTGAATCCGGACAGAGCAAGGTTCTTCAGAATTTCACAGCCCAGTCCACCGGCTCCGCTAGAATCATGTTAGTCGTTAGTCATTGCCTTTCGATTGCAATGATTGTTTGGTAAACGAACATAACCCTAATCAGAGCATTAGCAATAGCCGTAAGTATGCGAGAGGAATGCTTACAGAATCTTTGAAGACTCAAGAGTATTAATCGTCTCTGATCCTGGGACCCAGTCTTCATCGCAGTCCGGGCCAGGCTTAGATAAGACCTTGTAAAGGTGCTTCCTATTCTGCATAAGAATATGAAGGTTTATCAAAGGGTTATTCAATAGGTCTTGCATCTCACCATCGGCCTTGCTCACTCATGTTGACTGGATCTATCAGGAATCCAATGACAGTGCCCTACGTGCTGAGTCGCGATAGAACGTTCCGAATGGCAGTAAAAGACCCACCCCGCTTGTCGAAAACAAACTCTCCTTATCACACTGGGGGCCCAGATGAAGTCAATTTGAGAAGCTTTTCCGTAGAACTAAGTCCCCTTTCGATATGCTCAGAGGATACGGGTAAAAGTAACAGCGAGGCTGAGAGAGTGTGAGGATAGAGGAGAGCATCCCAACGTGGGAAGGTGAGGCAGATTGGTATCACGTGATTTTCCGCATACAAGCTCCGACGGTCAACCTCAGGCACGATGACTTCTTTTCGAAGTCGCAACTCTCGAGATGGATAGTCTATTGACTGCTGTGAAGACCATCAACCGGGAGTCTCAATCCCCATTGGTCGCTGTGGAAACTCAGACTCGCAATGATGCCTCGATCGAATCTGCCGTCGATCTGAGCCAAGATATATCATCCCAGCAAGTGGTACAGATTCTCAAGTCACATCTTAGCAACGATGAGCTGGCGGTAGCTCTTGCAGCTCTGGACCCTTTCAACAAATCAAGAGAAATCAATGATCTTGATATTCGCATTCCAGGCCCGACAACAGCTCAGATTCTTCAAATCTTAGTCAGCACTACCATCCCCAACCATTGGGCATCTCTGAATGGCAAGGACAGCACGGCAAAGGATGCAAGATGCCGAGCAGCTCTGTTGCGCTGCCTTAGCAGTATAGCGGGAATCGGGTCACTTGTGGCTCAACTTCGAACTCTTATTGCAAGTTCTCGCGCGGCAGCTCATAAAGCCGATGGCCAGAACAATCATGTCATGATCCGGGATCTCCTGTCTGTCCTTGCTGTTTTGCTGGAACCAAAGGATTTCCTTCATCGTATATACAACGATATTGTATCGCTTCAAGGGAACCGAAATCGACAGCAAGTTGCATGGAAAGAGTTTGTGTCATTGGTCGCTGCCGGTAAAATACTTTCCATGGCAGCAGAAGCACTCACCATTGCCAATGCATCCGAGCTAATATCATCCGTCTGCTGGATTGGTGATGGCCCTCGTTATGCAACTTGGCTGGGCGGAAACATCGCTTATCTAGCCTCAAAGATCAAGGATGATGTCAACGACTGGGCATCAATCGCTCTTCTTACCGGTCGAGCCTTAAGTCTTGGGTACGCCGGTAAGTTTCTCCCGGGTCATCCAGTCATAATAAGATTCTGACCGATTCCCAGATCAGCTGGTCCGAGAGATCGTCTCGGAATTGCTATTTGAGCAGCTATCCCCTGCACAATTTGGGTTGCTTGTTGATCATCTTAGACAACCAGAGCAGGTTGCTCTTCTGGAGGCTATTTTCCGTGACTTACAGAAGAAGTACTTTTCAGACGATCTTTCAGCACCATTCAAACAGTCAGATCCATTCAACAATACCATCGCAGGGGTGGCAGCTCTTTGTAAAGTTATCATCGGAGATCGACCATTCTTGAAAGACCAAATAATGAGTTGGCTCTCGAAAAGTCAAGGGGGTTCGATCCAGACAATCGGTCTACGCCGTGCTCTGCTCGCGATTTACAATGACTCTACAGGTAAATTTGGACCAAATTACTGCAAGTTGCTGTTGCTAATAGCGATCAGATATGTTGAAATCATTGCTTGCTCGCAGTCTCGAGCAGTTTGGCGACAAGTTATTCATCAAACATGTCCCGACCGTCATACAAAACAGTTTGTCCAGCCTAACACAAATCTTTGTGGAATTTGGAGCTAATTATTCTTAAGCAAATGCCCAGACTATTCTGCTAGCAGCAGGCCAGCTCAAGCGGCTTGATCCACTCGAGGTGCACGAAATTGGACGTACAAGTGTCTTTCTGAACGCAATTTCCAATCGACTCGCGGCTTCTTCAAATAGAGCACGTTTCCTGGGGATGATTGTGGGAACCGGCATTTCCCAACTCATCGAAGAGCCTGGAAAGGCGATGAAATTTGATCTTGAAGAAATGCAAAGCGAGGAGGCTCTTTGGTACTTGAGTCTCACCAGGGTTCATGACAAGGCTGGACCAATTGAGGCTATCAAAATGGTGCAGAAAGCACCTTCAGAAACACAACAAGCAACCAAAGGCACACAACGTAGCCAAAATCAGAAACGAAGTGCGCCCTCAAATCGACCTCCAACAAGCAAGATTGTCGCTATCGAAGAAATAGATGACAGTGAGGAAGAAACTGATGAAGATGATGATTTGCTCCCGTATGAGAAACCCGATGAGGACGCAGAGGATGAGGACGAGGACCCAACATTAATCCAACGAAACAAAGCCGGCGCGCCTATGTAAGTCTATTAAAAGGATTCGAGGCTTCAACCGATTCTTATTTCTAACGATGCTTCAGATATATTCGCGACTTGATTTCATACCTCCGTGATACCGAGAACGTCGAGCGCTACCACCTTGCCATCAGTACTGCTCCATCCTTGATTCGTCGGAAGACAGGTTTCGGAACAGAACTCGCTGAACAAGTTGAGGAACTGGCTTTAACTCTAGTCAGTCTACAAAATGACAACAATCACCCATCTTTCCACGAATCACGTCTACAGAGCATGATCGCCCTCATAGTCTCGCAGCCCCTCAAAATGGGCCGTTGGTTCACTGCAATCTTCTTCGATGGAGATCTATCTCAAGTCCAACGATCTGCCGTGCTTACAGCCCTGGGTCTTAGCGCGCGCGAGATTGCAGGCAATGGTGAAGAAGACGCAAAGGCATTGAATCTTCCAACTCTGGGTGATACATCGTTCCCGTCCAAACGGCTGTCACCGGCACTGGAGGCCGTTTTCATGGGCGCAAACGAATCTCCTATTGCGACCCTCACCAGAGAGATGTCACGGACATCCCTGCAACCACTGGCAGCCGATGCAGCAGACCGAATGACAGGGCCAAACGCACTCAAGGTGCGCACTTTTTCATCGCGCATGGAGGTCGAGAAGAAGCGCCAGCAACGGCAGGCTCAGCGACAGAAGAACGTTGTGGAAGATGTACACAAGGTGCTCGCCGATGGCTTCTTTTATCCTCTTCAAGGGCGATTCGAGATCATGTTGTTGCAATTTGCCTCGTAAGTCTTGAGTTTTTAACACTTTCCAGAAATCAGGTGCTTATATTCTTCTTTAGGTCCTCAGCTCCATCACACAATCCATTCCTCGTACCACATATTCTCACCCTCTTCCTCCAGACACTCTCCCTCATCTTCTCAACTGCGGGACCATATAACCCGTCTCTCCCAGGATTCACCCATGAAACGCTATCATTGCTCTTATCACTTCACACAGCCCCGATAGCTAGTGAGCCTACTGTTACCGCGGCACTGCTGAGCCTCTTCCTTGCGGTTGTGGATGTCAACATCGCGTCAGGTTCAAACGGCGAAGAACGCCTAGTGACTGAACATGCTACCAGGGTAATGGAGCTGCGCGAGTGGGCGTCTGAAGTCTTTGATCGCATGCCCTCGGGAAGCGGTAAAGCAGACTCAGGTTCATTTGCTGATCCACAGGAGCAAGTGCGAACGCTAGCTGCTGGGGTAATGGTGCGACTTGGGGAGGTCATAGAACGCTATCAGGGTCGATTGATGGGCGTGAATTCTGGCTTTAAATATTGAGCCGTGGGATAATTCTATGAATATTACAAGGACAAGCCATGCCTCAAATCAATGGTATCATGAAAATTATTACCAACAGCAAACGCTAGATTCAAGATGAAATGTACTACTCCGGCTTCTTGGCAAAACTCCCCTTCTCAATGGCTGCGTCCATCATGCGGTCGCCGCTGATCACACCCGTGGAGCATATGATAATCTTGCGCCGCGGAGCCTCCTGGGCAGCGATGAAGCGCAGCGCCGCGATTTCCGTGAATGTGATTCCACCCATGAAGAAGACGTACACAGTCTTTGTAGCAGAATTTCCGCTAAGAGTCTGCCGAGCTCGCACAGCCTTATCATCGCCCTTTTGAACAATGCTGAAAGTCGAGCCTCGGGCGCTTTTGACCACGTCCTCAAAGCCGAGCCAACCCGGTGACGCTGTGCTAGCATTGTTTATTGATGCAGCTGGTGATCCACCCTTGATCAAGTAGAGAATGTGCGGCTTTTGGAGTACACATTGAACCAGGCGAACGCTAAGTGGAGCGAAGCCACTATAAACGTAGGAGATGTCGTTGGGTTCCTTCTCACTGACTTCTTCCATCACTAGTCTTAGGTTCTTGCGTAGATACCCATAATTTGTTTTCGAGCCGGCCTGCGCACCGGAGGTTGGGAGGAGCATGGCGGTGGCGGAAGACCGAGGCTGCAAAAGCTCCATTTTCTCCAGTGCCCAGAAAGTCAGGAGATGCTGGTGGCCATAGGCTTGGACGACTTGTCTTTTGAAGCTCTCCAAGTCCTTAGGTCGCAGCCCACCAGACATGCACGACTCCAGACACAACAAGCGCAGGACACTCTTCAATGGGACGTCCCGTGAAATGAGCTCTTCAATAGTCTCATGTTGATAGATTGGATCAGCGCCGGCGGCGTTGTTCTGTTGCACTTCGAGTATCTTACGGAATGTCTCAGATCGAGTTAGTCGCATTATTTCCTCCGCGAGGTTAGTGTGGATCCGAAGGCTCTGGTGCTCCAGTTGGTAGGTCGGTAGTTTATTGACAAACTCGCGCAGTTCGTTCGTTGTCTGAGCGGTGTGCCGAGTTTCATATTGATTTTCCAGCCGGCGAGCCACCTTGTTTAACAGGTCACCTACGATGGCAAAGTTTGCATCTCGCAGCTGGCTAAAGAGTTGATCTGATGCGTCAAGCTGGATCTTTCTCTTAAGACCTTGCTTCACCTGCTGCGGTGTTTTAGATGATTCCTGGGGTTGTGGTACAGATGCTTGTCCCACTATGCTGGTATCGACATCGGCCTGGTTGTGTTTGATGCCCACGTATTCGTCAATCAAGCCTTCATACGTAAGTTGCGTGAGAAGAGGTGTTCCAAAGTCCACATCACGGTCAATGATAATCAGACTCTCCGTATCCGCGCTGGGAAGAAGGCCTCGAGAAGACGGATGAGCAAGCCCAGAGCTCTCTTCCGCATCCAGCTCTTTGCGCATTCGCAGCAACAGATCTGCTAGGCGACGTGCGTTGTCGCCCTTGCCAACAATGCGAGGGAAGTATCCATGTCTCTGTTGGATACCCATGAGCGCCTTGGCAGCATGGAAGATACAGCCAGGGTCCTTATGCTAAGGTAATGTCAATGTTGGCTCCAGTAAACGCGGGAAGGGCAAGGAACCTACCAAGTACAGATCACCAAATGCATCGTCAAGCTCCAATGATAGTATATCTTGCTCCAGTGGCAAGAAGTAGAGCGGGAACTCGGCAATGTTGACATCACCGATAATGCCCGCCTCCTCCAGCACAGCATTGCTAACCAGGGTACGCCGAGGAGCGAAGAAGATGGAGAAGACATGTTCCACGTTTCCATTGTTCTGTAGGCGTTTGACTTGCTCTAAAGTTCAATGTTAGCCCACACTGATGGCACTCGGTTGAAGTATAACGCAAAACAAGCGCCAAATGAATGAGCTTAGACTCAATCTAGGGAGCCGCTAACATTATATGGACTAGTAAGCTCGTCCACATAACACTAAGGGTCTAAAACCCCACTCCCATACTGATATTCTCGCAATAACCGCGATATCTAGATGCCTAAATAAGATGGGGGTCAAAATGCCTTACCTGCCACTGTCCGTACATGGTTGGCCTTTTCACCGCGAACCAGAAATACGACATTGCGCTGCGATGAGTCGATGTTTGCATTTTCCAGCAAAAAAACGCGGTCTACGCCATATTGTTGGAGTTCGGAGAACTTGACGAACAAGCCGACTGGACCCGCCAGCTCCTGGCTGATAACAAGGTTCTTCTTCCCGCGGGCCTGTACGCCGTTAGAAGAGACCTCAGAACGCGAATATGGTACTCACGCCTTCAAGCAGGGCCAGAAGATCCTTGCGGGCCTTGTCTCTGCAGTAGTCGGCATCTCCCAGGGGCGCCATTGCTGCGGTGGCTGTGACAGGCAGCGAACAAGAGCCAAAAATAACCAAAGGTCGCGGGGAGGCGAAGCTGCCCGAGTTGGGCTTAGCGCCACCACTACCGCTGACTCATCGGTATTCGTCTTGTCAGAGGTCTGCCACTTTCCGTCAACTTGGCCCCAGTTGACCATGTTATTTTGGTCACTGGGTTACACCAGTACCGCCGGTCTCGACTGCCTGAAGCTCCCCTGAAGCGCCTTTAATTCCTCGATGAAACTCATTTTCTCCTCTTCGTCCTCCTTACGCAAAAAGAACCAGAAATCACAATCGATTTGTGCTAATCATTAGATTCTCTCTCGCCTAATTTCCTCGATCTCGAAAATCTTCAAAGTCGTACCTCACCATGGGTCTGTTCAAAAAGTCCGGCGACGACGGCGACGACTCTAACCGCCGAGCCCTGTTCGGCTCTCGATCGAAGAGCAAGAGCCCTGCGCAGGCATCCAACCCTTATGCCCAACCCGCTCACATCGATCCTTACACCAAGGCGAAGATCCAGGCTGGGGTTGCGTCGCCCCCGGCCGATTACCAGGGCGGCAACGGATCCCCCGCCCCCGCAGGAGGACCCCACGCTATTCCATCCGATAACAAGTACTCGGCGAACCGTTACGGCAACCAGGGCGGATATGGCAGTGATCGTTTCGGCAGTGGGAGCAACGGCGCTGGCGCCTCCCGCTATGGTGCTGGTGGCTACGGAGGGTTAGGCAGTGCTGACCCCAATGATCCCAGTGCTGGGGATGCTGCTCGCAGTGAACTCTTTGGTGGTGCCAGAGATCGCGCGCAACAGAATCAGGGCAGCGCGCCGCCTCCCTACTCACCGGGGCAAGAGGGTGGACAAGAGGGCGGTAACTATGGTGGCGGCAGCAATGAGTACAGCATGGCCACCTACCAGGACCGGCAACTCACGGCTGAAGAGGAGGAGGAAGAGCACGTTCAGGCCACCAAGCAGGAAATGCGGTTCGTGAAGCAGGGCGATGTGGCATCTACACGTAATGCCCTTCGTGCTGCTGCAATGGCGGAGGAGACTGGACGCTCGACGCTCGCTCGCCTCGGTGCCCAGGGTGAGATGATCCACGGTGCAGAGAAGAACCTTGACATGGCCGCGGTCGAGGGTCGTTTGGCTCAGGAAAAGGCGCGCGAATTGAAGACACTCAACAAGAGCATGTTTGCCGTCCACGTCGCCAACCCTTTCACCAGCGCCTCACGCAGACGAGAACGTGATGAGCGCATCCTCAACACCCACCGCGAAGAGCGTGACCTCCGCGACGGCACACGTTCCGAAGCCTACCAGACCAACGCCCGAATGGAGAAGGTGTTCCGGGACATTGACCGAGAGGCCAACAAGCAAGGAAAGGGCAAGAAGGCGAGCGTCACCGAGCGAGCCAAATATCAATTTGAGGCCGACAGCGAGGATGAGGCGATGGAGGATGAGATCGAGCAAAATCTGGATCTTCTGAGCGGTGCCGCTGGCCGGCTGAATGGTCTTGCCAAGGCTACCGGCCGTGAACTGGATGAGCAGAACAGACACCTGGAGCGTATCACCGGCAAGGTCAGTATCAGTACCAACTCAATTCAATTCATTGCGATAATGTTACTAATCCTTTTCTTCAGAGCGACTACGTCGACGATCAGATTGCTATGAACCGGGCCAAGCTGGACCGCATACATTAAATCTCACCTCGACCGTGTATGGAGCTGGAAAAATTGCCTGGTGCTGCACAGCTCGTTCATCATCATCTTTCTTGTGAATTGGCCTTTCATCTGTGGATTATCATCCCCCTCCTCGGCGTTTGGGCTGTCATTGCTTTCTTCCTGCTGGGGTGTATACCGAAGTAGGGATCTTGACTTGCAATTTAGATCATGGATTTAGTATCATAATTGCGCTCTTTTTCTCTCTCATATCTTTCTACTGTATCAAATCTTCAATAGACAAAAGAGCAAAGTCAGGCACTGTGCTATAACACACACATTCTACATTCTACCACCAATTCCCAGAAAATCACCCACGTATCTCGGAACGGCAAAGGTGCAGCAGTGCAACCTCACGTTCGAAACACAACTACAGATGCATCAGCTTCCTGCCACTGCAATGCAACGCAGGCTCGACCATGAAATCCACTGTGTCACCGGCTAGAATTAAGCTTAACTTGGCAATCTTCGAGTACATTAAGATCTACGTTTTAAGGTTACCAGACTACATCGTATACAAGACAAATTTGAAACTTCATAAGCACTCAATTGCGTATAAACCAATATCTTGACTACAGCGAGTGTGTGGTGGAAAGTCATTGCATCGACCGGTTCCGGGGCAGCAGCGGAAACCGGCCCTGGTTGACCGAGAAACGGATCAAACAAAAAGGTCAGAGGAAAGGGATGGAAAGAGAGGTGGGGGCTGCACTCGCACCGATGCCACGGGTATCACATCAATACCATGCAGCCAGCTCCAGCCATTTCGCACAAACCCCGGTGCAATCATCGAGAAACATAGACAAGACCTGGTGGAAACAGAGGATGACTCTTGTTACACGAGAGCCACGGAGAGAGACGACATCCAAATTCAGGAGAAAGAGAGAGGGAGTGAAGATTGAACCCGATGAAAACGAAAGTAGTACAAAGGTATGAGGGATAGATGTAATCTAAACCATGCAAGATAGACGTTAGGTGGAGATAGTATTAAGATGTAAATGAGCGTTGGACAGAGAGTTTTGAGAATCCAAGCTGCTGCAACACATCACGGGAGAATAGATAGGTTAAATAACAATGAAGTGCCCCGAATTGGAAGGCCACAGGCAAGACAAAACGCATCAAATCATCACAAACCCATTGGTATCGAGAAAAGCACAGGTGACTCCCGGGTCTAGCGAATGAATAAGAAAGGTAAAAAGGGAGACTCGAGCTGAGACTCGAGAGAATAAAAGGAACCAAACAAAAAGCAATCAAGCACAACCAGGAACGCAAACCAGCCGGTACCTCTATGGTCATAACATGGAAAAGGAGAACGAGAAAACATCAACAAAAAAAAAGGGGGGCCTCTCTCCCTTCCGGGGCAGCCCTTGCATGTATCGTGGCCGCATGAAACCCAAAATCAGAACCGTCCCAGGGGTATATGATAATTGATGAAAAAAAGTCTCCCGACACCCAATTAGGAGATGTGGTATCCAGAATGTAAGGAAAAATGGATGAAGGAGGTTGAAACATGGAGAATAGAAGTTGGTGATGGGTGGGGAGGGAAGTCCAAGTTGTTGTACAAGGAGAAAGTCAGAGCCGAAGAAATTTTTCAACCGACACAGTTGGAACGGCTTGCATAGCGGGACGGTTTCGTTGGAAAGAGGCGGGGGGCATTGGGTATCTTGGGAAACTGGCGCGTCAATTCGCGCAAAGATGGGAGAGGCGCTCGTGTGTCAAGGTCGAGCAGAAGAGAAAGGTTTGATCGTACGGGGGACAAGTCGCTCAGTCTACTCGTCTTCGTCGGGAGATCCGCTATCCTTCTCGCCCTTGTGCACCTTCTTGTGTCGGCGCAGGTTCGAAACCACCGAGAAGTGTCGTCCACAACCCTCGACGTCACACGCGAATGCTGTAGGCAGAATGTTAGTGCAAGTTCCTCCGTGTTCTCTTCCTTTGATGGAGATGGCGCTCTCCAGGCCTCGGGTGTGAACTTACGCTTCTCGCCAGTGTGGCTATACATGTGCGTTTGAAGGGAAGAGGGACGAGTGAACCGCTTATCGCAGACCTTGCATTTGTGCTTCTTCTGCGTGTTGGAGGGCATCTTCGAGCTGAACTGGCTCATCATGGATTGGGGTCCCGCAGGGGCGCTACCAGCCAGGAGGCTAGTAGGCCGAGGAAGGGTGCGCGACTCATAGGACTCGGAAGTCGTCGAGCTGTAGTCCGTGACAGACGAATCCACCGAGCCTACTGAGGCGCTGTAGTAAGGGTAGTTGCCGCCGGAGGAAATGGAGGACGCGGAGGAGTGCGTGGAAGGGAATCCGTATGAGTCGGCGGAGGTGCGTGCCCCGCGAGGCCCGTAGACGTTACGGGGAGTCATGTCCT
Organism: Penicillium sp. F50; assembly: GCA_037356195.1. NCBI lineage: Eukaryota > Fungi > Ascomycota > Eurotiomycetes > Eurotiales > Aspergillaceae > Penicillium > Penicillium sp. F50. The sequence continues at coordinate 1,844,043 of JAYXSA010000054.1, read as the reverse complement.
GGCTGAGCGCCACCATTCCGCGGCTTGCATCGAGTGCATCGCCAAAGGTGGGAGTGGGCGCGGGGGCTTGAGAGGATCCCACACGGTCACTGTGTGGAATGCTAGGTCAGCCACCGAAATCATCCCCCATTTTTCGCGGGTACCGAATCGTCCGAGGGCAGGCACGCGTGCCGACCATGGAGAGGACGAGGAGGGGAGGGTTATTACTCACGAATGCGAGATACGACGAACGTCTTGAGCCTGAGAAGGGTGGATGGAAGCGTAGGAACCTGGCGCATAGCTGGCGGGGGCAAAGTTGTTCATCGGAGGTGCGGTGGTGTATGTGGGGGTCTGGTCGAAGGTGGTACGGGGAATCTCATGTTGCAGGCCCATTACCTCTGGACCGTAGCCGGTGGTGGTATAATTGCTCCCGGGGACCAGCGAAGGTGCTGAGACAGGAACGTTGGGGTAGGGCATGGAGATGGACATGGCGGCGGAGCGGCCGACTTCCTCCGCCTTGACGGGGTTAATGGGCATGTTGGCGCTGTTCCCCATGGATGTCGCGTAAACTGGTGGTGTGGAGTGCGAGGACGTGTGCGCAGCAGCCCAGGGGTCTGTAAATTGTGGTGGATTGTGATGGTAGACATTGTCGAAGCTCATGCCGCCATATGGGCGGTTCTGGTTTTCCATTACCATCGTCATTGAGGGTAGAGCCGCGATGAACAAGTCGATCGCGCGCAAGAGTTGAGGAGGTGGTAGACAGTGGCGGGATTCACGGTGACAGTCGATGAAAAATCGCTGATCGTGCTGCTGAGTACTCTGCAGGTGTCTCGTAGATCTACTCGAGTGGTGGCGTTGATTGATCGACTTGGGTAGAGTTGATCGAAGGGGGGGAGGGGAGAAAGAGTTGCAAAGGTGTGACAGCAGAAGAGAGAAAAGGTAAGCCCGAAGATCAGGGGACTTTGAATTCTTGTTCAAGTTCGGAAGCGTGTGCAGGGAAGTAACAGACAACGCAAAAATCGAGTCTGGGGAAAGGGGATCGGCGAAGCTTAAGAAGGGACGGCTATACACAGACACACTACTTTTAACATGCGCGTCAGTCTCCAACCACACACTAGTACAACGACTGCTACCACTCCTCTGAGGTAGAGAGAGTGTCTCCAAATGCTCTGCTCCACTCCGAAAATCAAAAATAATAAGAATGGAATAAACCCACAAAATCAACAAAAAAAGGGTGTGCCACTGACGACGTGCCGTCGGGGCTCGCAGATCGTCGGAAACGCTAATACCACGGGTCAGTGTAATTTAAATTGTTTTTCATTTGTCCCCCTCCTTTTTGGGTCTCCTTGGGTAAAATATTGAGATTTCTTGAGTTTTTTTTTTTTTTTTAAATGATTTTGGGGGTGATTTTCCGGGTTTCCCTTTTCCACTCGACTCTTAAATTCTTAATTCTTATTCTTATTTCTTATCATGCAGACCAAAAGAGATTCGGGGACTCTGGGAGGCATTGCTTGGTGCCAAAAGTGGCCCTTGTAACGGGAACCATATCCTCGGTCCCCTCCTGGACGGGGTTTCCAGCCGGGAATTGTTCCACTGGGAGAATCGATATTGGATTCAGGCATGGCATCGTAGCCTACTACCACAGGGTGCCCTTTTGTAATTGTAGAAGGATTGATGCATGATTCTCTTCAGATACGAAGCACTACAGAATCCCGATGTCCCCAGAACACAGACAAGGATTCAAAATGCAGACGATTTGGGCTGAGGAATGGAAGATCGAGAGAATCTAATCTTTCATCGCGGCAACAAGAATGTGCGCACACGCACGCATCAACGGAGTTGGAGTATGGAGGACGAAGTACTGGACCAATTACTACAGTCGGAATCTCTCGAGTCTCTGCGCGTCTCTCAAGTCTTCGTCCTGCCGCGATACTCGGTATAGTCTCCATCGATCCCGTCCGACATCTCCTTCTCATGCCTCGCTGCCATTTACCCGGTGAAAGGAGAACGTGAAGGACGATTCAACTAACTACATCCAGAATGCTCTCTCATAGTTCGTTGGAACTACTGGCGGTAGTCTTTGAACACGGGAGACCGGGACCGGAACTCCCCCTGATCAAAGTGACCCAGCAGACAGCAGGTCCCAGCTCAAGGAAAAGGGGAAACTATCATGAGACCCAAAAAGCAGTCGGTGACTTTCGGATGTTCTCCAAAGGAGGGGGAAAGACAGTGGTTGGTTGGGTTGAATCATGGAGGTGGATTTTAGGGGAGGGGGAGAGGGAAGGCAAGTGGATGAGGGGGACGGTACGGGGGGGGGGGTAACAACCGGGAGAGAGTTTGCCAGTCTGGTTATGGAGACTATTTACTGAGGGAATGTGTCCAGCACAGACTCAACCGGGGCTACTGATGAGTGGTCCGTCTGTGCCGTGTCTGAGAGGCAGCTAAACTACAAATGGAAGTCAGGGCCAAGAAAAATCCAAAAGAAAACAAAAAGACGCAAATACATTACAGACAAAACGAAAAGGGACGCCAAGAAATAACCTTACGATGCAGCGACCAAGGTTCGCCCTGAGAGAGCGTGTTTCAAAGTAGCGGGGAGAAAAGTTCAGGAGCAGACCCCAGTGATACGTCAAAGGGTATACCCGGGGGGGTTGCCCTTTCTGAGTAGAGTAGAGTAGAGATGCTTCTGGACAGGAGGAAAATAGTGACAACTTTGTTCGGAGGGTTGTACAACGTGAAATTCAGAAGACTTGGTTTAAGTTGCATATCTCTTTACTCTGGATCATTTGTGATGGGCATTTCATACACATCTCATTTGGGATAGGAATCAGATCAAGCTTGACTGGAAAGACTTCTCCCCCTTCTCCGACGGCCATGGCTTTCAGGCAAACCCAAATGTGGGAGTGGCCCACGGGGACAAGTTGAGATGTCGGCTGATTGGTTCGAATCCTGGGACCCTCCCGGGGAGGCAAAGAGAGAAAAAGGAATACTGTGTTCAAGGAATCAGAGAAAAAGAAAAGGAAAAAGTGAGAAAGGGCCCCATCCCTCACACCAGATTGTGACGATTCACACGCAGGGCTTTCAGCCATGTATGTGGGATGAAGAGAGGGGGGGCCTTTGACACGGGCCACGAATGGTTAGCGTGTGAGGCGACCTTACTTCGAAACCGAAAACAAGGCTCGAATTCAAATAATAGCGAAATCGCCATTTGCACCCCCAACTCTCCTACGCCACATATGACAATCATCCAATACCCAATGATAATCAAGCCCTAGCCTTTTCAATGATGTCGATAGTTCTTCCCAACCGTCCGGCGTGGATGGAGTCGCTAGGAATGAAATTACAGCATGATATCAATTTTCAATAGCTTGAACACATTTCTGACGACATTCTACCACGGTCGGACCTTGACTGCTCCTGCGCTCCATTCTCCTACGCACTCTTCGACGGGCTGGCGTCTCCCTCTCGAGGAATTTACGGGAACAAAAATGCGCACGATGACGACGTGGACACCCACGCGCGCCTTGGTAGTGCTTAGCTATGATCCGACCAGCAATGCTATGGTGCTTTGCGACACTTGTTTCCCGAATTTTTGGGGATCTTGCTGAGAGTACATTTACCTATCGAAATTTGACTGCAGTGACCTAGTGAAAGCCACAGCATGTCTAGTATGTCCAGTATGTCCAGTATGCCCCATGCGAAGTACGGAGTACGGGGTACAGGCAGCTAAGCAAGGAGTAAGTTGTATGCCACAGAGGCACTCACGGAAGAAATAGGATGTCTTGTCTGTTCACATGGCATCAACAGTAGTATTCATCCACGGTAGTTGCTCAAGAGACCTCCAACGTGGGGAGGATGTACAGTGCGCCACTCCACACACCACTGCCGTCGGACTTGTTCCGGAAATCGCCCCGGCGCATCTCCATCAGCATCAACACTACGAAGTTTATACTCAAGAGTTCCATGCTTTTGCAGACCAGAGACTGAACCTAGCCGTCAATGTCGCGTAACACGTTCACAATAAATGAATCTTAAAGGAAGTTACGAAGCAGTCGCGGCACAGATCACCTTACTCGTGCAGCGACGGTCTCTAATTCTTCTCCTGCAGGACATGACTCCTGCTCCAGCATGCCCACAGGTTTGCCGACAGGACAGGGGGGGCAAAGGGGGAAAAGTGAAAAGCGAGCGCTCCGTATCACTCTAGAAAACGGCTTCCAGTTCTCAAGGAGATCCTCCAACGGGGAACACAGAACCGGGGGGGGGGTTCATTGCCAGAAAGAAAGGCAGAGAGCTAAACACGCAAAGTCACACACCCTCTGTACGAAGATGCGAATCATGACTCCATTCCACAGACCTCGTATTGTTTGCCATTTTGTCGACTTTTACGCATCACGGTACCTTCCTAATGTGCCCGCACCTGCAAGCCATCGCCGCCTCGTCCCATCCGACTTCGTCTGTAACGTAACCTCTCCATTCACTGCTTCGAGCCACCACACCTGGTACACCCAATTTCTTCCCACAGTGTGCAGGGCACGACTGTCGCCAGTTGGACACCGACGTCAGAGCGCGGACCAGCACATCCCGCCATGGGGCGCCATTAGCGGCGCGGCTCCTGCAATAGCGCGGCAGATGCGACCGCTATGAACAGATCCCGGATCGGACTGGTCACATCTAGACCGAGTTTGTCCGGAGGACCGTTCGTATACCTCTGAATTATAGTACGATCGAGTCAATATACTATGTTATATAGTACTCCGTACTAGTTCGTCGTCCACTGCATATAGTTCATCGAAAATAAATTAAACATATATTTCATTATCTATGAAACAACTCTCCTGGCCATGTACTCGGAAAAAGCACCTCCAGCAAAACAAGCTGCCAAAAGAGGAATTCCCAACTGACGCCGTTCCTCGAAAAGTGGAGCGTCATTCCTTTTTCCCGTGGCAAATGAACGACGGTGGGCAAAGCAAAGTAAGAGTTTTTTGCCAAGGTCCCCGATCCCCATCCAAATGCCAGATCCCCGAAAATCTACAGATGGAGTTGCCATCGGCGACTTTCCCGAGGGTGTGGTTCACGAGAAGCGACTAGACATGACACTAAACAAGACGGAGCAAACACTAACCACCGAGTTAGTGACTGCCGCATCCATACAGAGACGGAATTGAAGGCCTTTGTTCTCCATACTCATTTCCGTCCAATGACGCCAAGCTTCGTGACCACAAGGATGATCTGAGGAGGCAGCCGAGGGCGGCTGAAGAAACTAAGTGACGAACTAATTCACTACCGATTCTAACCTCATTATTACGTCCCGAGATTGCTCGAAACTTTTGAATGCATCCTTGATCTCGGGGCGCTTCACTCCGCCAGAATGGATGGAGCCGTCCACTTGCGAATTTCCTTATTCTTTTTTTTTCGCAAGTGCTGAAGTGGTTAGTGAAGGCAACTAGTGACCATCAAGTTGGTAGTCTTGTCGTTGGCCTTCTGATGGAGAAGTCAAGTATCCCGTGATCACTACCCTAAACCAGCCCAACTCAAACTTCTAGCCAATCCCCTGCCTTTCACCATCCGGCGGATCATTTTCCGGCGTTCTCTGTCTAAAGGGGGGGGGAGAGGGAAGAATAAGCAAGCCACCGCCACTACGGAGAGCTTGTCGGAAATCGCCCTTGATCCTAGAACCATGGGCGTTGCAATGAAACTCCTATTCAGGCTGCGCCGTGTCCAGGAGATTACTACACGGTAGTATTGTGCTTCCAAGATTGGAAAATAGCCAATTGTAGTTAGTCATTTCTGTAAAGGACATACCCACAACTCTTCTCACGCCTCACGGGCGATCCCCGTCGCCAACTGGCCCGGATCACCATTGGCTTGTTCTCCGCAATTTCCGCCCAACGCCACGGATCCCACTAGTCACGACGCTTTTCTGGAAGACACACCCCGAATGGTTCGTTTCCACTGGAACCAGAAAGCCATTGGACGGGAGGCTGGCTCGCAGCGGAACCGGCGACATCTCGCCGGATACGGTAGGTCTGAGCAGTCTTCCCATGGGTCCAGGACTCGATAGGGGCCTGTGTGCCTCAAGAAGGATGGCGTACCGTGGGTCTGCAGGGTTTGGCTGAGCCTGCGATGGGATGCACCGTTGGAAGAATTTGGAGTTGGAACTTGGGTCTGGAGAGTTGGGACCAGGAACAAGGGACGAGAGGGGTGGATGAAAGTAACTGAGGTGGTACTGCAGTGTGGAAAGTATGAAGTTCTTAACTCGTCATTGGTTGTGTTGTGGTTCGACAGTTTTGGTTTCTGAGCTCAGCTGACAGGTAGTATAGCACGTAGATTGTATGGTGCCGAGATAGAAATGAATCCAATTATTGATTTTGTGTTTTGATCAATTACTCTATGTGGGCTTGGTACAGAGGTTGGGAGGAATTACAGTAGCAACTCCCTTGTTGCATCCCTTTTTAGAGTCGATATATATTTTTCCGCGTCTGAGCTTGAGGATAACGAACCGTGCAAGACCAAGCAAGACAGCATTTAGATCCGCAGAGATCAACCATTGGCAAGTGGAAACGGTCAAAATGATGGCGTTCTAGGTGACACGTTCTTCAAAGTCGACTCGTCGAGCAATTCGTCTGGCCGAGTCTCCGGGGGAGTACCGATTCAGCAGTCGCGACGTTCTCGTGGGATGAGCGTGGGGTGGCAACGGGACCTCTGGATCACTCTAGTTATTCATACTAGACCAAGTTACTACTAGCCCGAGTCCATTTCAAACACCCAACGATATCCAAGCTCGATGGTCGACGGGCCTGTGGATAGAATTCTGCATAGTGAGTTCCGGCGATGGAGCTCGGCTCATTTCCATTTGCCCCATGATCACATTCGTGCTCAAACCAAGAGTCCACGACCAAACCAAGCGTGGACATGACGGGAGAAAAACAATGACCCAAGCAACAAGCAACGGATTAAAACTTGGAGTTGCCTATTGTTCGAGTCTGAGCGTTCCCCCCCCCCCTCCCCCTTTCCACTGACTAGGGACCAGCACTCCAGCACTCCAGCCATGCCGTGTCTTTGGCCCACTCCACCTCTCACCGACAGGACTTACTCTGCCGTATTGCATCATTTTCGCTCTATTGTCCATGATCTTGAAGGGGCGTATTGATGGGGGGCAAATTGGTGTCATGGTTGTAATCATTGCGGAGTGAAAGAGGGGAGGGGGGGCCATTAGGCCGTAAGCTGACGAAAGTGTGCCGATTTTAGAAACGCAGGCTATTATGCTGAAACCAAGGTCCTAATGTATCTCTAACGGAGGCAAAAGCCATGGCGGTGCTTCCTACAACTGTACTTTTGACGCTCGAAGTCGAAGGATCACTGAGGGTACACATGTCTCACCGCCGACCGTTGGGGCGATCACCATGAGCTTGAACGGAGTGCGCTGGATGGACAGGGTGAGAGGAGAGCCCGAAAAGTCTCTTCACATAGATACACTTTGTGGGATTGGCACGATCCCCACTGCGACAGAAGAGGTCCAAGCTTATGCACACACGGGAGAAGTGGAGACCGAGGCAAAGGACAAAGAGGAGAAGGAGAAGGCGAAGAAGAAGCAGGAGACGCAGAAGAGAGATTCAAGAGAGCCATCGCATCACCGTGGTTTCTGTAGCCAAAAAAGAGCACCTACTACTACTACTGCATGTACGGAGTAGCCAAGTATGTTCGAGCCAGTCACAAGACCCACTGACCGCTGTTCTATCTTGACGCTTAACCCAAAAAGACAACTCCTCTGGACGCTGTAGTACTCCCAAATTCTCCATACGGAGTGTTGTTGAGCTGGGTTCATGACGATGAGTGGACGGATAGCATCATGGGATGGGGGATGGGGTCAGAGACGGCTCAGGCCTGGCGGATGTCCTCAAGTTCATGACGCGTCGCTAGCCTGGCGGGATTTTCCTCTTGTTTCTACTCTTTTTGGGCATTCTGGTCCCCTTTTTGCCCCTCTCAAGTCCACCAGATCCACTATCCTCTTTCAATCCTCCTAAAGGGGCTTAGTTTGTCAAGCCCCCGGAATACCGGCTGAGATATGATTCGGCGGCCCTCTCCCTTCGAGTTTCCCGAGAAACGCGCTGAAAAAAAAAAGGGTAACAAGCGGTCAATAGCATGGTTAGTGTATGGAGTAGTTGTGCTGGTAACAGGATGAACTTGTACTAGTCGGACTCGCGATACCTCCCTTTGCAAGAGGACTCCTCCATACGAAGGACCCGTCTGACAAGTCTCGGTTGGAGCAGAGGACGGAGTACACACCCGGAAGTTGAGCGCAGAATTATCGGAGAATTTGCTCATGCTCTAGGTGCTGGATATTATTTTTGTTTTTTACATCCCTAATAATGACACAGAGTGGATGGTGAATCTACCCGATCCATGGCGATGCTACGATCATTACTCCCAGCCAACACGCCCGCTGTTCACAACAAGCAAGGACTCATCCTATACCCTATGTCTCTGTGATGCCTACATGATGACGATGAAGATGGAATTCCCTTTCTGGATTTGCACGTTATGACGATCCCCGAGACGCCCCTCCCAGGAACCAGCCCTAGAGCAGCCAAAAAAACCCATCTTCATCTGTCATCTGCACGGGGCTCCGATCTTGGCGGTGTCCACCACGGCAGATCGTCCGCGATTGTCCTCTTAATTTCAAGGTTGGCCTTTTCCTGCTGCACATCACCGTTCGGACTTGATCTTCCCATTCGGGCAAGCGCCTTTGCATCAATATATTTCCTTGCAGCTTTCAACATGTATCAATTTCCTTAAATCTATCGTGTAGGATTCACTTTGTCGGGGGGAGGATGACCTGGTCATCTGCACAGATGCTAGTGGCATCGCTCTCTCCTCCCGCCATCCCCATGCTCGGTGAGATCTTGTCAGCGGCGTCAACAGTCATTGGAACATCGTCACTATGGAGGCAAAAGGAAATTGCATGGGCCCGGGACCACTTTCATTGCCTTAAATTTTTATTCGACCATTCCATTGTTTAGGGAAGGTCCAAGGGCATGAGGTCCCCGATGTCAACCTCACAAATGGAGAATGCCCACCCGGGTAAATAGGGTAAATTGTCCAAAGGGGATGGAGACAGCGAGTGCCACCACGATCGAGGATTTGTGGAATTGCAGAAGTGGGCATCTCCATCCGCACAAGAGGCCACTACGGCGTCGTCGGTGGATGCAGATACCCAGCCAAAAACTCCAACAAAATAGAAATAGAAACTAAAAATGATGGAGTCCAAAAACCCTTAAAAACCTTGGAATGACGGTATAGACGAGTCGTGATTGGATGAATGGTGGAGGAATTATAACTCCCATGCCAATGGTCGCAAAAGAATGAATACACGGGATACATGCCCGATACCGGACCCCCGGAGTCCCTGCTCCTCTCTCCTTCAACCAGCCTCTGGGGGTTTGTCCGTCATGGGTGGGTAGCAGCGAAGATCCACATCTACACTCTGGGTGATCTGAATGGTCGCACCGATCCACCACATTCCGTTTGTGTCTGTGAAGAGACGGCAGATAGTCGATAGCCGAGCTTGGCACCGTGGGATCGACCAATTGATTGACCGGCCCCCCCCCTAGGAGCTGACGCGTGCTTGTCCCGTCCAGGTGGGTGGTATTTTGTGTGGGAGTTTGGGGGTAGTTTGGACTATCAGCTGGTCATTGCCGGTTGACAAGGTCTACCAAGGCAATTCATCAAGGTACAAGCTTGGATATGTTGGGGGTCGTTCCACCAAGAAGAAGTTATTGGACTTGAATTTTAGGAATGGCGGTAATGGAGATTGATTCGAGCTGCTCTCACGTAATCTGTCGTTCACAGTATACATGAAAATCCATTTTCTATTTATATCAAAAGCGATCATTTCGACTCATTTGGAGGTGACAGCTGACGGACCAACTTCAAACAGACTAAACATCACCACAGGGCCCAATGATGCCAACAAATGCATCCGCAGAGTATAACACCTCCACCCAGTGCACTAAATCGATGAGCAGCCAGTCAATTCTCACGCCCGACCTTGGCATCAAGCCTATGACGTGAATGGCACCACGCTAGTCGCCCTCCCTCACCCTTTTCCAGTCCGGCCCTGGATCCCCGCAAACGCCCGTTGGCGTTAATCACCTACGGGTGGATTAGAGCCAGAAGAGCCCGAGAAAAGGCGCTAAGGCCCTAAAAGCCAAAGTCCAGTACGCGGTATCCATACTCCCGTACGGAGAAACTCACTAGTAACTCAGATCCCTGCGTGCGATCCTGGTGAGGCCCACAGTCGCCGCTAAGAACACAGCCACCCTCAGGATCAACGCTAGACGCCAACCTGAAACGTCCGGCGCATCTTGAAGGAAGGATTGAGTCTATTTGGGTTCTGGTCGACGTCCTTGAACTCCTCCATGGAGTATTTGCACAAGGAAAGATCCACCACTTTGGGCCGACCGCGTCGATTTGGGTACTGGATATAGTTTTCCATCTCCAAACCGTTCGAGCTGGGACAATTATTGGCCTTGGTTGGTTGCCTTTTTGGGACTTCCAGCTAGTCGATGTAATTCATCCTTGATATTGCGATCCCCTTAGGATTGCCTCCCGAGAACGATGTTTCTATATTCGACCTGAGGAATATGATTGCTCTGGATTTCTATTCCACTGTCCTGATCCCCGCTATCATTTAACTCCTCTTGAACACAGACACGGTTTAACACGGCGCGCCCTACCGCTTCTAGCAAGCCCGTCTCCTATTTTCCCCTGGGCCACGGAAGAACGTGTGGTTTCCCGTTATCTTCGTGACTTTCGAGATGAGCCGATTCAGTCAGCGGAGCCCCTCAGAGTTCGGGTGATCAAGTAGCTAGCTAACTCTGTTACTTGATAAACAAATTAGGTAACACACTACTCTGTAGTCAACGCCATTAGTTTGCCGATGTCATGGCGCGTGTGAGGGCCTTGCTGGATAGCCCCCGGATAGTTTTTTCCTAGAAAGACGAGATGGCTTTTCCGGTGGCTGCTGAATGACCCCGCCACCGAGGTTTAGTGCCATCTCCCCCGTTCCTGTGGGAAGGTTTCCTGTACGCCTCTTCTCCGCACGCCAAACCACTAGTAACTGTAGTCATTGTGCCTAGTGACAATCCGTACTTTGCAGAACTTACGGTGTGCGCTGTCCAACGGCTGAACCCGAACTCAGATTTTGATTCTGGGTGTGAAATCCAGTTGGCCTCGTTCCCCCCTCCTTCAACCTCTTCGACGTCACTCGTCCCTTCTTGCTATCAAAAATGACTCTCCTCGTTCTCCTCGTTTCTGTTGAGCCAAAGCTGCCGTGGACAACACTGAGCGTGCAAGATGTGGAATGCTATTGATCTTGGCATATGTCACGAACCTAACCCCTTTGGGAGCTAGCCGATGTCAGCCCCAGCGTCTTGAAGGGGCATATCACAGGATGTCCTGCACAGTTGACACCTGCTGGAAGCAAATCACAGTGGTGGGACTGTGAGAAGGAGGGCGATCGGCCGGGAAAAGCACTTTCCCCCTCGCCGCTAAATTGACGCGAACGACTCGGGGTTGGGACCAGCGCATAGCGGTTCTGAATCACGGTCCCCTCGATCATGGTTTAGTCGCTGCAGGGTCTCGAGTCCCCCTTGCGAGGAGTCTACGCATCCCAACAGCAATATGACTAGCAAGTACAGTTCTGAGGAGGGGGGTCAAAGAAGTACAGGGCACAACGTAATCGAGTACTCGCGCAGTACCGACATGAACTGATGTTACTTGCGCCCGTCACCCAGTAGCGTCGGAGCACTGCGGACAACCTATATGCTAGAGCTCAATTGAACACACTGCATTGCAGGAGCATTGTTGACCTGGTTCCAATCATCTTCCAGCATCCAATGCACAACCCTTTCTCTCCAACCTCCCTGATCCCTGTCTCTGCCTCTCTTGCGCACTCCGATCCGAGTCAATCGCATGATTGGCTCAACGCACGAGATTTCCCTTCCGAGTTTCTCACATGAATCCGCGGTATCTCGCATGCTCGACAGGTACGTCCGGCTTGACGCGTTCCTGATCGGTCACTGTAATCATGTACTATATGTATCTTCCAATCAAATGCCCGGAGAGGCCAATCCGCGACAATGGTCCTGATCTTGCTGGCTGCATCTTCTCAAGTCCCCTCCGTCTCGCCTCACTGTCAAGGGCCCCCTTGTGAATGCCCTTGCAAGTAAGTACTCTGCGATGCGCAAATGAGCCATGATAAGTCTCCATCTTCTAGAATGCAAAGAATGAGGGAAATCGTGATACGTCCCAAAAGGCTGTCCGCAAAAGTACTGGCGTGTGCCTCTGCTATCAGAGTGGAGTTCGTTATCCACCATCCACCCCATCTTGGCGTTCATTCTCTGCATGTGCCACCAGCGCCTCCACGATCTCTGAAAGGGGGATCCCCTTGCCGCCTTTCAGGTTGGGTTTCTTGTGATCTTGGCAACGAGTCAGCGAAAAGCCCAAAAAATTTCGTGGGAGTCAGTTCTTCCAGAGAGCCACTTCTCAGCCGTGTCCGCCACCGACCCAAGAACTCCCGGGACCAGCAGTATCACGTCCAAAAGCAAAAGAAAAAAAAAAGATCAAAGCCCAAAACTCTAAAATGGGATCTTCCCTCCCCAGCATGTCCCCATCGACGGGACAATGGACCCTGAAAATCCACCATGCCAATCTCAGTAGATGTATAAGCACACTAAGTGAAAAGGGGGCGCCCGCCATGGCGCCGCGATTGTGGGAGAGATGGAGACCGCCATCTCATTTATCCAGTCATAAATCATTTCGGGAACGAGTGCCGCTCTTATCTCTGGGTCTGTGTGTATGGTGGTTGATGGTCTGCTCCTGTCAGAACTCCAGAATTGAACATTGACCAAGCTCGGGAGAGGTGTACCTGGCACCGAACCGTGCTCCATCTTCATCTCCATCTCCATTCCCTGGTCCACTTGTGTTTGGAAACAGTGAACTCAGGGGGAGGCTGTGTAGACCGTGGTGTGGATGTGCTTGACATACTCTTGATACCGGGAGTGAGGAACGACGGATTCCTTGATTTTCTTCATCTTATTTCAATTCGGTTTCTACGTCAAGGAGCTTTGATAGTAGCACGGTATCTATACATTTTCCACTCGATGGAAACCCTGTGCACAATACCACGTTCAAAGTACCACGACTTGGCCTATGCAGGGTAACACAAGCCACTGTCAAGCAAATCAAGTTGATGCTTTTGTAGTCGTTGCATGAGTTCTCGAAGAGGCAAAATCCAAGATTGAAAAATGCCCACGATACAGAGAGAGCATCCGCGCTCCACAGAACAGAGGTCCCTTGACTTGGAACTTTTCACCTGAATTGCAATACTTCCTGGCTATTGGCTGGACAGACGATCCAGCGAATATTTTGAAATGATTACCAGATTTGCCAGATTCCCCACATTGAAAAGAAGCACCCTCGACGTCCCCTTTGATGCAGAGCTTACGCGGCCACATCCTGTGCCAAGCCCATCCCACGGTAAGCTTAGGCATTTTGGCGCCTCTTGGCACTGCGATGAGTGGATACGATGGGCTCCATCCCCTCCATCCCTCCTTCTCTCCATCTGGGTGGGAGCTGTGAGCCACTGAGCACAGCGCTCTGCGCATGTACGGAGTAGACACTAGCAACTGCGTTGCTGGGACTCTGCGTTTGACCTCGATCATCTGGTAGAGAGAAAACCTAAATGAGAAAAAAAATCTTGCCTGCGAGTGGGAAAAATAATAGATCATAACCAATGGACAAGAAATGGAGTTTTCGTGTTTCTTGGCTTTCAACGAGTCATCAGTTCCATATTCTCTTTCTGGACGTACTCCTTTTTCGCGGTGTTTTCCTCCTATCTGCGTGCCCGAGCGTGGCAAAAGGCGACGCAGTACGGAAGTACAGAAGAGAACAACGGGGAAAAGGGGAAGCGGTTGAGTAGAAGCCCGTCCCCTGTTCGTTGAAGGATCTCCATGTTTCCAACTTGGCTTCTATGGCGTAGAAATTCAATCAACTACTCCGTGCCTTATCCGGCCCTCTTCGAGCTCGATTGTTCAACGTTGATATATGCTTTGATATTTTCCGAACATCCTTCTCTGCAGAGGTCAACCCCAGGTTCTACCTCCCAGGACAGGAAGAAGATAGTCGTGATTGACAGTGATGAGCAGCGATTGACAGCCATCAAAGAGCGATCACTAACCCAATCGCCCCCTGTCACCCATGCTTGGCCGTGGAGGATCGGAGGCGCTGTGATCGACTGGGAGGCGTTCCGGGCTTGAGTAGTTAAAACGCCCTTTTTGGGGGGGAATCGTACTGTGGGCAGATTCGAGATCGATGTGACCGGGATGTAATGAGGGCACATCTGATAGTGCGCCATCTGGAGCAATTAATCGATTTTCCCACTGCAACTAGAGACTGGACAGGCCCACTTGGTCCTCTGTTTCTCTTGGCCGACTATTGAATCGATTTTTGATTCCACCAGAGGCATTTCTCACCACCTCTGACCCTACTATTGATCCAAATGGAAGTCTGCATGTGGTTATTGTTGGTGGCGCTTGCACTCGGACCGCCTCGTCATCGTCATGAAGGGTGAGAGGGGTCGGTGCCGGGTGTAGACCCAAGTGAGACAGACATTGGACAGTTCTGGAGAGATGACCCTTGGTTATTTTATATAATGATTTACTGGACAAACTATTGACCTCAGTGAGGGTAGTAACTATTGCCTAGGACTTTGTTCTGACACGGGATGATTCGTGCTCATTTTGGAAATGAAATAATAAATTCCCTAGTACCTAGCGACTTTTGAAATCTTTGATGTACAGTAACCACGCCAAAACGTCCGCTCGTCCCTGCATGAGAAATGGAACGAAGAAAAAAAAAAGAACAAAGTAAAATGGCAAATGGCGCCGGCTTGTAAAACACAGAATGATCGTCTGAAAAAGAGTCAGATACTTATGCATGGAGAGAAAGAAGCAGACTCAGAATTACACAATCGCCCTCAGACGATAATATCAAGCTCGGAACGGTCGAGCCCATCGGCCTTCAAGTCTGGATAGTAAGGAACCATCGCATCCGCACCCTGGACATAGGCGTCGTTGTATAGGCGCCAGTAAGGCGTGCGCACCTTCCGAGCCGGGTGGAACAGACCTGCCCAGACGTAGTTCATGACAGTGCCTGTGCCGACGGCCATACGAATGGCGTCGATGGCTTCAATGATTCGATCGATGACGTGAGGGCTAGTTTCGAAGATGTTGGGGAATACTAGGTTGAGGAGATGGACCATGGCATCTTCGCAACCCAGACCAACAACGCCGAGCGCGATGTGCTTGACAACGCTGGCCGCAGTCTGTCGGTGAACCTGGTCACGGTCGATGAGGGCATCCTCAAGCAGAGGAGTGACAGCGTAGACGTAATCTTTGGCCATCTCACCGATGTATTCAAATAGGAAAGACATGGCCTTGAGCACACCGTTCTGCACGTTGAGCTCCGGGACACGGTACTCGTTCATCAAGGCCGGTAGCACAGTGAAGGGAGCGCAAGTTTCAGCCACAATAGCGATGGCGACAGCCGTACAAACACGGGACTGGCGTTCCTGTACACGCAAGTTGTTCAAGAGGGTGGCCAGGACATCCTGGGGACCGATGGCCTTGGCGATAAAACCGAATGTGTTGTTGGCCGCACGACGAATGCCCTTCTTGTGAGCCTTGAGCATATCCAGCAATTCGAAGCAGATACGCATCCACTCACGGGCATTAACGGACTCAGGGCCACGGTCTGCGATACGGCCAACGAGATCGATAGTGTTTTCCTGCACCTTCTCGTGACGGTTACGCAAGATAGGCGTGAGACGGGGCAGAAGATCTCGAATAGGCGGTTGCATCTGGTTAATACCCACAACAGTCACAATGGACCGCAGGGCACCCAAGATCGAACCCAACACCTCCGGGTATTCTTCACCCAAGTATTCGTAAAGGACAATACCGAGCTTGCCCATGAGAGCATCTTCGCCACACTGCTTCATGACCATTGCAATGCGAGAGATCAGATCAGCGGCCTGCTGACGAACGGTAGCAGACTTATTGTTGAGACGCCAGAGGATGGTGGACACGATCTGTGGAAGGTATGGCTTGCATCGAGTGCTGAGGGCATTAACCACAGTACCGAAGCCATTCAGGATGATTATATCCTCGATACTCTGCTCTTGGAAAGCAAACAAGACACCATCAATCAACCGTTCCTCCAATCGCTCTGAAATATCAGCCGCACCAAGAGAGGCAACTAGCTTCTCGATGGTTTCCACAGTCATCTTGCGGTACGGCTCACTCTCGTCTTTCAGGTTGTTGACGATACGCTCGAGAATTTCACCGACGCCGACCTTCTGGCCAAGATCAACAGTCGTGTCGACGACCTGGCGGTAGTTTCTGCGATCCAACGCCATACGTCGGACCCAGAAACTCTTGAAGAAGTCGGCCAAGACATGCTCCTTGAGATAGTTGGCAGTCACACCATCGGTGCTGGAGCACTGCGAAACCACCTTGAGAACCACCTTCTTCATTTCTTCGTCCGGGGAAGAGAATTCACGCAGAAGAATCTCCATGATTTGACTGGTATAGTAATTGGCGTACTCCTCATCCATGAGCGGAATAATGTAGCCAACAGCCTTTAGAAAGGCGGCGAGACCCTTACCACGCTGTTTGCGGGCACCAGTCCAGAGCGGGTTCAGGATCTCGTCAAAGCTTTCGATACCGTAGGGGTTAGCAGCTTCAGCCAATGCAGCCACAGCCAACGCAGTGACAGTTCGAACCTTGGCCTGCTCATCGCTGAGATTGTCTGCAATGCAATCGACAAGGCCCCTGAGATGGGGAAGAATGGCACAACCCATCAGGATAGGGATTTGTTGGACGATCTTCACACCAGTGTGACGAGCTTGCCAGGACTTCTTACTGCGGCAGACGGCGCGGAGGAATGGGAGAAGGGCTGGGATGCCCAGAGCAGAAGCCACGACGGCGAACGCGCGTGCTGTGGTGTTTCGTACATACTCGTCAACGTGGTCAATATCGGGACGCATGGTACTGATCATGGTCGCGAGACCAGCGGCCTTGGAGAGGTTGGAGATAATTTCCCGACCTTCGACGCGAGCATAGTAGTCTTGATCAATAAGCAATGGCTCAATGACGACTAGAATTTTGTGAACATAGGGACGGACCAGGTCGTCCAGCTTGTAGAGGACTCGGTCAATGACCTTGACCAGCAAGTGACGTTCCTGATCCTCCAATGACTTCTCCATGAGTAAAGGGAGAATCTGGTTGAAAAGAGCTCCTGCTCCAAAGTTCCGCGCATTGTCCGTAAGCTGACGCAACGCGGTCTTTCGCATGGGAGGTGTGCCGTTCTTGACTTTGAGCAGCAACCTCATGATCTTGCGCTCCTTCATTTCCTCGACAGTCATGGTGCTTTCATCCCCAGCCTCCATAAGCTTTCCGAAGTATGCCATATCCTCCGGCTTGAAAAATTGCAAGTCGCCAACACCAGGAATATCGGTTGGGAGCTCTTTGCCCATAGATCGAATGCTCTCGGGTTCCTGCATCATGAATCCACCAACACCAGCTGCACCAGGCATAGGCGCCGGAGTCGCCATCATTTTACGTGCAGGGTTTCTAATTGGGGCGTATCCTGGAGGAGGCTCCAGAATCTTATATCCTTCAGTTGGTAGCATCATGTCGAGTTCCTCGTCAGTCCAATCTCCAGGGCGGACAGCTACGTCGATTCCAAAACCAGGTGTCGCGGCCGCACCTCCTTGAGACGGGTGCATAGGAGTGGCAAGACCCGGCTGGCCAACGGGGGTGGCCGCAGGTGCCAGATCCCATCTCGATCGGCGCTTGGGTTCTTCGGCCGCGCCAGGGGCAGGGGTTTCGTCCCATCGGGATCGCTTCACCTTCGTCTCCGCAGGTTTGGTCTCTTCCGATGTTCCGTTTTCCTCTGCACCCACGTCCCAGCGCTTCTTTCGCTTCTTACCGGTTGCTTCAGTGGTAGCACCAGCGTCAGGCATCACCTCGTCACCCTCCGTGTTCTTCAGGGTAGCTTGGTGTTCCGGAACCGCAACATCTTTGCCCTGCTCTCGCTTCTCGGCGATCAGCTTATTGACACGCTCCTCTTCCTTCTCGAGTTCACGAAGGGCCATAACCTCTCGGTATGTCTGGCCATCTCCCTCCTTCACGTTGTCTTGGGCGCCGGCAGCGAAAGGGTCGGCGCGCGTGGGGGTTAAAGGACCGCGGTTGAACCGGCGTTTCTGGTAGTCAGATTCCCGATCAGCAATACGGGCGGCCTTCTCACGGCCTAGCAAAATGTCTTCTTCCTCCACTCCGTTTCCATGTGCCATCTCATCGATCTGGCTTCTGGTTGCAGTGTACTGGCCGACCAAGCGATGGCCGCCATTCGCATCCTCCATATCCTCATCTTCATCATCGCCGTTCACAGCAATAGATGTATCGTAGCCAGCGAACTTGTCCGGTCCGTTCCGATCGTACAAAGTCGTGTCGAAGGATTCAGTCAGGGAGGCCTTGGTCGAGTTGTCAGTGCGCTGACTAGATGAATCGAAGGTCCTAGAACCTTTTTTGCTAGCGGCAGCAGCGTTGCGCTCGGCTTGAAGCCGCCGGACAGCTTCGATATCGGCTGTGGGAGTCATCAGTAACAGGTCAGTGACAGTAGTCGAAGGGTGCTCACCGTCAGACATGGTGAAGTTAGGTCAAGCCCAGATTGACTGTATGATCGCACAAAGTTGGTAGCAATAGCTACATTCGGATCAGCGACCGTTGGAACGGCAGCATTGATGATGGATAGCTGTCACGCTGAAGGCTTGCGATACGTGCAAATTGCACGACGCCAACGAAGTCGCGCTAGCGGGATGACTAAGTTTGTGTCACGTGACAAACATCTCTGGACCTGGCCATGACCTTCTGTCCGGTTCATATCCAAGAAATGACCTAATCAGAGTGACGAATGAGGGTTCCCTGGACTGGGTTCTATTTTAGGTGCTCTCAGATTCAAAAACTTACTTGGCTAAACACTATGCATGGAGTGGAGCGGAGGATTGGATAGTGGGGAAACAAGATTATCTCACGACGAGACTAGGTGCTATCAGGGCGCTTACATTCTATTTATGTCATACAAACACTGTATCAGAAGGGCACCATTCAAACCTTACTACAATCATCATCTGTGTCCCCTAAAAACTGAACTTGAGAGTGGTCGTGGAGCATGACCTCCGACATCTTGTAGAGGGCAGGAAGCCGTTTACACCAACTGTTTGCATGGCAATAGCAGTCCTTATGAAAACATCGAGAAGGCCTTATGGAACAGAGTGTGGAGAGCCACGCGGTAATTAGCAGCAACGATACTCACTCATTATGTGTCTACATAGATTGTGGATTTCTGGCTATTGATATTTTCGTGAACATCTGCATGCCGTACTAACCGCCGGCACTATGACCGGGATGTAACGTGAACCACGCTTTGCATGGTGGGTAACATGATCTCGGGCTTACATTGGTTGTAAGTAGTGAGAAACGAGATCCTTCTCTGTTGCTGTGACCTCCGTGCTGCCCCAATGCTCGCCCTCTCAATGCGAGGGATGCTGACGACGATTCAATTCTCGTATCGAGATTTTCCTAGCTGCAGAAATGCCAGATCAGTACATAAGTAGAATGTAGTTCCATATGGTAACAGACAACTTTGTTCCCAAGTAGCCTTGCTGAGCCCCGTAATTTTTGAACATTGTAGGGAGCCTATAAGCTATTAGAACTAGCAGAAAGTGTTGGCTGGCGTTGGCTTTGCAGTGTGCCTTGCGGCGAGATTCCAAGAAAACCCGTCCTTCATCAAAGAAACTTTCTTTGTCACTAGTCGACAAACAACACGGATGGTTTCACTTAATAGATCAGAAGACTATCGCTATTTCTGATCCTGTACAGCTGCCATATTTTTCGCTTTTCACCTGCGCTCAAGTCACTTCAGAGCTTTTTCCTTCACAAAACCTTCATCCTCGATTCTCGGACCAAGCGGCACTACAGGCTGTCAAAGCCAACTTTTCATCATGAGAATCATTGCCGCCTTGATCTTTCTCCCGGCGACGATGTTGATTGATGCCGCATCAGTCCTTCCGAGTCCACTGAGACTCGCGACCACATTCTCACGCATATCCGACGAGCTCGACCACATCAGTTTGGGAAACTGCTCTTTAGTTAACATCGACCTTCCACTAAGTGAGACCAAAGTCAAACTCCCGGGACCATCCCCCGGCCTGGATCTCAAATACGTCGCTCTGGGTCGTGGAACACAAAATTACTCGTGTCTGGCCGCGACAGACTCCCATGAACCCCGCGACACCAGCAAGCCTGTTGCAACCGGTGCGGCAGCGACACTGTTTGATGCCTCCTGTATTGCATCAAGTTCTATTTCTCTTCTTCATGAGCTTCCTGTTGTCATTGGACGTGCTCCTATCGGCTCTCTGGCTCTTCTGGTAGAGCTTCTGAGCTATACGACGAACAGCTCGGATCTCATCATTGGCGAACACTACTTCAATGCCGCTGGAGATCCGTTCTTCAACCTGGGATTGAGTGGCTCTGACTCTTGGATTATTAGCAAGAAGGATGCTTCCGTGACGGCACCGAAGAGAGTGAGCCACGTAGCTGGTGATACTGGAGCTGAAGATGTGGCCTGGCTGAAGCTTGGCTTCAAGGATGGTCATGGTCTCAAGGTAAGCAGGAAACAAATTCTTGTGAACTTCATTGCAAATGAAACTCTCTGACACTACTTCAGGAGGTCTATAGAGTGGTGACGTACGAAGGCTCTGCTCCGTCCACTTGTGCTGGGCAGAAAGAGACGATTCTGGTTGATTATGCCGCAGAGTATTGGTTCTATGGATGATAGACAGTACTCAGGCTGAGATTAGTTCTCTAGTTGTGTGGTATTTGGACTTAGTTCTATGCTACCAAAGCCTAATGTTTACCACATGACGCATGATACATGCTTAAATAAAGATTTACAAAAAGAACCATGTAGTAGCATAATAGTAGTATGACTACCTGGACCTTCTTACAAAGATGCTTTCTCCAAGACGCAAAATTAAATTCACTGAGCATCTGTGACTAAATATGATTGTAACAGTTGATCTTCATTCCTAGATTAGTTTCTGGCTAAGAATCGGGAACATGACTAACGTAATGATGGCTTAAGGGTGACGGCATCTGACTTGTACCCTGAAATTTTTGAAATTTGAAGGAAGTATACAGAGCCAGATCTGTAATAGTACAGAGTCATATTTCTACCTTTCCTACCTTGTCCATCCTATAACATTGATGGCTTACAAAGTTTCATAACTTCCAACCTCTCGCAGGTTTCATGCAGGACCGAATCGACTCGATCAGGTAAAGGTTTGACCTTAAAATACTCGGCAAGCCAGAGCTTTTGAGCATTGATCCTGACCAGCAGGAAGATGCTCGTCAGTCAACGAATCATGCAGGAGTGGAATATTCATGGCTTCACTGCCAGAGGAAGCTGGTTCAGCAGAATATGATGCCGTTAGCGGGTGGTGATTACATGTGTACTCAACAGCTTGGGAGAGACATTCGCACCCTCCCGCAAACTAGATGATCAGATAAATCAGTCGTGGAAGCATTTGAGTTCTTTCCCAAGGTTTGGATGATTTTTTGCAGAAGCGGTCGCCTTCCACAAGCTGGTGAATACGCATCCAATCACCAACTAATCAGGCAGGTTGATATCTTGGGGTAGTTTATCTCAGCCATACCTGGAATCTTCCTTGACTATAACCCGTCGAAGAAGCTAGATACTTACCATCATCCGAGGTTCCATCCATCAGCACTCGTTGATGGCTCCAGGACTTACCAAAAGTTCTTCCTCGATATTCTGCCTCAGGCAAGAATAAGTGGCGCGACAGGAAGCCCAATGTGGCGCAGTGCATGCAGCATCCTCCGCTTCCAACATGGAAGCCAGCGTGTTTTCAGCTATACCTGGTCCGATAGCTGTCAATAATGACTCAAGTGGCTACCGGAATAGCGCAACTCTTTTGTTGGAACTTGGGCCCAAGCTTTAGCTTCCAGTTGGGGTTATGTGGCGTTGTTCGGAGAATAATTCTGTACATGTTAGTGGCGGCTACAATCGGTGACTTTACTCTTTAGCCTGAAGCTGTGATTGGAAGTCATACTGTATTTGTGACATATGGCTATCTGCGAGCCTCCTCGATTTGTTGACACCGACAAGTCAGATATCTTTACGTGTTAATGAGTTCACCACTCGGAGCCCCCGGTGGACATGTTGTGGCCTCCGGCATTGAAAACCTAACACGGGGTACACTCCAGCCAATCCTGTAGCACGGATGAAAACCCAACAATTGAGGTAAGGAGGGAGTATCTGGTCTCTTGAGTTCGTTCCAAGCCAAAGAAAGATACTTGTCAACAGCCAAGTAGTGATTTTGTCCCATGCTCAATTGATGCCTCAGGTGTCAGTTATCTGTCATAATACTCACGTGACTTTAATCATGGCTAACGCGACGCTGCCTCCAGGGCGCGCGCCATCGCCCATGGCCCAGGCATCATCTTCAATTCTATCCGGAAACTGCCTGCGAAGCTTTCGCGCTATGATTGCTGGTCACTACTGATATTCATTCTTCCTTTCCCAACTTACAAATCGATCGGTCGTTCCCTCCGCGCATCATCCAATCTCATCGCAACTCGCGCTCCCGCACATCCCCGACTACCAACTACAAGATGGCGACCGACTACAGCAAGAAGACCAATGCCGAGCTGGTCGAGATCCTGAAGCTACGATCGCTTCCCCACACCGGCAAGAAGGCCGACCTGGTCGCCCGTATCCAGCAGGACGACGAGTCTAAGTCCGCGGAAGCTGCTCCAGCTGCTGCTCCCGCTGCTACCGAGACTGCCAAACCCGACGCTGTCGCTGAGGATGTCATCGACTGGGATGATGATGTTCCTGCCGAAACTGCAAAACCCTCTACAGAGGCTTCCGCGACTGCCATTGCTGCTGGCGGCAAGGGCCCGGTGGCCAACCCCGTTGCCGTCCCGAATCAGAAGCTCGATATCGATCCCGCTACGACCAACGACTTAAAGGTGGAATCAGCTGGCGGCGTCGATCCTGCAGCTGCACCCGAGGCTGCGACTGCTGAAGCTGAGGCGAAGCCCGCTGTGGATTACACCCGGGGTCTCCCCGCGTCCGAGCTGGAGGCGGAATTGGCAAAGCGCAAGAAGCGCGCTGAGAAGTTCGGCATTGTTGAGGACGACGAAACCGCCCGCAAGGAGGCTGAGAAGCAGCTAGAGCGGGCCAAGCGCTTTGGCACTGGAGCTGCAGCCGAGACCAGCACTAGTGTTGGTGTCAAGGGTCTTGACGAGGCTCTTCCCGATGAGCGCTCTCGCAAGCGAGGCCGTAACGAGCAGGGTGGTCGGGGAGGCAAGCGACGTGATGTCGGCCGTAATCGCAACCGCCGTGGAGATGGTAACCAGAACCGCAATGGTGGTGGGAACACTGGGAACACTGGGAATAGCGCGCAAAGCGGACCGAGCACGCAGCAGAAGAACTGGGCTGAGAAGGACCGTTTGGCCATGGAAGCTCGCAAGAAGCGGTTTGCGGCCGCGAACTAACTTGCTGTCACTTCCTTGTCTCGCTACTGCAGTTATTTTAGTGTTTTACATATTCGGGTGTTTTGCAGGGCGTTTGTAACGATACGAAATTAAGGAAATTTGAAGGGTCAACCCATCAAACCGCAGATCGAAATATTTTGTATCATTTTGTATAAGAATGATGGTATACCAACGAGCACGTCAAGCAAGTTGTGTTGCTACAAGTAGTGTATGCTATGATCTTGGCTTGGATTAGATCATGTAGGATAAGATCGTAATGCGTTGTGTCAATTGTCAAGATAGCAAAGATACGCGCCCATTTATCTCCTATCATCTCTCAACCTATTCTGAAACGTTCGAAACACTTCCTTCATAAGTGCAAAGCATCGAAGGAGGGCCTCACTCTCGAGGACATCCACTCGCGTGCAGTCAGCTGAATTGTGCATTAGCCTCTCGTTCCTGCAGCACCCACGCTGACCAGTCCGGCTTCACAACGGGACTCCCCAACTGGCCTGGCCCCTCCAGATCGGCACGTCTACACGGGATCGACGAACTCACCCTTCGTCCAAATTACATACCAGGACCTCCCGTCCGAGTATTGGATCCGGTCATAGCTTGTCGCACCGGGGACGACGGCTCGCTCACCGTTGCAACGCCCAGACTTGGAACCTCATTCGCCAATGCGGGGAGCCCATCACGCCGTTTTACCGCCAGGACCCACTTGGATCCAGGTGTTTCTAGCGAATCTCAGCCCAGTGCTGCTGTTTTTAGAGTGTGGCTTCCTGGGCTTGGTCCAGTCAAGGCGGCAAAGATGTCAATGAGTGCAGTGAACGCCTTTCTTGTTGGGATTGTTTGGTAGAGTACGGCTTTGAACGGACCCAACCCCGCTGCAGCGGTCCTAAACGGGATTCATCCACGGATTTGGAGACGAGGTTATACGATTCATTCCTATGCCTTGAGGCCTTGATGGTCAATTGGTCGTCTAACAATGAAGATGATGATTTTACGAATCTTCCAGGAAAGAGAATGGACCCCACTGTGGCTTTTGGGGGCGATCGGCCTTTTTGTCCTAAGTCAGGTTGTCGGAGATTTGGGGACGAGCAGAGTCAAAAGTTGGTTCAACGCTCGAGGCTCGGGACGGCCCTTTCACTGTACCACAGTTCACACATAGGCTTGATAGATCTATTTTCTCTGCTGGAAACAAGACAGGTTGGATTGTAACCACCGATAATCCAGGAAAAGGATGATGACTTACCAGACAAAGAGCAGCTGCTGCATTTCATGGCATCGCAGAGCTGGGTCTCATGATACATGACGACATCTACTTCGGCACTGTATGGCCTCTTCACAGGCGCACGTTGGTAAATTCTCCGAGCCCTGAGGAGAAACGAGACGTACCTCGCACGTTGACCAATTGTTCCCCGGCTAATGTACTGTACAGTATGTACTCCGGACACAGCAAATCAAACCAGACCTGGAGTAGCCCGCAAGCCCCCACAAAGCAAAATCCATAGAACTTGCTTTTGGGGAGGATCGACGGTGCAGTCAGATCGGGTTCGGCGTCCCCGATCGATGAGTTGTCAACGAGGCGAGGCAGACGCAGACGCGGTGTACCTCGTTCCTGACCGGATCATCGTGTAGAGAGTAGAGCCAGCCAAGGACATTATTCAGCTTGCGTGTCCGAGATGGATTGCAGGCTGTAGTTTCCGGGAGTCCATACTGGGTCGTAGGTGGTTTGTTAGGCGGATGGATGGAGCCGCCCATTTGGACGCCACTCGCGAAACTGCACCCTGTCATGCTGTATCCACATTCTCCTGACCATTCCCATCGTCAGTGCTTCAGGTGATTTGAGTCTGCCTAGGCACTGGGCAACCACTGCTGATAGCCATTCCGGTGGATTTCTGACCAACGATAGGAGTGACCATCCACGCAAAATCGCAGTCGCTCGAATAGGCTGGACCCAGTTTCCCCTCCAGGCGGGCCTCCGTGCGCCAATTCGGGTTCTCACTGGACTCGCTGGATTTCCACAGTGCTCCGTCCTTCGAACGTCCCTATCATGATAGAAGCTAAACAAGATTTAACTTTGTGAGACAAATTGAGAGCCGGTAGTTTTCACTGCACGATTCAGCGGCACACGGCTACCTGCTTGTCCACAGGGCCCTGGCGCCCACGCAGTCTCGACTCATCACAGCCGTAGTCACAATCTCGGTGCCCAATGACCATCCAGATTGGGGGTCTTCTCCTGTCTACGACCGGAACTGCCGTCTCGATCGCACAATCCGCTCATCCCACTCAGGGTATGTTATATCGCCGGAGCAGACTAGAGGGCGGTTTTTGGTGGGTTTGAACCACCCCCACTTGGTGGAAGGGGAGAAAGGCGAGTCAGCAACATACATAACGTGATCGAGAGGTTTCTACAGGGCATTCCCCGACTCTTTTCTTGCGCATCCTGGGACTACACACGTTCAATACCCTCATTTTTTTTCTTGATTCTCTCTGATTCCGCTCTTTGCCTGATTGAGGCTCGAAAAAGTATTATTTATCCTCTGACGTGGCCGACCACTGTGGGAAATCCAGAAAATTCGGTGCCACATTGCTCCAGACTGTGGCGAAGCAGCTGCAGCTTCTGGCGTGGCCGATCATCCTGCTAAAGTCGGTCAATATCCATTTTCTATCTTTTATCTGCCTGACGTCTGCGACTTTTTTGGTGGTTCTGTGTCTCATGCTTAATGACCTTTTGCAGATAATATTGTTTAATTGATCTGGTTTGATTCTATATCTGTGTTGCATTTGTTGATATCCTGGACTTTCCACTTCAACTATATCACTACTACACCTTCTTTCTGTCGTCACCACTTCGCACATATTCATACTCTCAAGCCTCGAAAAGTGTACTGGAAGAGCCCCTCGAGAGTAATGTGTTGAACCTTGTATGTCCATCTCCAACCTAGTTGATCGGCTACTCGATTTGTCGAGACTCACGAAACCAGGTATCATCTTAGCGCCGTTGCTTTCTACTTGCTTCGCGTACGCTCGCGATGACTACAATCCTGCAGCTCACAAGCCTTTCACTTCATTTACTGTCTCAAAATTGGAGCGGGGACCTCCTGACAGTGTCGCACCATGTCGTCGTACAATATGGGTGGCCGTCGTATGCCACCGAATGATCCTTTCCCTCCTGCACTTGCATTACAGCCTGAGCCAACCCAGTCAATACCCGCCCACCCCCAACGGCTTCCTCGGTCTCAACTGGCAAGGCCATCCATCTATACAACAAGAACGGGTCGGGCAGCTTCTCTGTCAGCTGCAGAAGACTCCCGCTCTATCACAGCTTTGCCCCAAGTGCCCTATCAGCTGTCGAACCATGTGAATCGGCTATCACTGTTACCACGTCCAAGTACGGGCGGCACAGTATCATCCCCATCTCCTGCATCGACTGTATCGCCTCACACCCCAGCCTCATCAGTTCCTTCATCTCTATCTGCCTCTGATCTGACGACCCCGTCGCCATTTACACCAAGCTATCAAGCTCCACCGGCCAACCCGCCCAAACGAGCACGCAATGTTCTCCGCAGAAGGGCACCAACAATAGGAAGACATGTGGAACAAGACCAATCTCAGAAGCTTAGTCTGGTTATTCCATCGGCCGTTCAGCCTGTCGACTCGAGGGGGCCAAGACTGCCCAATCTTCCAGATACCTATTCTGCGGAGGCTTTATCATTGTCCCAAAGTGCGTCGGATAGGATGGAGAACAGTGCAGTGGACACTCCAAAGATCCAGGAGCCAGTAGAACTGGCCAGCCTCCGGACTACTGTCGACACCCAGAACCTACCGCCGCCTCCTGTTGCTCACTATCCCTCTGCGAGTACGCCATCAACTCGTCACTCCGAGTCTCCGGGTATGTGGAGCCGGGGCTCAACCCCAACCTCATTATCATCTTACTCCCCAGGAATCATACACTCGTCCAAGATCGCACGCATGAGACAACCAAGCCCGTCTCAGGCGCGACTGCCATTTTTCTCGTCACCCTCTGTCCAGGCAAGTCCTCAAAGTGCCATGAGCGAAAAATCGGAACCCAAATTTCAAAGATCAGGACTACCAAAGAGATCACCTGCGCTGGGATCTGCTACGATTCCAAGTGGTAAGAGTCCATCCAAGGACACGACCACCCTAGGCAATATCCGAGGTCCTCCGCATAGCCCGCCACCAAGGAAATCATCCATCAACTTTAGTCCACCCAGAGATGCCCCTTCTAAGAACCCGGATATAGATGTCGACCAAGCCAGGAAGGAAGTCGAAGAGGCAGAGCGGGAGCTTCTCAATTCGCAGAGACCAAGAGCTCCATCAATTTCCGAGATGAGTGTGCCTAAAATCCCGAAAACACCACCGCGACCAAGCCGAGAAGGCACGCATCGGTTGGACCTGGAAACGTCCCCTGTTATTCAAAGCAACCTGCCTTATCTTAGATCGACTGGTCACAAGCGGCGTGAGTCTATGGAGAGGAAGCGGATTGCACAAGCTCCATCTGTGGTAGCCCCAACAGACCCATTGTCATCTAAGGATCTGTCTCGAATTCCCTCTCGAGAGGCAGGATCTCCAGTACTGGCGCGGAAATCGCCTAAAACCTTGACTAAAGAGCCACCAAAGGAGAAAGTCGACCCGAAGAAACCTGCCGCGCAGAAGAAATTTGGTCTGTTCTCGAAAAAGTCAAAGCCAGAACTTGATACTGCCTCTGATGATCAAGCTCGACCGACGAGAAAGGGACCAGCCGCAGGAACCGGCCATGAAGGATATGGAAAGTATTCCCAGCGCGGTAGGAAATCAAGTGCCAGCAGTGCCAGCGGAGTCAGGACGCGATCAACCAGTACGACACGAAGCACACCCCGTTCGGTCGCAAGCAGCAAAGGGAGCATGTCATCCAGTCGGCCGGATCTCGACCTGGACGATTTTCTCGCAGCTCGACTGGAGCCTGTTTTCATCAGCGGTGGAGGCATGGATGGTGCGACTCTTTCGCGAACCGTCAGTGAACAGAGCATCAGCAGCATGAGCGTGACGTCTTCAAATCTGCCTCGCCCGACACCACTCACATCTTCCACGGTCCAATCAACGGAGTCATTGGCAACTTCTACTGGGACTTTTGGTGACGGCCCTCGCAGCGAGTCGACCACTAGCCTGGGGCCAAGAAGGAGCAGAAGCCCAGAAAAGAACGAGACACCTGCGAATCGTCAACAAACAAAGTCTCGCATGCCAGTCCCCAAGGGCAAGAAAATTGGATTATATGCCAATTCAAATGCTGCCAGAACCAGCACGTCATTATCCAGCAATACTTCCAGCACGGTTGTCCCGCAGAGATCCAAAGCCACACCGACTGCCACAACAAAACAGGAGGAGCCTGCAAAGTCTGAACTGCCACAACCGAAGAAAGGTAAATCATCTCGATGGAACTTGTTTCAGAGAAGCCGTTCCAATGAGTCAAGCACCGCTGCTCCATCTCCTCTCCCTCCCGCTTCTCACACGGCTCAACTTCATGCTGCGATCTCTCCAGTGCTCAATAGCCGTCCCATTGCCCACTACGCCCTTGTGGATGCGGATTCAGACGAGCTCGATGACATCCTCAATCATGTGGAAGATTCACCACCGACAGAAGAAGAGCAGTACATTGTACCAGTCGAGGTGCCTGCGAGTTTGAACGTCAAGAAGCGACATCCCTCTATCTTACT
This sequence comes from Penicillium sp. F50, assembly GCA_037356195.1. NCBI lineage: Eukaryota > Fungi > Ascomycota > Eurotiomycetes > Eurotiales > Aspergillaceae > Penicillium > Penicillium sp. F50. Next base: position 1,814,660 of record JAYXSA010000054.1, on the reverse strand, counting down.
GCCTTCGCCTCCTCAGATGCACGGCGAGTTTGAGAGAGACAACCGACCATCACCAAGAACCGCTATGTTCAATCAAAACATGATGGACTCGGAACCTCAGAGCAGCCCGGAAGATCGTCGGCCAAGACGGCTAGCCTCCATAGGTCGAATTCCAAAAGTGGTGTCGAGACGCGATAGGCACCATCAACCAGCTATGCAGTCCTTCTCTCGACCATTCAGTACTTTCGAGTCGCCGTCGGTGATGGCGCCGACATTGGAGGGAACAAGTGAATACCCCGGTCTTGGTGGAATTTCTTTGGCCGACTTTCCAAGCAGCAAGCCTGGAGATTGGGGCTATGGTTTCAACCCTGCATTCAGTGCTCCAGAGGCAGCGAGCGCTTTGGAATTCCTTGCTGGCCCTTACTCAGCTCATGAACTCCTCCACTTCTCTCCCGTCAAGGGGTCTCCTTCGTCTGGCAGCTCTGGCTCTTTGGCGGCTGTTACAGCTGTAGTACCTAAGCCAGGCACTGCACCGACTGAGGATGAAATATGGAACGAGTATGATGATCTCATTGATGTCCTCTCACCAGGAGAGCTAAAGCCCGAGGAGACTGGCAAGACCGAAGAAGACGGCAGATTTGAAATGGCAACAATGGCCAGCAAAGCGTTGCAGGATGAGTTAAACAATGCTAATTCCCTTCAGCCGCCACCATTTTCGCCGGCTGGGGCTTCTCATCGTGATAGCGGTGATTCAGTCCATCTACGGCGATCAAGAATTGTTTCGGCCTTGCATGACTCCATTGCACCATCAACACAGGCATCTTATAGCAATCTGATTGCTAGCTATGGCGACCCCGAGGTCATGTACAGCCCTGCAAACCCGACGGCGCCTTCTTTGGATCCCGTTCACGAGCAACAGTCAACCTTCCTCCAATCGCTTGCAGCCACGCCTGCGCCCAAATCCAAATCTTATGAGTTCAAGGACTTCCCTGGATGCTCAGAACGCGAGTGGGATGCCGTCACCCGCACCAACATGCGATCTGCATCGCTCATGACTAGTCGATGGCTCTCATTTGGGCGAGTTCTTTTCAGTCCAGCACACAACCACGTCAAGTCTGCTACTCATGGGCGGATCCTTGTGATTGATGGACTGGGTAATGACGACTGGTCATTCTACTGCTCTTTGACATATCCAGATGCCGAGGTGTATAGCTTGAGCGGCCGACCCGTCTCGACTGCGATTCCCCACCCTGCAGCCTGGCAGCCTCCGACAAACCACCACACCGTGTACCACGCTGGGCTCCAGAATCCCCTGCCATTCCCCAAAGACTATTTCGCTGTTGCTGTTCTGCGTTTCCCTGCAGCAAGCTCCGAGGGTATCCAGAACAACATCGTCCAGGAATGCCGTCGTGTTCTGCGCTCTGGCGGATACCTCGAAATGAGCCTTCTGGACCGAGATATGGTCAACATGGGCGTTCGCACTCGAAAAGCAGTCCGTCGCTTGAAGGAAATGACTTGTCTCGCCAATTCGAGTATCAATCTCGCACCAACCAGCGACAGCATTCAGCGTCTGCTCGGCGCTCAGGGTTTCGATAATCTCCGTCGATGCATGGTTCGTATTCCCGTTGCCGGAATGGTCGTCCGATCCTCCGGTTCGACCACATCCTCCTCGAACAAGTCCCTTTCCGCCTCTGCCACGACTCAATCGACCGGATTCTCGCTTCCCGCCTTCTCCGTCTCCCCTGCAGCGACCGGTAGCCAGAGTACCCAGACGGCATCCAAATCGTCCGTATCCGATGACAACCTCTCCTTAGGAGACCTCCTCTCCGACCCCTCCCCGTCAGCCGCGAATGACGAATCCATCGCCAAGATTGTGGCTCGCGTTGGTCGCTGGTGGTATACCAAGTGTTACGAAGAGCCTGTGCTGCATGACACCGGTGATGTCGATCTCAGCATGTGGAATGATCGCAAGGTTCTGCGCGAGTGTCAAAAGCGTGGAACTGGATTCCGCATGCTTATCGCCTATGCGCAGAAACCGAGTGAGAAGCGGCGCACGGCGAGTGTTTGAATGAAACACGAGAAACGAAAAATGAAAAACAAACGAGAAACGAAATTGCAACGATACCCCTGACTGATACGAAATGGTCTCCTTGATGAGTTTCACGTTTGATGATTTCGATATCCAATTTGCATGAATTCCCTTGTGTTTCTGTTGTTACTACCTAATTCTGACTAATGCCCTCACAGCCGTTTGGTCTCTTGTACCACCGGCTCTTCTGATTGTTTTTTTTTTGCTTTTTTGATGCCCCGAAGAGGCAAACGGTTTTTACTTAAGATATTTTTTTTTCAAGACTTGCATTGACCTCGCGGTCTCGAATGTTCGAGTATTTAGCGTGGCATTTGGTCTTTTCTGTTGGTCTATATGGTTTGCATCTCACGGGCTGGACTTCTGTGATGTCATTCGCTTCTTGTTTGTTTTCATACTATAAGCAGGACTTAGGTGTTGATCAGGTCAAATTCTTCAGACTCTAATCTAAGAAATATTTTTTGACCTACGTGAAGTTTGTGTACATCCTTGGGTCTCATGTCGGACTGGCCACCGTCTATCCTGAACTCTCCACGCCGCCAGAACGACTTTCGCAGCATATGGACTAAAATCCACTAGCCACAGCCCGACCCTAATCCCTACGGAGTGGAGTCTAAGCGAGCTAGTCGAATCAGTTCAACAGGCGGAGCATTGGCGTACGTCAAGGTGTTCTTGGGTAACAGGCAACCCATCCACAAGGCTGTGCTTTTCTTGTATTGGTCTCCCCCCTCTCGCTCCCCCCACTTCAACACACCCAGATCAACTGCGCCACACACGGACCTGAGGAGTACCAAGGACCAAGGGTACCAACAAACCACCAGGGGGACTTGGCTCGCAACCCACGGCATTCTATTTAAAGCTGTACTGTACCCCCTCCTCCGACCCTCTCGTCTATACCAACTTTTGATACGCATCCTCTCATCATGTCCTACCAATATCCGCCCAATCGTGAGTAAAAAAAAAGAGGCACAATCCTGATGATGCCGATCCGGGCTCGTCCCGTCAGAATGCGGGGGGAACTTTTTCTGCTAACATAGTGACGCGTCGTGTCGTATAGAACAAGCACCCTACGGTTATCCCCAGGGTGCGCCTCCCCAGGGTCCTCCTCAGGGCTATCAACAGCCTCCATACACTCAACAACAATACGGTGCGCCTCCCCCGCAAGGTCACTATCCTCCCCCGCAGGGGTATGGCCAGCCTCCTCCCCAACCGCCGCAGGGATACTATGGCGCCCCTCCACCGCAGCCGCCAGCTCCATACGGCGCTCCTCCGGCGCATCATACCGGATATCCCCCCCAGCACCAGCAGCAGCCATATGGCCAAGCGCCACACGGCCAGCCGCCACAAGGCTATGCCCCTCCCCCTCAGGGACCACCTCACGGTTCCCCGACCGGCGCTCCCATGCACGGTGCGCCCGCGCCATACGGTGCGCCCATGGGAGCTCCAGCGCCACCATCGCCGGGCTACGTCCCCGGCCAAGTCGCACCGGGCGACTTCCGTCAAGAAGCGGATGCCCTCCGCAAAGCGATGAAGGGCTTTGGCACGGACGAAAAAGTCCTGATTCAGGTGCTCTCCCGCCTCGATCCTCTCCAGATGGCCGCCGTCCGCGCCACATACACCAAGCACATCGGTCGTGACCTGTACAAGGACGTCAAGTCCGAGACGAGCGGGTACTTCGAGCAGGGTCTTCTCGCCGTGATCGAGGGCCCCCTCATGCACGACGTGACCTGCGTGCGGGAAGCCATCAAGGGAGCCGGGACAAAGGAATGGCTCCTGAACGACGTTCTCCTCGGCCGATCCAATGCCGATCTCCACGCCATCCAGGCGGCCTACCAGCGCACCTACGGCCGCCAACTAGCGCAAGACGTCCAAGACGACCTCTCCTTCAAAACCGCCGAGCTCTTCAAGAACGTTCTCCGCGCAGCCCGGCACGAAGACTCGGTCCCGCTCAACCCACACGCTATCGAAGCCGAGGTGCGCACCCTGCACGACTCCACCGCCGCCCGTATGGTCAACAATGTCTCCGAAGTGACCGGTATTTTCGCACGCTCGTCAAACGCCGAGCTGCGCGAGATAGACCGCGCGTTCCAGGCGCGGTATCACGCCCCGCTGGACAAGCATGTTGAGAAGGAGTTCTCGGGACACATGGAGGATGCGCTGCTGCATATGTTGCGGACAGCGACGGATCCGGCGATGCGGGATGCCATGTTGTTGGAGGAGTGTATGTCTGGGATGGGGACGAAGGATGAGAAGTTGGTTGTCCGGGTTGTGAGGGTGCATTGGGATCGGCAGCATAAGGAGATGGTGAAGAGGGCGTATAGGCATCGCTTTGGGAAGGATTTGATCTCTCGTGTGCGGGGGGAGACGTCGGGGGATTATGAAAAGCTGATGGTTGCGCTGTTGGAGTAAGTGGAAGGTGAAGTCGGGGCTTTGTCTCCAAGGGTTGGGCACTTTGTGGGCGTGCTGGAGGGTGGCAGGGTGTGGTTTCTTGTATTTTCGCGATTTGGTTATACTTGACCTCTTCTTCCTTTTTTTTAGTCTTGATACCAATTCCTCGTGACATGATGGATGAAATGATGTTGGCATGATACAAAACATTCTTACTCTCATGTTGATTTATCGAGGTGAGAACCCGCATAGTTGCGAACTAGACGACTGGACACCTTTCATGCTCAGTATGAGTTGACATGCATTCGTGATCCGTCATAATCATCGTAAAATTCATGCAAGATCATAATCAAATAGCAGACATCCTCCGACTCACACCATCCCAAAACCCCCAAGACAACCACTCATTTAATCTCCCCCACAATAGTGACATGAGTTCGAGTAAACAGACCCGTCTTCCCAGCATACCTACCCCAAAACCACTCATCATTAACGTCGTCAACCTCCTTAATCTCCGCGCCACGCGGGAACACCAATTCATCTTCATTTTCTTCCCCGTAGAAATAAGACCATTTGGCCTGCACGACGAGGCCGACACCCCCGTCCGGCGGGAAACGGCGAAAGGACGTGCCGTGTTGGGAAGCAGGCGTACCGCCGCTGTTATGCGCAAGGTCTGCAGATGAGGCCCCCGAGTTGTGACTGCTACTACCGTTGGGCGCAGTAGCCGAGCTACGGAGACGAGATGCCTTTTTCCTGCGCTCGGAACCTTCTTTCCAAATCCAGTAGCCGTTTCCTCGTTCTGGAGAGGCCACGGGGCTACTGATGGCCGGGGAGGAAGCGGGTGATTGTCCGATATGCTCGTCTTGAAGGGCATGACCGCCGACCAAATCGCGTACGATGACTCGTCTTTGTCCGTCGTCTCGGTCTTCGAAGCCGACGATGATCATCCGGTGAGAAGCCAGACAGCGGCGCCAGCCATTGTGGCCGTCTTCCTTGCTGATCTTGGAAGTCGCTACTAGCTTGAGATAACAATTGGTGCAGACATCGTAGTCGCCGTCATTGCATTGTAGACAATGGAAACGTGTCACAGAAGCTGGGATTGGGTAGGTGCAGATGTCGCAGTTGGTGGAGAAGGAGAGTGTTTTGAAGCGCTCCGAGTTGGACCGAGAGAGAGCAGTGCTTGCATCAGCCGGTGTACTTGTCGCTGATAATTTGGGACCACCGGTAATACGTCGGATAGGCAATAGAGGGTGAGTACAGCATCTTCCCTGGTTGACACAGCGGTTACAGAAGCCCCAATCGCCTTCATTACACTTGCTGCATTTCCAGAAGCAGTCATTAGCTGGCGACTGACAAATGTCGCAGAAGAGCCCCGATATGAGACGACGCGCAGGATTGTCGTTGGTAACCTTCCTATCGCCACTGATGATCACTTGTGCAGATTCCGAGGGTTGCTCGTATTTCAATGAGCGCAGTATATGCCCTGTCTGGCGCATCTTCGCTGGGCGATGGTTCGGAGAGGCGAGTATTTGTTTGTATATTGCTTGAGCCGAAGGATCGAAACCACTCAATCGAGCCGAATCTCCACTGGGATAGTCTCCATCTGTCCGATAACAGCGCAGACAGAGGTGATAATCCGGGTCTTTACATTTGGTGCACTTTTTGTGCACGTCATATTGGATGTTCGCTGCTCCACAGCGATCACAGGAGATGGAGGGCTCCACATATTGGGCGGTTGAAGGTGCAACCGTGCTCCATCGCGAGGAGCTCGGTCGTCTATGAGACCTTGGTGGAACAACAGGCGAAGACGATACGGGCGCTGGTGCTGAATTCTCCGACGGATTTGAGCTGGAGGAAGCGTTGACCTGCGGTGAGGAGGCCGAGGTTGGTGAGCTCGTTACGGGTTGGCCGGTGACGACCCTGGCAGGGGCTCGTTCCCTCCCTCCGCTCAACCATGTGTCTGATATACCCTGATCTGACTCGGTTGCTCGTCGCGACCGATTTGATGAGGATTCTGCTCTTGTCCGCGCGTTGTGAGAGCTGCGCGGGCGTTCGGCTGTCATATCACTCGAGGATCGGACGGCTGGTCGCAGCATATCTTCTGAGGTTGAAGCCTGACTTGCTCCAACTGGGGAAGTGCGCCGACGAATTTCGCCTTGCTCCGAGTTTCGTCTTTGATGGTTGGACGTCGGGCGGGACGTGGGTGGATCAAATAAGTGCGGTCTGGTTGCTGGGGGCCGCCTATCACTGTTGTCGCGAGAGGAGGTGACTGGGGTCGTCTCGCTCGGTCTTTGAACAGATTGCGATCGTGAATGAGTCCGACTGGGACTGTCGAGGGACTGTCTGCGTCTTTGCGCTTGGGAAGAGCGGGGCTGTTGCCCATGGCTGCGGCGATAGGCATCTGCAATTCGCTCACTGAGTTCTTCTTCCTGAGCAGCACTTAGGTTGTCGAAATCGACATCATCCAGCAATCCTTCTTCAAGGATTTGTCGCAGAATCTCCTCTTGCATAGTTTCTGCCTCGGATGACAGACTGAGCAATGAGCGCAAGCTTGACTGGTGCTCAACCCGCCGCGCACGATCGGCATCGCCGTGCGTCCGCGCGGAGCTCGATTGTCTTTCCGAATCTTCGCCTCTTCGTCGGTGCGATCGGCCATCTTCTCCAGCTCGCTCGGGATTGCTACTCCTATCGCGGCGCCTGGCCTCCCGCCGCGCCTGTGCGCGACTCTCCCGAAGACTCAGCTCCTGAACTTCTCGCAACACCCTCCTATCGTCCTCGTCTTCCTCGCTTTCATTGTCCTCCTCCACAAGAGGCGGGAAGAGGTCGTCTCCAGGGTTGTATCGCTCAGCGATCTCTTCCTTTTCGGCCGCCGTTCTGGCACGGTCGGGGTGCGCTGCCAGCACCATGTCCAGCAACGTGGTGACCGTGGCATTTGTTCGCGTCCGGAGCACTTCTGCACGACATGATGGACAGGTAAATCGAGGAGATGTGTCCGACGACGAGCGACGGCGCGAGCCTTGCGCTGTGAACCATTCCTTCAAGCAGGAACCGCAAAACGTGTGTAGGCAGTCAAGGAGTGTGAGGGGCTGGTAGAGTAGCTCGGTGCAGATCTATGCGACACAAGCGGTATTAGTGAGGCTCCAATGTAAGGGGTCGCACGCGCATAGGAATGGAAAGATTCTGGAAGAGGATCATCCCCAGATTGGCGCACATACCGAGCATCCCAGCTCCTTCTCGAGGTCAGCCAGCCCCGGCGGCGGCTGCGCTTGAGACATGAGTATAGAAATGAGAGTTTGTTGTGTCCAGTGAAGCCCAACCTCCAGGGGATCTTGGATCCAAGGAACGAACGTGGCAGAGGGAACGGAGAAAACAGAAGCGAACCAGGGAAACCCGCAAAGGCGGAGGTGGGTGAAAGTGGCCCGAGGGACTCCAAAGTGGTTCAGAAGTGGGTGAGTTTGACTCCACCCGAGCTTATTATTAGTCCCACATACACGGTGCAAGAATGTAGACATTCCACATCTTTTTTGCGACTGGGGATTTTGAACCATTCTTCAGACGATCCTCATGCTGCACCCACCACCTGGACCTTTCCAGCCGTCTTGCACGTTCAGGCAGGCATTGACTTGGGCCTCGGCATCCGGCGATAATTGGGTGGCGATTTCATCGTCCCATCGGCGTCACAGATAAACAGGCCCTTGAAACAACACACGGGATTCCCACCCTACAGTGAGCTACCTGATTACGAGAGAGATGCTGAAACACCTTTTGGATCAGTTCTGGAGATTGTGGGTGAACAAGTTGCGACCTTCTTCATTTGCCAACTTGCCATGAGGGCAACCCAACCTGATGCACCGATGAACAGAATATCCGAATCATCCTCGCAGCGACGAGTGAACATCTCGACAATGTAAGACGCGTTTCAAAATACTTGGCAAAAAGAGTGAAAGTTAACGCATATCTGGGTGGGCTGTCTTTCCGTTCTCTCAAGTCAGATTTCGGAACTACCTGTGTAAGTATACAAGTCCCAGCTCATATGGTGTACCTCAATCTTCTCGAAAACCGTCAGAATTTTCTTGGTGTCACACTACAGGAAAAAGAAAGGGTCCAATTTCAGCTATTTGCTTCCATCACCAGCCGCAAATCCTCCTCACTCCAGCCAGCCTTTCGCAGAATCTTGCACAGAACCTGCGTCTTCCCAGCCACATATTGATCCATATTTTCAAATTCCACGCCCTCCATATTGCTCTTTACACGCGCATACTCTTCGCGCAGCTCTTGATCTTCCAACAACACCCTCCGCACATCAAGATGATTCCTCAATGCCATACACCCCTCCAGCACCACATAGGTATTGCGCCGTAGCTCGCCGTGTAACCCCGTGCCATATGCCACGTCCAGAATTCCATACCCCGGTTGGCGAAACACGAAGCGGCCAGGAATACCCATCTCACCGCAGCCAGTATACCCGGCGCCTGTGAGGGCTCTTCGTGCAGCCTCGAAGGAAGGGGGTGGAATGATGATGTCGATGTCAAGGACAGGCTTGGCTTTCATGAAGGGAATCGAGGTGCTGCCTACATGCTCGATTGATATGATAGGTACGTCTTTGAGGATTTCGGAGAGTTGCTCGTGCACTTCGCGGAACATGAGAGGCCACTCGGGGTTGTAAGGCTCAAGAGTGACCTTCATCTTTGCGAGCAAGGTCCCAAAGCTTGTCTACCGTGAGTCTGGTACAAGGGGTGCTAATACTAAATATCCTTCTCGGTGCGCCTCAAGGTAATCAGTCACACGGTAACGTTGATGCTGATCAGCAGTAGGCTCGCCAAACGGGGCTCACGTGGGCTGGGTCCAGTTTGGTGAGCTGTAGCGATTGAAACGGGATACTTGGGAATGTTAGGGGTCACTTTGATATCACCAGATCCAGCTCACTTATGCTTGGACTAGGAGCGTAGGTTGGGGATAAAGCCTATTTCAGCGCGTAAATAAATAGGACAAAGGTATCTGCGCGCAATCTGGCCCCTTATTGTATAACCTGGTGCCTGAAATGCCCAGTTGCACCTCAATGTAGGAGGAACAACAAGCACAAGAGTGTGAGAAAGGAGAAGTGTGATACGACCAGGTGTTGTTTCTAAAATAGCGCGCCTGATTAATAAGCCCTCTGATCGGGGGAGGTGAGACGGGGTGTGGAAGGTTGTCTACATGAGGTCCGTTTCTTCGAATCGTCGTAGACTTTGACGTGATCGATTCGATCAAAATCAAAACTTGAGAGAATACCTGGCTAGAGAGCATGTAAACGGAGATCAAGGTCTTCGTGACAATCTGTAGGAGATCTCAGCCCGTGCTAACACATTTCCCGTCATTGAAAGGACATCGAACGTATCCATTTATCCCCACGGCAACAATGGCATCACCACCATACGCTCCAGAATGTTTGATAACCCGAATAGGCAAGGAGAGCCCTGTGAAAGGGGATTGGAACTTGGAAGCTGTGGCGACGGCCGACTGCTACGAGTCGAAGCAGTTGACGAACCCGTTTCTCTGAAGGTCTCTATCAGTGTAGAACAGCGAGCCTGTTTAGTCAAGTGTTTTCTCAGATAAGCTATAAAGTCATGATCTGGCAGACATCAGTGCATTGTCTCTACTATATTCTTTCTGAGATGAAATACCTCGGGATATTAGAGAGGCCCATTCTTGGAGCTGCTCATCGTAAATATGGAGACAAGGGCATTCACTACCTCCATGAAGCTTTGCTTTGTGGTTCCCTGACCATGGTTCCTGGCAACATCGCCAATATTCCCAAAGGGCACGATACTGGCCGCGGGAAACCTTGAGCCTTGAGCAACGCGCTCTCGGCCGGTCAAGTCCCCCACCCCCTTCCCCCCCCCCTCCCCCCTTCCCCAACCAAATAAGAGAATGTACTACCAGCTAACATGGCTGAATGCACATTGAGAGCACGGTTTTGAAAATTCAAATTTCGGCGGCAACTGCAAAACCTCCATGCAATCAGGCAAACATCATCGATGATTCCAGAACCAACTACTACAGAATCAGTGGTGGCGGCAATACCGCACGACCAGTCCCCCAACAATTTAATGTTGCACTAAGCCGATCTTCTCCCATTGGAAGCAATTCAGGTACTACCCAGTGACTTTCCAACTACATCGCCCAAAGCCAAAAGGCCCCTGCTCAGAAACAACCAGCGACAAAACTTCAGAGTCGCCACAGAAGGGGGAGGGGTGAGTAAGTAAGGGATCTAACCGCAGACATCTACTCAAGAAAGGCTTCATGGCTTCAGAAAGTTTGATCAAACGTCGTCTACGGCGTGGTGGTGGCGTTGCTGCGCCAACTCATTCAATACAAGAAGGATCTGAGCCATACGGTGAGGAGGGACGAGAGGGGGTAAGAGAGAGGTTGAACCGTGAGTTTGGAAGAATTGAGTTTCTCGTTGCTGGGGTTTACGGGGGATGATAGTGTTAGCTGGAGCGAGGGGAGTTTGTGGCTCTCATCGAGGGCCGATGCTCCCCGGTCGGAGCGCTGAATCTCATCGTTTGCGTGGTGAAATGTGCTTGAAAGTATCAGGTGAGAGGGACGCCAGACAGCTCTATCCGTGTTACCGACGAGTCCATGGGCGCTGGTTAGAGGCATGCAAAGGGTCATTTATCACGGATGTCCCGGGGTAAGATGCAGGGCTGATATGATAGTCAGCCATGCGGGTGGAATATTAGGCAGGAGTTGTCTAGTATTGTGTGATATAGATGTACGGCAAAAGCAAAGTCGGTCTTTTATTTTTATTTTTTTGCTACACCCAGGTATCCGGAGATTAGTCGAACGCCTATGGCGGTTGTGGCTGATCCTAGTACACCATAGAGGATAGGGAGAAGCTGAAGCTTGAGGGCCGGGGAAGAGGACAAGGGCGGGCCGGAGATAGGCTAGTCATGAAGGACCGAGAAACGAGGCTTATGCTCGTTATAATTCGACTATGCTGCTAATTTAGGCCACGTAAGGTCAATGTAGGAGCGTTGGGGACAGTGCTGAGTCGAATAGTATAAGCGCGGGGTATCGGACCCCAGATTGACCTCGGGACATTGCTTGGTAAGTGAGCACGAGAATGAAGGCCAACCTGAAGAAGGGTGAGAGGTTGAGGTGGCAGGTAGCAGGGGCCCTCTGCACCCCGCAATCCCCACCTAAGGCCCGAGTGTGCATGCATTACCAGTTGTCTCCGCGGGGCAGTGAACTGGATAGTTACAGTTGCGATGTTGATAGCAAAGCCTAGAAGTGTCCATGTTTAGCCATTTTCTCCTAGGATGATAGATAAGATGCTCGGTAACCTTATTGTGGAGACAGTCGATGGAGCACTGCCTCTAACTCTATGCCTCCCCAACAAACCTTCAGAATCTCCACTTGAAGATAGCTAATCCACCGTGCCCGCGTCCTTGTGCGGGTAGCAGATCAGGGCGATGACTGGCTCGTCGATGGCTTGGCTGCGACAGGGAGCTCTGTAGCTATGACCTTCCCCCTCACTAAGGTATATTCACGTACTAGTCACCCATGGATCTTAGCATGCGCAGACGGGAGATTGACACAGACTCACAGCAGCTAAAGTAGTCTGGCCTATTTTAGCAAGAAAAAGCAGAGCATCAAAAACATGACCACAGATATCCCCCGCCCAACTGACCGGGTCAAATTGACGTATGCAGCTCTAGGGCTGGGCGTATGTGGCCTCGTGAATCAGTTTCTAGTTTTCATTTTATCGCCGACTTGCCTTAGCGCCCCCAACAAAAGGGAACGCAAAGTAACCACACAGCCTTGCCCTGTGTACAGTACCTCTATTTTAGTGTGCCGTGGCAAACACCGCCACACGACCGCACGGGGCATGATTCGTTGTGAGTTGGTTATCAGAAGCACACGGATGAGAGCCTGCACCCAGAACTGATTCTAACTGGATATTAGTGGGACGATGGCACGACAATGGCAAACGCCTCTCCCGCCACGGTGGTTTCAAGGCGCCGACGATAACGACGACAGTATGTATGAATCATGATCGTGCAGGATGGCTTAGAGTCCAGCATCACGCAATCTTCGCCTCCTGACAGCTTGCAGGTCGTATCTGGAGGTCCATTGGGGTGGAGTTGTTACTCCGGGGAAAGGAATTTTAGCTGTCCATCCATTTTCCTCCAAAGAGTATGATCACCAATGCTTCCTGTACGATGCTTTTTTTTTCATGGGGATCTTGATTGCTGAACTAAGTAAAAAGCCCCGGTGCTCTTCTGAAGAATTCAATATCTAGCGCCGCAACGAGCTACGATCGCTTTAGTCTGAGCGGGAGCTACCTTGGTTCCGCCTTTAGGTCCGAGGGTTTCAGATACATTCTCAAACTCCTTATTGATACGAAGGTGGTGAAACCTTACAGTTGCGTACGTATCTCGAACCCATTGACCATAGTACTCCGTGTATGCCGTGTACTCCAAGGCGCCCTGGGCATCGCAACGGTCTCGGTCACGAAGAAAAAAAAAACTCACCATCAGGGATGATTGACGCCCGACATGAGCAGTAGAAGTACCGTGGGGGTCAACACCTACCTACTGCATGCACAACTGAAGTGGAACACACTTTAAGTGCTCCAACAATATAGCGTCCCCACTTTTATCGGGTTACACCTGCAAAGAAAAGGAAGACAGTCCTCCGTGCCTCCATCTTAGCAACAAAATTTATGAAAGCCCCTAAGATGAAAATAAACATCCCACACATCCCAAGAATTGCTCCAGCCCCATCAAGATGATACCATGCACTGACCTCCCTCGCATGCAGCGCAAAATTGTCAGTTCGCCGCACTAACGCGCCGTCTTCTGTACGGATGGCAGGACTTCGCAAGCTACTGGGACACGCCATTCGTGGCGCTCAGAAAGACCCGCCCCACCTTCGGCCCCCGCCAACCGTCGTAGTCGCTAGAGGGCCCGGGATCTCGGTGCACTGACTCGGTTACTACCGCGCGATAAGGTCTAGGCTCGTCGTGGACTGGGTGCTTTGGCGGGGCGCTGCGGGGCTATTGGCGGGCGCCGGTGGGTTCAAGTTTTCTTGCATGCTGTGCATAAGCGTGGTGGTGAATCAAAGTATATGTTTCCCACACCCTCACTAGTGTTTCTATTTTGTCACTGTATCACTATAGGCCATCCGGATTCCTCGCTGGACTTCATTACCCCGTATGCGGAGAACACTAGTGGGATGTGTACATCTACAAGGGGTACGACAGATACCGTTTTGGCTTTGCATTTTGTCTTGACATTTTCGCACACTTAGTATTCATGTTGGTTGTACATATCTCGAGCACGGACCGGCGTCGTGGTCCCTGATCGCCTGAGCGCGACGCGTCGCTATAATGGGAGGGAAGTTAAACCGGGATGAGGCAGTACACGGCATACAAGTCTTTCTGGCCCCGTGTAGGAGATACTAGAGCCTTACAAATCACCATCATCAATCATCCATCGCCCTGGAGACGACGTGTAAGTAATCCCTACAGGCTAAGATAGGAGGGTCATGTGCCCCCGCGCAGAGCAACTGCAATGTCCAGAGCTTGCTTGCGTGCTGCGAGATACTGCATAGTCGAGTCAGACAAGCGCTTGAACACGAGGTATGAGGAGCCTGAGGCTTCAGCCTTATGCTGGCCAATGTACAATGATCACAGTCATGACCTCCAGAAAGAAGCGTCTCTGTGTTTCCCAGAAAGATATGAACTCTACTTGCAGGATTCACAACGGGACAACTATTCACAGCCAGTAAGAGAAGGTAGGTAGGTGGCCTGGACCAAGTTCAATTGAGTGCGCGTCACACCGACATTTCCTTGTGAGGATGGGATGGGATCTGGAGAAGATAAGGCTGAAGGACCAGCGAACCAGAACGACTTCTCTACTTCGCCGTCAATCATGTTATCGTAATGCTCCTGAGTGACCCCGCAAGAGCATGAACAGGGAGCCGCACGCAGTTAGTTCAACCCCAGATCAGATGAGTTCGTCACCGGCGGGGTTTGTCCATCCGAGCGCGATGCAGATGATACACATTGCGCGAGCAATGGCTTTGACATGGTGATCCTGCGCGGGGAAGACGAACTCCCGGGGAGACGCCTCGGATAACGAGGAGAGGAAAAGTGCATCTCATCGTCATCGACTCACGTATTTCTTAACACTTTTCTCCAAGTACCAACAAGCCGTGGCGGCGGGCTAGAAGGTCGGCGTCTGGGGTACGTGAGAGGAGTGAGCAGGGTATGCCAGGGTGAAATTTCACGATTGGTCTTTGCAGGCGCCTCAGGTTGAAAAGTGGCAGAGGCGGACAAGTCTGCCTGGCAAAGTAGTGCTCGGCAGGCCTGAAGCCGAAGGAAGCTCTCCATTCAAGGTTCAGCCACAACAACGCCCACACAGGTGGGGTGGAGGGAGGGAACCCGTATCGAAGGCCATGGCAAGCCAAGCCATTCTTACCGGTGAATCAAAGGGGATAAAGAATTTTGTGCGCGATGGCGACAAAGCATCTCCCAGGTGAAGCGGTGTAGGTCGCTTGTTTATCGAGAGCAAAGCAAAGGTCCAATTTTCAGGCGTGAAACAAAAAGAAAGCAAAACCTTGTTCATGTCTTGGTGTGAAGAGGTAGATGAACGAGTAAGCGCACCGAGCTCAGATGTGTCAGAAACTAAGATCTGGCTGGGGCTGAACTTTCCAGGTTTATACTACCCAATCCAACTGAGCCATCTACCCAATCCGGAGAATACCCTGGGAGAAACGCTCGGGCGCTTCTCCACCCCCATTTGGAAGGTTTCACGGGTTACCGGTTCAGGAGATTGTTCATGATTCGATGGCGCAATGGGCCGATTGCCTGATCCTAGGCGGCCGAAAGCTTTGGCTCGTCCAGGTTGCAAATTCGAGTTCACTGCCTCTGTTGCGATCTCGGTGACCAGGCCGAGAGGCAGATCATCCAGAAAGGAGAGAAGATTGCAACATCACGCAAGGTTTCTCATATTGCAGAGGGAAGGTGCACGGAGGAACCGCGTGAATTTCGTGATTGAATGGATGATGGAGGAGGAGGCGACCGGCCAACGAGCGTTATCGTCTGGCTGGTGGTTACGGTGGCTATAGACATTGGTCGGAAACCTTCTGCGGCCTTGCAGGGTACTGCAGCCCATCAAGACAGTCCCAGCCCTTATCAGTCAAGTATACGCCGTGCATAGAAGCTGCATTATAATGTGTACCCCGTACGGAAGACAACTTTCCCGATATCAAAGCCCGTTTCTTTTGGGCGAATCGAGATACTTTCCCGGGCGAGAGCTCTAGGGCAGCGCATTGGGCGCGTGGGATCCAGTAGCACTAAATGCGGGACAGGGACACTGGCCCTCCTCCACTGTTCAGGGGAAGCGGAGTGGTGGGGAACGAGTCTCGAGGTGTTGGCTGGAGTCTGGGACGTCAAAATCTGGAGAGCGCAAGATCAACGTTGTGGAAAGGCTTTCGATTATGCACGGCGAGGGGGGGCCGATCACAGCGTTGTATGGATGAATGGGGGCATCGCAACCCAAGGTTGAAGGTCCAAGACTCAAGATGGTTAGTCAGGCCCGAGTACGAAGACCAGGTTGGTCAAAGTTAGCTAGCAAGCCTAGCACTGAATCCAGTATGTGGTCTCGACTTTCACGATGGGGGGACCCGGCTGGCCTCAAGTCTCAGGGTTGGCTTTTGCCCAACCGCCGACTAGCGCGCCAATCTTCAAAAGGTGAGAAGAGTAATAGTTTAAGCTCGATCATACCAAACTTACGGCTAGACCAATAACTATTCTCCACAGGCACCGTACAAGTACCTAGTCATATTTACCTCTGATAGTAATTGGACTGTGTGTTGAGGTGTGGTGGCGAGAAAACTGGAAAATTCTGCGCCGCTAATATTGAAATTGAATTTAGAGTGTGTCGAGACGCAACAACAAAGGGGCACAGGCCAAAGGGCATGTTGGGTGGTGGCCTGGGCGCTTGGGCCATTCAGATATGCGACGAGTAGGAAAATTCTTTGCTGACTGCTTCGGTGAGACATGCGCCGCCCTGTAGTCTCAACGTTTTTTCGGGGGCGCTTTTTTGAAGTATTTCGTGAAACACGGAATTGAGTTATCCGAGCATCATTTGAGTATTAATTAGAAAATAACTACATACATGTTCAAATATTGGATAAAGTACATGGTGTACACTTCCATATAGCTACCTGGGTATACAAATTTCTTTAACCTCCGGTTGTGGCACTCGGCTCTGGTAACAACGGACCCCCTGTTGCGATATGGGCTCCACTGACCAATTTAGAGATAGCAATGTCCAGCACAGTAATTACGACTCTCTCTCTCTCTCTCTCTCTCTCTCTCTCTCTATCAAGGTAGCTGCTGCTGGGCCCCATGGCCCTTAATTACAACCTATCTTGGTAGGTACTAAATACGCAATGGGTATACTACGCGGTCATTCTCACCACGACCAAGTCAATCGGCAACGGCGGATCGTGTGGAGATGGGATGATTCAACAAGAGTGTGCCCTGGATGCGTTCCGCGATATCATCGTCAGAAATTAGATCCGATAGTTCTCCCCCCGCTGCGGCTGATAGCGTCGTTAATCGTGAGTCCGAATCTCCCACGAACACTCCCTGATGCATGTACGGAGAGCAGTATCCATGTAGTGCGAATCCCCTTCGTACCAGGGCAAATAGTTGGTGGTCTGCACGAGCGACTGGGGGGCCCAGACCCTCGCCAAGGCAAAATAAACCAAGGAACTTGGCGACCCACGGGCCTGTCAAATGCATCTTGACGTCATCCATTGTTGGGGGTCTGCGCGTGGTATTACCACAATGGCCCTAAGCACACTCCCCGGCAGAGGACGGACGGAGGAGTATAAACCTGCGACAAGTGATTTATCTAAGTCTGTATGATCAGGGCTTGTTCGAGAACAATTTATCCAGAGATTGGATCCTGATAAGACTCTTGGATCTCCTTGGTAGATCGCAGATAGCGACCCGTGTTCCCCTTGCAATATAAGAGCCTAAACCACCGCTGTTCGCGGCAGTAACGGGAAAAGTTAAAAAGGATGGGTTGATTCAAAGAACGGAAAAAAAAAAAATTTCACCCTCCCGAACGAGGTGCGATCGGATGGCCGGTCGGCCCCAAACCACCCACCTCCGGGTTCTGCGGCACCAGAGCCTGTGGAGACTGGAGAAATGGAGACTGGGATTACGGCGCACAGCTGCTTGTCGATCCACAAGTCGAGAGAGCGTTGGACTAGATATCTTATTGTGTGCTGCATGTCACGGAGCATCGATATGCTGGGGCCTATGGAGGAAGTTTGATACTCTCAGCCCCCTTCCTTCCCCCAGTGTTCATTTACAACTTGTCCACATTTTTGGGCCCCTCCAAGCGCTGGTGTAGCCAGAGGGGAAATTACTCAACGGGGGAGCTCGTACACAAGTGGGAAGGTTTCTTTCCTACTGTCTTCTCTTGTCTTCGAATCCTTGCCGTTGTGTCCCACTGCAGCTACCACCAACCGGGGCAGCGAGACACCTCCTTGCATCTACAGGCGATGCACACCGAAGTGTAAATTTAAGATACCTTGATCGAATAATGGGAGGCTCTGTAGCAATGGGTGGAAAGTAATGGATTGGTTGGCGAGTGGTAGTAGACTGCGAAGCTCGCCCCTGGATGCGGAGGGTTCGTGGTCGTCCCGTTCCATGGTCGGACCAGCAACGAGGACTACTGAACCAGCTTCCCTTCCAAGCAGGATCAACTCATCAACGAGATGGAGGAGGCTAGAAGAAAAGGAATTACACCATTGGATCCCGCATTTTGCACACGGTGAGTTCTAATGTCTGTGGTCAATGCTAATGCCGAAAGGGCTAGACCGTGGAGCGCAAGCAAAGGAGGGGAGAGATAATGAGGAGAAGAGGAGAATTTATGCTTCAGCACTTGCGCAATTTATACTCCATTCATGCATGGAAGAAAGTAGTAGATAGATGGAGTCGCAGTTCGGCGAGGATTTCGGTTTCGGGTTTTTTTTTCTGGTCGCCAAGTCCCGGATGAACCAATGGAAAGCAGCAAGATCGGGGGGCACTCGGACCTCGCCGCTAACAGAGGGTCTTGATAACGAACGAGAACACTGTACGGAGTACGGAGTTATAAACCAGCTTTTACGGAGTAGACGTAGCAAGTGCCACGATCGCGGCCCTCTGCTCACCGACCGTCTTGGAATCGCAATCAAGAAGGGTGGCTCGGTCCAATTGCTTCACAGTGCATGGCTTATTGTAGATCTCTCACCCCGGTCGCAAATTCCCGTGACCATGCATCTTGGAAGGGAGGAATGAAGATAACCTTGGAGGTGGGGGGGAGTTTAAGAAGTGGATGTGGTGATACAATTGTCAGACGTCAGTTGTTGAAAAAAAACAGGGAACACAAGGATCAAGTGTAGTGGACTGGGGATGATTGGCGTCCCCGGTGGGCGGAGCCAATATGGAGTACAACTGCGTACATGGTGTCTCCATAATGATGAGAGGGATGTCGTCGTAGCAGGAATGTTACTGACTTGTATGGAGTAGACTTGGTGTGCATAGTGTACATAGGGAGGAAGTAGGTATGATCAAGTAAACTCGTAATTACTCCGCGGATGATCAAGGCAGCTGTGTGTGCCCCCAGTGTATTGAACGTACATTGATTCAACACGTAAAAGGTAGACCCAGGGCTACAGATCGCGATTGAATGCCAATGGAGCTCCTCAAATGCCCTCGTGCACCAGGGCCACATGTTGCGGAAGTTTCGGAGCCCTTTTTTTTTTCTCGCCCCAGTCGGTAGACTCGGTACCTTTAAAGAGTCAGAGTGGTGCGTGCGTGTGGACACGGGCGTACACATACCGGAGGGATGTACTCCAGGGAAGTCTACGGAGTATATAGCAACTAGACAACGGACAACGCCCAAACGAGTGGATGAGGAATGGAGTACAGGCTATTGAGAAAAGAATACTACAACAACATCCAATGTATAATGTACTCCGTATGTACAGATTCATGGCTGCTGCAGATATGCAAGTCACCTACACCGCAGTAGTTGTAAGTATTAGCTAGTTTGATGAATCTTACGGAGTGCTCCGTACAGGAGGATATCAAGATAGTAATCATTATTCATAAGACGTCAGACTAATCTGTAGGCACGAAGTGGAGGTACCGTATTGTACGATTTGTCCACCGTAATACTCATCCCAGCGCCCCCGGTCCCCAGTGACTTTCTGTGGCCCAGACCGCGACCCACTCGGCGTGTCCCTAAAGAAGCAAGCGATGCCAGGGCCCTTAAAGCCACTTTTTGATACGACCAGTTGCAAGTTGCAACGCACTGACGGTAGTATCCGGAGTCCACTGCAAGGCCTGGGTCTGGTCGCTATGTTTCGAATGGGCGCTTGCGATGCCGTCTTTATTTATCTTGTCCCACTTTTTTTTCTGCCCCTACTTACTGTCCAGTCGATAGCGGGGGGTGGATGATGTGATAGTATTCGAATTTTTTCTTTTTCTTTTTTTTTTTTCCCTCTTTTTCCCTGGCGACCTCTCTTAACTTAATTAAGTCATCAGTATTAAAATATGATAAGTGTGTTCCCGGTTCCCATCATTCTGGATTTCCCTGCTACAAGGGAAGCTATCCGAATTCCTATAATTCCCTGCTTCTCGATCACCATTTGCCCACCTCTTCTACCTTCCATTTCCCCTTTCCTCACTTCTTCCATCCCCTCCATCCTCTCCGGGCATACTTTGTCGCCTCCCCCAAGTCTGGAAACCGTGGAACCGATCTAGCTTATCATTGCCCGGCAACTGATTGTAACTTACGGTCCAAGCGGGAGATGGCTTGTTAAGAACACGTCCAATTTGCCTCCCCATTCGCACGACTTCCCGGGTACTTTCGAGGTACAGAGTGAGGTGATCTTCGATCGAAATCATCCCATCTACATTTACTCTACATTAACCTGCGGTTGTCCTGGAGCTCTTTTTTTTTGACTTTTTCGTTGTACATTGGGGGGCTCTTGCATTTGCTTTTTCTATTATTCATATTCGATTTTGAATTTTATCCGACTGGTGATCGGCCCACCCTGATAGCCATCGCCATATCCGCGGCCGCCATATCGCCCAGTATCGCCACACTCCCCCCACCCAGAACTACTGGATGTGCTTCCTTCGGTAGGCTTGATAAGCTCTTCTTTTTCCTCTCTTCCCCAATTCACGATTTCTCCATTCCACTTTCAACCTTTGCTATCTTGCTCCATACTCCATATCCTCAATCCATTTCTCTTCCCTCTCCCCCTCCGAAGACCATTGTCTTCTCGACCGACCTTCACCTTCACTGCCTCCGGTGTTACTGGTGCTGTGATACCCTTTCCATTGCTACCCACCTGCCCACTGGTCCGCGCCTTCCTTTCACGCGATTCTTCGGGTGCCACCATCTGCATCTATCCTACGACGACCGAAGAAGTTTCACCTCGACTCCCTTCTCCCCCCGGTCACCGTGTCTCTGGCTAATGCATGGTGATGCCGTCTTCGCCTGCCTGTCCGTCCCTCAACCCTGCCTCATGCCTGCCTGCTTCCCCTCACCATCCTCGCCACAGTATCTTTGATTAAAAGGATTCGAGAACTGACCAAAATCTCCCATAGCAGACTCCTCTCTGGGCCTGCACTGAACCTTTGAGCACCTTGTTGCCCTGTTCTTTGCTCATATACCCCCTTCTTGTGTTGAAACACACAAGTCGGCCGGATGCCATACACTGCGCCAGGAAAGTCGTTGCTCGCTGTGCAGCACATTGAAAACAACTCCCTCCCCTCCGACTCCCGACCAGAACGACCCACTTTGGCTCGCTCTGCATCATCAAATCGATTGCAAAACTCTCGATCCTACTCTTCCACATCATACGTCCGTCGGCACCGGAGAAGTCCGTCGATCTCAAAATCGGCCGTGCTTTCCTCATCGGAGCCGTCATCCCCTCACTCCCCCACCATCGATCCACATGCTAGTCTCCGCCAGTCTCCGCCCCCTTTGAACAATGCAGTCATTCCTCCCGGGGCATTGATTTCGCCCCCAGAATCCGCGACAAACTCGAGTGACGAGGAATCGTCTGAATCGAAAGACGACATCAAGCTTGAGGAACTCGAGGCTGCAGTGCGGTCGATTGAGCAGCGGAGGGAAAATTCACCCGAGAGAGAGACGATGCGCTCAGCCGAAGACTCGGGAAATGAGGCTCAATCCTCTTCGAGTCTAGCATCAACTACCTTCCAAAACAAGCCTAAACCCAATCACTCGCGGCTATCGAAGGAATCTCGAAAGATCTCTCACTCACGCTCATCTACTGAAACAGCTGTGGATTTCAGGAGGGAACAGGCATTGACCAGCTCGCCGGACGACAGCGATGCCGAGGCTACCCCCAAGCCACCAATGGTGAGAAAGAAGTCGGGTGAACTGGTTCGTCCAGCACTTCGCCCTGCTACGGCTCGTCGGCGACCTTCTAGCATGCCGGGGACCCCGGTCTACGCCAAGGCGGTGCATTTCGACTCACAATTGGAGCATATTCGCCATTTCTTGCAACTTGACCGACCTTTGGCCGTGAGCGCTGAAACTTCCCCGGTGGACAGCTACGATGGCGAGAACGAGTTTCCCTTTGGCCATGACACGGATAAATCTGCCCCATCGTGGGAGTGGGAGTTGCGGCTCTCAAATTTCCCTAAGGATGCGCCCCACCACGCTACTCATGCAGTCCGCCTAGAACGGTTGTTCCTTTCAGCTGATAAGAAGAGTCTGATTGGCTCTGTATCTGTGGCTAACCTCGCGTTCCACAAGCATGTGGCTGCCCGTTTTACGTTCGATCATTGGAGGACTGTCTCCGAAGTTGTCGCCGTGTACAGCCACGACACTCGCCGGAAGCATGCTCATGATGGACATGATCGGTTCACCTTCGACATCAAACTCGACGATCAGGCCAACTTGGAAAGCAAGACGATGTTCATGTGCATTCGGTACAACGTCGAGGGCCAAGAACACTGGGACAACAACAACGGCATGAACTACCATGTCGAGTTTGTCAAAGCCTCCAAGCCCACTGCTTGCAAGCCATCTGGTGGTAATCGCCCGGTTCTTCCTCGCAGTCGAACTTTTACCGGCTCCCATTCCAGTCGCCCGCAATCCATGACTCCCTCGTTTGACGGTCTCGCCGATTCGGGCAAGAAGGCGCCTTTCGCCAACCCGTTCACCGCGAACGCAGCACCTCCCTTGAGCCGAAGCACTACGAACGACATCGACACGGTCGGCCCGCCCAAACGTCGCGAGAAGCCGCATCCACAGGCCTTCGGCAATCGGTACGACTTTGGTGCATCCCTAACCGCGGCTATGCGGACGAAGACCCCTGTCGATCGGACTACTCTGACCGCACGCGCTCGCTCGAGCGAGACCCCGGAGGCACCCAAGGCCAAGCCGGTGGAGAAAGACTTGGCGATCAGACCAGGTCGGATTTCTCCAGTGAGAAATGATGCTCGTGTAGAGGATCTGAAGCCTTCCTCACTGGTATCTAGCAAGCCTTGCCACGAATCTTCGTCGTACAAAGAGCTGGTGGATAAATACTGTTTTGTAAGTTATCCGCCAGGCTCTTTTGGAGGACAGCCCACTAATCTGACCTTACAGTACGGTTCCCCCACCACTAATTCCAACGAGAAGCCCCCAAACTTTGCCAACTTCACCCTCAGCCTCAAAGGAGATGAGAAGTCCAAGTTCTTCAACACTGCTGCTCCGTCTCCTCCTCTATCCCCACGGTCTCAGCCCTCGCGAGAGCTGGCCTCGGAATCCCGTCCTGCTCCGGTCGCGGGGAGCACGCACGCTTCCCCCCGCGCATCACCTACAATGGCCTTTCGCTATCCCTACCAAACAAGGATGCAGAACGGATTCATGACTGACCCTCAGTCGTCGCCAGTCATTCGAGGGTGAGTGACACATCAAAGCTTGGCGACCACTCCGGAGTCCTGCTATCATCTTGGTCCGCGACCGGTCCCTTTCCCCAGCGTGCATTGTTGACGGACCTCATGTTTCAAGGGGATATGACGTTTCTTTTATGGAAATGCCCGACTCTTTTTCCTTTCCGCCCTTTGCGGATTACGCATATGCGCCCTGTGTGGACGCTCTGTGATTTCTATCCCTTGCATAGTTGATCTCCCCCTCCTCCGCATTCGATGACCCGACGACAGTGGCTTCTACCGACCGCAACTGATAACTGGGAACTCGGTTCTTGCGATGTGTAATAAACCGCGGAGCTGACTTTCTGATTGTCGGTTGTCGTCTGGAATCCATGACTCGCCCCGGAAGAAATCATCGATGCGAGATTCTGTCCAGTGTGGTCATCCTCATGTCTTCCCTTGTTACCTATCACCTGATCACCTGGTGATCTTATTACCACCTCGCGCTGTTTGTCTCAATTATGCATGATGACGATACGATATTTCCACCATTTTATCCTCATCCACCTTCAACACCACACACACCCAATCACCTCGAGAGGCCTCTTCAATTCTTTGTCCTGCCATTTGGGGGATTCTTCATTTTCCGCATAAAAGTTTACTTTTAGTCTGCCGAGCCCGCCTCCGCTCTTGTCTCTGCATTTTTTATCGTTGGCCTCATTGTTTTTGGGTTTATCCAATTTTTGCATGGTGTTCCGGAGTTCTTTTTGCCATTTTCCCTTTCTCCTGCTCATGTGTTCTTCACTCCTATATTTTTCTCGTTCTGTTTTATGGGCTCCGAATGGTCTGGATGCAAGTTCCGCTGGATTAGCACGCGAGGTGTAATTTTTTTTTCTCACAGTTTGAGGGCTGCTGCGATGTCAGCATAGTGTTGACATTAAGAGACACGAACAAATTTGATTTCGAGTCTTGACGCAAAAATCATTTCCTGATGTAGAGTGTTTCGTAGACTGATGGGTTGTAGGGCTTTTTCTAAATGAGTGAAGAGATCTGGACCTTGCGGGGCAGAATCGAGCGGAGCAAGGTCCTTCGAGAATTTTGCGCCAGAAGTGAGATTTGCGATCGGGAGTACTCTTCACCAAGTCCTACACGCTTGTCAAAAAGATGAATATCGGGTTTATCTCATTCTTCACTGGCTGTTGAATGCACCCATAGATTCCGTTCCTGGCAATAGCGGTGTACCACCTTAAGATACCAGCTCCCAATGCTTCGTCAAGTAACTCAGCAACTCACGTAATCCACAATCAGGTTACGAATCCTAGAGCACATAGTAAGGGCTATAAATTACTCATTCATTCCTCAACAACCAAATCTCTTTGTGATAAAATATGAGAGACATATGATATATATAGTAAATAGACAGCATTCAAAACCTCTAGGGAAAGTATTCCATATTCTTTTTGAAGCCTTGACCAAAAAAATGTACGTTCACATCTCTTTTGTCAAAATTTCAACGTATTTTGTGGTAAAGCAATGAATTTGTCATCGAAATTGCCTACAACTCATACAAGTCATTCCGAAGATTAGGAAGCGCCTGCATAGCAATTACCAAGATGAAAATTAAATATGGTTGCTGAAATAACGCGCGAGGAATCTACCGCTTCTACTACTCCGTGCATATTTTAGGGTACGCAGTTCGACCTCATTAAAATAGCAGTTGATGACTAAGAACCTAGTTCCAACCTGGAAGGGCCCACGCCTGCAACTGTAACGGGAACGGCTCCACCCGCTATCTCTCCTATCACCACGTGACAACCCACCCACTTTAATGCGCCCGCGTGGAAAATGCGGGCAGCCCCCAGGCCAACAAGACATGCTCAAATCCTGCCTTTCATAACTCCCTTTTTCCTCCCTCGCCGCCGGCCAATTACCGCCGCATTGCAGAATGTAAAACCATGGGGCTTACCTAACCACACCTTTCCTTCCTAAACCCGCACCCCCGAAAAAATCACGCGTAGTCAGCTGCTTTACCCGTATTTAAGCTCTTTATCCCCCCCGCCCATCGCTAACTGGATTTTTCACCTCTCCTCTTTTTTTCTTCTCAGCCTTCATCTACTCGACGCGTCCCGACCGCTTCTATTTCTCGAAGCTGTCATCCACCACGTGAATTTCATC
The DNA here is from genome assembly GCA_037356195.1 of Penicillium sp. F50. Taxonomy (NCBI): domain Eukaryota; kingdom Fungi; phylum Ascomycota; class Eurotiomycetes; order Eurotiales; family Aspergillaceae; genus Penicillium; species Penicillium sp. F50. The sequence continues at coordinate 1,789,083 of JAYXSA010000054.1, read as the reverse complement.
AATATTTCATCTAAGTCATCAACTCTCCTATCAAATTCACCATGTCTGGACGTAAGTATTTAATAATTATTTATATTTGAACATCTGGTGCCTGTTAGTTGTCGCGGTCGCTGTGATGTGGTTCGGAAGTGGTGATGCCCCTGGCAGCACGTGATTGGGTGGCGTGTGATGCCCCAGTCATACAAGGCATCCATGCATCCATCACCTTACCCAACTCGGACAAGCCTTGGTCACCACACCTCCACCTTCTACACGTTACCTCGCCGTCGCTATCAGTCCACCCCTTCCGTCTCCTTCGATGCATTATATATTCACACTTGAACACTCCCCCCAACTAACATTTCCTAATAGGTGGCAAGGGTGGTAAGGGTCTCGGCAAGGGCGGCGCCAAGCGTCACCGCAAGATTCTGCGCGACAACATCCAGGGTATCACCAAGCCTGCTATCCGTCGTCTTGCTCGTCGTGGCGGTGTCAAGCGTATCTCCGCCATGATCTATGAGGAGACTCGTGGTGTCCTGAAGTCCTTCCTCGAGTCTGTCATTCGTGACGCTGTCACTTACACCGAGCACGCTAAGCGCAAGACTGTCACTTCGCTGGACGTTGTCTATGCGCTCAAGCGCCAGGGCCGCACTCTGTACGGTTTCGGTGGTTAAGTGCGCCCGTATGTTTATGTGACGAGTTGGGCTGGCGTCCGGTCGAGGGGGGTTACGATGGCGGCTTTTCTAGTCCTGCGTCTCTCCTGGGCGCTGATTCCTCTTTCCTTGTTTTAATGCGCAACGGTGTGACGGTTTCTTTTTTTTTTTTGGCCTGCGTTCTTGTGCCCGAAATAGGCTTATGATGCTCAGGCTGGGGTTTATATTTTACCAGTTTGGCAATGGGGTTCGCAGGTATTGGGTTGGGATTGTCTTTGTCTTTCCTTATGAATATCGGGATGGTTTTTCATCGACTTAGGTTAGTTGGCTGAGCTTTTGCCATGACGCTTGAGGTCTGAATGGAACAAATGCCATTACTCCAATCTGGCTATATCGTTACCTTGTAAATTACAAGGAAATTGTTCGCTGCCCGCGTACCTTTTCCTCTCATCCTGGCCCTTTTTCTTTCCATGAGTTGGCCTGGTAATGGTGAGCGAAGGATACCTGGTTCGAGGAAGGTGGACATTGTTTGCCAGCTACTTCAAGGGGATCGCCATGCAGTAGATTCTTTAGATAGGAACCCTGCTGAATGACAGTGCCATAGTAACTGAAAGAAGCAGCACTTCAAGTAAAATTGAGAAACTAGTTTGATTTCGTCAAATGACCCTTTGGTGCATGGCACTCTCCAGAGACAGATTATAGCCTGACTGTCTGCAGGAATCCGTCGTTGTCATAATCAGACCACTGTCCTGCACGGGCCACACGATCGGCATGATGTAATCGACCTCCGCAAGGCATGGACCTCGGCCATCACTCACTGTTGCCCTTCACGTTCACTTAAAGTCTTATCTCCTAGTCATCTCAGCCGCGAGCTGAAGTGCGTTAAAGAAAATTTCTCTCGGATAGCGGGCCTGCGAGAGACCTCACACCCAGTCTTCATCCCTCTTTCTAGCCGATCAATGCGCAAGCCTCGTAAACACGCTTGATATCTTACCTTGGAAGACTCGTTCATCACGAGGATAAGGCCGAGGAGGGGATGATCCTTCTCTGTCATCATCATGGATGAATATAAGCTAACCTACGTGTCGGAATTGGTGGGTTCAAGTCGTACCCTCTCCATCCCATCCCTCTAACACGATCCCCGCACGATACAGGATGCCTTCCACCCCTCCTTCCGCTATGAAAGCCGCGACCCAAGAGAAGACTGGAAAACCTCTGCTCTCCGCGGACCCGGATTGCCAGTTCTTGGAAACGCAGTTGCCGGTGCTGTCGGCTCAGCGATATCCAATGTCATCGTTTACCCGCTCAACGTGATCGTCGCCCGTCTCCAGACTCAAGCGAAGAAGGATAAGTCCGAATCTGGCTCCGACGATGAACCAGAGTACACAGATATCCTTGACGCCGCTCGGAAGATTTACGAGCAGCAGGGTCTGGCTGGGTTCTATCCCGGCTTGGCACAGGATACCTGGAAGTCGGTCGCAGACTCGTTCCTATTCTTCCTTGCATACAACACCATCCGACAACGGAGAATCATTGCTCGTGTCGGGCCTGCTAGAGCGGCGAAGAGCAAAAATATTGTTCTGCCTATTTGGGATGAACTTGCAGTCGGTATGGTTGCCGGTGCGTTTTCGAAGCTGTTCACGACACCTTTGTCAAATATCGTCACTCGCAAACAGACCGCAGCGCGAAAGAGCGGAAAGGGAGAAAAGGAGCCATCGACGGCGGATATTGCTGCTCAAATTCGGGCTGAGAAGGGCATCGGTGGTTTCTGGTCTGGGTACTCGGCATCGCTTGTTCTCACCCTGAATCCATCTATCACCTTCTTCCTCAACGAAGTGCTGAAATACGCACTCCTCCCGCGAGCAAAGCGTGAGCGACCCTCGGCTGCAGTCACATTCTTACTGGCGGCGTTGAGTAAATCAACTGCTTCCTCGATTACATACCCGTTCTCGCTGGCCAAGACTAGAGCACAGGCTCTCGGCAAGGGGAAGGCGACATTGCAGAGCACGGGCTCAAAGACAGTTCTAGCCGCACTTACACCAAAGATCTTCTCCAATGTCGCGACAATCTACCAGACGGAGGGTGTATCTGCTCTGTACGCTGGTCTACCCGGTGAAGTATTGAAGGGATTCTTCTCCCATGGGTTCACCATGCTAGCCAAGGACGCAGTGTACGCTACAATCGTCAAATTCTACTACCTTCTCCTCATCATCGTGCGCCGATATCCCTCCCCCGAGGAACTATTATCCCGCGCCCGAGAACAGGCCGAAGAATATAGTGAGATTGCACGCGAGGGTGCCCGCGATTTGGCTGAGCGGACACGCGAGGGCGCCGAGGAAGCGCTGAACAATCACTCTGGTGGTGTCGCTGTGGATATGACTTCCAATGCTGCTGCTGCTGCGACTGCGGCTGCCTCAAAGGTCGGAAGTGTAGCGCACGGGGTTGATGCTTCCTCTGGTTTTAAGGTTCCGCAAGTTTCGGATGAGATTAATGAGACTGCTGAGTTGGTTGGGGATTATGTTGAGGATGAGGCGGCCGAGTGGAAGAGGTTTTATCACTGGTTCTGGGATAAGGATCGGGGGATGAAGAGTTGATCGATATCAGATCGATTTTATTCAATCTTGTTTCCAGCGTTGTGTACAGTATGTCATGACTTTATATCTTTGTCTCTCTGTTCATCTTTTCCATTATGTATTTATTTTAGGGTTCGACATCATGGGTTGAACCTGGCTCAACCAGTGCCACATCCACCAAGGATAGTCCATGAAAGCTACCAAACCAGCGGATATCCCAGCATGAGCAAATCCTTCCACGTATCCTGTTGTCCCTCAATCTGTACGATCGTTGACGATAATGAACTTTTTGCAACTCAAACTCAAACTCCTTATTTCCCCTTCTGCTCAGCGACGGCCACCTCCTGTGTGACAAACGCAGCCCGAAGCTCCTTACCAGCCTCCCACAACACCCACAGGGGAATAAACACCCACAGAGTGTTGAAGAAGAACAGATACAGCCACAAATACACGGGATCCTCAGTAGTCAGCTGTGTGCTACCCGTCAACCACTCCGGCGCAAACGTCATAAATCCACCGTACAACTCAGCGGTCGCCAACGCCGTCGCAACAAACCACAACGTCGCCTTGGCACTGCCGCGCGCCTTAGCGCTGATCTTTTCATTCGATGCCCGACACAGCAAATAACAGACATACACCGCCGCTGGTCCGCCCAGCACCACGGTCAACAGTTCCAAAGAGATAACATTGGAGTCAGCACCGGCCCAGCGCCGATCCGCCTTGCTGTATTCCTGCCACAGGCGCGCGCTGGGACCGGAGCCGTAGGCGGCGCCGTACACGCGGTCAGACCGTGCGAGGAAGTATGGACCTGCGTTCAGGCTGCCCGTGGGCAGGGAGGCGTAGCTGAAGAAGCATTGGTAGAGGAAGGAGCCCTCGATGAAGAGGTGGGTTAGGGCATCGTAGGCGTGCCAGAAGAAGAGGATGCGGTTGCGGGTATGGGTGGAGGGAATAAGCGCTTTGCTGAAGAGGAAGGCGATTGGCATAAAGGAGAGGGCGAAGGCGATGCAGAGGACCGTGGGGAGGTCGAGGGTGAAGGAGTCGGTGGAGGTCATTGTAGCGTGATTTTGTGGGGGCGTGAGTCGGTGGAGGAGGTGTTTGTATATACTGGGTAGGAATGATCGCGCTCCAGAGAGCGGATGCACGGGGTGGTTGTATACTTGTATACGGAGTAGAGCTTGAGAAGTAAGAATAAGATTAAGCAGACTAACGTAGAGACTCGAGCGGATTGTTTGGGGGTCCACTAGGTAGCCTCAGGCGTTAGAGAGTGGATCACAATCATCGGGGAAAAAAAAACAAATCACAGCCTATGAAACAAGATCGGTATTAGCTTGCTAGGGGGATTCTGTTGACTCCATAAACGCACTGGTTAACTAAGTAAGTTAGTTAATTAACTAACTCAGTTAACTCAATTAATGAGTCTATCGAGTGACCAATCATTGACATCTTTGGTAACTCTTCTTACTACCACTTCGAATCTGTCTACGAAACACCAACTTTATCTATCTCACCGTCAGCGTATGCCCGTGTGCGAGTATATGGAGAGCTTCCTGGGGCTTGGGCACCCGTCTTGTCCCGATCCTTGATCTTTCTCGAGTCACCTTGTCAATGACTCCAAGTGAGCGATTTCAACGATGCACAAGTGGGAAGAGCACCTGCATCAGCTTTTGCAGGCTGCCATGTATTCGTGGCACAAGCTTGGACAGGATAGATATCTCTGCGCCGAACGCCACTAGTAGCGATATTGAGAGCCAAGAAGGTGCTATTTTAGTATTTCACGATCCCAGGTGTAGGCTTCAGACCATCGTTCGTTCTTGTATGTGAGTACAAGTTGATCGGATTATTGGTGGTTGAATCTGGAAAACTTTCTCGCTGCTCTCTAGGGAAGATCAGTCACTGTTGACAATAATGTGGTCGATATGTCCCTTCACATGAGGTGAAGATGTGAAGGTGTCAATTTAGTGTAACCACCGTACAACAACGTCAATCAAAAAAAGAGAAGGTACTGCCTGGGTAGAGTCAAGCGGCCCCTCCAAGAAAGAATGCAAAAAGAAACTCTCCCTCGGGGAATCGAACCCCGGTCTCCCGCGCTTATCGGTGTTAATGACAAGCGGAAATCATGACCACTAGACCAAGGAAGACGTTAGTCGAGTTACCGCTCGACCACTTGGTGGTGTTGATGTAAGGGACTTCTCATTTTGACAGTATGTAGCAATGCAGACAGACATCCATATTCTCCTTTGTGGAGCGATCGGAGCACCGAGACACAGTCAATCTATCCCCTGGGTAAAGCCTTCGGTTTGAGACTTATGCTATATTCAGTCCTGAGTTGAAGGAGTTGTATGAATAAGTCGAATCAGGCTCGCTTTTCAAGGTTTCCTAGATGGCCGATGGTAGGAGTGAGATCGCACATAGACTTGAACAGGTCGATTTGAATCTGAGTTCCTGTTTGGCAATTATAGCTTTCTTCTCAACGTCATTTCAGCGTCTGGATATTCTCTACCACTCTCTGATTATCAAGCTTTCAACGGAATTCTTCAAACCCCGTGGCTTGACCCTACGGTGCCCGGGTCATGGGATCAAGGCGTGCTCTCTGCTAAGGCGCCCGCTTAGATCGCTTGACCACATCAGTGTAGTAGGTCATCTCCCATAACTGGTTTAGTGTCTCTACGTGGCGGGTAACAGTACTCGGGAGGTCAAGATATTGATGAAAGTACGAGAAATATTGAGGCGTAATTACCTGGGTAGGGCATGAGAGTGGGATGTCGTGGGTTGTCTGCTTCTCGAGCAGGAGTTTTGTCTCCGCTTCGTGCTTGCGTTCGTACCCGGGCCAACCTCAGACTCCCCCTTCATATTAAACCACATCTCCCAAAGCCAGATTTACTACATGCTTTACAGGTCATTTCAAACCCCCGAATGATTATTCAGTCACCCGGGCCGTTGTTGAGGGCACCTCAACCCGGCACGTGTTGAGCCTCACTGGAACTGTCAGCTTCAAGCGCAAAATATATAGTGTTGAGAGCTGGTAGATATGGCACAGAGCCCCCCTTATTTTTGAACAGTTCAAATCTGTCACTGGAAGTGAACTGAAAGTACACTCAAAAAGCACATCACTATCTTTGTACATGATGGCGGTTGGATAGACATTTTCGATCAGAGTCACACCTTTCAACCTTTAAACAAGGCTTTCCTACCAACGTCCCCCCGCCGACATGCCGCACATCCGACACCACAGAAGACACCACTCTTGGCCGTATTGTGGCTCGGAGCTTTGCATGCGCCAGCCTCCCAGCCTGGAGCTGCGCATTCCCAGGCCTGGAGATGGGAGCTCAAACGTCACCCCATGGACCTTCCAACAAGCCACAATTCCGCTCATAGCAGAGGAGTTCGATGATGATGATGCCGAGATGGCGGGTATCGTTCGATCACGAACACCACGAGTCCATCGTCTCTGGGCTCGCACTTTGTTACGGAACGAGCGCGAAGAAATTCATCTATCAGCTACCGCGGTCGATGCGCGGAAACATGTTCACCGTAGCGTCCTTCGTCGTCTGATTCGCCGGCCACTACTTGATCGGACACGGTCGCTTTTCGTCATGCCGACAACGAGGAGGGCTGGAGATGGGACAACTATTTCTGGTTGGATGCCAGCTCGTCTTCTCGCCCAGCCGGTCACGGTCATGGAGAGAAACCGGACAGCTCTCGCCGGGATTGATACTGTCAAATTGCCCACGGAGCGACGGCATCGACGATCTCATTCAGAGCAGCCACGATCTTGGAGAGAGCCCAGCGCTAGCCTATGGCCTCTACGAGAGGAATCTCCATAGTGACTTACAGCGGGTTTCAACACTGGCCCTTGAAACCCAAGCTCATTCTATTAGGGAGGAACAGATTCCATGCCTGCAAGATTGATACATCAACGGGACTGGCTGAAGTTATGGGCTCGATACACTCATAGATGCAGGCTAGAGGAATAGTTCAATTGACACTCAGTTGGATCTTTGCCCGTTCTTGAGATCTTGAGAAGAGCTACGGCTTTGGCCCGGGAAGCGCCCACCTAAGAAAAGCCCATCCTCGTCGCATCTCAACAGGCAGACCTCATTATGTGCGAATATCGCTCAAAAATGAGATCTGTTAGCCGCAGCTATATTTTTGAGTTGGAGCAGGAGTCCTGCAGAAGATTGGTCGTCCAATGATATGATCCAGACTGTTTCGATTTTTGAACAACGACTGTTCGAATTTTCTGTTTATCGTCGGAGCTAGATCGCTAGTACTCGAGGCTCAGACCTAGACGTGATATATGTTTCGGCTCTATTTACATGATATTTACTCAGGATTGGCATGTTCATGAGAAGGAGATAATAAGACTCGTCGTTGCTCAGGTCACTATAGAAATACTGTCCGGCCGTCATCCATGCCTGCTATGAAGCTAATGTGCAGCTCTGGCTGGTTTGCGGGTCGGGAGGTGATTAGGCGATTGGAATGTCGGGGAGTTCGATCCTCTCTGCGGATATATTTTTCTGAAGAGAGATAGTATTTTTTTTTATTATCATTCTAATCAACTCCGCTACTTAAGTTGAGTGGACCCATTTTTGGGGCTCCAAGTTCGAGGGTAGCGGTGGAAGCCGGCTGTATTTGGAGATAAGCTATTTCGGGAACCGTGGCATCTTGGGGTGTCGATGGAGCAACCTCAGGTCATTGAGGTGAGTCTGTATTGCGAGGCAGAGGCCTAGGGTTCAATTAGGGATTGAGAGGGTCATAAAATTGGGATTTTGGACAATTTTGGCCATGAATAATTGGACGGGGCTTGATATCGGTATTTTACCCATCGTATGTGGAAGGCGTCTTTCAACCTAGAGGTATGCGGACGAGTCACTTGTGGTGAGTCACCGGTCGGTTGAACACTGACACAGGCGCATAAAGAATGTGTGGTCGAGGCGGCTTCATCCAGCATGTTCTTCGGTCGCAAAATGCAATACGTATCGTAGTCAAGGTCAGCGTGGTTGCTCCCAGGAGTCGACTCCAGGGAATGAAACGAAGGAAGCTGCTCCCTCTAGTAGTGGTGCCAGCGTCATTATTCAACAACGAGAAAAACCAAGTTAACTGATCTCGAAGTTAGAAAGTCATGAGCAGCACTCGTGAGTACCCCATGCCACGATTCTCGGAGTGACCGTGCCGATAAGGCCTAGTCTCAGCTGTAATTTCTTGGCTGATGCACCCTTGCGTGGGGGCCAAGTCATTCGAACAGGACAATTCATCAACACGTGCCCTGTTCCTCGGTTACGATGGCCTTCTCGAAGGCCGCTAGAAGGGACGCTCTGTCAGTGGACCGGTGGTGATTGGTGAAGATGAGGGTCGGTGCAAGTAGCCGAGTGGATGCGATAAGAATTCCTACAAGTCTCGCTAGGTTGCCAAGAGACCTTCGCTGGGGCGTGAAAGCAAAGGCATGAATGCCGCATTCGTATTCAGGACAAACAACATGACCTCGCAGAGCCTCGTGAAAGGTCGTGAAAGGAATAGCGACCCAGACATCTGCAGGCTGCCCTTAGATGCTTGGAAAACCTGGTTGCCTAACTCCGAGAAGTGGGGACCCAACCCTATGGCAGGGGCCAGATAAGGATGACACAACGGCTCACGGCTCACGGCTCAGCTGGACAAGAATCAATGCTGCAGCTTCCGAGAGTCAAAATTTGCTGAGGTGTCGACTTTGGAAGAAAGTCAGGATGATAATTTGTTGCGGCCCGACGTGGAACAGTCTTGACGCAACCACATGATAGATATTGGCAACCTTGTCAACCCGGGTGGTGAAGATGATAGTGTCGCGACGATGTTGATGATGCAACGAGCGGTGGAAACCGCGGGGTCCGACAGAGCATAGCAGGTGTTATCGAAAGGAAATGGAGCCCGGCAGAGGAGGCTCCAAGGCAGAAAGAATATGGGATTGGCCCACAAGTCAGGGCTTAACACCCTCTTGGACCCTCTGGGCTTTGAAATCTCACCGACACGCACGCCCGCTAAACCTTACCGGTGGAACCATGCAGGTCGTTAATGCTGGTCTCCGGTTGGTCTGCTGCTGGCTCGGTCCGTTGTTGCTGGAGGATCTCGGGGCTGCCATTGGCTTGTGTGTGGGTTTGCGGCATTCTCTCCACCAGGGATGAAGCGGACTGCGATTTGGTTGGTTGCCCTACGAGGGTTGACGATCCCCAAGAGACGAAGAAGGGGGGAAAGTTGGGGTGGAAAGAGAGGGAAAAAGGCCAGGGTGATGGGGGAGGTGGAAGAGGATGGAGAGGCATACATAATGTCCCCGTGTCCCCGTTTCCCCCGTACCTCGCTGGCCTCAGTTTTTGATTCTCTTCCTACCACGGAGTACAACCCCTCCTCTATCCTTCCACACTAAGTGATGCACTCTCAATCCTATAACAGTGACACCTATTCCCAGCGGTCTCTGTCTCAAACATCAGCTACCACCTGTTCCTCCCGCAGCACTCAAGGCTCCGAGGAGAGAAAACGAGGCCGAAAACTATCCAATCCACTGGCCTCCAGACTGTTCCGATCAGGAAGCAAGTCTCCTACGCCCATCGATATTCCGAAATCACACAAACGTCACCAGTCCTCGGCCAGTGTCTCCCACCCTCGGGACATTCCCCGCAGCGCTCCTGGTTCGTCGTACTTTGATCAACAGCACCACTCTTATAGTCCCGACCGGATGTCTCCCGAGGCCACTTCCCCCCAGTCTCCCAAGCAGGAGTACAATAAACGGGCATCCATTCACACCCGGAAGAACAGTGATGACTATCGTCGCTACAGTGGTACCGTCAACCACTATGGTCGGCATTCCAATGACTGGCTGTTTGGCGGCTTCAGTGTTCGCGGAACCGTTCGCGATGGCATTGAGAAGCTCCGCGGCCACGATAAGGAGAGCTGAATCATGTCGCCACGCCGAATAATCTTCCCAAAATTTCCAAACCAGCCCGCCGATCGTGAGACAGTCTCGCTCAAATGATTTCTTGTGATGAGTGGTCCAACGAGATGAAACCATTTCTTCTTACACGCGGACGAGGAACCCCAAGTGCAGGTTCGAAACGACAGTCACATAATTTTTGCCAGAGTAAGGACACTCTTCTCCGTCGCCGATTAATTCTGCCCCGGGTGCAGCCCCTCCAGAGGGTGTCTGGCTGCACCTGGGGGATGAGCGATGTCGTGACCAATTTCCTACTGGACTGTGATGGGCTCATCTTATTAGATCCCGACATGAGCCTGGTTCTATTTATGAATCCTGATCATATTGTGCGCTGATCGAAGGATCTTGTCGGTTTCTTCGACATTCGAATATTCTTTTTCTCGAAGAATTGTTTCACCATCGTGTTTGTTTAACCATCATTTCTTTGTCTCCTTGAAGGAGCTGAACACTTTGTTGTTGCGTCGATCTATAGTTGAAGTCAATGATACACCGATACTTTTTCATAAAAATCAGTCAACCTGGAGTTCTCCGAAACTCGCAACCTCTTCTTTAGCTCCGTAACCTAGTCATCGCCGTCCATTGTCATGATCGACGTTCCAACAGGAGCCTGGAGTAGTCCATCTCCACTCGGAGCAATTCACCTCCGAAGATCGGAACTTCTCCAAGCTATCGCACGCGACTCAGAACTTGATAAAAGTGGACAAGAAATCCGCAAATTGCTGTAACTTGAAATCCATGAGAGTCTGCGGTTTCATTTGAGCCTGGAGAAAAATTAGATCTTCGGGTTTCAAGCCATTTTCTGCACCTTCGGTCGCCCCGTCCGCGACTTTCGCCCCCACGTTCCGCTGTCAGCACTTGCACACTTGCATCTACGTTCCACTCCACAGCGAAGAAATTACCACTTCCCCACCAAGCTCAGGCTAGAAGGGTTCCTTCCAAGATGGCCCCGATTAAGCGAGTCGTCGCGGTATTATACCAGGCGCTTCCGCCGCCAATGTATGGCGGCGTGAGCAAGCCCCCCAAGCCCGGTGGTAAGACAAGCGCGAATTGAAATCAGACCGCGTAGTACGAGACGTTCTAATGGCTTCAATCAGGCTATCGAGATTCCGGGGCCGATGTTGCATATACGTTATCCCGCTCGGGGACCGAAGTGCTGACTCCAGTGGAGGCGCCGGACCCTGCCAATCAGGACCATTGGTGCTTCCCTGATACGGAGGAAGGCATATTGAATGCAGTGAAGAAGGGTGCCACCCATCTTTGGGCTAACACGGTGCTTTTTGGGGAGCATCCGTTGCAGAAATCATCACTGTTGACGCCTTATGTGGCGGAGATTAGAGTCATAGGGCAACCGCCGTTGTCTGCGGATCAGTTCGATGATAAGTCATTTGTAAATGATTGTCTGCGTCGACATGGTGGATTGACGCTACCGAGATCGTGGACAATTGATGATCCCAGGGCTGAAAAGAAGGGTGATCCTAACGCTGCACAACAGACATCGATTACTGGCTTAGCGTCAATTGAAGAGAGCGACTATCCAGTTGTTGCGAAGCCGGTGCGTGGTCGAGGTAGCCATGGTGTGAAGATCTGTCACAATTCGATGGAGCTACAAGAGCACATTGCTCATCTTTTCGACGAGTCGCCTCGAGTGCTTGTAGAGGAGTATTTGAATGGGGAAGAGGGCACTATCACGATCATGCCCCCATCCCGAGAAAAAATTCCCGGACAGGAACCTTTCGATCGCTTCACCCGACACTGGGCTCTACCGCCCGTGATGCGCTTCAACCATGTGGATGGAATCGCTCCTTATAGCGGCAAGGTAGCGGTGACAGTAAACTCACGTGCAGTGACAGCCGAGGAGATAGATGCAGATCCGGCGTACGGTGCCATCATGAAAGAATGCGAGAGTGTAGCTAGCCTGCTACAGACGACAGCCCCTCTGCGAATAGACATTCGGCGATTTGGGCTTAAGTCACGATTTGCTTTGTTTGACATTAATATGAAGCCGGTATGTGTGACTCCTTGCGACAAAGAAAGGGTCCCTGTCGGTGAGACTAATGTTGGTGTTTTTTTTTAGAATATCACTGGCCCAGGCCGCCCAGGAAGAGATGATCAGACAAGCCTAATGGGTCTTGCAGCTGATAGTATGGGATGGGACTATCCTACATTTTTGAAGTATGTGCTAGCTACGGCACCAAAGTTGGGCGAACTTCGCAACTATGACAGCCCGTTACTCCGAGACTGATGAATCATTCACCCTCGATGTGACGAAGTCCATGAAGCAAAGTCATCCCATGGAAGAAAGATGCAAGAAGCAAAGATGCAAGAAAATGTTTAGCAGAATGCACGGTAGATCATATAATTTCTTTTTTTCTATCTTATGCAGGGACATGGTGAGTACACCGAAAATAGATAGACCCTTTCCTCTATCACTTCATCACAACCAAAGAAAAATACAGTTCTTCCAATGATTGACCATTGCCACTCTCCATGGAAAGTAAGATTAAAATTGTCTTATTACCTGGCCCCGACTAACTGCTCTCTCGGTAGGTGCGTCATAGAGGAAACTGCATCTCGGAGTTAGACTCCCAAAGGGGAAGCTCCAGACTAAAGGGGACGCTCCAGAGCTATGAAAAGACTGATCTCAACGAAATGTCTCAAAAAGACCTCAAACAAGAATCAAACAAAACGGGAATACCGGAAACTCCACAATGACACCCTTCACTCCACCACACGCTCACGCACTCTGCCACTTCGCGATATCCGCCCCTGTGATATCCAGATTTTCAGCTATCAGGCCTTGCAGCTTCGCCACCGTGGTGGGATCTAGAGTTTTCAGACATCAGCAAGTGTCCAGAAAGGGCAATCGAAAGTCAGAGGGGTAAAAATTCCGTTCCAGAGGGCCCAATACCACACTTGCCATCTCGGCGAGCCAGCCCTTTGGGATGGGAAGAGTGGGGGTTTCTGCACAAGGGCCGAAGATGAACCGAATTGATAGGATAGGGTGAACGAAAAGGAAAATGAGAAAGACCCACTTGGCCGTTGGGTCGCAGGCGCGGCAGCGTGCACATGGATAACTCCTGAATCAACGTATTCCTTGGTCACCACGCCGTTGACGGAGGATGTACTGAGCATGACGCGGATGCGATATTTGCCTGGTCGCGAGATGGTGAGTCCGGCGAATTTGGCGTAGCCGCTCATCGAGGGCTCGGTGCGGCTCCGCACCATTGCGGTGAGACTGCCGCCGAGTCCGATGGCAGCGCTCGTGCCGGCTTCATCACGAAGACTGGCGCTGGCGACGAGTTGTACTGTGCGAGAAGGAGTTCCAATGGGTCGTACGGCGACTATGACAGGGACAGTGAATGGGAGACCGGGGCGGACTGCGGCTGGCGGGGCGGTTTCGAATGTCAAGCTGAACTCAGCAGCCATTCTCGATAGAATTTGATGCCTTGTGATACTGCCTCGCTACTCTTGAATATCTAATCTTCAAAGTCCAATAAGACTGCTCTGCACCAATCGGGGAAGCAGAAAGGAGGATCAGAGCAGTATAAATGGAGTGGATCCGACGATAGAGGTTGGAGGGGTGGTCAGACCGTCTAAACGAAGACTGAGGCTAATCAAAGGGGCAAAACGTGTAAGATAGAGTTTGAAAGCATGAGATCTGAGGTTGGAAGAATTGATGCTTGATGAAAAGGGCTCTCGATTCAGGTGCCTCCTGGGGTCTTCATATACCTCACGGCAGCAACCCGAGACCCCTTCGATGCTAAACATATTACGGCCTCATTGTTCCTAATTAGGCTCTGAAAAACGATGGAGTTAGTGTATGTCGCCACCGGCCAAAGTACCGCGCGACGTGATGAGCGCATCCATAAGGTCGGTGACGGTCTTTCTGCAATTTAGCCAAGGCGGCCGTAATGCTGTGCGCATCACAAATTGGAGATCAGAAACCCTTAGTACATTGACAAAAGTCAAAATGATGGGGGTTAAGAAAATAAAAAGTCAAAAAAAGAATCCACTGGAAGAACATAACTGGAATCATTGATAGGAAGTGGGAAAAAAAAAGAAACGGCGAGGGATCATCCGGCCGGTAGAGTGGACCGTCGGTATCTACGAGAGATCCTTGCAGCGTCACGTTCCGGGTAGATGGGACAAGAACAGTGGAGTAGAGGAAAATTGTATTTCCTGGTCTATGCCGTGCTTGATCGACGGGTACGTAATGGGTCCAGGGAACGGGGGTTGGTCAAAGCAGGTACTAGATCTGAGATATCCAGATACGCAGGGCAGATCTGATGCTAAAGTGTGGATCGACTGGGGAGCGACAGGCACTGGATACCTTCAGGCCAAAGGGCCCTCGGGGGTTCCACCTGGCAGCTATGCGTTATGATTTGACCTTTGGACGCCCATGTACCGATTCCACCGGGGCCAGCTTGACGAAGACATATCAGACAGGCGCCCTGGCATGCGCGATCGACGTTCATGTACAGAGACAAACCAGTGGAGTATCTATGAGGAGATACAGGATTGACGGACTCCTCAAGGCCTGGAACTATTATTTTTTCGACTTGTCAATAGTTTCGTGCACGGATAGTTTGACCCTCTCCACCACACGCTCGACATTTCGACCCCGCCGGCTGTAGGTGCGATAGGAGTTCTGGTCCAGTTTCTGGCGCTGAATCGAGTGGCATTGAAGATATTCAGAATTAATTTTTGGCGGTTCCGGTGTGGTTGTCAACTATCCGGGCCGTCGCAGCTGTCACCGTCACTTTCTCGGTCACATCAAAAAGACGTGGCGTCGACACTAGCATGCAGTTGCCTCAACTGGGACGTGCCTTACGATGAGAGACAGTGGTGGTCTGTGCCCAAAAGCCGCTGGTTCCGAAATATCCCCAAAGCGTATGACTCTGACGGCCTTTGGAATCCATGCGGTTGATCAAGGGAGTACGATCTGGGAGATTAGTCCACAGGGTGCCAAGATTTTGTTACAGGGGGAAGCCGATCCCCCAGGAGTAAAGCCACACCCAACGTTGACCCGTGGCGCATGATCTGGTGGCCCTGGCTTCCTGAGGATGTCGTCACTCCCATCGGCCACTCCGAAGTATGCCTGAAGCGTTGAAGCGTCGCGCTCTGGAAACATTTCCAGCTTTTTCATTCCTAGCAAGTCTCTCCGATTATTGTGGTACGGCCGAGTCTGGAATAATAGTGCTGCCTGGGACAATGGCTAAAAATTGAAGCGATGTTTCTATCGATCACCAGCCACAGCCTAGCGCTTTGCTATCCAGTAACCACGGCTCATCAATTTCACCTCTAGCCCCTCCTGGTTCGAGACTGGGAGGTCCTCTGCGGTATGTCCGCCAGGGAAGACTCCACAATACCACAAGGGAGAAGATCATCGGCACCATGTGTAAGCTCGATGTGAGCAGGGGTCTGAGAAACCTGAGAAGCGGCTCCACGAGGGACCATTTCGTCGATCTGGCACGGACCAGTCAATAGTTCGCATTATTTGGGTTCCCCACCCACTGCACCGGTGGCTCCCGGATGCGGTGATAGGTGCAAGTCTTTACGGGACGCCAGCCTGTCTCAACTTCCTGGTAACGCAAATATAGGAAAGAAAACCTGGTCATACGATGGATGCATCATGTTACCCGATTTGTACTTGATGGAGGTATTTGCAGATTATCGGCCGTGAAACTGAGCCTGCTGCGTGGGGATCATCGAAGAGAACACACGAGGAGTCTTTGTCAGGACAATTTTGCGAATACCTTCAAGATCTAAACAGCCACGACCAATCAGAGTGGAATCTCACTAAACCCGGTATATCAGGGATGTTTTCCCATCCACCAGTATGAAGCCAAAAGTCCAAAAGAACTCTCCCGAAAAGCACAGAAGAGAAATAATCAACCTTTTTTTCTTGGTGGGTCATGCAATGTGGATTGAAGGGAGGAGAACAGTTCAAAAGCTAAATTGGGACCGAGCGTCAATAGTTGCACCGCCACATCATCAGCCGCAGCGGCTAGACCGTGGCTAGAGGCAAGGAGTGGCTGAAGCGGTGTGGCGGTGGAAAATTGGTTTACCCGATTAGGAAGGCCTTATAACGACGTAACCACACCAGCCAATCCTTGAAGAGCTGGGTACTTCCGATCATCCCCTCAATCTGAGACTATTGATCAATGTTGCTTATCTTTCTGTTCGGTTCTACGGGTGAACATGGGTCATCCCTTACCAAATGGGCGGGATACAGGAACCCATTCTTTGGGTCCTTCTATGTGATAATTGATAGAGTCTCGGAACGGCTGAAACACCATCCGGGTTCTTACTACCTATTTTGAGAGTCCCAGGGATCATCTTGGAAGTGATCTGACATGTCACTTTTAATGGAATCTTATCGAAGATATTATCGAGAATGTGATGATGAATGCATGGGAGAGCAGAAATGGAACCCGTTGAAGAAAGTGAGGCAATCGTGTCACATTCTTGCCCAAGGTACTTTCGGTCAATTCAATTTAAGAAAATAAATTTAATTGACGCTGATAAGCGAATCGAGTGCAGAGAATGGAAATCACCCATTAATTGAACGATCTAGAACAAGATTTAATAAGAACGATGCAAAGAAACGTCATCATCGATGCGATAGTCCAAACAACGAGGAGTAACAGTATACAATAGTTACAGCCATCAGTGAGTATTTGGCACGTCACAGAAGACTTTTGTCATAGAAGCTCGATTTACGCAAAGCACCTCGGTTCAGTGACGGATCGAAGCGGGCCACTAGTAATTCAAATGTGGTCATCAAACCATTCGATAAAGTTATGTTCTCTTTGACCCTGGTCTAAAGAACAAGGTCTAATTAGAATAGTTCTATCTCATTTGACAAGGCATCTTCGGGAGTCAGCGAGTTGGCTCCATCACAGTTGCGCGAGACAACACCAAGGCCTCTTGCATACCCAAGTTGACTCCCTGACCGACAAAAGGTATCATGGTATGGGCTGCATCGCCAATCAAAGTAACGCCGGGTCAATTCTTCCATAATCAGACGACAGGAAGCATATGAGGTGGACGGAACTCTGCATTCTGAATATTACGATTGTCGTGCAGCAAATCAGAATTTCAGCCCTCAAACTCATCAAGAAGAGCCTTTTTGGTAGCTTCAAGGTTGTGACTACCCAAATGCAAGATTCTCAGCCCAATCCCGAGGCTGCGTAAGGTAGACACCAACTTTGAGGCTGCCATCCCCGTAGGTACTGTATCATGATAGCTCGGCCATCGGCGCAGGAGAACACAGATCCGTGAGGTCAACGGGGCCTGCACCGATAAAGGCGACTCGGACTGGAGACATGAATAGTTTTGTCATGTGAAGGACCATGATCCTAGGATACAGAAAGACATTCGGAGGACCAGCTCTTTCATGAGCCCTCGGGATCATTTATCAACACCGGGTCTTTCACTGCCTGGGTGGCATGGCTAGAAGTTTGATTAGACATAGAGCCCGTGATCAATCATGGAAAGAACGGGTTGCCTCAATCCATGGGCAGTGATCGATATTGGTATTCTCTGTGCGGTTCTCTGGTTTGCCAGTGCGAACTCCATGCGCCTCTGGGGATACGCCACTAGACCTCATTACTATGCTTGATGTACTTTTTGATGTGTCCAACTGCCAATCAGAACGGTCCATGTGAGTGCAAAGAAACTAATCGCAGGAGACCTAGGCCCGCGAATAACCCTATCCCACCCTCAGTAGATCAGGATATCTCCGAGAAATCGGCCCCGATCGCCGAGTCCGAATACCTTCATTGATCTAGTAATATCTGCGACCGTAAAACCTTTACAATAAACTGGCGGCTCCTGTCGTAATAAGCGTAATAAGTATGCTTCTCGAGATCGCTTATTCGGGAGCCCTTATCGAAGTTCCGAAGGAACATTCATGGTAATGACTCGCTTTACAGCTTCTGCCTATGACTGTCGTCAGACTGATCGTCGCTACAATGGTAGAGGATATCTGGCTAACAGCGTTGGTCCCCTTGATCGTGGAAAGAAGAGTGGGATCACACTTGCGGTGCGGGATTCTGCCGTATGACGAATGACATGTCCAATACGGAATGCGGCATACCATTTCTGGACCTCTTCTTGCATTCAAATACTATCCTTGTGAAGATTTTGTATCAGAGCGTCTTCCAATATTCTGGAGCAGGATCGCAATATATTAGAACGAGAATTTGTCCGGGTAGGATGCCGCAATCTCAATGGAAGGCGACTTCCTCATTAGAGCGCTGACCTACAATTTTGCTTCTCCAAGCTTCAAACCACGTCAAATTATTCGCCATTTTCTGGAAGAAGGTGGCGAGAATTTGCATTCTTCTTACTCTCTAAAGAGGTCTAGTCTTTCTAAGCAGATGGCATCACTGAACACTCGGCAGTACCACTCATTTTCGCCCTCTACGCCAGGCTATGGTAAAGAAACACCAGGCACGCCAGTCCCAGTGAATAGCTTTATCAATCCTACGGTCTTTATCGAGCTCTTTGTGGGAACGGTGGGGATCTTTATATTTTCCGTTCTATTTTGGAAGTTCGGCAAGTTCTCTCGGTCATTGACCAGACACAGAGTGTTGTGTGGTGGCAAGTTCACGACAACTCGCTATGCCAGAACCTGGTATGGCTGGGTAACTGTGGAAACACATGAAAGAAATAAGGCATTCATTCGGAGGATATTCAGATCCGTCCGCGAGTGGCTGTCATGGGAGTCACCCAAAACCGACTACCAGTGGGTGTGGTGGGATCCTGGCCTCGAGGCACTGGAAGAACACCAAGCAAAGCGAAAACGACTCAAGCTGCTACCGGATTTCCTGAAGAGCTATGAAGAAATGCCCGTTGCGCACATTCTATATCCGCGATCATCGAAAGAATGTCATGGGGCCTTGGTGGCCAATCAAGAGTCCGAGGCCTCTGGATCAATTGCACATGGACCCAAAATCATTGATACCGCGGAGCCACTACCGCGAATCAGCTTCAAAGAGCACCGATTTGAAACCAGCACGGCTTCTTCGATCTCACTGGAAATGTTCACACCACCGTCGCGGGCACATACCCGATCTTCTGATGACTGGGCTGAAAATAGCTTGCGTGAAGATGCAAGGATGGCCGGGCATTCATTGGCCTTGCGGACCAACGTCCAATCTTTGCCATTCTCCTCCAATAGCCGTAACGGCCATCAGAAAAGGGCCTCATGGGCAGAGGAACACAGCCCGCGGATGCGACGCCTCTCAAACCTATCATTCGTACAGAACAGCTCCCGAGTTGCAGAGCTCGATTTCGAATCAAGTATGCATCAACGCACTGAGAGATCCGTGGAGGCACCGAGACTTGTTGTTCGCAGCGGAAACATTCCGCGAAAGTACCGAGCGTGGTCGGCGCAGATGCAAGTAAAAGCGACGGGAATAGTACGGCCGCATCTCCGTGATTCCTCTGGGCCGCCGGGGACGCCCCTTACAGCTCTTCTGGCTAGTTATTTATCGGAGCAGAACGCGTGCGATATCTCCCAACGGACGTCGATAGAGGAACCTCTGGTTGCGAATCCACCCCTTGCAAAGAACCTCTTGACGTTTGGCCGTGATGTCGACCCAGGGAAACGACGCAATTTTGCAACTTCTGTCGATATGGATACAGAGTATGCCAATGCCAAGTTCAACACCGCGCCAGCAAAATTTCGGCCGTCAATAAAGCCAGCATTGCTGGCTGCACACTCTTCAAATCAGCCCAGGTACTCATGGCAAGATGCAGATAAATCCGAAATTCATAGAGACAGCCTCCGAACGACATGGGGTCAACCTGGTATTGCCAGAGCTAGAGCCAGACTCGAGGCCCGAAACAGATATGCAACATTGCCAAACTTCATGGATGGTGGCGTGGATGGGTTTCTCAAAGACGAGCGAATGTCGGTCGCGAAACTGAGCGACTGGGAGGTACGACTGATGGGTCAGCTAGGTCGCAAAATGGAGTGGCTGTATAACGAGATGACACCTGGGCAAAAGCCGTACCACTTTGCATTGCTTGCCAACCATTGGCTCAACAGAGAGACCTGGCTGGTGATTGACCCAGTCTCAAGAGTGTCGATGGATCATCGACGGCAATGGGGAGATCCACGATTCAGTCCTTCTTACAACGAGAATGGGCATATCTCGAGGGTCAAGTACCCACCTACGCCACGGAAACGAGCCCAGATTCCGCGAATCGAATCATGGCGGGCTGCAGTCAACAAGCAAAGGAGAATTTCTGGAATACGGAACGCCATCCGGACTATCGAGCTATATGAAGACTCTGCGGAAGAGCCTCCAGATGGGAAAGTTGACCCAGCTTGCTGGATCTTGCCGAAGCCACCCCAGGGGTTTGAGATGTCCACAAAACAGAAAAATGCCTGGTATGAAGGAGGTGCTGGTTGGCAGGAAAAGCTTGAAGACTGGCAGCAAGTCCGCAGAGGATATCGTCTGCAGAAATTCGTCCATGAGGGCCGTGCCAATCGGAGCCGAGTTAAAGAGATCTCATCGAAGGTACAAAGATGTTGCCATACAGTGTCGGTCAAGGTGCTTCCTATAAAAATGGGACAGCCCCAAGCCGTGGCTTAGTGTCGCCTGGCAATTTGCCAACAAACCACGCTCATTTATCTCTTCATGATGGATCATAACCGGTATATCGATCCTGAACGATCTGATATCTTTACTTACCATGGTCTGTCCTTCCTGACCTATTATTAGAATACCCCTGAACCCAGAGTAATGAATATAAGTTCTTGAAACCAAATTGATTTGTGTAAAAGTGTCTAACGCTGGGTAGTGGAACAATGTAAGCCAAAGGCATTCTCTTCCGAGCGCCCGCGGCGGTGTTTTCTCAATTGCCAAAAACTCCGGGAATCCTTTCTTTGTTATTGTGTATGCCTAGACCAGCCACCGGGTCGAAGGGGTGGGAAATCAAAACTCAAGAGTATAATACAAATGCCGATTGACAGGCGGAGGAGGGTATGTATCGGCAAGTCGTAGACGGGTGGTGCAGCGATTGCTGGTTTAGAAACCTGGCGGGTTCACCCGCTGGCTGACACGAGTCCATTTGGGGAGCTCTGCAAGAGAGGAAAAGCCATTAGCATGATCTTCCGAATGACACGCGGAGTTTTTCCAAGGCATTGACATACTGTGAATACCCTTCCGGTAGGTCTTCTCCTTCTTGTCGAAGATGGTGTACTTGTCTTTGGGGAGCATCTCTTCCTCACGGGGCATCTCGGCGTACCACCGCTCAACGGCCTTGGTACTCTGTCCTTGCCGAGCAAGAGCAGCACTGAGGGTATCAACGACTCGGTCCACGGCGCGCAGACGCTTGCGCTGTCGGGCTTTCTGAGGCGAGGAGAGACGCCATGGGACCTTCCTGTGGGTCGGAACGGGCAGTCGTTAGCTCTGTTTACTCATATTCGAGTTTCCCCAAATTGTGCGAATAGCAAACTTACCAGAGAAGACCCGAGAGCAGGGGCGATGTGGGCTTGAACATGGCTGCGGCTTGCAGAGAAAAGGTGATGGCGCGGCGGGCAAAATCGTGCTTGAAGTCGGGAATGCAATTGGTCCGTGCGCCCAGTCCCTGTTTGTTATATTCAGATTGTTGGGTAAAGGGGATGAAAGACCAGAACAGAATGAAAATTTATCAGGGTAACTGAACAAGGCGACTCTTTGTGTGGGAAATCTAAGTGACCGTAGAAAATTTCAGCTGGTAAATGCTAGAAACTGAAGAAATTGGACGACCGTTAGATCAGCATTTACCCCGGTTTCAGTCACATGATCCCGACAGAATAAATGTTGTCGCCGACCAGTCGCCGTGTTTTCCCTACACAATCATTTCTGTACTCAGCCAGAAAGAGAGTCTTTCTCTACCCAGGCCACTTGCTACGTGTCCGAGAGTCAGCTCTCGTCTATGGAGATTTCATAGATTCCACTCTTTCACAGCACTATGGACTCCGGCGCAACAACGGCAGATTGCCCGTCCCTTCCATGGCGGGCCATGTCCAATATCACCATGTGGGGGGTGGCTGGGCTGTGTCGCGGATTCTTGTCGGCATTGAACAACGCGGAGATCCATGGTGGTGAGGCCTTCACAGCCTTGCTGGACTCAAGGCAGGATCCGTCGCAAAGGACAAAAGGTTTGATTACAGGTACGTCGGCCAGCTTTCTTGAACTGGAATTAAGACTTGGTTTCTGATCGAGATCTCTTTAATATAGTCTCGAATCATATCAGTGTGTATGTCCCCGAATAGACCTAGGGAAATGAACTCGCATTGCAAACAACCACCGGAACTGACATTGTGCCGCGGAAACCAGGATGGACGATCCGTTAGTATGGGGACTACTTCCCATGCGATTCTGGAACAAGCGATGGTCATTTGGCAGTCATGATATCTGTTTTCAGGGCAGGTTAGTCATTGCGGGAGAAATCGGCGTTGGTATAATGGCATCGTTTCGCTCATTCAAACTTTCCTTTCAGGCCGCTCTCTCTCTTCTTTTCCTTGGGACAAGTCCTCCCGACGCACCGCCTGGCGCATTCCCAGTTCGGAGGTCTGGGCCAACCGGCAATGACCCAGGCGATTCGACTATTGTCCAAGGGTCCCTTCCCCGTCGATCATCACCGTGCCCCACCCGAGCTCCAGCATTTTAGCCGTCACAACGTTTGCATAGATCCGTTTTCCGACCTCTCTATCGCATATACGACTCATGGCGATGATGCGCATATGGCTCCTTCTGCGTTCTCATGCAACTCACACTCGTGGGTCCACATTTTCCCCGAGGGCAAGATCCACCAGGCACCACGCAAGACTATGCGTTACTTCAAGTGGGGTATTGCGCGACTCATTCTCGAGGCAAATGAGTGTCCGGACGTGGTTCCAATGTGGATCGAGGGCTTTGACGACATCATGCACGAGAGCCGCGAGTTCCCTCGATTCCTCCCTCGTCCCGGCAAAAAGGTCAGCGTCACATTCGGCTCCAAGGTGGACTCCGAGGAAGTCTTTGGAGAGATGCGAACCCGCTGGCAGAAGCTGAGAGCCAAGGTCGAGAAGAAGGATGCTCAATCCCGAGATCTGCCTTTTGGCGTATTGAGCGACGAGCTCTTGAATAACAAAGAAGCAGTGGAGTTGCGTAAAGAAGTCACCATGAAGATCAGGAATCTTGTTCTTGATGTACGACGGTCCCGAGGCCTTCCTGACGAAGACCCCAAGGAAGGCCTTGTCGAAACGTGGCTTGAGGAAGGCCCTCAGCGAGAAGGCCATATGAAGGATGATTCTTGGGTTCGAGATATCTGAGCCCGATTGTACAATTTTGTATAAATAGCCTGTATAGATTCCATGATAGAGCGACAACAGTATATTGTGCATTGGCAATTTGGTACATTCTCCGTCCCATCCCTTAGCTACACTACGAAAGGGAATCGCAATGCTCTGACTTTAAATAATCAAGTCGCCTTACTTCGAGATTCGCCGCAACTATTATTCGACGAGGTTATCATGAGCTGTTAAAGACTGGCCCCTATAGGATGGACGTCATAGTCTGTGATAAGTCAGGTGCGATAAGCGATAAGGATCCACCGATATACATCAGTTCCGCGGGGAGCTGCAGCCGCCTTTGCTCGCGTTTGTTCTTTACATCCGCGCTCTCAACGACTCATCGCCCATGCCCAAAAAACAGAAGAAGTCCTTTGTTTTCAAACCAAGTACTTCGCATCATTCTCTCACTTCCAGGTCCCGCCACAATGATCAACCTACAGGTTCCACCACATCTGATTCGCCTTCAGTCAACGATCTGATTAGCCATCTTCGTCGCACACAAGCACCGACTTCCTCCGACCACGATACTTCAACCTCTTCACGATCTCTTCACTCGCAAGGGTCCGTGCATCCATCTCTCAGAAGCTTACTCGAGGTCCCAGACACCCCGCCACCTCGGCCCCGCGTTGGTGCTCGCCGTACCGTCATCGGCGGGCGCCCAGTCCGGTTGACCCCAGGGCCTCCGCCCCCGAAAAGCTGGCTATTGGGGGACAGTGAAGGATCTACCTCTGCTGAAGAAGCCACGCTGGCGTCTGGAAACAACAAATCTATTATATATCGTCTTGACCGACTACCAGGGGCAGAGTTGCCTCCCAAATCCAGTCTACTTCATGCAGCTCTCAAGTCCATGGCCTTGAAATGGGCCTGGCATCTGGAGTATGATGGACCATATCTGGCTTATTTGCCCCCACATATAAAAGAGCTCCTGCTCACCTATGTCGCCGTCTATGCGGTTCGTGCGAGAACACAGCCACTCAAAGGCCGGATGAGAGGCCTGAAGCCACTGTTTCCCACCGAGGCTGACAATGCTGAAAATGCTGGAGATGAGAAGGAAGCTGACGTGGAGACAATTGCAAACCTCGATGCAACTACTCGCCGGCTGGATCTAGCGTGGGCTTTGGGCTACTGGATGACTTTCAAACAACTCTCGGGCGAGCTATTCGTCCCCGTCAAATCAGCACCTGCAGTCACCCAACCTGCGCCCGAGGACAGTCTCCCTGCCTCGTGGGATGAAGAATCTGATGGCGATCCGGCGGACGAGTCAAATTCATCTGCTGCTACGATTCGTTCCATCCCAAGACCCATCAGCCAAAAGATTCGCTTCAATAATCTTCGCTACCTTTCCCTCGCGCACCCAGTCCCCGGCGCCGCCAGCTGGAATTCCCTTCTCTCCCTTCTTTCACGTCTTTCGACCATCACACATTTGTCGCTAGCCCACTGGCCCGCTCCAACTCGTACCCCACATACTGCTCCTGCTCGGATACGCCCACCAAATCACCATGGCCCCGCGTTCGTTCACGGCGGTACAGATGTCTACTCTGGAATGGAAAACAACTGGGCAGAAGCAGCGGGGATTCTCCGACAGCTCTCTCGTTATACCTACTGCCTGAAATGGCTGGATCTTGAAGGCTGCTCTGAATGGATTTCCGCGCTGACATGGACGGGCACCGACCCAGATGGACTACCCTGCCGGCCAGGCACATCAGGCCCCGAATGGAACGGGTCTTGGAGAAACGTCGAGTGGATTGGTCTCGGTCCGGGCTTCGAATACCCAGCAGACAAGGGCCTTGCCCATCCTGTCGAGAGATATATCTCGTCAAATCGAGGCATGCCCACTCCGTCATATTTCTCGCCCTCGTCGCTGGCCGGTTCCATTCATGCGCCGGTCAACGCTTTCCAAAATCTCTCGATGCAGGACCCGGTAGATCAAAATGATCCTCCACGAACTCCTCCCCCTACGGAGCTACCGTGGAACGTAGAGGAGGAGCGCTGGGCGTATCGTCGTGATAAAAAGCGGCAGGCCTGGCGCGATGCGGTCAGCAAGGCGAGAGAGGTTTGTGTTGAAATTCGGGCTATCAGGAAAACAGGCCACGGGAAATGGATTGCGGCTTTTACCGGAGGAGAGGAAGAGAGTTGGGAAAGCCACTTCAAGCAAGGACGCTGAAAACTCCTATTCACAGCTCTGGACATTCAGCTAATAGATGTACATTTACTTTGTTCCGTAGAGATACAAGTCCGAATCTGCAGAGACTATTTCAAAAGGACCATTGAAGACAACAAAGGGTGATCGCAAACGGTAATTTTTTTTCCAGTCCAACTGTACAATGGTATCATAGCATATGTCTAGGCCCTCCTCCATATCTATTTCACTTCCTGCCCCGATTAAATGTTTTCAAAGGATCCACCTTCCCAACCTTTTTACCCTTCCCACGAGCACGATTACGGTCACGAGCCTTACGAATGCGGTTCTCGCTCGTCTTTGTGAAACCGACATATCCCACATCCTCTTTCGAGATGCCCTTGCGGCCCTTGGCCGGCATAAGGTAATCCGGTACGTGCTTCAAATGGGGCTGAACACGGGCAGCACGCAACTCGCCGTCGTGGCGCAGTTGACGCAGCTCGTCGGGGTTCTCCTCGAAATGGCGCTTGAGCTTCTCACTTTTAATCAGCTCTTGACGAATCTCACGCGCACGGGCTTCTTGCACGGCAAGACGAGTGACAGCGCGCAAGGCGTCAGTCATACGGTAGCGGAAGGCGTCGACTTGCGCCATTTCGAAGTGGTAAGGCTTGACCTCGTTACCGATCTTGGCTTGGCGCTTGATGATTTTGGAGACGACGGTTTCATCGTTTCTGGCAGTGGGGGTTGATGTGGGCTTGTGCTTGCCGTATTGGTCGGCGGGAATGACAAACGAGAGCGCCATGCCGGCCTTGCCAGCACGCCCAGTGCGTCCGATGCGGTGGGTGTAGGATTTTGAGGTGGTGGGTAGGTCGAAATTGAGAACGCAGGCAACATTTTGGAAGTCAATACCGCGCGAGATACCGTAGTCCTTTTCTTTGTTGGACATCTTGCGCTTCTTAGACTTTTGCTTGCTGCTCGACTCTTCCACCTCTCCTTCGTCCTCACTGCTACCAATCTCTTCCTTCTTCTCAGCATTCTCTTCGCCTTCCTGTGACTTCTTGGAAGGCTTGGGTGTGCCCATAATCTCCTGATCGTCCGCGGCGATGATGATGTCGTAAACACCCTTATTGAACTCTTCGACAACGTGTAGTCGGGAGTTGATGGGCAACTCTGAATTGAGAACACAGCTCTTGATGCCAAACTGTTCCAAAAAGAGCTTCACACGGTAGCAACGATCCACGTCACACACGAAAATGATAACTTTGCCCTTGACCAGCTGTAGCTTGAAGATGACATATGTAAGAAGGAACTTCTCGTCTTCCGCACATCTGTAAAATGATATATTAGAACCCGTGCATGGCCAGCGAGAAGATCATCACCAATTACATACCTGACCACAAACTGGCTGACTTCAGCACCCTTCTCTTCCCGATCCTCCAGCTTCAGAATTACCGGGTTGCGACAAAACAGGCTCTTGAGAGTATCAACCTCCGAAGTCAGAGTCGCGCTCATCAGAAATGTCTGCACACCACGGGGAATGGCCTTGGACAGAGCATTGATATCCTCGTCGTATCCATATGAAAGGACCAAGTCGGCCTCATCGATGACCAGATGAGTAAGCTTCTCGAGCGACAGAGCAGAATTGTTGACATTGGCCAGGACTCGAGTGGGCGTGGAAACAATCAGGTCGGGGAAATCGGCAAGCATGGTCTGCTGCACGGCGTCGGACACCTTCTGGGTGAGGTTGACGGACCGGACATCCTTTCCGCAGAAGGCCGTGAAAGAGGTGATCACTTTTTGAACTTGCTCCGCAAGCTCGCGAGTAGGGACGAGAATGAGACCGGTGCTGGCTTTCAACGAGGGGTCGGCCTGTTTTGGATGGATAGATCAGCAATCGCTCTCTCTTGCTAGCATAACATCCGATAAGACTGACAGATTTCCGTTGGAGAATGGCTTGCAGGACGGGGAGGACATAGGCAGCGGTCTTTCCGGAGCCAGTTTTGGCGCGGGCTATTTGTGTTAGCATAGACAGGAAAAGAAATCAGTCAAAGACCGGCTTACCCAGAATATCCTTTCCTTCAAGCGCCAGCGGAATCGCCTTGGCCTGAATGAGAGTCGGTTTGCTGAAGTTTTCTTTGATGAGAGCCTGACGCAGACGCGGATCGAGGTTGAGGGCTTCAAAATCGAACTCCTGCTCGTCCTTGCCCGCTGGCTCAGGAGAAGGAACGTCATTGGCATCCAACTTGCGCTTCATTTTTGCTGTGCTCTATTATTGTATGATTCTTAAACCCGAGGATGAAAAGATCAATTTGGGAAATTTCCTCGGGCGGTGAGATTTTTGCAGGCGGTGAGTGAATTGCAGGTGGATCCTCGCTGCTGAGATCATCACGTCCTTGCCTGATGTGGAAATTTCAAAACACCTATCCACCGAATATTTCCAACTTTCAAAGAAAGGCTTAGATTGATTGTATTACCCTGTAACACTAAGGCTGAGCTCTTTTGCATGTCTTCCATCTCTTGATCTAAATATTTCTACCCATCCGCCTACGATGCTTGGCTTTCTTCTCTAGATACAGATCCTTCCACTCCTGGTTGTGGGGTATGAGCCCCCAAAAGTTCAGATGGCTATCTTCCTCTTCCGTCAGGTCCAACCAGGCAAACAGATCTTGACGACGCTCTGGAATCTTGGCCAAAATTTCTGGTTTCGAAACAGATGCTTCGATGTCGTTCTGGTTTTTTGGGCCCTTTCTTGACACTCCTCTTAGCTCGTCAGCTTCCTGCACGTTAGGGAGTTTGCGCTCAATTTGACCATCACTCCAGTCCGTGTAATGCGCTGGGTAGGATGATAGGGTGGCCTTCAGTTTTGAGCTGACCCAACAACTGTATCCCAGATCTTCGGCTGTCTCATGGCCAATTTTGCTGCGGATGAGTGACCAGAGTTTTGAATCCTCGCAGCCAACCTTATGCGCCGTAAGAACGGTTGCAGCAAGTATAACGACGACCGAACAGATCTGCGTGTATAAGCCGGCCATGCCAATGCTGATGACATGTATCGCGAATGCGGCCCAGCCAATCCACTGACATGCTGTGTAGAGAACGGAATTAGGGATATTAGGGCTAGCTGTAAAGGCTAGCTTGACCAGATACCTGGGCGCAGCAATCGTCACAGCTTTTGAGTCCTCCGTAATGACAATGACTTTGGCAATGGTATATGGATCCTTGGGCTCAACAGGCATCTTTGTATCTTCTTTGATGACCCCCTTTCGACGCAGTTCTTCATGGCGTGTCATTGCTGCGTGATAGAGCTCGAGCTTTTGCATATAATTGTATCTTTGAGCCTCGTCTTGAGCTTGCTTGATATTTTTATCAATGCCAGCCTGATTTTGCGCGACCTGAAGATACCTCACAATCACCGAAACAATCATGGCCATAACATTGCCAAGCCCCCACCAATCAGCCGCTAGTAGAGTGAGCGTCAGAAGCATTCCATGAATAGGAACGCTGATCAGAAGAAGGCCGATGAGAAACGACCTCATTCTAGGGGGGCGTTTGCCAACTTCCCATTTGACGACGCTGCGGGCTCGATGTAGCTCTTGTCCTCGAAGCCATCGGGAAAACCAGCCTGCAAGTTCGGTGGTCATGATCCCCTCCGAAAGGTTATACAAGGTGAAGCCGGGCTTCTTTTCGGTGAATCGGTTTCCTGCCACTACAAACGCTCCCAACAAGGGGAGAAAGTCAAAGTAGAGGCTGGGAACGAGTCTCCCTATGCTGCGATCCATCTCCTCCGCTCCGAGGAGCGTAACGAGGCCCAGGGCATCGATGTGAAAACCCGTACCCGCAGCCCAGGTAGTGAGTTCTTCATGCCAAGGGAACATATGTAGACGTCTGAGGTAGACAGTCAGATAAGTTGGGATGCGGGGTGAGAGCCAGCGGTAAGATTCTTCCCCACAGGCATTTTCATCCTCAGAGTCTGGCATCCGATTATTTCAATGTCATCTACAGGCAACGCGGGACCTCAGACCTCATCCACCCCGTGAATAGCGAGCTATCAGCCTCAAAGTATGTGAAGAGATGACTGCTTCTATGCATGCACGCTCGTTGGGTAGGCGGCTGGCGAGGCGCACCCTGGCGTAAAAAGTAAGCACTACTCGGCGTTTTGCTGGACGTACCTAGAGTCCAGTGGGGCCCATGAGTCCCCGGGATGATTCCCGAATTATCTTTTTGACTCTCGAGTTGAGGATGAAATCAAGACGATTACTGGCCCACGCAGCAGGGCTGAGTCCGTTAAAGACATCAGAAGATTGTCTCAAGAGCGAGTAAATGGTTACTATCTGTGATTCAATTCTTTCTCTCTCTCGATCGATCGAAATTCAGACTTGTTAACTGTCACTCCATGGGTGACACGGGCCGTCGAGGACTAGTGGCTGCTTAGTCCACGTAGCCCCGCGGATGATCCATTGTATTGGGAAGATGAGTGTCCTCTGACACAATGAGAGACTGCAAAATGGTCACACTAGCTATTGAACTTCGGGCTAAAAATCGTCCATACGTTCAGCTCGCTCCTTGGGTCCCCTCGGGTCGAGCCGTGATTGCGTTTGCTTGGCCTTAGCCCGGCCGTCGAAGAGATGAAGAGGCCATTGAGAGCATGGCCAGGTTCATCCATCCCGCCTATCATCGTCTAACGGGAATACGAGAGGCTTATTTGGCTGATACATTGGGACAAATAGCGACCTATGATTGGTCTTCGGACTTGGCCCCCACACCCCTTCCACAAGCCGTAAAACAGACTGGCAGTGCTCACGGTTGACGTGATTCAACTTGCGGCTCTCATGCACCCCATGCACCGTTCTGATATCCAGTTGCCCGTAATCTTCAGAGCCGCTGCGTAATGTCCTGCATGTCCTAGTCGACCGGGACAAAGAAAATGATGGGAAAAGCAGTGAATTGTACAAAACGTCATTCTAGGTCCAGTGGATTTGCTGCTTTTTTTTTAATTTAAGTTTGCCCGAGTGATGGTGACGGAATTGGATGGCTGCAGAGATTGTTGATCGCATCCTCAGCTCAGAGAGCGCACGGCTGACGCCACGCCCCCTAATCTCCCGGTGCTATGCTATTTAGGTCGAGGTGGGCGAAACATATACCGTCCAAGTTGCCCCGTTTATAGGTTAAATTGTACAAATCTCTATTACCTCACACCCAGGACCCATAGTAAAGCCTTCGTCTAGGGAGCTCCTCATCTCCCTGCGACGCTGCTGCAACCGTCAAGATGGGTGCGTCTATGTCTTTGCACCGTGACGACCGGCAACGACAAATCCAGGAGGCCGAGAATCACCTCAAGCACCAATATGATGGGAAATGGCATTGGTCCTTTGAGGGCAAGATCCACCGGCCCGCTATCAGCGCACGCAGACTGGAAGATCGTATGCTAGAGTTGCAAGACTCTAAGCAAAGTTACCGAAAGCGACGCTATTTGAATCCCTGGCGAGGCAACGAACACGAAAAGTTCCCCGACCTGGACGCTTATTACAGTACGAATAAAGAGTATCCCCGTCGGCTGGTTGTACAAGCGGCCTCGAATGCCCTAGACGACAAAGGCCCTCGCCATTGGAGTCGGCGAAAGATCAAGGGACATGTACCACTTATCATTGCACTTGCAGAACTCTGCTTGAACCCGTTCGGATTCGAGCAGTATGAGAGTGGCTATGACGACGAAGATGAAGCGGACAGATACGGAAGAAAACGCAAAGAGGGCTCTTTATCTTTCCTTCAGCGCATCGCGCATGTGATTGCAGCAACTCTGTGCACCTTGGGATTAGCTTGGATTATTCAGCTGTTACTGTCTATTCAAGTTGTCACTGCGCCTTGGAGTGACGATGGCACTGCCGAGCCTTACGACGAGTATGAGAACGTGCAATGGTATTGGCCCAAGCACGCTGTCAATGTACTCGACCAGTCGCCTGAAAACACGAAGCCACAATCGCAGCTCACCAAGCTCACCATTCCTCGTCGCTTGGTGGCGAGGGACCCTGTAACCAAGCAGTGGGTTGTCAAGGAGACCTCCGAGCTCCGCGATGAGAAGACCGGCATGCTACAGCCATATATATTTCTCAGTTTCTCCCGGGCAAACTACCTCGGCAAGGAAGATCACGAGCTACGACCATTTTTCTACCGAATCGCAGAGGCTATGCTGAAGCATGAGAACAGAGACAAGCACGCGGATGAGCCCCTCGTGGAGGCGTTTTGGGTTGACCTGGACTGTGTTTCACCGGACGATGTGAACGACGAGACTGAAGAGGCGAAAGCAAGATCGAATCGCACGAAAGATGTTCATTCAATTTGTGATGCAGTTCGTTGTGCAAAGCGAGTCTATGTCGTCCTACCTAGCGACGACCCTGAGCAGAAGAGGATCTGGGGACAGCGCATCTGGACGTTACCGGAGGTCCTTCTGGCATCTGGCAAGATAAGATATTGCTTTTCGAACCCTGATATACTTGAAAGCGACAATCAAGATCTACCACACTTTGACGTGACCTTGACGGATATGTACGACAGCTTCTGGCCCGGGCCAACATCTCGTTTCCGTCCAAGCCATGGGGAACAGGACGGTGAATCGCGAGAAGATGTCATCGGTCATCTCGTCAACCACTACACCAACACTACGAAGCTCAGTGAATTGCAATTGTTTACCTGTGCAGTTCAAGCCATGGCCCAACTCTCGACGGGTAAGGACGTTCAAGGCTACACGACCGCCGACATGGCTTACGCCGCTATGGGACTCCTGGCATACCGCATCAGCCCCAATCCCACGGACAGCCCTTTCCAGGCTATTGCACGACTGTCTCTTGTGAATGATAGTGACAACCTACTTGAGCGTCTTGTGTGTCTATGGCCATCCCACCTCCCTCAGAGCGAGCTTGAACAGCTAGCTCAGAGCAATAATAGTGTGGCAGAAAGCGAGACAATTCTGAGGAACCTTGCCGATCGCGACCAATACTCGGTCCATCTCTGGGATATAGAACCCACATGTAGTGTGGTTGGTATCGGCGACGATCAACACACGCCCACGGTTATTCTAGATCGATGTCGTGGTATTCCCATTCGGTGGAAGAATTTCCCCAGAATGAAATACGTCAAAGATCTGAACGGATTTCGCGCAACAATGGCGCAAAAGGCCGTCTATGCTGGTGCTTGGTTTCTGCTCACCGGCTTCGGTCTGTTTTCGTCTGCCATATCTCTCGAATTCTCTCTCCTGAATAACCAGTCTTCCATCGACATATCCATGTATCTGGTCGGTGTTGCCTTGTTCGTTGGGTGCGCTTGGATTATTTCCTGGTTTAGCCCATGGGCAGTACGGCAGCTTTGCAATAGTGGTGCCACGGGTGTATCCTGCCATCTGGTCGGATTTGAGGGCACTCTGCCTTTAAGAGATATTGAGAAAATTGTCTATGGAAACTTCAATCACCGCCTGACATATGCTCCATCGTCGACTATATTTTCCAAGAACCTACGTAACAAAAAGACTCGAGAGGGAATGGAACCTCAAGACCCAGGCTGGTGGCAGCAGGAAGCCAAGAATCTGAACGTTCCCGAGGGCCACCGTCTTTTCACGATCGTCGATACAGGAGACATGACTGTTTCTGTGATCGCTGCAGAGCGACCACCCGTGGTGGCGCTCATCTGTGGCCGAGAAGGTGGTATGGTTCGTGCCCTCCTCTGTAGCTGGAGATTCGAGCAAAATTGCCTCTACCGGGAGAGTGTTATGCGAATGCGCAGCTCTGTAGAGTATCTGGCGACCCCCAATGACTGGTTGAAGGTTAGTCTGGCAAGCCAAGGCGATGTCAGTCGTACCAGAGTGGAACAAATTCGGAAGGAATTAAAGAGACAGGCAACGGCCGCTCCGCCAACTCCTCCTCTAAAGGATCCAAAGGACCAGCCTACGAAGGTGTCTGTGGCGAGTCTTGGACCTTATGATTACACGCACGCTCTTAAGTCGTCAGACACACCAGCTTCCGCTCCAGGTGAGACCACTGCCTCGTGATTGTTTTTCAATATCCTCTTAGTGAACGAGATTAATACTGCTCTGATACCCCCGATGCTGGGATCAAACGAATACACGAATGTTGTCGATTCAATCTGTACTGATCTCCTTCAACTGTATTTTCCACTGCAAGGAACGTGTGTTGTAGGCAATGAACACCCCAAAGCATTGTGAAATACGGTTTATCCCTTGTTTATTTGTCGTCCAACCCTCCGGTATAAGTAGACGGGTGATTTTTTATTCCCCACTTAGTGTGCAGAAAGTGCAATCACATCGTCTGGCACATCGACATGTTCGAGTATAGACGGATTCCCACGAAACTCATCACTCGCAATATGTCGCTTAAGAACTCCAAGCACGCTTCGCTCAACCAAAATAGCCGAAGAATCTCCCCGAGTCTTCGTGCTCATGACCCGACAAAAGTACTCGAGGACTGCCACTAGTTCCGTTTGCGTTCTTATCAAACTGAGCAAAGCAGGGGCATATGTCGGCTGGATTGCGGGTTCGTCCACTGAGCCATCCACATTCAATGCATACACAAGGGCATCCCTGGTAGGTTGTCGAAGAGAGTTTAACGCAGACTCGTACATTTCAGCAGTTTTCTTTGTTGTCACATTGCCCATGCACAACAGCCGCATTAAAGCACGCTCATACTGCTCATTTCCCACCTTCAGTAATCGAAAGCCTTTGGCATGAATGTACTCTGCGCGTCGAATGAGGACATGGTCATATCCTTGGCGACCATCCAGCGTGCCAGTTATGACACTGTAGCATGCATGGAATACATTCCGATAAGATTCGAAAATAGGCTGGTTCAGTTTCTTCGCACAGGTCCAGTCCATGTGGCCAGCCGCACCTGCAATGTCGAGCAGCTGCTCCATAAAGCGGAGCTGAAAGCTGCGTTCTCGGCCTTTCATCCGAAGTAGGCTTGTCAAAGCGGCAGGTGCGTTCTCGGCTTGACCCAGCTGTCCAAAGTTGAAAAAAGCTCCACTCTCGATCCCAAGGAATAGATCATCTTTTGCCTGGGCAGATTGTCGTTCCAAAGACGGGACCAGTCCGGACCCGCAGGCTTTGAGGAGAATCAAATCGTGATTCAGATTTGAAATGTCTTCTCCCGTTATCCTTTGGTGATCCAATGCCAACTCAGGGTCTTTACCCAGGTCATTGATAATGATTGAGGTGATCAAGGCATAAAGAGTATTTGCATCTGTGATGACTTGTTTATAATAATCAAGAATCCAGTCGAAGGACTCCTTGGTCAATCGAAGCTCTAGCGGCTGGGACCCGACAAAAACTTCGTATTCTGCATTATGAATCCAGCGTAAGGAAAGAAAGCCCACTAGCGTGCGATTGACTTCATCATACTCTTCCTTATATATGGTGCGCGAAGGTGATGGAGTTTCAGGAGGGTTTCCTTGAGGATCACGAATGGAATACGCCCGACGCAGCCGGTCTATCTCGTTAGGGAACTCCTGGTAAATTAGAGAAACAAGCTCTTTTTCAGAAAGCGCAAACAAGGCGTCTGGATTATTGCAGGCATCTCTCAGGGCTTCGGACTGTTTCATGTTGGATGGCGGTGGAAGTTGCTGGTATGAAAGTCGGGTATGGAGGATCCACAGTCGCCATGGCCGTGAGATCCACGAGTTATATAGTCATCGACTCGTATTCTCTCATGAGAAATATTCAGCTTTGGCTTCCCTAGAGTCATGTGTTGTTCGACAAGGAAATCCTTTCTTTTGCACTCAGCCACGACTCAGCCACAACAATTGAAGCCTTAGGCGCCTGGGCCATCAATTCGGCGGGGAATTGTTGGCCCTTAGATTCAGGCTGCAACATGGATCAGGTATGAGTCTCCGATCGAATCTAGATCATATTTTGGACGTATTTCTCAGATTCGAATAGACCACTGGATCAGACTTGATAGATTGACGTTTATTCGTGACCGCCTACAACTCGCATCGCAATATTTCCAGGTCGGCTGCATAATCGGCACCGAGGGCCAATAATGTAGCATTGTGCAAACGGATTTTACCCGGGTTCTGGAATGCAGGCCCAAAGCTGATCTCTGCTGCGATGAAAAGACTAAAAAGGATCGATCGTGAATATCCGACCCCGGTAGAGTTTGCCCTTGGTTCCGGATCAAATGGAATACGCAGACAGAGACGATGGATCTATTCCAAATTTAACGAAATGGCTCAGCGGTCTTTGTGCAAAGTCGAAATCATATGTAAGGGTCTTAGCGACATACACTTAAGCACATGTTCCATACTCTACGACCAGGTGTTTACTGCTCAGGCTCTCGATTCTAGAGTTATCTTCTACTTATGAATCTTCCAACAGGCGCCACACCTGCCGCTATTACATGATAATGACAAGTGGCACCAAATATCCGAGGCAGCTGGGCAGAAGGGATTGATATTAAGAATAAGTGCAGGTAGATTCCGAAATATCATGAGTATTGAGTACTGAAGAGGCAGTGGTCCTCCCTGTTCCAGTATCCGTTGGCCTTACGGTTCGGACCGTCCCTCGATCCTGCCATCCCATTTGCTCTTGAAAATAGGTCGGGCAATAACTGAGGGGGAGGATGCAAGAATGTTTCAAATCCAAATAGCACAAATAGCACAGCCTTGGATGCATATTGGACTATATTTGTAGTCTCTTCCTCGTCAGACCAACAGATTTCGCACCGTCTGATATTGGAAGCCGGTCCTCGAGGGTTACCAGAGTAGCAAACAAATGCTAGTACTAATTAGTAACTGTGGAGAATCAAGAGACCTGGCGCAGCTGCAGTCGCAATATTGCATGACAGCGATCGGGAAAACGGAAGATCACGCGCTAAGGGACCCGAAGTTACAGAAAATAGACGGGGTATCAGCCCGAGGAGCCCAATCATCAGCGGGCTGCTGCAACGGTGATGTGGCTGAAACGCCCCCGCTAGGCGTAAAGGAAAGGACCAGGTATTAATGCTTCGTCGTTCCCTCTTCAAGATTCAACGAGGTGCGGAGAAAGTCTCAACTGAGAATCAAGTGACGACCCTACAGTTCAAACAAGAAAAAACGCTTCTTGTCACCCTATTATTTCCACTCCTTTCTTGTCGACAGAACCCTTGGGACCTTGCCAGGTTGATCGACATCTCCACTCCTGCACTGTTGGAGATGCTCTAGAGCTTCCGCTTTGAGCTTCAAGAAATGTGATCGAAATCATCGTGGGATTCACTAAAACTATGGCATCCTGGCCAAGAACTTGGAGGGCTCATGTATCGCCGGTAGGCACTGTTCGATCGCACGATAACGTGAGTAGCCGTCCATGCTCATCCCTGCCTTTTACATACAGACTTCTTGGAAGGGATCGGCTTGGTCAGATACTAGAAGTGAGGGAGATATACCCAGCGCTCCTTTCGCAGAGGGGAAAGAGCAACTGGTTCAATGGAACTCGCAATGGATCAACGATGGACAGACTCTGAGCTCCACGTCCTCGGGTACATTACAGCCGCCGTATCCGCGTTTTCCGCCAGCTGAGCCCCCATGCACGACTTCAACGACGCCTATAATTGAAGCTCATGAGATGGAAGATGCTAGCCCAAGCGGGGAATCAGGAAAGAGGTCCAAGACAGGGAACGAAGTGCGCCAGGAAGAGTACTCTCTCCCCATATCTCCTCTTCCACAATCTTTCGATCATATGCCTGTACCGACAGACAAGACGGGCAATACCAGCGCTCGGCTTGCGCAATTACTCGAAGAAGTTTGCCACTTGCAGCAGGAAGTTCGCGGTAAACGCTCTCGGGCGCGAGATCTTCGCCGTGCCCTGAGAAAGAAACGCGAAGAGGAGGAGTACTTGCGACTCGTATTACGTGAGAAACTGAGATGGATCTCTTCAGAGGCTGTCTGGGAACAGACGACAGCAGTCAATAAAGCTATTGATGACCTGAAAGCGACCACAGAGCTTTATTGCATGCTTGAAAATGACTATCACAGAATCGAAGACGATCTCGATCAGCGGGAAACGATTCTCGACGAGCGCACTGGAAGGTTGAACGAGTTGCTGCGCAGACAAGCCGCCTCGGGAACTAGACCGACTGAATTGATAGTTTCAGATTTGGATTTCTCCGCAAGGCCGCCGTCTGCTTCTGACGCCGACGCCGACCGGCTTGCATCCAACGCGGCAGCATATCTCACTCTAGTCGGCGAGGTGCGCGTGCTCCGTGAACGCCTCCACGAGCTTGAATCAGAGTATAAGAATCTGGTAGACCAAGAAAGTACACGTCAACGTATCGGCCTCTCACTCGGTCCCGAAGCCCTTGCATTTCTGGCTAATTACGACAACTTGAAGAAAAAGACGCAGACCGGGCTAGACTTTGCAATTCACCGATTAATTGCCCACCCCGACCACAAGCATCACCCCGAGGCAGTCGTCCTCGAGGAGCAGTGGGAGCAAGTTATACAGGAGTTCCAGCCCGGGTCCCCTGACAATCAAGTGCCACGAGACCTCTTGCAAATGACCGAGTTCGAGGACCGGTCACCATTCTTTGAAGATCGACGTCCGGTGCCGTTGAATAAGTTTACATTTGTGAATCGATGGCTCTTGCACCAGCTGCGTCATTCTAGTTTTCAGGTTTTGCAGTATAAATCGAATCCGGAGTTTGTTCGTCTTGTGGATGAGGGTTGGGATGGCGATAGTATTAGCCAGATGGCTTTGATGCTGTGGTATCGTGATCAAACGACGGGGGAGTGGTGGCAGTGAGGGATGACATTGTCGAAGAAAGCTAGAGAATTTGGTTTGAATGCCATCAATCCCTTCAAATGTCTCGTATCTTCCACGAAAGTGAACAT
This sequence comes from Penicillium sp. F50, assembly GCA_037356195.1. NCBI lineage: Eukaryota > Fungi > Ascomycota > Eurotiomycetes > Eurotiales > Aspergillaceae > Penicillium > Penicillium sp. F50. The sequence continues at coordinate 1,750,595 of JAYXSA010000054.1, read as the reverse complement.
GTGCGTAGTCTGAGGTGATCGAGGACGTCAAAATCTGTTCAGTTCGATGCTGACGGCGAGATTGGTGGCCTGAGCAAGTACATATGATTCTATCAATGGTGGAAAGACGTCCTGTTGAGATACGAGGGTGCAAATGCGGATGCTCCGAAATGTTCCCCCATCCCCCGTCCATCTCGGCAGGCAAACGTGGTTATCCTCGGGTGGGCCGATAGCGTCGTTTCCCGATACCCGGACAAGCCCACATGTGCTTGGGGGATTAAACATTCTTATTAACATGGACCCGAGTTGATCACTTGGAACTCCTTCCTTCTCGCCAGTCTCTGACCTCACTCTACTTCTCTCGGCTCTGAAAAAGAGCTTGTATACTTGACCCGCTACACCACCCCGCACCCCGCAATGGCTTCCCTCCAGGAGCAACTAGTGACGTTGGCGAACAACTATACAGCTTGCGATGTAAGTCTTCCTTTCCCGTACATGCATGGATAGTGGGAACTCTTTTCGTCGTATAGCAATCATCTCCCTTCGCAGCAGGTCTTTAATATCCTCTCAATCCAGGTATCAGATGCCCTCCTCAAGCTACAGACAGTCCCCGAGGGCGGCACCGCACGCGCAGGCTTCCTAGCAGATCTCAGTAAGAGCCCCTGCATGAACATCAAAATTGTCTATCCCAATCCAGAAAATCCTCTTCAATCCCCCGGACCTCCAACAACTAACCCACCTCTCCTCTCTCGCAACAGCCCCTTTCTCGCCAATAATTGGCCGAAACGACCAAACACAAAGAATTGCGGCGCCAGCAACAACATTCAGATTCCTTTCCAAAGCCGACCAACCACCAGCAATCGCACTCGAGAATCCCGAGAAACACGGCTTCCCGCCGGGAAAGCATTGGGTCGATTTCGTGGGCGACTTTGCCGCGGCGGATCCGGCGAATGCGGGCTCGATTGTGGTCATTGATCAACCGAGTGATCAGTATTGTGCGGTGACCGGTGGGATCATGGCGACCAGGATGAAGGTTTTGGGGATACGGGCCGCGGTTGTGAATGGAAGGGTGAGAGATTTGAGAGAGCTGATTGAGACTCAGCTTCCGGTATGTTGAACTCTTTTCTTTATGTTTTCGTGCTTGGGGGGCAGTCGAAGGCTAATGTGAGTGGGAATAGATTTGGGCGAGGGGGACGTCGACGGTTGGCACTGGTGCTGAGGCAAAAGCTGTGGTGCGGGATGTTCCGATTACGATCGAAGGGGTTACGGTGTCTCCGGGTGATATTATTTTCTGCGATCCCATGGAGGGCGTGGTTGCTATACCCCGGGACTTGCTTGAACCCGTATTGGAGTTGATGCCTAAGCTGATCAGCATGGATGATCAAGCCAAGAACGCCGTTGCACAGGGTATGACTGTTGCGGAAGCTTTCAAGACATTCCGGGCTTAATTTCCAGGTACATATACAGTTTGGTGATGAACAGAGCAAAAGAAACAGAGAATCTACTTGTGACTCGTGGAACAATTTTGACTTCAGAATCTCGGAAAATATACAAGAACGAAGATCAGTAGGTCTTTCGTGGTATCCTCATAGGAAATCAACACCCCAGCATCCGTGGGTATGAAAAAAAAAAGAAAATCAAAAGGCGCTGTGCAATGTACAATGGAAGAAGAAAACCCGTTTACTCGGCAACCCAGACGGCAGCCATACCCATGCCGGTACCAACGCACATGCTGGTAACACCAATCTTCTTGTTGGTGCGCTTGAGCTCAGTCAGGAGGGTGCTGACCTGGCGAGCACCAGTGCAGCCGAGAGGGTGACCAAAGGCGATAGCACCACCCTTGGGGTTGATCTTCTCGGAGGGCAGGCCAAGCTCGTTGACACACCACACGCACTGGGAGGCAAAGGCCTCGTTGATCTCATAGATGTCGACCTCATCCTTGGTGATGTTGGCCTTCTGAAGAGCAACGGGAATGGCAGCCCAGGGGCCGATACCCATGAGGAGGGGCTTCACACCGACAACGCTGGCAGTGACGTACTTGCCGATGATCTTCTGGCCCAGACGCTCGGCAGTGGAGCGCTTCATGAGCAGGACGGCGGCGGCACCGTCGGAGATCTGGGAGGCGTTACCGGCGTGGATGGAGCCGTCCTTGGCAAAGGCAGGGCGGATCTTGCCCAGGGACTCGGCAGTCATGCCCTCACGGATACCGTCATCGGCCTTGACAGTGATGGTCTTCTCCTCACCAGTCTTGGGATCGGTCCACTTGACCTCGAGAGGAGCAATTTCCTCGTCGAAGAGGCCAGCCTTCTGGGCCTTGACGGCCTTTTGATAGGAGGAAGCAGCGAAGGCATCCTGGGAGGCTCGGGAAATACCACGGTCCTTGGCCATGTTCTCAGACAGGACACCCATGGGGACCTTGCAGTTGGCGGACTCGGGGTGGCTCTCAAGGAGCTCGGAGAACTCGGTCACAGCACCGGGACTAAATGAAAGCAAAAAAGTTAGCAATTATGCTCAACTTTTCTTCTTTGTTCACAGTTTCGTACTTACCCGTACTGGGAGGTCATGCTCTCAACACCAGCACCGATACCGACCTCGATCATGCCGGACTTGATAGCGTTGGCGACATCGACAACGGCCTGAAGACCAGAAGAGCACTGACGGTTCAGGGCCTTGACGGCAGCGGTCTCAGGGAAACCCGCAACAAGGGCAGCAGCACGGAACTCGGTAGCACCACCGCCGGGAGGCAGGACGGAGCCGACGGCAATATCCTCGACGTACTTAGGATCAATGCCGCTCTTTTGAATGACCGCCTTGAATACACCCGCCAGGAGGTCAGCGGCAGCAGTGTCCTTGAAACCACCCTTGCCACCCTTGGTGAGGGCAGTGCGCAGGGCACAGGTCACGACAATATCATCGGGGTTCTTCTGGGTGAGGGCGGCGGCTCCCTTCTGGCTGCTAGAGCCGAAGTGGGAGGAAACTTGGGAAAGGCGCTGCTGGGCTGAAGTGGAGGGTTAGCGGAGCCGTTCGTTTTCCAGGGCGTCTTTCACACATGTTGACTGCAAATTGCATGTGCTGACCCCCGCAACGGCGGAGAGATGCTCACCTGAAGACATGACGTCAATTTATAATGAAGTCGGGGGGGTAGTATGAGGAAGGAAGAAAATAAGCAACACAAGAAAAGATGGGAAAAGGTGAACACGATGACGGGCGATATTTCTTTCTTATAAATCACGTCCGTGGAACCGGTGGTATTTCCCTTCTTCTCAGCTTTGCCCCGTTGCTGGGGTTGATTGTAGGGAAAGTGCCGAGGTTCCCGTAATATTGTTAATCCGGGAATGTCTCCCAGTCACGGGATCTCCGGAGATTCTGCGACATGTGAACATGTGCGACTGTGTGAAAACGAGAATTATTTTTCTATTGAGTTTCGTCCGAGCAAAGAGAAAAGAGACTTGTTCAAATAGACCGCATGCGGTCCTCACGTCATACCGACCTCGTGCCCCGTCCGCCGATCGGGTACTGGCCCGAGCTGGGAATGAGCTCTGAATGTGATTATTTGGCTGCCCCGACCCCCACCCCGGCCCCCCCGGCTATTCCATCCTCGGGGCCCCCTGACTATTGTGGGGACGCCCTCGGGGTTGGTACGGTACCACCTGGAAGCTTCCCGCCGATGGGTGTCTCATTCATCACATGTCAATAATTCAGTGCGTAGCCAAAGTCATGGGTTTCGGGAATTTCATCAGCCTTTTGTGAAGTTTTTATCCAGAAATTTTCGCCATAGTCTTGCACAGCCGGAGGAACCAGGTCATCGTAGTTCGCCACGAGCGAGCACCCACCTGTGACCATTCTGAGAGCTCCTCAGCCCTCCGGGCCGATATTATGCAGGACGTTACTCAATTTGGTTCCAATACAGACCAGTTCGAAAGGATCTATAAAGAATGATTCGATCAATCAGGCGCAATGTTTAATGCCAACGCCCTTGGGCACTGTTGGACTTGTGCGCATGAGCAGGCCCCAGAAAAGATGATTTATCAGATCATAGATGCTTAGAGTTCATCTGTTTTCAGTCGTCCCTTCTCATTTCATGTGAGTATAATGTTCACTCACGATATGTCCTCCTTTTACAAACCCTTATCCGGCTACATATTCAAGCAACGTGTCCACCACATCCTGGTTTCCAATCCCAATAGCCAACGTCAACAGTTCCTTGTGTCTACGGCCACGTTCCGTTCCTCTGTGATAGAAGACAACGCCTTTTGGATCTGCACCAAACTCAAGAAGCATTTTCACCAACATCGGGTTTTGCTTGCCAATGGCTATGGCCACATAGCCGCCATGGTTAGCAAGGTTATGGGCACCAAGTCTGTTCAAGTTTATTAAGATTTTCATCACCAACCGTTCGTTTCCTATTTGAAGTGCTCTTGTGAGTAAAGAACCATCCTGGAACTGGTACCGGGGATCTGCCCCGTAGTCCAAAAGGAGTTCGGCGATTCCGTAGTATCCGCGAACGACGGCAAGGGAGATCATGTTTCTTGGTTCCTTTTGGAGGCACCAGCTGGTGAGAGAATTAGTAGATGCTCCTCGTCTCAGCATTTTCTCGACAATCTTCTCTTCGCCGTGATAAACGGCCCACCACATCGGGTTTTCATCTGGGCGTCCAAAATAATGCCATTGTTCTCTTGCCTTGTCGCGCGTCCACTGCACCTGCTCTCTCCCTTGTCTGGGTTGGTCGTATGCAGCTTCGTCGGCTGGAGAATGACCAAAGAATGAACCAAGGTCGCCAACAGGGGTGATGCACCGGTCCAGGAAGAAAGAAGACATGGCGAGATATTGGAAGCGGAGAGCATTGAGAAGTGGTTTCTGTGACAGCAGTTTGTTCTGATTTCCATCGCAGCTTGATCTCATTAGTGTTTCAATTTCGGGAATATCGGCCCATCTATCAGGCCCTGCACGGTATGCTGCTAGAGCCCATCGCCGCCATGGGGTGGTTTTCGGCTCGGGAAAGCGAGCGCCATGTATTATGAGTATATTCACAGCAGCTACCGCGCCATTTCGAATGGCCCATAGAAGCGGCGTAGAGTGGTCTTTGGTCTGGGTTTCCAAATTTGCCCCTCGGTCGAGCAATACCTTTATTACTTCGCACTGGCCCTCTCGAGCAGCGATTGCAAGGGGCGTGAGACCTACCGGGTTTCTGATCTCGATATCAGCACCGTGGTCAAGCAAAATTTCCACGACCTCCCGATGTCCTCGACGAGCTGCTAGCCACAGTGGAGACTGACCATGTTGATTCGTCGCCCGAGTGTTGCCACCGCTAGCAAGAGATAATCTCGTAGTCCGAGGATTATTTGTCACGGCAGCCCAGACAAGCGCGAAGCTGTGACCTCTTGCGGCATCATAGCGAAATAGAATCCAGTGTAAATGACGATAAGCTGCGCGACAGGTGCGTGATAGTGCATAGATAGTTTTCAGTGTTCGGGCTGGTTGCAATCGACCTTGACGGCTATCTGTGACAGTGCATGCTATCATTTGCAGTAGTTCCGGGGGCAGGCTTCCGAGAGACATGGCCGCTCGCTAGTGCAGACGATGAAAATGACTGAAATGACAGAAAAGCCACTCAGACCTTGGGTATAAAAGTGCTGTCTTATAAATACGGTCGCTTGGCCCCAAAAAGGTAAATGTCGTGTCAGTTGATCGATGAGTCAATCTCACAGGCGAGAAGTCACTAGTTAACCAAAGGTCGTGGCTCACTGCATGGCAGGCTAAACTACTTTCGCGTATAGTGGAGAGCATCTTGTTCCTCGATATCCAAGTCCAGAGAAACTGTTTGACAATGTAAAGCTGATCAGCTTTGACTTTCTCTCGTGTGAAGGACCTTTCTAAATGGCCTTTGCTCCATAATTTTTCATATATTAGATGTCTTGACAGCCTATGCATCAGAGTCATGACCAATAAAACCAGGCTAGGTAACTATGTGCGGTAAAACGGGTTGAGGTGAATGTCAATGCGGAGGACATGCGGCGAGCGGCAGATCAAATAATTTCTCGACCGCGCCAACTTGACTATTCTCAACCACGACTTGCCTCCAGGGAACGACACAAGTATACCTCGACAGCCCTAATCCTACATATTAAGAGGGCTCTACACGACAACTCCAATGATTCGCCAATTATTTACCGCCGCCTCCCCGGCGCGCCTCGCGTGCTCGATCTCAAACGCAACCCTCCAGCCTCAAGCTACGAGAGAACTAACACGGCACCTCACCGTACGACGAGATCTACAAACCTATGTGACCCTCAAGTCCTAACATCTAACTCAACCAAAATAGAATTCTTCGCCGTTCTCCCTCCGCACCACCCGCCCCTTCTCCAGCACCCCGTCGACACCGTTTACATCCACCGCCTACAAGTACTCCTCACCCTTCCGTCTCTCCTCCGACAAGCCCGAGTCCTATCAGAACCCAAATGATGCATACTACAGTCCTTACAAGCCTAAGCGCCAATGGCCACCAGACATGTCGAAACTCTCGCCCAAACACCAGTTCCGACTGGAGCGGAAGTACCGGCGGCGCGCGGCGCTGAAATACGCCCGGCCTAAGTTTATTAAAACTGTTACGCTAGTGCAGTGGGCGATTATTGGATGTGAGTCATACTGAAATGCGTCCCGGATTGCAATTCGCTGGGGTAGGGTTGTCAAAAGGCCGCGATGCTGATGAGTGGTGCTTGGTCTAGTTGTCGTGATCTATGCGGTTCTATTCATGAACTGGGATACCAAGGACACGCCATTTGACGGGGTAAGTATTATATGTTTCGTTTCGGGAATCTTCAGGTATCGTGGGCTAACAGTTCTCCTCATAGATCCGAGAGAGTGTCTTCTCTGGTGTCAAGGCTGTATTCTCCAGCCCTCCCCCTCCTGGCCCGGTGAAGAGAACAGAGGAAAACAGCGGGAGTGGATCTCAAAAGTAGTTCTCACGAGGGGACAATCTGATATTGACTGTATATGATAGATGCCGTGAAACTGTACAATACTCATCTGGCGTCGCTCAAGACGACGCGATCACTTTTCTGTACCAGAAACCTTATACGAGCTTCGAATCCTACCAAAATTAATCGGAAGGTTTTAGTTCATCAAGAAAATCATTTAATTGTCATATCTGTCATATGTCATTTGTCATGAGCAAATCTAGTCCAAACAGCAGGCGTCTCTAATCCGCGGACAGAATGGCTAGAACTGAAAAGGAAGATGTGCAGGTGCATCCAACCACGGAATGGGCAATTATCTGTCCATGACATCCTCTCCCCGCCGCCTGCACAATAGCTTGACTTCGTTACATCATGTCCGCCAGAAAAATCGCTGGACATTCAAATATGCAACTCCAAAAACTCCAGAAATGCCAACGCCTGTAAGAGCTCCAAAAAAAATAGGCACCGAGGAAGCTTTCGCAAGCCACATTCCCTGGTACGATCCCCGTAAAAGAAGATGTGAACCGTAAAACGCCGAGTCATGAAACGTAAAATCAGAGTGGAAGGGTAGGAAAATGGTAAGAAAAACACAAGAAAAGAAGGAAAGAGGTGTCAAGCGGATGTTGTATCCGATGCTTGACGATCAAAGCCAGCGAGGTATATCGCTCGATGGGGTCGTCGGACCCAGGGCAGAGGGAACACGCGTGTCCGAGAAGTCCAGGGCCAGATTGAGCTGAGGTGGCTTGTCGTCGAGTAGACCCTTTTTTGGACTACCGGGTGCGACCTTCTTGGGGGACTTGTTCGGTGATCCAGGCTCAGTACGAGGGGGTCCTTCGCGGACCATCAGATAGGGCCAGCCATCCTCAACGGCGGCAGCAACCCAGGTGCGTAGACATTCATGAACCGCGGAGTAGAACTTCTCCTTGCAGGTGCGCATCGTGCCGCCCATGACCTTTTCGAATCCAGAAGCCCTCAACTCAGACCGAAGCTGGTTGCGTTGATCGGATGTAGGCAGGGAGGCAATCAGACCATTCAGGAGATCTAAATGTGCGGCAAGATAGTTGGTCGCATCCCACTCAACGCCGCCCACATATGGAGCAGCCGGGACTGGAGGGCGAGGTGGAGGGAAGTTTCGCTCAAGGTAGGAACGAGTATCCATTGGACGCTTGTCCGTGAACGGATCATCGGACTGGGTACTAGATTTTGGGAGCGGAATCACATTGAGATGGTGAAGGAAGATCCAGAAGACTTCCTTGGTCACATTAGTAACCTCCTTGCACCAGACTCGGTAGGGTCGGGACTGGTATATATTGGCAATGAAGGAGACTGGCTGACTCTCATCTTCTGGAGATGGATCCCGCAGGTATGAAAGGATTCGTTCAGCGCGCGTGGTTGGCAGCTCGTTGGGGTAATTCGTCGAGAGTTGGGTAAACAATAGGTTGATGATAATTCCCCGAGTGGTGAACTCGCTTGGCCCCTTCTTTTCTTCATCGAAGAGCATCTTCAGCAAAGCAGGGAAGATTTCAGCTTCGATGCTAGTGAGATGCGCCAATGCGATAGATGTAGTGCAAAGGGCCTTCAAGCATAATAATGCCTCGTGCAGGAGAGTGTCCTCATGATCCTCCCTAAAATATCTGTTAGCAAAGTAGTCTCCATCATTCAAGCGATTTGGCTCCACATACCGCCACTCCATCTTCATAATACGGTAAATAAGCTGAACAATCTCATCCATGCCTCCCTCGGCTATGAACCCGTTCACCCAGCTCACGGTTTCATTCCGCAAGAGAAGTCGCAGCTTGTGCAACTTGCCCACCTCAACCATCTCCGGCTTCTGGATCTCTCTGAGATAGTGCACGAAGTCAGATGGATCGGCAGCCGTGTCCACAGCCGCTGCTTCGGAAAGCGATGCGGTAGAACCAGCAGCATTGAGAGTCGTATAGACACCTACAGGCTGGGATAGGTCTACGGATCTAGGACGATGGAAAGTTCCACTCTCTGGCCGGGCCTTTTTGCCGGGGGATGAGGAGCCCCGACCAAACGTGAAACCGCGGCTCCTGGACCGCGAGCGTGAGCCTTTACGGTCTTGGGAGTCTTTTGATTCCTTACCACGACCACGGCGGCTATCAGAGGTACCAGTACTGGCTGGTGTGCCCTGTTCAGTACGATCCTTCTGGATGAAGTCAGCCTTGATGTTAGTATCAAGGGAGCGCATCTTGTCCCGCATGTTATGCGGAATATTCCTGGCATCCTGCCATCGTGTTAGTGACACCAATTGCGAGGAGGGTTGACTCGAGGTTAACCAACCAGAAGTTTCTCAAATTCACTCTCAAGGTCCTTGGAGCTGAGGTGCTTGTGGACATCAGCATCCCGTTCCTTTGCGTTGAATGCGGAGATCGCGGCCTGTACGCGAGACAGTCTCTTCGCATTCGGCTGTTCCTTAAGCGCAGGAACGGGTGACTGCGGGACTGAAATCTTCCTTGCTCTTTCAGCGCCCGATGCCTTGGACGATGCACTATCCACTTGGTCACTGGCATTGCTGCCTCCGGATGGTGCACGCTGGAGTCCCATAATGTCCTTTATCTTTCTATTACCAGCAAGGCAGTCCGACTTGGGACGAGGCTTGGCCTCACCCGGTCTGGTGAGCGATGGTTGCTGGTAGTCGTAAAAGTTCCGCTGCTGAGCTGGGCTGTAAGCCTTGGGGGTGTAGAGAGATACTTCTTCCGCAACGCTTCGTCGTCTATCCGCAGTTGAGTTTTGTCGCGACCGACTGCTGGGCGCTTGGTAGGTGGAACCTTCTTTAGGCCAAACAGGGGATGGCATATTGTCGACCAAATCAACAGGGCTTCGGTTCTCCTTATCGCGACTCTGCTTCGATCCGTCGGATTTGCGTCCGCGCTGAGATCGCTTGAGAATGGCCGACAAACTGTTGGTCGACTTGGTCTTCTTGGGCTTCAAGTCGTCGGCATTGTCGATTGGGGGTTCTTCCGACTTAGTCTCCTTCCGTTCCATGTAACTCCGCAGCGACTTGAGAGATACCGCGCTTTTTGTCTTTTTATGTAAGGGTGCTTTATTTTCTTTGCAGGCTGGCTTGGCTGCTGGCAGATAGCTGTCTCCAGCATCGCGATTCGGGACTATCTCTCCCAAGGGGAGATGTCCCGATTCCGGGGCAGGTTTGTCTGCCCATGGGAAGGGAACAGGGCCCGTTGGCTTGTCGTTTTTGAGTTGCGGAGGCATGGCGTCGTCCGCGGATTGGTTTCGCTTATGCGGCTTCGACATGATGGCTCGGAAGACCGAGGATCGAGTGGGGGAACGGTTGGCGTCGTCGAAGATCTGCGGACCGGCAGTAGAAGGGGCCATTGCTTATCCTCTTTGGCCAGCAACTTGCGAACTTGTTAGCAACGCGACCGGCTCGAGGGCGCGGGTAGGAGCAGACTGGTGTACCTACGGGATCTGTGATAGCAAACAAACGCGACAAGAAACAAGCAAGCAATCGCCAGCAAGAAAGCCAGCAACAGCGTGTAACGACGTACAATATCAAGTGAAAGGGGGCAAAGAGCAAACCAAATTAAGCCAGAATCGAAGCAGAAAACAAATACAATGCGAGATCAGAAGATGAAGAGAGCTTGGGGGAGCGGACACCAAAGCCGGGCAACCGGGGGGGATGATATGAGCAGAAGCGACTTGCTGCCAACGGCAACCTTCGAGGATCCAGACTCCACTTCTTGACGGGACAACAGCTAGCGTTGAGGGGCGATCTCTTGGGATCCTTTGGGGTTGGCTGGATCCAGTCGAGGGAAGTAAACAACGTGCAGGTAAGAAGGTTGCGAGGGGCAACGCAACGGAGCAGCGGAGCTGGCGGTGAACGTGGACTCAATGACGAGGGCTGGTTGATGGAGACTTCCCCTCCTGTGGCTCAGATAGATGACCTTCTGCATTGGGAGAATCTTCTCTCCTTAGGGGTTTATGCATAATCTTGTCTTTTCTTTGGGGCATCCTTGCATTGGTAACGGTTTGTTGTGGTGGGGTTGAGTTCTAGATTGTTTTGTATACCCCAGGATTGATGATTATATACTTCCACGATTGCCAGTGCAACCAAATAGAGGTTTCCTTACTTGCAGTCGTTAGCATAGTGGCAAGGCGATAGCAAAAGAAAGCATGCTTCACGAGTAATCATCTATTTGGCTAGAGATTGCGTCAACCTGCTGCTTGAAGTATATAACTCCTTCTACTGTACTTATTTCCGTACGTCATAATAAGCGCCTGAAGGGAATAGATCCACCAACTAACTCTTCGTTGATAATCGCATGACATCAATCAAGAATTTCTAGGTCTAGTCCATTTCATGATGATTGCATATGCATCCGAAAATCGGCATATCCTGTTTATAACATTGGAGACACCAGATGACAACTCGCGGTGTCCAAGATGCCAAGAGCGGCCTGGTGAGATCTCGTGTATGCGGGGATGACCACTTCGTCACGACTTAGTTCCTGCACTATATACTTGACGGATCTGAATTCCACCTCTTCTTCCAAAGATTCTCCGTGGCACCGCTCCAACTGACGTATAAACCAAGATGGGCCATTTTCAATCTCTCCCAAGCTGTTTCAACAATTCTCCGGGTGTGGTGGAACTGGCCCGCGATCCACCGACTGCCGTTTGCGACGCCCCTCCTGAAGCTTGATCAGGCGGGGAGGGGGGGGTCCATTCCAATCTGCTCCAACCTGCAGCATCTCCAAATCAGCGAAGAATACATGGTCTATCCTAGCTCATAGCGGGAACCTTTACGTACAGGTGTGCGCGCAATCGACAGTTCCAGACAAGATCAGACCCGCCTGTCTTAGAGTTATTGGTTCCAGGGCACTTCGCCGCCTAGAGCCATCGCGAAAGTCGGGCGGACCCGGACACTTCCCACAGGGTACTCGGCTGCCATTGTCGTTCCGATACCTTCGATCGGCGATTCACACCCGACGCTGCGAGGACTTTATTAAATCGTATCTTTCTCCGGCGACCGACACAGGAAAACAAAGTGCCAGACCCTCCCCGCCACCATGAACTGCCCCTCGCGAAACGACGATACTCTCGACAATCCAAGCTGGAACCAGAGCCCACCCCCCTTCAGTCCAGACACTACGACCCGTAACGACTTCAACGGTCTTGCAAACGCACGAGTCCATCGCAAGCATGCCGCTGGGACGGGGAGCGCCGCCGGCGACGATACCATGGCCATCGATCCGCGACCGCAGAGTTTGGATAATCATCAGGATTCTGCAAAAGAGAAACGGCCGGACGGCGAAGTGACCGTAGCGGCCTCGGGGTGCGAACCACCCTCGAGGACCTGCGGATCACCTCGCCGTCTTTTTTCTCAATTCTCATTCTCTTCCTCTGCGCAGCATTGTGTCCGCACTCTGGTCAAATTCAGCCGTTTCATCGGCCCTGGATTCCTCATCGCGGTTGCCTATATCGACCCGGGAAACTACGCAACAGATGTTGGCGCTGGGGCGCAATTCAAGTACGCCCTACTGTTTGTCGTTCTCCTATCTAACCTCTTTGCGGTTCTTCTACAATCTTTGTGCATCAAGCTGGGTTCGGTGACGGGCCTCAATTTGGCGGAGAATTGTCGCGCGCACCTCCCCCGATGGCTGGTCATTATACTATATATCATGGCCGAAGGGGCGATCATAGCCACCGATATTGCAGAGGTAGTCGGTTCTGCGATTGCGCTGAATTTGCTTCTGCACATTCCTCTCGTTGCCGGGTGTGCAATCACTCTGGTGGATGTCTTCTTCCTATTGCTGTTCTGGCGACCAAATGGGTCGATGCTGGGCTTGCGCCTGTTTGAGTTCTTCGTGATGGGTCTGGTCCTTGGTGTGGTGATTTGCTTCTGTATTCAGCTGTCCCTCATCAAGGACCAATCCGTGGGGGAAGTCTTTAGGGGCTATCTCCCGTCTTCTGCTATTGTGCAATCGGAAGGGTAAGCGAGATCATTTCGATACGGGTTTCAGGGCGAGATTGGCCGCAGTATGAAACTAATCTACGTCTTAGTCTTTACCAAAGCTGCGGCATTCTTGGCGCCACTGTCATGCCGCATTCCCTCTTCTTGGGAAGTGGAGTGGTTCAATCTCGACTGAAAGATTTTGATGTCACCGCAGGATATGTTGAGTCTACTGTGCCATTGGGCAGCAATGGCGGTCAAGTTGAGTACCGACCAACCCTCCACGCCATCCGCGGTTGCATGAAATACTCCATCATTGAACTGGCATTGTCCCTGTTCACTTTTGCATTGTTTGTCAACAGTGCGATTCTCATCGTTGCGGGCGCCTCCCTCTACGATGTCCCGGGTGGAAGTGATGCCGACCTCTTTGGTATCCACGATCTTCTTTCCACCTCCATCTCTCCAGCTGCCGGACTAGTCTTTGCGCTGGCTTTACTACTATCTGGTATTTCAGCCGGTATTGTCTGTACTATGGCTGGCCAGATGGTCAGTGAAGGCATGCTCAACTGGAGCATCCAGCCTTGGTTGCGACGACTCATCACCCGGTGCATCAGCATCATCCCCAGTATCATCATCGCGGCCGCGGTCGGTAAGGAGGGTCTTGATAAGACCCTGACGGCCAGCCAAGTCTGCCTCAGCGTCATCCTGCCATTCGTCTCCGCCCCGCTTATCTGGTTCACTTGTTTTAGTAAATACATGACCGTCCCAACTGAGCAGACGGTCGAAGGCGAAGGCGATGTCCGAGTTGAGCAAGTGTCCATGCGCAACCATTGGTTCACCTCTCTGGTTGCCGGACTCGTCTGGCTTCTGATTGCCGTGATGAATGTGGCCTTGCTAGTATTGGTGGGCCTGGGCAAGGCCTAATGCTGAGGACATGGCCATTCCTGATCTGGGGTTTCCACATCCAAAGCACAATTGCATGAGGATTTCGGTTCCTGATCCCTCCTAGGTATCTCATAGCGTCTATACATTAATTGTCCACATAGATAGTCAATCAACTTAGCGCTGCATATGATATTCCTGAACACATGACATAAGAATCCACCGACCTCGACTAAGATAGTAGTCCTCCTACAAACCTGAACAAAACAAACTAATGACATAACTCTAATAAAGCAGAAACTCCTAACCCCTCAATATGGGCTTTCAAGAGCGTCGACCCAATCATGTTAGCCAATGCCACCCGCGGCCTCCTTCACCTTCGCCTGCTCCGGCGGGTCATCAATAAATTGCGGCGGCGCAACCTCATCTTGCAAGAAGCTCGGCACCGCATCCGCCCCCATCTCAGACTCAAACAACGACTCCTCCCCCAACGCCTCCAACTCGGCATCCAGATCGGCCTCATCCACCTCCTCCGGCAAATCATATGCTCGCGAGATACTTTCCTGGATCTCATTACCGACCTCCATCAAATCGGCCATTTCATCCTGCATCTGCTCGATCTTATCGATATCGACCTTGCCATACTGTTTCTTCAATTCCTTGGTTGTCGTCTTCATGGCGTCGACGGTTGTCATCACGTTCTTCAGGTTATCCTGCATCATGCCGGCTTGCTCCATGTTCCAGGATTGTTGTGAGAGTTGGTCGCGCTGGGCTTCGTATTGTTTTCGGCGTTGGAGGACTTTGAGGGCCTTTTGGCGGAGGGCATTTTTGCCGGGGCCGTCGCGCATTTTGGAGAGTTTGGCTTGGTAGGTGGAGAGTTCAGAGTTGAGGGCGGTCAGTTTGACGTCGATGCTGGAGATACGATCGTCGACCTGGTGAGTGGGAGGTTAGCTTGAGGAGTACACCAAGGAGAGGAGGCGGGGTGTGTCCCTGGTGGGAAAGTAAAATTGTACCTTGGAGATTGCACCATCTAGAGTGGGCTTGGGAGCCGCACTCTTGGTGCCGAAGAGGCGATTCATGGTGGTTGATTGTCGGTCTCAGAGAGGGAGGCGAGAGAGGGGTTAGGGAAAGGGTAGTGATGGATGATGGGAGGAGTCCCCGTCCGGCTGCCTAGCAGGTGGTCAAAGTGACCAGGGGCACCAAGAAGTGTGGCTGGTGAGATATCTCGATATCGCTCAGAAAGTCAGCGAGTTGATGTTGCTTGTCTCGAGGATCCCGTGTATCTCCTCAGCCCTCAGTAGCAGACAGGCACCGATAATAACGCGATGGATAATGCGGAGGCCCGACGTCAGTGGGGTTTTTGTGGCCTTGGGGCCTAAGGAATCAACAGGTCACTCCTCCCATACTCCTCCGTTCTCTGTACGGGCTGTAGCCCAAGACAGACACGTGATAACCGACAGGGAGGAGTGGAGGACAGGTGAAGATTCATAATGACTTGATCATTATTTTTGACTGGTAAGTGAACTGACTTCTTAGTTCATTATCTACCTACGTAGGTTCTACTGTACCTTATGTCACGAGGTTAACGAGCCTAGACTCTCCGCTGTTGGTCTAAACATATCTCATCGTCACCATGTGGTAATGCTGGGGTCTTCAGCACATGTGTCTGTGTCCGAGCTTCAACCTGCTAAGTATTCCAATGGCTATCATCCTAATTACAGGCCTCTGGCAGACCCGTGATATGTATACGCACAGCATGTATCCGCACCAAACAGACCACGATCAGTTCTGCGGGGACCAGCCAGCATGATCAGCCGATGGACAGGCATTTAGTCTACTGGACAATGGAGATGTCAGAGTTCTTGGGGACTTTGCACACGGTGCAATCAGCATAGTATGAGACTACTATGTACCCCCATCGTGCCCAATCCAGATGACCGGATGCTGAAACGCGATCTTGGACAGCTGGTCATCAAACCCACCCAGTCAGGTCTATTAGCAATAGCGTTCGGCAATTTCCAGGGCGCCTCTTCTCTGGTCTCATTGCCAATTTGAATGACATTTATGGGTGGTTGAGCTGCGATGTATGCTGGTTGTAGGATTCCCCTCCTCGAGAGGCGGCAGAGGAAACAGTGCACCTTATCTCATAACCAGTGGAAAGTGTAAACGGGCGCAAGGAACTCAAGCCTTCATGTATACAAAACCCCAGAGGTCTAGAAGGAGAAAAGAATCCAGATCCCTGAAGAATGGCTTTGTACATAGCGTGCTTATCGCGGCTAGTCTACCCCCCCTGCCTTGAGGCCTTTGGGTAGAAGGGACATCACTAGTCCAGGGAAGCACCAGTAGGGCAACCAAGTCGGGAACCGAGTCGATGACTGATAGTGATTACTCCCTGTGACCCCCAACTCTTCCTTTCTCTACCTTCGACCATTCAGCACTCATCAGATAGCTTCATTCTTTTCGATTAGTGCCCTCCGATCGTAGTCCTTGACCCTGTCGCGTTTCCTTAATGGACCGGCGCTGAGTCCTCATTCCCGCCCGCATTTTGGCTCATTCCCGTTTCTTCTCCTTCCACACCCCAAATCCAACCTACGGGAGGTCCGATATCCTGCCCTCGCCCTCGTTGTCACTCTCTGACCTTGAAGGTACGTAGCGATCAAGCCCCGTCTGGACTGTTGCTACTCCCCACCTGATCCTGCTGCCCTATCCTCACGACCTCGTCTCGTGGGGACCCATCCCCTCGTCGAAAAGGTCAAGCCTCGAACCCCGGTGCACACATCATCAGCTCCGTGATTGATGCAACCAGTCCAGTCGTGATCGCTGACCTCCCAACAACAGCGCCGGGTTCGCTTCGGCCCATATTGCGATTCGAATTCGAGACCTTTGCGGGATCGCGACGGTCGAGATTCTCTCATTTCGACCCCACTGGACCTTGCCGCGACCACCTCGTGTGTGGACACCCTCGGTGTATCGCTCTGCTGGCGGGAACCCCCCCCTCCCTCCCTCCGTCACCTTCCTTCCACACCACAACACCCTATTACCTTCGTGTACCATAAAAACACTCCGTTACGATATCTCGGAGACTGACGAAACGAACCATCTCATGAATCGTGCTTCTCGGATATATACTCCATCATGTTCTGGCGTTTTGGGGGATATGCAAGTATCTCCACCATCGATACCCTTCTCGACAAACCCGAAGTCACCCTTGAGGACCTGCTGGACGAGCCGGAGATTATCCAGGAATTAAAACAGCATAATACAAAACTCATAGAATATCTGCGCGAGGATCATGTCTTGAAACGGCTTATGGACTATGTCACCGCTCCGAGCTTGGTGAATGACGACGAAGAAAATGATGACGACGATACCCACGAAAAGCATGCCTCCCCGACTCAAGACGCAAAGGATGCGCCAACAGGTCAGGCTGATACAGAGGACAAGAAAGAAAAGGCCGAGAAGGAGTCCGACTCGCTGAAGGATATTTTAGACCCGGAAGATTTGGAAAAGGTTGAGAAGGCCCGCCTGAAGCATGCCTACGTGGCCTGCGAAATTCTCTCCTCGGAGACCTGGTCTATCCTGGAATCCGTGATGGCCAACCCTGCTTATCTGCGCGACTTCTGGGGCTTCCTTCGCAGACCTCCTCCGCTGGACTCCCTGCAGGCTAGCTACTTTACCAAAGTGAACGAGACCCTACTTGATAAAAAGACGGAAGAGATGCTGGAATTCCTGAAGTCGCTGGACGGAATCGTGGCGGCACTGCTGCAGCATGTCGATAATCCTATGGTCATGGATCTCCTGCTGAAGATTATTAGCTTGGAAAAGGCTGATGGCGGCCAAGGCACGGTGGACTGGCTGCAGTCGCAGGGTTTGATTCCAAATCTCCTTTCATTCCTATCGCCAGAGCACCCAGCCTCTGTGCAAACATCAGCCGGTGATTTCCTGAAGGCGATCATTACCATATCTGCAAATGCGACTCCAAATGACCAGTCCTGCATTGGTCCGAACAGCCTGACCCGCCAACTTGTCTCGCCTGAGCGAGTGCAACAACTGATCAACGCCATGCTAAAGGGTGGCAACCCATTGACCGTGGGTGTCGGTATCGTCATCGAAGTCATTCGCAAGAATAACTCCGACTACGACCCGGAGCAAATGGGTGGCCCCGAGTCCATGCCGACACCTTACGATCCAATTTATCTTGGGCATCTGCTTCGTCTCTTTGCGCAGCATATCCCCGATTTCATGACTCTTATCCAAAGCTCCCAGCATGCGGTACATGACGGTACTTCGCTGAAGTCTGTTGACCGGGGTCGCTTGAATTCCGCGTGGGGAGCCAGCATTGAGCCGCTGGGCTTTGATCGATTCAAGACGTGTGAGTTGATGGCGGAACTGCTGCATTGCAGTAACATGGGTCTTTTGAACGAGCCTGGTAGTGAAGACTATGTGCGGCATCGCAACGAGGAGCGCGATAGATTGATCCGCGAGGGTGTCTTTAACCCACACCGGGATGAACAGTCTGGGATGGACTACAACGATACCACTGCCGATTTTACCAATGGCTCGATCATGGACACCGGGTCGCCCGAGGCTCTCAAAGCTCGCGTTGTTGAGAACGAGGGCTTTGAGGACGTTGGTGCCTCTGGCGTTTTGGTTTGTGAGAAGGGCGAGGAGAAGGAATCCAACTTGCAACCAGAGTCGCAACAGCCTTCCGAGTCAAGTCCCGAGTCGTCTGTGGAAGTACCCAAAGCAGACGCAGGCGCAAATGTCCCGTCATCGCCGAAGACCCCGACGACCGATCTGACTGACCAGGTTGGTGATATGGAGCTTGGAAATGAATCCGCGCAGCAGCAGCAAGCATCTCCAGAAACTCAGAAGGAGGGTGTGTCTGTAACTGCGCAACCTGAGGATGTTCCCGCTCCTCTGTTTGCTGTGAAGGAACCGAAGTCAGAGTCTACTGTTCGAGCAGAAGATGCTGTTGAGTCAGCTCAAGAAGCCCAACCTGCTCATGATGGTGGTGCCGAGGACCCTGCTGAGCAGTACATTCAGTATGACACGGACGGGCGTCCTGTAGTTGGAGATTTCTTGAAGATCATGTTCGTCGAGAACAAAGTAGTACCAACAATTTTGGTGAGTCAGATACATACTACGCCCAGCAGCCTCCTCTCTGACCTTATTCTTACAGGGCTTCTTCTTCCGATTCCCTTGGAATAATTTCCTTCATAATGTTGTATATGATGTGGTCCAGCAGGTCTTCAACGGCCCCATGGAGCGCGGTTATAACCGAGCTTTGGCCATCAACGTTTTCGAAATCGGCCAAATCACGAACGCGATTGTTGAGGGCCAGAAGCGCAGCGATGAGGTCCAGCGCACCAAGCAAATTCGCCTCGGCTACATGGGCCACTTGACCCTTGTCGCTGAGGAGGTCGTCAAGTTCAGCGAGCGTCACCCGCCGGAGCTGCTCTCACGTGCTGTCATGGAGTCTGTTCTGAATCCAGACTGGATTGACTACGTCGAGCAGACCCTCTCGGAGACTCGGGAACGTGACAACGCGATCCTGGGTGGTGTACGGCCAGACATGGCTGTCGGGCCTCGTCAGGCCGCAATCAACACTTCCACCTCCAGCCAAGGGTTTAGCAACAACTCATCCTCCGCCCTGGCTGATGCCGGATTGAATGGCAGTATCGGCGGTTCAACATTCCAGGGCTTTGAAATTAATCAGGGTAGTGTTTCTGGTGGAGCATTTGGAGGTACTTCCCTTTTGAGTGGCTTCGCTAGCTCGAGTGATGATGAGGATGAAGAGACAGAAGACCAGGAGGACCGAGATGCTGGCGGTGCCGACCATGGCGAATTCGAGAATGTGGGTACCAACCTTTCGGCAGACGATGTCTAACCGTCGGACGCAATTCCTCTCATTCACTTTCTACACTCCATTGTCTTTGATTGCTATCTACATACAATCCGAGGACAAGGCTGGCCTGGGAAGAGTGGTGAGAGTTTTGATTAGGAGCAAAAAAGTTTGTGTTGTCCTGCAATCTTCGGTTTCGCACTCAGTTTTGCTACCAGATTTGACTCTTTCTGCGTCTTCCCTTGCCTGGTCTATGACGTCCACTGTCCTGCCGATGCGCAATCCGCTCAATGCGGTATTTCCTCTCTAGCATTCGGTTCACATTCTGCACAAAACGCCGGTTGTCTCCTCTTCTCTTGTTCCTTGATCCCTACTCTTCTATATACAGCCAGCTCATGATGAGCTGATCGCGCACTTTTGGAGCTCCTGTCCTAATCTATCATTTTTGCACAATCCCCTCAAATGTCTATCACTCGCTGACTTTTACTTTTGCAGGTCTCTGAAAATTCCACGAGCCAACCTATTCCTATCCTGCCTCCCCCTCCTGCCCCACTGAGTATGGGCCCCTCTAGGGCTCGGCGTCAGCTGGCAGCACGGCTTGCGGCCCAGAAACAGCATGCGCCAGAGAACGCAGGCGTCGAAGAAGAGGGAAATACCGAGGGCGAAGGCCGGGAGTGGTCCTCCAACCCCTTCATCATTGCAGGAATTGACGATGATGCCGAAGGTGGCAACTCGGCGTTCCCCAACACGGACTTCGCGTCCAATGCGGACCAGACCTTCTCCTCCGCATTTCCTGAATCCGGGTTCAGCCCGCCTGACTCGCTCTCCTCCAACTCCTCCGACGAGGAGAGTGACCGCGCAGAAGGCGTGCGACGACGTATTCGCGTCCCTCTTGAAGTCGAGGAAGATGACGACGATGAGATGGGTGAGATGGTTGGACCCAGTGCCAGTGGAATGGTCGTCTCGGATGACGAAGATGAAGCCATCATCAACGAATCTCTAGGCTACTCCAACCTGCCGGGCCAAACGCGATACAGCGGTTTCCGGCCGCGGGCGGTCAGTTCCCACTTTGATGATGAACAAGATGATAGCAGTGACGGTGAAGATGACGGCCTGGTAGAGATCCTTGTCCCGGGCCGCAAATCTTCCACCTCGAACTGACCGGGCTTCAATTTTCCGATCTGATATTCCCCTTTCGCGCCCGCTTTTCTGTGCACTTTGCATCCATCATTATTTTTTTCCTCGCATACACCAGCACCGATGCCCCTTGTTACATGCCCTTCTATTCTGAAAGAATTCATTACCTACCCAGTGAACAAGTTTTTGTTCTCCCTCGTGTTTCCCTCTCGTGCTTTTCCTCCTCTCGCCTTTCTTCTTTCCTCTTTCTTGTTTCCCGTCTGTCGGGGATGCTTACATCCATGCGGTTAGTCATAGTATGGCATTTGTATATATGTTTCCATCTTCTGGTCAATCTCGGAGAGGGCTGCATTGTGATGATTCGTTGCTTGCTTTTGGTCTTCCTTTCTTTTTTCTTCTGAGGTTGCTGGTCCGCATGGCATGGGGTGAGAGCTTGTTTTGTGCTTCTTTCAAGCCGTCGCATGCATTGCGAGAGGGGGCGAGTATGCTTGGTCAGACTTCTTGATGGAAGTGGACCATGATGCCCTTGTACGATAGTTGAATTAGAGAAGTCAATTGATGTTTTACGAGATTTTGAAAGGATTCACATGTTGGCAGATGGTACTGCGCTTGACAACACGCTGTGCAGGTCCTATGATATAGCATGTGAGCGATAGAATTTAGCTAAGATTGAAGCATTCCTCATACTATACTAGAGGGATATCTGAGAGTCCAAATTGATCCTCTGGTAATTCGGATAAGTTGGATGTTAGAATTGTCTGTAGTTGGCTGGACCTAACCGCATGTTGTATCCTCCATCGGAAAATTCAAGTGGGCCCCACCATCCCACCGCATCTTTTCCACGAGCCTTGATCTTCATCCCGCGACTGTAGTTCATCTCACTCGTGATTGACACATCTGGCCGGCTCGAAAGATATCGGAGCGACCAGGTGTTGACAACATGGCATCTTCTACCGAGTAGGCACTTTCAATTCCACCCTAGCCTATGACTTCACCTTGCTCTATACCAGAGACTCCAGCAACTCCAGACTGACTAGACACACCAGACACGACAACGGCCACTCTCTTCAAGCCCACATGGAGCTCGTAGACTGGATCATCAGCCAAGGCGGCTCCCTCAATGACTGTGTCCGTGTTGCGCAGGATACCTCGCGCGGGGTCCACGTCCAAATCAAGAACGACTGGCCCGAACTCATCAGCAAGGAAACCAAAGTGCTCAGCACACCCATCGGCGTAACAATGTCCTATTTCAATGCAATTGGATTTCAAACTCCAATAGCAAAGTTCCCCAAACACGGCGTCGAGCTGCCACAAGCGTTTATCGATGTCGTGGCCGTTGAGGAGACATGCACCTTCTTCCTGATGGGCCAGTTCCTGCGTGGGCCGCAGGGATTTTGGTACCCGTATCTGCGGACTTTACCTCAGCCGGGAGACCTGAATACGCCGCTGTTCTTCGGGGAGGAGGATGTGGATTGGATTCAGGGCACCGGTATTCCGGAGGCGGCGGTGCAGAGGTATCAGGTCTGGGATGAGAGGTATGAGCAGTGTATGGCTAAATTGGAGGAAGTTGGGTTTGAGGGACTTGAGGAGTATACATGGTGAGTTGACGCCTGGTTTTAATTGGGATGAAGACTGGATGTGTTAACTGGGCTTAATTGGTTAGGGATTTGTACTTGTGGGCTTCAACTATCATTTCCTCTCGAGCATTCTCGCCGAAGGTGCTGTCTAGTGTTGTCGAGGCTTCTAGACTTTCAGAGGAAAGTGGTGTGTCTGTTCTTCTACCACTTATTGATCTTCCCAATCACCGGCCGCTGGCCAAGGTTGAGTGGCGGGCAGGATCTTCGGAAATTGGAATGGTCATTTTGGAGGAGCTTGGTCCCGGTCAAGAAATTTCTAACAACTATGGACCTCGAAACAATGAACAATGTGGGTGATCTACTGCCTTTCGAACTCTTCAACTTATGAACAGGCATGCTAACGAAGCAAAGTACTCATGAATTATGGCTTCTGTCTCCTGAACAACCCAACGGACTACCGCATCGTCAAGCTGGGTGTGAAGCCAGACAGTCATCTCTCCAAAGCCAAGAACCGTCAAGTGGAGATGTTCCCCGAGGTGGCCAACAACAAGGAAGATCATTACTATATCTTCAATGTCTTCTACCCTCTTCTCGGACCTGATACGGCCATGGAGCACTCTATCTTTTCACCAGCCCTGTTCAACGCCCTGACCATCATGCACGCCAACGAGCGCGAGCGCAAACAGATCGAAATCACCGAATCGGCCATATTAATCCCAGCAGCCTATGGAAATGGCCACAGCACTCTGGCAGCACTATCACAGATCAGCTTCGAGCTGATCTCACATATCATGATGTTGGAAGCAACCGGACAAGACCGTCAGCTGCAGCCTGCGAACCTGAAACAAACCTTTGCCCAGATCTACCGGAACGGTCTATTAACACTGGACAAGGCCGCCCTAGTCATTGCTACATGGACTCTTGCGCGGGCGCGAGAGCACACCCGCGGCGAAACCTGGGAAGATATCAAGACACTATTGAATGAGCACATGTCACAAATTCCAGAGGGCCACTTCCCAGCTGAGACACTATCCAGGATCCGTGTGCGCATATTGGAGCGGGAATCACTACTCAAGAAGAACGGAGAGCTTTTCCGACTGGGAGAACTATTTAGTTTACTACCCGCTGATATGCAAGCGGCAAGCCGGGAGTGCTTCAATCATGTGCTTGCGCAGGCTGGCCAGCAAGTCCCTGCGTTGCAGTCAGATCCCCAGGCCATTTTTGCGTTGGTTATCTGCTTGCTCGTAGCGACTGGGCGATCACCCCAAGCTCGACCACACTTATCGTCACGGCTGACTCGCTGGGTGGACTTCTTGGTAGAGCAGTATCCCATGTCTACTGTTCCGTTAGCTACGGATGGAGCGATGGATCAATTGAGCCAATTCGTCAAGGCCAATCAGGTAAAGTTATGGGCAGCTCAAGATGGGGTGCAGTGGCTGTCTGAGGACAGCATATGGCTGGATTCTAGTTGGCTCGCCTGGTCGTTTGATGTGGCCGGAGCAGAGATGGTGTTGATTCCCCATGCGCCGCTACAGGTGTTAGTGACGGAGAACCCGGGATTGCCAAAGTTAGGATGTTTGTATGTGCCGCAGGAATAGAAGGGTTGCAGGAGTATAATGTCAATTCCAACGAATACAAACGATATGATAATGTACAAGATGATCCTAGAATGGAAGTTGCGTCATGACTGAATCGGGGACCGATCGATGACTCAGCAAGCCTAGATGGATATCATGTGACCTCCCCCCAATCAGCGCTCACGTAATGGCGGATCGTTCAGCAAGCGCAGGAATTGCCATTGAGCTCCCCCTTCCCTCTTCTCCAGAGAACCGATCGATCCTCTCTACGCCATTGCTCCCAATCCGCCATCATGATATCTCGAGCGGCGGCTCCCTCTACCTCCACCCTCGCCTCTTTCTCGAGCCGCTCCCTCCGCGCCCGGGGGGCGGCCGCTCGCTCGTTCGCGACCGTGCAGGAGGCTCCTCCAGTCAGACACTATGGCGGGCTACGGGATCAGGACCGCATCTTCACCAACCTTTACGGTCACCACAGCCCCGATTTGAAGTCAGCTATGAAGTATGGTGGTGATTGGCACCGGACGAAGGATATCGTGCTGAAGGGCGACGACTGGGTGCGTCTCTTGCCTGGCTTATTTCGGAGATCGGGTGTGCTCGGCGATGTGGAACCTGTTGTGCTAACATTGTGTTTTCTCGAAAACAGCTCATTTCTGAGATTAAGGCCTCTGGTCTGCGTGGCCGTGGTGGTGCCGGTTTCCCCTCTGGACTGAAATACGTAAGTGGGATTGAGTGAACTAAGGCCCGATTGGGGTCTGGTGATAACAGGCTCAAAAGGGCCTTTTAGTGGACTATTTCTAACCAGATGTCTCTCTTCGCTGCAATTTAGTCGTTCATGAACACCAAGGACTGGGACAAGGACCCCCGCCCCCGCTATCTGGTCATCAACGCCGACGAGGGCGAGCCTGGTACCTGCAAGGACCGCGAGATTATGCGCAAGGACCCCCACAAGCTGATCGAGGGTTGCTTGGTTGTTGGCCGTGCCATGAACGCCAATGCTGCCTACATCTACATCCGTGGCGAGTTCTATCAGGAGGCTACTGTTCTGCAGCAGGCCATCAACGAGGCCTACGCTGCGGGCTACATCGGCAAGAACGCCTGCGGTACCGGCTACGATTTCGATGTCTACATCCACCGTGGAATGGGTGCCTACGTTTGCGGCGAAGAGACCTCGCTCATCGAGTCCATTGAAGGCAAAGCCGGCAAGCCCCGCCTGAAGCCCCCATTCCCCGCGGCTGTTGGTCTGTTCGGTTGCCCCAGCACTGTCACCAACGTTGAGACCGTCGCTGTGGTCCCCACCATCGTCCGCCGCGGTGCCAGCTGGTTCTCGTCCTTCGGCCGTGAGCGCAACGCCGGTACCAAGCTGTTCTGTATCTCCGGTCACGTCAACAACCCGGCCACCGTTGAGGAGGAGATGTCCATCCCATTGCGCGACCTGATTGAGAAGCACTGTGGTGGTGTCCGTGGTGGCTGGGACAACCTGCTGGCTGTCATTCCCGGTGGCTCTTCCACTCCCGTGATCCCCAAGTCTGTCGCCGATAACCAGCTCATGGACTTTGACGCCCTGAAGGACTCGCAGTCCGGTCTGGGTACCGCGGCCGTTATTGTCATGGACAAGTCCACCGATATCATCCGCGCCATCTCCCGTCTGTCTACCTTCTACAAA
Organism: Penicillium sp. F50; assembly: GCA_037356195.1. Taxonomy (NCBI): domain Eukaryota; kingdom Fungi; phylum Ascomycota; class Eurotiomycetes; order Eurotiales; family Aspergillaceae; genus Penicillium; species Penicillium sp. F50. Next base: position 1,725,044 of record JAYXSA010000054.1, on the reverse strand, counting down.
CATGAGTCTTGCGGTCAGTGCACTCCCTGCCGTGAGGGTAGCAAGTGGACTATGCAGATGATGCAGCGCATGGAGACCGGTAACGCTCGCGAGCGTGAGATCGACATGCTCCAGGAGCTCACCAAGCAGGTTGAGGGCCACACCATCTGTGCTCTGGGTGAGGCCTTTGCCTGGCCCATTCAGGGTTTGATTCGCCATTTCCGTCCCGAACTGGAGGCTCGCATCCGCCAGTACGAGAAGGAGATTGGCGGTGCTCCCTTCGCTGGTGGCTGGAAGCGGGAAGCCCGTGCTGAGGGCAAGCTGATCTCCCCTGGCATGTAAAGCCGATGAAAAAAGCAACTACTCTCCTCCACCTCTTGCCTCTTCCACAACACCCTCAACTCATCTTGTCTCTAAAAAACGATGCAGGAACGGATCCGGTATTCTTTTCTAAGATCTAGATCTCTTTTTTTCCCCCGGAACTCTCACTTCCTCGGCTAGTCGGTCATGAAATCCCTCATCGTCGAGGACCCGGCTGGTGATGGTCGCTTGGAGAGGTCATCTCTACTGTTTTCCTATATCTTTTCTCCTGTTCGATCCCCTTCCTGTCGCGTCTAGGTCTTTTTCCTTCCATGTACAGTCGGTAGCAAATTGATGCATTTTATGTCTTCTTTATTTCTTGCAGAGTAGAAAAGTGGATGGAAAGGATGGAAAAGATGGGATGTTAATAGTATGCAAGTACAACAATACTGGGTTAAGCCCATAGTAGCTACTGCAGTAGCATCTCACCGAAAAGAAGCACGTAGCAATTCCAGAGCTTCAACACCGTGGCGTCGAGCAATCCGGATAGAAAAAAATCCACCCCATTAGAGATACTTATCTCACTCATTAACCTCGACATTCACGTCCTGGCCAGGATCGCTCTTCACGCCAACCTGAGCCTCAGCATCAGCCTGTGCGGCTCGCTCAGCCTTCTTCCGCTCAATCCTATCCAATCTAGTCTGTCTCCAGCGCATGCCATACACCCACTCGACCCAAAGCAAACCCATAGCAACAGCCATGCAACAGCCCAGGAAAAAGAAAGCCCACCCCCAACCCATGCCCGTCAGCATCTGATCAATCACCGCCGCACCGATAGCCCCCAACCAGCAGCGCACGAGGTTGCATGCCGCGGCCGCGGTCGCAGCGCGGTCTGGGAAGAGATCTACCAGGAGGGTGTTGAGTGTATTGAGCGAGGCGATGAAGCAGAAACCGATGATGAATTGTAGGATGAGGGGGACCGCTAGACTGGTGTGCGATTGTAGGGCCCATCCATATGGGATGAAAGCAGCGCAACCGAGAGCCATGATGGGGAAGACGCATTGTAGACGAGCTCGCTCGATGGGGTAGTGGCGGAGGTCGTCGCCTTTCTTGCGGTCGACGGGGAAGTGGAGCTTACGGGCAATGCGTTGATAGTTGTAATCGACTAGTTTGCCGTTTGTAATGGCACCGATGCAGGCGCTGACGCCGAGGGGACTATGTATATCTCAGATTAGTCGTGGGCTTGGTTGTCGTGTGGTGCGATGGGAATATACAGACAGGAAACACAGGCCAACCTGAAGCTCATTGAAACCATAAAGCCGGGGGAACAGATTTGGTGTGCTCGTTAAAAGGGCGATATTGCCGAACATGACTAGGCCAACGTAAGAGATGATGATCGCCGCATCTTTTTCAAGCAAGATCGCAAATGCGGCGAGTGGATTTGGAAATTTGAGCTTCGACGAGCGTTGCTGCTGCTCAGGCCGCTCTTGATCCATCTCAGTTCGTCCACGTCGCCGAGTTGACAGATATTGGACTAACGACATCCTCCAACACTCTTTTGGCGGCAGCCTGCCATCCCCCACGATTGTCCGCGCTGTTTCTGGCATGGCGATTAAGTAGACGAGCAGATATCCACCGCTAACAATCACGAGAAACCAGAAGACACTGCGCCAGCCGAGGAATTTGGCCAGCAAGCCACCGATGACGGGACCCAATGCCGGCGCAACCATCACTCCTGCGGACATGGGCCCAATGTACTTGCCACGCTCGGCGGGAGTCGCAATATCAGCAATGACTCCATATCCAAAGGCGACTGTCCCGCTACTCCCGGCGCTCTGAATGCAACGGAGTACTAATAGTGCCGCGAAGCTATTCTGGAGCGCGAGACCGATATTTGCAGCTGTATAGATGGCGAAGGCGATGATGTATGCTGGACGGCGCCCTCCGTTGTCTGCAAAGGTTCCCATGAAGCTAGGTGCGAGTCCTTGGAGAATCATGTAGGTGGTGATCGTTAGGTTGACAAGTGCTGTGGTGAGGTGATAGTTCTGGACGAGTGTTGGCATGACGGGATAGTAGATTTGACCGGACAGGGGAGAGAAGAACGAAGCCATCGTGACCATCGCCACAATGAACAGCTTCTGGTATCGATTCAAAGCCGAATGTGCTGGACGATTGTCTGGTTCTACCTCGGCCATCTCGCGCCGCCGAGCTTCAATATCCGTTTGGTCTCCATCAGCAGCGGCATCACCAGCATTTCCGTCACTGTTGCTGTTGTTCTTGGAACGACCGGGACGACCGGGCATGGTCTCGAGTTCGATACCTGGTCTGCGGTATGTGTAAGCACTGTAGCTCGGACTCGAAGGTATGAGTTTGGGATCGAGGCCTGAAAACCGTGGATGGACAGGCACATTCCAGCGCAATTGGGACAGTGAGTCCATCTCTGTAGAGCCCATCTTGACTACAGTTGGCCTCGAGACCAGGAGGGATCAAAATAAAGAATGCACCGATGAGAAGGATTGTTTGAAGATGTGAAGAACGCGCGAGGCACTTGGGGTGAAATGACTTGCCTCATTTTGCGATGGGACCGAAGGATGTCGCCGACTAAGCGATTTACGCCCCTTCTACCGAACTTTGAAGTTGATAGAGACAAAACCAGGAGAATCAATGATGTGGATTGCACCTTCCTGGCACCGGGTGAATGGGGTCTGTAGGCTAGCACAGATGTAGGAAAGGGCTGTGTACCCAATCATGCATGCACCATCCGTGACATGCGAGAGGTGAATGTTACCCAATTTGGCTGGAGTATAAGAAGTCAGTCGGATCTTCTTGGGTTTCGGGGATGGATAGATGGATATTGGATCTTGAAACCCTTGAGGGCAAAATCAACCTGTTGGTATAGCGTACTTGCCTGCTGGTGGGTCTTTGTGTAGTCTTTCCTCCCGTGGTCCGTCTTTCGGGTCAGGACTAGCCACAGCTCGTTGTTGACGCGACAGGGCTCCGACGGGTTGAATGATACTTTCTCGCATTCACAAACCAAAACAAAGACTGGCGGTCTCTTGTGCACATGAGAAGGGAAGGTGGGGATATAGTCAGAGAACGGTGATTGCCTCATACAACTGTTGAACTTTCCAGCCAATCACAGCGATTGCCGGTTCCGGTACCTGAACCGGGATGGCCTACGCAAGGAAGACACGAGACACGAGTGATGTGAGGATGATATATGCCAACGATCGGTAGAATTTTTATGCCACTAAATAGTGATCAATGATTGAAAGAGTACAAAATAGTCATGTCAGGTTCAGATCACACACAAGAGAAGATAGTAAGGACAAACATGGGGGAAGAAAAAGGGAGATTAAACGCTGAACCGAAGGAAGCCATGCGAGCAAATAACCAAAATGCGTAGGTGGCCATGTATTTTGTAATAATTTTCAGCCTCCGAGCCAGAATACTGAATGGCTACCACGATTACCAAAGGTATCTTCTCCTTCATTATTGACCACCTGCCATGATAATTCCGTAATAGCGACGACTCATCTCTGCTGTCTGCAAGACACGAGCGTCGCCATTCAGAGGGAGACCGAGAATGGCAGAAGACTCAACGGACTGGGACGCGCAGTTAGCATTGGCATTAGTGCAGCAGGTTTTAATCGCGGGAACACAAACATGAACATCCTCATGGGTAATCCACCCAGCAACAGCGCGGCTCATCTCCTTGAAAGCCACACTCTCTTCCAGAGACCCCGTAGAGCTGCGTGTACGCTCACCCATGTCGACAAGGGCATTCACCAGACGGCTAAGACGGGTCGGATCGCGCCGGCCACGGGGCGCGGTAGCCAAGCGCAGGAAATCCTCGTAGATGCCGCCGCCAGAGGCCCAGCCACGCATTTTGCGCTCGGGGCCATCACCAAAGCCGGAGACCAGTCGCTCAAGCGTGTGGTAGTCACGCGAGATAACGGCGGTAGGGCCGACGATGCTACAGAAGGTGGCGTGGGCGTCGTTCCAGTGCTTGCTGCGGATGAGGCAGTCAACCTCGCTAGTGGCGTCACCACGATCGCGGGCGTGCAGAGCCTTCGCAATCCAGATCCAGGCTTCAGGAAGCTGAAGCTCAGCCGTGAGGTTCAGCCAGGTAGGGTCGGCGGTCAATCCATCCTCAGCAAGGGGGTTGGGGAGAGTGGCACCGAAGCGGGCAAGGACATCCTGAACGGCACGCTTACGATCTTCAGCCTGGGAGAGGTGAAGAAGGACAAACAGTGCTGGAGCAAGCTCCCCGCCAGCGACAATCTCAGAAGCGTAGTCAGAAACCAAGTGGTCGACCTGGGCCTGGTCGATCTTGACAGCTTCATTTTGGCCAATGACAGCAGCAAGAATATGATGAAGCTGGAAGGAGAGGCGGTTGGTGAGACGATCACCAGATACCGACTCCGGCAACAGGGCTGCGGGCAGCTGGATCGGTGGAATATTGGCACGGCCACTAGCCGCCGAGTATACCTTCAGAAGAACCCACAGGGGAGACTCGCGACCCAGAGTATCCGAGCCAGGTTGCAGGGTTGCCCGAGTACCAGCGTGGTGTGAAGGGTAGGGGAAAGCAGGTTCAAGCCCAGTAGCGAGGTCATCGAGGAACTTAGAAACGGCAGCTTCGATCGGTTCATCCTCTTTGATTCCATACCAGAGACGGAGACCGAATGCCTGGAACCAATCGAGCTCGAAGCGCTCAGTGAAGGAGAAGGAAGATGCCCGGTCCTCAGGCGCACCTCCCGATTTGCCTTCACTGCGAAGACCATTACCAGCGACAAGCTCGTAGAGAGCACGGACAGGTTCAGAAATTTCCGAAAGAACATTATTCTGGCGCCAGACGTCGATCTGACTCGCAATGTCGGACCGCGAGGTAGCATCGCGGCCAATCTGTGCGACCACAGTGGCCAAGTGCAAGTTCTGACTGTCAATCAATGTCTTGCATGCCTCATCAACACGGTGGGAACAAAGCAAATGCACTGCTTTCTCCTCGGGCGAGCGAACCGAGTCGAGGACATGAGCGTGTCGTCCACGGATAATTGATTCCCAAAAGCGAGTCAGCCGGTCTTTTCTAATGCGGTGGGCAAACTTCGACCGCAATTTCGGTGGCACACCGGCAGAAATGTCATCCTCTATGTCGTCATTGAACAGGATATTGGCCAGCTGCCACACCAGACGCTCCTCGTCTTGAGCCGGGGCAAGGGCGAATTGACGGAGATCAGCTTTAGCCAGGCGTACCTGGGGGGTCCCGTCAACACGCTGGATGGTGCACTGCTGCTTTTGCACCCCAAGTAGATCATTGGACTACATAATTGAATAGTTAGCTTTGGTCCATCACCCGATGATTACGTTAACACATACAGTGTGTGACTGGCTGTACTGCAACACAGCCACGTCTCGGCCTTCACTGAAAACAGAAAAACGCTCCTTCCAGCGCTGATTGCTCTCCGACAAAGGTCCGGTAATGTCATTCCTGGCGCAAACGAGCGAGTCCATAGGACCCCAGCGAGGCTTAAAAGATTCGTGGAACGCGGCATCGGTCTTGTCCATTTGCGTCGAATCGCCGGCGAAGGTCTTGGGTTGCTTGTTGTAGGGCCACTGTACAAGAGAAGATAAAATTTTAGCAAAGAGTTTCTCGAATTTGGTTGACTATCTGCGCGAGATGCAGTGCTAGATACAGAATGATGTGGGATACAGGCTAATGGGCGCAGGGAATGATAATCACAATGCAGATGCCTCAAGGGAAGAGATAGATCGGGGTGCAGAAACAAAACAGAAAAATTAAGTATAAAGCAAGGAGGGAGCTCGAACCTCAAAGCCCTTGGGCTGCGACTTGGACGCCTTCTGCGTAGCGGGCGCACTTTGCTTCCGCGGCGACTGCTGGAAGAGAGAGTTCATCAGGTCGATACTGGTCGCGAAGCCTTTCTTCGGAGGGACAGTTGTCTTCTCGGCCGGTGATCCATTACTTAGTAGTGGTCTGTCGGTAAAGGCATTGGCCTGAATCTCGCGAAGCGCATCACGGTTCTGCTTGCGGGGGCTGATGGTTCGCTGAAGCTGCTCAGCCCAGTCGCCACTCAGGTCGAGACGTGGCTTGCCAGGGGTGCCAAAGGGCCTCGGGATGGGGTGGGTCGTGTCCAGATCACTGTTGATGCTCTGGGCGTCATCCTGCTCCACGGTGCGATGAGAATTGGGAAAGGAACCCGCCATGTCCATTGCCTGATCCTCATCAGATCCAACTATCGAGTCGCCAGATTGCTGGCTCTCGGTGACAAAGTCATCTTCATGCTCGGTAGTTGAACCCGCGGAGCCTTCCTCTAAAAAAGACTGGGTGTCGACCTCAGATCCCATATCTTCGTCTTCGGCCTGCATAGCCTGGCTCCCGAAAGAGCCCGGGACGATTTTGCGCTTCTTGAAATCGAAGGTGTCATCGTCAACACCGGCCATGGAGCCAACAAACGACTCGTCGATAGAGAAAGTGGCAGATTGCTCAAAGCTCTCGGGGTGTTCATCGTGAGCCTTAGGAGTGCGATTGTCATCAGGACCTGCACCCAGAGTACTTTGCTCAAGGCTCTCACCTTCGTCCTCATCATAGTCTAGGCCATAAGTGGTGAAGTGGGGGACCTTGAAAACCCAGGTGCCAGTATCGGTTTCGTAGTCGACAAACTCGGTATCGGTCACCTTGCGCAGACGGTCGACGTGCTTGTCGAAGAGAGGGCCACTGGTAATGGGCAGCGGGTTCTTGCGGTCGCGGCCACGCGGCCAGGAGTTCTCGATGCGCAGGGTAGAGGGAACGTTGAGACCCTTGCCCATGGCAGGCTTCACACTTTCGTCGGGGTAAACTGTAATCTTGCGAACGCCAATGTCGACAATACCACCAAATAGATTGTCCAGGTCAACAACGGTGAGGTCAACGGGACCGTTGAAAGTAACTTCACCGCAGTTCTGACGGCCGACGGTGAAATCAACAACCTTCTTAAGTTGGTCACGGGACATCTTCGAAAGCTCGGCGTGGGAGGGTGACATCCAATAGTCGCCAGGCTTGGGGTCGCCGCCAGGGATGAACGATATGCGCTTGATGGAGGTGCCCTCATTGGCGGGCTCGGCGTGTTCGGGGACAACGGCAAGGTCCCGGCGGACGGATTCCATCTCGGGACGCTCTCCATCAACACCATCAAGGGTGCCACTCTTGCGTGTGGAGCGCAGGAAACCGAGCTCCTCAGCGGTGGGCTCAGGGCTGGTAGATTCCAAACGAACCACCTCACCACCGGAAGGAGTGGAGTCAAAGCTGACCTTCTTCTTGAGCTTGTCAGCTGAGTGCAAGTCATCGCCGTTGGCGATCGGGGCAGGCGAGGTGCTAGACGGGCGTGAGAACAAATCATTTCTCAGGGAGCGGTCAATGGTAAGACGCTTGAGACTACCACCGGTACCGCGGGCGCTGGTGGGCAGAAGAGCACCGGGAGAGTGGACACTGTCCTCATCTGGAATAAAAGACTTGCGCAAGTTGCTGGTAGAGTAACTCTTGCTGAAGCTGCGACCCAGGCTGCCGCTGATGCTGCCGCGGAGACTGCCGCCACCGCTGCCGCCCAAAAGACTGCTGCTCAAGCCAGAGCCCGGAGTGCTGGTGGTGCTAGAGGGCGAGCCATAGGACGAGTACGAAAATCCATACCCCTGACGCTTAGGCGGGGTGATGAGCCGGTTGGCAGCGTTGGGTGTAATCTTATAGACAGGGAGAGGAGTCCGCTGTTTCTGCTTGATGCTGGAGGCAAGTGGCGTGGCAAGAGGGCCTGGAGAGGAGACGATTGGGCTTGGGAGACCAGAGAAGATGGACTGACTGCCGTAGGGATTAGCATCAAGGAACGAGGCCTGGAAGCTGCCGGGGACAGGCTGTTGCGGCTGTTGTTGCGCCGGCTGCGAGCTACCGAAGATGCTGCTTCCGGCAGGCTGTTGTTGCTGGCTCTGGTTACCACCAAAGAGCGAGGTCCCGCCGGTCTGATTAGCGTTAGTTTGGGTATTGAACAAGCCACCAGTGGAGGTCGTCGACGCCCCGAACGGCTTTGCCTGTTGAGCCTGCCCGCCACCGAACAGGCCGCCAGTAGTCTGCTGAGCTTGAGAATTGCCGAAGCTGCTACCAAACGCGCCGCCAGTATTGGTAGTCGCACCACCGCCGAACAGCGAAGTAGCGGGCTTCTGCGCGTTTTGAGCGCCACCAAAAAGACTAGATCCAGCCGCAGGTTGTTGAGCCTGACCACCGCCGAACAACGAGCCTTGGGGTTGAGTTTGCTGAGCTTGGCCACCGCCGAAGAGCGACGTGCCGGTGTTCGTCTGGCCAGCAGTGTTATTAAATAAGCCAGTTCCAGTTTGTTGCTGCTGGTTGGTAGTTCCGAAACCACCACCGCCGCCGAACAATCCAGTAGCAGGCTTCTGGGCCTGGGCCTGGTTATTACCGAATCCAAAGGCGGGAGTAGCGGCTTGCTGCTGCTGACCTCCACCAAACGGCGATGCGGTGGCAGTGGTGCTGCCGAACGGGTTGGCAGCGGTGGTGGTCTGAGCTGCACCAAATCCTCCTCCAAATCCAGTGCCAGTCGCAGCGGTGCCGAAAGCCGGCTTATTTTGCTGTTGGGTTCCGCCAAAGAGCGAGGTGCCAGCATTGGTGCCAAATCCAGTACCAGTTGAAGTGGTGTTAGCGCCAAATCCACCAGTAGTGTTTGTTGTGGCACTGCCACCACCGAAGAGGGACCCCGTCTGGGGTGTTTGGGTTGCGCCGCCGAACATCGAGGTTGCAGGTTTGGCGCCACCGAAGAGAGGGTTTGCAGCCGTGTTGTTGGTACCAAAAGCACTGGTAGTCTGTGTGGTTCCGAAGCCGGTCGGTGCAGAGGTAGCCGCAGCTCCACCGAATGGAGTAGTGCTGGCACCGAAGCCCGTGCTAGCTTGCTGGCCTCCAAAACCAGTGGAAGAACCGAAAGCAGGTGCACCAAACCCACCAGGTTGTCCGCTGGCGTTACCGAAACGACGTCCTTGTTGGTAATCAGCCAATCTCAGTTCTTCGAAAGAGAACTTGCTGTAAGGTTGCATAAAACTGATGCTTTGGTAGTGGTTGGTCGCGGTAGAATTGGTGTCCTTCTCGGTAAATGGGTTGAACGGAGTGCCACCCGTGCCTTCGCAAGTCTGCGCACCTTGGAAAGCAGTACCTGTTCCACCGAAGCCAGTGTTGGTCGCACCTGCTCCAAATCCAGTGGTACCAGAGGTGCCAAAGCCGGTGCTGCCCGTGTTCGAGGTACCGAACCCAGTCCCAGTTTTGTTGCCGAACAAGCCAGTATTGGTGTTGGCGCTGCTACCAAATCCAGTGGTGCCAGTGGATGTAGATCCAAAACCACCACCAGTGCCGAATCCAGAGGTTGCGCCAGTGTTTGGTGTGGTGCTGCCGAAGATGCTTTGGCCAGTATTGGTGTTGGTCCCGAAACCAGAAGTGCGGTTTTGAGTTCCGGAACCGAAAAGAGATGTGCTTTGATTCTGAGCGTTGGTACCGAATCCTGTTGAAGGAAATAGAGAGGTCAGTAAAAGATTCAAAACGTCTATCCAAGCGAGAGTAATCAACAGGTAGCAGCTCAATGGATTACTGGGATCCATGGTGCAAAGTCCTCAAGCTTCAGAGAGGACCATCAAGGGCCATGTTCTGTGGGAATCTGAAATTGATTGCACGCACAACAACAAAGCAGCCAGTTCCATGAAGAGCTTCATTGAGGTGTCTGAAGCAGACACAGGCGATGCGAGAACCCTGGTCACCTCACAGGCGAGAGCGAAAAGCGAAAAAAAAAGCCGAGGCTGTAGTCGCAAAGCTTGGTCGTTCTTGAGCACGTACCTGTGTTGGTGCCGGTGCCAAAGCCAGTAGACGTGTTGCCAAAGGCGCTCCCGCCACCGGTATTTCCAAAGCCTAAATGACCAAGTGGTATTGCGTGTCAGACAACTGGTTTTTAATGCCACCCTTGTACCGCATTCCCTGATTGTAATGTCGCTGAACGCCGAGAGAGTCCGCAGAAGATTCCGTAGGCACGAGCAAAGTGGGCCAGTATGGACGTTGACTTTGCGCGTGTCGTTGCGGTCGCGGGGTTTCCAACGTCAGGAGCACCGTACCAGGAGACTCGAAGGCTTTTCCCAACTTGGAGCCCAGAAAAACAAAGCAGGGAGATGAGGGGAAGAGTTGGGCCAACCGGGCATTCCAGCACCCATTCACACAAACCGCAAAGAAGAAATAAATGACGAGAAGTGATGCGCAAGAGAGAGCGACCTACCTGTGCTAGTGTTCGTGGCTCCAAATCCAGAGCCCGTACCGAAGCCGGAGCTCTGGTTGGTCTGGCCAAATCCAGTTCCTCCTCCGAAGCCGAAAGACATGGTGTCGGTGGGGACCGAGGATTTATGCTCGCATAGAGAGGAGACGACCAGAAGTTCTGAGTCGAGTGAGGGATGGAACAGATGTTATAGCGAAGGCGAATGGGTGGTGGCGCGTGAAGGAAGTAGATGAGGAAGAAGAAGAGAGGGAGCCGGACGCGCCAGAAAAGTAAAGTCAAGGTTGGTCAAGTTTGCCAGCTTGGGCAAGCACGCTTACCTCAGCACCGGCAACCTATGCTCCGTCACGTGAGTCATTGTGCTGCCTAAACAAACCATCGAGGCCGCCAACCAATGAAATTGTTTCTAGGTCTTTTTCGTTGCCTGTTTCGGTCTCGCACGCGGACGCACGGACAATAACGAGGGTCGACAATGCTTGCGGACGCATGCAGGAATCTGCCAGATCGTGCAGCTCGTTCACACCTGATGGATGCCACGTTTAGACAGTTGCCGTGGTTTTTCGTCTTAGAGCAAAGAGAGGACTCGTTGACTCACCGAGTGCTCGATTGTACCCGCAGCTGCATTCATACAGGCTTTGCTCCTTGTTTACATTTCGGGCCATAATACTTCATGAATTTTAAGAAGCAACACCCGGGTCATTCATGTCTGAGAGACTAATCAAGACAATCTACCAATCACTATCACCATTATGCTGGACACAGCCATGATAATCCAAATGAATAATAATATTCACACTACAGCTGGATAGACAGACCAGGGAATCTCAAACACAGGCAGAAAAAAGTAGGGAAAATATGTCAATCTCACGTACCCGATGAGGGGGGAAAATTCTCAATCAGCACACCGAGGAAGAATTTTCAAAGAAGGGCAAACTCTTCTGAAGCAACATTATCATCATTTCATAGATCCAGGTTTTTACTTGGCACGAGCAGCGTGGACAGTGGCAATGATTTTGTCCACAACTCCAGGCTCAGACAGCTGCAAGAAATCGTTAGCTTGTATGTCATATATATCAAAGGCAGGAGAATAAAAGGGTCTCTTACAGTGGAAGTGTCACCGAGGCTGTCCTCCTCACCACTGAGGATCTTGCGCAGAATACGGCGCATGATCTTACCACTGCGGGTCTTGGGGAGGTCATCAATCACGAACACAGCCTTTGGCGCAGCGAAGGGACCAATAGACTTGCGGACCTGCATGACCAGATCCTTGCGAACCTGGTCAGTGGTCTCATTGCCATCCTTCAGGGCAACGAAGGCGTTGACAGCTTGGCCAGTCAGCTCATCGGCGATACCAACAACAGCGGCTTCGGCGACCATGGCTGGGAGAGAATTAGCACGGAGAGTCTCTAGTTTGATTCAACGATATCTCGGAGATGCACTTACGATGCTCGATGAGGGCAGCCTCGATCTCAGCAGTGGACAGACGGTGACCAGACACGTTGACAACGTCATCAACACGGCCACGGATCCAGTAGTAACCGTCGTGATCGCGACCAGCGCCATCTCCGGTGAACTACGTGGTTTTCAGTCAGCGGATGAAATTGCCAGAGGCCAAGAAATTGACGCCTTACATAGTATCCCTTATACACATTCAGATAAGTATCCATATAACGCTTGTGCGCACCCCAAACGGTGCGGGCCATGCTGGGCCAGGGCTGCTTGAAGGCAAGGACACCCTCAACGTCATTACCGGTGATCTCCTCGCCGGAGACAGGGTCAATAATCGCAGGCTCAATACCAAAGAAGGGCAGCGAGGCACTGCCAGGCTTAGTAGGGGTAATGCCGCCCAGAGGAGTGATCACGTTAGAACCGGTCTCGGTTTGCCAGTAGGTCTGGAAGATTCAACGTTAGTCCAATATGTCCTTTCAAAGATGTAGGAGCGGTTGAAAACGTAAAACATACATCGCAAATGTGCGCTTCCTCCTTGCCAACAGACTCAAAGTACCACTTCCAGACCTCTGCGGCAATGGGCTCACCAACAGAGCCCAGAATTCGCAGAGACTTCATCTTGTGGTGAATGTGCTCGTCACCAGCGCGCTTCAACAGGCGCAGGGCAGTCGGAGCAACGTAGAATTGGGTAACATCATACTTGTCGATAACATCCCAGTAACGGGAGAAGTTAGGGTAAGCAGGAGTACTCTCGAAGACAACAGTAGCACAACCCAGAAGTAGAGGCGCGTAGACGACATAGGTGTGACCGGTAATCCAGCCGACATCACCACCGCAGAAGTAACGGTCATCCTCGTGGATATCAAACACGTATTTACCAGTCATGGCTGCACCGAGGAGATAACCAGCGGTCGTGTGCATGACACCCTTAGGCTTACCGGTAGAACCGGAAGTATAAAGAAGGAACAGAGGGTCCTCGGAATTCATTGGCTCGGGAGCGAGGTAGTTGGGGTACTTCTCGACCTCCTCGTGCCACCACAGATCGCGGCCGGCGGTCCATGGGACCTCAGTACCGGTGCGCTTGTAAACCAAGCAGGTGGTAACATCGGGGCACTGCTTCAGAGCCTCGTCGACGATGCGCTTGGTACCAATAACCTTGCCGCCACGCTTACCCTCATCGGTGGTGATGACGACCTTGGACTGGGCGTCGATCACACGATCACGGAGGGAGTCGGAGGAGAAACCAGCGAAAACAACAGAGTGGACTGCACCAATGCGGGAGCAGGCCAGAAAAGCGATCACAGCCTCGGGAATCATGGGCAGGTAGATGGCGACGGTATCACCTTTCTTGACGCCGCGCTGCTTGAGCACCCAGGCGACGCGGGAAACCTCGCGCAGCAGCTCGCCGTATGTGATAGTTCGGCCCTCGTTGGGCTCATCGGCCTCGTAGATAATGGCGACCTTGTCGGGGTTCTTCAGAGCGTGACGGTCGACGCAGTTGTAAGAGGCGTTCAGCTGACCCTCGACAAACCAGGCGTTGTCGCCATTCTCGAAGGAGCCGAAGTGAGTGGTCTGGAAATCGCGGTCGAAGGTGAGGAGCTCGCGAGCCATCCGAGCCCAGAAGGTGTCGGGGCTCTTGATAGATTCATCGTAGAGTTTCTTGTACTCGTCGAGGTCCTTCAGGTGGGTTCCAGTCGGGTGCTTGTCGTGGAACGCCTTAGGGACGTGGAAGGTATCGACCTCGTGGGCCTCAAGCACCTGTGTGGGAATGAGATTTAGCATGGAATGATCCGCGGCCCGGAAAGCTCACAGACATTGTAACGACCAATCTCGCGAGGCGATCGCAGGCGCAAAGTCTCTTCCCGTTAAAGATTCACACTTACCACCGAGGGCTTGGGAGCGTCCGACATGATTGCAAGTTCCTGGCACGCGAAGAACCCAAAAGAAGAGAGGGAGAGAAAAAAAAAAGTCTAGCGAATACACCTCTCTATGGGGGAGACAAGGTTGCCAAATTAGCGGCCGAATTGCGGGCTGAGGGCGAGATCAATAAGCTCCCAACTTTTGAGGAGGGGGAGAGGTGGGATGAAAGTGGGGAGGCGTGAAGATCACACTTACTCGCGAGAATGGCAGAGGGTGAAGCAGGAAGGGAGAAGAGAGCAAGAGGGAGAAGAGAGGAGAGGAGAAGAGAAAGAGTCGCAAGGCAAGAGTAGTCCGAGGGGAACCGGACCAGGGCGAGCTGGAAATTAAATAATTGTTATTTGGTAATTGCCAGACTCGATGGATCCGGAGGCCGTTCGGCATGGAGGAGACTCGTTCCCGGACCTGAGGGACTTTGGTGTTGGCCCCTTGGGAGACGGGGGACCCAGTTGCTGAGGCCACGCTACTCGGTCCAAGGAGAAAGAGGAGCAGTAGCCACAGGTACTAGTGCAGGTGGTAAGCCTCGTAATGTACTAATGGAAAAACCAACGAGATTTATTGACGATTATTGGGATTATTGCTCCCCTCTATACGAAGTACTCCGTAGCAGTTCTCCCATGATGGATACGAAAATTACGAAATGAAATGCTATAGCTATCGTTAGGCTCCAGATGATTTCGTAGCTGCGTGGCCTGTCATGAAAAATTCATATTATAAGTACAATCAACTACTAACCGCTAGAGCCCTCGTATTCAATTGAATCTCTAGGAGGGACTCAGAAAGAGAGCGCTTCACGAAGGCGGCTGCATTGCCCAATGCGGGCATGGGCCGCGCTTTGCTACGGCCCCAATGTTGCATGTTTGCGGCACTACCGTTTTCCTCTTCCAGCGATGTCGCGCCCTACACATAGGGACCGTACATCATTGATCATTACTGTTTGTCTCTGAATAGCTGGTCGAATCTCACGCTGTGTCGCTTTACTTTTGTATACAATGAGAGTCCAGGAGAGGCCGGCAGACCCAAAGAACACAGGCGATACCGTCCCATTCATCAGAATAATACGCGGGGAGAGGGGCAATTTCGGCCATGCGGGGGTGGACGGTCCCTCTTCCGTTCCTCCGGGGAGAGGCTGACTGGTTCCCACGATTTCTCATGCTTCTATCGTTCCATCCACTCGACCTTCTTCTTTTCATCCCACTCCTGCATCTTCCGAGGGAACCATTCGTCCGATGCCGACCCCGGACCCCTTCGTAGTCGTCGCCTTGGCGTTCCAGACGGACTGGGGGAGGCGGACGAGATTAACACACGGGAGGGTCCTGGGGCCGGTATGATCCTCCTCTTCGGCCAAGCTACTACTTATCAGCTTCTTTGCTCTCCCCAGTTTTCGCCACCCCCGATGTCATCGACCCGACCATCTACATAACCGGTTGGAAGCTCTCACGAATAAACCTAACGCACCCTCGCTACCCGCGAGCCGCGAACTGATCTGATCATCCGTAGGCTCAGGACGTCTGCTGGCCCCGTCTCATCCAGACTCCAGACCCATCGGGCTGGATCGCCGTGCACGGAATGTCCACGAGGGTGTCTGGAGCAAACGTCAGCCCCTGACTCAGCAGTCCAGCCGCCTCGAGGGTGCTGATTGGCACCCGAGCTGCAACAGAGCGGGCTATTCTGTAGCGCAGGCAGTTTGATAGTCTATTCCAATTTCCTGCGTCGGAGTCCTGGACTTTTTGCGAAACTAGTGCTGCTACTAGTTCAATGGACAGGGGTAATAATCTGATTCTATGTTGCGGCAAATCCGGTGTGCCCGTTACGATACTGCTTGCGTTAGCTTGCTTCGTGTCCATGCGCGGTGGTGGATAGGGGCGGTTGGATTTGGGCATTTGGCTTTGTGGGCGGGTAGTCAATCAGTGTGGGACTGAGGGGCTGTGGGAGGGCCAGGCGCGGGTGCCTCCCAGAGCCCCTCTTTCATGCCACATACTGACCATTGAGTCCAGTCTCGTGAGCAAGAAAAAAGCCTTCAAGATGGACTGTTGCCCGGGGATGACTGCCGATCATCGGTTGCATAGCGGACAAAGCCGAGCCTCCCGAGTCGACAGAGTACATCTTGGATCGTATTGACAGGCGCAAACCTCCTGCTAAGGAGGACCGAGACGAGGATGCCGTGATCTACCACTTCTCCGTGCGACCGTAGCATGCAGTTCGTACCGAAGATCAGTGGGGAACCGTACACAAAAAGACACACAAGACATCGCTCGACGATGGTGATCGAATTAACAGGTAAACAGTCTATTTATCTTCGAAGTAAAATTACTGCCCATCCAATTTTCCTGTTGAGAAACGAGCCATACCAATATCTCGTAAGAATCAACATCACCGAAGCTTGTCCTTGACTATCAGTGCGACAATCATGTGTCAGGTACTCGATTCCTTAGTTAGCTCCACTCATCCCACTCTGGATCCCAACAAAAGATTCACGCATGCAGACTCTTCGGGTCAACTTGCCCATTGCAGATTCCCTTTTTTTCTGGTCTGTTCGACCCGGCACGCCAAATGTGTCTGTCTGACTTGAGTAAAGCAAGTCAACTGTCTAGGTCATGGTGGGAAGTGTCCATGCCTATCATAACGATTCATAATCCGTCTGTACGGCGACGGGGATAAGCATGATAAGCATAATTCAGTGCTATGCCCGTCGACGCTAAACAATCAAACAATTCACTTTTCACTTGATTAGTGCAGAAAGGTTGTTTAACACGCAAGTACTCCGTTTATGATCCAATGAAACCTTGCGAATCTAGCCTCCCGCAAAAGTACCGTATCTTCGCACCTCCTGAGACAACGTATTATTACAATCGTAGACTATCACAATTGTTCCTGCTACAAACAACGTGGAGCAATTCCCACACCCACGATACAGTATGAAACACCCCATACGATCCGCTGGTTAACAGCCGTCTCAATCGCAAAATGTGGACCAACATGGGCACTCCCAGGCCGAGAAAAAGCCGTGTTATCTCCAGGCTCCGCTCACAGAGAATTGTTGAATTGCTGTTCTATGGCACCCACGCTCTTTATGTACCGGATCACCCCGGTTATAGCTTTCTAGAAGCCTTCAAGAAGCCTTCATTGGTCAACTGCGCATGTCAACGCTTTTTTGATATGTTGGGGGTGGAGGAGTCTCGAGTCAGACAAGTTCAGTGCTGTTTATTGGCCTGGAAGAGGTAGATCCACAAGAGGACTTCCTGAGGGTCGCCTTCTCAGAGCCTTACCAATTCAAGCCTTCAACGACGGAAATGGCCTGAGCTCTGATTTTCTATGGTCCGATTGAAATAACCGATTATCAACAACCATGCTGAAGTTGGGCCACGCTTCGGCCTCAAACACGAAAAGGAAGAAAATCCCTCCCTTGGGCAAGGCAATGGTCAAAGAACGCATAATTCTAGTAGGACGCATAAGAGAAGAAAGAAGCTCGCTTTAGTCGCAGTCAAGAGAGCTCATGGTCTGTTTGATCCGTGAGAAAGCCCTACCCGAGCATGTTCTCAGAAGGCGCTATGCTATATTCACGGCGCCGATACCCAAAAATCGGATCCACCCTGAGTTCCTGCATATGAGCAAGGACAAGCAGCAAAAGTTTCTATGTGGAGTGGAAACGGGATATTTCTAATAAATCTGATCTGATTCGCATCGCCTTATCCCGCGAAATCATTGATTTTATTGGCTCATGCTGGAGCTACTGTGGAACCATCGTGGTCCCCTATTTTGTGAGCGGTCGTTCGGAACTTTTGTGACTGGTGGCTCGTTCTTTCGCAGGTGAATGCTTCTAAGTAAAGTTAGTGGGAGACTTGCCTGGATGGTCATTGCTACCTAAGCTCCTGGGCATTTGGAGAGTACATGATGAATCTCGACGGACCAATGAGCTTATCATCCTGCCCAGATATCCCCCTGAACTTGAACTGCCGACCCCACATTAGTTAAGATAAGAGATTGAAATCCTACATCGAGTGACGAAATTGGGTGCATCATGTATGTTGAGCTGGAGGCCTAACGTGGCAAATCGATGAAAAACATCACCATTTGAATCACACGAGAAAAAACAACAAGTATAATATGAGGATGCAAGGGAATGGGGGGAATGACATTCGGAAAGGGACTGGAGCTTGCTCAAATTCACCTGAGCTGCCGGATCTTCAAGAAGAGGGAGAGGAGACTGATTTTCCCGAGGGAGGACTGAAGGCCTGGTCAGTTGTTCTTGGGGCATGGTGCGCCATGATACCTCCCATGGGCTTGTTGAACAGTCTCGGGATTCTTCATGCTTGGATTAGCACCCATCAACTGAAAGATATTTCCGAGTCGAGCATTGGGTGGATCTTTGGTGCATACGGCTTTTTCCTCTACTTTGCTGGGGCTCAAACAGGTCAGTTATTTTGGTTGGTACCGATTTTGACTTTTGCAAGGTTTTTGACAGAATGAACAGGACCAATATTCGACAAATATGGCCCAAAGCATTTGGTGATACCCGGGTCATTTGGAATGATCCTATCCTTGATATGGTTTAGTTTTAGTGAAGGTATGTCGTGTTCAAAGCCTCCTGGCTCATGAAGTGGCTAAACAAGCCCAGAGTACTACCAGATCTTCCTTTCGTTTGGTGTCTTAGGCGGACTATCTGCATGTGCGCTCTTCAATCCCGCTGTCACGGCAGTTGGCCACTGGTTCAAAGTGCGTCGAGGCTACGCGACCGGCATCGCCTGTACAGCTGGTGGAATCGGCGGTGTGGTTTTCCCTTTGATAATCCTGTTCGCAGCGCCCAAGATTGGATTTCCGTGGGCTATACGCATCGTAGCCTTTATTTCCGCGTTGATGTGTGCCGTTGCTTGCTTTCTCCTGCAGACCAGATTAATTGGCAACCCGAAGGCAGGCATGACTGTCGATTTCAAGGCCCTGAGAGATGTCAAGTACGCATCTACCACAGCCGCAGTCTTCTTGGTAGAGTTCGCTGTTTTCATTCCAATTACATATATTGCATCTTATGCGATACACGTCGGTGAGGAAGACACCATGTCCTACCTCGTCATCGCTTTTCTGAATCTTGGAGCCATTCCAGGACGGTTCTTGCCAGGCTTGATCGCAGATCGAGTCGGCCGATTTAATATGATGGTTCTAACATCGATTGTCTGCGCGATCCTTACGTTGTCACTTTGGTATGTAGCAAGTGATAATCTGGCAGCGATCATCTGCTATGCTGTGCTCTTTGGCTTCTGGAGTGGAGCCGCCATCAGCCTCACACCAGTTTGCATATCTCAAGTATGCACCACGAAGGATTATGGGAAGAGGAATGGAACCACGTTTACGATATCTAGCATTGGTACTCTGACTGGGATATCAATCGCAGGAGCGATCCAGCGGCAGGATGGAGGGGAATATGGAGGATTGATCATCTTCGGTGGAGTTCTTTACTTGGCGGCTGCTGTTGCTTTTGCTTTGGCTCGTGGTATATGTCGAGGATGGTCGATTAGAACCAAATTTTAGAGCTCAGCTCATTATCATATGAACAAGGGAGAACCGTTGTGTTGGGCTGAACTTAAGCAAAAGTGAGCATTGTCAATAGACGCCAGAGTAGCTCCTCCGTAAGACGGGTCCAGAGTATTGCCGATAGTGTTTAATTAAGTAAAAGACTCTAGATGTACATCACCAACCACCAAACATGAAACTTAGCGAGGAAGGTTGAGATTATCATCTTATTAATGGAGACCGCTGAGATTGAATCATCATTGCGCTTCTTTGCATTTGCATATGGAACAAGCTCGATCTGTCAGATCTCATGTCGATCAAAAGAGGCCACCGACAATATCAATCAAAGAGCTTACAATAATCTCTGCGAATAGATTGTTCCCGGTGGATGTCGGCGTTCGCCGAAACGTTCTACCCTGGGTCTTCTCCACCGCCACATTGCCGCCACGCAGATCCAAATCTTATGGGCTACTTTGGTCACCACATGTGTGTATTTGAATGGAGATGCGTCCTCGGAAGATTTGAACAAGCTGAGTCTAGAAGTGATCTCGAACCTTTTATTTTGGAAACCCCCCCCCCCCCCCCCCTGAAACGCAATTTGAACTAAGTCAGCCATCCTTTGCCGCCATATATCGCCGCAGTACAATACAACACAGCAGACCAAGATGCTCAGCCAAGCAAATGCAAGGAGCCTCAAGGCCAAAGTGCGAGCTATCCTGCCAACGAAAGATTACAATTGCAAATCTGATCGTGACTCCGTGAGAACACTGGCGTAAGATTTCCAAATAACATGACGCCATCCCTCTGACCGATCAGCAGTGAGCAATCCTCAAGTGGCATGTATTATTCTTCATCTAGGGGAAAAGACACTGCACCAACTCCCTACAACGGTATTCTTGCTCCTTGATTGGGCTGTTCTTGAGTATTAACTGTTTCCAGGAGATCAGTGTTTCGGCAGTTGCTGCCGGGCGAAGGGTTGTGCTCGGTAAACATGTTTGTCAAGGATTTGATGTGATTCTCCATATCTGAGGAGTGTTTGGAATGATTTCCATCAGCTTAGGGATCTGTTAGAATTTTCTGCCCTTCTCTGGGGTATCCCGGCCGAGCTTGAAATCTTCGGTTTGTAGGTATCAAATGTCATTGCCTGAATCATGGTCCTGTTTTTTCCGAGATGAGACTATTGGTTATATATGCTTCATTGTATTACCCGCCTCTACCCCTTTTTTTTTTACTTTACTCAAAAAACATGGCCAAGCGTAAAATCCACTCGAGGTGGAGAAAGAGCTCGGGTCGGAATACCATCTTTTGGCTTTGCACTGGAGATTAAAGAATCTTCAAGACTGAAGGTGTCGCGGGAAGGCGCTGTCGGTGACATGTAGAAGGGCCCACTTTCCACAAATCCCACCGTCTCTCACTTCCATCAAAGAGCGACAATTGCTGTTTGTCAATTAACAAGATAGGATTTCTAAAGGGAAAAGTTCGCTTCTGTTGCCTCAGACCTAGCATTGTCGAGGAGAGGCGCTCTGCGAGGCTCACATATCGTCTATCGAGACGAAGGGGTTGGGAAGCGTCAGCTAATAGTCCGCCATCGTACTGCTTTATTTGACAGTCACGAAAATTCGATTTATGTCACGATGCTTGGCAGAAAATCTGCAACGCTTATCCTGCGCTTCAATGCGCCCAGAGCATTTTCTACAACCCCTCGGTTCCATTCCACAGCAAGCCTTCAGATCAATGCAGACCGGCTTTGGAGTACATTGCACCAGACATGTGAATGGGGTGCCGCTCATAGATATGGCGAGTACGTCTTGACTCACTGCTCCCTTCCGGGATTTATTGCAACTCACAGGTAGACAGGAGCCCGTTGGACACGGGAATGGCACGTCTGTCGCTGAACGATGACGATGCCAAAGTACGAAAGTGGTTCGCTGATGAGGTACAAAACTTGGGTTGTTCCCTTTCTGTGGACCAGATGGGAAACATGTTTGCCCGACAGTCTGGGTCGAGAAAGTCGTCTGCGCCTATGATCGCCATGGGTAGCCACCTCGATACTCAACCTCGGGGCGGTCGCTATGATGGTATCCTAGGTGTGATGGCCGCGCTGGAAGTGCTGCGAACAATGAAAGAAAAAAACTTCAAAACCAACTACGATGTGGGCATTGTCAATTGGACTAAGTAAGTTATTCTCACCCATCAACGAGATCATGACTGATGTTAGACCCGAAAAGCGAGGAGGGGGCTCGATTCCCGAAATCCATGTGCTCATCTGGAGTCTGGGCCGGCGCGATTCCTATCCAGAAAGCGTGGGATCTGCGCGACATTCACGATCCGAGCGTGACCTTGCGTTCTGAGTTGGAGCGGCATGGCTATCTTGGCGACATTGCATGCTCAAGTGATGCCGCTACTGGGTTCCCCTTGGGAGCTCATTTCGAGCTACACATTGAGCAGGGACCTATCCTCCAGGAGACCGGCCGTTCAATTGGCATTGTGCAGGGTGCTCAAGCTTACAGATGGCTCACGGTCACTGTTAAGGGCAAGGATGCTCATACCGGAACGACACCTCTCAGTGCTCGTCACGATGCCATGCTCGCGGCTTCAAAGATGATCGTTGCATCGAACGCGATCGCTAAGCGGCACGATGCGCTGGCTTCTACGGGTATCATCCGGGTGCCATCGAATGCGTCTACTAATACCCTTCCATCTGATGTGACTTTCACTCTGGACATTCGACACCCTCAGGACAGCTTTGTGCATGCTGTGCAGGAAGAATGTCTCAGAGCCTTTGCCACCATCTCATCGGAAGATGGAAAGGGTGTATCTTTCGACTGGACTCTGGATACCGACTCGCCTGCAGTGAAATTCGACCAAGGTTGTGTGGAGTCAATCAAGGCAGCAGCGGATCATCTTGTTGGCCCGAAAAAGTCATTGTACATGACTAGTGGCGCTGGTCACGACACTGTGTATGCAAGCAAGCACTGCCCATCGGCCATGATTTTTGTGCCTTGTCGGGACGGCGTGAGCCATCACCCGACCGAATACTGTACTCCAGAGGACTGGTAAGTGGCCTTGGCATTTCGGTGATTTCTACTCATGTATTGACGGGAGAAATTAGTGCTCTTGGAACTCAAGCACTGCTGGAGGCTGTCGTGCACTATGATCAGACACGCGCCAACGAGGCAAGGAGCATCTAAATAGAGTGAACTCGGTCTGGGATTTGGAAATATGGGGATATTAGCACATAGAAATTTTTGAATAAGTAGAAATGAGAATAGAAATTCCTCAATATTTGGCAAGCAAAACAATAACACCAGTATTATTTAAGGGTAAAGACATTTCTCGGTCTCAGTAGAACCCGAGACTGTGGCCATTCACCGAGGATGTTGTTCAGCGAAGGCGCCTCTAATTTGAATTTCCATCAAAGAAGCCGTATCATCGGAGTTCGGCCGCCAAACTTTTGTGGTCACTCTAGAGGTGCCACTGCTGTGGGTATAAGATCCACTGTTCCGGCACATGATGTTGCTAGAAGGCGCAGGAGAATGTTCGCGGAAGGCTTCTGAGCCAATATTGCCGCCACTTGGAATCGCAAATGCCATAGCCAAGCAGGGATAATATAAAGCCTCGGCCACATGCGAGGGATATTCCTCAGTACAACAGCCGTGGATATTCGGGAATCATGTCTTCGAGGCGACCAATCTATATCAACGCGGCTGCTGCGACTGCACGATGTGAGGCCTCACAGGCGGCGGCAGTCACGAAATTCCACCAATCGTTACCCAATTACTCTCCAACTCCATTGGTTTCCCTGCCCGAACTTGCGGCCGAACTTGGTCTCCGGGCCGTGTTTGTGAAAGATGAGAGTAATCGCTTCGGTCTGCCTTCTTTCAAGGTCCTGGGCGCTTCGTGGGGGTGTTTCCGAGCCGTTGCACAACAGCTTGGATTGCCGCCAACGGCATCTCTAGATGAGGTTTCCATGGGCGCAAGAGCGAGCGCAATTACTCTTGTCGCGGCGACAGAAGGGAATCACGGCCGAGCCGTGGCATTCATGGCCCGGCTCTTCGGAATCGATGCGCAGATCTTTGTTCCTCGGTCAATGGACGAGCGTACCCGCGGCTCAATCGCTGGGGAAGGTGCCACTTTAGTGGTCTCACAGGGATGTTATGACCAAGCCGTATCCGAGGCCTCAGATCGGGCGGACAAGCTTCCTGGTGCTCTTTTGATCCAAGACACTGCTTTTGAGGGATACGAGAGCGTTCCTGCGTGGATTGTTGAAGGCTACACGACAATGATGAATGAGACCGAGCAGCAGGTCGCCCAGCTGGGCCTCACTGCCACTGTGATGGTCACGCCGGTGGGAGTTGGCAGTCTCGCACATGCAGTGGCAAAACATTGCAAGTCTAGAAAGTGTCCTCTATCAGTTGTTGCTGTCGAGCCGGACTCTGCTCCTTGTTTGTTCAGGAGCTTGCACGCTGGAAAGTCGATCAGTGCGGTGACATCGGCCACCATCATGGATGGAATGAACTGTGGCACCGTTTCAACCACCGCATGGCCGGATCTACAGCGACTGGTCGATGTTTGTGTGACTGTGTCATCTTACGAGAGCCATAAGGCTGTCGAGTTCTTGACTTGCAAATCAATTCCAGCTGGCCCATGTGGCGGCGCGTCACTGGCTGCGCTGCGGCGGCTAGCTGCAGAATCGAGTGCATCTGCCTTTCTCCAAAAAGATTCTGTCATCGTCCTTCTAAGCACTGAAGGTGCTCGCGAATATCCAACCCCCCGGGATGTTTCAAGGGAAGATGTGGTGGGCTTAACCCAAGTACTCACCCAGATCAACTCTTCTAATCCCACACTTTCTGTCACCAATGGAGCTGGCGAAAGTGAGGTTGCAGATTATATTTCCGCGTGGTTTGCTTACCGTGATATCGAATTTCATCGTGTGGAGCAAGTCGCTGGACGGCCATCGATTGTTGGCGTCCTTCGCGGGACTGGTGGGGGCAAGTCTCTCATGTTTAACGGGCATATCGACACGGTCAGCCTATCCAGTTACGAGGTAGATCCACTCTCTGGAGCTTTGGGTGTCAAAGATGGCAAAGAAGTTGTCTTCGGCAGAGGCAGCTTGGATATGAAGGGTGGTGTGGCAGCAGCACTAGCTGCAGTGTCATCGATCAAAGCTAGTGGTCAAATTCCTCGTGGAGATATCATCGTTGCGGCGGTATCCGATGAGGAAGACGCTTCTCAAGGAACCCAAGACATCTTGGCTGCTGGCTGGATAGCCGACGGAGCAGTCGTTGCAGAGCCAACCATGAAAGCGATTGCGACTGCACACAAAGGCTTTGTATGGGTCGAAGTCGATATTCTGGGCGTTGCCGCTCACGGATCGGATCCATCGGCAGGAGTAGATGCCATTCTTCATACCGCATGGTTCTTACGTGCTCTCGACCAGTATCAGGCCAAGTTACCGATTGATGATCTTCTCGGACAGGCATCAATGCATTGCGGTTTGATTCGAGGTGGCGAAGAGCCTTCCTCCTATCCCGGAAAATGTACAGTCACTGTCGAGTTTCGGACTGTCCCAGCCCAGACAGAGAAGTCTATTCTCAGTGACATTTCTGCAATACTTGAAGACATCACTTTGGAAAATCCTCGTTTCAAATATGCCGCCCCTCGCATCACCATGTCCCGTCCAACTCAGAAGCTTGCTACAGACCATGCTCTTGTTCAAAAAGCGGTTGAATGCGGAGCAGCCATCTTTGGCAGTAAGCCCACCGTGCAAAGTATACCCTTCTGGTGTGATGCAGCCCTTCTGGGCCAGGCTGGAATCCCATCTATTGTTTTTGGCCCCTCAGGCGCAGGATTGCACAGCAAGGAGGAATGGGTCGAGGTTCAAAGCTTGCAAGAGATGGCGAAGGTCTTTGTTCGCTTGGCACAAGACTTTTGTAAATGATTTGTGTCATTTTAATAAGAAAACATAGAATTTAGACAGCATTCATGGCCTAGTAAAATAGAAAGTTCTTGCCATCTAACAACACATCAAGATACTGATAACCGTCCCAATTTCATCGCGCTAGAATACTTAATTTGAATCGCCATGCACCAGAGTATCCAGGCCGTGGGTATGACAGACTAGTCCATCCATTTTCAGATATAGAGGGGAACGAGTACACTGGGTCCTTGGCATCTAGACTGAGATATCCGTTTCCCGATGTAAACGAATGTACTCCGACCTAACCTCTTATACAAAAGGTCATTCGAAATGTCCTTTCAGCCGTGTTTCTAAATGGCTGATGCCAAAGGCTTAGTAAATATCATGAGGACAAGCAGGTATTTGATGGATGCACATTGGTATCCACCATGTCCGAAATGGAATATCACGCCGTATTGGAGCACAGATTAGCGTGAGATTGGCCTTAGCCTCTCGCTATAACGGCTTTTAAAAGCCTGTAATCAAACTTAGTGGGTTTCTCTTGGCCTTCAGAAGATGTGCACTATCTTTGAAAAGAGCACAAGAGGGTGCCATTCGTCGGGTGTAGCTTCTAGGTCGCGCCAAAATGGTGAAGAACTGGCTCCAGGGCCTGTTATGCTTTAAAAGCCTGGCAGTATGCCAAGATATGGTTATACTATCCAAGTTCTATTCAGCTCGTTGGTGCCTACTAGCGTAGGAAACAGTTTTCGTGCTGAAAGTAAAACGAGAATAAAGCCGGAAGTAATACAAATGGATGCGGACCCCATAGAAGATTAAAATTGACATATTCCATAAAATCACTTTGGCTTTTTCTTGACTTACTGTTCCTCTTTTTCGTCTGTTCCCATCTTGAGGGTGGTACTCTCGGTCGCTGCGATTTTCCGTTTTTAGGACATGATCGACATCGTCCCTGCCTAGATCTTACTAGCCTCATCTACCTAATTGACATTAACAAGCCAAGGCATAGATTGAGGAGAACTGATCCAATAAAGCGATAGTGATAGTCTAGGACGCATGGCCCGCAATTCAAACGGTTAATTAACTTGTCCCATTCTTGCCACTACATCGACCCTATGCTAGGTGTTAGTTGACATAGCTAGCCAAAGGCCTGCAGTTAAGTCTCGACTGATATTATCCATTGAGACATTCTAAAAAGAAACACAAGGGCCGAAAGAGGTCATTTTCGTTCAAAGATTGCC
Organism: Penicillium sp. F50; assembly: GCA_037356195.1. NCBI lineage: Eukaryota > Fungi > Ascomycota > Eurotiomycetes > Eurotiales > Aspergillaceae > Penicillium > Penicillium sp. F50. The sequence goes on along the minus strand of JAYXSA010000054.1, from coordinate 1,698,435 downwards.
GCTGTTGGCTTTCGGTTGGCCAAATGATGATCTTGAGGCCCATTGGCTAACAAAATAGGCCACGAGGGGCGCGGACTGCCTAATTTGCTGCCAATCCTGGCGTATTATCCAGTGACCTCAAATTGTAAAAGTCTCTGATTGGGGATGGTATTTACAGCCGAGGGAGCGAGCTCCTGTGACTATCTTTATGCCTGCTTTTATTTAGATACACAGACCTTAGCCACCCCAAGGTTTCGTCGTTCGAAGTGGGTTTTGATGGATCTTAGGGGCCCCAATCTTTTGTCCTTAGCCAATTATTGAGGTCATCAGCTATTAAATAGAACTTCAATTGAGACAGTTTCAGTATAACGCGCCGCAGTATCTGTTTTCGATACTTTGCCCAAAAAAATGTCTTGGGAATTTTAACTATATAACGCCCGCCAATCTTGATAATCAATTCGATGTCAAACACACCCCTCAAGACTGCCTATTTCTTTGATTTCCTACCACAGTCAGGAGAACTATTCTGGACGAAGAACTTCTACACTTTTCCACACGATGCTGATTGGTGCCTCTCATTTAGCCATTTTTGGCGCGAACGACGATTCCTCTGGAACACCAAGTGGCGATTCAACGGCAAAGCCAACGTCGGGATCCAAACCGCAAGTTGGTTCAAACACCACAGTCAAATCCGAGTCAACTAAAGGCACTTCTCCGGCGAAGGGAGGGGTAAAATAAGGACGAGAACTCGAGATTCCTTTGGTCTGGAAGATATGACTCAGAACCACATAGGGGTCCCAAACGTTCTTGGGGCGGATGAGATTTTGAATTCGATATAAGCATTTTACGTGATCAGATGGGCCATGAAGTTACCTTGTTAAAGAGTATACGGGTACTGTCCATTTCTGAGTGGTTTGCAACTACCTTCTCTGGTTGTTCATGGCGTTACTGATGTATGTTTCTTGTCAGAGAAACATGTTGAGATGTGATTTTTGTTTCCAGGATTCGTTTCTCTGTCTTTTGCCGTTGTAATACGGAATCCTGCTTGCCATATTATGTTCTTTATCCGATATCTTGCTCAGTCTATCCATGTCAGGTATTATACTTTGATGAATAAAATTTGTGTCTGTCTCCCGTCTCAACTCTTTACTCTACATGTGCCGGTCCCAGTGTTATTTTGCGCATCATTCCCAATCAGCTCGAATAGAAGATGGCTCGTCTTCCTATTATCCTCTCTAGATTACAGCAATGTCAATCATTCATTTCGCTTGACACTATCCAGTATCAGAATGAACTATTCTGTCCAGCTAGAGAGTATATCCTGACTAAGCATGTTCTGGGAAGGCGGGGAAAACGGTGTCCGTAACCGCCTTGGGTTAGTGGGGATGAGTCAGTGACATGCTTGAGCAACACGACATTGTAGAGCTAAACCAAATCAACCTAGATGACAAGCCGATTTTCCGTGGTTTCAAACAGACAATGGTGGAAATTCACTTATCAAGTTGATCCAAGAGGTGCTGAGAATTCATCCACCATGGACTCGGAACTGCCTGGCGACCCTGCCTCGTCCCGGCAATTGCCCCAGTCACTCCCAGACTCGGGCCTACAGAGTATATTCGATGCTGAGATGCCTGGGGGCTGGGCAATGGAGGACCCCACTGCTGACTGGAATGCCTTGAACGATTTCTATTTTTGCTCATCTGAGCCCGCAAATCTAGACTGGCCCCAATGGGCGGGTCTTGAGACCAGTCAAGATCTTACATCACCTATCGGGGAGACCGGTGCAGAGCCGCAAACCTCATCTATCTCGAACGAACTAATCGAGGTTCCACAAGCAGAGAGCTCTGCACATCCACATCATTTTCGAAGCATTGGGAATGTTTCACAGTGGCTTGATGGAGCCTATCGGCCTCCAGTTCCTTGCAGCCATTGTCGCAGACATCGACTTCAGTGTCTGATCTTACGCACTACATCCGCAAATCCAAATCCAATCACATCATGTTCGAGTTGTGTAGCTCTCTTCCGAGAATGCAGTCTTGCAAAGGGAGAGAAACGAGTCGCAGCCGGCTTTGAGACATACACCCCAGTTTTAGGCCATCTACATGGACTGCCTGAACGCACCGAGGATAAGGTAAGTTCCTAAGATAGAATCAATCCACGAAACAGGCTGATTGTCATGATTAGGATGGAGATGTGGTCTCAAATTCGTATCACGGAGAGGAACGTAAAGAATCGAAGCAATTCGTGCGGAAGGGAGCCCGGGTCTTACGAGACTGGTTCTACCAGCATCAGGAATTTCCTTATCCTGACGATAACGAGAAGGCCCAACTTTCTCGTGAAACGGGATTTTCTCAAAAGCGACTGTCAACATGGTTCGCGAATGCCCGCCGACGGCAGAAGCAGAAAATTCAATCTGCCAATCTTGCATCTGCCACCCGCGCCTCGGGCGGCTCGCCTCTCATTACAGGCACCTTGAGCTCAATGACCCCTATGGAGCGATGGCAGGCATCGCCGCCCGAGGATGAATCTGTCACTGAATATGTCATCCAAGAAGCTATCGCTTCGTGCGCTGGTGAACCCAATGTTCTGATGGACCCATTTCAATTTGATGGCTCTCATATGGATCTGCTCAACTTTGACCAGACATCATCTCATCTCGCATCGTCTATCTCAAGCGTGGGAAGCAGGCTCTCGGAGACTTCGGACAGCGTTTCATCTGCATGGAGCTATCAATCAGGCGGGGAAAGTGGAAGAGGCTCATTTTCACGACTCCCACGGCCAGGGAAACCTCGCCGTCGAGGACATTCGCGCCAACAATCCTCCAGCGAAGAAAATCACTACCAGTGCACTTTTTGCACGCAATCATTCAAGAAACGCCACGATTGGACCCGGCATGAAAAGAGTGTGCATCTCCAACTAGACTCTTGGGTGTGCACACCCAATCTCATCGAAGTAGAGCAACGTTGGGGTGCTCAGCTCGTCGGCTGCTCATTTTGCGATGCCTCATTCCCAGCGGCTAATCACTGGGATGAGCATGAATTTCACATCTGTGCCCAGAAGCCTGTGTCTGAGCGTTCGTTCAGCCGGAAAGATTATCTCTGGCAACATTTGCGGAAGTTCCATGCCTGCACCAAACTTCCAATTCCAGATCTTGATGCTTGGCGTAGCACGGGTACTAACGTTCAAAGTCGGTGCGGATTCTGCGAGATTACTATGCCGACCTGGTCTGTTCGAACTCAGCACTTAGCTGAGCACTTCAAGAATGGGGCACGCATGGATCAATGGGTGGGTGACTGGGGCTTAGACTCAGCAACTATGAGCGTCTTGCGAAATGCTGTTTTACCATCTCATCGGACGGCTCTCAGCCTCTTGGCGTGAACCAAAGGCCATACTGGCCTGGGATAAAACTACTGGAAAGGCAGCACACTACCGGCGCAATAGATCTACAATTTGCATCAGGCCTCAAGTATTCATGCCACGCTCAATTCGCGTCAACTTAATAGGATCAAAACTTTAGTAGCTAACAGTCTGCCACTCGTGGTTGTACCAAGCTCCCAGGCCAAGCGCAAATATTACCAGACTTCCGTCACGTACAATATCCCTGAATAGCTGCACTACCATTCCAAGTCCCGCTTGTTTTCCACCAAGTAGCACCCGCCCTCCAGTCAGGACTACTTCGCCAGTTACAAAGATCAAGAATGGATTTTGCGCCGTAGCAGGCTTTGGTGGTGGGCTACCAAATGTCGCAACCGAGGTGCCAATGATAAACAATAGGTAGATGGCCACCCCGACCGCGAACAAAGCATGGAAAGCCTTCCACATCCGCAAAGTGTTCTGCTCCTTCTCAGTCGGCGGTTGAGACGCTCCTCCGAGCATGTTGGCAAGGAACGGGGGGACACCGAGTGCGGATGCGATGGCTGCTGGCGAGAGCCCTGGCCCTGCCTGCCCAGCCTGCCCAGGCATAGCACCCGGGGCACCCGGGGCACCAGGCGGAGGCGCATTTCCATCGCCGGGCATGGCGCCCAGGAGGTTCTCCAGCAACTTGAGTGTCGGGTCCTGCACGTCGTTCGACTGTTGTCCTTGCTCTGGGGCCACCTGTCGCAACATAGCACGGAAAGCTTCCTGCTGGGCTTGAAGGGACTCGGCGGCAGGCCTTTCCGGTTGAGGAGCCGGCGGTGGCCGGGTCTGTGGTACGGGTGACGGAGATGGCGATACTGCGAGCTGAGGAGATGGTGAAGCTTCTTCTTCGCGTACTGTTCGGGATCAAGGTTTTAGTCACATTGCAGGATATCGAGGGGCCGAAAACCACGAAGTGGGCTCAGACACTGGGGTGTCCGAGGCACAAGTCTCAAGTCTTACCTGACTGCGGAGTACGGCCACTGAGACTAGTGATCTTGTCCAAGCGAGCTGAGCCTCCTTCTTTAATTTTCGCCTCACGACGTTCACGTCGCAGGCGGGCGGCGCGCTGGGCGGGTGACTCCTCGGGGGTGGACATTGTTGATGGGTGTGATGGAATGAGATGAGCCTCTGGAGCAGCACGAGTGTAAACGATTGTCAGTAATCCACAGTTGAACAATGGAAAGGAGGTAATGGGGCTCTTATGCGACCGCAAGTGGCCAAGTGAAGTTCAAAAGTGGGCGAAAGTGACCTAGAGGGTCCCGTGGCGATAAGCGCCTATCACCTAAACCAACGTTGTGGGTGAGACATTCGTAGTTTTAAACAACCTCACTTTATATTTTTCAAAAATAACGATGGAAACAGTGGCAAATTGGCATGCTACACCTGATCTTTGACTTGGTAGATGAACAATGGATCCTACTTCTTGAGGTTGGCATATTTTCATGCCTGTTACAAGGTTATAGAAGCTTTCGTTGTACATCGCAACGCCTAGGTATATATAGGTTGCCTGTTGTCTAAAGATACCCCTGGCACCTTGAAGTCTTGTGTTCTTTAATGCAATCAACTATCCAGATAACACTGGGTGAGCATCTATGCGTCCACCAGTTGTCATAGGTATTTGGTCTTCTGAACGATACCTAGGGCGAGCGGGATATATAATGACTGGTACGGCTGGCACCCCACAATATAAGAACCAGCGCTAGAATTCATGGGTGATTGAGACAGGCTCTCTAGGTTGAGTAAATTATGTGATTCATTTCACTGAAATGTGCTGATCAACTAGATCGCAGATCGACATTCCAGGGATCTTGACGCTCATTTGGGGACCGAAAATTCGCTGTATCACATGATGCTCAAATACTCGTCCGCAAGCGAGTGTTCAAGCTTGGAGCTCGAGGCGTTGGAGTGATTAAAAAAGCGGTTTTGGGTGAAGCTACATCGTGCATTATGCGAGATAGACGTCGTTGATATCATCGTGAGCGCTACTAGTGACATCATGTATTGGATCACAGTGGTCGAAGGCAGAGGATGATCAGTGCAAATATCAAATTCGATAGCCCATTTCCTCTCTTAATCTAACTATCTGGACCTCAAATCAAATGCTCAAAAAGGACTGAGCTGAGGATGATTTTGATTGGCAGCTCGATGCTAAAAGACTCCCGCTCATTTTGTAGAGCTCACAACGCCAAGACAAGTGTCCCGCCGGGGGCTGGACGACGAGAGCGGCATTCCCAGCAAGTGTGGAGCAGTTGACGTGCGGAAACAGAGCAGATCTCCAGGTATTGATGGCTTCAAAGTTGCAGATAGACGTGACCCGCCAATGGGATATTGCCAGAGGGGATTGGCATCGTCATAACGCTTCCCGGGTTGTCAGACGCCGATGACGTCGTTCTGGGGAGAGCTCCGACCGCGCTGGCTGCCAGGCCTCACGAACTGACACTTTCTCTCGAGGTCTATATCAATCACTCAAACAACTTCCAATCTGCCTGGACTGTTCTATTCCTCAGCTACTTCCTGGAAGAATTGGGGCTGTTGCGAAGGAATTCTGCTTGAACCCTTCCATCTGCTCGCGTCCGGCTCCAGTAGATTGATACCTCGCACATACGCCAAACTCGAATCACCAATTTACGACCACGATGGCGTCTGGCCAAGGAACTGGGGAACCTGACCACCATCGTGTTGGGGAGCATTGGAGTGGCGCCAATCCCATACCAACAGTTCAGAAATTCATTGAGCGCCTTGACGTGGAGAAGAAGGAGCGAGATCAAAGGATCGATGAGGAGGACAAAGCTAGGAAGCAAAGGGCAGCGTTGAAGCAGCGTGAGCAAAATAAGTCTGGACGACCAAACGATGGATCTCAAACGGAAGTCATGGCCCATGAGGCCCGGGAGGTTGCTCAAGCCAATGTGCGCATGGTGACAGATCCGACAACTGGGAAAGAGATCGGAGTCGAGGACCAGGGTCCTTCCTCAATGGAGGCTGTCAAGAACCCGAAGGTTTGTCAGAATATTTCGAAAAGCCTGAGTAACGCCATAGACTGACCTTAAAAAAAGTTAACTGTGCCCAATGCCAACCTCGGTCGGCCGACTGTGAGCACATTCTCAATTCACCACCTTTGTGGACGCTTATGCTGATAAGGACACCCAGGAGCACCAAACACGCCATGACCAAGAGCTCTCCGAGTACAAAATGAAGCAAGATATTACTGCTCCTCCCGATCCCATCGCCGAAGGCACGACCTCCGACGTTCCTATTCGCGGCGAAAAAACAAATGTGCTCTTCCATCCTACTCCCACAGTCTCATATAAGCCCATGTTTGATCAATTGGAGAAACGCGGGACAGCCTTGTGTATTGGCATTGCGTTTGCCATTGTTGTTCTCGGACGGACCTTTGGTGGCTCCCTCCTCGGACTTATTCCGCTCGCGTTCTGCGTCACAAGTGGTGTTTGGCTGTGGGTACAGGAGGTCATAAAGAGTGGCAAAGAGATGGAGTGGAGTAGCGAACAGATGCGCGGTCAAATGGTACAACTCCTTTTCATCAATGCCGCGATCTTTCAATAAGCTGACCGACCGGATACTTTCTCATAGGCCACTGCGAATCTGCTTCCAGAATCTGTGGAATGGATGAACTCTTTCCTGGGTGTAGTATGGGGTCTCATGAATCCCGAGATGTTGACACCAATGGCCGACACTATCGAAGATATCATGCAAGCATCCGCTCCCAAGGTCGTCGAGAATGTCCGGATCGCCGAGATTGACCAAGGCAATAATCCGTTACGCATTCTGAGCATGCGTGCTCTGCCAGATGAGCATGTTCAAAATCTCAAAGATAACATCCACGAGGAAAATATCAAGAACAAAGATCCACAAGAGGCCGCTGCCGCTGAGGAAGGTGGAAGCTACTACAACATGGAGGCTTCTTTTGCATACCATGCGAAGCCGAGTACTGGAAGTGCTTCTTCCAAGGCCCGCAACATGCACATGCATTTAGTGTTCTACCTTGGAATCCGTGGTCTATTTGGAGTTCCGTTTCCTGTGTTCGTCGAGTTGACCGAGCTGGTCGGTACAGTCCGATTGCGCTTCCAGATGATGCCTGAGCCACCATTCATGAAGGAGGTGACCTTCAGTTTAGTAGGTATTCCCCACGTACGCGCTGGCTGCATGCCGATGATTCGCCGTGGTGTGAATATTCTCAATCTACCTTTGATCTCCAACTTCGTCAACTATGCTATCGGTACCGCCTGTGCCATGTTCGCAGCTCCTAAATCCATGACCATGGATCTCAGCATGATGCTCAAGGGTGATGATATTCACAAGGATACTCTAGCACTTGGTGTGATGTGGATCCGTATTCATCGTGCCGTCGGATTGAGCAAGCAGGACCGTCGCGGCAGCGAAGGTGGTGGTAGCGATCCGTACATCAACCTGTCGTTCTCAAAGTACGGAAAGCCCATGTACTGCACCCGTGTTATCACGGACGACCTCAATCCTATCTGGGAAGAAACTGCCGCACTCCTCGTCACGCCTGAATTGATCAAAGCGAATGAAAATCTGAGCGTCGAGCTCTGGGACTCGGACCGCAACACAGCGGACGATATCTGTGGTAAAGTTGAGCTACCAATTCGTGAAATGCTCCAGCACCCAGGTCGCATGTATCCTCAAGTCTCTAAACTGCAAGGTCTTGACGATGGCAGTGAGATGCCAGGCGAGTTGCACTGGGAGGTTGGATACTTCGGTAAACCCAAGTTGCGCCCGGAGTTGCGCACGGATGGCAAGAAGAAGGACCTTCCTGATAACCTCAAGGGAAATCCGACCTTTGAAGATGAGAAGGGTACTATCACTAATGAGGAAGAAGACGCTGTTATGCATACACCACCAGATCCCATCTGGCCAAGTGGTATTGTGCATATCGTGGTGCATCAAATTGTCAATCTCCAACTTGTTAATATTAAGGGCAGCGACGGGAATCGCAAGGGTAAAGAGTATGAGCCTGCGAAGCCGTTCGGTGAGAATACTGAGGAAGAGGGCGAGCATTTGCCTACCAGCTATTGCAAGATTATGCTCAATGATCAATTGGTATGTTCAAGCAGCCTTGTCGACTTTATTGTCGATGTCACATACTGACCCGGTTTTGTAGATCTACCGCACTCGCGCGAAGGCCGTCAGCTCCAAGCCTATTTTCAATGCCGGAACTGAGCGCTTTGTCCGTGATTGGCGATCCGCCGTGGTCACAGTTACCGTTCGAGACCAGCGCTATCGTGAACATGATCCGATTCTGGGAGTTGTCCCCATCAAGCTCTCTGACCTTCTGCAAACCAGCTCTCAGGTTACCCGCTGGTACCCTCTCGACGGCGGTGTTGGCTTCGGACGCATCCGTATCTCGATTCTGCTTCGCCACGTCGAGACCAAGCTGCCCCCTAACATGCTTGGCTGGGACGTTGGCACCTTTGAGTTCGTCAGTAACAAGATCCTTGCAAAGGACTATGGGCGACAGTGTAAGATCAAGATGCGCACTGGTGGCAGCACGGGAAAGATTCCCCGCAAAGCTGGAAATCTAGATGGCAAGGACCTAAGTTATGACATCTCCGAAGAAACCTTCCGAGATAGTCTCCGCATGCCCGTCAAGCACAGATACCGGTCGCCCGTGGTTTTCGAGTTTCACATTCAAGGCAAGCGAGGCGCAGCCGCATACGCCGTCCTCTGGCTTCAGCATCTAGTCGATAACGAAGATACCGAGGTCGACCTCCCAATCTGGACAACCAAGGCTGGCGCCCGCCTCACGCAGAACTACATCACCGAACAAAACTGGAAAGCGAAACAGGTCCCCGGCCTAGAAGACTTGACCGAAGTCGGCCGGTTGCAATTCAAGTGCAAATTCTCGCCTGGCATCGATGAGTCGCACGAACAATTCGTCATTGATAATGACTCACGCGAGACATTTGAAACATGGGAGGCCTGCATGTCGCAGGGTGTTCGTTCGCGCACCGTCTCTGTAGAGGTTCCCGCCGAAACTCAAGAGAAACATGAGCAATCGCTCATTGATGGCCGTGACGTCCTCAAGCAAGCTGACCCCAGTGAGCGACGCCGGTGGATTGACCACGACGGCCACGACTGGAGCGGTGCATTTGGACATGACCCTCGCGCCTACACCGATTCTAATGGCCGCTCGGTAGCCGAGCCTGGACGTGATGAGCCACGACATGACCCCGTCACCCCGCCACCCTTGAAGGGTCAGCCCTCTCCCTATTCGGGGTCGCAGAATGGTGTCCAGACTACCAATGACCAGGCCGATGATCATTCCGACGATTCAGAGGATTCTGGAGCGGAGTCGTCCTCGTCATGGACTCCGTCAACCGTGAGTCCCACTACTACGGCGGAGGCGGAATCATCGCAGGCCAGCAGCAGCCACATGAGTCAGAGAAAAATCAACAAGGCGAATCGCCGAAGTGAACAACGCCAGCAGCGCGGGATGATGCAGTGGAAACCCGCACGAAATGCGGTGTTTGCGAAGGACGAGGCGAAGTTTGCGTTGCGGAAAATGAAGAAGAAGATTGGGATGGGTGATTTGACTGGTCGAGAGCCAGATATTGAGACGGAAACCTGAGTTTTCAGGATGAATTGAGAGGTTTCCGGCCGAGGAGTCTGTTTCGGAATTGATGCAAAAGGCGTTGGTTGAGGACTTTGTGACTTATTATGAAGATCATGCTTATGCGTACACGAATACGACTATCTCGAAGACAGATGCAGCTCCACGGTGAACTGGGAACTTTGTAAATATTGAAGAGAGCTGAGCATACTGTATGATCGGAATCCCGTACAGCCCAGAAGAATTGTAAATCCTGTTCGATGTCAATCTACGGAGTTCTTTTGAGGCCTATTCTGGAAGCTCGAGCTACGTGAGAGAACAGAAACACGATCAATTCTGCTTGGAATTTTTAGTTCAAAGATGACGATATCGGATCGGTTTACAGAGTGAATCAATTCGAATGCTACTTCCTCATCCTTCCAAATAGGCAACAAAATTCGTTCTCGCCAATGACTCTACACAAGCCATTCCGAAGATGCGGCCCAGAAGCTCCACTGGGAGATCCTGTGGAATGTAGACCATGATGATGGTTGATGGCCGACTTGACCTGAAGTGGGCTTGATGGATTCAATGCCGAGCAAACAGTTGCCCAGGAGTCCGGAGCTCAAACCATGTATTGAATGGACAACGCTGGTGCGTCCTGACGCGTGAAAGTTGGCCTGCTGATCATCAATCATTGCTCCGGATAGGAGATTAGGGCCAGAAGATATAGGGTACTGAGCATATCGGAGATCATCGAATGAGATACATCCCATGCAGTCATTGACATGTCACTATTGGATAGAATCCCTCAACATCTTGAGGGGATACATGCTTCTCTTCCATACTTATTTAGTGTACTGTTAATTGTGTGGTTTTGTGGCACAAATTAGATAGGCCCATCAGGTGGCGAGACTGTTAAACTGCACGGAGTCCAAGAAATTGATTGATACCTGAGTGTCATGATAGATCGGTATGGTTATTCTGAGGTTCGTTCGATTGTGCTCGTCCTAGATGGAGACAACCCCTGTTTGATGATCAACACACGGCCAATGAGGATTATACTTATGGGAGTGAATCAGTTAGTCAGCAAACTAAACGATGTACTTATAGAATTGACCGCAGAGTATGGAGTAACTTCACTCGTTTAGTTAACAGGCTAACTTACGTGACTGGCCGACCTGCAAGCTGCATAATCATCTGCATCTGCCGTCACCCGCCAAGACCACTTATGCACCCTGTCGCGCATCTTCCCGCATGGCTGTTTGGCCTTGATTGCCATGACGCCATTTCTCTGGGACCACAATAGCCACGGCGCTTGGCCTTGACTCTCATACCCGTCGGACGATCGGCTTTGGGTTGTGGTTTCGCCATGGACGGGCAATAAAAATATAATAATAGACCAGCCACTGAATGAGGGAAAATAAATTATATTCAAGAAGAGAATGTACCAAGGTTGTAACTTGATCCTCAATAGAAGTAGAAGGTAATAATAATAGTATGCAATGACCCCCCCCCAAACCGGGGCTAACCCACAAGCAAAAAGCCACCAGCGCCTCTATACGTGATGGAGAACATGATTCGTCAAACAGAAGAGTATATATGCATCGCCATTATGCAAAAAAGAGTGAGAAATATGCAAATCGGCAGAATTTGCCAGTGCCAGCCATATAGTCATTTGCCAGGTGGCTTTTCAGGCGGGGGATCAACCGGCTGAGGCGCAAGTATTTGCATCGGTACCTCGGGATGTACAATGTCGGAGCTGGCGGTGATAGGGCCCAGCGTCCACTTCCATTCGCGCCGCCGCTTCACTCGACCCTGGCGGGGAGTCTGTGGTGTCGACGAGGCGTAGGAATCGGTGTCAAAGCCGTCAAGGAGTGCGACAGCGCGGACTTGTCGCTCAGCGCGCATCGTGCGCCGCTTTTTGCGCTCTGTCTTGCTAAGCGAAGTATTGACACCGCCGTTGTTGGGGCTCACATCGTCGCTCGAGGCACTGCTCGTCTCGGAGAGAGACAGCAAACTGGCCGAATCATCAGAGTCGTCGTCCTCGACCGATTCGGGGGATGTTTCTCTCGGGACGGGATCTGCCTCGTCCTGCACAGCCTCGATGGTCTCCTCTTCGTGGAGCAAATCGAGGTGCTGCGCCGTGTAGCGCTCGGTGCGGATCTCCTCCTCGAGTGGATTCCGGTAGCTCACTTGCTTCTTGGCGGGGAAGAAAACCCGGCGTGCGCCTGCGCCACCGGGGCCGCTGGTGCCTGCAGAGATGGATCCAGAGCGGCGCCGCGAGGTTGATTCAAGAGGAGAGTTGCGTAGGATGCTGCGCACGCCTAGTGGGAGTTGGTAGGGGCTCCGATAGCTGAACGAGTTGGAGTTGTTGTTTGCATGGTGGACGTAAGGAGAGATGGGCTTGTTGCTATTGAATCGAAGGCTGGGAGGGGCCTGGGAGGAGGGCGAACTGGTCGCAGAGGCGGGGGAGGCGACATCGTAAGCGTTCTTGAAGGTATTTCGAACGGTCGGCGAAGCGGTCCCGGCTGCGAAGGACAGCGAGAGTCCGGTGGTGGAACTGCCGAACGTTCGTGGGAGGGAGGTGGTTTGTAGGGTCAGTTTTGGCCTGGAGGTGATGGATCGGTGGTCACCTGGAGGCGACGAAAGACAGGACATTGTGGTCGAACATGAAGCTGGTGGTGGATGAGGATAATTGTCAGATGAAGAGGTGTAGAGGCGTTTCATAGAGCATGACGTGGAGGAACGGGCTTCCAAGAAAGAGAGACCGTCGGCAAAAGACCGCCCCTCTTCAGAGTGTGTTGGAGTGTGTCAAGTGGCGGGGGTTGCGCTAAGAATAGTTGGCGCTTGCAAATGTGACGAGGTGATCGGAACGTCACTGCCGCAGCTCACTCTAATTTAGAGACACAGGAGTGTAGACTGAAGGAGATGTCCAAATCATCCCTCAGTCGCAAATCGAAGCGGGAAGTCTGAATTCACTCTTATTTAACCAAGTTGAGATCTGCAGAAAACAGAATTTTTTTTCCTATTGTCTTTTTGTTCTAGGCATGTGGATGGGTGGACAAGCAAACTATTGACGCCACCATCAGCCCGGTTGGAGATGGGGATCGGCCTCGACCCTGGCCTGTCTTGCCGGTTCTAAAATAAACTTAAACAGGCCAGGTGTCACAGCAAGTGATCGAAGAGAGCTTAGTCGGAACTTTTGGCGATCATGGGGCCTTGAGGTCAGGAGGCAATCCAATTTTCTCCAGAAGCCGGGAATAGGAACTAGGCAAACCAATATCTGATCCCCACCATCTGCGATCATTCTAGTGTGAACGGAGGACGGAGGACGGCTGTGAAAGATGAGTGTCGATGTCGCAAGAGGATTCCTACTGGAGCTAGTCGTCCTGGCCATTCCTGAACCCTCATAGGCAGTTCTATAAAAAGATTCCAAGAGATCCCGACACCAAGTGGGGCGGTTCATCGAATGGCCGAGCCTGTCGTGATTATTCTGAACACACAGTACGTGTCGTGGATTGGCATTGTTGAAGAGATTTTTGGTCTCTGAGAACTCGGCCGATGGACTGGACCATGAACTGAGGGGATTCTATCTACTGGCCAGTGTTCATGTCCGATATCATGTAGTTCTGAACTGTTGAAGCCGAGAGTTTGAGATGGGCTTCTAGAATTCTAGAACGTTGGCCGACGGGACGAACCGTGGTTTGCTTAGCCTCCTACTGTACGGAGAACATCGGTACAGTAAGTATCAACCCCTCCAACGGGTTCAACCAGGTCTCTATTTCCGTCTCCTTGATCGTATTTTCTCCTCTTCCTCCTTTTCCAAGAAAATCACATCAGAAGCCTTCGTTCAATTTTCACCCTTGCCTCTTCTCACCTCAGCTACGGATACATAATCCAACTCCAGCAATCCGCACGTGCCCAAACGGAAGTCCGTGCGGATTACTTCTGGTTCCCATCTCCTCGAATCGTCCGCCACAACACTCCACCCGATCTAATCAAACCGGAGTCCCACCAACGATCAACTATTTTATTCCATTCACCTCTCGGTTAATGGTCTCATTAGAAAACACGCCTCGGCTCTGTATTCAATCAGGAAGGCAATCTCCCCCGCCTTAGCAATTATGATTTTCCGTGGGAGATTCAATCATTCCCTTACTCGGGCCGGGATCCGCCCCGTATTTCAAAAAGCCCCCAAGCCCGCGCGGTCATAGCTCTCGTTTACGATATTCAGTAAATTTCATAAAAGACGATGACGAGAGGGATGTTCTTGTCTATACAGCCTCAACCTCGTAAAAATCAATCTCACATCTTGAGCGATGACACAAAATCCACAACCAAGGACTTCATCGATCTGCGCCCCTTCTTGATGTATTCACCATTCTCTCCGCAATACGAAGTGATTGCCCTTCGTATTCCTCGTGGATCATCACCAAAACGACGATTCCGACCCTATCAAAAGAGGGTATGCCCATCTCGTGGATATATGGTGGGTTTCAATGTGCGGGGCTCACTCGCCACTTGTACTGCGTATAGCACTGATATTAGACACACTCAAATTCAGAGAGTAGAACATCGTATTCAATTGAATCTGATCCATATCAGGCAGGCGCTTCCAAGCATCATCGGGATGACAAAGTCTTTCTTTTTGCAAGGCAAGGCATTCTGAAAGAGCCACCTTGAACGCGTCGATTTGAAGCCCCCGGTTGGGAAAATTTGCGGTAATCACAGGTACGCCGCGAGATTAATGGCCTCTATGCGCTCTCAGTGTGATTTGCAATACTCTGTTAATTCGTCGTCCTCTCCATCGCTTTATCACCTCGGGAATTAAAGTTAATCACGATAACTCAGCATGCGGCGATACTCTTCAAGCATTTAAAAACAATGCTCCAATGTTCTTCTCGAGAAAGACAGCCCTTCATTTACGCCAATCATCTTTGATTTTCAGGTAATTGAATCTCTACTAGTATCATATCCAAACACAATATTGAGTCAAGTTCAAGCTCCTTGGTCTAGGGAATGTGAGGCCATGAGGCGGCGAATATATTGTAACAAGCCGGTCAAATGCAATTGCCTTGCATTCCCCCCCCCCCTTTCTTGCTTTTTGAATTCATATTAGCTCTCTTATCTTCCTTAGTAAAGACGATTCCGATTTGGCCCCCTCGCCCAGCTTGGTGGCTGGCCCCATGCAGGGCCTGAATTTGACATGATTTCGGGGGCCAAGATGCCGTGCTATGAAGTTGAGCACG
Source organism: Penicillium sp. F50 (assembly GCA_037356195.1). NCBI lineage: Eukaryota > Fungi > Ascomycota > Eurotiomycetes > Eurotiales > Aspergillaceae > Penicillium > Penicillium sp. F50. The sequence goes on along the minus strand of JAYXSA010000054.1, from coordinate 1,683,240 downwards.
ACGTAGGGTCTTCCGCACGTACAATTATATTCAAACAGCTGCCACATTGGGGACTCAAGACATTTTTTTCCCTCTCTCATAGTATTGGAGGATCCAACAGTTAGCTCGGGCCAAAAAACAGTCTCACTGTATCCAACGGATACACAGACATTCTCTGCACTCTTGCGGGCCAAGATAATTCGGTCTGAGGGGGCCAAGTAAGCTGAGTAACAAGTTTGTTGCTTCAATTTTTGAACTCTCATCCTGATAATCTATCCTAGTGATCACACCGTCAACCCTTTTGATCTTTACCCTCTCATTTCCTTCTCCCATAGGTCTTCTTTGACCCTATCCTGTCCGTCATTCAAACCACCACGTTATGTCAACTTTGTTGAAAGGACTAGCTTTCATTCATCCTTTCTGTTCCAATAATGGCACGCTCCCTGTCCATTAGATCTTGTGGAATGATCTTAATCATATTGCTATCGGTGTTGCAATGTGCCGCTCTTCAGAAGCCAATCCCGCCGGAACCAAATACTCGAAATTCTTCAAGCATTGACGCAAGTTGTAACGGCAACGGTACATCTGCCACCGACAGCGCCGTATTTACATCACATTTTGTCCAAAACCAATCAGTGCCTCTGATTTGGGTTATGGGGGTGGTAGCATACCCTTATGATCGAGACACAGTCGAAGTGTCCCGAAGTTTCTATTTTGGGCCACAACAAAACGACACTTTTAACGGTCCTATCAGTGTACAAGGTTGTGCTTTATTTTTGCCTTCGGCGTCTCAACACTACAATACGTCCAATATCCACCAGGACCCAACAGATGCAAAACTTCCCACGAAATGCATAGCAGATTTGACGCAGCTTGTTCAAACGGCAGCACGAAATGGCAGTACACAATTCCAAAGAGACCCTTCAGGGACTTGTAGTCAGATAGCTGGACAGTTAGTCGTCACTAACCTGGAGTCATGTTATGGTTATGATGTAACGAATGTTCACCCGCGGCGTAAGTCTTTCCTCAAGTTCTGCATACGGAAGTTTCATCCAAGTCTTCTAACTTCCAATGTAGGATTGAGTGGGCTAGACAAATCCTCTAGCAGCTCAGACGACCACATTTGCAATCCGAGCATAACGCCAAACTATAACCTTACCCTGATTGAGGATAACTCCCTGATCGATCATAAGGATTCTTTTGGACTTGTCTCCTCCCTTTCATACTCTACACCGATCATCACTATCATATATCCCAGTCACATGTCTTCAAATGGCACACTTCTTGACCCAGACGTACATTATACTGTACTGAAGCCTGTGGATTACCAATCACTCTTGAGTCTTGCGCAAAGCTCTCTAGCCTCTGCAGTTGGGATACCAATGATCTTTATAATAAGCTTATTGATTCAAACAGCATTCTGCCTGCTCTGAAATCTGTCAGTCCTTCGCCTCACGAGCTCAATGTTTTTCGAGTTTTCCTGTTTTCTTTGCTGCTTACCTCGAATGACGAAGAGAATAGCAACTTATCTTGATTCAGCATCAAAATATTAGCTCAAAAAGAGGCCAAGCTTTAACTTTCCATTACAGAAATAAGAGGTCGATCAGTGAGGTGGAAATCATGGAAAAGAGTTGAATAGAATACGAGTATATCGAATCTCAATTCCGTGAATTAATTATATGGTCGCATCGGCCATTTTCTGAAGTACAGAGTTCACGATAAGGTATGGTCTGCAATCTCAACCTTAGCACCATAGTCTTCACTGGCATCTTTATGAGACGCGCCAAAATCGGGTTACGTAGTCCATTAATCCTGATTAGGCTGCGTCAACAGCAAAAGCGACGATACATGATTGCTATGTAGTCTGAAGATACACCCTTAGGTAATTCTTAGTCTGATTGCAGTATTATCATATTCACTGGGATTACATAACTTCGAACCCTTGCCGAATTCAAAATCATCTTAGCAATCACCGGTCGAATTATATGTGTCCTATCAAACAAAATGTCTCGAACCTTGCGACATTTACGAAAGAATTCTTAGATAAGAGTGACTGAAGCATTTAAAGAGCTGCGTTGCTCTTATTTCCAGATTCAGACTGCTGAAAAATGCAGACTTGTCGGGGTGATAGGACGGTCCATCTTTGGGGGTTTGCTGGAGTGGGTCATCCACTGTACCCCTAGTAGATTCCAATTTTAGGAGTAAGGTCTGGATTTGAGAAGAATTTTAAGATTGAGTGTAAGTATGCACGCGATTGAGCCCGCGATTGAACCTCTCTAATTGAGTGATTGTCATCGAGGCTTCTCAGTCAAGATAGAGTCCTGTCAGACATATGCAGTACATGCTGGCGACGGCCACTGGCCAATGAGCCACAGTCCAGCCACGTAAGCCACGCGTACCAGCAAAAAGCGAACACTCAGCGCGGAATCAATTCTGTAGCTGTGTGGAATGTGAAATTTCTCATACATCTCAGTTACCGACAGCATCTAGGCTCAACTCCCTCATACTCATGGAGAAGCCTGTGTCAGCACCGAGTCGATGGCCGCAGTACCGACGCGAAACGACCGTCGAGTCATCCTCCACTTGGTAGACTTCCCAACCCCCACTACGCTCTTTCTCAACTCTCTTCGCCGCTGATTATGCGATATAGGATTATGACTGTTTCTATGCCTCGGTGTTTGAGGTAGAGAATCCAGCACTCAAGTCACTGCCCCTGGCCGTCCAACAGAAGCAGATCGTAGTGACTTGCAACTACGAAGCACGACGGCGAGGTCTACACAAATTGATGCTCATCAAAGATGCGAAACGCATCTGTCCTGACGTGGTCATCGTCCTTGGTGAGGATTTGACTAAGTTTCGCAATGCATCTAAGGATCTGTATTCATTTGTGCGTGACTTCATTTGGGGTGGGCGCGTGGAAAGACTGGGCTTCGATGAACTCTCCCTGGATGTCACTGAAATGATCGACTACAATGTTCAGTTGTTGAACTCAAATGACTTGACGACTTCCTTTTTTCATCTGGACCGAAAGGATCCGACTGTTGGATTTACATACGATGCCACTCGTTATGATGGTGCTACCTATCCGCCAACGGAAGACGGTTCAGTGGCATCACCAGAGGCATCATCGGTGGAGATGAGATTACTCTTGGGATCACATCTTATCGGGTATCTGAGAAGCCGAATGGAGCATGAGAAGGGATTCACTGCTACGGGCGGTGTGTCTACGTCGAAGCTGCTGGCCAAATTGGTTGGTAGCGTACACAAACCGAACAATCAAACTACACTGCTGCCCCCATACGAGGCAATAGGGGATCCAGAACACCAAGACAGCAATGTCACCTCATTTATGGATGCCCATGAGATTCGGAAAATTCCCGGCATTGGATCACGTCTCGCCCAGAAGCTGAGGCTCAAGGTGACGGGCTCAAGTACCGGGGAGGAAAAGGTGACTGTTCGCGACGTCCGTCTATTCCCTGGTATGGGTCCGCCAACTCTGGAGAAGACCCTCGGCGGACCTGGTGCACCTAAGGGAATCGGGATGAAAGTCTGGAGCATCTTGCACGGGGTCGACAACACAGACGTGCTCGAAGCACGCGACCTGCCCACCCAGATTAGTATCGAAGATACCTACGGGCGCGGACGCCTCGATACCATCGAACATGTACGGTGCGAGCTGGAGATACTGGCGAGGAGTCTGATCCGGCGAATGAGGACCGATCTGCTCGACAAAACTGACAGTACTGCGCCTCAGCCCCGGTGGCTAGCGCACCCGCGCACCCTCCGCTTATCAACTCGGCCCCGAAACCCGCCAGAGACAGATGGGGCGCGATCATACAATTGGAATCGCATTTCTCGGTCGGCGCCACTGCCGAGCTTTGTCTTCCATGTCGACGAGAACATCGATGCAATCGCCGAACGACTCGTCCGCGAGCATGCGATGACCATGTTCCGCAAACTCCATCCCGAAAAGTCCGGGTGGGACCTGCAACTGATGAATATTGCGGTCACCAACCTGGTGGAGAGCGCTGGGGACCAGAAGCAGAGTAGTGGGCGTGACATTGGGAAGATGTTCCGTCAGCAAGAGGCTGTGCTGCGGGACTGGACGGTGCACGAGCCAGAACAAGAGAGGGGAGGACAGGATGACAGGGATCGGGATTCCAATCAAGGCCAAGGCCAAGAGTCTACGCGCGAAGGAAAAATGCAGCAGCCTGGCGGTTATATAGTGGTTTCAGATCGGGAGGACGGGGACTGGGAGGAAGACGACGAGTCCGATGAACTGTGGCGAGTGAACAACAATCTGCCGACCTTTGAATGTCCGCTGTGTGGAGTCGCGATTCCACATTTTGCGCAGTTGGCGCATCAGACATTCCATGCAGCGGAGAACGAGGCTGATGCGTGAGCTACGAGTCTCACGATCGACAGTTGTACAGGATCAGAACAAAAGTAATCACCAAAACAGGTACGATCATAGCTCATAATACAAGTGCATCTTATCAACACACGATTGAGGCTTCATCCAGACCTACCACGAATTTATTCCAGCTAATAATGCTCCCAGCGATCCCAGTGATCCCGGGCTGTAGCAGTCTGCCAAGGCCAAGCCTCGTCGGTCCCATTGGGAGCAGTCGATCTTGGCGTCTTGGAAGAACTCCGCCTCGTCATCAACGCACTTGGCTGTCAGATACACATTGGATCACTTTTTTCAATCACCTTCGGTATTCCTTTTATCTTTCTCACTGACTATCGTTATACCAAAATACCGACGTACAGTCTGTTCCTGGTGTGGTGATTGGTGATCTCTAATCTCCGTGGATCTCCGGGTGGACCCTTTGATGACCCTTGTCTGGCTGGACCCTAGGAACCCTGGAATCTCTCCCCACCGACCTGAAGCCACCATAATTATCCCCTTGCAGTCCGAGGAGTTGTTCCCTTTTACAACCATCATTGCGCGACAATGAGGTTCCCACAGAGTGTGCTGCCCGTGATAGGGGCAGTTTCAGCTCTGTTCACATTCGTTCAAGGTTCTCATCTTCCGATCCTCGCGGCGGCTACAACGCTTTGCTGATTACTGACTGCTTACCCTCTCCAGCGCGATCCCAAGCGTCAGAAGCTATTCGCCAGACCACGCCGATCGATAATGCTGTTATTCATACCGAAGCACACCAGATAGATCACTTGTCAAATTTCGATCTTACCTTTGAATTGCACCGTGACGGACAACGGATCAAGCTGGAGCTCGAGCCGAATCACGATATCCTCGCCGATGATGCCTACGTCCAATATATTGGCCCTGATGGACTCTGGGAAGGCGAACCCATCCACAGACACGAACACAAGGTCTTCCGCGGGCGAGCCTTAGTGGGCTCAGGCCAGGGACGATGGACTCCTGCAGGCTGGGCTCGGATTACCGTAAGAAAGGACGGCCCCGAGCCCCTGTTCGAGGGTGCGTTCAGTATCGACCATAATAAGCACCACATCGAGCTGCAGTCGACATACCTGGCTAAGAAGCGCCCCATCGACACTGACATCGATCACCGAAGTGGCGATTACATGATTGTCTACCGAGACACGGACATGCTTCAACACCATAGCGAACTCAAGCGGTCGTTAGGCGATTCCACGGGCTGCTCAGCGAATAAACTCGACTACAATGCTGATCTGACTAACTCGATCTTTCCCTTTGGTATCGAACAGCCGGATAGCCAATGGGGGGTCATGCCACTGAATTCGTTGTTTGGACTCAGCAAGCGCCAATCAAGTGATGTTCCCGGTTCCGGCAATACGGCCGGTGTGAATTTGAGGAGCACTGTTGGCGATACATCAGGATGCCCCAAGACCAGAAAGGTTGCTCTGATCGGCGTAGCAACGGACTGTACGATGACCGACTTTTTCAAGTCCAACTCAACCCCGAAGGAGGCCGCAAAGGATTGGGTTATCAATTTGGTCAACACGGCGTCCAACTTGTACGAAGATTCATTCAACGTGTCTATCGGGTTGCGCAACCTCACCGTTAATGACCAATCCTGTCCCGAGACGGCCACTGCAGCCCTCCCGTGGAATGTTGGCTGCGATAGCGGAAATATGACCTGGCGACTGAACGAGTTCTCCAAGTGGCGGGCAAGTAACGCGGACAGCAATGCCTACTGGACCTTAATGACTGGCTGCCCTACTGGCCAGGAGGTCGGCGTTTCCTGGATGGGTGCTCTGTGCAACTCCGACCTGGTCACCTCGAGCGACGGTAACTCGGTGTCGGGCGCGAATGTCGTGGTCGGTAACCAAGGCTCTGCGTGGCAGATTTTCGCCCATGAGACGGGCCACACTTTCGGAGCAGTCCATGATTGTGATTCGCAAGCATGTGCATCAAATCTGGAAGTCTCGTCTCAGTGTTGCCCACTGACATCCACTACGTGTAATGCGAATGCCAAGTACATAATGAACCCATACGCAGACCCGAGCATGACAACGTTTTCGCAATGCACAGTCGGCAATATCTGCTCCGCCATCGGTCGCAACAGTATCAAGTCAACCTGTCTCTCCGACAACCGCGGAGTCGTGACTCTCAGCGGCGGCAAGTGCGGGAATGGCATCGTTGAAGAGGGCGAAGACTGTGACTGTGGCGGCGAAGAGAACTGTGGCAGCAATGCCTGCTGCGATGCACAGACATGCAAATTCAAAAACAACGCCGTCTGCGATGACTCTAACGACAGCTGCTGCACCAGCTGCCAATACACACCAGCCAACACAGTTTGCCGCGCAAGCACAAACGCTTGTGACATTGCCGAGACCTGCTCTGGAAACTCGAGTTCCTGCCCTAGTGACACATACAAGAAGGACGGCGATTCTTGCGGCAATGGTCTCACTTGTGCCAGCGGCCAATGCACGAGTCGCGACTATCAATGCCGCAGCATCATGGGCTCCCTCCTCAATACCAACGATACTTATGCCTGTTCAAGTGAGAGGACGGACGCTCCATCTTGCCGCCTGGTTTGCGGCACAGCCCATCAAATCATGAGTTTTCCCCCCAACTCCTGCATCGACACGTATCAGAACTTCATGGACGGTACACCCTGTGAAGCCGGCGGTCACTGCTACGGTGGCCAGTGCAAGGGTTCCTCCGTGGGAGGCTGGATCCACGATCACAAAAACCTTGTCATTGGCCTTGCTGTTGGCGTGGGCAGTCTCATCGTCCTCACCGTGCTCTATTCTCTGATCCAGCGATGCCGTGCGGCCCGGGCGAGAAGTCGCATGGCTAAGAATTCCCGTTCTGCCCCTGTGATGGGCCGCTACCAGGGCCGCCGGCTTAGTCGAGGACCTCCTCATGGACCACCGCCCCCACCTGGTCCTACCTATGGCCCTCCTCCTGGTCCTCCTCCTGGTCCGCCTATGAATCAGTGGCACGGCCACTTTGATTCTGGATATCCCAACGGCGGATACCCACAAGCGCCTCCGCCTCGGTACGCTTAATGATGACCTTTTTTCTTCCCTTGCATCTCCTTCCCTTCCTTTCTTCAATTGGTCATTGTGAGGGGTTGGTTTCTTTCCTTATATGCATTGCGTCTTCGCCAGGTAACAGGCCACTTTCCTTGGGGTATTTCTTTTTAAATTGGCTGAGATCTCTTGAGTTGTACTTAGATATCACCGTGTTAGGCGTCAATCTTGAACTTCTATTGGGTATCTGATGCGGTCACCGTTGGGATATCGGGGATCAGAACTTTCTAACCTTCTTGTGATTATTTACATGTCTTGATTTTTTTTTTACCTTTAGTTTCTTTGCATTTAGTACAGTGAACATCGTTACAGCAATTAGCAATGAATCGACCTCTGACAAGGCCCATCTGTAGCGCCTCAACTCGCACTGTACGTCAGTAAATAATTTGAGGAAGCGCATGCCCGCGAAATACACTCAAATGACAAAATAGAATCGAGAACATGAAGTCCAGTGACATTAAGACCCAAACTCAAACAACAAAGCAGGGAAAAACCCAAAACAAAATAGATATAAACCCAACACCAAGAAACCCCCTCATGCAAGGCACGGCCCTTCCCCCTTTCTTCCAACAGGAGATGGCAGTACAGTACATACTCTCACTGCCAGCAAATCCCCACAAAAGCCTCCCTCGTCACACCCCCAACACCCTCAAGATCAAACTCCTCGATCATAGCTCTCAACTCCTCCTCCTCAAGCCCCGTCTCTCCCAACTCCCGGGCCACGCGCCGCAAATCCTCCAAATCGATGAAGCCCTTCCCACCCTCATCGAATAGCTCGAATGCACGGAGGATCTCGTCGCGCGGGTCTCGCTCCAGGATCTTCAGGGCAGTGACGGCCTGGAAGGAGGACAGAGGCATGAGAAGGTTGGAAGGGTGTTGAGGGTTTGAGCCTGTTTGTTTGTGATTTTGTTGGAGGGCGGAGGAGGAGGATTGTTGCTGTTGTTGTTGTTGGACTTGGGGGCGGGGGACGCCGTAGGTTGTGAGGAGGGAGATGAGTTCTTGCTTTGTGAGGGTGAAACCTAGGGCGCGGAAGGCGACGCGGAGCTCGTGGTAGTCTAGATGTCGGTCGCGGTCGAGGTCGAAGAGGGTGAACTACAGGTGGTTTGTATGTGGTTAGTGATGTTATTTGTTGTTTTGTTTCGGTGGATGGTTGGTTCGCTGGCCATTGGCACGTCGCTCTCGGGAGGGCGAGTGTCGATGCAGGGACGAAAGGCGATGACTGGACAGATTCCTTACAGCTTCATTGATTTCCTCTCTTTGCTCTTCCGTCAACCGACTCAGCGGGTTCGCATCCTGTCCCGGCCCGTGGGACTGTGTCGCTGCGGGTGCGTTTGTAGGCTGCTGCGTTTGTTTGGGTCCCTCGGGGCCACCGAAGTCTCCAGGGCCCGGGTTACCCATTCCACGATGCCTCGAGAAGGACGAAGCGCTGAAGGGCATGGCATTTGTGTTGACCGATCGGTCTGGCATCTTGGTGCCCGCGTAGGAGCGCGACGCGAAGGGCTGGCTAGAAGCCATGGCGGTCGACTCGTGCGGGTATAGAACCGCAGGACTCGAGATCGATTGATTCAGATGTTTTTGGTTGAAGGATGTCAATTGATGGTGGCTGGAAGGGATTGTGGCTCGTAGCGCGATGTGGTGTTCTGGTGTTTGGCGGTGGAGAAAGAGAAGAGGATTCTTGAGACGCGCCAACGCGGCAGCAAATCAGCCACCGTCTGGGAGGTTGCAAGGCTGTGGGGGAAATTGCTCAGCCGATGATGTAGCGCTTCTTCTACTTCTAGTTGAGCAAAGCAATAGCGCCATTACATTTTTCTCTAGCTCACAAATCAGTTTGAAGCTCTAATAATTTTAAAGATCATTTCAGCTCTCTTTAGCTGAACATTAATTATCTGTGGTATGAAAAGGGAATACAAAAGACGTCCAGAAAGACCTTTCGAACGAGAGCGATTGATGAATCACTAATGGAATTATTTTTTTTTTGCTTTCTAGGCTCAGACGTTCGAACGAATATGAGGATATAATTACACAAAATTCATATTGACTGTATTCCTCTTCGGAGAGCAAAGTGCGCGGGGGGGTATTGAGCTAACAACATGGACAGGAAGAGACAGAGCAAGAAGTATCTACCCAACCCTCAAATGAAAGTAAACAAAGGGTGTGGTTGGTAATAACAATAAACATCTCGGACGCCTGTTCCCAAACAAGAAAACGTTCAACAGGCTTGGTCGAAAAATATAATTCAGGAAGTGAAACCCGCACCGACAAGAAGGCAGACGTGGTGCTGCTCACAAGGGACTTGGGCACTAGAAAAGACGTAGAAACCGACAATCTAGAGTTTGAGATGGCCACCGGCATCTGGTCCAACCCAAGAATAGCTGACATTGCCGTAGGCGCTGTCGATGCAATTCATGCCATCCTCCCAGGATTCAACAGAGAATGGGTCAATGTAACCATCAAGGAGGTTACAGTCCAAGGACGTTGGGTCTTCATTCAAGGTCGTCTCCGTCGCTACGTTCTCGGGGTGACCGGGACGATCGGTCAGAGAGGTCTGCTCCGTCGGTAAGTGCTCGGGACGACTGGGACGATCGATCAGAGAGTCCTGTGTAGGAGTTAGAGTCTCGCGCCCAATTCTAGGGGAGTGAGAGCGAGTGGGGGCAGAGACAGTTTCAGTATGTGAAAGGAAAGATTGACGAGATGTCGAGACACATTGTGAAGATGTAGATATAGGTTGAGCGAGCGCAGACCCGGATGTAGGATGGCCACCAGCAGACACAGTCTCACCATCGTTTCGAAGAACTCTAACGCACTCGCGATGGCGTGAGGCACAAGGGGGGCAAGGTTCGCCAGGTCCACATCGTTTCTTACTCTTGTAGCACGCCTCGCAGGCTCCGCCATTGTCTTTCAAAACTCGCATGCCTTCTTTCTGGCTGTCAAGCTCCTCTTGAGTCCGGATTCTCTTTTCACGATATAGCTGTCCGTTTTCAGGATCTTCCAGGATGATGTTCAGCTCTACCTCCGGAGATGACGAGCTCGCGGTGAAAGTTGCTGCGTCGGAGGTTGCTCGGCCGATGAGCGATGGGAGGTGTTCACCCGAATCACCGTCGTGATTGCTCGAGGTATAACCGCTTGTGATAGAAGAGCTTCGAAACGTGTTCTGAAAATAAGAGATATTTGCGGGGGAAGAGAGTGTCTGCGCTTTTCGTTTGATGCCTCGCGGAGCCTGGGACATGAGGTTGGGTTGCGGAAACGTGTGATGGTAATAATCAAATGCAGGTTGACCCATAGGCACTGAAGAGCCCTGCGAGCGGGAAGCTTCCGAGCTCCATGATTTTGAAATTGTAGAGACCTCCAAACCCCAAGGCCGAGCAGAGTTTGAATGATGAGCCTGTCTTGGTTGAGGAACCGGGACGGCAGAACCATGGGCGAAGGGTACCAATGGAGTCCCCGAAGTAGATGATCTTAAAACAGGAGGTTGACTGGAGTTCAAGCTAGGATGAGGTGGAGTTACAGAAATCGATCCAGCAGAGATCAGCGTACGTTGAATCCCCATGGGAAGAGCCCATGAAGCGGAGGGCCCAGGGACAGGAGAATGGCTATAGTTCGAATAATCGTGACTTGCTGAGAATGATATTGGACCCGACGAAACGTCCGAGCGGTGGGTCATTAGAGGCAAAGCTCGAGCACAGGGACGGCCTGGAGCCTGAGGTCGAAGACTGGTCAAGTGATTGATAGGAGTTGGAAGTCGTCTTTGGTCCAAGTGGTGCCTTGCAGACTCATCACGGCTGAAACCGGGCACCTGGCCATGAGACATAGTGTTCTGAGTCTGCAGATGCCTCGCTCGTGTATGGATAAGTTGATAGATTTAGTGTATTTGAATAGAGAACAGTAGTGTCGGTTTGCACTCGCGTGTAAATGACACTGGTCTGAATTGGAGGAAGGTGTTGGAGCCCTACTTGCCCGCTTAGGTAACTGGGGATGATGTCGCCCCGAGGCAACCGCTGCTTGAAATGGGCAAACACTGTTTTCCACCTCTACCCGGAAGAGCTTGGTAGCTCAGTGCAGCGATGGCAGCTCGTCTGGCAGGGTTGTGCATTTTCACTTTCCTCTATTTTCAAAGGCGGCGTTTTTGACTGCTTTTCGAATAGTTGGATGATAGTCGAACTGGTCACCACCAAATATGTGAGGAGATTCAACGGCGCAACTCCGGATCCTCTTTCGTCCCCAGGTCCAGATCTTCCAGGAATGTGCGTCCCAGAAGCTTCTCTGGAAGGTAATCTTGCTGCACTTCACCATTGACATAATTCGGATTGTACTTGTATTCCTTGCCGTAGCCGAGCTCTTTCATCAGCTTCGTAGGAGCATTTCGCAAATGAATGGGAATAGGTAGTCCCGCAATGCCAGGTTCATTCAATGCAGCAAAGGCGTTGTTCAGTCCCCGGTACGCCCTTGTGCTCTTCTTCGACAGGGCCATTGCCACCGTTGCATGGGCGAGATTAATACGGGCCTCCGGCAGGCCAATCTTCTCCACGGCTGAGTGAGTGGAAATTGCAAGGGTTAACATGGTGTTATCGGCCAGACCGATGTCCTCGGAAGCGACAACTATCAGTCTTCGAGCAATGTACAGAGGATCTTCGCCCGACTGAATCATACGAGCAAGGTAGTAAAGTGCTGCATCCGGATCATTCCCGCGAATCGACTTGTGGAATGCTGATATCGTATCATAGTGTTGATCACCAGCACGATCATAGACAAGAGTTTTGGTTAGGGCCTGTTTGATATCTTCCGTGGTAATTCCTGGTCGTTTGGACAGATCCATGGCAAGTTCAAGCAAGTTGAGTGACGTTCGAGCATCGCCATCGGCGAAGCGAGCCAGATACTGGATCAACTCATCATCAACTAGTTCCGAAGGAGAATAGTTTGGGCCCTCGACACGAAGTGCTCGCTGGAGGATTGAGACAATATCCTCGTCTGTCAGTTTGGACAGCGTAAATGTCCTGCACCGTGAAAGCAGCGCATTCTGGACCTTGAACGATGGATTCTCCGTGGTTGCACCAATCAATGTGACCTGGCCACTTTCCACAGGCCCCAGAAAGACATCCTGTTGCGATTTGGAGAAACGATGAATCTCATCACAGAAGATAATTGTCTTTCTCCCAGTAAGACCGAGTTCGCTGCGGGCCTCGGCGAATATCTTCTTGCACTCTGCCACACCGGAGCTAGTACTGTTGATCTCCAAGAATCGGCTTCCAACCATTGATGCTACCACGCGGGCAATTGTCGTCTTGCCTGTTCCAGCACTTCCCCACAGGATCATACTCGGTACCCGGTCTTGTTCAATGAGGCCTCGGAGAACACCATTCTCGCCGACAAGCTCCTGACCACACACTTCATCGAGAGTCTTCGGGCGCATTCGCTCTGCCAGTGGAGCAGCCCTTTGGAATGCATTGATCTTTGTCCGCTTGGCCTGTGGTTCCACTGCGTCCTCGTTCGAATGTTTCACGCCATTGGGTTCTTGGGACCGCGGGGAATCTTGGGTGAAGGATCTTTTGCCATTGAGAGGTCGTGGGGTTGCTATATTCGAACGCGATGGTGATTCTTTGGTCTGGCTGAACTGGCTTGGAGCTTTCCGTGCGGACGGTGGCTGGAAGATGCTGGGAACCGGCCCTTTTTGAGATGATGGTTGATCGCTCGGGGAAGAAGACGGCGGCTCCTCGACGAAGCTTTGACAGCCCGAATCAATGTGGTCATTGATTTTGAGCTGTGATACAGACTTCTCACAGATTGGACAGAGCACCATCTTGATTAGATGCCGTGAGAAAGAGTTATCACCTCCCAAATCGACCGTCACGCAGATGCAGCTGTTTGATTGCGACGCGTCGAGCGCGATAGCTGCTTAGTCATCGGATCTCGGAGAGAGCGCCGAGTTTGGTGGCCTTGATGCCTTGTGGACATGGTTGAATGTGCTTATGAGTAGTAGGTGTTGTATTGGTGTATAGATAGGATCAAAAAGAGGAGACAAGTCTGTCATTGACGGCTGTAGAGCTCTAGAAGCTTCTGATTGATATTATAAGGCGTGCCCGAGACTATACAACGATGCAACCATCAAACACTGTTGTTCTGATGGAGAGGGTTTTACTCATGCGGTCTGCCTGCCCCTCGCAAGCACGCCATTCGCGAGCCCTGGATGACTCTGACTCCGCATTTCTTCCTCATTATCTCTCCACTCTTCTTCCCTCATGCTTGTCGGTCGCCCATCAAATCTCGTTACGCTCGTCCGATATAAGCCCTTCGCTTCCCGACTCCCCGTGTCATTCGTTCCCTCGGCCCTACCCCGCCTTCCCGCTTTCGGCACAAGAGCAATGTCCGCAACAGCTGCGCGACCTGATCCATTTCGGCCGGCAAAGAGAGTCGCCGGTCAGCGACAGGATGTCTGGTACGGCGCATGTTTTCGCCATCGTGGAGAAAGGCTAGAAATGGTCTCTGATGGAGGGAAACAGGTCAATTGTCAACGAAGCCGCTGCGGCTTCGCCCGTGCAGCCGATTGTGAACATGGGCCAAGGATTCTTGTGAGTGGTCATTGAGCTCGAGTACGAGTGCAACTACGGTCATTGTACAAAATCTCACATGTTTCACTCTTGGTGCAGTGGCTACAATCCCCCCCAGTTCGCAATTGACGCTGCAAAGGAGGCCCTTGACCGTGTGGAATGCAACCAATACTCCCCGACAAAGGTTCGAAAATGTCGAAGATTCAACGGTTATGTTTTGAACTTTAGCTCATCCGATCTCAGGGTCGCCCTCGTCTGAAGAAGGCGCTTGCCGACGCATACTCAAAGTCTTTCGGTCGAACTTTGGACCCCGAGACCGAGGTCACAATCACCACTGGAGCAAATGAGGGTGAGTGAGAATGTGCGTGTGGGAAATTCAAGGCTAATTCACTTGATTGGAAGGCATGCTCAGTGCCTTTATGGGTTTCATTGAGCCCGGCGACGAAGTCATCATTTTTGAGCCCTTCTTCGACCAGTAAGATTCACCTAGCACCTACAAACAGATCAAGCTCAATTGGAGTTTCTCTGATTGCTCACCTATTCCAACTAGGTATATCAGCAATATCGAGATGCCTGGTGGCACCATCCGATATGTGCCCCTGCATCCGCCCAAAGATGGTGCAACCAGAACCTCCCCTGCATCGGAGTGGACTGTTGATTTCGAGGAGCTTGAGAATGCCATCAATTCCAAGACAAAGATGATTGTAAGTGCCTCAAGCGTCGTTTGACTGTCGGACAACTGGTACTTACAATTAAATCTAGGTTCTGAACTCTCCGTAAGCCATAGCACCCATGCAGTCCGACCTTCTTGATGATACTGAGAATTTCGATAGTCATAACCCCTTGGGCAAGGTCTTCTCCAAGGAGGAGCTCCAGCGTATCGGTGACCTCTGTGTCAAGCACAACCTGATCATCCTTTCTGATGAAGTTTATGACCGTCTGTTCTATGTTCCATTCACCCGGATTGCTACCTTGTCTCCAGAGCTGTACGAACGCACCCTCACCGTGGGCTCGGCTGGGAAGGCCTTCTACGCTACTGGCTGGCGTGTGGGATATCTGATCGGACCTGAACATTTGATCAAGTATGTTGCTGGTGCACACACCCGCATTTGCTACAGCAGTGTATCTCCTCTGCAAGAAGCCGCTGCTGTAGCCTTTGAGCAGGCAGACAAGGTTGGCTTCTGGGAACAGAGCCGCAATGAGATGCACCAGAAGATGAAGCTGTTCTGTGAGGTCTTTGATGAGCTTGGCATCCCGGTATGTAGAACAGTATATCCGTGCCTCATGCCTGTTTCTTTCTCTTCTGACATGCCATGCAGTACTCCGAGCCTGAGGGTGGATACTTCGTGCTAGCCAACATGGCATCTGTGAAGCTGCCTGCCGATTATCCCTTCCCAGCCCATGTGGCCAACCGCCCTCGTGATTTCAAGCTCTGCTGGTTCCTGATTCACGAGGTTGGTGTCGCCGCCATCCCGCCGACGGAGTTCTACACCGATGCCAATGCTCACATTGCTGAGGATTATCTCCGCTTTGCTGTCTGCAAGAACGATGATGTTCTGGAGACCGCCAAGGAGAGGCTGCGCGGCCTGAAGAAGTACATCACGCAGTAATTAAGTCCCCATCTATTGTACTCTCTAATAGACTCCCCAAATACAAAAAGATCAGACAGCCGGTCACACTAGACTCTAACTTTGCAACTTTCAAAGAGTCCTTTACTAAATAATGCAAACTCACGCATCTGGATCACCCTATGTCGACTAGGTCTTTTATCCAATCAGTCATATTCTTTGAAATTTTGCCCTGCTGATGACGAGATAGCTTGCTATCCAGACAACCTTACTTCCGGTTACTAACTATGGGAAATTGAGCTCTATTTTCACCGTCGAAAAAGAGATTGGACATTCTCTGAAGAAGGATTTTACTTCACACCGGGGAATTTTCGCTGAGCTCAATGGTGAGATCCAACCACTCGAACGGTCTAACGAGATCCAGGGTTCTAGGGCTTCCTACTCACAACAAATGGACGACGTGTTCACGAAATTGATTTGGCCACTGGACCTCTGATCCCGTTTAGATACACCAACATAGTGATAGGTATTCTGCCTCTCCAATCACCATTGGAAAAAAAAACTGATCAACTGGACAGGCTGCACACTGGTAGGTGTCTAAGGATGGAAAGGGGCACTCCCATCGACTCGAACTCTGGCAAAGGAGCCCACGTCGGGGAGGCGCACTTTTTGATTTGTTTCCCTTGGCCTCAGATCCCCACAGCACACACCGTCCTCTTCGTTCTCTCCTCTGCTAACCGCAGTAGCCACTGCCTAAGCCAAGGGATAGTTCAGCACACCTCTGGACCTTCCGTCTCCATAGGACCTGTACCAGCTCCATCCCAACCCTCGCCCCGCCGGAAGAGGCGTCTTTCCTCCTCGACGACGTCGAATCCCTCTCCACGAGTTCGGGCGTAGACATTCTTTATGGTTGGATGGGTGCTCCGAGAAGCCCGAAGAATCCAGTGACTGCATTCTTCGTTGAAGACAAAGCGTTCGAGCCAATGAGCCCATGTCAAACCAGCAGAGAAGTGCAGCCGCTCAGCGATGCAGATTGGGTCCCGGCAATGGCGGGGTGACCGACCGTTCCATTCAGTCTCGCAAGCGTGTCGCGTGCCTATCAAGTTCGGTTCAAGGGAAACACCAAGCTCCAATTGAAACTGGTACCGAAGTTGCAGGTCTAGCTGAGCCGACCACTGGTTGGTGGATTGGAGCTTGTCCCGCAGTAAACGGAACATGTACGCAACCAGTTGCTGTACCTCAACCGATTCCAGCAGACAAACTGCAAGGATCCGTCGGAAACGGTCCTTCTCAATCGGCTCGTCAAATTGCACGATTTGCACCACACGAGATGAGCAACGTCCTCCCCAAACATCCGGCGCCATATTAGAGGGGTAGTAATCCCAGCTTGCAAAAAGAAAGTAGTCACCCTCGCGATGGGCCGTACTGAACCACATGGCTTGTCGATGACGCTCGGGGCTATCCCAGCCGTTCTTGCATGGGATTGCGGGAGGCCCGATTAGGACCTTCGGGGGCACCGAATTTTCCACACAGTAGTGGTCCATCGATTTCTGTCTGCAGTACTGCCAGTGATCCCGAATATCGCCCCGTAAGTGTTCCTTTCCGCAATACATAACGAGCGAGTAAGGTCCACAGAACGTGCAGATGACGGATTGAGAGTCCCATAGGCTGCACTGCTTCTCACATCCTTCCATTGCACACTGGAAAGTGTGATAGGATAAGTCCCAGAAGAATTTTCCGGGCTCTTTTTCTTTTTTCTTCCATACCACTTTATTTTCAGGCGCGCTGGCGGGGCTTGGAGCCTTTATTGCCGGAGGCGTTGGATATGCACCTCCACCGGATGTCTGGGGGTCACTGCTCCCATATGAAAGGGGGTCTGATGCAGGATCTCCTTCAAAGAACGATCCGGCTGGGGTGGACACCTGGTGTCTTTGAGAAGGTCTGTGTTGGTAGACACCGTAGCCAGGCGTTACGATGGGAGATGGAGCAAAGCCCTCATGGGGTCCCGCTGGTACCATAGCCATCATGGGATCGGGTGTCATGGTTGGGTTAGCCCCGGAAACAAAACCACCGCTTGGATAGTGAATGGCTGGTACCGCGGCATTGAAACCGGGCGTCTGGGCTGGGTAAGTGAAGGTCGGCGGTGCACCCCTGCGTGCACTTCGCCGGGTCGGGCGATCAACTGTCCACCTTGGTTTAGGAGGTAATGCGGGTGTCATGGTTGATTTGGCAGCTGAAGAGGATTCGTTTCTCTTTTGGTGGCCTGCGGACACGGTAGCAGACGACGATGGCCGGATTTCAGCTGACTCCTGACTAGTAGCCAGCGATTGACGACTGGTAGATCGTGGAAGCACTGATCCTGAGATGCTCGATGGAACTCCTGCAGATGCAGCGGATGCTGAGTCAAGATCAAGTGATTGGAGAGCCTCGGCCATGGTCGTGATTTTGCCAGCTATTTCTCGTTCCTGGTCCTTCATGGGCGACTGATGACGAGACGCAGGGCCGGACGAGGCTTCAGTGCGAGGGGGGAAGGGCTGAACAGTGATACCACACACCTTCTGCGGCGAATCCTCTCGCCGAAGAGCTTCGATATGAGCTGTAGCTGCATTGTTGTCGTCCACTTCATCTTCCTCCAACTTCACAGGGTCTTGGCCGCGCTTGAGCATCTTGGATTTCAACTTCTGCCGTTGCCTTCGCTTAGCAGTTTGTCCAAGTACCGGCTCAACCTTGGAAGCCAGAATCGGAGATCCGCGCTCTGAACGCGGGGAAATCTCCGGAGGATGGGTGGTGGCCGTTGTAGAGGTCGCTTTATCAAATTCGTGTCAGGAACTAACAACTATAGGGGGCAAATGATGGACCATGATGCCTCACCTGCTACAGCTGACCGCCGTTCATCAGACTCTCCGCGAGCTCCGATTACGGTCTGTGGAGAGCTCATTTCTAACTGAGTGTTAGCGAAATAGTCAGGCCACGGAAGGAGAAACAATGATGGTAAATGAGTTGTAGAGAAAACGTGAGTTACGCAGAAAAGGTACTTGCCTTCTTGATTGGGCGTGCGGGAGTCCCTAGGTTGAGATGTGGTCCCAAAGTCTGATTCTATTGGTACCATAATCAATAGTGTTAGCTTGATGTTCTGGCTTTCGTTGTGTTTACCGGAGAACTATATGAAAGACCTATAAAATTAAGCGACTGTCGGGTTTTCTCACCTTGAGGACCTTCTTCAACAGACTCTCCAGCGAAAGACAGAGGGGGAGTTTGGAAATTGCCAGAACTTGTGGAAATCCGAGAGAGAGATGGTGAACGTGCAGTCCGGAAGGAGGCAGTGGCCGATGTTGGGGACCGCAATTCGTCCTCAGTGAGGACGAGACTCCTAACGACGGGGGCTTGACCAGTCACGCTGCGAGCTGCGAGCGCTGACTGTTCGTCGTTTGATTGCTGTTGTTGCGGCTGTGCATCTGCGTGCACTCTTTCTGCTGCCTTGGCCAGAGCTTTCCTCCTTCGCAGACTCGGCCTTTTAGGCTTGTTCTTCCATCTTCTCGCCATTTCCACTGGCAAGCTCTCAGCCATTGACTCGGACTTGTCAATCGGTTTCTTTGAAGTTTCCTTCTTCTCCTCTCTCTTCCCTTCGCCGGGCAGGACCACACTCTGCTTCGAGCTCTGTCTGTCGGGGTCTAACTGCTCTTCAATGGCCGACTCATCGATCTTGACGCTAGCAGTCTCATGTGCAGCCTGCTGGGTCGTGTCATCTGTGAGTTTCTTGAGCGCGCCCGAGCTACCGGTTGGCGATCCTGCATAGGTAGCAAGAGAAGATGCGTTGCGGATGGTTTCGGCGCCACGTTGATTAACCTGAGGTGCGCGCCGCTGACTGGCATCCCCGGATCGCGGGCACTGGCGGTATTGAATGCACAGCCAAACCCGAACAGGCAGAGTGATCAGCTGCATGAAAGCCAGCTGTTGCTGCAGCGGCTGTGAAATTATGAAGTCGTTAGCTTCAGCCCCTTTCTGATACAGGCAGGACAAGACAACTTCTTACTCTTTGCTGACCCACGGCAGACTTGAACCCGTCGGCATTCTTGTCGACTACCAGGAGTGCCGACTCCCCCGTGTCTACCCGGAACTTGAAGATTAACTGGGACGACGATTGTGCACAGCCGACTTTGCAATTGTAGGCCTTCGGAGCATTAGTCCACCGTTGGTGTTTGCCGTGCTGGCGGTTCCAACTGATGCTTCCCAGGACTCTGCTTGTCTCCGTCGGCCCAAAATGGGTTTCCACAATGCCAAAAGGATGTTGATCTTCAAGCAGTTCCCGGATGTTGTGGAGCAACCCTACGCGGCCCCCTGGGTACTCGGCCGGCAGTCTGAAAACGAACTGTAGGGTATCGGTCGACTGGTCCAGATGGTCTGTGAATGAAACATCCGAAGATGCAGGACCCATCCTCAGAACCAGAGTTGGGCAGTGTTCCCGCCATTGGAAAATTTGAAGCTCCAGCCAGTTGTCAGCAGACTCGAAGTCTATGTGTTCTTCAGTACCTGGACAGTGGTGGACGTGCTTTTGAGAGTCCAGTACCAGGGCGTATCCGTCGTCCAGGGAGCTGGCCTGGTCCGCGAAACGGCTTCCTGAGATCCCCATGATGGATCTTCTGAAGCTTGGAGAAAACAGGTTTTCGGAATGAGCCTGCGATATACTGGTCAGCGATAGAAGATGTGCTCAGTGAGCTTCCGCACTTACGAGAAAAAGGACGTTCTCGCGTGACAAGGAGATAGGAGAAGACCTTGACACGGATTTGAGGTCAAGAGGTCCGAAGACTGGCTTCTATGAAGAAACGTCAGCATGATTCTCTGCATCTCAGATGCGTCAAGCACTGGATACCTTACAGATGATCGATATTTCGGAAATGAGGAATCCTCAAGCAGACTGATGTTGGGAGCTGCAAAGACAGTCTGTTAGCCTCAATGAGCAGGGGCCGATAGACCATCTGCCTTCCTATGACTTTTTTCGGGGTTGTAGTCATGTGGGCGATGATCTGTGAGACTTCAAAGAGGATTTGGGGGGACTTTCATGAGAGAACGCTCCCGCTAATGAGGTCGAAGGGTGCTATGCAATGACGTGAAGAGACAGGAAGGTGCCCTCAAGAGTCAATGAAGATCGCCGTTGATATCGACCAGACGACGAAAGAGAGAGATGGAGGGAGGGGTTCTGGTGCAGGATAGCAAGGGAGATGAAGGGAACGAAAGAGCAGTCCCCAGCAGTCAAGGTCGAAGCTCAACGAGATTCGAAGCTGGTGCATTCGACACCAAGACAACGAACCTTGAATCTTGATGCTGCAACAGGGTGACAACAAGGAAGGTAACTCACTGTTTGTGGCCTTGTGGAGGAAAGCTCTACCTCCAGGGACAGAGGATCTCGTCGTGAAGAAGTTATCGGAAAGAGGAAAAGTGAACTGGGGACAAGGAGGGAGAAAGAGAGGAAGACGAGAGGAGGAAGACGATCTCATCTCGCCTCCGGGGGGAGCAGACAATCGCATCGTCCCAACTCGGCGACTCATCGGCCGCCATGGGCGATCAACGAATAAGCAGGTCATGACTGGGCGCCTCCTTCACGCTCCAGGATGCAAATTAATTATAAGACGACTCATCGACTACAATCCAGCGTGGGGAAGTGGCCTACTGGAAGTCTCCTCGATAACCACGACAACCGAGCCCACCATTACCACGGGGCTGTCAATTACATCCAAGCTATCCGGGGCTCTCCAGGTGCTTGAAAACACCCTTCTGCTATGAATTGACACAATACGGAAGTATGCGGAATACGCATTTACATTCGGAACTACTGAAGGCACAATGAAGCTGACGGTGACTGCGGTACAAGAGTATGAAATTTGACAATGTAGTCTCGGATGCTGATATGGATCCAGAAATTCACATCCAGAGGTAGACAGTAAAGTTAAAAACATTGACCAGCCACAATGACATTTTGAGCTACACGTGAGGGTGTATGAGCACACTCCCTTCAAACTCCACAGAGACTTGTATGCTGAATGTGCGAAGATGTGGTATCGGAAAATGAAGCATAGAGGTGCTTCGGGATGACAAGTCAAATGACATGAGTCCGGACCCAACGAGTCCTGCTTTAGCAAATACATAAAGAGCAAAAAAAGTACGGAAAAACATACAACAGCCAGGATTCGCATGTGGTCACCCACCATACTACTAACTGGCCGGCGTGTGGCTTAAGTACGGCTGAGCGGACGGGAAGCCCTGTTCTCCACACCCTATGGTCGTATGTGCTAGATTTATTGTTAATACAATATTAGTCTTCTCTCTCATCCAAGACCATCATACACCGCATCCAAAGTGTCCGCTCGTTTGTGCTGGAGATCTTGATATTTGTGAGCCGAGGAAAATAGATATCCATTTTCCAAACTCGGGGGCCAAAGTCGTCCTATCCCTGGAGGATGGCATGCAAACTTTTGATGGCCAGAACTCAATGATGTTATAGATTTAAGCTTACGTGCACGACTTCTGCAAACAAGGTTGTCTGGTTCTCGGAGTCTCGCGACGTCGTCCCAACTAGGGTATCAATCTACACGTGACAGATGCAAGGCCCAGTCACACCGCCCACTTCTTTTGAACTGACAATGTGCCAAGTTTCTGCCGGGCGCTTGACGGTGTCAGGCTTTGGAAACGACCTTGGTACAGTGGCCATCTGGAAGAGCTTCCCTTGTCTGCTTCATGGCCAGGGCTTGATCCCACTAGTTCCGAGATAAATTTTTCGACCGAATCTGTTTGAGCTATCTTCTCGAGGGGGCTGATTACCCCGTTACCTACCCTCCAAAGCATGGAGTGCGGAGTGCGGAGTGTTGACAGGAATAATAACTAGTCAGCTACGGGAAAGCTAACTAGCTAATAATTGAAAGGCCCGAAGGGGTTTAGTTACATGAGCGGGCCTGATTGATTTGGGTACCATCATCCAACCAACTGCTGTGGTTGAGGTGGCTGTCAATTTAGCCCACAATGCTGGGGATCCTCGCGTTCGTCTTGGAGCTCCCTGGCCTCCAGCAACCCCGGATCAAAGAAGGCCATCGGTCAGCGATATCCAAGCAACGCCTCTTTGTCATCGACACATGACACCATAAACACCGGATGGGGCCATGAAAGGTTGTCTCGTTCGAGTCGAACAGGGTGATTGGCAGGCGATTGGCTCCTAGTGAGCGGGCGCTAAGCGCTCACGGGGGGCGCTAGGGTCTCCCCAGGTCTATATTTGACTGATCCTGGGAAGTCTTCAGGACCAAGTGAGCTGTATACGCGCTTTGATGTAGGATGAAACAAATCCTGGCTCCGATCGCTTGTCAATGGGCTTTATTTTTATGCTTCCCTTTGTTTCGACTGAAGCTGGACACCCCCTCTGACTGGTCACTTCAAAACGGCGGGGTCGCTAACTGCTTCAGACGGAGTCTTTTTATAAACAATCAGCCTTCTAGTACTCCGTAGTTGTCAAAGATTGGCGCCGGCTGGCGGAGTTAATATTTCGCCACTACCCTGACACTGTATTTGATCTCACGTTGATCGCTCTCGATTTTGATCCTCATTTCCTTCATTTTCTGTGGCGGCTGCCTCGTTACTTATTACTTTGATTGTTCGTTTTGTTTTAGGCTGCATCTTCTCCAGATTGACATCCGCCTTCTTCTCTGCCTACGATTCCCTCTATACACTCTACTATGTTCTCTTAGAGCCTTTCACTTTCGCCGCTTGATTATAATCATTCTCTTACGATATCCTACTTCCTTTCTCCTCCTGTACAGTCCATATTGCGACGACTTATTACCCCGGTCTCGTTTCCCGCTGGACGCCGAAACATACTCTCATCCACGAAGACACCATGATATTCTCAAGATCCGAGCGATCGGTTTTTCCTTTACTTCCTCCATATGGAGCACACGATCCTTCTAATGGGCGAATAATTCCGTTACACCCAGATGGCCTCACACCATACCTCGGGCTGCGCGCCCGCCTATCACAAATTTGGATCAATCGCTGGACGATTTTGCTGATCCTGGTGCTGGTCCGAGTTCTCATTGCTATCGGGGATGTTCGCAGCGACATGGCCGCAGCTAAGCGCGAGGCACTGTCTGCATGCACCTCCGTGGAGTCCATGGGGAGTGCGATGGCCTCCATGCCACACTACCTAGCAGGGGGTGTCAACGAGCTCACTGCCTCTGGAGTTGAGCATGCCGTGAATGGCCTGAAATCTATGCTTCTGCTTACAATCACGGGTGTGGAGGAGATCATCTTATTCATTATCAAAATCATGTACCAGACGTATCTCTGTCTCGCCACGATGGCGGTACGAAGCAGCGTGCACGTAGCCACCGCGCTGATTGAGGACGTGGCGGGCTTTTTGAATACTACCATCAAAGCGGCTGCAAAGGATATTCAAAAGACAGTGACCACCTTCGAGCACGCGCTCGATGAATTCGCTGGTCTAGTCAACACTGCTGCAAGCGCTTTGGGAGCTTCTCTACCGACATTAAGTTTGAATAGTTCCCTTAGCGTGTTGGACGATATCTCCCTTCCGTCCTCGATCAACACCACCCTGGACAACCTGAATGACAAACTTCCCTCTTTCGACGAAGTACAGAACTTCACTGAGAGCGTGATTCGACTGCCCTTTGAAGAAGTCAAGAAGCTTGTAAACAGCTCCCTTGGGTCATACACTTTCGACCGCAACGCGCTGCCCATCCCAGCAAAGCAGCAGCTCACTTTCTGCAACGACAACGATGGCATCAACAGCTTCTTCGAAGGCGTCACCGATATTGCTCTCACCGCGCGAACAATATTCATCGTCGTTATTCTGATAGCAGCTGTTTTGGCCTGCATCCCAGTCGCTTGGCAGGAAATCCGTCGATGGCGCCAGATGAAGGAGCGTGCTCAGTTGGTCCGCAAAGAGGCCCACGACCCAATGGACGTCGTCTATATCGTCTCCCGGCCATACACCGCCGCCACAGGAATCAAGGCCGCGAGTCATTTCAGCAACAGTCGTCGACAAATTCTAGTGCGCTGGGCCATTGCATACGCCACCTCCATGCCGGCTCTGTTTGTTCTCGCCCTCGCCATCGCAGCACTGTTCTCCTGCCTCTGCCAATACATCCTTCTCCGAAGTGTCGAACGAGCCGTCCCTGAACTGAGCAACGAAGTAGGTGCCTATGCCGACAAAGTTGTTGGTGCGCTCTCAAATGCCTCCATGGCATGGGCCACCGATGCAAACCAGGCTATCGACTCGATGGACGCGGATCTGAACAAGAAGATATTTGGCTGGGTGAACACCAGCACAACGGCTGTCAACGACACTCTTGAGACCTTCGTCGTAAAGACTCAAAACGTTCTCAACGACACTTTCGGCGGTACCCTCCTCGAAGAACCTGTTCAAGAACTCTTCGAATGTCTCATCGGGTTAAAGATCGAAAGCGTCCAGAAAGGTCTGACCTGGGTCCACGACCACGCCCATATCGACTTCCCTAACCTTCCGAATGACACGTTCTCTCGTGGCGCGAAAGATAGTATCTCCAACGACACGAATCCATCCGCTAGCTTCCTCGCCGACCCGGGAGATACCACCTCCAACAAAATCACAGAGGTAGTACAAAATGTCATCGACAAACTCAAAGACGGTCTTCGCACGGAAACCTTCATCGCGACTGCGATCCTTCTTCTTTGGGTTACCATCGCCTTGATCGGTATCCTCCGTGCAATGACTCTCTTTTGGGGCCGAGACCGGAATCGCGGCGATGGAGGCGGCCATGCCATGGACCCTGTGGATAATACCTCGGGGCCTAGAGACCCGGGCCCCGCCCCCGATTCGAGAAACTTCACCGACATACCATTGACTGCTATTCCGAGGAATGAGCTTGGTTTTATTCAGGCCGTACCTCGCTACGAGACACCTCCTGCGGGCTCTTCAAGGGACAGGGCTGAGCCATCATTTAGGGATGAGAAGCTTGGGTTTGCGGGACAGAGAAATTATGATTCTGCACTGAAGGTTGATGCTGAACCAGCATTGCGGAAAAGCAACTATGTGGAGTATGATGTTAAAAGTGGTTGATCTATTCATCCTACAGTGTTTGAGCGTTAGATTTTATTTTTGTATCATCTTTGCATGTTAAGGTGCTGGTAGACGGGTCTTTACTGCCTTGTATTTTTGACTAGTTCAACAAACAATGTGCATCTTCGAATTGAACTTCCTACATCCTTTGATTTAATAGTCGTTACTCAAATGAGAAACAAAACACAATAATGTTCCTGAAGAGGCAAAGATGGCCGCAATCCAAAGGTCAATTTTCCAACAATCTATTGATAGTAAATTTTCAAATCAAATTGCTGTCATACATGCCGTAACTCGTATATAATGCATTCGCTGATGAACTAAATAGCAACAAAGAAACTCTTCTCGCCTTCTTTAGGAGTTACTCGGGCCCTCTCAACAATCGGGTCCGCACAACTGATACGAATTCGCTCCGGTGTAGCAGGGCTAATCAAGCTCAGCACTTCCTCATTGCCCCATTGCTTCCGAGCAGCTTTCAGTGCATCACGAATAGCGAAGAATACAGCACTACCCATGAAAAGTGGCGGCTCACCAATACCGCGGGAACGCTGGATTGTGCGCAGATTCTCCCACTCGACATCCTTCAGCAGACTCACGTTGAAGACCTGGGGGACGTCGCGGAAGCCGGGGATCTTGTAGTTACCCGGTCCACGGGTGAAAATCTGGCCCGAGGCACGGTGCCATAGGCTCTCTTCCGTGGTGAAAAGGCCCTGTCCTTGGACGTAGGCACCTTCAATTTGGCCATAGTCGATGGACGGATTGATGGTACGGCCAACGTCCATCTTGATATCAGCGCGCAAAGGAGTCCAGTCACCAGTCAGAGTGTCGATCTGGACTTCGGCGGCGGTGACACCCTGGGTAAAGTAGAAGAACATCTGGCCTGAGTTCTCACCCCAAACGTAACCAATATCTGGAGTGCGGTAATAACCCTGAGCGGAGAGATTGACACGGGAGAAGTATGCTGCATGTGCGAGTTCTTTCATAGTTGCGTCGGGCATCTTTTCGCGGAACGGACGAAGTCGCTCATTCAACTGCTCGCAGGCATTGAAAATAGCGTAACCATTCAGGTCAGAACTGGCAGACGCCGCTGTCGAAGAGGTATTGGCAACGGTGTTAGTCGCTGTCTCCGCGATGAAGACGTTATCTTGTGGCACGCCCAGAGCCTCGGCGGCGATCATGGTCATCTTAGTGTGAAGACCCTGGCCCATCTCAACACCTCCGTGAGCTACAAGAACGCTACCGTCGTGATAAATGTGGACCAAAGCACCAGCCTGGTTCAGGAAGAGAGCTGTGAAGGAGATACCAAACTTGGTCGGCACAATAGCCATACCGCGTTTGGACCACTTGTGTTCCTTGTTGTACTCCTCAACAGCCTTGCGGCGCTCCATATAGTTGCTCTCCTCCAAGACTTGGTTGTACATCAGGGGTACATACCAATCCTTGAGCTCTTGGTTGAAGTGTGTGGTCTCACCAGGTTTGTACATGTTGATGGCTCGCACATGCTCCGGTGAAATGTTAAGATGATCAGCAATCTCAGAGATGTAACTCTCGGCGAAGAATAGACCTTGTGGTCCACCGAAGCCACGGAATGCTGTGTTGGAGACGGTGTTGGTCTTGCAGATTCGACCGCGCACATGCATGTTGGGGATCTTATAGACACCGTCGATGTGAGATAAGCTTCGCTCAACGACCGCACCCGATAGATCTTGGGTATGGCCACCGTTGGCGAACACGTCGGCGTCGAGAGCAAGGATCTTGCCCTCCTTTGTGACACCAACCTTCCACTTGCAGAGGAACGGGTGGCGCTGACCGGACGTCAGAATATCCTCGTCACGGTTCAGCATGCATCGAACTGGTCTGTTGAGCTTCTTCGCGGCAGTGGCACAAATACCAGCCAGCTGGATGGAGCGTGTTTCCTTGCCACCAAATCCGCCACCAAGTCGCTTGACACGAGAGACAACCTTATTGGCGGCAACACCACAGACTTGAGCAATGTATGCTTGGCTATATGATACGTTAGCATGACCGGATGGACTCAAGATAACATCTGCGGGAACTTACGTCTCAGTGGGGTTTTGCGTGCTACTCCAGACCTCGATCTCCCCGTCTTCAGGCTTGGGAATGGCAACACAGGCTTGTGTCTCCAAGTAGAAATGCTCTTGACCGCCCATCCGAGAGACACCCTCGAAAATGTGGTCGGCCTGCTTGAAGCCCTCTTCCGTGTCGCCATTCTTGATGAAGCGATAGTGGCCGAAGAAAGACTCCGCCTCAATCGCCTCTTCCATACTCAAAATGACGGGGAGATCCTCGTACTCAACTTTAACAGCTCTCATGCCTTCTTCGGCAATCTTGGCACTTTTTGCCACGATTACTCCGATGGGCTGACCAGCAGTTGTGACCTCGTCCACGGCAAAGAAAAGCTCATCGGAAACAGGTGCTCCCCACCAGTTGGCCTGTGGGTTTGGTAGATCCGTGTGGTCGACATAATCGACAACACCGGGGATTTCTAGGGCTGCCGAGGGGTCGACATGCAGGATCTTTGCATGCGCCTTGGTTGAAAGGACCATGCAGGCGAAGAGCTCATTATGTTGAACAGGAATATCGTCGGTATACTGAGCTTGACCAGTGGACTGCTTGAGCGCAGCAACATGAGGGGTAGCCTTGCCCAGAATCTTCTGTTGATATGCAACGGAGGCCTCGTGGTCCTTTGCACCTGTGGAAATAGCTCTTTCAATCTCAGCGACAACATCAGCATCTAGATCCGTTGCCTTGACCTCGAGCCCCGTGAGAACGTCATGGTAGAATCGATAGAAGAAGCCCATTGCCAATGACTTCCGGTAGGTGGCCATGCCACCGGGCACGCCGTACGGCAGACTGAAGTCCTTCTCTAGGGCAGACATCACACCCTCCAACGTTTCTGGGTTGGTGAACTTCTTGCCAATCAACGCATCCTGGGCATTTTTCGCCGAGACTGTCATGGCAGCCATGCCACCGAAAACGAGATTGCAGCTGGAAACCTCATTGGTTTCAGACAGCGATACACGAAGCGCTGCGTTGACGATAGCAATATCATCGTCCTTTCGCTTAGCCTGCTTATAGGCACGAATGTGTTCTCCATTCTCCTTGGCAATTGGGATCCGCAGACTGGCGATGATAGCATCGGGGGCTAGGGCCGTCTTACGGTAGCCCTGGAAGAACTCGGTCATAGGGATTTCCTTTTCTCCTTCGAGCGACTTGGCAATTAAGATGGTGTTGGTCGCCACAAAGACAGGATTCAAATCGGAAATGGGAGAGGCAGTAGCCAAGTTACCAGCTGGCGACGCGACATTTCGGATTTGACGTCCAGCGAAGTACAGAAGCTGTTTTTTGATCGCCTTGAATGGCTGGCTGCGATTCGGCCCGTAGCGCTCCACAGCCTGGTCACAAATGTGCTCCAAATCGGTCAATGATACGTTAGCACCAATTTCCAGGCAGTCGTCGAGGAAGGTATATTGTCGCAGCTCGGGAATATCGCCCACGTAGATGGAGGCGGCATAGCGCATAGCCTTGAACTTGATCTCGATCTGAGTTTCCGTGCTTCCACCGATCAATTTCGCCTCAGGGTGGATATTCTTAATGTGCAACAACTGCTCCACCGTCACAGGACGGTACCATTTCTTCCTCTTGTTGCCGAACACCAGGGGCTGGAATTCATGCTTTCGCAGCGCGGCGGGGAAGATCAATTCTGTGTCGGGGCTATATTTCTTAAACTCGGGTGCGGGGAAGATGGGCTCCACCACCTCGGTCTCCTCGGTGGCAGGTGAATTACCCTTGCAGCAACCACCGTCCTTCTTCTCCATGCAGCAGCCAGACCCTCCGTTGGCTTTCGCCATACCGCAGTTGTTGCGGGAATTGAAGCTTTGGGCGGCATCCAGGATAGGTCGGTACCCAGTACAACGACACAAGTTGCCGTCAAATGCCTCTTCGACTGCGTGTTCCGAAGGCGTTGGGTCATTTCGTAGCAATGCATAGAGACTCTTCAATACTATTAGTTACCATATTCGTCCAGAATACCGCTTATCGGTAGAGCTCCGAGGACGTACCATAACAATTCCAGGCGTACAGAAGCCGCATTGACTGCCGTTCCCGACCGCAATCCGTTGCTGGATTGCGTGAGGCTTCTTGACATCGCCCAGTCCTTCGACTGTAATAACGTGTTTGCCATCGACAGAGACGAGGGGTGCAATGCAAGCATTGACTGAAGCGTGGTAAATCTTCTTCGTTGTTTGGTTGAGGTGCGAGACAACCTATATATTTCCCCACACATTAGCAGAGTGTCTTAGCTTTGTTCAACGAGAGTACCTACCACTGTACAAGCACCGCAACCTCCTTCAGCACATCCAAGCTTGGTTCCCGTCAAACCAATGCCTCTCAAGTATTCCAACAGCGTCAGCTCCGGGTTGACCGTGTCGATGGCAACTTTGGTGCCGTTCAGATAGAACCGAATAGTATCGTCCCATTTTTCCGTGAGTTGCGCCAACGAAGTGACTTTCGCCATCTCCTGCTCAATATCGCCAACCGATTCTGAGTCCGTACTACTTGCGGGCGCCATTGCGATAAGGGTAGAGAAGGAGGAGTGGCAAGACGCGTTAGATATGGACGGCGTTCACGAGCGGCTTTCAATGTTCATGCTGGACACAGGGCTCTTTAGTATTTTTCGGGGAGATCGCAAAGACCTTCCTAAAGCTGCCAGAAGATGTTCACACTCACGGAGACCACCAGAGAGCAATTCAGGTCGAAAGTTAAGAGGGGAAGTCCAGCAGAGACAATATCGGATCGCAGGTGATCAGGGACGAGATAGAGCAACTCGCCCGCCCCCCACCTGTGCTCCACCGTGGAACCGCATCGGCGCTTCGTGCGGGGATCGCCACACGCCGAGGCGGTCGGACGCCTATCAGAGTCCGCTTCATTGCTAATTGCGATGTCAGGGGCGGACAAACAGCATAACCAGGATTACACACTACGCTACAGTAGGTTTTTACGAAATATATGGCAGTACGGAGTAGTTGTTCGCGCTTGAACTAGTAAATTCTATCCAAATCCCATAATGCGCCAAAAATGCTGGAGTACAAGAACACATATACCAGAAGAAGATTACACGTGCAGGAGATCGAGGAATCAGTCGTCGCGCTTAGGGCGAGAGACTAGAGAAGGCCTTCTCTTCCTCTTCCCATTGCTGGCGCTCAACGACACTTCGGGCCCTACGTTTATACACATGGTTAGCAATAACTTCAATTACTCACGACTTTCCTGCGAAGCACAGAAATGACTCAGTTGACACTCACCGATAAGCTTTCACGAATCGCCATACTTCGGTGTCCGCCAAGTTCCAGGCTTCGGCGACCTTCTTGATGTTGATCCGATTGGTATCCCCGCTCTTGATCACCTCACGGGCTTTCCGGATCAAATCGTACTCTTTGGCTACGCCCTGCTGGCTAGGATTCTTGTTCTGTATGCTCTCCTTGTCACCTGCCGTATTCGGGTCGATAGCGCCACTACGGGGGATCTTGAATCCGAACTGCCACTCTAGCTCATCCAGAAGCTCAGCTGGAAGACTCTGTCCAGCCGCAGCAGGGAGGGACTCGACAGTCATCCACAAAGAATTAGCAATAGCTTGCTCACCAGCGACGATCTGTTTGAACACAGCTCCCCGGGACGAGCCACCCAATTCCCCTCCGAGGTGCTCCTTGGTGACGTCGGCCAACCACGGGTCCCGCTCAGTCTCACGACGGATCTGGCGCGTAGTCACCTCATCGGAGCTTTTCTGCAGACTGACGAGGGTGTACGGGTGGGGCAGAGTACCGATTGTGAATAGGAAGGTCGAGTTCTTGAAGCTTGCTGGCTGACTGATTCGCATGGGCGACTTAGCGGAGCCGCAAGGACGGCATTCAGGAATGTTGGGAGGGCAAGAGGTGGGCATCGGGGACTCCGGACATTGAATCAAAGCCTTGGCCAAACGTAGTGCAGGTTCCACCAGGGCCGTAGTGTGCTGGGGGAAGGGCTTCAGCACGGCCAAGCCGGCTGGGAAAGCGTTCTGGAAAGTGTTATGGAGGTGCGCATTGATAAGTTCCACAAGCTGCAGTCGGCCAGCCGCCGGGCTTTGGCTGATCTTCTCATGGACACTTGGATAGTTCGAGGTGATGCTGGAAGATTTGTAGTATGCGAGAGCAGTTGGCTGCTCGACCTTGAACAGCGCAGGATCGATCAGGTCCGAAAACGAGGTGGATTTGTCGTCCAGCTTCTTGACCGCGCCTTCAATGGCCTGATTAATACGCTGCTTCTCGGCGGAATACAGCCCGCCTTGGAAATTATCAAAACGCGTGATAAACTCGGGCGTCATTCCGCGTCGCAAGGCTGTGAGGAGATTGTCGTCATATCGTGCCATAGGAAAGCATTCGAAATCGGCGAGAATTCCAGCTCCCATATGGCCCCAGGCCAGCCACCGGAAGACCTCATTCTCCACATCCTCGTTGAGTTTCAACTTCTGCACAACCTCATAGTACGGGTTCTTCATCGCGTCGCCCGGGGTCAGGATCATAGGCCGGAATCCCTTCGCAAACCAGGCTCGCCGCCATGCGAGTAGAAGTTGATCATCCGCATTCCGGTCGTCCTTCAAGTCCTTGCCAGAGTGCTTCTTTGGATTATACTGAGGGTTGTAGTAGGTGTAGATTCGACGGCGTTCCTGCAGCGGAGGAAGGACAGAGCGATTCTCATCCAGGGTAATGGCTGACGAGAAGGGGTTCTTCCATTCCCATGTGCTGAACCATTTCGACTCGCCACTCGTACTGTTTGTTTGTTCCGCGGGTGCTTCATGCGATGGAGGACGGAACGACGGTAGGTGAAAATTGCTCAGCGACGGGAGTTTTGGTAACGGGACATGATACTTCGAGGGTTGTTCGCCCTCCTCGCTTTCAACGGTCAGTTCAGGGATAGGAGAGGACGAGAAGATGAAAAGAAGGAGCGCGACGAAGACGATGATAGCCAACAGCCCCGTGCTCCTATGAGGGATCATGGTTTACAATCTATGCTCAGTGATTGGGAGCCGATTGAGTTATGAACACAGGACAAACACTGCAATCGCGGCCGTCATGCAGTTCTTCAACACACCGGATTCGGCAGGCTGGGCCAGATCTAGTCTTGGCGGGAGTTTCGCAGGATCTCGGTCACAAAGAGTGAAGAAATTATTCCATCGGATGAAGCCGAAATGCGACGGAGATGGCAGCTCACCCTTGCCTCCAATGATGTCAGTGACAGACAACAAGTGACTTACGCAGTACAACTCACTTCTCCTGAATATCGAGCCAAGGCTCCCGTCTCCCAGGAGCTTTCCTGGATGCCTGGGGCATCACAAACATGAGCTGACTCATCAATTTACATCATCGCCGGAGCTAGCCCGAGCATGAGTGGCCCACACGATGTAAGTATGCGCCTCTCAAACTTCTCTTTCCAAAATTAGTCTAGAACCACGAACCCAAGGTGTGCGCATATAGTATAGAGGGTGTAAGATTCTATTAGTATTGTCATAGCATGTCAAAATTAATAAGAGCTTCAAGTGTCCATGCTATGAGGAAGTATGAATCTCGAATCACTACGGATAGCACCGAACCAAGGCGGTGAAGCCTCTAATGATGTGTGGGGGGCAACTCGGGGCCGATAACCGCGGGGCCGCCCACGGCGAAATCGGACCTTTTTTTTTGTGCCCCTCTGCAGCAGAGCGGGCTTGACTCATCTCGCCTTCTCCATCCTTCTCCAAATTATATCGCGAAGCAATTGCACAGCAAAATGGCTGTGGGATCCGCTTCGCTGCAGGACCGCCTGGAGAGGTGGGCGCAACGCCTGAATAACCTCACTGTCTCTCCTCTTGCTAGAGATTATGATACCCAAGCCGATAACAAGCGAGCCATCGAGGCCTTCGAGACCCTCGAGCTCCCTCAGGAGACGCAATTGGCCCTGAAGAAGCTGTCCGGATCTTCCTCCTCGGACTTCACTGTTTTCTTGACGGCTTTCGTGCTCCTGGTTGCTCGTTTGACCGGTGACGAGGAGTGCGTCCTTGCTTCCTGATAGCGTTGTATAGGCACTAATGGCTAATAATTGCTACAGTATTGCAATTGCCACAAACTTGGCTGAAGATTCCCGCCCATTCGTGCTCCGCGTTTTCTATGATCCTTCCGAAACCTTCACCCAGCTCTATGCTAAGGTTGAAAAGGTGCGCTATCTATATTCCTCTAATTTCACCTATGAGCACGCGATTCATAGCTCTCGCCCCGACAACTCGGCTCTGACTGACCCACTCGATGAATTAGACCTTCAATGAGTGTGCCTCCGACATCGTGCCGTTGGGTAGCCTCCGCTCGTACATTCAAGACAAGTCCAAGTCAGAACGTACACCCATCCTTTTCCGATTCGCAGTCTACGATGCCCCTGCCGCCTCTCAAGAATACCCCGCAAACACTTTCGATAGCACTGATCTTGTTATCAATGTTTCATCCGAGTTGGGCGCCTACTATAACCAGCGTCTTTTCTCCAGTGCACGAATTGCGATCATCCTGAAGCAGTTGGTTCGCATTGCTACCAATGCCGCTGCGAACCCAGAGGAGGCCGTCGGCCGTATTGATATGACAACTGAGGACCAACTTGCGCTTTTGCCTGATCCCACTGCTGACCTCAACTGGTCCAAGTTCCGTGGTGCTATCCACGATATCTTCGCCGCCAATGCGCAGAAGCATCCCGAAAGACTATGCGTCGTTGAGACTAAGTCAAGCGGCTCCCCCCACCGAGAGTTCACATATAAGCAGATAAACGAGGCATCAAACATCCTCGGACACCACTTGGTTCAGTCTGGCATTCAAAGGGGGGAAGTTGTCATGGTCTACGCCTACCGTGGTGTGGATCTGGTGGTGGCAGTCATGGGTATTCTGAAGGCCGGTGCTACATTCTCCGTTATCGATCCCGCCTATCCCCCAGAGCGCCAGAACATCTATCTAGATGTCGCCCGCCCCCGTGCTCTGATCAACATCGCCAAGGCTACTACAGATGCGGGTGAATTGTCGGAAATCGTCCGGTCGTTTATCAACGAGAACCTGGAGCTTCGTACTGAAATTCCTGCTCTTGCTCTTCACGACGATGGCAGTTTGACCGGTGGTTCCATTGATGGTCAGGATGTATTCACCAAGCAGGTCGAGCTGCGTTCTCAGTCTGTTGGTATCGTCGTGGGCCCTGACTCAATCCCCACACTTTCCTTCACCTCTGGTTCTGAGGGCCGACCCAAGGGCGTCCGCGGTCGTCACTTCAGTCTGGCATATTACTTCCCGTGGATGTCAGAGACGTTCAAGCTGTCCGAGAATGATAAGTTTAGTGAGTATTCTTCCTAACTGAAATACACATTCAGCACTAACGCATTTCTCTCCAAAGCTATGTTGTCCGGAATCGCTCATGACCCGATTCAGCGTGACATTTTCACCCCATTGTTCTTGGGTGCTCAGCTGTTGGTTCCATCAAAGGAGGATATCCAGAATGAGAAGCTAGCTGAGTGGATGCGAAACTACTGTGCCACCGTCACCCATCTTACTCCGGCCATGGGTCAGATCCTTGTGGGTGGTGCTTCGGCGCAATTCCCTGACCTGCACCACGCTTTCTTCGTGGGAGATATCTTGATCAAGCGCGACTGCCGATCGCTTCAAGGTCTTGCCCCCAACGTCTCCATTGTCAACATGTATGGAACAACAGAGGTAAGGACACATAAGGTATCTCATTTGATGATCTCAAGACTCACAAGGAACAGACTCAACGTGCCGTTAGCTACTACGAAATTCCAAGCTACTCGAGCCAGGAGGGCTTCTTGGATACTATGAAGGACATTATTCCTGCTGGCCGTGGTATGCTGGACGTTCAGATGTTGGTCGTGAACCCCTTCGACCCTACTCGTATGTGCGCTATTGGTGAGGTCGGTGAGGTCTATGTTCGCGCGGCTGGCCTGGCTGAGGGCTATCTTGGTTCCCCTGACCTGAACGCCAAGAAGTTCTTGACCAACTGGTTTGTAAAGCCCGAGGTTTGGACCGCGAAGGACACGGGTGGTGATGAGCCGTGGCGGGAGTTCTACGTCGGACCTAGAGATCGCCTGTATCGGAGCGGTGATCTTGGTCGTTACACTCCTTCTGGAGATGTTGAGGTCTCTGGCCGCATTGACTCTCAGGTTAAGATTCGCGGCTTCCGTATTGAACGTATGTGAAATTCCTACGACGTGGAATCCTAACGAGGAAAGTTTTAGCTGACTGTCCACTAGTGGGTGAGATTGACACTCACCTGTCCCGCCATCCTTTGGTTCGCGAGAACGTTACTCTTGTGCGTCGTGACAAGTTCGAGGAGCCTACTCTTGTCAGCTACTTCGTTCCCGATATGAGCAAGTGGTCCGAGTGGCTCGAGTCCAAGGGCCTCACTGATGATGATACGGGTGAGGGTATGGTCGGCATGCTTCGTCGATTCCTTCCTCTGCGCAACGACGCCCGTGACCACCTCCGCCGCAAGCTTCCCGCCTATGCTGTGCCCACAGTGATCATCCCGCTGAAGCGTATGCCTCTCAACCCCAACGGAAAGATTGACAAGCCTGCTCTGCCCTTCCCAGATACCGCGGAACTTAGCGCTGCTGCTCCCCGTCGTCGCTCCTCCGCGGTCCAGGCGCTGTCTGAGACTGAACAGGCTCTCGCTCAGATTTGGGCTAAGCTGATTCCGAACGTCACTGCCCGTATGATTGGACCCGATGATTCTTTCTTCGATCTCGGTGGACACAGTATTCTGGCCCAGCAAATGTTCTTTGAGCTCCGCCGCAAGTGGCGTACTGTTGATATCAGTATGAGCGCTATCTTCCGCAGCCCGACCCTCAAGGCCTTTGCTGGCGAGATTGACCGTCTTCTCGACGTGGAGGCCTTCGCGACTAGTGACAAGGCTGAGCAGGGTACTAACGAGCCCGATGATGGCTATTCGAAGGATGCGCGTCAGCTAGTCAGTGAGCTTCCTGAGAACTTCCCCACCAGAACGGAAGACTTGCTTGCTACTCAGCCGACCGTCTTCCTTACTGGTGCTACTGGCTTCTTGGGTGCTCACATTCTTCGTGACCTTCTCACGCGCAAGTCTCCTTCTGCCAAGGTTGTCGCTCTTGTCCGCGCCAAGAGTGAGGAACAGGCTCTTGAGCGTCTTCGCTCTACCTGCCGCGCCTACGGCTTCTGGGACGAGGAGTGGGTTAACCGCCTTGAAACCCCCTGCGGTGACCTTGGTAAGCCTATGTTTGGTCTGTCTCAGTCTGTATGGGATGATCTTACCAACCGTATCGATGTGGTCATTCACAATGGTGCTCTCGTCCATTGGGTCTACCCTTACTCTACCCTGCGGGGCCCCAACGTCCTGGGTACTATCGATGCCTTGAAGCTGTGCGCTGTTGGCAAAGCTAAGAATTTCGCTTTTGTCAGCTCTACTAGTGCCCTGGATAATGATCACTACGTGCAAGAGTCTGAGCGTAGCTTGGCTGCTGGTGGCAATGGTGTGAGCGAAGATGACGATATGGAAGGTAGTGCCGTTGGCCTTGGTACAGGTTATGGCCAGAGCAAGTGGGCTGGTGAGCATCTGGTTCGCGCAGCACGTGCCCGCGGTCTGAAGGCCGGCATCATCCGGTCTGGATATATCCTGGTAAGCTTCAAATGCCGATTGACCCGCTGGTATCAGGCGACTGATTGTTTCAAATAGGGTGACTCTACTTCTGGTGTTTGCGTGACCGACGACTTCCTGACTCGCTTCTGGAAGGGTTGTGTTCAATTGGGATCGCGCCCCAACATCGGCAATTCCGTCAACGCCTGTCCATCAGACTACGTCGTTCGGGTTGTCATTTCCGCTGCTTTCCACCCTCCCAATAACTCTACCGGCGTTGTCCATGTCACTGGACAGCCGCGTCTCCGCTTCAATGAATTCCTCGGAGCTCTCGAGACCTATGGATACCCTATCAAGCAGATTGATTATATTCCTTGGGCCTCTTCTCTGGAGCAGTATGTCAATGATGGCCAGCACAACGACAAAGAGTCTCAGCATGCCTTGTAAGTGCCCTCTTGAAACACATTATGCCCCCAACCACTTGACTAACTGATCTGATAATTTAGGATGCCGCTCTACCATTTCGTCGTTTCCGACCTGCCTTCCAACAGCAAGGCCCCTGAGTTGGATAACACTTACGCCTCTGCCTGCTTGAAGGCCGATGCGGCATGGTCTGGTGTTGACGCCTCTGCCGGTGCCGGTATTACCGTCGAGTTGATCGGGCTCTATGCATCCTATCTGGTGGCAATTGGATTCCTGCCTGCGCCATCCGTCGCTGGTGCCCGGCCTCTGCCACCCGTGCCCATCACCGAGGAACAGAAGAAGATGATTCTCAACGTGGGTGGCCGTGGTGGTACCTCATAAAATGGAGTGGTGTGATTTGATTATATATGCCTGTTCTCTGCTGGCCAGCGGTGGCGTGATATTGGCTGAATAGAAAAGTCCTTGCACTAGCAATCTTGTATGCGAGCGAATGAACCCAAAAATTATCAGCCACCTTCCTCGTATAGATTTATAACACGGTGGTGTGTCATATTTGCCCATTTCCCTGTATAGATCCAGAAATCGTCCCGGTCAGCCAAAAGCGCAAGCCGCCGATCCCGCCATTTCCTCGGAAAGACTCGCAGCCCCTCCAAACCACCAAACCGCTCAGCCAGCTACCCCTTCTTGTTCCTTGGCCTTCTTCCTCTACGGCATCACTTATTCATAAACAGTCAAATCTCCAACGCTCATCACCTTTCTTATTTCCCTCATCTCAACTTCACATCGAAACAAATTCGCTATGTCTGAAGGTACGTGCGTGACCGGTCAACGTTTCTGCTCATTCTTGGCGGGATTTTCCTTCTTCCCCAATTCTTTCCCCAACATCTCATCCCGTTCGTGGTCGTCGGATACTCGCGGCGCTCCCTCTACAGTCAAGTCCAGAGCAAGTCGGCGGCTGGGGTTGTGATTCCCTTTGCTTCACTTCTCTGTACATCTGTCTATTGTTCGGTGTTTCAATTTCCCTCCTTCTCATTGGTCTCAACCCCCGAACACCTGTTCCTCTTCCCCCACCGTTCGTCATGAGCGCTGCAGGACTCGCGATGCGATCTCGCTTTTTTGTTCGCGCCAGCGAGGCCGCTCAACAGATCGCGGGTCGCCAGCCTGTGACTGTCTCTTCATTTCCTTTAATCAATGCCATCCCTCGTGTCTCTCCCTTCTCGACCTCCGCCCCTTCCTACTGCGCGAACCACAAACCGTCTTCACCAGCCACACAGACTAATTCCACCGATTCGGAACCCACAGACAAGTACGTCGCTGGTCTGCGCAAGAACAAGGACTGGGCTGCTCAGACCGCGCGGGAGCACCCCGACCTCTTCCCTACCCTCGCCAACGGCCAGCAGCCCCAGATTCTGTGGCTCGGCTGCTCTGACTCACGATGTGCGGAGACCTCCATGCTCGGCCTGCTGCCCGGCGACGTCTTCGTGCACCGCAACATCGCCAACATCCTGCACCCCGGTGATCTGAGCTCGGGTGCTGTCATCGAATACGCCGTCAAGCACCTGCGTGTCAAGCACGTCGTGGTCTGCGGTCATACATCCTGCGGTGGTGTTGCTGCCGCCATGGGCAGCAAGCAGTTGGGCATCCTGGACCCCTGGTTGCTTCCCCTGCGTCAGGTGCGCGAGCGCAACCTCGCCACCCTTCAGAAGCTTTCGCCCGCTGAGGCAGCCGAGAAGCTGGTGGAGCTCAACGTCCGGGAGAGCCTGAACGTCGTTACTCAGAAGAGCGTCGTGCTCGAGGCTATCCAAGAACGTGGCCTTCAAGTCCACGGTCTGATCTACGACGTTGGCTCCGGTTTCCTCCGTGAGTTGGATACGTCCGACTCGGATGAGGCCATTAAGGCCCGGTTAGTGGCCTTCAAGACCGAGGCTTAGACCGTTGGAGGAAATATCATTTGAAAACTTTTGAGGGTCGAAGGAGGCGCAAGTTACTAGCATAAAGCGGGGTGTAGTGGTGTATACAGATGTTTTCTTTGGGGATTGGACCGCTTGGACGTGATGAATGATGATCAGATCAATACATATTCGTTCAGGACTTGATCGAAACGCCTTCTCCTCATTGTGTAATATCAAGTACAGTCACAACTCTCCACGACCCGCTCCAAATTTGGGTTATTAGCCCGGTCCTGGAACCTGAGGCCACGGTAACGACGCATCGTGGCATGAAGTGGAGTCGTATTGGGGCTCTTTTCGGATATAGTTTCTGTTCCACAGGCGATGTGATACCGTAATCCTTGTAGCTGACCCGCCAAGTCACCAAAGACAGGCGTTGACTCCAGTGCAGTCCATCTATATTGAAATAGATATGATAAGTACCTGATTCCGATAAGAACCTACGTAGATCTTGGACCTCGAGAATGAATCAGCGCAGCCATGCCCACTGGTGGAAGTCTAGTCCCTAGGGGTGAGGACTGGGCGCTGGACTGACTGCGACAGTATCGCATGACCAGCTCTTTGAACAATGGTCCCGCTTTCACGATCAATAAAATTGGAGCTTTGGAGTCTCACAATCTGGCAGCTGCCAATTATCAATGATGCTATGGACTAATTACTCTTTCTGTGGAATTCGCCAACATAATGGGAATTGCCAAAACGACGACACACCCCTGATTCTGGTTTGGTGCAGTAGTATTACTGCATTCTACAGGAGGCCTCCCTAATTTTAGAACCCTGGCAAATTTGAATCATCGGAGCAATCACCAGTCGAAGGATACCCGCTTTCAAAGTAGATAGTTCAAAGAGACATTTATAGAGACCTAAAAAAAACGAGTGATTAAAGCCTGTCTAGTTTGTCCGTTTTTTGGTTTCTAGACTCGGACTTTTGAACAAGTATCAGGATACTCTATTGAGAATATCGAATGACAGATACTGCAGTCAGCCGAGGTAAGAGTTGTATCATGGGGTTGGCAAATCTTGTACCGTCTTTCTGTGTAGCGATTCACAACAAAGTTATTGTTTGTCAATTGATGCATGGAATCTTCGGCCTGAGGCTAAAAGACCTGACTAAGCACAGATGTTGCCCAAGCTGTGAGTCACATGACTGGACTGTGCTTTGCGTCTTTTCGTCCCCCCCCTGAGCGGCTGAGAGAGTAGGGATTTCAAATCGGGGATTGGAAGGGTGAGGATGAAAAATTGTATCGACGATAAGGTCTAGAAAATGAGTTGCATTGAAAGGTGCGCATCATTTTCGACTGGACAAGACCGATGGCGGCCTGGTAGAGACAGTATACCATGAATGTAGCCCATGGGCAGGGCTCGCAAGCTAGTCAGTCAGCTACTCGGAAGATAGACGCGTCCGGAACGCTATGTATGTGGGCCACCAAGCCCTTGATCTTCGCATAGAACATGGTTATGAGGTCCTTGAAGTGCTGTTGTGACCTTTCGATGGCCCCCAGTAACCCTTTTCAGGTCCCGCCAA
This sequence comes from Penicillium sp. F50, assembly GCA_037356195.1. NCBI lineage: Eukaryota > Fungi > Ascomycota > Eurotiomycetes > Eurotiales > Aspergillaceae > Penicillium > Penicillium sp. F50. Next base: position 1,641,988 of record JAYXSA010000054.1, on the reverse strand, counting down.
GGGCTGCGTCATCGCGGACAAAGCCAATGCTTGTCGTGACCCCCTACTCCGTACTTGGCCCCACTTGGGTCTCGCTGTCCCTCGAATGTCCACCAACCGCCAACCCCTAGTCCCCATCTTGTCGGCCGCTAACCCTCCGTCTCCTCGCCTGCCGCAGAAGCCCCAGTTCTGCTCGCTGTGTGACCGGCACTCCCGACACGATCTTGCGTATCTATCTGGCCCTTACTTCGCTCCTTCATGGCCAATTCACTTTTAACTACGTCCCTCATTTGAATTACTATGCTTTGGTTCGGTCTGTTGCTGTTGTGCCTGCAAAATGTCGTTGCCTGGCACTCCGACGATGATTTGATGTCCTTTGTCACCGTGAGTGGCTGGTGCTTCGTGTTGATGCCCCAAATTGGATGGTGGACCGTCTAATTTCCGTATATTTTTCCAGCTTCCGGATGTGAGGGCCGTCAAATTCAACATCACCTACCAGGATCGAGATCGTGTTGCGCCGGGCTACTGGTTTGTCTCGCCATATTTACATATGTCGCCAGATGAGCCGACCAGTCTGTACGAGCAGTATCAGGTCGGTCCGCATATCTATGATCAGGATGGGGTATGTTCTCAGCAGATAATTTTCACCACCACTCATCGAGGCCTGACTAACTCAATCCTCATTTTGACAGCAACTGATCTGGACTGGTTCGCCCATGTTCGAAAACCGCAACGTCTTCGATTTCAAGGTCATTGACAGCATCGGCAACGAACCGCACATCTCCTTAATTCTGCAATACAAGAACGACGGAAGCGAGCGGGGATTTGGTATAATTTTGGATAAGAATTACGAGGTCTTCAAAAAAGTTCCTTTGCGACAAGATCTCGGCGCCTTCGATATACATGAGTTCAATGTGCTCAAGGACGGAAAGACCGCCCTGGTGACGGTCTACCTCAATGAGGAGATTTCTCTGGCGGAATTTGATCGTCCCGAGGAAAAGACCTGGCTAGAGACGGGTGGCTTTGCGGAGATCGACTTGAACACCGCCGAGGTGACTTATGAATGGAGATCATACAACCAAATTCCTCTCGCCGAGACCGTTCATTATAGTGTGTACTCGGACGTTGAGGGTCCCCCTGGCTGGGATTACGTGCATATCAATTCAGTGGATAAGAACGACAATGGAGATTACTTGATCTCGATGCGATTCACAAATACGATATATCTGATATCCGGCGTGGATGGTCACATCATCTGGCGACTCAATGGACAGCATGGTGGCGATTTCGAGCAGGATTTCATATTTTCAAAACAACACGACGCCAAGTTCTTAGAATCCTCCAGTACCCGCCATGTCATCTCTTTCCTGAACAATGCGTCCGACGAGGAATTCGCCGAGGAGCAGGTCTCCTCCGCTTTGATCATCGAGGTAGAGTCGAGTACAGTTCCCATGACTGCTCGAGTGCTGCACCGTTACAATCGCCCTGATGGCGATCTCACCCGACTTCGGGGTAACTCGCAGGTGCTTCCGAACCAAAACATGTTTGTGTGCTGGAGCCAAGGTGGTTATATTTCAGAGTTCACGCCCGAAGGGGAGCCTCTCATGAGTGCTCGATTCACATCTCCTCGCTATTCGAACTACCGTGCCTATAAGTTTCAGTTCACCGGTCGCCCCCACACTCCTCCCGGTGTTGTCTCGTCCGTGGTCGGCACCGACGAGTCGAATTTGGTCACTACCTTCTGGGTCAGCTGGAACGGTGCAACCGATATCGCTTACTGGAATTTCTATGCCCAGGCCTCGCAGTTCGATAAGCCTGTGTTTGTCGGCAACGCTTCGAAGAGCGATTTTGAGACCATGTTCATCGCGAAGGGATACCTCGACTGGGTCAGTGCCGAGGCCGTCGACCGCGATGGCAATGCTTTAGGCGTATCAAAGGTTCAACGGACCAGCTTCCCCGACTGGGAGACCTCTGGATGGAACGGGTACTCTTCCAGTCCGCGGCCTATTAACCCGGCGACCATCTATCGGGAAGGTAGTGGCACGGCAGGCGATGAGAGCAGTGATGAGGACCTTCTCCCAACCGCCAATGATAGTGCAGATGCTCAACTTCGCAAGGCCACACTGACCTTGATGACCACATACGAGACCATTCGCAGTATTGGAGGTCTCTTCGCCCTTATCCTGCTCCTGGCCGTGATGTGCGGTATTATGGCGAGCTATCTGCTGATTCGTGGCTGGCGGGTCCGGCTGTACCAGCGCGTACCCATGGAGGAGGGAATTTCTGAGGAGGAGGAGGAGGAGGAGGAGGCTCATCTCCGATCGGAAAGGATGGATTGAACTTCTTCCGGTAAAATGCTCTCCCAACTTTCTATTGTTCATGCATGGGTTGCGGGTGTTTTATTTTATATTAGTGTTTCACACTGGTATGGCGTACTGCTCTTTTTCATTAGTATATGGCTTCCAATCTGGTCAATGTTGACCGCCTCCGCTGATCAATACAGCATTTCAATTAGATCATTTTGCATGTTAACACTTTGCTCCGGATTACTCAAATAGTTATCTCCTGCCCATTGAGCTTGATAGACGTGCCCACACTTCTCCAAGATTCACCACCACATAGTGGACCCCTTAGAGCTGCCAGCTGCGGGGCGTCCATTATTGATCATGGGATCCATGTCCTTCAATGTTCCACTGATTATTCCTTCCACGTCTTCCGTTAGGATACAGCTGTAAGTACACAGGCAGGTATCAACGCAGCTGCCGGATTTCCGGTGATCCACCCGGTATGGTGATACGAATGGCCTCCATTACAACTTGCACCCGTCTGATATGCGAGTTTGATGGTCATATTCTTCTTTTTTGAGCCGAGAAATGTACCACCGGGTTCTGGCCCACCGATTACATGAGAATAACTTGATAAGGGTTGCAAGGGATTCCCGGATCGTGGGCCTCGGGAATAAAACGCACATTATTCCCGAGATTTTATTCCCGGGGCACCTTCCCTCTTTTTTTTTCCCACGGATTCTATTTAGGTCTATGGGTGACTCAAATCGCCACAAACGGGAGTTTTTTTTTGAAGTTCCTAGCAAAATCTGGACGCATCTGTTTTCCACAGCCAAGCATTACTCTTCAAACCCTATTCGAGCCGAATCCAAAGCTGGGGACAGTGACAGCACATCATCATGCCGTCTACCAGTCTATGCCAAGATGAGGCATGCCTTCCATACAGCCTCATGGACGATTATAGCGAGGGGGCTCACCCCCAAATTTTGGAAGCATTGCTTCGCACAAATTCAACACAACAAGTTTCCTACGGGAATGATGATTACTCCAATCAGGCCAGGCAATTGATCTGCCAAAAGATCAATTGCACCGCGGATGAGGCAGATATTTTCTTTGTCCCGAGTGGAACATCTGCCAACCTCATTTCAATCGCCAGCTGCCTACGTCCGTACGAAGCCGTAATAACTCTGGATTCGGGCCACATTGCATCTAAAGAGGCTGGTGCGATTGAAGCAACGGGCCACAAGCTCATTCTAGTTCCCGCGGTCGATGGAAAGATGACGCCGACAAATCTCCGTAAAGCAATCCAGCAAAATCAATTCTTCCCGCATATGGCGAAGCCAAAATTGCTGTATATTTCTAATGCCTCGGAGACCGGAACTGTCTATACCAAGCGCGAGATGAGCACTCTTTCCGCGCTGTGCAAAGAAATGAATCTTTTGCTCCTGGTAGACGGAGCCCGAATCGGGACTGCTCTGTGTTCGAAGAAGAACGATATGGCTCTGCGAGATATTTTCGAGTTCGCCGATATCTTCTGGATTGGTGGAACCAAGGCCGGTGCGCTCATGGGTGAAGCCATCGTCGTGAAGAAGGCTCTTGCTGAAGGGTTTATTTTCCATCTCAAACAACACGGTGCTTTGCTGGCGAAGGGCCGTATTCTGGGTGTTCAATTTATGGAATTGTTCCGAGATGATCTCTTTTTCACTCTGGCCAGACATGCCAATGCCATGTCTGAGAAGATCTCAGCCAACTTTGAAACTTTGGGATATGAACTGGCTGCAGAGACGGAGACCAATCAGGTATTTGTCATTCTACCACAGCGTTTGATTCGAACCTTGCAGGAAAATTTCCGGTTCTATACTTGGGAGCATTTGGATGATGGGCGGGTTGTTGTGAGGATTGTCACCTCCTGGGCTACGGACGAGTTGCAGGTCGACAAGTTTAATGCGTCTGTGTTGCAGTGGACGGCGGCAAACAAGGATATTAGCATTGATTAAGAGCGTTGTATATAGAAACATAAGCATACCTAATAGAAACTAATTCAGAGCCAATATTCAAACCATTACCAAGGAACTGCCCTTTCTTTAAATGCAGTATGGTATGTCAACTAATTAATGTCACATGACCTGATGGAGCTGGCGGAAACCGGCAACATCGACACCTGAATTCTCGGGGAATGTTTCCGATGTTCTCTCCATCCTGGTACTACTCACCCCTCACGGCGATTGAGTATTCGGACCAGATCTCCACCGCAATTGATCTTGTTGAACAGCTGAAAGACTCCCCCATGGATCTCTATGACTGCCCAATCATACATCGCTCGTGAGCGACTCTTGACCGATCAATGAGGCTATCCATATCATGTGATGCCTGTCGGTACGTTTGCTCAAATTCATTCAACCAACAACTTGTTCTGACCGTGACAGGCGAGCAAAAGTCAAATGCATCCATGGCGGAACTCCTCCTTGCCGACGATGTCAAAAGGCAAATAGTGGAGACTGCACGTTAACAGATCCTCGGGAATCAAGGTCCACAAAAGTTAGCAGCGTAGTCAAATCGGCGCCGTCGAGAAAGCGAAAAGCCACAGCCAATTCATCACCTGCACCTGAAAGTGACCATCAAAACAGCCGAAGCAAGTCTCTACATGTCAAAGATGTTCACGACGACCCAATCTCAGCCTTATCTGCGTCGACCGTGATCAGTGCGATCGAGACTTATCGCAAAAAGTTCCCTATAGCAAACTTCTTGCATTACCCTTCCCTGATCGTGGACATTTCGTCAAATTTTGAGTCAGTTGATCCTGTTTTCATTGCATCTCTTCTATCGCTATGCGTTCGCTTCATGAGCAGCGATGGATTGGAAGACGAGGAGACATACGCGGGGTATGCGCAGAAACATCTCCGACACCGCGTGATGGAGGCCCCGTCGCTTTATCTCGCGCAGTCCTTGGTCATGATCTCCTTCTATGAATGGGGTACTGGTCGGCCTTATCAAGCTTGGATGTATAGCGGTATGTGCGACGATGAGGCATTATCAATATCTGTGGGGAATTGTCCTGACCTTCCTAGGAATGGCCACATATATGATCCAGTCACTTCTCAAGATGGCAGACGACAGTATGGAGCACAGTCCACACGAATTCCATGCATCCCAAACCCAGTACGAGCAACTCGTTCGTACTTATTGGTGCTGCTTTGCGCAAGACTGTGAGCTGAGCTCAGGTGCTCGGCAACATTTTGCGCTATCATTCTCTCAAATATCGGTCCCGCTTCCCATCAGTGACCGCGACTTCACGTTCAATCAGCTGCCAGACAGGAGGTTGATGCCAGTTGACATGAACAAACAATGTCCCCAGGCAAACAATCTGACCATTGAGAACGGCCTGACGATAGTAATCCGGGGATTCGATATCTTTGTACGGATTCTCCGGTTTGCCAACGAACACCGGCGTTCGCTGGCATCTTTTAACTCGGACGAATCGCCCACTTCAGCCCTTCATAAAACTTGGCATCGACTCAAGGCAGAATTAGATGAATGGCGGTCACTTCAGGATCGAACTGTCAGATATCCTGATACTAGTGCACAGGCTCATGTCGCTCTTGGATATGGAGAGCTGTTTGCATACATCAATCTGCTTTATTTCATGAGGTATACTTGAGAGGCAATATCTGATATCCAAAGAGCAAGCTAACTTGAGAAATAGTATTGTTTTCCTGCACCGTGATCGCTTTCTTTCGAACCTCAAGCCCCATTCCGACGTTTTTCACGATATGACCGACGATGATCAATATCAACCCGACACAATTCAACAACTCTTTGAGGCTGCGCAACATATTAGCAGAATTTTATCGGCACTGGAAGCCTCGGAGGCTTCTGTGATGACCCCATACTCAGGATTCAGCGTCTTCGTTGCTGCGCACATTAACATGTACGGAACTCTCGTGCCTCAGCGATATCCAGGAGGGCTCGATCGAGCAGAGGACGAGAAAACCCACAACATGAGGTACCTGGAACGATTGAGCGCATTGTGGCCGGTTGGTCGAAGCTGGGTGAGAAATGACCTTACAAACCCGCTATTACCACGCAGATCATCTAACACTCCCACAGTGGCGAAGTGTACAAGAGGCGAACCGATTCTACGAAACAGTGAAGAGTACCCAAACACACCCAGAATCGGGTATGCACAGCCCAAGGCGGTTTGCATTGGCAGGAACCTTGGACGAATATGGCGACATTCGGTCACGTCCAAATCGCGAGCTACATACGAGATCAATGACTGCAGAGGCTCGAGAATCACAAAATCCGCATCAGGAACATGGGCCCACTCTTTCATCCCCTGGCCACGAGGGCGAAGTCGCATTCTCTCCCAAGGAACATAGTGCTCCTGGAAGTCACCTTGATCTCGAAACAGACATGTTTCAGTGGCCATTCATCGATGCGTCCTGGTCTGTCGGGTTTGACGCTGGACTGGACGGATTGTGGCATCATTCTGGGTTGTTTGATCCTCACTCTACTATAAATTAACAAGAATCAACCATTCATGCAGAGAAATATTGATGAAAGTAAAGATCGTTCAGCATTAATTAAGCAAAATTTGGTATCTCAAAAAGACTCTATATTACAACTATCACTTTTGTCATCGACTATCGCCATCGGCACTCTCCACTGTCTGTGACACGGCAACTGTCTTTCTGATTCCATCCTCATTATAAATTGAGTCTGTCGCATCTGGAGCTCCAGCGAAAGAGATGAGATGGCTTTGGTCATTCTGGTCGCCGAAGTTGGGCGTCTTGCCAAAGCGACCCGCGGATTGAGAAAGGTTGCCGGACTTGCCATCACCCAGTGGAATACCGGAGCCCTGGTTGTAGTACCTTTGTGACGAGTACTCTTTCTTATAGTGCGCAATGAGGACGTTGAGAACAGGGAGACAGGCGCAGATTAATCCAACGCCACCCTCGGCATTGCTAGTGATGGTGAGAAGGATGTTCAAACCGCGCAGGAGAGGAGGAGGTGTCACTACTTACCCAGACATAATGACACATATGAACAGGATACTCGCATCCGGGGAGGTTCCGTCCTTCAAGACCAATATCAACCGATAGACACTAAACCCAGTCGCCAGACCTCCAGCACTGAGAAGTCCAATGACGCGAAGCTTCCGACTGCGCGACATTTGGAGCGACCATGTCAAGGGCAGTGGTAGGACGAGGATGATGAGATCGCTCACGACACTGATGACGGAGTCGGCGATCAGAGCAGCCGTTTGATCCAGGCATGAACCCTCCCCGTTTGGAAGCTCTCCCAGCCAGTATAGAGGAATCGGGTAACACATCCGAATCTTGACGATGAGGGCGATGATGTAGTAGGTGCAGAGACAGCCGAGGAGGACGTAGATGAACAAAACCTTATTGCGGTATGGAGCGAAGATGCGAGTGAGGATGGCGAGGAGGGCAATCTTCACGAAGAGGGCCATTGGGCAGTAGAGAATGGTGGCGATGTAGCAGAACTTCCTGTATTGGATTTGGGTCTCGTGGCTCAACTCGTCGAAGTGGTAACCTCCGCCATTTTTGCTGACTGGGAGGGATTAGCGACAAGCCTCGCATGATCCCGGGACATGACTCCTCAAACACTTACGGACGATACCAATCGCGCAATATCCCATGAACAACCCCTGTCGGAGACTATGAATTAGCAAGTTCCTCATGGTCAGTCAGCCAATGCAAGTCATACCCAAGCCAGAGCGCATGCATCTAAGATTGTACAGTCCATTAGCCAAAGCACCCGGCACGAGATCCTGGAACGCGCAACTCACAATCCTCCACGCCAAGGCCTTGCCGGAATCGCCATCGAGTATAGAAGCGCAAGGCCACAAAGATCGAAATGATCGGAATGCATAGAATTTGGGTCACCAGATTGAGTGTGTGATACACATCGTGCGGTTGACTTGTGCTCATCTTGACGACGATGTCAACGTCAACGTCAAACCCTCAACGCGTGCAAGACCAGAAGAATATCCCATCGGAGAGGACGTTGGACACCTAAATGAATAATATGACGGCGGTCGGACCCCGGCGATCCCACACGATGCCACGGATCCTAGTAAGAGTCCGCGACCACGAGAAATGCAAATCTGCGGCGAATAGTGTCGACGTCGTAGTGGAGAAGGAACACTATTGACCAAACACTCAATAGTCCAGATCTCCCGGTGGCGTTCCGGCCCCCAGTCTTTTCACCTTTTACCCGTCGATGATTGCTGGATCAAGCGATAGACTTTGGCGGTGCTCGGAAGTCGGAGTCTACAGAGTCTATTACGCGATGGCCCACGACAAGAACATGGTTCTCGCGTTCAACCGGGAAATGACGAATGGGGGCAGCTCGAAAGTCTGGATCCGGAGACGGGAGACACGGTACATTGGGGAGTGATCCTTCAAGGGCCTCGAGTTTGATGGCGCTCGTTCGACAATACCTTTTACTACATGCCGATCTATCGATTGTTCGGTCTTGGTTGAGGCCACACGAGCTTGACTCCGTAGTTCCGCCGAGGTCTATTGTTATTGTTAAAGCGCTGCCTGAAGCGCAATTGGTTGACTAATTTCACGGACTTCTCAGCCTACGGAACCCCACTGTATCCAACGACTCCACTATCAACGACTCCACTCCACCCTATCTGGACAAGGGAGGTGGATTACGGTCGTATTGTTCCACCTTATAGGGTGGCCGCGGAAGACGGAAGACAGGGCGATTACCGCGCCGGGGCAGCACCGTCGTTTGATCAAGCGGCCCAAGTGGACTCTCCTCCCAAGCCCCCTAACTCCTCTTAGCCGAACTGACGGGGCTGACAGCGTGTCCCGAGCCTTGGATCACCCTGGCGAAAATGGCAAAAAGGGGGGCCCTGCGGCCTTCTATTGTTTTTCTTCGTATACCAACTATACTTCTCCCGTTTCGTCTCGATTGCTGTCACTACTCCTCCACTTAAGCATAGCCCCAGACCGGACACTTAGAAAGCCACCGCGATGACTATCCACAGTCTCAGCCGCGAGGACTCGGCTCTATTCCAGCCCCTGAAAATCGCCAATGGAAACATCACCCTTCGCCACCGAATCATCCATGCGCCTTTGACCCGTAACCGCGGAGTCCCGGAAAACCCTATCAGTACTGCCGAGAATCCTAATCGCATTTGGATTCCGGGCGATCTGGTGATCAACTACTACTCTCAGCGTGCCAGTGAGGGTGGCTTGATCATCTCGGAGGGTATTCCTCCTTCTCTCGAGGTAAATAGTCGCAAAACTTGTGTATCTCATGTTTTACACGAGTCTCCATCCCATATCAACCTTCCTCCCCTGATTGTTTCAGATTCAGGGGTTCCGCCTCGTCTATCTCGGTTCCAGTATCTAAAGTTTTTTTTGATGTGATGATTACAGAGCAATGGAATGCCCGGCGTGCCCGGTATTTTCACTCAAGAGCAAGCCAGTGGCTGGAAGAAGGTTGTTGAGGCTGTCCACGCGAAAGGGGGCTTCATCTATTGTCAGCTCTGGCACGCCGGCCGTGCGACCATCCCCCAGATGACTGGTTCCCCTCCTGTGTGCCCATCAGCCAGCGTGTGGGACTCACCCACGGAGTGCTATTCGCATCCTCCCGTGGGCTCCACCGAGCAGGTGCCATACGCGAATCACCCGCCAATCGAGCTAACCGTGGCGCATATCAAGCGAACGATCCAGGACTATTGTGCCGCGGCAAAGACCGCGATGGAAATTGGCTTCGATGGTGTGGAGATCCACGGGGGCAATGGCTATCTTCCCGAGCAATTCCTTAGCTCCAACGTTAACAAGCGCACTGACGAGTATGGGGGTACTCCTGAGAAGCGCTGCCAGTTTGTCTTCGAGCTGATGGATGAAGTTGCGAAGACGATTGGCGAGGAGAATCTTGCGATTCGTCTCTCGCCATTTGGCCTGTTCAACCAGGCTCGTGGTGAGCAGCGGGTCGAGACCTGGACGTATCTCTGCGAAGGCTTAAAGCGGGCCCACCCGAACCTTTCATATGTTAGCTTCATTGAGCCGGTAAGGTTTTTATCTTTCGTGGCGATTGCTAGCGAGTGCTAACAGAGCTAGCGCTATGAACAAATTTTCAGCTACGAGGAGAAAGATTCTTTCCTCAAGAGCTGGGGCTTGCTCGATGTCTCCCTCGACAGGTTCCGAGAAATTTTTGGCTCAACCCCCTTCTTCTCTGCTGGCGGCTGGGACGACAAGAACTCTTGGGGCGTGATCGAGTCTGGCAAATACGATGCCCTTCTGTATGGTCGATACTTTATCAGCAATCCTGATCTGGTGGACAGACTGAAGAAGGGTCTCCCCCTGGCCCCGTACGATCGTACCCGGTTCTACGGGCCCTTCGAGGACAACGCATTCCACTACATTGATTACCCTACTGCGGATAAATAATGATACGATAGACTCAGACATGACCTGATGATAGATAGATGTGCTGCATTGAATAAAAATTTTTGATTTATGAACCTCCATATTTCCTGGCGAACTAGCCAACCAACAGCTTCTGCCATTTGAAACCATAGGCTTCTTGAACATCACTGGTGTGCCTCAGATCTTGCCAATTTAGGTTCCGAAGTAGACGGGCTCGGAACTCCCACTTAGGTCACTTGGGCTTATGGAAATTGCATAATAATCTGAAGGACCATCAGGGAGTATGGCATCATGTGATAGTGTTCAGTCGTCGGGTTTCAGAAAGGCCGAGGCAGACAAAGATTATGCGGTGCGAGGATGGCATGGCTGAAACCTTTGCCCATCGAATAACCAGGGAAATTTCTGTACTCTGAGTCAGGAGACCATAGCTGCAAAGCTTTCAGGATGTGGGCCCCGCTACAATTGCTGAAAATCCACGGGCACCAATTAGCCATCCTCATCGTCTCAATCTATGGCAAAGGTGACTCTAGTCACAATACTGCCGATTTCTGGGTTTGGATCAATAGGGCGGAGGGTGTTTCAGTCGCCAACTTCCACAACACAGCCTTTGGCCCGGACAACTCCAAATACGAATTATAAAATCGCCCGGTCAATATCATTGTGGAGGATCTGAAGAATGTTGGAGCCGAAGCTTTCATGCCCACCGATATAGCGAACGGCGCAGAAGGTGCCACTGAAGAAAGAAGGTTTAATGGCGTAGAAAGAGAATCTGTTCGCTTGCCTCGGGGGAAAAGTCGGCTTTCGATAAAGTTGGAGCTAAATAAATCCCACGCCTAATGGTCGACGAGAATAAGGTTTTGGAGCCGATTTAATTGTGTGATATCTACCTTCTCGGGAAAACTATTACGACTCGTCGGCCACAGGCGACCCGTCTCCACAAAGAAAAGTGCCGCTCGTCTCCTCAGCCTCTTCGTATCGCTCGGCTAGCAGCAAGTAACAAGACCCATCAGTCTCTTCCCCATCGCCTCAGTTGAGAGGCTTATGTGAGCATCCTCCAGCAAGACAGAAACTGCTCTGTCTAAGGCCTGTAGGTATCTATAGCATTTTTTTCAAGGTCTGGTAAAAGGTGACGTGGACCGAGTTGGAATTCTCGCCCGTTTGATGTTGATTCTCATAGCATTGCTATCTTAAGACTTTACGTACGCTGAGGCGGAGATCTACAGATCAGTCCTAGAAGCGGCAGTTATCTTCCTGGAACAACTTAATTCTTTGTATACTGAACAGTGAACACAGCACAAGTCAGCCGGGGGAATATTCCCTTTGTGAAGATCTGACAATATGTAAGTGGTTTCAATGTAGGTGCCCTTTGACTCTATTCCACCCGACAACGGCACCTATCCCTCGCTCGAAGGTGCTTCGCCCTTTGCCAGCCATTTCTGGAACTTGTACAGGGCTTGATAACGATGGGATAATTTGTTCTGCTTGGTTTCAGTCATCAAGATACGTTGCACTTTCCAAAAAGAATTTTACCTTCCTATCATGGGCCATCTCCGCGAGAGTTTCCCCTTCATGCTCAAAAATTGGTTCCCATCCTATCTACGGGTGAGCGTCTTTGTCCACGGGAATCAGCATTGCTCTAATGGCACGTACCGAACACGGGCGGTCCTCTTGCAGGAACAATCTTGCCCTGAAAAGACAGTCAGCGTCCTATTCCATTTTGAGCCACCGACATATTGAGTCCATACTTGAAGCCTGCCTTGAAAGATCAAGGGCTCACAAGCTGGCCCTGAAGAAAAAGCAAAAGTGCAGACCGCATCGGCTCTTTTGTCATCAAACGAGAACAAAAGCTTATTCAAACCGTCATTTCCAAGTTTTTCGAGGAAGTATTTACTAATAATTAGATTCGAGAAATGAGCATGGGTCTCAACAACATGACAGAAGGTGCGACACGCCATACATATATGGCCCTGGAAGTTTGTTCATCGCATGAAATTCCAATGCCGAATCCTCCACTAATACTGGCCCATCAACCTGACACACATTACAGAATGGTCAGTTTAGCTCGAACAAACTCAATCTGGTAGCAGGCTGATCACAATTTTAGCGGCGCGTCGGCACTTATCCCGTGCAATGTCCTCCAGCGACCCCTGGATCTCTGGAATGTCTAATGCGAGGGTCCGAATAGGAATCGAATCGCCTAAAATTGCATTGACTTCGATGACCTTATTTGGGTTACCTGTGACAAACGTGCATTGTTTCATGATGTGCGTCGTTTGAACTGTGAGGATTGTTTGAAACAGTGAACAGTCAATTCTTGTTTGATCAATGGGAGAGCGCTATACCTAATTTGGAATAGCATTATTCTCATCTTCCCCCAGGGCTACAGCAGGTCTAAGTCAAAAGTTATTTCGGGGAAAGTCCATCTACATCAGTATCCTTAGTCTCTATTTTCCAGTCTCAGCAGCGAGTGAGAAACAGTTTAATATATAGGATATAGAGAGGAGAAAGTTGTTGTTCCAGGCTGTGAGAGTAAACTGAACAACAGAGTTAGAAGACTACATATCTATAGCATTTAGGTACCTCTTCACATTGCAGCCGATGACGAATGCACGCTAAACCCACACCTCAATCCAAGTCGTGCAGGAGGTAACTCCACTAGCCTTGACTCGAAGGAAGAAGCGAGGAGCATCAATAAACTACTAGGATTCATTCTTCAACTCTCCACAAAACGAAACCCTCGGTCAGACCACTAGACCTTGTGTTTTCCCAGTCTGATTCGTCTTCAAGGCCCTTAGAGCTGCAGAGCAAGATTTGAAAGAAAAGAGAGATTATATTTCCATAGCAAGATCGACGTCATGAATGTTCTAATGATAAATGATAAAGATTGATTCACCACGGAAATCCGTTATGAGAGGCGTTTGAATTTTCATAACTAGACTACGAAGTGGACTCGAGCCGATTTTGTTCGATTCCACCACCCCTCGGTATTCAAATCAAATGGTCTCTCTGAAATGTCCAGTCCACCCGTTGACTCGTGAGCAGAACGTGCAGAAATCAGACGGCCATGGCCAGGAGTCTCAGACATGGCAACAATAACAACATTGCTCAACCGTGCAGACTCAAGCATCTAGATATTGCTGTGATCACGTCTGTCTTTGAAGCTTCAGATGCAACTCGTCCGGCAACAGAACAGTCATCAACCTGATGGTAAGCAAATCACGAGCAATCAGTCAAATCTATGCACAGCGTCTTTCGAAAATCTGGGTGTCGAAACCATCCTCTCAATTCACGGCTCTTGCGCCATACTTGGGAAATCGGAGGACTTCTCCTGTACTTGCGGCTTGGAGAGGGTTTCGTTGCCTGGTCCTATTCTGCCATGGGAAGCTGACGGTGCTCTGGCGAATGATTTTTAAATTGTCAATACGCGCGATCGTGAGGTGAATTCTCAATTTCACAGCAAGATATTCTCAGTTGTGGAGACAGGATCTGCTGAAATGATTGGGAGCCTTTTTGGATGGTCCTAGTCTAGAATTTGAACGTGGTGGGTATGGTGTTGATGGGGAAGCCCCTGGGCACAAAGCTGGAGTACGTGTTTGACAGAATATGGGGGCCTGCCCGTGAAGCTGTGACTCATGATGCTGTGGTGCTGTGATGCCGGTCATGAATCAGAGGGTTAATATGATTCTCTACCCCGAAAGTCCTATCCGACCTCCGACACCGATCGCTGATCCTAGAGGGCTATGAGTGGCTGACAGGCAAGCTTGCCGGGTAACCGTCGGTTAAGTAAGGCTCGCTAGTTATTTTCGGCATGTCGAAGTCCTCCCCGCAGCGGCGATTGGAGAATTAATACCATCTCGACAACAATTAGCTCGGATAATTTGTGACTTGAAAATTCATCGTGGATCAAAAACTGTGAGACATCTCTGCGTGAGTCACCCCCAATTAATCCGACTCTCGACTTTCCGTGTTTACCTCGTAACGGTATTTCCAACTCCACGGTCTTGATCTCACACGTCACCGACGATGACTCAAGAGCGACCGCGAGGACTTGCGCTATAGTCGGTGGTAGTTTGAGCTAACTTCTTCTTGAATGAGATAGTTCTTTGCTGAGTTCATTTCAATTCATTCTCCATACTCATCATGTCGGGCAAAGAGATGGAATACACGCGGTATTGCCCCGCCATCAAACGAACATTCGATCTCTGAAAGAATGCTGACAAGTATCATGTCCCAGACTTGGCAAATCAGGCCTCAAAATCTCCAAGATTATCTTGGGTACCATGGGCTTTGGTAGCAAGGATTGGCAGGATTGGGTTCTGGACGAAGAGGAGTCATTGAAGGTCATTGAACATGCCTATAAGCGGGGCATCAATACCTGGGATACGGTAAGTAGATGATTCACCCAAATCGAAGGGAAGGAGATCCTCACATGAGAATAGGCGGATGTCTATTCCCACGGTCGCTCGGAAGAGGTTGTTGGCAAGGCCCTGAAGAAACTCGACATTCCCCGCAACCGTGTGGTGATCATGACCAAATGCTTCTACGGCGTTGACGACGAGGGGAAATTCCCACCCATCTGGCAATCCGCGCGCAACGAGGGTGAATATATCAACCGTGTCGGTCTGTCTCGCAAGCACATCTTCGATGCCGTTGATGCTAGCGTCCAGCGTCTGGGCACGTATATCGATGTGCTCCAGATTCACCGTTTGGACCGCGACACTCCCCGCGAGGAAATCATGAAGGCTTTGAACGATGTTGTCGAGAGTGGTAAAGTGCGCTATATTGGTGCTAGCTCGGTAAGCCATACGAAATGTCGCTCCATTTATCTGAATCGATGTTGATGGATATTTACATGTAGATGGCGGCTTGGGAGTTCCAAACTCTGCAGAACATCGCCGCCCGCAATGGCTGGCACCAGTTCATCAGCATGCAGAATTACCACAACCTGATTGCCCGTGAAGAGGAGCGTGAGATGATCCCATACTGTCTCGATAGCGGCGTCGGGCTTATCCCCTGGTCACCTATCGCCCGCGGTGTGCTGGCCCGACCCTGGGGCTCGCGCTCCACTGTGCGCGAGAATACCGACGGAACCCTGAAGGCACTGATTCGTAGTCGTGAAACGGAGGCGGACAAAGCCATTGTGGATCGTGTGGAGGAGCTGGCGGGCAAGAAGGGGGTGAGCATGGCGCAGATTGCTCTGGCCTGGTCCCTGTCTCACCAGAATGAGTGCCCTATCGTAGGTCTGCACAGCGCTGCACGTGTTGACGAGGCCGTTGCCAGTCTAAGGATCCAGTTGAGTCCCGAGGAGATCCAGTATTTGGAAGAGCCGTATGTTCCCAAGACGATTGCTGCGGTGGAGCGGTGAATGATCCAAAGTGGCGTGGTGTACGAAGAGTCGGCTAGTTTCAATTGAAATTTCCGTACGAGGCGATCAACCTATAGAGACTAAATCTATTCTTCCTCCGAAAAACGTAAGAATTTTGAGTCTGGTTACCGAAGGCGAACAGCCAAGGGTTCAACATACCTGGCCAGACGCATTGTTTAGCCACATTCACTTCAGCTTGGCCGGCCACCATATCTCAACAAAGCCTCTTCTATCCGATTTTTAGGAGTCGCCGCATCTCGCGGGGACTGAGAGCCGACATTTTGTCCGATTCATTGCAGATCCAGCTAACCGTAAAACGTTAAAGGTATCAGGTGAGTAACTCCCGTGCTTCGTACAATGAGGGGGACGTGACGGTGGTGCAGCGATAGCGAACACCAAACACAAACTCGCATCATACGGTCAAATCGTGCATTCAGCCGGCGAATGGGCCTCTTGAAGAAGAATAGAAAGGATGAGGGGGCTGGATTCACGCATGCAGCCTCGGCAAATAAGGTCAAATTAAAGACGCCACAGGAAGTCTGCAGACCCTTGTACCGTTTCCGCTCGATTAGATCCCTGCTACTTTGATCGTCTCTGGAGAACCCATCCGCAGTTCTATCTTGTTGAGTGGGTTCTCATTTGATCAGATGATCTCCTCGAGATCTTTGCTCTCTTGTCGTTTATCTTAATGTTCAACTTGCCAGCAGTTCCCACCAAGTATGCCTCCTGGCCAAAGTGCTTCTAATACTGACACTCATAGACTCAAATTGCAGCTCTTTCGGGACAATGCCAATTTCATCGACACCCTTGGGCCTGTTGGGTCGAGCCTAGATATGATAAGCCCTGAGCTAAAGGGTCATCAAACTCGTTTTTTTGACTTCCTTGGCGGATGCTGGTTTGTACATCGTATCGTCCGGGCTTGTACAAAGGAACTACGCACCGCACAGGTCAGATTGTGTTCAGCTGACCTCTGCTGGTTGTTGACGATGATTCACTCTCTTGCTATACTTTTCTACCGAAGGACAGTGCGGTTGTCTCTCACAATATGTCTATAGATTATTTTTTGGTGCTCATCCAGCTCCTTGACCTTGACTCAGTTCCTATCGAGGATAATTCCATGGCAAGATTTTGACGGCATTCTAGTGCTTAGTCGGAATTCAAAGCCTACTATGCCGTGTATCGCTGTCTTCAAACAGCTGCCATCACTTCGCACGGCTCTTCCTTTCGAGCTGGGTTCTCATCTCACATCATTTCTCCAGTTCATCATGCGTCCCACTATCGTGATCCACGGTCTCATGGTTTCGGCCTCAGTTCATGCCGTCAAGCCTGACGCTATCTACAACGGAGGTTTTAACACCACCAACACCATCGCCCTCCGAATTGGCAATGGCGGTGCCGGCCAAAGCGGACTGATCGAGGGTATACCGTCACACCAGCGCTCAAACAAGTCGCATCCCCCGTTCTAACATTCCCCTATCTAGTCCTCGCCAACACCTTCATTCAAAGCAGCGTTGGAAACGGCTCCGATCCCTTCGAAATCGCCTGGTACAAATCCGACACCACACAGTCAATCAAGTACCTCAAAGACAACGTCGTCGACATCGGCATCACCTACACCCCGGCAGCAGAACAAATCGCCATCAAAAGCGGCATCGCCAAGTCGCCCGCGTGGTACACCTTGCGCGACCACTTCCTCCTCGTCGGTCCCCCTTCCAACCCAGCGAATCTCTCGGACACACAACCTATCCAAACACTTTTCTCAAAGCTATACACGACCGCTGAAGCAGGGAATACGGATCCCCCCGTGCGCTTCCTATCTCGCTACGACAAATCCGCCACGAATATAAAGGAATCCCAGCTGTGGATTGAAATCGGTCAAGTCCCCTGGGCCACTGCGTACTCGACCTGGTACCACCAGTACATTGCGTATCCAATTCAGGCATTGACGGCTGCGATTTTGCTGGATGAGTATACGATTACTGATCGCGGGACGTATTTGTCTCTTCCGACGGCACTGCAGAATAAGACTGTAATTTATAAAGCTGGTACGGATGATGCGTTGGATCCATTGCTTAACCCGGCTCATATGTTGATCGCGGTGGGTGCGGAGAATGAGGAGATGGCGGAGAGGTTTGCGCGGTGGGCTGTCAGTAATGAGGGACAAGAGGTCATCACGGATTTTAAGAAGAATGGGCAGCAGTTGTATACTGCTGCACCGGCTAGGAAGGTTGCCCAATTTTGATGGCGGCATAGGGGTGTCCGATTGCTCTTGGAACCAAGGGGGTGTTGATTGGTAGTGGTTTGGCTCTGAATGGGTTGGTAGATCCTGTCAGTTTTACTACCAAGAAAAGCTGGAAACTTTCATCCTCACGTGCATCATTCCCGAGTTTTACTGGTACGAGTGGTTAACTAGAAACCATGGAGAAATGTTGTATAGAGAAGGTAACGTTTTGGTTCGGGATTTGATAGCATACAGACGCAGAACGCCGTAAGTACAAGGACTCAGGTCAAGCTGTGTACCTAACTCCACGGAGATACAACTAGAACACCTATGCGGTAGGCCAGCGTGCCTCTTGTACACCATGATGCTTAGATCAAAGTGACAATGCGGACTATGGTCCGATGAAATCATTCATAGAATAAGGAAAAGAGATGTGATGTGTCAGGAATGTCAAAAGTCTACTTTTGACAGTGAAGAGAAACAGACAAGGCTTCGTACCAGACGAGATGCAATGCCGTGAGGAAGAAGAAAAAAACGCCCAGCCCAAATGCAAGTCAAAATACGGAAAAATGCTGGTATGAGATACACAGAGACTGTCGCTGGAAATGCAGAGTCGTATACATGCGTGGAGGTTCAATGTTTTCGGTGAAACATGGTGAAGAGAGCGCTGAGTCGATGTCGACGTCTGCTCTTGCTAGCTTCCGAGTCCTTGCAGGAGGGCACGTCAGATGCCCCGTCCAGAGGGAACACTGGGCCAGCATCGGGTTGGACCGTCAATTTGGGGATTTCGGAATCCAGGTTGGCTTTGGGTTTGGTATCGACCCGGTCCGGGCGTTGGGGTGAGCTCTCGGGTTCGATAGAAATCTGACGCAAAGATGAGGGCCGCGAGACCACAATGTCACGTCCATTCTCGCCAGTGGCGGTGAACATACTGTGGCGGTTGCGGCGACTGCTGGCCGCGGAGGCGCTCCGTCGTTTGGTGCGATCCATAAACGCGGCTCCAGTTGAATTGGATCGTTTTGACAGGCTTCCAGTCAATTTACCTCCTTCGGGGAGTCCGGTCGTGCTAGCGCGCTTCATACTAGAGATTGACATGCAGCGCTTGCCAGATGAGAGGTCCTTCACTGGGCCGAGCTCGTCGCGATCAAACGCACTCTCTTTCTCAATTCTGGTGGTGGTGGGCGAGCTATATTTTGCCGACGCGGTTGGGGATACGAGACCCTTGCCATTGAGTACAGCAATAGGGTCTGCATAGTTGAAGTTGTGCGACCAACCCTCCCGGAAGGCCACCCAGATCGCTGTCACGATGATCAACGTCCGTAGCTCATCGTCGAGGATGACCACATCGTTCGTATCCACGGACACTTCATTATCTGACATGTCGCTGACTACGGACATGCCCGAGCTCGGGGTCGCGGGTCCGGTATTTGATCGACCAACCGCGGCGGAATACTCATTGTTCACCTCCAATTGATTCTTAGTCATGGATGCGATTACTGGGTGACGACGAGTCTTGGGATCGATGACGCTGAATGTGAACCGTTTCGTCTCCTCCCCTGTTGGTGCTCCTGGAGGCGTCGGTCCTCGACGATTCCTCCCTCGCAGCGCCCATCGCATGACTCGAACCCCATAATCCGTATGGGCAACAAACTCATACGACCCACTTGGAAGAGGGGTTGCCTCCCACACCGGCCCAAAGTTCAAACAAATCTCAGCCATCCCTTTTGACCGTGCCTCCTCTTGGAGCATCTGGCAGACGGTAGCGACCACTTCACGCTGATCTTCGTCCTCGTCTTCAGAGTGAACGTGCTTCTCAGGAGTTGCTGTTCCTGTTCGCTCATACAGCTCGCTCATCACTACGATAATATCGTCGGGAGAAAGACCATTCTTTCGCCGAAACAGCGCCGGAAACTTTCGAGCTAATCGCGGCATAAACATGGTCGAAGGGAGAACGTCTATAACCGGCAGAGGTCTGGGGGTCTGCGAAACTTGCTGTACCTGCAGCAGGAGCTTCGGCCGGAGCCGCAGCCGCTTGTGCCGGGCATGCGATGCGGGATGTGCGAACTGGTATGAGGTTTTAGACCGCGATGACTTCTTCATGGCGTATGCTCGATTGGCTCGAGATTGTGCGAGCGCGGAGGTGTCAGACGACGCGATGGTGGAAGACTCACCCTCCGCGGGCGTCGATAGGATTGGACTCATGGCCACGGCGGAGATTGATCCAGCGGGCACCGCAGGACCGGACTGCAATGAGCAGCTACAGAGCGACGCCAGCAATGGTAGTACTGGCACGGCGAACGCAGGCACGTAAGAGAGGGCAGCTGTTGGGGGAGGAGACTCTGGCTGGGTCGAGGGTTCGGTTGTATGAGCTGCTGCGGCATCCGCTGCGAGGCCAAGATTTAGCAGCATTCTTGGACTCTAGCGGAGCCACATTGGTCTCGTATCAACAAACCCGCGACCAGTGACGACGGGAGGGGCGGGAGGATTGATAATGTGCCCGGAGAAACCCACGTACGCATCCAAGAACTGCCTACGCGTTCGTTGCGGGGAAGCCAGCCGCAAGGACAGCTTTAGGCTTGAGTGGGGTGGGGTTGGGGGGGGGGCGGCGGCAAGAGGTCGGAGACGAGCTGAAGCGATCGAAATTTGAGCTCCTGGATCAAGTGAAGGAATCAAAACAGAGCGGTACCACAGACTGTGCGCTGATTGTATACAGTCGGATGGGTCTTAGCGTCAGATTTCCCGGGGACAGGCCAACCTGCAAGGGGGTGGAAGGAGTGTGGGAAACGAGAGGGAAGAGAGTTGATGTGTGGAATCAGAAGAATCAGAGGAAGAAGGAGAAGAAGAGGAAGCTAATTTGCTTCGCTTTGATGCTTTCAAGGACCATCAGGATGACTTCAGCTCCGGAATGACGGGAGGCTCATCCACGAAAATGGGCGGTCAGGTCAGCCTTATACTCTATACCAGCTGCACTTGTACTACTCTCATCAGCCTCTACTCTTCAACCCTTCTCAGGACGCCCCGAAACAGAAAAAATCTCCACTTGATCCTCCAGTCGGTGGTCGTGAATTGTGCGAGTCTCCACTCTGCGCGCGGGAACCTCTGACCCCGACAAGATCGGCCCTTGGGACCTCCGGCGCATCCGAGCGGACAATCAGCGAGAGACCACGCGAGACTCCAATCATAATCATCAATCGGATTCTCTGGGGCGCCGAGGCCGAGGCTCGAAAAATTCAGTTCCTTTCATTGCTGAGTATCATGACCAGAGCCACGACGGTCAGCGGAAGGTTTGAGCGATCGATACTTGCAACTACTAGCGTCGGTAGCTGTGCTCGCCAAGCCGCACCAGAGGGCGACTACGGGCGACCACTTTTTCACCATGACGTCCCAGTCTTCCATCGTGGCGCGAATGGCCATTTCTTACGGGTCTCAAGTGCTGGTGCCTTTCAGCCACGAAGGCAGGGTTGCCAGGTTTCTTCTGTCTGTACCTGAACTAGTCTACAGAGTCTTCCCTGGCCAGATGTACCTTTGCGAACATCATGATCGCTCGCAACTGTTCTGTACTTCGTATATATTACGAAATGGCCTGCTCGCACTGGCAGATTGAGGGGCCCGGGACCCGCTTGACACCACACAACCAGGTGGGGGACGATTAAGCATGACCAGCAAACTTTTTTCTTTTCTCCCCTTCATCTGCTGCTTACTCCTTCAGACCTGGGCCAATTCTGTCCATCGGCCTTGAGGAGTGGATACGATCCGTTCAGGATGAGTGAACACACCAGAGTCTCCGCCGTGTGCCAACCACGTAATCGCGGCCAAGAGTCCAAAGCGCGCCGAAGGACGGAAGGAAGCTTACCCTAAGCCTCGGCGCAATGCAAATGCCAAAGAGACCGAACGCCCGCTCACCGCGGGAATCGGGTAGACTGATACGCCGCTCCTACGCCCCATCATTTATTGACAAGAACTCTAATCTGGTCGAGGTTCTTTTTCATTCATCGCGCCCGGCGCCTCGGCGCCAATGTACAGACGTAGAAGATGAGGGTGGCCCCCCAATACGAAGTGTGTATACGAAGCCCAGGGGACTATGGAGTATTGATTGATGATCCTTCGGACCTATGCTGACAGCCCGGCACACGAGAGCATGCCGGCACACGAGAGCATGAATTCTCTCAGCTTTTGGCGGATGATGAGCGGAGAGTGTTTTGTCTGCTTACTATGAACTCCGTCGGTGTAGAGTCTACTCAGTCTAGAGTGGACTGACGCACGGGAGCAGGAGCTCAATAGGGCTGAGTGGAAATCATGGAACCAAGGTTGACCGCTTATACCTCGGAATCCCGAGTGGATTTGGATCGTTCCGGAAGACTCTGAAAATTATTGCCTCAGGTGGACGAGCACTGAATCATAGTCAACATAACGGACTAGTCCGAAATCGCCCAGTCGGCTGTGGGCCTTCCAAACGGCTCCGTCATCACATATTGCCAGTATATTCTGGAGGAGGACTTTTTGTCTTGCCAGTGGGAGCACCTATGGTTTCGCGGGAATGTGTACTCCGTACCGGGCCCGAGGAAGGGAACCCAATCTTCCCGCGGTACCAAGCAACCATGAGATGGAGGTCAAGTCTAGCCTTTGTGGGCTCACTGGACGTCAAATTAACCAGCCGCGGTTCTTGAGACTGAGCTGTTGGTTTGTTTTTTTCACCTCAAGTTTCAAGGCTTGATCGGATCGCCTGATGATGGATCTAGACGTGCACCCTGCACCAGGATTGACGGGTCGATCATTAATGATTTCCCCATTCCGATCACTAGTAGGACACTGGACTTCGGACCCTGATCGCTCATCAAAGTCTCTCGAATCCCCGAGAGCGGCTAGATTAATCATCAATCATATCAGTCATCTCTTTCCACTGCCAATCGATCTATTAGAGTATTTTTCTAAATCGCGCGTCGGCGATCATCAGTAATCCACACAGACCTGACGGGTGGTCGGTCGTTTTCCGTCCCGCCGTCTCCGCTGACTAATTATGCAGATAATTATGCCCTCTCTGATATCGTTGTGCACTCCGACGGGATCCCGTCCACAGCGTTCACCTTAAACCGTGTCAACATCAGTGAGCAGGACATGTACTCCGTACATAGTCCCGACTGTTTTGATTGACCATTAACAATTGCCCTACATCCCGCAGCTGATTTGGCCCACTCATTTCCGACCCGCCCAGCCCAGGCCGTGTCCACTGGATTTGCCCGACGTCACGCTTCACTGCCCGGAAGTCTCAGTGAAATGGATGCAACGGGCGTCAAGCCCATCTCGGCGAAGCTTCTCCGACTGGACAATCCAATCGGCAGCTTAACCCTCGCTTTCCTGCTTTGGAAAGCACTGCTCTTCACCGTAATCATATTCTGTCCGGGCCCTGGATATGACACCTCCACGACCTTGATTTCGCGTGAGGGGGCAAGCCTGGTCAGTGGGTGGACAGATTCTCTCCCACGGTCATTAAAGTTTGTCCGATGGGACTCGATCTACTTTCTGCATATTGTGGAGAAGGGATATGTTTTTGAGCAAGAGTGGGCTTTCAGTTATCCTCGAATTTTGAGCTTCATTGTGGCTGGTACGACTTGACTGCGTTGGACAAATTTTGATGATCTATTGGCTCACATCTTACTCCATACAGGTATTCGCAGGTCTGGAGGGGTGGACAGTTCAGTTAACATTGCCTTGGTAGGCGTAATACTGTCTCATTTTTGCCATTATTACTCTGTGCTCGCGCTATACAGCTTGTCTGCCAACATCTTCGGGAGCGAGACATCCACCCAGAGGCTCATATGTTTCTTGTCGGCCGCTCTGCACATTATCTCCCCGGCCGGTGCCTTCCTGTCGGCGCCGTACGGGGAACCTCTTTTTGCCCTCCTGAATATCTCTGGATACTACCTGTACACGTCTTCTCTCATTGCGGAGCATAATGGCACCGTATTACTTCGAGACCTGCAAGTGCTGACCTCTGCGGTGCTGTTTGCTGTCGCAACGGTAGTTCGAAGCAATGGTATCCTGAGCGGGTTCTTGTTCGCCTATGATGCTGCTATCCTGGCGTGGGCAACCTTGACACAAGGCCTCAGCGCGCGCAGATTCCGTCGGCTGGTCGTTATCATCATTGGCGGCTGTATCGTCGGAACAAGTATGGTTGTGCCGCAGATCCTGGCCTATCGTGAATACTGCATGGGCGGAGGAGATTTGCGACCTTGGTGCAGCTGGACTGTACCTAGCATTTACAATTGGGTCCAGAGCTTCTATTGGTAAATAACCATTTCCTTTCCACTTGTCTTCGGTCCGGCCTTTTCTAACCTACTGGCAGGAATGTGGGCTTCCTTCGGTATTGGACCGTCTCAAATATTCCTCTTTTCTTACTGGCCGCACCCATGCTGGCAATCCTCTGCAGATCATCACTTTGGGCTCTCAAGGCCCCGTCAACTCTGCGCTCCGGGTCCGGTGGCATATCCTCCTCGCAAGCGAGCCCTGGGTCCATGCTCTTTCGTCTGGCAGTGCCTCAGGGCCTCCTAGCAGTGATGGCTTTGACAAGCTACCACGTCCAAATCATCAACCGGATCTCCTCAGGTTACCCGGTTTGGTATTGGTGGCTCGTATCTACAGCTATGGGCAGCTTTCAAGATCCTCAGAAGAGCCGCCGAGGACTAGTGATTGCGGCGCAAGCAATGGTGGCCTATGCGCTTATCCAGGCGGTTCTTTTCGGTTCTTTTTTGCCTCCAGCGTGAAGGTACATGTGACAAAAGTGTTGATGATCGGGTCCAATGAATATACCAATCAAAATAGAAAGATGAAATAGAGTGGTTCGGCGTTGATTACTTGCTCGGTTCTAAGCGCGGCTGTGCCGCCGCGTACGAGGCTGTCTGCCTAACTTGTGCTTTGTAAGGCGTTCTTCCGGCGTAGCGTGCAGTGGTCACTCATATAAATCAAAGGACAGACCATGGTCATCAAAGACGGTCAGATCAAATTTGCGCTCTTTATTTTAAAAACCCCCGGTAATTCAATAGCTCAAGGTCAGTTTGAATCTATGTATTTCTTCGTCGGACTTTCCAGGTCCCTAGCCAAAGCGGCAGGACCTCCACGGAGTTACGGTGCCATTATGTCATCACACTCCGTCGAATCCAAAGAACCGAAGCTTTGAACTTTTAAACATGAGGCATTAGCCGTCTCTTATTTTTGGGCACTCAACCTCATTCCTCATCCTACAATCCATCCTTAGAGGCAAATTACTATTTGCGGCGAAACGAGGTATCGATTACTAACCGCTGGCCCCCATTTTGCTTCAGTCCAGCCCACCCCGAAGCTCCTCCGCCCGCCCCGACAGCAGCCAAGAACCTCATGCGAATCCGGCCTTGCTGTAACCCACCCCCCGGCCTCAAGATCCGTCTCCTCAGGAGCGGAATTATATACTCTACGGTCTAGGTATAGCTTTCCCTTATTTCAATACCCCTCCAAGATGTAAAAGTTTGAAATTTGTGAAACTTGTTGATTGCTGACGTATCGACTGCTTTACCTAGAGGCCCGACCTGACGTCTCATCCACAAGCAACTCCTCCCTCCTCTCATCTCTACCGCGTACCTCCCCGTCTTGCTCGTCTCGCATGCGAGTATGGACACCTCGGCCCCCAAGGCGATTCTCACATCCGATAATTTTTCCCATGCACTAGAGATCTCACGCGCCACCTCGCCCGGTGGTGAACCAGTAGCCATGAATGGCGATGGCGAGCCTAAAGCTCGGGTTCGTCCACGAACATATCCATATTTCAAATATTTGCCCTACCAGCTTGAAGATGAGACCGAGCGGGATCGCACCCTTCACGAAATCTTGAAGCAGCTGTACATCTCCGTGGAGGCGGGCGATTTCAGTCCTGGCGCTGTACACTGGACACGCGAGCTGCGAGGATGGCTGTCACTGAAGTTCGATCCAACCCGAAAGGAACGGATCAACCTAGTGAAGCTCTATTTTGAGCTTTCGCTAGCTCCAGGTATCGATCCTGGTGTTTCAGAGCGCTTCGCTAGCATGTTCATGCTCCTCACCAAGTGAGCTCAAATCCGTGGTCATGATCGGCGGCGTAGCTGGGGAATGCTAACTTTTGAGCGCAGGCGCAAGCACTACCTTCGGCCAGTGAAAGATCTCGTCCTCGACTGGAAACCACTCTACAAGGAGCTGAAGGCTTTTGTTCTTCCGACCGAGTCTGGCTTGGTCCACTCGACAAATCTCAAGCGCAATGTCAAGACGCTCACGAAAATGTGCGCCTTCTCTCAGCTATTTTTCGATCCCTGCGAATTGCCCGCCATGCTTGAGGAGTTCCTCCCTCATTACACTACCTCATTCTCCGAAGGCGCTTTCGTGGTAGCAGGATTGATCAACCTGCTGCTCCCAACATCACCCCCGCCCGCTGAAAGAGAAGACCTCCTACCACAAACGCATTTGCCGACACAGTTCCATCTATGGTCGCTAGTGGGTCGCTCTAAGACATTTGATACAACATATTTGGACTACCTATCGAGACTGGCTCGTGACTCGCTCCCCGCAGGACACATTCCATTCTCCGAGCATGGTATCTTCACAAAAGATCAATCAGCTCTTATTTTCACTGCGATTCTGCGCTTGCTGGAGATTCCTGTAGGGCAATCCACTTCGCCCTACAGTGCCTTGGTAGACATTTCCTCCGGTCTGGGCATCATGCTTGATCGCGATACGCGCAAGCACCCTGTGGCTCACCATATTGCCCGCTGGATTGTGTTGTCACTCTCTCCGGCCTGTCTAGAAGCCGAGGACTCCATTCTTAGCCAGCTAGAGGGTCTCATTCAGGCCGTGGAGACCTTCTTCCATCCTTCAAACTCTGGTAGCTGGACAAAGACCCTTTCGCAATTAGTTTACTATCTGACCGATTTCTTCGTGATGCGTTGGAACCGCGAGCAAAGTGGAGAGATGGAGATCCCAGCCGAGCGACGACTCACCGAGCCTTTGAAGCGTCGCTTCGTGTTATGTTTGCGGGATGTAATCTTTATGGGTATCTATGCCAAGAGCAGCACTGCGATGACTTTCTCCTTGTCTACCCTGCAAGGCCTGGCCTACCTCGAGCCGCATCTCATTCTCCCTGGCGCACTGCAGAGGATCTACCCATCATTGCAAGGACTGGTTGAAGTGCATCGGACGGCGTCTTCTCTTCGCGCCATGCAAGTACTTTCCAGGGTCATTACTCGCACAAAGGGATACCGCTGCCACATGACCACTCTCCTCGGTCTGGCTTTGCCCGGTATTGATGCCAACGATCTTGATAAGTCTCTTCACGCATTATCGTTCATTCAGTCGGCTTGCTACAATATCCCCATGGTTGATATGACTCGGGGAAGAGAAGATGTCAATTGCAACATGCTTGCACTGCAATGGATTACTGGAGAGATGGAACGCATGGAGGAGCAAGGAACGGATTTGCAATTGAACTACGCCACGGAGCTAGATGATGAAACGGAGGAGCTAATTCTGCGGTCATCAACTTGCGGCTTTGGCGATTTCACAATATCGTTCCTTGGCCGAGTTTTCACACTTCTTGAGAACTTGCCAGATGTTACTAGAGTGCGCAATGGATCACCTGAGGAGAACATTGTGAACACACTCCCCGCCACATTCATGCCTCTGCTGGCCTCGCTGTCTCCTGAGTACTACGATATCGCACTCTCCAAGATTGTGGACTTCGTCTCCAACCACGTTATTCACCAGGCGCGAGATGCAATGGCTTTCATTTGCAACGCCCTTTGCAAGGTCAATCCTGAGAAGGCTCTCAAGCGCTTCATCCCTGTCTTGACACAAGCCATTCGCACCGAAATTGAGGAGAACGGCGCCGGCTCTACCAGAACCACGGGCACGGATGTTCTTCCCCGTGACCGCGGCCTGGTCTGGAATGTCAGCATGCTGAGTATGTGTGTGGTTCACGTTGGCGATGCCGTCCTTGCTCATCGGCAAGAGCTATTTGACATCGCAGTCTTCATGCAGCAGAAGTGCCGAGGCATTCCAACTGTGCACATCTCAAATTTCATTCACCATCTCCTGCTCAACCTGACAGGCACTTACACTAGTGACTACTCTCTCTATGAGAAGGAAGATGTCAAGGAAGGCATTCAGCCCACTCATTGGAGTTATAAGCCCGATGTCCAGAACTTGAACATCAACTGGCATGTGCCCAAGCGTGAGGAACTGGAGTTTGCTGTTGAGGTCTTCAAGAATCAGGCCGAGTCTGCCCTGAAGCATCTCTCGGGGCTGACAAATGAGACATCCAGCATCAAGCGGGATGGAAGTGGGAAGGATTGGTCAGATGAAGTGACTAGAAACCTCGTTCTGCTTCGTCTCCTCTTGTCCGGTATATCGGTTCTGTTCAATCCCAAGGCCGCCTCGAAGTCATCTGGGGCCTCTCATTCAAACGAGGTTGAAACGGCAGACGATTCCACTGTATCGAACGGTGTCGGGGAGGAAGACCCCGAGGCAGCGCTCGACAGCTCGGATGAATCAGCGATCAAAGAGAACTTCTGCTACCCCACAGGATATCCCCTTCAGGAAGACGACATTTTGTACACGACGATTCACGAAATCCGCGAGCGTGCAGGATTTGTTCTGCATGATGTGCACAGATTTTTGAGTGACAAGCAGGAGGATGACGTACCTTGCTTTGGTGCACTGTACTCGGCCTACCGCTCCTGGTTCGTTGACGTTGGCATCGAGCGGTCCGCACACGTCCTAGACCGGGTCACGCGCCTGTTGGCTGCAGACATCCACCCATATAAGATGAGTGGAATTCGCAAGGACTATCCCCGGGCGCTGCTCGTGCGCAGGGCAAATGTCTATCATTTGCAACGCCTGCGGCACAATGCTGCTCCGCGACCTCGATCTAAACTCGACGAGATCCTGCTTTTCGACCTTGCCGAGTCTTGTGTCTCTCTCTATACGGAAACTCGTAGGAATGCTCAGAATGCGGGCGAATCCGCTCTAAAATCTGTCTGGGGCGCACGAACTCTCATCATTCCTCCTCTTCTCAGAGCATTGCAGAAGGGTGTCAAGGAGAATGATCATGCCCGCATCAAGGGGGCTCTGTTTTCTTTGCTTCTGAGCAGCGTCGCCAAGACGGTCGGACGGAACTGGAAGTACACACCAGCGCTTATCCGGACTTTCATTGATGCCAGCGCTGTCGACAAGCCCTCTGTGCAGAAAATCTGCTCTAGTGCTGTTTTCCAAATTATGGACTACGGCCGCGCTATGGAACGTATGGCCATCTTAGATCAGAAAATCATCGAAGCGATCGCTCCTAGCGATGATGTCAATGGAGAGATTGAGCAAAAGCGCAAGGTCATCAATTACAAGCGTGCTTTGATTGAGAAAAAGAAGGCTGATCTGGCCGAAGAGCTAGTGAACTTAGCCAGAGTCTCTCACTGGAAGATCGCGAGTCGCGCTGCGACGATTGTTATCACGATGGGTCTTCGTTTCGACTACATTGCAAGTGATAATTTGATCGAGCTAGTCACACTTGGCTCCATTGATGACCACCCTGGCCTAAGAGGCATGTACTCCCAGGCACTCATCGCGCTCTTCACTATGATTGATGTTCGGGCTATCTGCACCCACGAGTACAAGAATTATATTCTGGGTCATCAGCGATTCCCCTCGAAGATCAAGGTGGCTACCCGGCCTGATGAGAAGGATTGGACTCAGGAGTACTTGGCCAGCTTTGCCAAGCCTGATGCTGAATACTACGTTGATCACGACTTCCCTGGCTGGCTGGTGTGGGGCAAGACAATGCCTGCGTACAAGTCGAACATAGGCCGCGATATCGAATATGACGAGGTTGAGTGGAATGTGCGGGCCCAGATGGGCAAGTTGTTCACTCGCGAGTGGTTCTCCAAGTTCTTCATGTATCTGAAGCAAGAGCCGAGAGATCCATCTGCTGATAAGTTCCGCATGTCTTGCGCCATGATGCTACTTTACGCTTTCGAGCTCATGCTCCGAGATGGCCTTACTGCGGCCTCATTCAAGGATATCCAGGAGGAAATCCAAGCTGTATTTGAAGACGGTAGTGACAAGCATCAGCATCGTGCCACAGCAGAGATTCTAGGAGCTTTGATAAGCTCCGTGACCGACACGAGCGTGGAGAACCGCGCTCTTGTTTGGGAATACTCCTTCCCTATTGTGCGTAAGATCTTCACAGACGGTCTTACGCCCGAGAACTCTGGTTATTGGACTACGTTCCTCCACATGATCTTGCAATGCCGTGACCCTCGCCGTGCCTGGCCATTGGTTGACTGGCTTGCCAGCTTCCGCCTAGATATGACTACCAATGCTGCTTTCAAGGAAAGCTCGAAGATCAACCTGCTTCACCAGTGTATCATTGACGCTGGATGGCACTTCCAGCTCGAAAAGCCCATTGTTGAGAACTTCCTTGCTCACTTGGATCACCCTTACAAGGGAGTGCGTGAAGCAATGGGCCAGACCCTTGCCACCATCTACCGCACAAGATACCATGAGTCGTACCCTAACCTCAAGCATTTGTTGGAGGATCAAAAGGCAGCCTCGTCAGTCGGCACGTACC
This sequence comes from Penicillium sp. F50, assembly GCA_037356195.1. NCBI lineage: Eukaryota > Fungi > Ascomycota > Eurotiomycetes > Eurotiales > Aspergillaceae > Penicillium > Penicillium sp. F50. Next base: position 1,611,108 of record JAYXSA010000054.1, on the reverse strand, counting down.
CCTACCAGCCCTCTGATGATTTCTCCAAGATGCTACGTGGAGTCTTTGACCAAATTGAGCAATGGCGACAGGCCAGAACCCCTGGCCAACAGACTCCTTCGTCCTACACATCTGGTAGTAAGACGGTTTTGCTCTGGCTGGACTCCACCCTCTCCTCTCACGAATGTACTCAGCTTGTTCCCTTCTTCCCCGACGTCTTTACTGCCCAACTCCTGCACATGATGGACGTCAAGGAAGATCCCGAGCTGCAGTCACTCGCCTACCACGTTTTCCGTCATCTGCCTAACATCCCGTACCCTGCGGAGAAGAATTCCGACTTTGTCCAGTCTCTCATCCGTATTGGACAGACATCCCCCTCATGGCATCAGCGTCTGCGTGTGATGATCAACATCCAGATTATCTATTTCCGCCGACTGTTCCTATTGGATCCTGCGGACCGTGACAAGCTCTTCGAGTGCATTGCCTCCATGCTTGAAGACCCGCAGCACGAAGTCCGCGCTGGTGCATCTGCCACGCTGTCCGGCATGGTCCGTTGCTCGCCCATCTTACTGCGCGAGAAGATGGTTCATCGATTCCAGGAGCGCTTCACAAAAGTTCTTGCAGACAACCCGCTGCCAAAGAAGCCCAGCAACTTCCGCTCTGGAATCTCTTCTGCTGTTGCCTCCGGCGCAGGTACTCCCACTCCCGAGCACAACCGACTGATCATCGTGCGCCACGGCGCCGTTTTGGGTTTGGGTGCTCTGATCCAGGCTTTCCCGTACAATAGTCCCCCGCCTCGCTGGATGCCAGAGGCCTTGACTACGCTGAGTACCCGTGCTGCTAATGACCCGGGTGTTGTGGGCTCCAGCGTGAAGTCGATCATCAGCGAGTTCAAGAAAACCAGACAAGATACCTGGCACATCGATGCAAAGGTGAGTAATCTGACTATAATGAGGAATTCTCTATCGAATACTAATTTATTAATTACTAGGCCTTCACCCCGGATCAATTGGAGGACCTATCGGGTGTGCTATGGAAGAGCTATTTTGCCTAAAAGTCTGGAGCGGTCTCTAGAATACCAATTTTAGCAGACTCCCGAGGAACGTTGCACAGCACCTGTCCGTTATTGGGTGTGAATTGCGACCTTTTTGGGAACAGTCTTGGAAAGGCTATCTGACTTTCAATTTATTCGAGATCTCCTTTGAGCCTGGAGCATCTCAGCCTCGCTCTCGTGGGCTATATTATGGATGTCCTGGGTCCCTGTTTTGTGTTGCACATTGTACATACCCTCGTTATCAAAAAGAAATCAACGGCTTTTTTACTACGTATACGGCACATTTGTTCTTTATTTCTAGACTTGTAGCCTCGTAAGATTTTCGCAGGGCTATCACGGCATGTGCCAGGGTGCATACATATACCATGGAAACAACCAGCCAAAAATCCATTCTACGAGGCAGTTCTGTTATGTAATAGATACGGTAGCGCACACAACTTTAAGGGGAGGAGTGCTACGTGATGGGCCTGCCCTTTTAAGGGTTCCAGGCAGAAAGCTCACCGTCCAGGTACGGCGTAATTATATCATCACCTAGTCTTCCATCTAAACCCTAGGAAATAGTATACACCCTCAATTAATCGAGTTTTGGTCTGCCTACATGGCAATATCTTGTTTGCTGTAATCCAAAGCCAACGAAAACAACATAATGAACGTGTCTTGACGGGAGTTTCTGTAGGATTGTATAACAAGCCATAAAGCCACTCGAAGCTTCCCTTCCCGGCCACTGACCTAGAGATCATAAGTACTAATATTAGCACAGCCGTTCTAGTGAAGAGATACATCCGCAAGGCCTCATTCACTCGGATGCTTTTGATCTTATAATAGACTAACCATGACGAATGCTTCGTGAATAGTCCAAATCTTGGCATCCATAATTCCAGTAGACTCAACACTGGGCAGGCAGGTCTAATAAATCGTAGTCTGTCATCCATTGCATATTGACCGATATATATAGGGACCCACGGTTTCTGGTGAGTCCATTCAATGGCTAGGAAAACAATAATCGTCAATTAATCTTCGCTCAGTATGTGATACGAAAAACCTCAAAAAAACCCAAGCGCAAGCTGTGCAGTAAAGCCTTATGTACTAGAAACAAAAAAGGAGAATTCACAAGACGAGGCATTCCTTCCAGAAATAATAAAAGAAAAAGCGACACAGGATTTGAGAGCAATCCATCCACCCAATCATTCATTCACCTTCATCATTTTGTTCCTTTCCTCGAAAATGCGACTTCGTTTTCATAACATCATTACGAAGATCTGGCAGGATGTCTATCCTCGATTATACTTCTCATTGAAGGCATTAACCGCTAGAGAGAAGTGGCGTTAGAACCTTCGACCAGGCACATAAAATGGGTCAGCACTTACCAACAGCAATCTGTCTGTACAGCCAGTTCCTGGAACTCTCGTCTTGAACGGGGATGAAAGGTCCATTCGCACCACCCTTAAGAGTGATGCTCATGCCAGTGCGTTCTTTGGAGATAGTTTGGATGTCCGTGAGGCGGATATCCCACTCAGTGTAGAGCTTCTTGGTGCGCACCAGCATTATTCGTGCATATGTCAACAAGACGAGCATGTCTCTACCAGGCAACTCCAGGTGCGCAATGTAGTCTTCATTGAAGTATTTGCCGTCGTCGGTCGTCTTCAGCCAGAATTGACCGAGGGCTTCGCGCTGGGAATATGGGCGGACTATTCCGTCAGTTCCAATGAAACGGGTCAATCGGACGCGTTCCAGGCCGTCGGAATCGAAAACGGTGGTTGTGTTACGAACGCCCTCTGCGAGATTGGAGGCAAGATCAAAGGCGCCAATTGCGGGTTTGGTTGCCAAGCCCAACACGCCCTTTCCGACGCCCTTGAAGAATCCTGCCACGCCATCCTTCTCCGCGCCTTGCAAGGGATGACGAGCCAGGCCACCGATTCCACTAGCCAAGCTGGTAGCAAAAGCATTACCACCAGCTGTGATACCGTACAGGGCATGCTTTGGGCGGTTACGTGACTTCGACATCCGGCGCTGATCCTGGAACTCTTTGTCTAGAGTGGCGGCAGCAAGTCCCTTGGACATACTGCCAGTAAATTTTGCCATGCTGTCTGAGAAACCAAAAACGGATTTCTTGACAAAGCTTGTAGCTCCCTTGGCAATACCATAGCCCAGCTCTTGGGGGCGATCAGTCATCACCAGACCCTGGTACGGTTCGTAGAAGATATCCGCTACGCCAGAGCTGATATTGTTAAACAGGCCGACAGGGTTACCAATGATGTCAGCAGAACCAAGAATGATATGGACTTGTCGGACGAACTCTTGGGTGTAATGGGCTCGGACATTGCTGACGAGTCTTCCCAAAGAGACACGAGCATTCTCTAGCATTAAGGCGTTCAACCTGATGGGTGCATCATTGACATTACCCATTGACATGGTCATGACGTTGACAACGAACATCAAAGGATTGGATGATTGCATCGTGTCCTCCACGTTAATTCGCTCAGTGCGCATAAAAGAGATATCCAGCTGCATGGGTTGTAAATGAAGAAGCTCAAAATAGACATCCTGGCCGGCCTCGCCTTGTTGAGGCTCCGGGATATTGAAGTCCTCGTCACATAGCTTGCCCTCTTGAGGTTCTGACCACGACGCGCCAGGCACCTTGGCGAAGTCCAGCAGAGCAAAGATAAAGTCTTCATCCAGTTCAAGTGTCATCTGCTGCAAGAGCAAGGTTGCATATTTGATGTAGAGAACACCGTAGGAGTCATCCTTGACACGAGTAACCATGGCATGGAAAATTGGATGCGCTTCCATCTCCTTTCCAGTCTTGGGGACGACACTGGGATACAGCAGCATTGGGAAAATACCACCATACAACTGATTGTCTATCTGGATCCACTTGATAGATGTGTTGAGAGTCTGATAAATCCGCGACTCCCGGAACTTGATCTCAATCTCACGGAACGTCATGTAAAGAAGCTCCTTGAAATTCTGGTTGATCAAAGAGATACCAATACCACCAAGACGAAGCGCAGCCTTGAAGTTTACATCGGAGTTCATTTCCTTGACCTCAAACCCAGCAGTCATGCTGCTTTGAGAGGATTGACCCTTCTGCTGCTTGTACATGCTCTTCGAGGCTTTGAAGTTCGACAAGACCAGTGTTTGAGTAGGGCCATCGGCAACAATGTTGATATCAATGATTTTCTGGTACTCGCCAGGCTTTGTAGCAGGAATCCGCATGGGAATCAAGTTGCCAATTTCGGCAATCTTGATGTGTCGTGTTTTTCCTTGGCAAATCAGGACGAGAGACTTGTTCCTGGTTGCTGGGTGATCCCATGCATAAGGCATGATACTTCGTGGTGGTAAACGATAGCGGATGGGTCGGAAAGTACTTGAGCGATCATCCTCATCGTCGTCCACATTCGGGTTGGCTTGGTAGAAGATAAACTCCATATCACTTTCGTTGCGCATCGAGTAGGGCCAATTGCGACTTTCGAAGCTAAAGTGTAGGAATATGGTGGCATTCTCAAGAATGATGTCAATCTTGATCAGCTTCTGGCGTTGATTCGCCTTGGCCAGCTTGACATGAACAGTGCCGACATCTGCAATGTTGAAAGGAGAAGACCATTGGTTGTTCACACCGGGGAAGCAGAGACACAGCTGCTTATCTGCCACTTGGCGAAGGAATTGTAGTGGCACTAGTTCTCCACTGCTGATCTGGAGGACATTGGATGAGCCCGGCTCGCGGACCAACAAATCCTCATTGAGCTTGCTCTTCAAGATAAATCTCGGAGTAATCGTGATCACCTTGGTCAATTTGTACTTGCCTTCGCCCTCGGCAACAGAAACGCCCGCGTGGAACTCAGATCGTCCCTGCTTGTCAGGGAAAATGATCTCAAAGGTACTACCAATAGCCTCGAAACTCTCCGGCTTGCTCCACGCAGAGTCTCCTACCTTAAGAATCGATCGATTCTTCGTGTCTTCATTATTGTAGGAGTACATGTAGGGCAGAGCGCGGCCACCGTCTCTCGGATCAACTCGAAGTCCTTGACCAGCGGCAGTGCGAGCAGATTGAAGGAAGGCCTTGCTTTGGATATCCATGGGAAGCCCAGTCTTGTTCAAAATGAGGTATGGACTGTACACAGAGACCTTGAAAGCACCACCACTGTCGGGAATATTGAAGTAATGAAGCTTCAGCTTCAACTGAAGGCCTCGATCATCCTTGAGGGACAGGGTATGCTCTCTCCGGTAATCCTGGGCGTTACCATTGATGATGGCAAACTCACTCTGGCGGAAAACGGTGTCCTCGAGATCGATGCTGAGCAGAAGTAGGTGAGAAAGCTCCACGACATGAACAGGGCTCACGCCACCCTTTCTCAGGAAGTTTGTCCAGTCCTTCTTTGTGTTCTTGTCGTAGATGCGGTACTTGAAGTCAAAAGGCAGAAGGTTTTGGATCTCCACTGGAGCAAAGATCCGGATTCTCATGTATGGGTACGTGCTGGTCAGCGAGTCCTTGCGGTCGAAAGTAGAGTTGACCTGGAAATAGAACGGAGGAGATTGTTGGCCACCTTCACTGACACATTTGATTGTCCGTGTGGGCCTTTTCAGCAGATCTTTCCAGAAGAGCTGCTCGTTCGACCAGTCGTAGCCAAATCCTTGGTCAGGTCGGATGACAACCGAGTGCACGAACGCCGATCCGACAGGCGCGGGTCGAGCATCACCAGGCAGGATCTTCTCTATTTTTAGGAGATGGCCATCGTCCGGGCTGAACACGCCGAGTTCGACAGGAATCTGAGTGTTATTCTCGACGAGCAAAGGCGAGCGGAAGGTGATGTACTTGACGTTGTCCGCACCAAGCTTGACCTCAACAAGAAGTCGATGGAGGACATTATCACGCTTGGGCTTGAGATTGTAAATGACCTCACCCTCTCGCACGACAGGGATACGGTTGACACTATCAAACCCGCTTCCCTCCAGCTTGACACCTACAATACCGCCGTGACCCTCTGGATTTAGGGTCTCACGAACTGCTGTAGAGTCCTCAAAGCGCCATGGATACTCCTCTCCATCACTCAACTTGGCCGCAGGACCTTCCTCTTCCGCACTAACATCGGCCCACACTCTCAGATCAAAACCAGTGTAATTGCGAATTCTGTATGGGGCATCAGCACCTCTTGGCTTGGAAAGGACATCCTCGTCTGTATTAAGGAATTGGAATGACTTTGACGCAAGCGCAATCGTAGCCGACGTCACAGTGAGCTCCATCGTCTTGTGGGAATAAGCATCAATTGAGAAGACATCTGGGTTCGCTTCCTTGGCCATGTGGAATCCCAGTTGCCAGGGCTCGATCAAAGGCTCCCATGCTGACTTGGAGAAGTTGTAGACATTGAGGAAAGTATCGAAGCTGGTATCAACGTTCAGCGTGGATGACCAATCGCGCACGTCGACGTTGAACTTCTTGACGCTCCAGTCGAGCAATGGGAGGTCGTGTAAGTCTCCAATGAGAATGACTCTGACGCCATCAATCTTGGCTGACAACTCTTCACGCTTAAGGACAGCCGAGCTCTGAGGTGCAAAGTCCCTGTCGAGGGCGTTCATAGTCTGGCTCATGCGGCGACGGGTTCGATTGGCAATTGTTGAGGATGCCTTGCTTGCAGATCGACCCCTTGTCTTCTCATCGGTGATTTTCTTTGCATCTCCGCCTTCAAGTTGCTGAGCATTCCGAGCGCTCATTTCAGAAGCCTTGTTGACGATCTGAATGGCCATCAGAATATCACGTAGAGACAGGCGAAGGACCAAAGGCTCAACATGGACGTCGATCGAGGTCAAAGCAGAGCCCTTGTCTTGAGTTCGGCTGTCCACAGACATTTCGACTGTGAAATCATCCAGAATGCGGAGACGACTAGTCTCGAACTTGTCCATGCGGCACAGGAACATGCCGACCTTCTGGATTTGCAGAGTGGAGACATTCTGGTGGGAGATGAGGATCTCTTTCGTGCCAAGTACAATAGCCTCAGAATGAGAAATGGCAGGGTTTGCAACCATGATCACCTGGGCATCCACCAAGTTGACCCGGAACGAAACAGTGGTTGTTCCAGCTTGTCCATCTCCACCGGAGACTTCAGTAATGGCTTTGTCTGTGGATGTAGCAGCATGAGAGTCAAATTCTGATCCCTCGGGAGATTCGGTCTCCTCTTCCACGACTTCGACAGGTGCTTCCGAGGCGAATGCGGAATTGCTGAAAGATTGCAAAGCAGACAAATAATCGAGAGCAAACATTATACGTGGGCTATCGATTGTCAACATCGCAATGAGATGCTTGTCCGGTCCGGGTGACATGGAGAGGCTAGCCATGAATTGCTGCTGGACATCATTATTGATCAAAGACATGATGTTGCGGAACTTGTTTTTGTCTTGCTGTCGACTATCGCGGATTGAGAACGAATGGATTAGAAGCTCCGACTCTAGCGAGCCATCGGTCAACATACGAAGTTTGACTCTGGTGTCATTGAGGGAAAACTTTGAAAGGCTGGAGTCCTCCAGATTACCAACAGGCTGATTATCGTTGGCGAGAATGAGCTCCAGACCGACACTATCGACCTTGAAGATCATGTCAAGTCGCACCCATGTTTCCTTGCCTGCATTGCCACCGGCGACTGATGCTTCCTGATCCGCTTGCGACCGAGGAGTCATCGAAGTCGCTTCTTTGGTAGGCTCAGTCACTGAAGATGGTAAAGCCTCCATGGCTTCGAGCTCTTGCTGCTCGGTATCGGTTGCAAACGCTCCGGGGATAGACTTGGACAGGGCCAGCAAAAATTTCAGCTGGCTTTGCGAGATTCGAAGGTTGATGGGGGACAGAGAGCCCTCAATCTCCATATCCGGGCGCGGGTTATTGGCTTGATGCTCCAGATAGCAGATGCTAAAGTCGAGGTTGACTTTCTGTATCATTTCCAGCTCTTCCAAAACACCATCATCAAAGTGGAATTTGGACGTGAGACGAATGTTTCGTACACCAGTGGAGATCACATTGACAGCGGGGCTGTTCTTGGAGTCATCCATAGGGACAAACTCGTTCCTGACGTAAATCTCTCCAAGGTAAGCAATTATGTTGTCCCTGGATCGATCATCTGCCATCACTCGTGGGAAGACCACAATAGGAGTCTTGACCACGATATCGAGACGCATACGAGATTGGCTCTCCTGGAGCTGGTTGGCCTGATTTGCAGCTGCCTGGCGAGCTGCGTTGAATATCGCTTGCATCTTGCCAAACTTGACTAGGAAGTTGATGATCTTCCGGTAAGGCTCCTCGATGAAGTTGATTTTGATGGAGCCAGATCGCAAGTAGACCTCCGAGTCATAGCCAGGGTGTGTTTCGCTGTCGGGGTCAAAAGTTTCGTACTTGAAGTCCGCAAAATTGTCACCTTCAATCGTCAAGAGACGCCGGACATCTGATTCTTCCGATGCACCCAAGTTCACATCGTCGACCAAGGTCAAACTGCCTATCCGGGACTGGATGGTCATGGCACGGCCCACGAGGAAGATACCAACATCGGCGGTGTTGAGACTTAGAGTTGCCAGTCTGACGCCGTCGTTGTTAAGAATCAAAGCAATACTTTTCAAGTTGGACTTGATACGAAGCTTGCCAACTTCTTGAGGCTGCTGTTCCTCATCATTCGCCTCTGGCAAGGATTTATCTAGTTGTTGACTCTCGTCGCCCGCTTGCTGTGGGTTGGTGAACGTAAGGAGAACAAAATCAAGAAGGGTGAGCAATGTCTTTCTGGTCACAACAAGGTTGATTGTGGAGACAGATATGTCGAGATTCATCGCAATACCCTCATAAGTAGACTCGAGTTCCGGGGACTCGGGCTTAACCCTAACCATCTTCAGATGGAAAAGATCGTTGTTCTCGTCTGCATTGAACCCCGTAGACGAAATGATCCGCATAAATTCCGGTACCGGGTTTTCCTCGATGTAGTCATCCACACTCAGGGACTTTAAGATGACCTCTGCAACCATGTCATAAGGTCGCATATAGAAGTCGAGTTCAAAGCCATCGGCTACCAGTTCGACCAGCAACTTGTCTCTTTGCCAATCTTGGGAATCGGCTCGGAAGAGTGAACCACGGAGACGGCCAACATGAAACTTGAATTCAAAGTCTCGACGGTGAATATTAATATCCGACTCCAAATTTTTCGTGGTGTGATCGCTTCCGGAATCCGCATCTGTGTCGTCGTCATCGTCGTCGACAACAGGGAGGTCCCGTAGGGCAGGGGGTAAAAAGGACGCTGATCTAGCTCTTGTAGCAATCGCAGCCTTTTCAGCAGCAGCCGATGCCTTTGTCGCCTCTGCTTTCCCTTCATCGAAGTGCGGGATGGCAATGTCTATCAGCTTCATGAGGCCCTTGTACTTAGTGTCAGACATGGATGCATGCAATTCTGGCAGATTCCCTGAAATGCGTGTCCGAGTGAGTTGTGTCACCTTGGGAACGATGCACATCTCTAGCACAAAGTCTACATTGATGCGGTCGATGATATGGAAGTTCTTGGACTCCACGCCAGATATGAGTTGGGCTTTTGTCGCATCCATTCCGGGTCCAATGAGAACTTGAGTAGAGTCCAATTTTATGAGGAAACGGTCATACAAAAGATGTTCGAGCTGCTTGTAGTCCTCTTCCTCGTACTGTTTCTTTTGCTTTGTTTGTAGATCATTCATGGCCTGTCGGTCGACCAGTTCACTGTTGACACTAGCATGACCAGCATCGATAATCAGACAGAGGGAGCTCTCATGGGTGATGCTTTCAGGGACGATAATCAAAGGAGCATGCACGTCGAATTGCGCATCAACCTTTTTGTGCTCCTGCAAGGCAAACTCCAAGCCTGCTCGGGTTTGCTGACGGAGACCTTCCACGGTGGCTCCTGCAGTGTCCAAAAGCGCGCCGATCGACTCCATGTGTCTTTCGGGGGGTTCGAAGAATTTTACGATTCCCACGATGAATCGGGGATTGTAAATGACCTCGATACTCTTGAGTTTGACCTTGACAGCTGTGTCCGCATCGCTATCCAATGGATTCTTCTCCAGCTGCAAATGGAAAAGACTATCCTCGTCCGCAAGATCAACCTCACTGCCTTCTGAGGCAAGCTCAACATCGTCCGAACCGGGCGTCTCGCTCTTGGGAGGCTCCGGCAGGGAGTCCTTGACCTTCACAATCTTGGGATAGAGAGTCCCGGGTGTGGTACCGTCGTACATCTTCAAGCCACCCAGGTCGAGGTCCAGCAGATATGAATCAGAACGTTGCAGGGCCTTGGCGCGGAAGTTGTCAAATACAAGTTTCATGACCTCGTTTGCTGTGCCGTGAGGGTCTTGCTTCAGTGTGAAGCTACCGGCTCGCAGACTCCAGTTGACTTCAAGCTTGACCCATTCCCGAGGAACATCAACACTTTCCGCTAGGGCCTTCTTCTCGTCCCAGTCGATCGCATTGTATAGTTCCTGGCGCTGCTCGTCGGTCATGGCGGTCTCCTCGTGCTCCTCGGGCTTACTACCCCAGATCCACTCTGACCAAGATTTTTGTTGGGCGGGTTTCTTGACACCGACTTTTTCCTTGCGCAGCTGATTGCGCGCGAGGGATCGCCAAAATCGAATATCCTCGTAGCTGAGTTTGTACTCAATTCGATCCAACTCCTTCGTTTCCTCGGGCGTGAGTACCTCTTCTCTTTTCTTTTTCTTGAATAGTTTGATGTACGCAATTCGGTCGTCTCTGCGCTCTTTGATATACTCCCAAGTCCATCGTCGATTCCGGTCATGAATCTTGCTAAGGACTGCATCTCCGGCAAATTTCATCCATGCACGTGGGTCCTCTTTCACGGAGCATTTAGGCTGGAAACGCTTGTATTCTTGATGACGAATGAAGTAGTGGAACAAATCAACCAGCATCAAAGCATCCCGGTACTGTTTATCGTCCAAAACAAAACCGAGCTCATCGAACAATAGCCGAGCTTTCACGGCGGGGCGATCATGTTTGCCCGATTTGTCCATCTCTAAGCCCGCACGACCACTCACGGGCCGAAGCATGTACTGATTGCCGTCGCCATTTTCGATTGCATCACGTAGCTTGGCCATGAGGTCATCGTGAGTAATTCCCTGGGCCTCGGCACCGATATCAGAGCCTCGACCAGTCCCAAGAAGAGTCGCATCCGTATTCCAATATACGGAAAGCGCTCCCAGAACGGCTAGTTTGTGTGTGGTGTCGGAGGTAGACTGGATGAAAGTCGGGCGCCATTCGGAGTCGGTGCTGACCGCGCTGAGCTCTTTCAATGTCAATCCCACGGCGAACGGGTGACCAGGCGAAGCGATCGAGTCTTCGTAGCGGAAATGAACATTTTTGATCGAAATCTGCAGGTTATCCACTACTGCAGTGATCATGCTTTGAGTAAAGCTCTGATTCCGGCGCTGCTCCTCCTGGCTCATGCCTTCCGCATTACGCTCGCGAAGAAGCTCAGCGCTCTCAATCTTGTCCATCTTCAGTGCGTGCGCGCGTTTGTCTTCCTCCGTCGGATCGTAGTCCGCATCCTCCTTTGGCGCTGCAAGCAGATAGACATCTTCGATGTCGACCTTGACGGGTTTACCTCTCAAATTAGACCAGGGAATCGATAGTGTGAGTTGGCCTAGGTGGCCTTCGACCACGTTCAAGGGCAAACGCAGCTGGTCAAGTGCTTCCCGACGCAGTTCAAGATTGTGCAATTTGACATCGCCCGACCAGATTCCAATATTGAGCTGCTTCGCATCGAAGTTCTTGACGTAGATACCCAGAAAGCGATTGAGCAGATTGGCGACCAGGCCCTCCAACATAGTTGCGGTCGGCGGCCGTTAACCAGACCTAAGTAATAAGGAATTTCTGTCCGAGTTTATGAGGAGGTTGCTGAACGGCGTGGGTCGTCATCAATCGTCAGGCGTCCTTGCTCCGAAAATCAGGCAATGTCAGCAGGAATAACGCGGTCAATAACGAGAAATCGATCTGGTCAGATATCACAAAGCAACGGGAATGCTCACAACTTGAAGTTCATCTAAGATGCCTCGGCCATTCAAGTCAGGTTGGGCTGCACGCGATTCCGAGGCGGAAGGAACCACCACCGAGATGAGCGGAAGCCGGGGGTCTTGAAAAGTGGAGGGGGAGGGGTGGGTTTCGGTCGGAAGAATAGAATACAGGGAGGGGCGTTGGAGGCAGGAGAATAGTGTAATAGGTCAAGATCACGACCGGATGAGTGTTGAGTATCGAAGCCAAGCTAATGGCCCTGATTGCGTGGATCGAGAGTTAAGACGTTGTTCGCGACAATTGCCAACCAGTTACGCAGGCGGTGCCAGGCCAAGGTACGCGGTATTGTCGGGGTACGTAACTACGGAGCGAAGAGCTAGGGGGGGTCTATTCGCCCCCAAATGAAATTCCCCGTCAAATGCCCCATATTTTGATCCAGTCTGGATAGATCCCTTGATTTGATCAAGGTCTAGTAATCTGATCATTCGAATACCTTTGAATGTCCTCACTTTATTTACCATGTTTCTGTTCAGTAAAAGAAGTACAGCATCATAGTCCGCTTCCGATGCTGAGATACTGTATTGGAGAGTACGCTTGTTTACGAGCCAACGCTAACTTGCTTTAACTCCCACGCAAGGTGACGTCGGTTCCCGTGCTGAACTCGTGCTGACTTGGTGGCCCGGTGGCTCGAGCGGCTTAAGAGTGGCTCAAAGTGGCTAGTCTTTTTAGGGTTGTGACCGATTTAGTCACGTGTTTATCACGGGATCTCCCCGAGTCGTTTTCTAGCTCTTCTCGCCTCAGGCTCCAAAGCTGCGGCTCGGGTCGCTACGGTCCGCCCGATGACCACACCTCACCTCTCGGTCACTTCAATTCAGGATATTCTAATTTGCCCTCTTCCGGAATCCCACGGCCTCTCCGACTTCGATCTCGAGTTTTACTCCGGGTGAATACCCTCATCTCCACTCACCAATCTCCCCTCTAGCTATTTTATACACCAATTGGGTAGGTAACTCGCCGTCGCCATACCCGAGGTCCTTTCGCTGCCCGCAGTATCGCTAACCCGACTTGCTCCATGAAAAAGCTGTATCTCCTCCGCCATGCTATACCGCGCCCCCGCCGCCCGCTCTGTCCTTCGGGCCATCTCGAGCTCCAATGCCTCATTGACTCGCTCCGCTTTGGGCAACCCTATCTTCAAGGCCAAGCTGACCTCGTCTGCCCGCGCTATCCGCCCGGCCGTCAAGCCTAGCTTCGCGCTCGCCGCTCACAAGCCCGTCACCACCGCTCTGGTCCGCTATGCGTCTTCCTCCGCCAAGGTGAGAAAGCTTCGACGCGGCAATTCGTACTGGTGGACCACACGACGACTAATACTTTTCTCCCACGCAGGACGGCGAGGAGGTCGACATGATGGCTGGTATGAAGTCTGAGGCTGTACGTATATCGCATATCTCTCCATCCAATCGGAGAGTGGGGTGCCGAAACCAAATCTGATCAAGATGCGCAATCTAGAAAGTCATTAAGGACACCTTCAGCCTGAAGGATGTTCCCAAGGAGGCTCTTGCTCTCGGTATGGCCGGTGTCATCCCATACCTGGCCACCTCGCTCGAGACCGTCTACCTCTCCTACGAGATCAACCGTGCCGCCGCTCTCGGTGACGGCCTGATCTTCTCCGGCCAGAGCGCCGAGCTGATGCTGCACATGCTGGAGCCCATCCAGGTTGGCTGGGGTGCCGTCGTAAGTGCTCTTCACCCCAAGTTGAGAAGCTATATCAGCCCGCTCATGACATTTTTTGGCACTCCTATAGATCCTCTCTTTCCTCGGTGCCGTCCACTGGGGTCTTGAGTGGGCTGGTTACGGTGGCAAGTTCGGCTACCGCCGCTACGCTGCCGGCGTCATTGCCCCCGCCGTCGCCTGGCCCACCCTGCTGCTCCCCGTGGAGTACGCTCTGATCACCCAGTTCCTGGCCTTCACTTTCTTGTACTACAACGATGCCCGCGCTGCCGCTGCCGGCCGTGCCCCTCACTGGTACGGCATGTACCGCTTCGTCCTGACCTTCGTTGTCGGTGCTAGCATCGTCGCCACCCTGATCGGTCGCGAGCAGATCCAGCAGAGCATCGTCTCTGAGCACACCATTAAGGACAAGATCAACGCTCTGATCTTCCTCCAGAAGAAGGAGAAGGAGGAGGCCGAGGCTCGCAAGAAGGCCGAGCTCGGTCAGGATGAGGAGTAAACGTCTTTTTTGCTGGCTTTTTTGGGACAATGGCTCGGTTGAGCTACGTTGAAAAAAAAAACCTTCACCAACTGTATGGGGGGACAAAGATTGTTTGATCTACCCCGTGTTCTCTCTTGTTTTTTGCATTCCCCGTGATTTCCTGTAGATTATACGCAGAACGCACTAGGGCCGAAGCTTTTATTGAATTTCCTTTGTCTTGTCTGCGTTGATTGTATCAAAAGAGGAGAGGCTTGAAGAATAGAGGGAGTCAGGTTTCCTATCTGAGTGGACACAGGACGTAGTAATAGGTAACTGACCGGTATATCCAGCTCTGGAACCTTCAACCACCCAGCCCGCATGCGTTGCGCTCTTTGAGCTAAACCCCATAGATACATTAACAAAAGTAAAATGAAAGCACAGCTTCTTGCTGAAGAAAAGACTTGATCACTTGCGAAGTTATAAATTGGCAGTGTTCATTGGCTACGCAAACACTCTATAGTAGTAAGGTTCTCCCCTTGACGCGGGTTCCCGATCGGCTCCGATGACGAGAAGCGGGCCTGGACCAAGCATGCAACAGCCGACCTTTTTCCCTGGTTGCAGACAAAGACCACGACCAGACCGATTGAGACCCGTTGTCGATCCCGAGTGTAATGGATCAGGGAGGCCGAGTTTATTTTATTTTATATTATTTGAGATATTCGTTACTATATGATGCTCGAGGGTTTCTATTTTCTTGGCGGTGGACTTCGAGATATATTCCACTTTTCTGCACATGGTCGTAGACTCCCTGGGGTTACTACTGAATTCATCCTCCCTGGCAGGAATTAGAGGGGGAAATGAAGAGTCCTGGGCACAAATCTCAGAAGTCTCTGTCTATATTTGCCAGAGGATCAATAAAAGGGGGCAGACAAGGGAGCAAAAACCGAAGAGGGTCGGTCATGTGTGTCGTTTACTGTTGGGCAGCTAACTCTCGGCCCGTAGGCTGTCAGCACGTTCACACATGTGGTAGTTCAAAAGCCGGGCAGGGAAGGTGTAGCGAGGCGGCACATATCCACCCTCCCCAACTTGCAGAGACCTAGACCCAGCCATCCAATACCCGCCTTCCCCCCGGGCGCCGCATGCGATGGTTAAGCACAGAGATACTCTACATAAAGGACAAGGAACGACAGAACATGCGAGTCTCTAGCGTTCCCGCAGGATCAGCGCTGTTTTTTTTTTTTTCTCTTCATCTCGCGTGATCTGCTGACATGCACGTCTTGCGTTCCTGGCAGGCTGGGCATTGATCGGGATCTCGAAATCTTCCCCGCGAGGCTAGGAGAGTTGAGGAGGACATTGTAGATCGTCCACGGTGTATCTCGTTGACTTGGGCGGCGTGAGACTTGATACTCGGCTCCTAGTACTCAAGGAGTTCCCATTTTGTGGCTGATGTGGTGTTTTAGAGATATCCTCTACCTTGGATCCAAGACGTCACGACCCGAGTGCGGCAGCGATGTGATTCGGGCTTTCCCCAGAGCGTGGGGTAACTGGTCATGTATTTCATTGGGTCGAAGATGTCTGTTCCATAGAGCGACGAGAAATGTATTTTAAATTCACATTGGCAATAAGTGATCCGCATATGTAGAGTATACAACTAGCTGTCACGATAGTGGTACTGCTATCTTCGTTTTCTACAGTACGGAGTATAGTCGTATGCAGTCAAGGGCTCGGGCAATGAATTTCAGTAGCCGAGTGGATCTGGCCCTAACGTCCAGGTCTCTTCGCTCCAGGGAAAATTCATCCGTGAAGAGGCCGAAGAAGGGATGGAACGTCTTGGCCCATGCCCCATCAATACACTGGAGAGTAAGCTGGGCGGTTCTTGTAGTCAGGATTAGTGTGGTGGTGTTTATTTTTCCACCGAGCACAGAGCGATAATTCTTCCGGTGGCTGTTTTTCCATGAATAGGAAGGCGGGATTTGGGGGTTGATGGCGCATCGTGAACAGGATACCGCGTACGAAGGACGGAGAGGACTCGGTAGTCAAGGGCTGAAAGCACGGGGGTGGCCATGAAGCAAGAGCGCACGACTGGCCCGAGTCTAGAACGCCTTTAAGGGACCGGAGAAAAATGAAGGGGGGTCATGTGCCCCGATCGACGGGGGCTTCCAAGTGGGGATTGAGTTGATGGACCAAAGAGGGGGGGGGGAAGGTGGGCTATCTATAGATCTTCCACCGTGGATTTCAGGTGGAAGATGATCAGTTTGAAGAAAAGTGAGTAGAGGCAGATTGGGTCGTGGTTTGATTCCGCAGGGACCCCTGATCATCGGCATTGAAGAGCATTGTCCGTGTCCTGTCAGTGATCGAGTCGACGGAGGCGAGAATATCAGATATGGGACCGGATAGGGCGCCCTGTCCCGTTCTAGATCGGAACAGGGGAGATTTATAGAGAAGCACGGCCGAAGCATAGAAGAATAAGCATCTCCAGATGATGACCGCTTAAGTGGGGGGAGGTGACGAGGTCTTCTGATCAGAAAAAAAAAAAAAAAGAAGCAGAAGAAGTCTCCATCTTCTCGAACCGGATTTGGGGAAAGGGAACTGGTTCCTGTTAGTGTTCGTTGCACCCCCACTGGCAAGGGCCCTCCAGTCTCTTTCTGCTCCCGCACGCCCACATGCAGCCACCAGTTTCCACGACTCCGTAGAGACAATAGTACAGGCAGTCTAGGAGAGGACATCTTTCCCCCCCCCTCCAAACGGAAGGGAACTATAGCGACCGAGTTTCCACTGGGTGGAAAAAAATGATTCAAAATGATCCCTCCCCCTCCTCCTCACTCGGCCCACCCGTTTGGATAAGAAGTCGCTCCTCTTCCCTGGCACACGCGAACCGGCCTGCTCGACCTTTTTTTTTTTTCTGTTCTGCCCGAGTCGCCCCTCGTACGTCACTCTCCACTTTTCTGCTCCGTCTCGCGGGCCCTGGGAGCTCTGTTTCTCTTTCTGTATCCCCCGTCGCCAATTGCACCTCTGCCCCGCCACGTACAGTAGTAGACCAGAGGGCAGCCGCACAGGAGCAGAGTCCAAGTACTGTCCGTCGTACATCCATATTATTGTTCCTATTGTTATTGGGTGGTACCCAGTGTCCACGGCCCATTGCCCGCCTGTGCCCAGTCGGGTCAATTATTCATTCCCACGGCCTATCGTCATACTTTCCTTGGGTTTTCCTTTACTCCCCCACACTTTTTTTTTAAACTTGTCCTACGCCACCTGTCCGTCCTCCCCTCCCTCGGCCTTCTCTGGTCTCGCGCAGTGCCTCCGCTTTCACTTTCTCCTCATCTTCATCCTCCTTTCGGCCATTCGCCTCCGCCTCTCTCCCTCTCCCGCCCTATACACACACACACGTATACACACACACATACCACAATGCGCAACCCTTTCGATCTCGACGAAAACAGTGTGGATGGTGACTCTGAACCCCCAACCGACTTGGAATTCGAGGTCGATGTGCGACCGCACCAGACCGACGATGGCGAGCGCGCTCTCCTGCAGGACGAGGAGCACCATCCGTCCGATCTAAAAGAGCGCTTTATCGGCACAATTGATCAGGGCACAACAAGTACCCGTTTCATTATTTTCGATTGCACAGGCGTTCCCATTGCCAAGTACCAAACGGAATTTCGTCAGATTCACGAACACCCTGGGTAAGTAATTAGACTCAAACGCGCCCCCCCCCCCCCCTCTCCCCTCTTCCCCCCCTCTTCCTCCCCCCTCTTCCCTCGACGGTCCCAATCACCACCACCATGGGCACCATGATCAGAGGGCCTCCCCCTCGACAAAACCAAGACCTCACATTAACCATCTCCCCCTCTCTTTGACATGCAGATGGCACGAACAAGACCCCTATGAATTGGTAGAGTCGGTTTACATCTGCATTGAGGAGGCGATGAAATCATTCTTGGCACTGGGCCACTCCCGATCCGACATTGAAGCCGTCGGAATCACCAGTCAACGAGAAACCGCCCTCGTTTGGGACTGGGAGACGGGCGAACCTCTCCACAATGCCATTACTTGGACCGATACCCGCACGGTGAATCTGGTCCGCGAACTCAAGGAAAAGCCCGGCGCCGAGGATCTTGTCAACATCTGTGGCCTGCCCCTCTCCACATACCCCTCCTCGGTCACGTTGCGTTGGATGCTGGACAACCTCCCCGACGTCCGATCGGCGTATGATGATGGTCGGGCCGCCTTTGGTACCGTGGATTCCTGGCTCATCTACAATCTCAACGGGGGTCCCCAGAACAAGCGTCTGGTCACCGACGTCACCAATGCCTCCCGCACCATGTTCATGAACCTCGAAACCCTGCAGTATGATGACCGACTCCTCAAATTTTTCGATATCGACCGCAACAAGATCCGTCTCCCCGAGATTCTTCCTTCGGCCGACCGCGAGGGCTTTGGTGAGATTTATGAGGGTCCCTTGGAGGGCACACCCATCACCAGCTGCCTGGGTGACCAGGCCGCAGCTCTAGTCGGCCACTGTGCCTTCACTCCGGGCTCTGCGAAGAACACGTACGGTACCGGATGTTTCCTTCTTTACAACGTGGGTGAAAAGCCGGTCATTTCCAAACATGGGTTGCTCGGTACCGTTGGATTCCAGCTGGGTCGGGATCGCAAACCCGTGTATGCCTTGGAGGGCAGCGTAGCCGTGGCCGGTAGTGGTGTGTCTTTCCTCATGAACAACATGGGCTTCTTCCGTGACTCGCGGAAGGTCAGTGATCTTGCTGCGACTGTCCCCGACAGCGGTGGCTGTGTCTTTGTGACTGCGTTCAGTGGTCTTTTTGCGCCGTATTGGATTGATGATGCTCAGGGAACGATCTGTAAGTTCAAAATTGCTCCTTCTCTTCTCGATTTTCACGCGCTAATAGTACCTTAAAAGGGGGCATCACCCATCACACGCAACGGGGACACATTGCCCGTGCGACCATGGAGGCAGCTTGCTTCCAGACGAAAGCTATCTTGGATGCAATGGAGATGGACAGTGGCAAGAAGTTGACGGAATTGGCCGTGGATGGTGGCATGAGTAACTCGGATATCTGCATGCAGGTATGATTCATATTGTTTACCCTCAACTGTCGTTCGAGTCACACTGACTTGGCTTCTTTCTGCAGACGCAAGCAGACATTATTCAAATCCCCGTCGAACGACCCGCCATGCACGAGACAACCGCCCTCGGCGCTGCAATTGCTGCCGCCTTCGCAATTGGCGTGTGGAAGGACTTCTCCGACCTCAAGCACATGAACCGCGCCAACCGTGCCACCTTTGAACCCCATATTACCCCCAAAGAGAGTGCCCGTATGTACAAACGATGGTCCAAGGCCGTCGAAATGTCACGGGGCTGGATGAGGCAAGAAGCCGAGTTGAACAACGACGACGTTGATTAAACTTCTCCCACATCGGCATTTACCATCATCGGCATCACCGCTAGCATTTTCTCTATACCACATTCTGATTTTTGACTTTTCTGCTCCAGCAAGCCTGCTAGCCAGTTTTGCTACTCCATCCACAGTCGGGATTGCATCTATCACCCCGGAGAGAATACGCCATGAAATACCTCGCACTCATCCTCGACACATTACTCCACCCCCTTCTTTCTATTGATATGCATATCTCGGCTGTGAATTTTCTTGAGGACAGGATGAGGACATCCATACATACCTCACACTTCAACTATACATATTTAGAGACCCTCTCATACCTCGATTAGATGGCTTTGGCCTCGAGGCGTATGAGCCCCGGAAAGCCGCCTATTCTTATTTTTTGTTCATGACCGTGACGAATGGTTGTGCTTTTGTTTTTCCTCTTGTTTCCAGCGACAAGACCATAAGGGGGAGAGCTGGTCCTTGTTCAATTTTTTCATACTTTGTTTCTCTCATTAATCTCCCCATCGTGTGAACTTGACCTTTTGGGTTGCCTTTTTTTGTATTACTCGGCGTGTTGATTGCGTCGAGTCAAGGTGCATTTTGTGTATATAACAGCGAGATTCTACACAATCGATGATAAAAAAATCTTTCAAAAGTCAATCCTCACACTCCTACCAAGTACCAAAGGTATTCTGCAACACAAATGTCATACTGCCATCAAGGCCCAGCAGGCACACCACTCTCTTCCACGACCCACGACGAGAGCGCACATCCCTACATCAAATCCACTTAAATGTTGTCATCCTGACTAAACCCTTATCTCCACAGCCGATCATGCTCAAAATCAAGCCGCACTTTCGGGGATGAAACCGGGATGTTTGGTTCCAATGGCGTCAAACAAGGCCGCGCGAACCAGGCACACGGCGGGCCGTGATCGCCGCTTCACGGATATGACATCATTGCCCGAGTATGGTGGGACTTGGGACTCGGAGTACGGAGTAGTGGGACTGGGTCGGTAGTTGGTCCACGGTCCTTTGGGGCGGAATTCCTACCAATGAGCTTGACGGGATGGAAGGATTGATGTTGAGGCGGGGTTGAATACGGTGAACGTGCTTATGAATATGGACATGATTATTTAGGAACGTCTTGTGATGTTCTACCTAATGTTCAGATCCATATGAAAACAATCTTCGCAGAAATCCGACCCCAGGATCACTCCAGACATTACTGTTCATCTGGTCGTCATACCCTAGACAGAGCAGTCAACTGCTTTTGAAAGGACTACTTGCTTTCCTGTTCGCGGGGTAGACATACAAGAGTAAATATGTACAGCGATATAGCTAGAGACATGAAGCAAGTTGAGTCGTAGATAAGGACGAAAGACCAGATATGACACTCACTGAAATAGGGAAATAGAAGCATGGTATTTTCAATATCGACGCCCGAACCGATCCGGGAATGCACAATGAAGATAGTAAAGTAGACAAGCCGAGCAGTACAATCAGAAGAAAGTGATACAACTAGAAAAATGCACTGATAGAAAGAGAGAGGGAGAGAGAGGGGAGAAATCAGACGATGTAGAATCTGGACAAGAACTTAATCCGTCGCCGTGGGTGGAACCTCCACTGCCGGCGTTGGGTTCAAGCCAGCTGCCTGTAGAGCATCGGGAAGCTTGATTGGCGCGCTAGGCGAGATAGCCATCTTATCGAGCTTCTCGCCGCGGAGAACCTTTTCCATTTCTTCCTTGGTCAGAGTCTCGTACTCGATCAGTGCCTTCGATAGTATCTCAAGCTCGTGTCGCTTTTCGGTGAGAATCTTGGTGGCGCGAGCGCGGGCCTCCTCTACAAGACGTCGTACTTCGGCTTCGATCTCTTGCTTGGTTTCCGAGGAGAGGCTGTCGTAGTTGGTTGACAGGTCGACATTGCCGAGCTTCTTGGAGTAACCGAAGCGGGTGACCAGAGTGAAGGCGGTCTCAGTTGCTTGTTGAATATCCTGGAGATGAGATTTAGTATGCGCTTTCCTTATCCAATGGATTTCCAGGAGAAAAATAACTTACCGCTGAGATGCCACTGGTAACATTGTCAGGGCCGAAGATCATCTCCTCAGCGGCCTTACCACCCATGGCAACGTCGATGTCGGAAAGGTACTCGGTGTAGTTGCGGGAGACAGTGTCCATTTCGGGCAGGAAGTGAGTGATACCCAAGGCCATACCGCGGGGAACGATGGTGATTTTATACAATGGGGTGGCAGATCGAGAGAAGTAAGCGACCAGCGCGTGTCCAGCCTCATGGTAGGCAGTCAGAAGCTTGTCCTTGTCTTGAATGATACGGCTGCGAGCCTCAGCACCCATCATGATCTTGTCCTTAGCCCAGTCAAAGTCCAAGGGACCAACTTTGGGCTTGCGGTCGCGGCTGGCATGGATTGCAGCTTGGTTGACCAAGTTCTCCAAGTCAGCACCGGAGAAGCCAGGGGTACCACGGGCAATGACACCGACATCGACGTCAGTGCTGATCTGGACATTCTTCATGTGGTGACGCAGAATGTCCATGCGGCCACGCACGTCGGGAAGACCAACAACAACCTTGCGATCGAAACGACCGGGTCGGGTCAGGGCCTTGTCCAGCAACTGTGGGTAGTTGGTAGCACCAATGATGATAACACCACTAGTCTGGGAGAAACCATCCAGCTCAGTCAGAAGCTGATTCAGGGTCTGCTTGACGTAGGCGGCATCACGCTCATTTCGCTTCGCACCTATGGCATCCAGCTCGTCAATGAAGATGATAGCCGGAGACTTGCTGCGAGCCTGGGTAAACAGGTCACGAACACGCTTGGCACCGACACCGACATAGACTTCGTCGAACTCGGAACCGGACATGTAGAAGAAGGGAACACCCGCTTCTCCAGCAACAGCACGAGCCAGCAAAGTCTTACCAGTACCGGGAGGACCAACCAGAAGCACACCTTTGGGAAGCTTTCCACCGAGGGAAGAGAAACGTTCAGGGTTCAATAGGAATTCGACCAGCTCTTGCAGCTCATCCTTGGCCTCGTCGCAGCCATGAACGTCAGTGAAACGAACAGTCTGTTTCTCAGGCTGAGCTTCATTGTTCTGTTGGCCACGAATGTTCTTCAAAACGCCAGTCGTTTCGACCAGGATCGTAATCAGAACCAGTGACAGATACGTAAAGAAACCGAAGATGAGTAGGAACTTGACCCAGCGGAAGACAGTGTTACCCAGGGACTCTTCAACCACGACGTAGAGAGGAGCCTCCTTGGCACCAGTACCATTGGGCTTGTTCGCCATACCGATTTGACCACCATGAGAGCGCGCAGCGACAGCTTGGCCGATAGCCTGAAGCTGATCCGAGTTGAGGTTCTGGTTCTGACCGACGAGAGCGCCAGCTTCCCCACTACCAAGACGTTCCAAAGCCTTCGCATAGATTGCTTCGGAAGCCGCATTGCTCGCAAACTGCGCGCTCCGATATCTTTCCACAACGATAGAAGGCATGTTTGCACGTAGCAGCGCCTGGTAGAATGTATTCTGGGCATTCGCACTATTCGGGTTGTTGTTTGCTGTCTTTTCCTTCTGAGCCAACATGTTCTGGGAAGGCCCGCCAAACAGGAATCTCTGCTGCTGGATTCTTGAGAGCCCAACGAGCCTCGATGCCGCACGGAGGGTGCTGAGACGGAATGGGGCCAAGGTAGAAAAGGGTCGGGCCATGGGCGATGTAACGGCACGACCTACTGAAGTCGTCGACAGGGCCCGCAAGGCGTTATCTGTGACAAAACCTTCCGAGTTAGATACGAGATTTAGCCAAGCATCCCAGAGGGATAACTTACCGGCGCTCAACAGGGGCGAAAGTCCTCGCGGCGCAGACCGGTGCACGAGACCAGCTCTCAACGCTTCCAGTGAGACGGTGTCCAGGCACTCGGGCAAAGAAACGCGCTGGGATGTCTAATCAAGTCAGTATCTCATCACCACTGCAATCTCAGTTGATAGAAGAACACATACCGCCACATTCTGTCTTGCGAAAGATGAATGTTGCCGAATATCGCGAACGCCGCCTGTCGGCGCAGAGCTGGTGGCCCGCTTGAAGGGAGCGGAGAGCACACTAGACATCGAGGGCCAGAGATCCGATGTCACCGCGGCGACATTCTAGATGATATCAGCAGTGTTAGTGATTGAGTCTTGATAGAACACAGGGAATGAGTCAAAGAATACCGGCCGAGGAATCGAGACCTGGAAGGCCATGGTTGTCCGATGTACAACGGCGCTTGGCCGCGGAGAAGAGGAGAGTCTGCTCCTCTAGTGATGGAGGTTTCTGGAGCGTAGGGCCAAGAGAGAACAGATGGAAGTCAGTTCTTATTTAAAGCAACTGCCATGGCCGACAGTGTCAGATGCGGAGACGAAAGGGTGGATGGTGACGATGGCTTTCACTCCGCGGGAACTGCGGCGAATGTCGGTTGCCACTCGGGCCCGTTTGAGTAACCGTAGGGTCACGTGGTATCATCGTTTGAAGGCATCTAGGCGGTAGCTGCTTCACAGAATTCCTATCCAATCATGAGAGTAGACTCATAGTAATTGATAAATTGATGATTTTCCAAGTCTGGCTGGGGATATTGTAAGACAGTCTCGACATCTGTCGGTTGGTAAATTGAGCTTCCAAGTGGGAAGTCACCGTGGACTATACAAGAACCCGCAGATGCCTGCTTCCCTTTTCTGTGGCCCATGGTTCGGGGCTGGGCCGAGTTTCTGTGGTTACCACAGTTCTTTTTTCCACTCCATCTATCCTAGAAATCATTTGGTGATGCCAGCTATCGGGACTGTGATGCGGGCACTCAAAGGACATTCTCACACCAGATCCCCACGGTACCGTGACGCCCGTATTTGCATCGTCACTGGCATCGCTGATGGACTGATTACTGTTCATCTTCTAAAAGTAAAGATCACACAGGGGTCTTCGAAGGCACAGCTATTCCAGAAAAAAAGTTTGAAGTGCAGTCATACGAGGTATTCAGCTTGGCTTCTGGCGGTATGACCCTCAAGATGATCTTCTTGATGGGTGCACCATCGCCTAGTAGCCTAGACTGGGAAAACGATGCACTGCTCAACGTTCCTATTCAGCCATTTGCCGACATGGACACCATGCCTGGGCACAACATACCAATGGTGCAAAGTGAAGATCCTATTAAATGGAGAATTCTTCAACCGCTTCTCACGGAGCAGCGGACAGGCTACCATGAATACTATCGTGGACCCGAGGAACCATCTTTTCTGACTACACATCAGCTGGTGGAAGCTGATACCGTGTCAGTGACGGAGGATTCCATCCTCTCCGAGTTCTATGATCATTCGTTCGTCGTGCACGAGACATCAGAGATATCTACGACCGGGCTACGAGATGAAGTATCCACACAGGAGAGCGCAGGCTCCCCCTCACGTATAGATGCAGCTGCTTCTACAGAGATGGCAGCAGATGTAAATGATGATGAACTATCCCGTTCGCTGCAGATTTCTGGCCCGATTCGCGATCTGCAACAACTGCCCACAACAAGATATCTGCAGTCCATCGCACCGCAGACGATGACTGTCAACCTGATCGTAGCAATCATCGCAATCCACCCAGCTCGACGGGTTGTGACACGGCAATGGAAGACTGAGCTCGACATCATTGAGATGATCGTTGGCGACGAGACCAGGGCAGGCTTTAGTGTCAACATCTGGCTACCAGCCTCAACGTCCACGTCCTGCCAGACTCGAGAAGCCGATCGCCTCAGCTGCTCCCTTGCGATGCTCCGCCCTCGAGACATTATCTTACTTCGCACCGTCGGGCTCGGTTCATTCCGGGATCAGGTCTACGGCCAGAGTCTGCGGGGAGGCATGACCAAGATTGATCTGCTGTATCGACATCAGGTGGACGTGACGGATACGGTTGGGTTCTACAAGAACGGTTTGCAATGGAATAGGCCCCACGATCTCGCCGATCTGCCGCTCCAGAAGACTCGCCGGGTTCGCGAATGGATCTTCCAATTTGTGAGTGGAACGGATGAAGCAGGCGGTGGCCCGTCAAGAATGTCACGGACACAACGTGGTCATCAGCGGCTGCCCCCGGACACGCAATGAAGGGGGGGCCGGGAGGGACTGGGGGAATGGAAGAAGCAAAATGTGTGTGGAATCTGTGCATAGGGAGCCGCAATTGGGGGGTGGACTGTCTCAGGCAGATGAAGGAGGGTTGTGGGAGCGCGACGGATGGGGAGACCTTTCCCTCATGACCTTGATTTTACTCTCTCGCGCTCTCCACGCGCCTGCCGACCGCAAACGACCATCAACACAGACTTGACTGTTGCAGCCAAAGACTAGCTGTGTCCGCCACCCTGAGGCGGGCGACATCGCATGACTGACAATGAGAGGGACACAAGTTGAGCACGGGGGGAGGAGGGGGGTTTCTTTAGTTCGCGGGGAAGTCCTCTCAGTGGCCCCGATCCAGTCAGAGGCGACGGACACTGGGTGCATCGGCCGGGATGGGCTGGGCTAGCCCGGTCCAGTGTGACCCAGTGCGAGACCGAATTATTCCACCATGCGGAGGATGGGAAGGGAAAGGCCATTGAAGCGAAGAAATCATGTCAATGGCATGATATTCAGTGTGACAATGGAATTGCCGATATAGAGTTGCATGGATTGCCCAAACGGACGGTATTCCAGCACTTGGGAAACGTGTAACGGGGTCGAGTGGAAGTGGTTAATTACGTTGCAAAAGGACGCCCCCTTTTTCCTTGGCCGCAAACGTGCCCCTCGCCGCCAATCATCGGGCCTCTCAGGTGCCCCACCCCAGTCCTCCTGATAAAAATAAGTCCCATCAACGGCCAGGTGTTCCCTAAATAATGCCCGTCTTCTCCCTGAATTTCTTCACATCGAGATCACAGAGCTATCTCTGATCTTGCCTATCCGTTCGATCTTTGTCTCAGTTTCTCTGATCCTATCCTCCACAATTATTCATCATGAAGGGTATGTCAACCACAGGGACCTCCCCCTCCGTGCCTCCGTGCCTCCGTCCATCGCCCCTCTTTTCCGTCCCATACTGATGAACCGCCGCAGCGCTCATTCTCGTTGGAGGTTTCGGCACGCGTCTGCGTCCTTTGGTTAGTCTTTACTAGTCATTATCATACCCCCATGTAGCGATTCAA
This sequence comes from Penicillium sp. F50, assembly GCA_037356195.1. Taxonomy (NCBI): domain Eukaryota; kingdom Fungi; phylum Ascomycota; class Eurotiomycetes; order Eurotiales; family Aspergillaceae; genus Penicillium; species Penicillium sp. F50. The sequence continues at coordinate 1,584,295 of JAYXSA010000054.1, read as the reverse complement.
TGCCTCGATGCTGAATCCGTAACCCCCCAACAATTGCATTTGCTCCTGTTCCTGGCTCACATTGACTGACTGTTGACTGTCTAGACCCTCACCCTCCCTAAGCCGCTGGTCGAGTTCGGCAACCGCCCCATGATCCTGCACCAGGTTGAGAGCTTGGCTGCGGCTGGTGTCACCGATATCGTCTTGGCTGTCAACTACCGCCCCGATGTTATGGTCTCTGCCCTGAAGAAGTACGAGGAACAATATGGTGTGCGCATTGAGTTCTCTGTCGAGTCCGAACCTCTGGGCACTGCTGGTCCGTTGAAGCTGGCGGAGAAGATTCTGGCCAAGGATGACTCTCCCTTCTTCGTTCTCAACTCCGATGTCATTTGCGACTACCCCTTCAAGGAGCTCGCCGAGTTCCACCGCTCCCACGGTCAGGAGGGTACCATCGTCGTCACCAAGGTCGACGAGCCCTCCAAGTACGGTGTCGTCGTTCACAAGCCTAACCACCCCTCTCGCATTGACCGCTTCGTCGAGAAGCCGGTCGAGTTCGTTGGCAACCGCATCAACGCCGGTATTTACATCATGAATCCCAGCGTCCTCAACCGCATCGAGCTGCGCCCCACCTCCATCGAGCAGGAGACATTCCCCGCCATCTGCAAGGACGGTCAGCTCCACTCCTTTGACCTCGAGGGCTTCTGGATGGACGTGGGTCAACCCAAGGATTTCCTCACTGGTACCTGCCTGTACCTCACCTCTCTGGCCAAGCGCAACTCTAAGAAGCTGGCTTCCATCTCCGAACCTTACGTGCATGGCGGCAATGTCATGGTTGACCCCTCGGCGAAGATTGGAAACAACTGCCGCATTGGTCCCAATGTGGTCATTGGCCCCAACGTTGTCATTGGTGACGGTGTCCGCCTCCAGCGGTGCGTCGTGATGGAGAACAGCAAGATCAAGGATCACGCCTGGATCAAGTCCACTATTGTCGGATGGAACAGCTCCGTTGGCCGCTGGGCTCGTCTGGAGAACGTGACTGTCCTCGGCGATGATGTCACTATCGCCGATGAGGTATATGTCAACGGTGGCTCCATCCTGCCTCACAAGAGCATCAAGCAGAACATTGACGGTAAGCATCCCCCTTCTCACACTCAAAAGGGGGTTCAAACAGCTGACAGCTATCATAGTTCCTGCGATTATCATGTAATCTCCTTTCCTCCTTCACGTCGCCACGTCCCTCACACCTCTTCTCACCTTCCGATACCTTCCTTCCGTCTTGTCTTGATGCATGGATCCGGAGTCGTTTTCTGCCGGGTCTGCTCCCGCTATTGCGTTGGCAGACCGTTTAACAACCCTTCTTTTCGTGTCTCCCCGATAATCGATATCATCCCAAAACTTAAATGGTGGAGATGCACGATCTTTCTCGGTTATTTTGCGACAAATATCCTTTTTTAGTCTTTTCCGTTTTGCCTCGGAGCTTCTCTCCATTGTCTTACCTATCGCAGCTGTTTCGAGCTCTGCTTCTATCTATCTACATCCCCGCTCCTTTTGCGCTTTCTATTACTTTTCGTGTGTGGGTTCCCCTTTTTTCTTTTCTGGAATTTGCGGACCGAGAAAATGATGCTATACCTGTTTTAATGATATCATGGGCGCGTGGTGGGTACTGTTGATGTAAATTATTGGGACGCGCAATCTTAAGAAAAAAAAAGAAGATGCAAATCCAATGGCCATGGAAATTTCTCAGTTCACATTAAGTAGTCTCTGTACATTAAGTATCAATAAGAAAGGATTATTGTAACATTATTGGGCACATGCCATTTTGAGCAAGGTACAGATGAACCTGGAGATCTGATTTGTGCACCTGTCCGGTTCAAGGACATTCTCCAGACCTGCCCCATGTTCCCCCCGTAATGTCTCACTAAGCAGCCTCATGCGCACCGGTCGCTGTGGCCGCGGCCTTTTTCTTTTCAGCAACATCCAGAATAGCATCCCACTTGATCCGCAGCTCCTCCATCTGCTTCCAACACTGGCGACCAAGCTCCTCGAAATTCTCCTTCTCCTCGCGCGTCAGATCCTTCATACCACGCTTTCGACGACGCTTCCGATCCGCGTCCAGAATAGGTCCCCCAACGACACCGCCGTGTCCCCAGCCCTCGAGCTCGGTACTTCCCACACCGGCCACGGAGAGCCGGGTGGCAGTGGATCCCCATTTCACTCGACCACCACCCGCTTGACGATATGGTGATTCGGCGGCGTCGAGCGCGCCCTGTGAAGACAGTGCGAGGAATACGGGAGACCACGCACCTAGGTAGGTGGAGATGGGATGCCAGGGGGAGCCTAACATGCGCGCGAGCCAGAAGGCTGCTATCATCAAATATGCCAACCCGAATGGAAGCGGCATGATAGCGGTCGCGCAAATCCCCGGGTGGGAGAGATACATGGTTGGAGTGGTCTCTGCGGTCGACGTATTGTTGTCTTCGGTCTCGTTGTCGGATCGAAGGAAACTATCCACGGCCCACGGGCGAGTGCTGGGTAGATCCGAGGTCAGGGCCAGGAGATCGGTTAGGGCTTTGGTAGACTCGTAGGGGGCCTTGGTTTGCAGACCCTGGATATCATTAATATTGAAGAAATTGATGTTTCCCTCCATGCTGGACACCCAGATGACGCGGCCGGGCCCATTGGGAGACTGCGCCTTCTTCAGTAAGGGGACCAGGTTATGCGACAGCATATAATGGCCAAAGACGTTGGCACAGAAGATGTTGCCCAGTGCGGGTTCCTCCTCATTCTCCGTTTGTCTGTCTGTCAGGACCCCCACGTGTGCAAGCTTAAAGGTCGGCCATGTCACTTCGTAGACGAGATCGGTGAGGACGCCCCAGACAGCCCTTGGCCAGTGAACTCCGTGCCAACCGCCAATGCCAGCATTGAGGATGATCGCATCAAGTTTTGGAATTGTCTGTAGGAGGCGGCGGGAGAGTGTGCGTGTAGAGAGGAGGTTGTTGAGATCGACGCTCTCGGAAACAAATTTCACCCGCGCCGCATTGGACGAGGTGGAGGTCGCGGATTGTTGTACATGTGCTTCGAGGCGACGGCGGGTGTCTGCAGCTTTGCGCGCACTCCGGGTCGTAAAGATAATTGTCAGGGAGTCATCGTAGTGGTGCGAGGAGAGGAATTCATCGGCGAGGCGGCAGCATATCGAAAAGCCGAGACCGCTGCGGAGAGCATGGTTAGTTCGGGGGCCTCCTTTATTTAAACAGAGCCCCGCGGGCAGGGAGGAGAGGCTCTGTTAATTGGCTGTAGCGCACCTATTTGCACCGGTGACTAAAATGTAGAGCTCCTGAGGTTCTCTGGGAGTCCTGGTGTTGTCCATGACTCTTTACCCCTTTTTTCCAAATTGAGTACACGAGCTTTTTGGATTACGTTTATTTTTTTTGGGGTCTGGGGATGCCGGACCTTGTAGCAGCAGTGGAGACCGGAAGACGGAGATATTATTCGACCGCATGTATTAGTCATGAGTTTACCCCTTGGCAAGTCGCAAAGTTAGTACTTAGTTTAACTAGTATGGGGACTTCATAGCAATTCAGACCTGGTGATATCTGAGTTGTGCATATTTCGCTTGGCTACGCAGTCTTTTCGACTGGAGATTGTAGAGTTATATGATGCGGGCGGTTCCTGAAAAGTCGATTTATGTTCGTCACGCCGCTCTAAGTGTGATCCTTCAAGATGTGTCAAATAAAAGGACTGGATACGAGATACTGAAGACGTCGAGTCTCCCCGGGGTCCGGGGTCGTGTCTTCTTTTCTTCTAGTGTCCGTAGTGGTGACGGTAGTGTAGATTCTCAACATTTAACCGGATGTTATCTTCTAGGTGGCAGGGGCCATTGACAGGGCCGGTGAGTTTAAAAGCTGCAAATTGCATCGGCTCCAAATGATATTACCCACGGTCAAGTTTCTATAGTTGCTTTTTCTTTCTATCAATGGCTTTGCTCCCTCGTTTGCCAGGCCCTACGAGAGCTAATAGACCAAACACCTTCGTCACAACCTTAAGATCTACTGTAATATGCTTCAGTGTCTTTCTTACAACCAGGTCCATGTAATCTCGGCTGACCCCGAAAGATTATAATTTGAATGTTGAAGGAGAGACTGTCCATGGATAGGGACCACAGGCATTTACAGCATGCGCGAATCTGGCTGACACGGTAAGTGGTCTCTCATAGGAAAGACCCCGTCTGTAGAGGTTACAACAGATCCTCCTCCACTTCCCTGGACATTGAACACTATTGAACATGAACTAGATTCCATGGCCCGCGATCGTTCCCCCACTTCCTCAGACTGTAAGTAAAGTCAGTGATGAAATCCTGACTCCACGGTTTTGTCGTCCACATCGGCTCCCGTGGGGGCTTAGTCAGGCGGAATCAGTTCCGATTCTTGGCAGAAATGCAAATATGATTGATAAGATCATTGCGAGTCCAGCAACGCGTCATAGCGACAGAAATTGACGAAAAACAATTGTGATTATTGTGCACAATTCCCTTTGGTCATTGTTTATTTCCACAAACTACGGTTGCAGTCTCCGAATCATCCCCTACCTACCGTCTACCATCACTATGCAGCTCTTCCGCCGGGGCGCATCTTCGCTCTTCGGCTCCTCCAACGTTTCTCTCGCCTCTTCCAGGACTGACACTGAAACCGACTTCGTGGGAGACAATGCGCTAGCTCAGAAAGGATTCAAATCCATCTCAGAGTCGGATCAATTGTTTGACCAGCCAGACCCTGCTGTCGATGGAGAGGAATGCCTGCACGACTGCGCATCATGTACTGTGAAATACCCCGCCAAGTTCGACGTCGACCAAGAGGATGAACTCTATGGACATGTCCAGGGCTGGGCAACACATTTGCTGGTTGCAACCGGCAAGTCGGATTGGGTGCGCGACGTCGCAGACGAGGTGGGCAGTGTGATGGAGGCTATTGAAAAGGGAGGAGTTGAGCCAAGCAACGGGGTAAGACTAATTTACCATGATGACCTTCAACATCCCCCGCCCTTTTTTTTTTTGTTCTTCCCTCCGGCATCATGAAGTCCACCACTAACATGGCCGCCTCTTTCCTTAGAGACTCAAGCTGTCAGCATCAAACATGCCCGTTCCCGACGAATACCACATGCATGAGACAGGCAAACAGCCCACAGATGTGCTTCTCCTCCCCAGTTTCACCGTCGTGGAGCATGTCACCCCGCAGCTGGTCCCGGACTTGATCGAGCATTTTGTGAACAAATCCTTAACCACCACAACACCTCTGGGCATGTCGCCCACAGGGCCCGTTGAGAAAGAGCCATTGAATCCGGAGGGTCAGGAACAGCAGCCACCACACCCCGTCAGCACATCCCTCACAACCCCGCTTCGCTCGCATCCCTGCCCACACGCCGCCGTCATCCTCCTCTGCTCTCAACGCACCCGCGACGCCCGCTGCGGCCAGTCCGCGCCTCTGTTGCGACGCGAATTTGAGCGCCATCTGCGCCCGCTAGGTCTATATCGTGACATGAATGATACGCGGCCCGGCGGCGTAGGCATCTACTTCATCAGCCACGTTGGTGGTCATAAGTACTCAGCAAACGTGATTGTGTACCGGCGGCGCGATTTTGAGTGGTACAAGCGGGACGGGACAAGTGGCAATGAGGACCATGAGGGCGCGGCGCAGGGCATCTGGCTGGCTCGTGTGCGGCCGGAAGAATGTGAAAACATCATCCGGTATACCGTGCTGCAGGGTAAAGTCCTCAAGCCTCAGAAGCAATTGCGGGGTGGATTTGATCGAGAACGGGGGTTGACGAGTTGGTAAATTGTCACGAAATTCTGAAGACTGAGTTTGGATCTGGTTCTGTATTTTCAATTATTCGTGTTAGTATGTATGGGCGCCATGGATATAGACGTTACTATAGAATACACTTGCATGGATTCGAAATGAACCCCGATTCCTGGGCTGCTCTAGGCTCGCATGACGATGGCTTCTCGTCTAGCCTTACTGTCTAGCCGAACTGAAGTGCCGTGTGATGCCCCCCCCCTGGACTGCTATTTTCAGGGTTGTTGTGTATTGCAGCAACCTTAGGAACTGTATTTTTTCCCGTTCAGGATAGATCTGACGGAATGAGAGCCCTATTCTCGCGGCGCCAGGGCTATTGAACCATTTACTACTCCGTACTCTCCGCATTCTGGGCCGCCTCTGGCTGCACTCAATTGAAAGCGCTTTACTGGATTCAGCGAGTCGAATGACCTCGGATGGGGGCTTTGATGCTTAAAAAAGATGAGGCTTTCCCCAAAACACCGCATTTCAGTCTAGACCTTGCTTTACAGGCATGAATTAAGGCATGAATGCCAAATTCAGTAAGGTCAAGACGCGGACGAAACCGATGGGACGGGAGCAACTCACGGGTGCGGGATGAGGTGTTCCAATTGATCCTTTCATTCGTTAGTTCTATCCATAAAGCTGTTCATTATTGACCAGGGGCTTGCACCCAACTGATTGGCTATGTGAATTGGCACGGTGACATTGTTCAGGTTCGCTTAATTTTCATGGGTAAATCGGACAGTACCATTCTGGCTGTAGTCATGTCTTGGATCCCCGTGTTGCTAGAAGAGGGTATGGTTAGACAAAAGGATTGTAGTCTAACCTGTTCGTCCCTATCCTCTTTTTCTTTGCAATGAGTGCGAATATGACTATGACTGTAAGAACGCTAACGAAGCTATGGCTAGGACATTGGCACTAAATAGTACCCCAGGAACACCCTATGCTGTATCTCCCCAGACCCACGCTTTCCAAGCCTAAGCTCACCGCTCCCCCGTCCACATGAAACTGCGACGTGCATACTACCCGAGTGCCGATCCGGCAGTGCAGATGTGGTGGCGTCGCATGGAGAAAGGAATGAGTTGTGAAGGTCACATAATTCCGGCGAGCCTGAAAATAAGGAGGCCAAGGAGAGTTAGTCCCCTTCGAACGTCATGATGCAGTCAGTGTCCAGGCCGATTCTCGTCGGAGAAAACACCGGATCAAATGAATCGCTGAGGAAGTGGCGCTGTAGACCAGGTACGAAGCATTAATTGATTACAAAAGTTCTTATTTTGTTCCGTACAATGTGCTTGCTATCCATCCCATTTCGCGATTTCGCTGGGTAGACCAGACATTGAAAGCCAGATGTGACGAATGTCTGCTCCAGCCGGACAACGTCGGGTGTAAGCATCGGCCTTTTATTACTTATGGACAAGCTCCCTTAAGTTGTTATTCTTGTCTGCTAATTAGCGGCGGGATGGTGGCCGATGTAAGTAAAGGGTAATGCGCTAGGAAGATATGTCCCTTCAAATCGGACTGTCGGCCATTATCAGGCATCCAAGGTACTGTCAATTATAAATCAGGCTAATCACGGCAGAGACGCTGTACCTATGATCATGCAATGGTTCCGCAAGCCAAGGAATCATCGTATTACAAACATGTACACTGTATAAGGCAGCTTTTGCACAGAATGACATGATGTATACTCACGTAGTACCACATGAGGCAGGCCACATCCGGGATTTTGACGATCAATAGTTTATTATCATGCTCGATTATCCGGTGCTATGCTCGTATTTGTCTGTCTTTCTGCAGCCTGCAAGGATGTTATCCTTCTTCCATTCGGTCGCATCCATTGCAACGTGAAGCCAGCGGACATGTTCACTGTTGTGGCGGTTGGCAGCTGGCAGCAACTCTCGGGGGTGGGGGCCGTAACAATCGGTAAGTGGAGGTAAGCCTATCAGGTTTTATGTGGCGTTTCCCCACTGATAGGGCGGGTTGGCATTTGGACTCGACGAATCGACCTAGCTAGCAAAGCATGAGCACTTTACAGTATTGGGTGACTCTTTTTCATGGGGGCGCATGATAGTGTCTCGATTGGTTTTGGTTTTACCCCGTCTCGATGATTTCGCGTTCGGTAATAATTCAGGCTGCCAAGAATGTATCCCGATAAGGTGGACATACTGCAAATAATTATGTGGGTTGCATTTCCAGCCCCAACCCAAGACAAGGCTGTCTTCCAACTCTGTTTGGGGACTCGGAGAGTTTCCATATAGCGCTAGTAACACGTCTAGTCTCTGCGAACTATGTTGACCGACACTTTGAAGTTGAAAAAAAAGTGAGCAGAGAAATAGACTGGTGGGAATTTATCCCGGCGCGCAGCCGATCGGTGATGGAGAAGAGGTTGCAGCAGATCGACTCGCCAGGTACGTGTGAGCTACCAATGGGATCTGAATATGTACTTACGCAAAGTTACGCAGAACTCGAGAACAACAACTGCTGATGTATTATTGTTTGATGATATGTCGCCATCAAACCAATCAGCTCGGCTGAGCTATTGTGGACTCTCAAGATACCTGCCTTTCCAAAGGGTAGTCCGCGAGCCATACAAGGCAGAAAACGTGGCCGTGGAACCTTTTCAGAACGATTGAACATTACGGAAACTGATATCGATGAACTAAACAGCCATATACCTTGTTGAATGGGTACATTCCAAGCGATATGATGCTGGCTCCATACGTACACGCAGCCTTGTTGGGAAAAAATGAACACGCAATAGACTTTGCCTGAATAATGTGTACTTAATTACATTCCACTATATTTATTGAGCCCTAAGTAGGTTACTCAAGTTAACTCCACTTAACTCCATCGAGTGCGACGAACTTAGTAATCATTCTCAGTCGTTCCCTTGAACATACTACCTGTCTGCCGACCATCAGAGATTGTTTCCAAACATCTATGATACTTCAGCCAAAGTAGAACATATGAAATCTTGTTCACGTAGTCACAATACTTGCCAGTACCATTGTCTTCCTTGCAAGCGAAGCTCTTATCAAAAGAGAAATTCAACTTTACATGTGACTTTCAGCTCATGCTTTCAAGAGGTGACTTGATTACTGGTGAGACACGCAAGCGAGACAAAGCAAGCCACCTGCGTAGCGGAGCACAAGATAACTGTGAAAAGGTTGTTGACCTTGACCACAAAACTACGCGTGCGTCTATCTGTCTATCCAAAGGAGGCCCATGATCAGCAGCGACCGACCAAAACATGTGCTTCAACCGAGATGCGTCCTTTATTATTTCGACTGCCTAGCGTGGCAACCGCCTTAATCGGAGCCAACGGTTATGCGTGAGGTATCCTGGCGGTGGCGTTTCATTTTTCGTCTGCATATGACGAATACCTTTGAGGCAGGGGGCGCTGATATGGTTAATATAGCTCCAACAAATTCAAGGCCCATATTCAGTCGATGGATGTCAGGTGCGGGGTGTGCCGTAGATGAAGAAGAATTAATGCGAGATAGCTGTCCATGGATATTGCCTGTGGAATTGTCCTGTCGGGATATTCTTCTTCTGCGTTGTCGGCGTTTATGTGCTTGCCGTCGCTTTCTAAATAGGTGACGTACGAAGTCGGCTACTCTCGGCCTGACAAGTGCCAAGTGCCTTGGTACTCTCCTTTATATTTGATATAGAACGGTGACTCTGTAGTGTATCTAGAATTGTAGACAGCTTTAATCAATCGATATATTCGAGCGTCATGTCACTGCATCCCTGCACAAATAGCCAGTGCCTGCTCAAAGTCTGGAGCCCAAGCATCAATGGACCCCTATCCCAAATCTTGTCATTCTTCATTCTTAAATAAGCCAATCTGGGAAGGCCCTGTTCGCTACGTTGAATGATAGCTCTGAGACTGTAAATTGTAGGTAGATCTTCTCCGTATGCTGCGTTGATCTCACAGGTCAGGCATTTCTCATCCTCCACCATGTTTGACAATCCGCCTTTCTACAAACCTGTTCAGAAGGAAATCAAAAGATTACGTTTGATTTCAGGAAAAGCAAATTCATGTTTCTCACAGATGAAGTCGAATTTGAAGAGCCTATCTCGGCTCTCTTGGCTGCTATCGCTACATCGTTGCCCGGATCAAGATCCCCGCTGCATCCACAAGTCGCAGCCTAGGTATATCAACATAATCTATACAACATCTTAAACTCGACTCAAATAGCGCAATCCCTCAAAGATGAAGATGGCCTCTATTGGTACCCAAAAATCGCAAACCTGCCCCCATTCACACCGGATCCTCATCACATTCCAGCGAAAGTGAATCAGAAACAAACGAAATAAGGACAGATACTAAAAACGAGCAGATGATGAGGAACATGACATCACCTGTTGAGTATACGAACCGTACAAAAGTTTAAATCCAAGTGGATTTCATTCGCGCCACCAATCAACTCATTGCCTGCTCCGAGGGGTAAGTAGTGTACTTATGCCCATATTACCTCTGCATACTACTCTACACAATCATTTATTTCACTTTCACCGGCAATCTCGCGAGACGTTGAGTGGCTGACAGATCGTGTCAGCCTCCCAAACAGGCAGCGACACGGCATCCCGCTTGAGGATTGATCGCATCATTAGTGTTCGAATTTCGAAATGCGGGGTAGCTTGCTCTACAAGAAGTCGGTATCAACTGGATGCCCACTACTGAGAAAACGCACGGGGTCAGGTACTTGACGGTGTTTATCCTGTCCGCAGAGAATCGCACTACTCACTTCGTGGAATGACCCAACATCTGTAGTCATTGAACTCTACTTTTCTCATGCAGCCTCCATCACAATCTTTCTCCTCTCGCTTCGTGTGACTGGCATTCCCAGTCACCACCCTCCTCTGGTAGGCCGAACCGGAATAGAAAGGGAGAAGAAAGTGGGGTAGTAAGAAGATGGTTGCGATCACATTATGGCTTGGTCAAGACGCTTCGACGATTGCCTTTGTCATGGAACACTCTTCCAGACGCGATTTTCCAAATCCCCTTCCCTTCCCATCGTTGAACCCAGGGCCCCAGAATGTCCGACCAACGGAAACGAATGATCGGTCGTCTACTGATTGATCCAGCGACCGGGCTCATGGGAAAAAGAAATGATGGAACCATTTTCCTGAGCATTCTCTACCTACCATCCCCCCTTTAAGATTTCATTATACGGAAAACCGACGGATAACATAGATCCTGATGGTCCTTTCACAAATTCTGTACTAGTGCTACCCCTACTATGTAGTTGGGGCCATCTTGTGCCCAGAAGCCCTCACCACTTTTTCAACATCAGGACCTTCCTTTTACATCTATGACCAGAGAAACGCTCCGAATAACCTTCTTGAGCTTTAGGCCAACCCCACTCGGCCCGCCACCATAGCCGCCCATTGAACGGGTATATGCGCCGTAGTTGCTAGAATTAGCGCCACAGGAATTGGAACCTCTAATCGAGCACCATCCTGAGCGCTGATACAAGAGCAGGATGGAGAAGAGTGCGCAGGTAAACAACGAGATCAGCATCAGATGTACCTGTCGCGTATTCTCGGCGCCATCATGTCTCTCTTCTTTTTCTTTCTTTTTTGCCTAACACAGGTGCTTTTTCCTAGGGTATCCAGTATGTATTCTTATTCAAGTCCACTTTTACTTTTTATTCTGGCTCTTGGAGGGGACGCCATACGTTTCCCTTCAACCCCCACCCCCAATCACCCTAGATTACGGCAATGGCTGAAGTAAACTCGGTCAATTGTTTCCTTTTCAGGAGGGTCGATTACAGGGTCTCTGCTTTTCGATGACCGATGGGCTGGAATGGCGTTTTCGTCCGCAAATCTGTTTCATGGGCAGTGGGCTTTTTGATTATGCACCACGTCATTGGACCGTTGAGACTAGATCGGACTCCCTTATTACAGGTTGACTCGGCCCCTGATTAGGTCCTAGATCTCCGTAGATATGCAAAAGGCGTAAGAACTTAAGACATCCTTTGTGGAGGCAAAACAAAGAGAAACGGAAAGCCTGCCGATCCTGAACCCACTCCTTCGGAAGAGCTTTCAGTGCTGGCGTTTTTACTTTCTGATTGGTTCATACTCCGTAAGTCCGTGCTCATGATAATTTCTTGGGAAACCTGATCCCTCTCCTACCTCGTGGCTGACATTAGAGGTCTTTCCTCGAAGGAACGCCGCCGGTCGAGTGTGTGTGTGCGTCAATAGCAACAAGGTTAAAAGGGATTCGAGAAGATCCCTGGTTCATGAGTACCGTAAAGTGGAGCCCCACGTTCGGGGAGCAAATGCCACCGAGTTGCCTCAGCTTTCTAGCTCCCATGATTGGTATCATTCTCCGGGGTCTTTTGAGGCTTGGTAGGTTCCTTGGCCTTTGATAGGACTCAGCATAGACTTTGCCCCTCGTTCATCGATGGGGGCGGGTGCCGAGTTGAAAATTATCCCGACTACTGCCGGGAGGCAAAAAGAGGCAAACGGTGATTGGCATCGGCCAACCGAGGCCAGCCGAGCTTGTGAAGGGTAGTTATGCATTCCATACTATTTACTACGCATGCAATCGGCATGGTGCTTTTTGACCTTCCATTTCCAGCATTGCCACAGTCTTATTGACAAATTTACATACTTTGGATAGAGGAGGAAAGTCCCGTGAAGATGTTCTTCTGCCTGATAATAATAAACTTCAGATGTGGCGGCAAAGGGGAAAAAGACCGAATGTCTGGTTTTCCTCCATATTGTTGCTCCCAAGGATCGCCGCGCGTCCTCCACAAGGAAACAGGAGAATAAAGTCCTGAATAATAACGAAGGAGGCAAAAGCGAATCACAAAGCAAAGCCTACGAAATTACGAGTGCCATCGATCGAGACGGTGAGGCAAAAAAGGATAAGGGATGGAAGGACCTTTGGCTTGATCGGTCCATTATTTATGCTGTTGACTGTAATCCGTATGTTAAGCTACAAGCTCATCCTGATGCCGTGACTCAGGGGGATGGGCCTCATGTTTCTTTTTCTTTTCTTCGCTGCAGCGACCGCAAATCAAGTCCCTAGTACTGCATCAGCCACAAAGTGTATCAGGCACTAGATCAGTCCCTTCGACAGTAACTAGTGGCAAATAGTAGGAGCTCAATCTGAAGGTGATATTCTCTTCAACCTGCTAGATCCCTGGGTTGTACAGGTACATAGATGGGCTGTTGAGGATAGTCTGTCCTCTCAGTAGTATTGGGAAATTTTAAGTTTATTTCTCAGTCTAAAAAGTCAAACCAGCATGTTCCAGCCTTGAGAGGGGGCTTTGTTAGCAGGAGTGGAGTCGTAGGTTTTAATTACACTTGATCGCCGAAAGAACAGCCCCAACCTTAAGAAAATGGCACCCTAGGCTTTCCAACGAATTTCACTCGGGACTCGGCATCGCAAGTTAAGAGGGGTGGGCCGCAAGGAGAATGGGAGGCACCTTCGGCATAGGAAAGGTACAGTATTGTGCCAGTTGAAACTAAGCACGTAGAAGAAATATGCAAAGACCAGTTGCTTCGCGGGTACTCAATAAGGGGCCCACATGTAACCCCCATGTGGGATGCAGTACGACAGAAAGCAATCCATTTAATAAGGTAGACACTCATTCATCCCTTGCTGAACAGAATATCCCGCACTCACGAGTCTCATGTTGCTAATGCGATACCTAGACACATGCCGTGATTAAACCGTTAGACTCCTAGACTCCCTTCTTGCTTCTCTTTTGCGGGGCACACCGGAGATTTGACGGTGGAAATGTGATCTGGAGCCTGCCCTGGGGCAGTTTGCTGGACCCTCTTTTGCTTCCCTGTAGGAGAGGTAGGAGCCGGCGTGCATGGGGAAATCCAGTAGCCTGTCTGCAAATAAATCGCTAAAATCTGATTCCACCGTCGCCTACCTTCTTTGGCTTGCTACTTTGTTGAGGCGATTGTCCGCGAGCGTAAATGCCCTCCGCCTCCACCTACCGTCTTTCTCTCCTCTAGACTCCTTCTTGAAGAGTCTGGATTTGAGGAGCTAAAGGGGGCTGAGAGTCCGGAGTAGTTCGGTGGTAGCTCGTCACGAATGGATGATATTGTCGTGGCTTGACTTTGGCTATTCTGTTTTCTTTTGAGGGCTGTGATTGGTTGATGTCTTGACTATTGATTCGGTATGAGAAAGTACTGGTCGATGTGACCATGGGCCAAGACCCGGAGAAAAGTATTTCAAAGAAGGCGATTCTACGGAGTCCTTTTTGTGCTGTAGCACGACAGCAGGTTGATCACCAGTTTCGGCAAATCATCGACAGTACATACATACGTTGTATGTACTGAGATATGTACTGAGATACGGAGCACTCTAATACCTCGGGCAATGACTTGGAGCGAACTGGTGAACTCTGTACCCATATGTTCCTCTTGGAGTCTATTTTTTTGCTTGTTTTTTTTTCTTCGCTAGTTCTCTTTTCTCTTTTTTTTTTTTTCTATTCCGTTGCTTTTTGAATTTTGAGATAGTCCTTAGGTTCCTACCCATTTGTACTCCTTTGATATCTGGGGAGTAGAGAGTGAAATCCGAAGATCCAGACCCTTTGAGGTGCTGTTCTGGTGCTCACCGAACAAGTAATGCGATGTGCACCTCTCGCGTGGAGACTCGACGGCCCCCAGATTCTGTTTGTTCCCAGCACCGGATCCGAAGCGTTGGAATTGCGTATGGTCAGGGCGCAGTTTCAGATCCCCCATCCCAGTCAGTCTAACTTTATTTTTCCTGATCACATATTGCTTGATTCTGTCATCGTGATACTGGCAAAGAGTCGAAGAGTATATCTTGAGGGGGTAGTAAGAGCTATTTTGTTTTCTATTCGTACTATTTGTGATAATGTCATGATGTCTTCTTTTGAGAGAGTAGGTGATATACGAAACACCTGTGATTAATGGAAAGCACGGAGTACAACTACCCCCATTTCAATGCATGATCACTCACGACTTATCTTAGTAATCAAATCACGGATCCACTCGGCTCAGAATCCACCTCGTATCCCCACGCACCATACCAAGTTTAGACTAGCGAGGTATGTCATCCGGGTTGACCCAGTCGCTGGACCTTAGCTGGACCTTAGAAGGCTGGAACCGGGTTGTAAGTTAGCGCCCCTCTTCCAAGACTAAGGAACGGTAAGTCCGTACCGCCAGCATTGACCGAGCCTAGTGGGCTGGTCATGGCTGATGAGAGGAATGTGGGGTTCGAGTCTCTAGAGTCTTCGGAGAGGTTGAGAGGGCAATCGCAATTTCGTGACGAGGTTCAGTTGGGAATTGAACTTGATCGGTCGATGCTTGTTCTTGGGTGAAGCCAGGATGGAGAGACCTCGGATGCTGAAATTATGAATGCATGTGTAAATTCAGCGGTAGAGAAAGAGAGAGAATAGATAGTTGATAGTCGATAAGTGGGAAGAATAGATTGGATCGTGGGCTCCATTCAAGTGTGCCTTCTGGGAATACCTACCATCGTGTACAGTAACCCCCTTTTTCCCTTTGAGGCCTTCCAATGAGAACGATGCAATCCTGGACATGCCCAGAAGCCCGTGTAATCTTCCCGTACGGTGGGTACCTGGAAACTTTGGAAAGACGGTCGTTTCCGGTTCGTACTGTGGGTAATTTTACCGATTTAATACTTCTCCATGTACTCCGTACTTGATTGCGCAAATCAAGACGTGCAGTGGTGCTGAACACTGTCGTGCTTTGTTTCGCAGTAGAAAAACATCATGGCCAATATGAGAGTCACAGGTCGATCAATACACTCGGTGCATTTCCATGCTTGGACTACTCAATGATTTACACGATAGATCTTCTGTATTGAATAGGTTGTTCCCACTGGATCTTGATGATGTGTGGCTCTTGGTAAATTAATCTTACATGGAAAGTCGAGCAGCTTCTCTCTCTCTCTCTCCCTCTTTCGGACTGGAGATGGGTACCCGATACACGACTGTAACATTTGAAATCATCCTAATCTCCGATTCGGATTGTCGTCAATTTAATACAACAGTTTGGTCTCCAATTTGGGGTCATTATCAATAGAATCTTGAGTACTTTGTACTTCGGTGGTCGTTTTCCATTTTCTGTTGCTCATCGCCACACCACTCCATGATTCAAGAATTAAAGATGAGAGGCAACTGGATGATGATTCTACCATACTTCCAGATCGTCAAGTTAGTGAGTTACCAGATGAGGACCGATTCATGCGATGGCCCAATGGATGAAAAATAATTCGATCCGAATAATAAAACTCGTTCGGTCTTTTTCTCTTTCGTGACTTGGTTAAAGGAATCCTAAAATATCGAAAATAATAAGAAAATAATTATTATTATATTTATAAACTGCAGTACTTCTGGGTTTAATAATTCGATTTTATTCTCTTCCCTTTTTTTTCATAATTTCTATTTTTCCATATTTGAATCTAAAGTGTTCCCCCCCTCCTCCTCTTTTCTTTGCGCCGTTATTCCCTTTCCAGGGCCACTTTCCAAGCCGCCGAGTTCTCCAGGGCTGTTGTGAGGTACTCTCCTCTGCTCATCTGCCCATCGGCTCCAAAGTTGGATTATCTGCTGGTATCATTCGAGTCCCCCTCCGCCTCCCCTCTTCTTCGTCCATCCTTCTTCTACTCTTCATCTTCTCTCCTGTTCCTCTTCCCTTTTCTTTTACCTCTCCCGCCCGCCTCCTCCCTCCCCCGAATCCAGCTGGGTTTCACATGATCGCGCGTCCCTCCATGAACAGTGTATCATGCTCTGGCCTCGCCTAGACATCCTGGTTGTTGCTATTCATCCGGCCTAACCAGGTCGATCCCGGATTTTTTCCCTTTCATTCGCGCGTCGCATGCGCTGACGTTCTTGTCTCTTTTCCTCTTTCCCTCTTTTCCCTTTCGTCCCCCTCTCCTCCAACCTCCGATTTTCTTATCTCCCCCAGTGCCTCTGGACTTTCCCGCGACCCGCTTCCCCCGCAACTTGGATCTCGTCTGCGGAGGATCTTCCCCCATCGTTCAACCTCGCAGTCATGGCTCCTGGAAATGGTCGCGATTTCAACTGCTCTTGGGAGCATTGTGGCAAGGTATGTCAGTCTTCGGAGATTTGTCTCCGCGATGTTCCTCTCCGTACTCTACTGGTTTCTCTCTCCCCGACTCGGAACTCACTGATTCTCCTAGTCATTCAATCGCAAGTCTGACCTCTGTCGCCATTATCGGATACATACCAATGAGCGACCCTACCATTGCACGGTGAAGGATTGCAACAAGAGCTTCATTCAACGGAGCGCTTTGACCGTCCATTCCCGGACCCACACCGGAGAGAAGCCCCATGTTTGCGACCATGAGGGGTGTCAGAAAGCTTTCTCAGATGTGAGCATCTCGAACTCGACCCCAAGCTCAAGTTGAAATCCACTCACAAAAGCGATTTGTCTGCAGTCATCGAGTCTCGCTCGTCACCGACGAATTCACACGGGCAAGCGACCATACATCTGTCAGGAACCGACCTGCGAACGAAGGTAACCCACTAATTCTGGAACCCCATCCCACATCTGTGTTTTGCTCACGTATGATCTCGTTCTTCTAGTTTCTGCCGTAAAACCACCCTGACGAAACATCAGCACCGATCGCATCCTCCCGGATCGCTTACTCGACCATCTTCGGAAGATGCCACCTCGGAGCACTCCTATCATCACCAACCCCCCGTGACGGTATCGATTCCAAACGGGAATGAACAGTACCTCCTTGCACAACAGCCATATTACTCACATTCCGCGACGCCCAGCCACGAGTTCTACTCCCCACCAAGCGTCCAGATGAACTCGATCCCCGTGCACGAAGGGGCGCCTCCGATCGTCACGCAAAACGTGCCCGTCACCTCCGCCATGCCCATGCCGCATCCCCCACAACATGCGCCGCCACCGCATCACTCCCAGCAACAGCAACATCAGCAGCATCAGCAACATCAGCAGCAGCAACAATACATGCAGATGATGCAGCAGCGCTACGACACGACTCCGCGGGCCAACTACATACCTCCCGAGTATCACCAACCGCCCTTCTCCGGTCATCAGATACCCGAGGGACAGCCGATGATGGTGGGATACCATCCTAATTTCCAGTATAAACCCCCAACCCGGATCTTGAACCAACCGGAGGGGACTGACTGGGGTTTTCTGGGAGTAGGTTAAAAGCGGATTACGCTTAGATGCTTTTCCGGGACCAAAATTCTGGCCCGACTGATGAATGCCCGTCACGACTCGTGTGTTTCTTATCTCTCACATCTCTCTCTCTCTCTCTCTCTCTCTCTCTCTCTCTCTCTCTCTCTCTCTCTCTCTCTCTTTCTTTTGCGTCTCCATCTCTCTTCGTGATTCCCCATACCGTCAGTCTGCGAGAGAAGCTTCTTTTTACTTCTTGGGATTTTTCACATAATCGTGATTGTATTGGTTAATTGTTCCTATCTTCTTATCACTTCTGACTCCTTAGTCCTTGGTTGTCGGGCGCTGCTGTTGGATTCCCCCGTTAACATGATTTCATGTTCTGGTATGATTCGGTGATCTTCTTCCTCTACATTTCCAGTCTCGCGTCCAGTCTCGCAGATCTCATTTAGGAGGAGAAAGACAGGCGTTCATCATTGATTCCAATCCTTATGTTACTTTTCTTTCATTATTCTCTCTACTCATTGAATGTTACGCTGGTACTACACCTTGATACCTGGCATGAGGCAGTCTTTTTTTTTTCTTCGGGAGGACACCTTCCTTCTTTCCTTCCATTTCCTTGATGTTCACGAGGATCGAAGAAGTCGCTTTTCATCTCCGAGTCACCTCGTTTCCCCCCCAACACCAACTTTCTCTCACATGAGAATGTATAATCTGGAACGACCCTATGCCACCCATTTAATGAGTCCCGTGCCTGATCGTATACGAAGCCACCGCTTCTTCCTGAGTAGACAGCCTTACAGGCGCTCTCGCAATCGTAACTGGATACTTCTTCCATCATCCGATGCGCCTTCTGATAAGAGCCAACAGCCAGGCCCAAATCCTGCGCTGAAAGCTCGCACTCCACTTCTTAGTGGGTCCCCCTCCGCTCCGTCGAGCTTACAGAGCTCCTCTTGCTCGATCCGGACAGCCCTTGAGATGGACAAGAAATATGATTGGACGCCACACCTTTCTAATGGGTCCCTTTCTCGAACAAGAGCCATGAGCGGACTAGCCCACCAACGGTCGATACAACAACAGTGTGATCCAAATGAAATGACGATTAGCAAGCCTTGATAACAATCCTTCCTTCTGCGTTGCGAAAAGGGAATAAAACCTGGTGCGGATGAAATCATCAAGGTTGAAACACCGCCGAGGGATTTGTAAGAGATGTGAATTGCAATCCCTTGCCCCCACCCCCTTTGGAAACAGATCAGTGCTCCCCTTGAAGCAATGAAGGGCATACCATTACAGTACAGAGGTACATATGTATCTATTAGGGGGGGCGGTGGTGGGAAAAGAGAGCCCCAGACGGGTATACGCGCCCCAGCTTGGCGATCCAAAGAATGCATGGCGTGCATGACTCGTGGTCGGCCCCATCTTGGCCCTGTGCCAGGTCTCCTTCCCTCTCCTTTCGCGACTGACTGGCCTCCCCAAGACGGTGTTGTTATTTACGGAGTTCATAAATGTAGGTTTCCGTCAGAAAATGAGAGAAATAAAAAAAAGAAAAACCGACCCCGGAAAGCGCCACGCCTGCCAAGGACGCCTCCCTAGAAAGGGATTTCCCACGCAAACTCCAATAATCGGTGGCCCGGTAACGAAGATGGACGGGGTGGTGGGAGAGAAGGGCTGACACCTGGTAACCCGCCAGACTGGACTCTTGTCCTTCGGCACTCCCGTGCACCCCGAGTTGGATGGGTACTTGGCTAAACTCACTAAATGGGCCATAGCTGGCTTGGCTGTCTGGACCTCTAGCTAGTATGGAATCAAATCTAACCTAACAGCCCCAAACTGGGGGCTTTTTTTCAGGCGCGCGCCCGTAATCGCTTACCCTCGCTGGCTGGCTGAGTTTCAGGGAGAGAAAATGTGTCATGTCATATGAAAGGTGAAAAAAAAAGAAATTAACCGAAGTAAGTTACTCCCTATCTCATGACTTGAGTTCTATAGATTGAAGCTTGATTAGTACATCGGGACTGTGTTAAACATACTTTGTCTGGAGAGTCTGTGTACTGCTAGAGGCATGTAGAGAGTCCCGACACCAACCGCCCCCCTTTCATTTCGACGCGCGAGGTGATGTACCCATTCCGACATCTTGGGTCAACGCGAGGATGAAAAAGTTACCAAACGACTATTCCAGGCGCGAACCTTTGTCTTGTCCCAGTGGAAATGTCACATTGGTCATTCGTGATGGACATGTCGTGGTTTAGTTCCTCGCCTGCCCTCCTGGCTAGAAGAACAAGTCAAGCCATCGTCCCAGTCGATCAAATCGTACGATTCCAATCAACACATACAGTAGAGCACCTTGTTGTTTTTTTTTTTGTTTCGGTCTCATTGTTTCTAAAAAAAAGACCAGAAAAAAAAATAAATGAAGAAAAATCGCCAAGCCCGATATGCTCTAACTGGATCGCCACGCATGGAAAGTTCCGATCGACACTAGACGAGTAGTTCATGATTCATTTCCCATGTGAATCAAAAGAATCCTTCTCGACTTTTTTCCGATTGAGGACGGACCCCGATGGTGGGGGCTGTCCCTGTTGACCTCGCGTGGCAAACCCATGCAATAACATGCGAGAATCCAATCCTGCCGGCCACTTTACGACAAACAGAAATTCCATCCCACCAATACCCTATCGGCGACGGTGCGATTCTCGCAATACGACGGATGAACGGGGAGATATACTCCTTTGCCAAGTTGCCAGGGGACGGACACCGCTCACCGAGCCTTGTCAGACACGGTGTGCGCCTTCCGTATACTGTAGTATCGGCCAGGCGGTCTCGTTCCCAGGACTATGGACGATGATGGGTATCGTGTAGATGGTAAGCTTTCGCAGCCCGAGTCCGACACGGCGTGACACGGCGCGACGACATGGTATCCTCGGATTCAGCACTGAGAAAAAAAATAAAGTTGGACGACGTATGGACTGGCCCACAACTTCCGTCGCTGACTAGCTCGCTCACCACCGACTAACGAGGGAGGGGGGGGGGGCAAAGAGGGGAACTGACTCAAGAGAATCGGCAAGGGAGAGGACCCTGGGAGGAGATTAACAGTGCACCACAAATTCCAGCGGACAATCAGCTAGCCTCGAAAGTTCTGTAAAAGGAATGAATGCTCTTGGTAGTAGGAGGTTTAGTGGGTTTGGGGGCTTTTTACCAAGGGGCGCGCCCATCATTGGCCATCCTGATGGCTGCAGGCCCGCCATGACCGACTTGTCGAGAACGGTGTCATTCTACGAGTGAGAGGATCAGAACCGGTTTCTGTGGCGCGCAGGGTAATGACGGAGAGCTGGGAGATTGAGTTGATGAGGCAATACGGAGGAGAGGAGCGGTCTCCGGTGAGATGAGGCGATGGTGTGTGTGTGTGTGTTTGTGTGTGTCTGAGATGGTAATTGACAATAAACCAGTGTATAGTGTTGGCGATGCCGGTTTCCAAGGCTGCCTACATACAGATGGAAGATAACTGATTTTCCCTACGAACAATATAGGTAGGGTAAATATAGCATACTGCAGAAGAGCCAAGACCAACAATGTCCAGGGGACACGGCGCAGAATACAGGACTTCCTGTCGCAACCGTCAAGCACAACTGATGGATAGTGCTTATTCCAGGCCACTGTGAAGGGGTTGACTGTCCTTATCGGAGGCACAGGGCTTACTTTTGAGTTTTTGACGGGGAACTCCTGTTAGATTTTCTTCAGTTGGCAGAGGGGGGTGTTTTTCCGCCCCAATACGAACATCGACATGGATATGGCGTGTCAGGTCAGGTTGTGGAGGACTGAGCTCGTGATTCGAAGATTAGAGGCCATGTCTCGTCTCTCGCCAGGGGAGAGAGCATTCCAATTTACTTGGAGCATCGACGATAGTCGACTCTTGCCTTCCTCGTCACGTATACTCCCGTTGTCGCATTATTGCCATCGAGCCGACAAGGCCAGGCCAGGTATCCATTTAATGCGGAGTCCCCCGGACACTAACCATGCCGGGCTAAAATGATTATCTCCAGTCCGATATACCTCATGCGCATCCCACATTTATGATTCTTCCCTCGGAGGTTGGACGGCCTGAACCGAAGTGGGGGTGGCTTAAACGTGGCTTTCGAATGAGGGAAAAACCCAACAATCCTCCCTGGCAAACCCCACGCCTACTGGATGATAGCGGTAACCAGGAGATGAGCGGGAACGTGACGAGGATCGGATGCGATTGGACGTGCGTATTCGCTTCGGATGACACGGCTCGATAGTGCGGTTCTGGTCAGTCAGGCCCTGTCAAGGTGTCAACGGTGAAAGGGGCCTAACAAGGGTAACTCTGGTGGGGCGTCTCTTTCCATTTGGCAATCAGCTCCGACAGGGAGGAGGGGTGGTCGTTTTCGTACGTCAGTTGGACGAATAGAGGGAATCCCTCGCGAGCGGAGGCTCTTTTCTGGAATGGGAATTTGGGATTGTTCGTATCCCCGAAGGAGGAATGGATGGATGGATGACAAGGATCATCTCGATGCTGGTGACGGTGTTGGTTGATCTACGTGGTACATATTCCATGAGGCTGAAGGGCGATTTCCCCACATTCGCATTTAGACAGGAGGTCTGAGCTGGTCGCCACGCCCCATCGGTCATCACGGTGCGGGCGCTTTCGATCGTGGACGATCGCGGTCCGTGTGGCATGGAGATTGTGTATGCGTCAATACATGTCTTCTGGGGTTCAGTTTCTTCGTCTACACACTGTTGATAACAACCCTTTGAACGTCATGGTGGACGAGGGACAGGGGGAGGGCTAGCGAGGTTTATTCTTTGTTGGAAGCGCCAATAAGATCTTGGTATCATGTCCACATGGTAAAGCCCCCGCCCCGACTTGAAGGGGGATGGTAGATGGCTGGATCTGGGATGCCTGAAATGCGACGCGTGCCAAGGCTGCGTCGTCGATGACGGCGATCTCTGGGGAAAGCGAACCGGCGGACGCGCGACATTACTTCCTTAGGTATGTGCACCCAAACTCCGTGGTGGACAAATACACTTTCCTCCGTGAACTTTGTGGTAAATGATTCGTACAATTCATACCACTTCGCACGGAGGAAGGTCGGAGGTGGGCTGTCCAGTTCGGTCTCCGAGAGCAAATCTACCACCATTGACTCTATTTTCGTATACCGCTTACCTCTCGCGGGTTAGTAGACACGGCGACTACCGATGACGGTGCGGGATTTATTAAATTGGTCCCAAATTCGAGGGCTCGAATCATCATCCAAGTCAATCTTCTAGACTGGCCCGGCGATACTCGGATGTAGCATGGAGTGCCTGCGAGGGATAAGAGTTTTGCATATGCAGATAACTCCATAGGCGAGACCAGGGTATCCCGGCAAGCTAAGCAATAGAGCAGGTATCAGAATCCAGAGTGGAACTTGCATTGTAGATTGTAGTAGATTGTCGTCGGTTTCATGTCCTTTCTTCCATTATTTACTTCACCATGCAACCTACGTCTTTCATGCACGATAGCTGGTTAGCGAGCAGCGAAAAAATACTGCAAGCCCACTGTGGTTTCCTATCGATATGCTGGTTTAGCTGATTGCTTAATACGCCGTACATGCGTAGCTCGCCGAGCGAGCAGGCTAAAATACACTGCTACATAATAACTCCGCGCGGTGGACTCCGACAGGCAAGTCGTTATCGACTTGCCGCAATCACGACACCATTGCCAAGAACACAACACACTCCGACCGTCGTAGCGACCGTGGATGTTCTCCACCACGCATTGCATTATCAAGGCAAAGGCGAAGGAGAACTTGTATGAAGCAAGATCCACTCCCATGGTGAATGCATGTAGCATTATCTCCATGGGGAGGCGTCAAGGGGAACAAAGCCACGGTCATCCACAGCTTCTGCAACGCAGGCCCACACCGAGACGAATAGGAAGAAATCATCGCATACGAGGCACTTCTCCATATAGAACTTATGTAAGGAGTAATGATTTTGCTACGGTTGTTCAACTACCTATGCGGAGTCATCTAGCGTGATTCGGTTCTCTTCGGATTCCCCAGCCACAGTCCAATCCCTCGAGCTCTCGAGCACGCCGGACAATCCAAGCGCCCGAGGCTAATTTGTTGGGACTTTCAGACATCCAGGAGCCAAACCGCTTGGGATGCCGAGGCGAATCGAGTGCCAATCACAAGCCGGCCTTTTGTGTAGTGGCAACTAGGGTGGATGGAAGGAAGACGGAGTGATTATTCACATTCATTTCCCCATGTAATATACCCGAGCTGGAAAGAGAAGATAACAAGGGCAATTGGCAGGTGTACCGACAAGATCAATAGAATATATGAGGGAAATTTTAATAGAAATGATTGAGACGGGGCGCGCGTTGGAATTGGGATTTGGATGGGCGTTGTGCATATACTTTTTTGGTTTCTGTACGGGGGACATGAGATGCAGTAGACGTGCAGGAAAGCTGCGAATCTGGATGGATGAGAATCATTGTTCGAAAAGCATGATCCATCAGAGCCTTGGTTGTGTATTTTCTAGCTGCATATTGGTCGGTGTGTCGGGTTTTAAGGGGGGAGGGCCTCTTGCTGGTCTGTTGTAGTTGGCCCCGGGGGCTGAAAGTTGAGAGATGCTGGGGGACCTGGAATGGTTGAAGGTAGATACTCATGAGTGGTGATACTCAAACTTCACCAGTATTCGTGAATTCACTGGTCGGTAGTTCGCCCGTGGACCTGGCTCATACGATGTCAGAGTGTCTCTCTCTCTCTCTCTCTCTCTCTCTCTCTCTCATATGACTATCTGTTTATGGTAATGTCTAGCAGCCAAGTCCTCTTTACCGCCTCTCAAGCGAACGGAAATCCTCACCCAAGCGAGATTTGATCTGCGGGGGGGGGGGGGAGCAGCTCGGAGATTACAAATGGCTCGCGGTTTGTTACCTGACTGGGTGTTGAATGGTGGAGTGCAACGACATGAATCAAGGGGAGAAATCAAATGGAGGGGCGGGGGGCGGGCGGTCGGCCTGGAACCCACACTGAGGATGTTCGAGGATGTTCCCTGCAACTGAGTCCGTATTGGCTGAATTGAAACTGATAAAAGACGATGACGACACTTGGGAGCGTAGGTCGTGTCCGTCGTGTTCTAGGCGCCGAGATCCTATCCGTCGCTTGTTGTTGGCGCGCTGCGGGGACAGTGGGGACAAGGCTGTCGTTCTCTTATTGACCATGTCCATGTCTCATATCCCACCCAGCTTTGACTCGGTTCGGCATGGCTGTGAATCTCAAGATTTTCCCAATGGAGCTATCGGACTCACTAATATTTCCGTCAAAGACGGGTGTGGCTCCTTTCCCGCCGTCATCCCCCCTCCCCCCTGAATGACAGGGAGTCCAGGTGGGTTTGGTTTTGTTTTTTTTTTCTCTATATGGGTTTAGCGAATTTGGTTGAGCTTGCTTGATCTCGTCCAATGTCCAAGGAAGTCAACGTCACACGACAGCTTTCGTCTCGAAGATTTGCATGGTACCGATGTGCAGCACGCATGGCGCTAAACCGAGAAAAACTCCGAGATCCTGGACTATTCTACTGTGGAGAGGAAGAAGAATTCTATGCAGTACGTAAGGGGGTTAGAAAAAAAAGAACGCGAGGGTCTATTGGCGCCTGAAAATGACAGGCTGGAGGAAGAGAGTGAGAGATAGAGAGAGAGAGAGGAAAGCGTTAAGATTGCAGTAGTTGCAGCAGGCAACCTAACAACCCGGGGCAGATAGGCGATCTGTCAAATGATCGACTGGCGGAGAAGACACAACGGAAGCGCTTTGTCACCTCCCCTCCAATCCCAAGCTCGCGAATTCAATTGTCAACAAGGAGCTTGGGCCCCAGCGACGTTCAAACATTGGGGGAGAAGATGGAGAGGGAAGCTCAGCGCAGACTGTGGTGGGTGCGTTACGAGGAAGTTATTTTTCTTTGGCGTCTCAACTCTCTTTCTGCCCCAGGGTTCTGGTAAAGACTCTTCCTGTATGAAAGAAACAAAAACGAAACGGGTTTCTGTGACCGACCGACCGCGTAATTGTATTCCGCCGGTTTGTATTACATACATACCACTACTGCGGCGCAGACTATCCTTCGCCCCCGTTCTCGGGGAGGGTCCGCTCAATCGACCCAGTACGGCCCAGTACAAGACCCCGGTACCCGGAACGATGGGCCCTGGTTGGCCGTCGATGGGCCTATCTTGCAGTCCACCAGCGAGCGTGCGAATGACATTGTCTCTGAACCGTAGAACCAGGCCCCATGGCCAGATTGAGGCGCCCAGGGGTCTGAGAGTATGTCACCGTTGTGCTGTGATTGAAGGATGCGGTGGGGAAGAACAAATAAGCCTGGATGATCCAGCCCATGATTCGTCCAGACGGGGCGGATATGAGAGCATCCTCAAGATGCTTCACGATGGAGGTACAGTATACAGCTGGTCATCTAAAGTGAATAGGGGAGGTGCTGTTCGAAACTCTTGAAAAGTGCACAAGGTGGCGAGTTTTGGTACGATAGCCGGAAACACAGGCTCGATCGTTGAACCGCTTTCCGAGGATGAGGACGAGGTTACGCGTGTGTAGATGCATGATCGAATCCAGCGACTAGGAATACCGAAGTGAACCTGCCCGATTCAATCCCGAGGTGGATTCGCACTATCGAGAAAAATTAGATTCCTTCTGGTAACGAGGCAAAATTGAAGTCGAGGATCCACCCTCTCCCTGAGCCAAGATGCTACTGGGGAGTCAAGACTCGTCGGAGTACGAGTGGGAGTACAATCAGAGGGGGATGTTTGGTGACCCGCTAGATCACATCTCTCTCAATTTACCCAGAGGAGTTTCTACTTTGAGTAAAGCTCGAATGGATCGCCGAGACCAGACTGTGTGGTGATTCGTGCGCGCACGTACCAGGGCCACCCGCGAAACAAGCTTTTGGTGGGATGGGGCCAGCGAGGGGCCCGGTACTGGAAAGGAGCCCATCAAGTTTCAAGCAAATAATCAAACCCAGCAACGGATGGCGTGGCTGGCTCTGTTAGATTAACCAAGCGTCACAGCGATGCCTCCTGGGGCCGGGCCAGACTGGTCTGCGGCACAGATCGACTTTCCAGACACTTTTAGAGTCGTACTAGGGAGGGACTGCATACTGAGAGCACCGAGTGACAGTGACCAATATCGAATACGAGCGATCGACACACCGATTGGCTGCCGAGCCGACAGGGGGGGAGGGGGGAAATAGGACAATGGTTTGAGTGTGGTGACTCGCGGCTCAGGCCGAACCCAAACTCTTGTCGGCAACTCTATTTGTGAGTGATTAATCAAGGCAGTGGACACCGGAGTGGGGATCTGGATAGAATCCGCGCCAAGCGTGGGATGTTGTGAAGCAGAATTCTGGGATAAGAGAAACATGGATGAAAGAATGGCCGGAGGTTTGGTGAGGAAGGAGGAGAAGGGGCCGTAGTGCGGCTGTTCATTTTCCACATGGCACTGGATCACGGGGGACGGATTCAACTTGGCGCCAATCACGAACTGACGCCAGCGCATCCAATGTGTGAAGGTTCAAGTACCAAGTGGTAAGAATAGTTCTATTAGACGAAATGTACGGAGTACAGTACTTTGTTATCTCCCTGAGAAGTTGCGGTCCCTCTTCTTGATAAGTGGTTGTCTACGGTTCCATTGTACTTTGTGCTTGCGAAGAATCTCAAGGACCGTCTGTCAATCGAAACAACCTACAGACTTCCCACCAACCAGCGCTGTGCTCGCTCTTACGTCCCTGAGAAGCCGGAGTGGGGCCAAATACACTTGCCGTGAGAGCCATGCGCGAGATGAGATCGATGATCGATCCGCGGCAGTTGGAAATATGAGTATCCGTACTGCAAATTAGACCCCTCGCACTACTTACTATGACCACTACTACTTCTACTGGCAGCGATATTCAAGTCGGATGCTATCAGAAATACCTCATCTCATAATGACCGGACTGACTAGAGATATTGTAGCCGACGTTGCTTGATCATTATCTGCCCCGTATAGAAACCTAGAAAAGTGCATCTCTCTTGGCCAAACTAGCATGTTAGTCTGGCCAAAAACAAAAAAAGAAATAGGAAAGCTAAAAAATATTGAGGCCGCAGTGGGAAGTCTTGGCTTCCCTCTTCAGTCCGACGATATACCTCGTAGTCAACTTACTGCTTCGTGGCGTTTAAGTGCAATCAGTTCCTCACTTATGTACCGCGATGTGTGCATACGTCGGGCTTTACCCACCCAAAGCTGGTCCCCGAGTGGTTTCCGTCGCGTATTGTTGCCAACCTTTACCCACTTGGTAAAAGTGTAAGCCGCAGCTCTCGGGCAGCTAAACCCCTTTTGGTAAATCTAGACGAACTTTTGGCTCGGGCGCTTGTGATTAGTTCTTGTAAAATGGGTGGCTACACCTGTTGTGTATTAGCTGCCAATCTCCCGTGGATTTGGGTGCGATTTGGATCATTGACTGGTGGGTCATTCTGGTACAAAATGTATATGTACTGTGTAAATATGAAAATATGCAAAGCGCCATTTCTGATCCGGTAATTGGCTGACTTTTCAAGGTTTATGCATAACTGCTGGTGTTTGAAGGTGTTTCTCGACCGATAGAGTCGTAGATATCTGGGATCGAGACGTACAAATTAGAGAATGAAATCGCATACTACTAGAGGAAGGGGTAATGATGAATTCCCTGGAAGAAGTTTGCAAATTAATTCCGCTGCGCATCATCGCGGAGAGTGGGAGGACGAGTAATTATCTCGGGCAAGAACCTTGACTTTAGAGGAAGAGTTGAATTCACACAAACAGCAAAGGACAGCAACTGAAAAGGGTGTGCTTGAAGATCCTGTCGTAGTAATTGTGATCCGACAGTAGTGAGGATCTTACAGGTCGCCTGTGGAAGCTGACAGGCTTACAAAAACCGCATCTAGTACCTAGAACGACGAGCAGAAATGTCTGCCCTATCCTACCTATAGGTGACCGCCTATAGGTGAGCGCAATGTGTCCACGAAAACAGCCTTAGTTGTGCATTTCTACTGGATATCTTGGGGCTTTTCGTTTTCACGAAAAGTCCACAACCATTACGCAAAATTCACGGGCAAAGAAAGATTCATACTATGTCATTTGAGAGCATGACTTTTCTAAGAACTCATTTGACCCGGCAAACGAACTCAAACAGGCATCTACCTGACTTTTGTATCGGTCGGAAGAACGCTGCCGGAGCACACCTCGCTGGGTACCGAGAATGGCCTGACTGAGAGCAGAACCCGTGGACCAACAGCTCTAGGTCATACAGATATTCACTCAGGCTGCTAGCCAGGACGTCCAAATTCACGTAATATGATCCGGCACAGCCAAACGATTCGAAAGGATCTCGATAATCCTGCTTCGAGCCACAGCAGCCCTTACCAAATTACCTGCCTATCGATGCATAACACA
The DNA here is from genome assembly GCA_037356195.1 of Penicillium sp. F50. NCBI lineage: Eukaryota > Fungi > Ascomycota > Eurotiomycetes > Eurotiales > Aspergillaceae > Penicillium > Penicillium sp. F50. The sequence continues at coordinate 1,554,888 of JAYXSA010000054.1, read as the reverse complement.
AAAGACATCTCGCCAACCCCCGCAAGCCACCCATCTAATCATCCTGAATAGCAATCTCATCCTCCCACTTGGAGTGAACCGTCTCCCGGGCGCGCTTAATCACCCGCTCAATACCATCTAGACCCATCTTCAACACTTCCATCTTCGGACCATAGCTGAGCCGCACAAAGTGATGACAAGGACTGTCGAACAGATCACGACGCTTAGCTGGGTTCAGATCAAAGAAGATACCCGGCACGACGATGACCTTCTCCGTCAACAGGGCGTTGAAGAAGTTCAATCCGTCTGAGATGTTGGCCTCGGCGGGCAATGGCGGGTCCAGAGAGGTCAAGTCCAGCCAGATGTAGAAGGTAGCCTGCGGGACGTCCTGGATACGGAAGCCAATGTCGTACAGACGCTTCAGGACGTAGTCGCGCTTCTCGCGGAAGTGGGCCTGCAGGGCTTTCATCTCGGTGCGGACGAGGGAGGGCTCGAGCATGGGGATGGCGGCTTCTTGGAAGGGGACATTGGCGCCGCCATCTAGGTAGGAGCCTGCTGAGCCGAGGGCGTCGACGAATTCCTTAGGTCCGACGATCCAGGCGATACGCCAGCCTGGGAGGCGGAAGCGCTTGGTCAGACCGTCGATGAGGAGGACGTCTGGTTGAGTGGAGGGCGTGTTAACATATGAGCCAGGCAGAGGCGGAGGGAGAGTAGTGGTCATGCATTTACTTGCAGGTCCGGTAAGAGATACGCACCATCTTGGTTGACATCAATGACATTCGCGGCTCCACTAATCGTGCTGCCGTCGCAGTCGGTGGTATAGTTGTACCCACCGTAGAACTCGTCCAGGATCAAAGTCGCGCGGTCACGGCAGATATCTTGGATCTCGGCCAGCTCGTCATGCGACACAAAGTGGCCTGTCGGGTTACGGGGGTTCGAGGTCAGCAGTACCTGGGTACCACGGGCAATTTCCTCGGCGATCTTGTTTGGGTGAATGTGATAGTGGTCCTCCTGAGACAATGGGATGGGGATGGGGGCAATCTATGTCCCAAGTCAGTGTCAGTGCACGCATCCGCAGAAACCCTCTTTTTGCCCGGTTCAACTGCAGGAGCGGAGTACTTACGTTCTTGAACAGCGACAGCATCTCCGAATACGCAGAGTAATCCGGGATGGGGAATGAAAGATAGGAATTGCCCAAAATAGCCGCAATGCGGATCAATCCTGCACGTCCACCGGGGACGATACAGACATTCTCCCAAGTATATTGACTCTCCTTCCCTTGGCGGTAGTGCTCATTGTACAGACGTGCAACGGCAGCACGCAATGGCTTGATACCGGCGGTCGGACCGTACTCCCGCGCCGCAGAGGTGATAGGAATGCTGGTCGGACGCGGGAAGCTCCCCTCGATCTCATCGTCCGCCTCGGGGGCACCTTGACCCAGGTTTGCCCAGCCGGACGGATCCTCGGCGTAACCGTGTTCGGTGGCTCGCTCTGTGCACCAGACGACCCCGGTGGAGGCACGGGAAGCATCGAGACCGGCGTGGGGGCGGTGTCCCTCGTGAGCGTGTCGGAATTGGCGATGAGTTTCGGACCGTTGCTCTAGGGGAATCGGGCCGTTAGTCCGACTGATGTGTCTGGCAGAGGTGGGGGGGTTGATGGAGAGGAAGGAAGATTTTCATTCAATCACACACCGTTCTCGGAGAGTCCCTTGCTTTGCGAAAAGCGCCGGTTGGAGGGGCGCAGAATACTAACGCGACGGCCGGAGAAAGACATTGCTTGGCTGCGGGGGGAGGGAGAGGGGAGGGGTGATAGCTTGGAAAGCTGATTACTCGGGACCAGGGTTCGGGTATGTCGATAAGCTTCTTAGATGGTGATTTGATGATCGGATTGGTGGAGGATCGTGGGTGTTCAGGAGAACAAGGTCATATAGTTGAACCGAGGAGGGAAGAGAGAAGAAGAGGGGCAAAAGCTGAGCAAGAAAGGGTGGTTGCCCCGTGGGTTTTCACGATTGGGAAAGGGAACTTGCGGTTTGGTTCACCCGCTATAAAAAGAACTGCTGAGGTGGCTCTTCGTGCTGGATGGCGGCCCACGATTTGACCAAACCACCGATCACACTTGGGCGCTGCATTTCCACTGTCCCGCTTTCTCGCAACTGGTTGCGCCGAACGGGGCGACAACCAGACACGCAAATCCCCCACCGCCGACTTCTGGTTGATCGAGAAACGATTGCCGCACTTGCCGTGGCAGGTGCCTAAAGGAAGGCTTGTGTTCCTGTGCGCGAATTTTGTTCTGGCGAGGGACCGACACCGCCATTCTGAGGGCTGGAAAAGGATGGGCGTTCGAGAGTCTAGTGCTCCCGTCCGTTCAATAGTCTGGAAGGGGGCTGATCGGCAGCGATGGATCCTCAAGGTCAGACCTGCACCATTGCGAATGCATACGTCATGTCTAATCAATGCCAATCCAGAATTCACTTCAACCCCAACACCAAGCGCAAGGTGGAGAAGGTGGATGGGGACCCGAAATGCCCGAGAAAGAACGGCATCCCGATCGGCAGACGGCGCGCCACTCAATCTAGTCTACAGGGGATACGGAGAGAGGCAATGGAGACCCAAAGGACATTATAGAAACAAAAGCTCAGATATCCAAGTCGCCAAAAAGCCTGTACGTGTGCAGGCTTCCAAGATATCAAACAACCATTCAAAAAATGACTATGCATACATCAGAGTAACATGCTTCATACGTTCATGGATAAAAGGGCAGGGTCAATAGAACGCGGGCATCATTCGCTCTACCGCAGAGGATCAGACCGGGAGAGAGCAGAGAGCAGGTCATGAAAAGGAGGAAACGAGAACTCCAAAATTATCTCCAGACTTTCAGACACCTGCTCGACACCATTCATGCCGTGACCGAATCCGTGGTGCAAGTACACCCACATCGACGCCACCACCCAACCACAAGACGACCCAAAGAATGGTCGCAGTAAGGGGACCATTAGGAAAAGGAGAAGATGAGGTATGGGGTAATGGGGGATGGCATCTCTCTGAGAAGAGTAGGTGGTCAGGGAAGAGCACGCGAGGGTGAGAAGAAGAGACAGGGGGGGGGGGGGGAAAGCGCCGAGGCAATGCAGATGGAACTGGGATGGCAGTGAATAATCTGATCATATAGAGACGCCTCCACAGAATAAATAGACAATGGAATCATCATTCATCAAGGGGGCGATTGGGACGCCATGAAAATCAAAAACAGGACCTGCATTCTAATCCACCACCTGGCAGTACAGCTCAATCTCGCCCACCATGCCCTTGGCAAGCATATCCCGGTGCTGCTCACGCCATTCAATAAAGGCAAGCTGAACGGCCTCATCGTTGTCAATGGTAATAAAGTCCCCATCCTCGTCCCGATAACGCAGGCGAACGGTCTTGTTGCCGATGGATCGGTTGGTGAATCGGGCAAGCTTGGCATCCACACGGTCCGTGAGCGAACGGAACAAAATGTTGGTGGCAATCACCAGGGTGACATAGTTATCCTCAAAGTTCACCTTCGCCTTGAGTTGCGTAGGCATGTACGAGTCTCCATCAGGCTCCTGACTCAAGGGAGATGTCGCTACGTCGGAGACCTGCCCCGACGTACGATTATCGTTGTACTCTGGCTCAGTGAAATGCGTCGGGTGAGCATGGTGAGGATTCGTGCGAATGGGAAGCTGATTATTCGTGGGGGAGTTGTTCTGGCTTCGGTTGACTGGTGCCATCATGCTGGCCATATGTGTAGGAATGGGTGGCACGGGGACATTGTCTATAGTCTGCATAGTATGCACACCCATATACCGCCGCGAATCTGGGCCGTGATGATGGTGAATATCAGGGCTGCTAGCCGAACGCATCCGCTGAGCAGTTCCATTCGCAGATGATGCTTGCGGTCCCGAGAGCGGGGGCAGGGATGGGCGCTGAGCACCTCGTCCGTTGGGTTGCGGAGGGAAGTACCCGGTTGGAGTGCTACCATCTCTTGATGTGCCACGAGACAGAGCAGGGGCAGTGTAGCGATTAGACTCCTCATTCCACACACTGGATGCAGTCGTCGAATTGGTGTTTTGGCGCCCAAATGAGAATCCAGACTGGGAGCTGGATCGAGTAGATGGGGTTTCCATGGGTGAGAAGTAGGAGTTCATGTTCCGGTCGCCGGGGGACATGTTGCCAGAGCCAGGGAATTGGGTATGCACAGAAAGGGCGGGGTCTCCAGCAAAGCGTGGTCGGCCATTAGAGTGAGGTACAGATCCAGTACTACCCCCGGTAGCAGATCGAGTCCGCAGGCTGGTACTGGAGGCATTCCGACTCATCGGGAATTCAGAGTGGTAGTGGCCATCTTTGGGAACATCATCATATTCCTCTTGCTGGTATGGGTTTGGCATATTTGCCATGCCCTCCATGTAAATAAAATCGCTGTCAGAGGTGCCAGTGCTGCGGAGAGTTCGACGCTCGGATTGAATGGCACGCTGGGTATCAATATCCTTGTACCAGGACCGCATAGTGTCTTCATTCACATAACGAATGATGAAGTTGTCGACAACACCGGGATCACCTTTCCAGAAGATTTGGATACGATAGAGACCTGTTATAGAGCTGTCAGACTTGGATTCCAGTATGCCTTGTCTACACTCAATTTGTGGTTACGTACCAGGCTTCTGCAGGCAGACAATGTCCGTGACATTTGCCATATAAATCCGACCCTTCAATTGAAGGCGGGGCTTGCCCTTGGATGTAAGGGAGGGCTTGTCTTTGTTCATCATGAGTTTTGTCTTCTGCTTGTTCGGGTTGATGTCTTTGCAGCACAGAAGGATGCGTTCAAACAAGTAAATATGATACTGAATCAATTAGGTAGGTCAGCTCTGCATGACGTTTCGAATGATAGAACCGAGTGTGGTCAAGCGGGAACGGAAGCGGAAAAACCAGCAGTGCATACCTCTCGCTCACTATCCTTGCCACTGTCTCCTTTGACCACTGCGAAGGTGCCAAACCGAAGCAGGTCTCCAAAGGCATCCATCTTCAATGCCTTCCAATCATCGACGCGCTCAGATAGATCCACCACTGCAGCAGCCAGATGTTCCTTGTGGATGGCCTCGTTTGCGGAATCAAGTGTATTCTGAATGGAATCGATGGCGCGGGTAATGTCCGCCTGTATTTGAGGGTCTTCGGCTTGTTTGCGCAGTTCCTGTACGGGGAAAGGGCGTGTCAGGAAACGATTTGGAGGAGATAAACGGGGTTTCAGGGTCTACAAACCGATAGCATGAGCGGATATCTAGTTAACCGCTGGAAAGGCTTGACGAAGAAGCCATTCAGAGTTGATTGCTGCGCGACCATCTGCAGAAGATCCGGCTGACGGGGCGAGCTCCGGATTTTTTCCCACTCTTGCATACAGACTTCATCGCAGCGCATCTGGTTGGCGATAAACGGTTCATACTGCTTGAAGGCTTCCTCATGCGAATAGAAGAGGTGTCCCCAGTTTTGCATCTCCTCTGGCAGGGCGTAATGTTGTTCCATTCGAATCAGGAATCGCTGAGCAAAGTCCAGTAGATTGTTTAGGTTGAGGAAAATTTGATGGCTAGCATCACCGGTCAAAGCACCTGTTTCCTCCAATTCCTTCTTCAGTGCCTGCAGATTTTGCAAGTGGTGGACATAGTCGCGCTCGGTCTCCAATAGTTCCTTGAGAATGTGCTCTCGCTTGGTGAGCTTCACAGCTCCCTGCGCACCCACAGGAGCATCCGTCACTTCCGGCCGCTTCAGCTGGCCTTGCATCTCAAGAATATCCACTACACGGTTCACCATTTTGATCACCTTGATGAATCCAGTGGTGCTCTCGCCATAGAGATCGGTGATCAGGAAACAGTCCTGCTGAGGGAAGGCTAGGTCCTGCAAGCAGGCCTGCAGAAACTTGAAAGTCGCCGCTTTGGGGCGCTTCGCCTCGGGCACCTTGGCAGGATCGACAACCAATTCTTCCTCGGGACCAGATGCATTGTAGATACTCAACAAGGGATAGCCGTTTCGCAGGCACTGCCACAACGATGACACTGGGTCCGTGTTACCCCGCGATTCATCCTCCGCAGCCATCTCTTGGAGATAGGGCTCAAAATTAGGGACTTCCGAAAGCCGGCGCTTCAGATTCACACAGCTCTGGTAGATGGATTCTCCACCGCGCCGGTTAATAATGTTGTCCTCGGCGACCGGAATTCCGCTCATAGCGGCGGTGTCGATCATTTTGGGTCGCCTTGATCGTTTACTTGAGTCAGACCAGCCAGGCTCAGTTCAAATCCGCACAGCAGATCGGGGGTATATAAAATCGGGGAGAGCGACAAGTGTCGGGCAACGAGAAGCCGACCATAGGTTTGCCGCGACACGATCGATGGGGATAAAAGGCGGGCCGCGTGGCGTGGGGAGCAGGTCTAGTTGGATTTCGAAACTTTGGAGCGGTCTTGGAAGTCACGTATACAGCGGTTGCAAAGATTTGCTGTTCCGTTTCAAAGGGAGAGCTTATGCCGCAAATTGCACGGCCACGAGGTTATATATTCAGAGCGCAGGATCTCAAAAACGCGCCGCTACTGTTCTCCGTTAGAAATCAGGAGGGTCGGAAAATGTGCTCCGACTTGAACAGTCAGCGAAACCCAATCGATGGGAAGGAAGTGATCGGTCAGGCGAAGACACTGCAGCCGGGCAGACGTGCCGAATCACGGTATAAAAGAACAGGCCGAACCCCCTTAGTAGTCGGTGTCGGTATGCAACAGGCCCGTCACTAGGACTGGGAGGGTACGACAGGCGAAGGGGGAACGCAGGAAGAGTCAACTTCCGGGATTAAGTAAGACGAGCTTACACCCGTGCAAGATGATAGAGGACAAGAGCGCAGAAGGATAGGCGGAGTGGGAGGGAGAGAGGGATGATGGGGGGGGGGAGGGAAGAAAGGAGAGGGTGAGCCGAAGGAGAGGGCTGTTCAGTTACTACAATTGGTTTAGCGCGTGTTCCATCGGGCGGTGGGATGTGGGGAGGGGCACGAGTCTCCATCTACCTGAGACGCGGGTTCTAGAGTCGAGTCTACAATGAGGCTATGACAGGGGCTGGAGGAGTATATGGTCACCAGAGGATATATGGGCTCTGGGCTGACCAGCCTGGAATTTTTGACGGAGAGTCCATGAGGATCTTGGGGGTAGATATTTCAATGAAGAGAGGCAAGAGTGATGTGTTAAATACCATGAAAACAAAGCCTAAGGGGGCGTATAGACTACGGGGCAAATCGATAGACCACGCGTAGAACAACTTGCCTTGAAGCTTGAATTTTATGCTCCTGTAGATCAAGATCAGAGCACATTTCTTCGTCCTATAGTAGCGACACCTTAGCTGCATGGCTGGACACAACTTGTATTAACCCTGGCTAGTGGACGGTAGTTATATATTGCCTGCAGGAACACATCACCGGGACTACAAATATCAGGGATGACAACAAAGAATGCAAGGTCACAGCTTCCTTCAAACCCCAGGTAGTCTAAGAGCTATAGTATAAGCGTTGAAGTTCAGCACGGATCACTCATATTTTAAGGCGTGAGATCTGTTCTTTGAACATTCCCGCCTGCTTTGATGTTCTCCAATAAATATCACGTGATGACCAAACCGAAAAGAGTCATTCGGGAACCCGAACCCTCCTGCATTGTTCGTTGTCTGGTCTCTCTGTTTATTCTGCTTCTCCTTCCATCCATATTGCCCCACGTCAACCGCGAAGGCTAAAGCACCATCTCCAAATCTACTTCATGTCCTTTTCCTCCCATCTCCCTTGACTGTACCTTCAAACAAGGTGACCTGTCTGCCCGACAGGTGAGCAGATAAATAGTTGACTAGCAATCGACTGCTCCGCCCGACCTATCAACTTTCCGGTGGATCCTGCCGCCGTCAAACGTGACGTGACTCGCAGCACGGAGAGAGCATTCCCCCCCCATCATCCGTCCTACCAACCTCTCTGCGGCGCAAGAGGGATCATGCCTCTTTGCAACCTGAATTCAATATAGAGGCTCACAGTGAATGTGCCGGATGTCTCTTGTGAGGACCAGTACCCTCAAAAGCCCACCAGATTAAATTAGTCCCCTCAACCCCGTATCAGCACGCGCATTGCTGTAGTATCTTCTCCATCTTCAGCACTCATGGAGGAAGATACTGGAGCTGATCCGATATCCCGCCCGGCTTTGCAGCTGCAGGCGACTTCGTTTACCGGCTATACGGCCCCGTCTCTCTCACCTGCTTTCAAGTTAGATGAGGGCTACTCGGATGACACCCGGAGTCAACCAGACAAAGATCTAGCATCGGACAATGTTATGTCGCTTCCGGAATGGGTTCTAGCCCAAAATGAGGCCGGCCGAGCTGGTGAGTGGTTACGCCTGCATGATTTGTTTTGGGACTTTCCGTGAACTTCCTCAACCTCCCAACCCCCTCTTACCTGCAAGCGCCCTGTGCTCATCAATGGAACTCAAATTACAGAATTTGCATACAGTCTACTCCGTTCTCTTTCAACCTCAACACTTGCTGGTGTGGTAGATCGTCTGAATCCTCTTCTCCACATGGACCCCGTCGTGAAATTACCCCCTGAACTTACTTTCCAAATATTCTCGTATCTCGAACCCCGCACACTCTTGACGGCATCGCTCGCATCTCGCTCATGGCGCAGTCGCATCCTAGACTCTGGCCTTTGGCGCGTGTTATATATCCAAGAGGGTTGGCGTGTAGACACGCGCGCCATTTACAACTTTGAGCAACAGCATGCTGAAGCAATATCACCTCAAAGCCGCCGTTCACGACCGCGCTATTCCGAGCCGGAATTAGGTGAACCTAAACACAAGAAGCGGGTGCTACCCTCATGGTACGACACACGAGGCGCGGAGGGTCAAGGACCATCGGAAGGGAAGGTCGAACCCGACCATGAGGGCGACCACCACATGGCCGACGCGAACGACCGAGGGTTACATAACTCCTTAGAGAAAGCAGAGCTTGCATCGCCAAGCCTTGCCCATGACTCAATCGCGTTCCTTCAGCCTCCTTTGAAATCGTCGTTACTCACGAGAATGCCGAATGGATCCGTTCGGGTAAACTGGGTACATCTATACAAGCAACGCCGACGCCTGGAAGCTAATTGGCACCATGGCCGGTTTACCAATTTCCAACTGCCGCATCCATCCTATCCAGAGGATGCGCACCAAGAATGTGTCTATGCCATAGAGTTCCAAGGCAAATGGCTAGTCAGTGGGAGCCGGGACAGATCCATAAGGGTTTGGGATCTGGAGACTAAGCGACTCTGGCACCGCCCCCTGATCGGGCATCTCAAATCAGTATTGTGCCTGCAGTTTGATCCAAGTCCTGAAGAGGATGTCATAATTTCTGGTAGCAGCGATAAAAGTGTGATTCTGTGGAAGTTCTCGACAGGACGGAAGATCCATCAAATTACTAATGCCCATGCTGATTCAGTATTGAATCTTAAATTCGACCACCGGTTCTTAGTGACTTGCTCGAAAGACAGAACTGTCAAAGTCTGGAATCGACATGACCTCATGCCAAATGATGAGGACTACCCCCGAATTTGCAAAGGTGGTGGTGCCAGCTATCCATCGTACATAATCGACCTCAACGACATTGCCCCTAATATGCTTGAGGCTGGCATCGCCAATGGGCATATCAAATCCTTGAAGGCGTATTCTCTGCTCATGACTATCGAAGGTCATGGAGCTGCTGTCAATGCTATGCAACTTCACGGCGACGAGATCGTCACCGCGTCTGGGGACCGCATGATCAAAGTCTGGAATATTCGCAACGGCACTTGCTTGAAGACCCTCATGGGCCATGAGAAGGGTATTGCGTGTGTTCAATTCGATAGTCGTCGTATCATCAGCGGCAGCAACGATAATACCGTGCGCATCTATGATCATATCTCCGGGGCTGAGGTGGCCTGTTTGAAGGGACATAACAATCTGGTTCGCACAGTACAGGCAGGATTTGGCGATCCCCCCGGCGCAGATGAAGCTCTGCGGATGGAGGCCATGGAGGCCGAGACTGCTTTTTGGAAAGCCCGGCAAGAAGGTGCACCAGTCCACCTTGGTCCAAGCGCGCTGCGTCGTGCTGGACACTATTCGAACACCGCAGGGTCCAGGGACCCCCGTGATATTCGAGCCCTCGGGGCCAAGATCCCCCCTGGTGGTGGAGGCAGTGCTTGGGGCCGCATTGTGTCAGGCTCATACGATGAGTCGATTTTGATCTGGCATAAGGACCGTGATGGCGCATGGGCGATCGATCACAGGCTGCGACAAGCAGATGCCGCAGCCAATGCAGCTCGCGGTAATCTGAGCGATGCTGCACGAGCTGCCATTCAAGCACAGGTCCGGCAGCTGCATGCAACTCAAGCGGCGGCGACAGCTCAGAACGTTGGTCAAAATGCCGATCAAGACTCTGTCGAGGATCCACCTGCCACAAACAACAACCCTCCAAATCTTCCAGCCCCCCACCGTGGCGGCGCTACTGCTGAACCATCCGATACAAATCCCGCCACGACTGCTGGCACTACTTCCAACTCCACTCCTCAAACCGCACAGCCAGTACAAGCCCCAGCCCCAGCCCCAGCGCATACGCCAGCGGCCGTAGTGGCTGCGGCGACTGCTGCCGCCGCAAATCAATTTCACCCGCATCGGAATAGGGTTCCGATTCCTACATCAAGGGTGTTTAAAGTCCAATTCGACTCCCGAAAAATTGTGTGCGCGAGCGTGGATCCCCGTATTGTGGGCTGGGACTTTGCATGTGGCGATGAGGAGATCTTGGAAGCTTGCCAGTTCTTCCGAGGTCTTTGACCGTCTCGTCAGACACTTCCTCATTCCACCTGCCTTTCTCTACATTTAGGATATCTGAATCAGATCAATCTCAGAATTATTCCACGCCATCCTTAGGCGTAGAAAACTCCTTACAGTCACAGGATACTTTCATGGCCAGCTCCAATCTTCCCAGAGCGTACAGAATTCTTAAATAGGTTCTTACCGTATTTTGTCATAGGGGTTTGATCTTCCATGTCATATGGGACTGGGGATACGAGTCATACCTCTCAGCTGTTCTCATCACCCTCTCTGGTTCCCAGCAAAACGAAGCCCGGAGAGGAAGGTATCTACAATTATCAATCAATCCTCAATGCTACTTCTCGCCACTAGGGCCATAGCGTGAGCATAATTCAATTCATAACTTACCAAGGCTATCAGTTACATTGCCTGTAAGCAGGAAGCTACCCACGCAACATGCATTTTTCGAACCTTGGAAACTTAACACGAAGGATTCACTAGTCAGCTAGCTGGCCATGAACTAGTGATATCATGTATCCACTGCCAGAAGCCACTCTCGTTGCCAGGAGACCAAGGGCATAGAAGCCAGGTATGTCGACAGGAGAAGGTGAGTGGATCACGAACCTTCTGTTGTCAGCAATATACTCCCGTACTTGAAGAACTTTAGATCGATTCTGAAGTAAGCAATGTCCAACCGGAAATATGTTCGCGGAACGTGGCGCTCGCCACAGCTCCATTGTGCGGTCCGTGCCGCCCACCCTCCTGCGTATGAAGTCATCTACAGAATCACTAATCACTTAAATCACCATTATTATCAGTAGGGCTGATAGAAATTTTTGGCAGACGATAAGTGGAGACATGACTGCACGAACGGGAGGCGCGTGGGGGCCTGGTCCGCAGGGTGATCGCTCATATCAAGATTCGCGCTTACTGCTGCTACGCATACCAAGACACATATTGTGAATATCTCAAACCAGTCTCATATGTCTTACTATTGCAAATATTTACACTGCGTTACAGGGAGAAAGACTGCTGCAATAACGTAGTATCCATGTCCAGATGCGGGTACTCTTGGGATCACGGATACTTTGTACTCCATACTCGAGAAACAAGAAACAGCTGTCAATGGTTCAGTCACTGCGTGATGGGAGTACGAACATCCGATGAGCTGATGTTGGCATTGTGAATGACCTCAATAGAGAAGATATGATCTGTATCACGGATTTCATGACTGGCGCCCTCTGAATTTCAACCATTGCTTTGATCGATAGAGGACACCCACATTGATATTGCGGATTATTACTAGACAGCACATGTAGTGAACCCTTGATTATCCACTAGTCCGAGTGCCGAGGCTGATGCATAAACATTGCTGGCTATCATATGGGAATACTCGGTGTCAGCCTACAAGACTGTTGTTATTCTGATTCAAACCCGGGCCATTTACCTTCAATGACATGGAAAATATAGACCTTGAATAATGGAAACAGAAGTCAGGCGAGGTAGAATACACATTCGTGAAGAAAGGGGCTGCATCGAAGACGTCCGTGAATCATCGATCCGATTTATCCGAGGTGACTTTATGATAAAATTTGACTAGTCGTTGGAGTGACCCATTTATCCTAGCATACCAAGGCTGAGCGCTTTGATTTAGAAATTACCTCAGAGGTCATGTTGACGATTTGTTAATCTTAGGTCGACCTTGTGAAATGGAATTAAAATCCATATTATAGAAAAGTGAACAGAATGAACTAGTCAGGTAAAAGTCCTTGCACCGTTTTAATGGGCTTGTGGCTCTTTCCGAACGTGAGTCGTTGAATTCTGGGCCAGGCTATCATCATTGCCTGCCTATTTCAAATATATACATTCAAAGTCTGAGAAAACACTTTACAGTTACAGTTTTACACATAGATCACTGAGCTCCTTTCTCGCTCTACCTCCTCACATATCCCTCACAAGAGAACCACTTCCTCCTTCCTCCCAAATAGTGCCGATGATCTCGTAATCCGGAGCCTCACAATTGGAGGGGGTTGCTTCGTGCCTTCGCAGTGCATTAGCTGAATAGTTATGATGCTTCATTCACCTCCTATACTCACTAGTCGTTGTTTATGCATTGCGTAGAATATTCTGCGTTTGGAAAACAACAGCCTCCTTGGGGAGATACTGAGCGAGCAGAGCTGTATCCCAGTAAAGCCAGACCTCCCTGAAATTCAATCCATCCACAGCATCGGCGAGGTCAGCAGGGCCAATAATAGAGATCCAGCTGAGAGGGATGCTGACAGTCGGCCTTTCGGTGTCATTTCCAGAAAGCCAGATATTGCGGGTCCACTGGGACATGATGGTGGTTGTACCATCATCATTTTTGACTTCCCAGAGGCTGTGGAAGTCATGTCGCAGTCTTTCAAATTGACCAAAAAGACGCTTCATCCACGCCCACATCTCGTCTCCCCCATTGTACTGGGCGTTGTTCTGGTTGTGGAAAATGACGTTTTTGGAATAGAACCGCAAGCCAGATCCGTGGTTGAAACCATAGGAGTCAACTGTATCGACATATTTTTTAAAAAATTGTTGAGCTGCAGTCTGTGGTCCGGACGTATTCCAAGCAGGAGCGGAAATACAGCTTACTAACTCAGGCATGATTGGAGAACAAAAGTCAACGATAGGAGACACGGAATAGAATGAGAACTCTCTTGTTTCATCTTGATTAGTGCCTTGATATTTGCAGAGCATCTTATAGTTAGTTACGCCGACGCCAGTACCAGGAGCCGAAGGGTCTGGTCTGCGATTTCTTGATTATAATATTGCCGAGGCGGAAGTCGCTTCACATATTCGTAATCCACGGAATGTACTACAAAGCCAAGAATGAAGTTACGACGATCACACAAGCTGTAGATTACTGTGGGTCAAGAAAGCGGCTCTCGGGTTCCCGAGGTCAATGATCAGTAATCCCTCGCCACCTTCACCGACTTCTAGGTGACAGTTCCATTTACCCATACCCAGCATTTATACAGAGATCCAAGAAAGATTTTGGAATTTATGTGGGTCAAATTCCTCTCCATTTATGAAAGTCGATTCAGTTCCAATTCTATACAATATGGGTCTCGAGCACAAAGTATTCACTAGCAGACGTCACGGCGTGAATAAGTCCACCCTAGCCGGTTACTATAATCTCAAGTGGGTACCGACCACTTCGACATCGGTATTCGGCCAAAAAGATGCGGTGCTAGTCGATACGCAATGAACCACGGCTACTACTAAAGAGTCCATAGACTAGGTCATAGCTACTACGAAAAATCTCACGACAATCTATATCTCTTATGCCTATAGCGGTTATTTCTCTAGAACTGATACCGTTCTCAAGAAATTCCTAGACGTAAAAGCCGTGGACGCCTTTAAGAGATTTTCCCTTGTTAGATCCTTAAAAGCTCGTAAAAGCTACCCCAGTAGAACAAGACTACTTTATATTAGAAAACGAGCGATTAGAAGTGGTTGTACGAGGATATATAGATAAAGAAAATAACACTGCTCTCTAGGTACCTATAATCAGCTTAGTTATTATAAGCGACTTAGTCTTTGATAATATTTACCCTTTACTTAGCGAGTCAATATACCTAGAGGCTAGAGTAAGATAGGTCAAAGCGCTTAATAAGATTACGAGCCTGAACCCAAGATTCGTCGTTAGTAGTTATAGTAACCTTTCTTAGAAATTCTTCCCGATGCTGTCTAAGCGACTAAGGATTACTTAAATAACTTCGCGCGACTGGACGAAAAAAACATCTAGTCCCGAAGAATTGTACTCCTTAATGATGGAATGGCATCCTACTCGATTGAATGTCGGCTCGCTATTGGGAGGTGCAACGCTCGTGAACAAATGATTCTCATGTGGTCTCCTTGGTAACTGAGTAACTACTAGGTTGAATTAGTGCTTTATGATTCGGATTTAAATTAGGATAATCAAGAGCTTAGTCTTTTTAATACCTTATAAGAGGATATCTTTCTAAGAAATTTGCATTAGTGATGCACTTCGCTTATCCCGACAGGCATACACGTTGATATACAGCTCAGGAGCAGAGATCGATCTTACAGCTTTCCAATCTCATCAAGATCTAGAATCATCATCTAGACGCAAAGTTTGCACATCTCAAGCAGTCTAAATTAAATCAAACTCTCAATCAATAACACTTGTGTCATGTTAGAGTTTTGATGAAACACGTGCCGACTGATAAATGCGTTGATATAAGCTAGAAAGGACGGTACTCTGGTATTGATAGTCTGGATTCTAAATGTATTTTCGGACGAGAAAACAATTAACCTAAAAAATAAAACGTCCACTTTAGCCCTGTTCTCTTCCATGGAAAAAACCCCTGTAGAATTTCCGAATTGGTTGCGGCTGTCACGTCTCAAGAAGAACCAAGCCATTTCCCTAAGAACTCAATCTGTCCTTTAATGTTCTGTTCAAAAAAATCCCCGGTATAAATATCAAAATGGCCCGCGTCATCAAGATACAAAAGCTGCTTTGGCTCTCTAGCCTTTTCGTAGGTGGCCATCTGAGACGCCGTGGTGACAAGGATGTCATTGCCAGGAATAACCATCAACAGAGGAGTCGGCGAAATACGATGCACCATACCCTGTGCTTCAAACGAAAGCATATGGAGCTGGGTCTGAATTGTAATAGAGTTCTCCCAACGACCACCACAATCGTACGAGGCACGCACCTGCTCGTAAGCATGAACTCCGGGAAACATAGCAGTAGTGGTCCCTGACTGTGCTGCTTCCAAGTTTTCCGCAATAAGCGGGACCCTCTCTGGCTCTGATCCTGCAGTGATACGAGCACGCTCTTCCAGAATACCCGGGATGCGGTCTTTGAAGGCCAAGGATCGCGTTTCTCCGGAAACTGCAGGGCACTGTACGATAGCAGCTTTGATCCGTTTGTCCACAGCAGCTGCGTACAGAACATTTCCTCCGGAGAAACTCGTGCCCCAATACACGATGCGAGTATCATCCACACTAGGGAATGATGTTGCAAAATTGAACGCATCGTAGTAGTCGGCTTGTTGAAGGGTCGGGTTTGACTCTTGCCGCGGTAGTCCATCACTGTCACCCCAGTTCCGATTATCATAGAGGAGTACATTGTACCCGGCTTGCTGGAATCGATCCGCAAAGTTCGGGAGCCATAAGTGGCGGACACCTCCTAGCTACTTGTTGCAAATCAATTTGAATTAGCAAGTTTCACAGGAAAATCCAACACCTCAATCTCTCACGGAGTACGCACCCCGTGGGTCATGATCACACAGGGCGATTTCCTATTTTGGGGATAGAACCATCCCCGGAGCATAGTGCCATCGCAAGTTTTGAACTCAATTGTTTCACGGGGGAGGACCATTGTTGCGAGAGATTGATTGTTCCAAGTGTAAGTCGAAATTGAAGACTGCCGTGTTCGCTATTTGAGACCGACAAATAAATTAAAGGCGGCGACATTACATTATTGTGGTTCCTTTTTTGGCTTGTTTTTTTTTTTTTTTTTCTTGGGCAAACCTCGGTTCTTACAATGCATGAATAAACCAAAAATTATCGAACCTCCTTGACCTTGATTACGTTCGCTTTAGCCGACCGAGGTTGCTCAAGTCATCATCAGCCAAGGCATAAATCAAGCTTTCTGTTATGCCGAAGTGGCGGCGGTGTTGGCTTCCTTCATTTTGATTGGTCTACAGGTGTCCTTTTATATCGATTGACAAGCTGGCTGGAACAAAATTATTTTGGGAACAATTATTGTGAGGAGTATAGACGCTGCAGTATCCTCCTGAGAATATGGTGATGTAAGTCATGCATCATCATGCGCTAGAAAGTACTAACGGGCCACTGAATCTCGCAGTAAGCGATACAGAAACATATCGTTCCGTCCGTGTATTTACTCTATACTCTTCCCTAGTAATACATAGTCCATATCGAGAACTGTTAAATAGATTCAATGGATGTGTCTTCACGTGCGTCATAAGCACTGGTCATCTGAATAGAAAGACGTTCAATTCGAGATCACACGAAGGGAAAAGTTGGTTCGTGATGCCTTTTCATTTTCAGTTTTTCAGTTATGAATACCAGAAACACAAAGTGGGATAGAGTGGTCAGTATCGCTCTTCTTTACAGTAGATTCATCTTACTCGAGAGGCTATATATTGAAGCGGAGCAGCATGTATATGCGATCAATGAGAATACATTTTTTTTCCCGAGAACGGGCCGTATGCGAAATCCATCACATAATGCCCTTCACTGCGAAATCTTGTCGAACAAAGCAATTCAACCTTAAGTAAATGGAGCCCCTTCGCCTGGCTCATCTATCCCTAGGCCAAGTTTTCCCACAGTTGTTGCAGACTCAATCAACCGATGAGCTTCCTTCAGTCCAGCCAGATTCAACTTCAGACGTCTGTTGAGGTTTGGCACCAACTTTCCCTCGTCTATGTAACGGGCCAAGTCCCCAAAGATTCGCTGATAGCTCTCTATGTTCGTACGATGATAGGCTGATGAGCCTAGCCAGTCCCATGAGAATGTCATCGACTTGGACATAAAATCGGTCCCATAGAGATCAAACTTGGCTTGCACGATTGAGCAAACTTTGGCGAAGGGCGCACAGATTTTTCCTAGGGTGTGGATATATTGCTCTGTCCTTGCGACCACGTAGGCGTACCTAGAATTATCAGTATCAGAATTTTCGTAGATACAAAGAAAAAGACAAGAAAAAGACAGAAAAAGAGGCCGAAACCTACCTGATTGGGACATCCAGGTTCAAGGCTTTGATCTGGGACTCGAGATCCAGACTATGATTCACAACATGGGTGGCACCCATTTTTCTGCATGACTCCATAGTCTCAGGTCGGGATGCAGTTGCAATAACCACGGGAAGTTGCAAAACTTTCCTGGCGATTTGGATGGCAGCACTTCCAACTCCGCCCCCGCCATTGATCTAGAACAGTCAGATATGTATTCGAAATGCAACCAAGTAACAATATGCACTATAACACTGGCTCAATCCATGAATAGAACTCACAATAAGAATACCAACTTTCTCGTTCTGCTTAATCTCCAGCCTATCAACAAGTGACTGATATGCAGTGCCGAAGGTCAGGCCCATACTAGCAGCTTCCACGAAGTCAAGTGACTTAGGCTTCTCAGCACAGATACGCTCATCGACAAGGACGTACTCTGCAGCACTGCCTTGGCGAGTGGTGGAGCTCACGAAGAAGATGTCATCGCCTGGCTTTAATTTTTTGCACTCAGGCCCGACCTCTAAGACGGTTCCAGCACCATCAAAGCCAATGATATGGAAACCCTTGGGCACAAACTTGTAGTAGTCTATTGAATAAGTATGATAATCCCGTAGAAAAAGGTGCAGAATTTACCTGGAGCATCATCATAAGTCCCCTTGCGAACTTTCGTATCGATAGGATTCACAGAGCATGCTTTGACTCTGAGTGACGTCAGAATCAACGTGGCGGTAAATTGTATGAGAGTGCTCACTGAATCAATATGTCCATTCCTGTAGGACTCCCTGGTTGCGGAACGTCGCGGGACTCGAAGTTGTCGACTGAACCATACTGCGCGACTCCAATTGCTTTCATTGTTTTTGTTTCCATCGTAACAATGTTTAGACTTTTTTTGTTGCAAGGAATCTAAGAAGGGAGTTAAATACCTATGATATTTTTCAGAAAAGCAGAATCCTGTAATTTCAAAACCGAGGTTTTGTGAAATTTGATTAGAATATCCTAACTTACTCTATTTATTATTATTCATCCTACTTCGGAGCGGGAATCCCTGTATGCTGACCTCGGCACGCTGAAATATCGGGCCGCCGTTTTGATGACAAACAAAAACTATCCTTCCAAAATTTTGATCAAGTCCAAATCCATGAAATGAGAATTTTCCCCAGCTCAGATCTACTCAGTGAGCAAAAGCGGCGAGAGTCTGAGCACCAAACAGAAGGGAAAAGCCAAGACTTGGCATAGAATATCCGGTCGGTAGGTTCTGAAGCTGACATAGTTGTGGGAGGGCCACTGTGTGTAGTCGTTAATACGCAAAGATTACGATTTTGATATACCGAGTAGGCTAGGCGCCCGGTCATTACTGGTATCTAAGCAAGTCTACCAGTATTTCATAATGAGATGATAATTTATCAAGAATCCGAATATTAATTACATCAATTAGGTAACGGACTACATCTCCCAAAGGAATCTCGCTGCTCTGGATCAGAAGATTGCCAACATCCCTGCAACTATACATCCTCCTAACAGTAGGTCTCATTGGAAGCAGCACGAGTGATTACTCCCGCATCGATCAATCGCTCATAAGACCAGTAATCCCTCTGAGTACCCTGGCCGTCAACAACAGCACTGCTGTTGTGCTTGGCATTCCAGAAGGTGCCACCCTGGACATAATAGCTCCAAGCGAAGCGCTGGGTGTTGAACAGGGACTTGCGGTTCGCATAGGTGTTGCTGTAGAGTGTCTGCAGAGCCCACTCACCAACAAAAACCGGGAACTTGCCGTCACCACCAAGCACCGAGGCTTGGCCGCAGATTGCGCCGCTGGCCCACTGGGAGTAAACACCAGAGGCGGCAAAGTAGTACACATGGGTATCGATCACCAGATTGGTGCCGTTGGCAAAGTAGGGAGACCAGTGCTCCTCACCGAGGAAGCAGTCCTGGAGCATCAGCGGAATGCGCTTATCCACGCGAGCAATACGCGATAAAGCACCTCGGACATAACGAACAACCCAAGCAGTACCATTTGTAGTCATAGTCTCTGGGGAAGCGAACTTGGTCGGATTGTCGGAGGCTTCGTTGATAGGGGCTAGAGTGAAAGCCCAAGGGTATCCAGTCTTGACGAAGAAGCTCAAGACTTCGTCCACAGCCTGCAGAGAGTATGCCAAGTTGGTGCTGTTGAAGAACCATGAGTCGTGGCCAATCGCCTCGCCAATATCCAGAGAGTTGACACCACCGGGCAGTGAGTGGAGGCCAACAATGACGCGCATGTTGTATTTCTCGATGGCGTAGACGGTGATCTTCTTCAAATACTCCTGCTGATTACCGTGGTACAGCTCAGAGCCAGGTACCTTAATCCAAGCAGCGTAGGTTGTGGGAATGCGAAGAATATTGACACCTTTATGTGTACTCTTGGTTAGCGACCGCGATGTATGAACAATTTCTTTTTGCGAAAGATGACTCACCAGTCTTAGCTAACTTGTCAATGTCCTGAGTGGTGATATAAGATGCATAGTGGTGCTCCATAACCGAGGCACAACGAGCACCCAAAGACTTGCAGAAGTTCCACTCATCATCGGCATCCGGAGCGTACTGATCCCACCAATATTGGTTGAAGACCTTCTCCAGCTCGAGCCAACCTCCCAAGTTGACACCATTGGCCTTGAACTTGGTCCAATCAGTCCATTCGCCAGCAGCAACAGTCGCGGTGGTGGAGGCAGCAGTCACAGTGTACGTCTTCGTGGCAGTGGTGCCATGGTGGACCGTAGTCTTCGTCACTGTGCGAATGACAGTGTTCGAAGTTGAAGCAGTATAGAGAGCAGTGTTGACACCGGATCCAACCGCGGAGCCACCGGCCACGGGGGCAATGGCATCAGTCCTGAACTGAGTTAGCCACGTTCAAGTCGACAAAGTTTCACTCATGAAAAGAGCAGTCCATTAGGCATCGAATACAAATGGAAGGGAAAACATACGGCTGGGATTGTCCTTTGGTGCTAACCTCAGTCAAGACAGTGCGAGTCCTGGCATCCGAGGCGGAAGTCTCCTTTAAACCAACTTGAGCCATTGGGTAGAAGCTAGCAAGGGGTTTAACCATGGCCAGGAATATTATTCATCTCTTCGATATTTCCATTTCGGCTGGGTCGATCGTCGTGCCAAGGTGAGATCTCGCATGGTAAAACGCCGAGAAAGACAAACTTTCGTCAGTAATCACCACGTGGGACCCACCTCGGAAAAGCCGAGTGAAGCTTGGAAGTTCCCCCCAAACTAAAGTTGCGCGGAAAAGTGAGACTTCCGCATTCGGCAAACGTGCCGCTTTGGAAGGGCTAGCTAAAGCCATGAACCGATCCCGGGCAGCCGAGTGTGGGAGATGGGCGCTCATGAGGGGAGTCTGCTAGCTATTCATCGCTCCTGAAATACAGTTTCTTATTTGATTATACTGATGAGATGCGGATGACTTGAATCAAGTCTGATCAACGGGCTTTTTGCACAGCACATCTCTCTTTCTGGGTGCATACGGTAGAGTTTGAGCCGTATGATCGCTACAATCTCGGCAAAAAATGCCTGGCCCCTTCGATGTGGATACTCTATTCAATAGCGCGAACTGTTATCTGCTGTAAGAGCTAATCTTAGCCATTGATGGACCTTCTGTTCAGTTCTGCTCCCTAACATGCTGAGATTGTTCGTGTGCCTATTGGTCGGAGAAAAGGTCTTTCTCGCTGTTCTCTGGTTGTATCGCCCTGTTCTTATCTCGATCGATCCATGGATCGCTAGCTAGTATGCCCTAGCTACCATTCTAGTCTAGCTACAATAACAGATCTTGAGAGAGCCTCGGGGGCTATCAGGCTTCTCTCCCAGTCTATATCATTAGTCCTGAGCGTTGAAAATATGACTTTGTAAGACAATAGTACATTGCGTGCCATTTCGATCCTTCCGGTAGCGCGAGCCTGATGGTTTCTTCTAAACGCCCAACTTAGTCACCTATTTTGCTCAAGCTGACCCCATGTTGTCTACCAATGATGTGGACGTAGCGAACCATAATTTGAATTGAACCGGAGAAAGCGAATTAGGCTAGTAGGATAGCCCTAAATTTATGTAAATGGAGTTGCAGGCACATAAACAGGTGTGAAAGTTTGTGGAAGAGATTTGGGACCCACCGGTATATTCCAAGTGCGAAGGGACCAATGAATACTATGCCGCCCTTAACCGCTGGGCCTGCTAGCTCGCAGTAACTTGGATCTCGCTCTGCGGTCGTTTCAGGGACAATCCTCGTGCCTCGATCTGATAAATGTGATTGCAACACTCTGTCAGGCCATTGAAGACAGGCTGAAAAGAGCCGTCTGATCCGGTGGTCGACAGCCACGTCCAGGCAAATTATGGGCTGTGTATCCGGTGCCATTAATCTTGCCCTGTAAATAAACCACCGTGACTGATGCAAAGCAACAGCCTTGCTTGATGTAAACGATGGACATGGTGACACACATTCGATTCTTGAGAGTTCAGTATTCAAATTTTTGCTTACTGTATCTACCAATTTACCAAAATGGGTGCACGCATGCTTGGCATATGCTTCTGCGACAATCGAACATATATCAAAACCAAACCAAATAAATTATCCAATTAAGCTATCATTACAGTTTTATCAGAGTAGAGATTAGTAGCACATATCAGTCCCAGGATTAACAAACCCTCTCAATAAGCCTTGAGAACAGATCGAGCTTCACCAGTATACCCAACCTTCCGCATCCATTCCTCCACAGTCCGCACTCTCCCCGGAAAAATACGATCCAAAAGTTCATAGTCCCGCTTAAGCACCTCCCGATTCTTCCCAGCAAGCTGGTAAAGTTTCCACCAAGCCGTGAAATTCTCCCGGTTCGTCAACAACGTCGGATCATCACGCCCCTTCCCAAGCTTAACATCCGCAACGGGACTCAAAGGCCCGGTAGTGAACCACTCGTCAAACGAAACATTGCGATATTTAGCAGGCTTCCCGGTAAACTTTGTAAAGGTGGATACGAGATACTCGTACGAGGTATGCTCAATGGCGATCTTGAGATTCATCCCGGCAGATTCATCTGGGTTGGAGAATATCCAGTTCACATAGTGGCCCAGATCATCGAGATGAACGAATGGGACGAGGCCGTCTCCGAGCGGTACTTCGAAGACGTATGTTCCGTCATCTTCCTGGCGGGGTTGTAGTAGTTGGGAGAGCATTTCAATGTATGGTCCTGTCGTCATGATGGTCCATCTTGTGGAATCTTTGCGCTGGGGAATGGCGGAGAGCCACTGCTCGACGTATGCCTTGCCGTAGTAGTGGATGACTCGCGTTTCATCGTCGTACTTTGTGTCGGCCATGAACCGGTCTAAGGAGGACCAGATGAAGTGTTTAACGCCGGATTGGACGGCAATTTCGTAGATGCGGATTCCCCAGTAGAGTTCCTCTTTGATGCCGAGGGCAAAACTATTCAAGTTAACGTGGGCGAGATCGATTCCCGAGAACGCGCCCTTGAGATCATCTTCATTGTCGGTTTGGCCTGTATATAGCGATACTTTTGGGAGTGTGGCTAGGTATTGGGAGCTTGCGGATGTTGGATCACGAGTCAATACTCTGATTTCTGAGTATTGGGGCTGTTGTGATAGTCCTTTGGAATCGGTGAGCTAGAGGCTAAGCAGACCTTGGTGATGTAGACTGCTCACCTTTCACTACTGGAGTGCCTTGGGCTCCAGAGCCGCCGATGACTAGTACAGATTGAGACATTCTGAGTGCGGGTGAGATTGAGTTGGCTAGTATGCTATTGATGTAGCGAGGAGATACGCTGCCTTTATACAGAGCTCTGTTTTGAATGACAGAGAATTCTTGGGGGAAGTCTCTCGTTTTATTTGTAAGCGACCACAATGATTTATTACCCATGCAGTCGCTGATAAAAATAAAAGTTGACCCCTCAGTACTCACGGTCGGGTGGTATGCATACAACGCAGCAAGGATCATTTTGGGGGATGATGATTATCTCAACGTCACTGAGTGGAAGAAATCCCGAGGCCAACGTCATTCCAGCCACAAGACTGCATGTCTAATTTGTCACATACTTTGCTTTCCGTAATAAGATATTGCAGCAATGTCCTTAATTGTAATCTTGCATTATGACCTTGTTGGCTCTTCGCCCATGGGAGGGAATTGGATGGTGGAGCGGGATGATAATTTTTGATCAGTAATCACAAAGTGTGGCTGCCCGTCTGAACTTCTAAGCAGAGGATCATTACATTAACCAGACATTTATTTTGGAACGATCCAATACTGTCCCCTTCATCATCGTTATCTACTTGATATTAATAATCTCAACACCACCTCATGCTCTCGTAATCTATTCTAGAGTCAATTTCAACCACCTAAACTTGTCAATCAAGAGGCTCAATAACTGTCCACACAACAGTCGTCAAGATCTTGCCCCCAATCTCCATGACCCTCCCACTCGCATTATTATACCTCGCAGCCTCCGCATGAACCAAATTTCCACGAATCCGCTTATTTCCCCAACCGTCGCTGCTGGTTTTGGCCGTGTGCTTCCAGCTGCTTGGAACGATCTCTCCAGTCGGCCGGATGACTATATAAGAATCCAGCTGCGTCGGGGTAAAGCTAAGGTCTCTAGGACACATGAAATCAATCAAGATGACACTTTCGAACCACTTTCTTGTAAACCATAAAAATACAAAATCAGTAGACTTTTCTTTCCTTCGAGCTTGAGCTGAACAAGACAGCTCTTGAGCTAGCAGAGACTTGCACTCTCGGGAATAATGCTCCATCGTAGATTATATCCACCAAAAGCTTCGCCGCGGACCCCTGCTTCACTCATCTCCCCTCCACGATTACCATAATCTCAGATACCACGATTCTCTAAATCTGTGTATTCATGAATTGACCTATCTCTTTTTTTTAAATCACCTGACAGACTCTACTAAGTACACGCAATCCTCTATAACCCAATACACACTATAGCCGCACAGCCTAGACACTCGGCGATGCTATCCGTGAGTAACCCCGTAGTCAAGAGCCACGACGCAGTTCGGATCGAGCGATAAGTCTAGCCTACCGTGGGCCTTAGGCTTTAACCTTAGGCCTACGGGCCTATTAGGGGCCTACTATGTTATAAATAGAGCAAACAGACCTTAGGCCTGCAACTATATTATTTATGTATTTCTAGCTGTAAGTAAAGGTATTTAATGTAACAATATACTCTCTAACTCAGGATAGAGGCCTGTCAATCAGGTAGGAGAAATAACCAAGTCTTTTGTGCGAACCGGTTAAAGAATGTTTCTCGAGGAAGAGAAAATCCTTCTAGCATAGATCGGCTTATACACAGCGTTATTGCTCAAAATAGGAAGGAGAATCATCCTTGTATGGAGGGGGGAATATAATGAACACGAGGTCTTGCGTAACCTTCCTGCAGGAATCCCTATAAGGGTTCGGCTTCTTCCGAAATGAAAAGCCTCACGATTCCCTACCGAAAGGCCGCCGACTGCAAGCCTGAATCCTTAGGGATTCAGGCACCTCTGTTTGAACAACCTCATGTCAGGTATATCGTCACAAAAGCCAAGACTTGGCATAGGAAATTCGGTCGGTAGGCTTAGCGCATTTAAGCCAACTCTCGATGGAAGGTCCTCCAATTCTAGATACCAGCTATAAAAATCAGAATTCAGCTCAGGTCGAGATCTTGGGGATCCACCGTCGAGAGCTTGTATCCACTAAGCCGAATCAGGCAGCTCTGGTGACCCACACTTAATACTATAGCATACAGCCCTGACAAAAAGCTAAACCTGTCTTGGAAGCTCACTTCGAGAGCTGCATTCTTAAGTAGGTTTAGCTAGTTCTCGATGGTGGGTCATTTAGATCTAGATACCAGACATACACTCCATCAAAGTAGTCATCATGATCTCTATCATGAGGTGGAGACAGCCATAGGTTCAGCAGATCCACCTTCGGGATCTTGCCAGTCTCTTTGCGCGTCTTAATGTCCGGAGTACATAAAGCTCTATTTCACCCTCTGACCATCCGAAAAAGAGGAAGACAAAGCCATGTTTCTTCCAGGCCCCAGTTTGTCTTTTCTTAATTTTCTGCATTAGGGCAAATGCATATACTTGATTTCTTCCTCTGCGAATGATGGTTCTGGTTCTGTTCATTGTCATGTCTAAGTTAATTCTACGTCGTAGAACATTGCATGGCGAAAAAGGCTTTGTTTCGTTCCATTTCGGTATTTATTTAGCATCCAGCAGAGGGCATAGATGAGTGTTATTAGCGTTAAGAACCACTTTCATATTCGATGGGCACTGAATACAAGACTGGTAATCTCATGTAGTGTTACTGGAGACAGGTGGATGATAAGAGCTACGCACATTCAGTGACCATAATGATAACAAGTCCTATCGCACAGAGAAAAAACACATGCAAGGATCAAAACCTTCAACCTTACAAGCAGGACATAAACCAAAGGTGACACACAAGTACACGCCCGTCAACTCGATTGAACAGCACTCTCTGCCCGAGATAAAGGCGACACATAAGGCGAAACCCGAGTCCAAGCCTCACTCAGCCAACGTGGAACCTCAATCTTCCCAAATAGACCTATCCCACTTTGATTTTCCGCAGCGAGAGTTGTAGAAGCCGAAGGTCGGCTGTGTGCTGTCACGTATGTTTCATGGGAGGCGGTATTTTGCAATCCTTCTACACCTCCACGACTTTCCTGGAAAGGACAGGCTCTTGAAAGACAACAGAAACATAGCTGTAGAGGCAGCCAGGAGAAAGTCTCAGAGCCTGAATGCGTGCCCCCGATAATTGTATTTCCATTCGAGTTATCGTCGTCGTTATCGTTTGGCTGAACGGATTGGAGTTGGGAATGGTGCGGATGAATGTGATTTGCTGCTGCTTCTGCGGCATGTCGGCTGGTAGATTGGCTATTACGGACTTCATCTGGCCGAGAGGATGGACGTGTCATCCCGCAGAATGAGCGGGATCTATCTGATATACCCGACCGTGACCTCGCCGAAGAAACGAGCATAGGTAGACCATCATGGAACGACCATAATCTTCTAGAAGGAGGTACATAGCCTCGAGGTCGTCGTCTCGGCGGCTGAGAATCGGCACCTCCGTTCTTTGTACTACCTTCTTCACGTTCAACACTCTCGCCGACCTCCAAGATAGGAAGACTGTCCTGAAAGAATGGATGCTCATGTAACTGCCGCGCCATATTGGCGTTGTGCCCGCTCTGTCGATAGGGAAATCGACCATAAACGATCGTTCCGTCATCGGCTCGTCCAATTCCCACCACAGAGTGCGTATTTGTATTTCCCCGTCCATCAACTGAGGATGGAAGACCGAGGAGTCTCCGAAAGGTCGTCCCGTAAGAACTTGAGCCCTGCTCCGCACCGGCTGCGTTGTGCTGAGCATAGAAACGTCCGCCATGCTGTTCAATGAGAAATTGAGCTGAGACCTGCACTGCCTCGGGCGTATTGAACGACGGGAGTCCCGGAGGCGTAGGTTTTCTTTCTGGAGGGGGATAGCGCGGTTGATTAGGCAGGACTGCTGGTCCCGGCTTTCCCGGCCAATTGGGCGTTCTTTCATTGGGTTCAATCGTTTCCAGTGAGATAGCCTTACGATGACTCTCAATAGTTTCAGCCAAGGATGAAATCTCATTGAAACCCAACGTCCTTTGCGTTGGACGATTCGAGTACTGATCGGAAAGCGCTTGATGGCGCCACCACATGGGTTCAAGCTTCTTGCGTTCCTTTTTCCTGCCATATGGACGTACTGTCAAAGGAGGGCTGCTGGCAGAGCTGCTGGTCGGAATGAACATGGCGAATCTGGCTGCTAGCCCTTCTTCCCTGATAGGCCCCATCTGACACGGGGACTCGTATCCCCGGGAATCCCTGCTGCGAGTGGGTACCACGATGGCATCGAATATGTCTTTTTCATCGCTGAGAATGGATTCTGAGTCTGTGGTGACATCGTCGCTGAGAGCGAGGTGCTTCGAGTCAAATAATGAGCGGCGCTGAGATTGTGGCAATTGACGCATTATATCACCTGCTGTCCGATCACAATCACGGTGTGTGGCCATAATGAGAGTATCGAGACGGCAAAGAACAAGAGAGAATGTGTTGGGATAGAAAGGTCATTCGTAAAGATTGAATTGAATTGAGGAGTAAGTAGGGTAACGACATCATCGCACTTGCCGTAAGAAGGGAAGCGCTCATGCAATTATTATACAGCGAAAGAAAGTAAGTCTATTTGTACAAGTCTTGATCGATGCAAGAAAAAATCCGAAAACAGGAACTATAAGTCATCATCATAATGGGGTGCCAACGGGGCTGGGTATGGGTTTGCCAGTCACTTGGGTGTACTCCTTTCTGAGGGCTCGAAGTAACCCTTCGACTCGGCGCCGCTCTTCTTGTTCCCTCTGTAGCCATAACATTAGTAACCATTGAGAAAAGGATCGTAGCGCCAAAAGAACTGACCTTCAGGATCTTCATGTTTTCGTTACGCGTATCACGCATCATCTTCTTAAATTCATTCTTCAGCACCATCGTCGATGTAGTCTCAGATGTTCCATCACGGCCCACAGAGCCGGGACTGTTCAAGTTCATCCAGTTGATACGTTCCTCGCTGAGTTGCTGCTCCAACTGCTCGCAACGATCCCGCATCGAATCAATTAGGCTCTCGAATTGCTCGCGCTCCCTCTCGAACTCGATGCTGGCCTTGGTCATAGCCTCGTAGTCATCGAGGGTCTCCCGGAGTTCCTTCTCGAGAGTATCCGCCCGTTGCTGAAGGTCGCCGCCTCCGCCTTGCTGGCCTTTGAGCATGGCAAGCTCCTCGGTCAACTCAATATTGCGCGTGTGCAGGCTATCAAGCTCTTTCTGAATCTCGGGGTTGGCAGCGACCTCGGCGGCGCGCTGGGCACGGGTCCCGTAAGCGCCGTCCAGTTCGGCCTTGACCATGGTGAGTTCAGTCGTGATGCGCACGACCTGGCCTTCTAGCTCGGTCATCTCTTTCTGCAGGCGAGCAGCGGTCTCTTCGGCCTGATCACGCTGACCGAGTGCCTCCTTCAATTGAGCGTCAGCCTGATCCCGTTGGTTGAACGCCTCTTCCAAGCGCTCATTGGCCTCTTCCCTTTGATTGACTGCTTGCTTCACCGTCACATCAGCCTCGGCAAGCTGAGCATCCAGCCGGTGCCGCTCTTCCAGCGCCTCCTTTAAGCGCGATTCAGCTTCGGCCAGCTGCGCATCCAGTGAGTGGCGCTCATCAAGCGACTCCTTCAAGCGAGATTCAGCGTCGGCTAACTGAGCGTCCACCTGGTGGCGCTCATCAAGCACTTCCTTCAAGCGAGAATCGGCCTCGCTGCGGAGCTGTTGTAATTCGGCTTCGAGCTGAGCGACTTCTTGCCCAGCACGCTCGTGAGCCTCTCTTACTTCTTCGTTGCGGTCCTGTGCCTCTCTGAACTCTTCAGCACGGAGATCGGCCTCGGTGTGTAGAGAGTCTATCACGCTTTTCAAGCGCACGATCTCGCTCTCAGCGTGTATCAGGGAAGCCTTGACCTCGTCCTTGGGGGAGCCCTCGTGGCGCACAGCTTCCAGCTGCTGCATGGCCGTCTCTAGTTCCGCTTGATGGGCCTGACTCTCCCGCTCAGAGGCCTCGTAGTCCCGACGCACCTGGGCTAGTTGTTCGGTCAAGTCGGCAATGTGGGCATCTCGTTCGGCATCCGACTTGCTGTTGAGCTCACGCTGCTGCTGGATTTGCGTGGTGAGAATGCTCTTCTGCTCCAGCAGTCCATCCACTCGGCTGGCGAGGCCATCCACACCGGTTTGGAGATATGACAGCTGCTCTTGCAGGCCTTCACCATCTGATGCAGCAGGAGGTGGAGGCAGAGTTGGTGATCGGGTCAATCCGAAACGGTCGACAATACTCTGAACCCGGTTATTGATATCCGTGAGCTGCAATTTCCATGCGCCTTCTGCCTCGGACACTGTAGCACCTGCATCGCCGGGGAGAGCTCTAGCAGAGCTTATCGAGTGAAGTGACTGCAGGCCATGCTCCAGGTATGCGATATGCGCTTCGATCGTGGATGAAGGTCCACCCGGGTGCGGTGGTGGTTCAACGAATTCGTCCGGTTTTGCCTGAGTCATCATATTACAGAGGCGCTCGCTGAGTTGTTCCAACCTCTTTTGGGATTCAGGATTCACTGCTGCACCCGCAGGAGCCACCTCGATCCTCCCGTTCATCCCGTAATTGTCCAGATGTTCCGTCGTCCGGTACAGGCTGCGGTCGTCAAAGTCGTAACCGTCGTCAGGGTCGTCGGAATTCTCCACGTTCTTTGGAGCTTTCTTCAACCCCTTGTGCGTCATCTGTAAGACACCCGCGGTGTGTTCGAGCAAGCGCTGAGAGATTTGGTTGGACTTTTGTTCCAGCTTCCATAGCTCTTGCGCCAACTCCTCGCATCTCCGCTGGCTCATTGCCAGTTCTGAGTCACTCTTATCTAAAGCTTCCGCGGCATCACTCCGTCCAAATATACTCCGGCTACGTCGGTGCGACTTGTCGGTACCGTTGGCGCCGTACTCGCCGCTGCTCCGGGGACTGGGGGGACTGTAGAGTCGGCCAAGGGACTGAGCTGCATCGCGAATCTTGGTCTCCATGGCGAGTTTGCGCTTAGTACTCTGGATACGGTTTGAAAGGAGGGATCGCTCTTTCTTGAGTTGCTCGACCTCATCGAAGGAGAGAACCTCATAGTTGGAGCTATCGCCGATCGCGGTCTCGGTCAAAAGGTACATCATCACTGGATCCCTGGGATTCAGCAGAGCGGAGCTTCGCGGATGATTGGGATTGCGCTGTTTACACCATCGAAATGGTTAGCAGGATCCGTGGTTCTGAGCGAGGGTGTTCGTTGCATCATCCTTGGACGGTGTTCTTGGGGGGGTTCCCCTTACCGGGTTGTACCGCGGGTGGTCCTCCTCGGGGTGGAGGGCATCACGGTAGCCATCGACCAGGGATTTGGCCGGCGGGCCGTGGACATCGGAGACGGTAGCGGTAGACAGATAGCGAGGGTCTCCATAGGACGAGTGACTGGATCGAAGGCTGATGTTCATGATGGGCGTTCAGGGCGGAATGCCGGCGCGGAAGTGATTGGACTGGGGGCTCAGGGGGAAAGATTTCAACAATGGATCATCGTGCGAAGCCGACCGGGAAAACAACGCAGGTGGAAGACGTGGCCGGGATTCGGAGAACAAGAAAGGAATGACGAGACTGTGAAAGCGAAGAGCAAGAACGAGAGGGCTGGGGAGAAAATTAAAGGTGGGGAGAGTGGAAAAGAAGGAGAGGATCAGCGGAGGCTGACTCCGCCTCATCATCGTCGTGGTCTTTTATCTTTTGTGATGTATAGATGATCGTGTTCCCCTAGCGATCAACTTGACAGATAGAGAACTCTATCAAGAGACAGATGTCGATCGGGATAGACGAGCGTATCCAGCGTGGACCAGTCCAATCGATTTCATGTGTGTCATCATATCAGATCCGCCAACGGATCCCTGACCCAGCGTCTACTGAGTAGTACGGGTATTTCAAGGGTGTGATCCTTGGAAGCAGCTATGACCACGGAGCTATACAAACTAAACATTACTAGTCCACTATTCAGCGCTCACTACTGTACAGAGTACTACAATTGATTCGCAGTATTCCTTGACAGGGGCTCCTCTTCTCCGGGGTGTCAAATGACTCTAGACTACGCCAACTAAATACTAAATGCCTCCCCACCACTTAAAAGTGCCCCCAAGACCGCCACCACGGAACGCATTCACCGTCCGAGTTGATGCTAAGCGAGGACACTAACAGTCTGGCACATGGCGTAACCCAGTCGTATCCTGGTCCAGAGATTCCGAGTGACACTGGAATTCTCCGCCCCATCTACGGAGAACTGCCGTACTACGACTGACTCGTTCTGGAGTGCCCACTTATCGCTGACCGTCGGCCCCTGCCGTTCGTTCCATGGGCAGCAGTCTGCGGGGTCGTAACCCCAATCCAGCGACTGTCGCATGCAGAACCTCGGGATCACCTTAGGGACCGAATGGTTACATTCCCATTCGAGCCCTGAACCACGATGATCGAAACAGGGCAAAGAAGCAATGACGGTCAAGGTTTCCCGTGGATTGGGGAAACGGGTGCGACCATAAAAGTCAGTTTCATTTCGTATAGTTCCCTTCTTTAAAGGCTCTTTGTCCTCGCTTTCGCTCGTCGTAAGTCTTATCTCTAGCCCCCTCTCATTTCCTCATACGCACAGCTGTACCTTTTGGGGGGTCTGCTTCTAATCTACTCCTCAGTAGCTATCGGAGGGGAGTGGGACAGAATATATACTACTCGTCCATCCTGCGTGTATTTCTCTTGTGATCTTTGTCCCCGCCCAAGAGAGGATGAGGTCTGGTCTGTCCATCTTCCTAGAACATGTCGACTACCAAGGAGATGGAGGCGCCCACCACGCGGCCCGTTGTGTACAAGGTGTATAAGCGTCGATTCTGGGGACTGGCCCAACTTGTCTTGCTGAATATCGTCGTGAGCTGGGATGTATGCGTGAACCCTCCGAATGATCTCACACCACCACAGACCCCCGGACATCGATATCTGACCTCTCTGTCATTCTAGTGGTTGACCTTTTCCTCCATCTCGACCACTGCTGCCGAGTACTTTGATGTTTCTGAGAGTGCCATCAATTGGCTAAGCACGGGCTTTCAGTTCGCCTTTTGTATCGCGTGTCCGTAAGTATACACCCGACATGACCAACAAGATCTGCGCAGCAGTTGGCAAGGCCCCAGAGTCTGATCGATACTGCATGTTGGACCTCAAGATCGCTAACCCTCGCGCTCCTTCTTTCACCAGCTTCGTCATTTGGGTTCTCAACAAGGGCGGCCCGCAAACAGCCATCATCACCTCGGCGGCGCTCCTGCTCGTCGGCAATTGGCTCCGCTATGCAGGTACCAAAGCCAACGGAGGCATCTTCGGACTCACCATGTTCGGCCAGATCATTGTCGGTCTGGCGCAACCGTTCTGCCTGTGTGCACCCACACGGTACAGTGACCTCTGGTTCTCCGATAAAGGACGGACCAGTGCCACCGCACTCGCCAGTTTGGCAAACCCATTGGGCGCGGCAATCGGACAATTGGTGGACTCGGAATGGGCCACGAAACCATCTGATATCCCCAATATGGTTCTATACATCTCTGTGATCGTGAGTACTTCTCCTCACCTCTCCCACCATCAGCCTCCAGGAATCAGAACGAAATCAAATTCCTCGGAGAGAGAGAGAAAATACTCACAAGTGCTAGTCAACCATCGCCTCCATCCCAGCGTTCTTTCTCCCCGCTGCACCACCCACACCACCCAGTGCCTCATCCATCGTCTCCCGGGACCCTCTCATCCCTACAACCCGCAAACTGCTCGGCACCCTCGAATTCTGGCTCATCTTCAGCCCTTTCGCGGTCTACGTCGGCTTCTTCAACAGCATCTCCTCCCTCTTGAACCAGATCCTTAGTCCATACGGCTTCTCCGAGAACGACGCCGGCATCGCAGGCGCCGTTCTAATCGTCGTCGGCCTGGTCTCCGCCGCGATCATGTCCCCCATCACAGATCGCTGGAAACACTACCTCGGTTCCATCCGCATCCTCGTCCCCATCGTCGTGGCTTCATACATCGGCCTGATCTTCGCGCCGTCGAGTGGCGCGGGCATGGGACCCATGTATGCTGTTGTGGCTTTGATGGGGGCGTCGTCGTTTGCGTTGTTGCCGATTGTGTTGGAATATTTGGTGGAGATTACGTACCCGTTTTCGCCAGAAATCGGGAGTACGATGTGCTGGACCGGCGGGCAATTGCTTGGTGCTTGTTTTATTCTGATTCAGGATGCGTTAAAGGATGGGGATGATGCGAATCCGCCGGGGAATATGCACCGCGCTTTGATTTTCTCGTGTGTAGTTTGCGCGGCGGTGGCTCCGTTGCCCATTTGTATTGGGTTGTTTGGCAGGATTGTCAGGCGGAGGAGGTTGAATGTTGACCGTGGGATTGAGTTGGATGTGTCGGAGAGGAGTCCCCCAGATACGGAAGTTGTCCCGGATGGAGGGATTTCCCATACTCACTCGGATAGGGCGATGGAAGACTCGGTCTACAAGAAGGTCTGAGTTGATCTTTTGCCTGCGAGTATGATTGATTATGACTGCAAGCCTTTGTTTCTTTGCACATTATTTGATTTGCACCCCAGATGTTGATACCTCTTCCCTTTTCTCCCCCTTTGGGTATACTTTTGTCTCACTGGGTGATCTCTTACCTTGGAAGCGTGATTTTTCGAGAGTGACTTGGACCATCTAGCTTTCTCCCTGGATAGTTCAATGAATACTTGTATACCCCTTCTTGCCATGCGAGTCGTCCTCTTCCCTTCTTATCTTCGAGATATTGCATGGATGCGGCCTATCCCATTTAGTGAACTCCTTTGAACATAGTGAGAGAAAAGATATCTGTATCTCAGTAAACCCTGTAGACAAAGTATGTTCCTTACCTTGTGCAATGAATTGTTGCTCCCTATCTCGGGTCCCACTAGACCAACGATATGTTTCCCGCCAATAGGACATCGAACAGAGTGCAATCGCTCCTTATAAGCCATATCTTGAATATCTGACCCTGCCACCTTGATATGTCTGCTATATGGATGTTTCTTTCAGAAATGTTCGGAGCGATAGCATCGGTCCAAACACAGACCCAGTCTCAATTGAGCCCCATGAAATTTCCCGTAAATTCGTCCTATGCTTGGGTTGAATTCAAGTGGTCAGGACTGGTCTCTACTCTCAGGTTACCAGGTAAAAAGCAATCCTAAGGAACAACGCGAATCCACGTCAAATCCTTCCGTTTTAAACAGATAAGATTCGTCTTAAGACATAGTAAATAAAAACACAAGCACAGTTCGAACAGGCGGAAGACCAGCTATCTGTACATGCAAGGCAGAGAGAAGGCGGTCTATTATTCTTTCCTTTGCTTCTTCCCTCCCTGCCTTGAAAACACCATATGCACACAAGAATGGACCGAGCAAGTATGCAAGACACTCCTCGCCCAACCCCATGCTATCAAATCAAGGACATAGACGGCAGACTGTCATTTATTGTGGGCGGACAGTCATCAGGGAAACAGATTCGTAATTCTTTCAAGTATGGAGCCTTCGTATCCTCGTAACGAGTCAGACGGAATGTGCGGGGTCGAATCGATGCGAGACTAGAGAGAAACCGTGCTGAAAGATCGTCCTCGGTAATCCGTTTACTTGAGCTCGCGCCAGAGCTTGGGGGCGGCGCAGGCAGTAGCGCAGTGAGTGAGGTGGAAGACTGGGTGGCGTGTCAGCAGTTGATTCGTAGGTAGGTTCATTGACAACAAGACGCGATCATCCGTCGCAGGAAGCTCCTCAATCCGGGTAGAGAACTTACACTCCTCAACGCAGTCCTCCTTGGGACCCTTGTAGTCCTCATCCTCCTGCTGGCGGGTGACACGCTCGACGCACTCGTCGAAGTGGTGCTTGTAGGGAGCGCACTGGGCGGAGTTGGCGCACTCTGAACGGCAATGAGTCAGTAATGCAGGATCTCTCTGGTTATCATATGACCTGAAGCGGATGATGATCCCGAATGACACCTGTGACCAGGCCGCGAAACATCCGCACGACCGGCAACACTTTGGACCAATGCAATGCAAACTTCCCACTGGAAATGACAATGGTATGATCGCAGCTAGATAGAAACAACTCACCCTCCTCGAGCTTAGGCTTGATGTCCTCGGGCTCCTCCTCTTCCTCCTCCTCCTCCTCTTCTTCCTCCTCCTCTTCCTCGGCCTCAGCCTCCTCTTCCTCAGGGGCCTCCTCGGAGGACTCCTCGGGAGTGTCCTCAGCAGACTCGGTCTCAGTGGTCTCTTCGGTGGACTCCTCAGTCTTCTCGGCGGGCTCGGCGTCCTGGGGGGTGGAAGTCTCGACGTCGGCAGCGGGAGCCTCAGCCTGAGCCTCGGTGAAGCCCAGGGAGGAGACGACGTCAGTGAAAAAGTCGGTGAAACCCATTGCGACTGTCAATTGAACACAATGACCGGGGGTCGTGCGAGAATGTGGTGGGGTTGGGGTATATGGACTGAAGGTAGGGGTGGTGAAGTCGAGGATGTGGTTTTCCAAGCTCGGACTGGAAAATCGGGACGCCCCGGCCGCTGAGAGCACAATTGTACCGCACGTGATTGGTCAGTTCCGCTTGTTCGCGATCTCGCCTCTACTGGCATCGATCCGGTAAAATGTTTCTACGATTATGAGAGTGAATGTAGTTGAGGCTTCTAGGCCGTTATGATAGTTAATTTCATGACTCAAAATTTGGTGATAGGGTCGCGCCAGCGCATGTCAAGTCTGTTCCGATCGCTCTCTATGGGGGAACTGCCGTGGTAACCGCTTTGGGTAATTATCAACGGAACAATCATAATAATGTACATGAAAAAGGTATCCTTTCTTTAGCCCCTCTTCCAGAGCCGAGTCCATATGAGACGAAATAATGGAAAGCACAAAGATATCTCACGTCCATTTCCCATCCATCTCAATTTTGCAGAACCAATACGGTTAACTGGCTCGCCGTAACCTCTCTTCCAACTCCTGGGCCACACTCTGCGACTGCACCTCCTCATAACAGGGAGGCGGATCTGCCGGTTCAGGGACCCCATCTGACGCTTGACGAGTGTGCTGTGGTGCTGCCGGAGCACCGCTGGCGACCTGAGGGGGTCCTGTATTTCCCGGTCCCTCGTATGCCGGCAACTCTTCGAGGTGCACAGCGGAGAGATCCACGCCTCGCACGCCCCGTGCCCCGTCGCTCACGTTCTCCACGGCCTGTTCCAAGCGCTCTCTGATCCGCTCAAAGTTGGTGTGAAAGTCAAAAGCTCCACCTTCTTTGAACGTGACTTTGATTTGGACAGCGGGGAGGGATGAGGAGATACCACCTCCGGCAACAGGTTGGACAAGAGCAGTCCAGACATTAGGACCAAAGAATGGGGCGGAAACATGGGAATCGCGGACGTTCAGGAGAGGAGAGGAGAAGGATTGGAAGGTGTCGGTTTTCTGGGTGGGAAGGTAAACAACCTATACCGGCGAAATCTGTTAGCTGGTGGCTGAGATCTAGGAGACAGTAAGGGCGCAAGATACCCTTTGATTGGTGAGATGGATACAGCCTGCGCTGCTCTGGACCGACAAGGCCTCTTGGCCCTTGTAGCCGGAGGGTGGTGTCAGGGCCAAGGTGGTGCGGGGAGGTGAGGAATAAATGAGGCGCTCGTTAGGAAGGCGAACGAACCCCTCCTGGTCGTTAAGCATCACCCAGCTGCAAAGTTATGTCAGTACTTGGTGGCTCTGATGAGGTGGTCTGAAGTAAAACGGGACGTACTTGATAGACATGATGATGTGAATCTGACATGCGACTGTGTTGGGGATAGGGAGTTGAGATCTGGACGTTGCAAGAACAGAGGCGGAATCAAAGGTGTGAAGTTCAGGATCGGTGTGGGTGTCAGGTCCAGGCCAGGAGTAATTTCAGGGACATATTAAGAATCACGGCCAGGGTCTGGACCTCTAAGAGTCCGTGACAGGAGTCCGGAAGGGAGGAAAATGAAGAGTTGCGGGGCAGGCGGGGAAAGTGCCGCAGCAGACAAACACCACGTTCCACTGATGAGGCTAACGCCTGAACCGAGAACAATTACAGTATAATCAGTTCACGCTTTCCTGCAACATTTCAAATCTCGATGAATCCCCGCATTAATTATTTGGTCCTCTGCTCACAATCCTTGACTTGGAATCTTCAGAGCGCAAGCTATGTACGTTTGAGGTCCTCCATGTCCGAGATTTTACTGTACCACAATGGAGTACCTCCTTTGCTTTCCATCTCTCACGCTACCCTTCCGTATCCCTGAACCCTTTCATTCTCTTGTCAGTGTCTTGGGATCGTCAATTATTGATTCGATTTGCCTCTTCAACAAGGACAGTCTTTCAACCGATAAGAGACCATTATGGATGACGAACTAATTGAGCAAAACTACTCAAGAACTAAATAACCAGTCATCAACACAGCATCCCCCCATTTTCACCATTTTATTATCAACTACTTCCGTATCTCGAACCTCCTTATCTTACACAATGACTTCTGTATCCCTTACTTGACCCCCATCACGTCCACAAGGCATCAAAGCACGCAAAAGCGGGGCTGGATACATGCCTATGAAGCCCAAGTCCGAATGAGTAAGCTGATCTAGCAATAAGACACCTTGGAGCCCCTTACAAGACCAACATACTACAGATTTTTAGATATCTGTAGCAGGCCCCTTTGAATCGATGACGCGCTGTCCGACTAAGCATCTAGGCGTCTCACACCAGCCACATTCTGCTCAACCGTCACTTCCTGCGTCATGCTGATTCCGTGCTCACTGATGACACTCCGAGCACTACTCCCTTCCTTGTGGGCTTGGAGGGTAATCTCTTCCCCGTCATACGTGGCGGAGGGATCG
The DNA here is from genome assembly GCA_037356195.1 of Penicillium sp. F50. Lineage (NCBI taxonomy): Eukaryota > Fungi > Ascomycota > Eurotiomycetes > Eurotiales > Aspergillaceae > Penicillium > Penicillium sp. F50. Next base: position 1,516,766 of record JAYXSA010000054.1, on the reverse strand, counting down.
TCTGAGTGACCATAGCTGGATCGCATGCGAACGAAGAGAACACGAAGAGCAGGGATGGAGGCGGCGAACATAGTCAGACCTGTTTCAACAGAGGCCCAGATCGTGATTGAAGTGCAGAACCCTATTGATATTGCGTCAGTTATCTGAGCATCTCAGCTTTGAAGGGAGGGCCACCCTTACAGGTAAAGTCCTGAACTTGGGCAACGTTGACTAATTTCGAGGTTTTGATGAAGGCGGCAATGGCGGCGCTGAGTTATTGTCAGTTAAGAGACCCCTTCGTGAGCAATGGTGCCAACTTACATGATGCCCATACTCATCGCTAGAGCAATACCGGCCTTCTCGCGCTTCTTCATTTCAAGATTCCAAAGGACCACCCATGGGAGAAGAGCAAGGATCACATCCATGCACCCAGAGTATGCTACAATGCCTAGGCGTCAATCTCTTGATCACTTGATTTGGGAGAGTCAAATCTTACCTCCAGCAACAAGAGCAATGGTCTCAAACACTTCTGTTGGCCAACATTTGGCGGTCGCAAGGAGTTTTGCATTCCAAAGCGCCGCCGCCGGCTTGCATTGAGCCAGGTAGCAGATGGCACAAAGCCACATGACGGCATTCATCGTAACGATAATAAACCACAGAAGAACCTTCATCCAAGTTTTGGTCACGATGCGCATGAGAGTAAAGGCGAAGGAGGTCTTGCTAAAGACACAGCTAAGGATGACAAGCACGAAGCTGATGTAAAGGAGCTTGAGTGCTGGCGGTATGATATCCGGGTCCTCGATGGCGAATACGTGCCTACCAATTACTCCCAAATTAACGGATCGGGTAATAAGGGCCGTATAGATCAGTAGCAGGGTCTGATCCGTAAGTCAGCCGACGCAAATCATGTGGTTTCGTGGTATAGACATACCCAAGCGACACAGATAACGAAGTCATCTATACCGAAGCCTCGCTTACTCAGGGAAAGCTTACACCAAAGTCGCAGACCAATCATCAAGCCAGGAATGATGACTAGAAGCCAACAAACCGCGAGAATGGTCGGGCCCTGGTTCTGGGCATCCATAGCAGCAGATCCCATGGCCATGATGCTTTACACAGGCTCAATCCCTTGACAGGACGTAAAGATTTTAGAAAGAAGGGAAGTGTTCAAAGATTGACGAGACAACTTTGCGATGACCGTTGAGAATCAAGGGTAATAAACATCAAGCCAGATGGCCCCTGTAGAGGGTTATTATCTCATCGTCAAGTCCACTTCTTGATAGAAAGAAGCAAAAGAGTTAGGATTGAAGATCATCTCGAGTAGGATGCGTCGTCAAAATGTGACATTCCAATCAGCGAGATATTATGCCGTTCGGAAATACATGCTTGCATCCCGAAGATGACAGATGCTATGCCGGCTTGAACCCCGACGATCGAAAGAAATTGGCAGCCATTGAATGACGTCGATCACCGGCAGTAGTTTGAGCTATTGATGCCCTAAGAGCCACTATTTGATCAGATCATGGTGATTATTCCAAGTTGCCACCGCACCAACAGTATAAAACAACGAAGTAGACTCGACAGATCGCGTGCGAGGGTTGCATTTACCAAGACAGACGATGACACTCTGCAAAGCCGATCAAGTGATGGATCAAGAGACATGGACAAGCAAGTACACGGGCCGGCAATACCCCATACCCCATGAATATATATGCAGATGAGCAAGGAGCAGTCTCAATATGAACCGCAGTGATGGTGATGGTGGTGGTGGTGGTGGTGGTGGTTGGCAACGGGCACGGAGCACACTATTGCACATAGCACATTTCGCCTTTGATTGGTTGCGATAGCTCAACGAACGCAGACCTGCCCCAATGGCCTCGCCACTGCAAGAGCTGCATACTAAAATTCGAATTGAGGGATTATGTAAAGTTGGCTTCAAATTTAAAATATCGCGTTGGCTTGGCTGAAGCCCCCTCACTAGTGGAGAATGTTACAGACCTAGCGCTGGAGGGCTCGAGGCCCCAGCTCCACGGGCCTGGCAGAATTGACATCTAATTGCACAATGCGAGTTGTCAGGGGAAAATGAACTAGCTGAAGTCGTCAACCCTCCGATACACAGCTTTCTTCTTAAGCCAGGTTTCGCTGTTCTTCTTTTTCGAACGTATCCATTAGCACTCACACAATGGGCGGAGTCGAGCGGCCCCTTCCCCGCGCCTCCACTTAGCCGAAGTCAAAAAATTCGACTCGCAAAGAGATGTGATCTATCGATTTGCCCAGAACGCTGATAAATAATGCAAGTGATGCGCCGTTCGAGAGTTCGGGAGTGGCAACGATGATCCGAGAAATGGAGCCAATGATAATTGTGGTCGTCTGAATTACAAACACAGCTCATTGGGTATTGATATACGACAGACCTTACAGCTCGCTCCTGAACCGTGATAAGTACACGCGGTTCGGAGGGTCCTAGATACCTGCATAGTACTCCGTACATGAGCTGACATTCAACCGTTGGAGTTATTTTCCAACCACTAACGTTCTCTGGATTATCCACCTGCCCTAGTATCTGACCTTCTCTCTCTTGAGATCAGCTTCTAATCCACAAAAGTACATAGTGTGTTCACACACCCGCCTTCCCCTCTCTTCGTGTTCATTTTCCTGTCCGTGCGAATGGCCATAGTTCGTAAGTTCTCAAATCCCCCTCTTTTGTGGGGCATGAGAGGCGGGACTAGATCTTTTGAAGAAACTTTCTTCGAAGATGGTGTGTTATTTATGTAGCCGGAGGGGCAAGCCCCAAGAACGTCTTCTTTTTCAGGTCTTTATATCATGGTATCATAGTGATTTTCAGACTTGAATTCACTTAAGCAGACACAATGGGTTATCTGGGAGATATTGTGACGAATCTTGTCCTCTCAGTGGTGATTCTTTTCATCTCTCGCTTCCTCTGGAATTACGTCCGATCCCCACTGAAGTCCTTCCCGGGACCTACTCCTACCAGTTTCACCAATATCTGGCGCTTGCAAGATGTCTTTCGAGGGCGCTGCGATATCACACATACTGCTCTACATCGCAAATATGGGTCCGCTGTTCGAATGGGTCCTAATCTTCTCAGTCTCTCTGATCCAAACTTGATCAGCCAAGTGTACAACACGAAGAATCCATGGTTGAAGGTATGTCAGTCCTCTGAGACTTGTCAGTATCTCTCCTACTAAACGTGACTGGTGTTCAGAGTAACATGTATAATGTGAATGATGTCGTCGTCTCCGGAATGCGTCTCAGCAACCTCTTCTCCAGCCAGGATGAGAAGTGGCATTCAACTTTCACTCGTCCCGTCAAGGGTCTTTACTCTATGAGTAGGGTCCAGGAAATTGAAGACAACATGGACGTTACATTGAACCTATTCCTTAATAAGCTCCGAGAGCAGTTTGTTCAGACCGGAAAGGCATGCGAAATGACCGATTGGATCAGCTTCTGTCAGTATACATGTGTACCCTTTTCAACAGATATCAGCTGACGGTTGTAGTCGCTTGGGATGCTATGAGTCAGGCTACCTTCTCTCAAGATCTTGGTATTCTGGAGGCTGGTAAAGACTACAAGGGTTTCCTCGGACGGTCCAACCAAACACTGGATTACTTTGCCTCGGTATGACTTCAAATCTTCTGTGAACGAGGAGGGATACTAATATTTCCACCAGATCTGCCAAATCCCATTACTTGACATGGTCTTTGACAAAAATCCGATCATGCGCATCGGACCTCCAACGTTCGTCTGGGCTAACATCTTCAGCCTGGAACAACTCCAGAAACGATACCAAGAAGGAAACCCCGGGAATAAACAAGACTTCCTTGCTAAGTTTCTCGAGATCAAAGAAAAGAATCCAGAGCTTGTCAACGACAATACCATCATCCTCTGGCTCCTCTCAAATGTCCTCGCGGGAAGTGACTCCACCGCCTATACCATGTGTGCAGCAATTTACTACGTCCTCAAGAACCCGGACGTGCACAAGAAACTCTGTGCGGAGCTCCGCGGCGCCAACCTCTCTCTGCCCGCCCGATGGAAAGATATTCAAGGGCTTAAATATCTCGAGGCAGTGATGCGCGAGACTATGCGTGTGCATCCGGGCGTGGGGCTCATCCTCGAGCGGGTCGTTCCCAAGGGTGGTCTAACTCTCCCTGATGGCCGGTTCGTACCCGAGGGAGTCACTGTCGGAATGAACCCTTGGGTGATTAACAAAGACGAGGGTGTGTTCGGGGAGAACACGGATGACTTTATCCCCGAGCGATGGCTCCAACGCCCGGATGAGTCTGACGAGGTCTATCAAGCGCGCTTTTCCAAGATGAAGGGTACGGACTTTACTTTTGGGGCTGGATCGCGCGCTTGTTTGGGCCGGTACCTGTCCCAGTTGGAAAGCTTCAAGCTTATTGCCACGCTGTTTACCGCCTTTGATGTGAGTTGGCTATGCATGATGAAACTACACTCTGTATGAAGGGATCTGGTTGGCTAATGAGACATGTATAGATGGAACTTCCAAGTCCCGATCATCAGTGGAAGGTAATTAACTCGTGGTTTGTGAGACAGAAGAATATCCCTGTCCGTCTTTCCGAACGGAAAGATGGGGCTGTTGGTGTCTGATGGGTGTCTAATGTGTTTTTGATTATGCTGGATGTGACGATTAAAATTTGCTCTCTGGAAATGGACATTACACGGAGGGGGGATGGTATATAGAATGTCACACGACCGCCCGCAAATCAAGGTGTAGCCCCTTTGATCTTCCAATCAGACGTCAGTCAGTCAAGACCTAGAGGACCGTAATCAATGACGACAAGTGGTCGAGCTTATCTCCCTGCCCCTCAGCAGATCCCCGCAAAGGCACACGCCCAGTTCGCGTCGGCTTGATATGGCGAACTCCCCCAACAGAGTATGAGAGCTTGGGGGAACATGCAGAAAAGAACAGACGTTGGGCTCATCGCCGAGCCAATGAGGACATTTCTCCCTGAGTCAGTCATGAGACGGCGGTCGCGAGAAGTGAGACTCTAGTCGCTCGACAGTAGATAGTACCGGAGTCGAAACGCGGTTGCGAGGGTTTAATCCCCGCGGAGAACGTTGTTGGGATAGCTCCCCCGCGCGGCGCATAGAGCTTGATCTTACCTACCAATATTGGTTTTCCACACTAGTACATGCGTAGTAGTAGCGACACGAACAGCGACAGTAAATTCGGTCTTCATGCGCAGTGATGAGAGGGTCGGTTTCACAAAGCAGATGGCGTTTGGGTTTCTACGATCGTCTCGAGTTCTAGAAGGGTCTGTCAGTCTGCCATCAGGCGACTGAAATCGCGCTAAACCAGTTGCCCCAAACTTTCCGGAATTTGTCTTCCCCCTCCTTCTTTCCTGAATGTTAGCCCAACTGGACTTTTCGAAGCCCTTCCAAGTCCTGAGCGCATCTTGTGAGACCTGCATGAACACTGAATAGCTATTTGCTGGTGGTGCTGAACGAGGGACTCAGCACAGAAGGATCCTGAAATTGCAAGCGGGTCAAAGCTCTCGCGGCTAAGAATATTTGACGGGCCGCAACGCTTCATGTGAACTGTGCGTCCCGACCTTTTTACTCCCTTGATCGCGCTCACTGAGAGCTCTCGGATCTTCATTCGGGGTCACGCCGCCACCATGGCGAAGAAACAGGCGTATATCCCCCCGCTGATCGGGTGGCTATACGATCTGGTCCTGTGGACGTTCTCGGTGCTCATCGACCTCTTCTTCCGCGAGGTACACCCGCGTGGATCGTGGAAGATTCCTCGTCGAGGACCGATCATCATTGTCGCTGCCCCTCATGCGAATCAGGTATGTGACTTCCGTGCTACCCTGGCCATATCCGCGCTAACCCGGCCTTCTCCGGTAGTTCGTCGATTCGCTCATCCTCATGCGCGTTATTCGCAGCGAAGCCCACCGTCGCATCTCATGGCTCATCGCGGAAAAGTCCTTCCGGCGCAAGTTTATCGGGTTGTTGGCCAGGGGTATTGGCACATTGCCTGTGGCGCGTGCTATGGATAACTTGAAGCCAGGGACTGGCACGGTGTATCTGCCCGACCCGGTCAATGAACCCACCCTTCTGCGCGGCGTGGGTACCAACTTCGAAGGTCCTGGCTTTGAGCCGGAGGGCACAATTGCACTACCGACAATCAATGGGACTTCGCACAGCGCGGCTATTGCGGAAATTCGGGGCCCCGAAGAGCTGGTTCTCAAGAAGCCTTTCACGCATAGAGATGCTTTGTTCCAGCTGACCGGCCGGAAAGACATTGATGAGGATGGCAAGTTTACCGGGGATGCGGCGAACCAGAACTCGGATTTCAAGGGCACCAAGTTCAAGGTCGCGCCGCATGTGGACCAGACGGCCGTCTATAAGGCTGTCTTTGCGAGATTGAATGCTGGTGGTTGTGTGGGCATCTTCCCGGAGGGTGGCAGTCATGACCGCCCCTCTCTGCTTCCTCTCAAAGGTATGTTGCGTGGGATACATATGGATTGACCTGTGCATCGAAGCTGACCGTACGATAGCTGGCGTGGCGCTGATGGCCCTGGGCACCCTAGCGGATAACCCGGACTGTGGCTTGAAGATTGTACCCTGTGGCATGAACTATTTCCATGCCCACAAGTTCCGCTCTCGTGCTGTGATCGAGTTTGGTAACCCCATTGAAGTTCCGAAGGAGTTGGTGGAGCAATTTAAGCAAGGCGAACGACGAGAGTCTGTTGGTGCTCTGCTTGATATCATTTACCAAAGTCTAGTCGCGGTCACTGTGACTAGCCCTGATTATGAGACTCTCATGGTACGACTGCCCATTCCACGTCTGATTCCTTATTGATATCGAAGAAATTTCTAACGGATCGTAGGTCATCCAAGCTGCTCGCCGCCTGTACAACACCAAGGGGAAGAAGCTTCCCCTTCCGATGGTCGTGGAGCTTAATCGCCGCCTTGTAAAGGGATATGCACACTTCAAGGATGATCCGCGAATTGTGCATCTCCGAAACTCGATCGCAAACTATAACAAGCAGCTTCGCATACTAGGCATCAGGGATCACCAGGTGGCCTATGCCAAGTTCTCGATCCTACAGGTTATTGCTACCCTCATTTATCGCTTGGGCAAACTCGCTCTTCTTACTATTGGTACCCTGCCTGGTCTACTTCTCTTCACCCCGGTCTTCATTGCAACCAAATATCTGTCAATGAAGAAATCCAAGGAAGCCTTGGCAGCTTCCACCGTGAAGCTCCAAGGTCGCGATGTGATGGCTACTTGGAAGCTGCTCATTGCCCTTGCATTTGCTCCGGCTGTCTACGCAACTTACACGGCCACGTTTACTTATTGGACGTACAAGAATCGCATTCAGGGCTTGGTACCAGAATGGGTGCCACTTTGGCTGATTGTGATAATCGGCATGGTGGGCTTCCCGACCATCACTTTCGCCGCCCTCCGCATCGGCGAAGTCGGCATGGACATCATCAAATCCCTCCGGCCTCTAGTCCTGTCCTTGAATCCCTCCTCAGCCAACAGTCTGGTGAAGCTGCGCGAAGAACGCGCCATGCTTGCCCAGCAAGTCACCGACGCGATCAACACTATGGGACCCGAGCTCTTCCCCGACTTCGACGCCGCCCGGATTGTGACCGATCCCTTCCGCGAGGCCAGCGAAGAATCCGCGGCTGCGCGCGAAACGCACGAGTTCAAACAGCACCGTGAACATGAGACGGGTGAGTCTTGGACATCGGCAGAGCCTCTACCACGCAACGAATCGTTCCACAACTTGGCCAACATTGGCTTCTTCTCGACGCGGCCTCCCAGCAGGAACCGCAGCCGCAGCAGCTCTGCTGGGCCACGCCCAGGCTCACGGCACGGAATGAAACCGCTCAGTGCCCTTACCACCCAGAAAGACCAGAAAGACCCACTGGACGACGTCAGTTCGCGGATTCGGGATGCCATGAGAGAGCGAGGTGAGCGACGTCGACGACGAAGCGAGGACGGTAGCTGGGATCTGGCCAGCTCGGGGACAGGGACGCCATCCAGTGGCGATGAGCTGCGAAAGGACCTTTGATCTTTGATGACCCGCTATGATGATGGCCATGTTCGGCATTTGAAGATGATCTTGTAAATCATTCATTGCATTTATATATCCCACAATGCGAGATATCCCCTATTCTGTTTTTGGACATGTTTTACTCACAATGCTAGTCCACCGGTGTGGTATACGCAACGTGGCGCCGAGGCAAGCGGCAGAAACCGTGAATGTGATCCCGAAATTAAATGCCCGCCTCGGACCGCACAGCTTCAGTACATGTTTCTTTTCTCGATCTTGTCTGTGCCAGCAGGGTCACTCGTAGATGAACCAATTGGTGAGGCTGTTTATGCTGGCTGCACTTGGCGGAGACGAAGCCCGTAGTCTCGCCACTGCCGAGCGAACGAACTAAAAAAGAAAAAGGAAGTTTGTTGCATCAGCGGAAAAGTGTAGCCTAGCATTGCCTCGTGGGTTTCCTTTGTTCTTTGTCTTTTGGCATCCCCAGGACATATAATTTTCATTGCATAGCTCAATTGTTATTCTGTCGTCTTTGACATAATTATTTTCAGCGCTGCTGTTCAAGTGGGTTCTCAGTCCCCTAAATATCTGAACACGTCGCCCGTTGCAAAGGGCCTCGAACACCGAAAGAACAACTCCCGTTCCGCCTCTCTCCCTACCCGTTCGCGCGTTCTTTTTGTCCACCTCCCCACCACCTTCGTTTCGTCTACTCCTATCATTGCTTGAGATCCGTTCGCTATACTCTCATTACTCTCTCACAATGGCCGGCTCGATGCACTTGTCGCGCCTTCGCAGGTGGTTCCTCGCTTCGCCGCCGATCGAATTTGCCATCAATAATCTTAAGGAGCTACTGGTGGGCGCACTCCGCCAGGGCCCGATCCCGCAACATGTCGCTTTCGTGATGGATGGGAATCGCCGTTTTGCGAGGTCTCATGGAATCGAGACTGTGGAGGGTCATAATCTGGGATTTGAAGCACTGGCTAGGGTATGTTGTCTTCCCTTGTGGACGCAACGGTGAGCTCAGTGCCGCAGTAGCCAGCAGCCAAGCTTGCGGAGCTTGTGTTTTGGACATGATGCTAACATGTCTCTTCTTCATGTAGATCCTGGAGGTTTGTTATAAGAGTGGCGTCAAGGTGGTCACCATCTACGCGTTCAGCATCGAGAACTTCAAGCGCTCCAAATTCGAGGTAGATGCGCTCATGGACATGGCCAAGGTGAAGTTGTCGCAGATGGCGCAGCATGGAGATCTTCTGGATAGATATGGTGCGAAAGTGCGCGTCCTCGGCCGCCTCGATCTGCTCAAGCCGGACGTTCTCGCAGCGGTCAACAAGGCTGTCGACCTGACCAGTCGTAACGGTGATCGTGTATTAAACATTTGCTTTCCTTACACCTCCCGTGATGAAATGACGACTGCCATCCGCGATACCGTTGAAGATTACAGCACACCTCTTCGCCCTGCCCTTTCCGCGAACGGTTCGGCTCGCACGCCCTTCTCCGAATCTCATATCGTGCATAACATCCGGGCACAGACGCTTGGGTCGTCAAGACCCCAAGATACACACAGTGATTCCGAGTCGACGTCAGCAGAGTCTTCTGCCCAGGAAGATGATGCTGTCTTACGCAACGATCATGCTAGTCGAGTGTACGAATCTGGGTCGTCCTTCTCGTCGTCCACAACTCTCCATCTCGGCGGGCAAGATGGGCACCACAGCAGGGCCACCGGTTCGGGCAAAACATCGGATGGTGAAAGTCCTGTGTACATGTCTCCCGAAACCATTTCGCGCCAAACCCTCACCGATCACATGTTGACCAAGGGCACACCACCTTTGGATATGCTGGTGCGGACATCTGGCGTCGAGCGATTGAGTGACTTCATGCTTTGGCAATGCCACGAGAACACGGAAATTGTCTTCCTGGATGTTCTGTGGCCAGAATTCGACCTCTGGCACTTCTTACCCGTCCTGCTTGGATGGCAACGACGGATCTCCAAGTCTCGCCAGAATCCCGATGCCGAAGGCAACTTTGCTGGTGATACTCCGGAAACCAGTGAGGAGGATGCGGATAATATGGTGTTGCGGCAAACCAAACTCAAGGCGATATAGACCTTCTTATTCCTCTGTAAAGCTGTCTTAATACCTTTGTTTTGATTTCTCTCAGCATTCAGCGGAGTTCGGTGAGTTTTTGGACAATCCCGACGGATCATTCTTTTTTTTTTAAATATACCAGCAGCATTAGCAGCATTGCCTCCTGATGTGCATACATCCGTATACACTTTGCATTTTCAATACATCATTACCTATCATCCTTATGCTCATCTCCTTTACATACTATTGGCCTCGAATCCTCTGATTGTTATCGGGATTCCTCCCAAATGCTTAGATAACCCCCCGCGCCGATACCGGCCACGTGACGGCAGTGACTCAACGCACGGGAATGGAGAAGCTGCTCTCCTCCACTCCTTCCCCATTGTCCATACAAACAATTGAGTTCAAAATGGTCAAGTCAATTGCTGGTTCCAAGGTCCTCCTGTTGGGCTCAGGCTTCGGTATGTGTCTATTGTCAAGCTGTCGGAACAATCCGAGGGTCTATCTGCCCCGCAATATCAGCTTCCTTCAAAGAAATAAAAGCATACAGACAGAGACTAACTCTCTGCTTTCTTATAGTCACCAAGCCCACCGTCGAGGTCCTGAGCAAGGCCGATGTCGAGGTCACCGTCGGTATGTGCCATTGGCTCTGAATAGCTTTCCCCGAGGACCCCTCCAGCTCCCTCCAGATTACCCCGCCATATCCCACCAAGAGTTTCTTGGGGCTGGGATTAAGACCAGGGTTATGCGCCACTTTCGTGTATGAGTTGCACAGTTTGGAACAGAACAAATTTGCTGATGATCGGATGTCTGATCAATAGCTTGCCGTACCCTCGAGAGTGCCAAGGCCCTCGCTGGAGACTTCAAGAACACCAAGGCTATCTCCCTTGATGTTAGTGATGATGCTGCTCTCGACAAGGCCATGGAGCAGGTCGACTTGGTCGTCTCTCTGATCCCCTACACTTTCCACGCCACTGTTATCAAGTCGGCTATCCGCACTAAGAAAGATGTCGTCACTACTTCGTATGTCTCGCCTGCTATGGAGGAGCTCGATGCGGAGTGCAAGAAGGCTGGTATCACTGTCATGAACGAGATTGGCTTGGGTAAGACTTTTTTCCCTACCATTTCGCTTTCACTAGGCAAGGCTGACACTGTATCTCCATGATTATAGACCCCGGTATTGATCACCTTTGTAAGTTTCCGGCCTTGATTTGATCAGAAAGATACCGTTCTCATCTCTTTTTAGACGCCGTTAAGACTATCTCCGAGGTCCACGCCGCTGGCGGCAAGATCACTGGTTTCATCTCCTTCTGCGGTGGTCTCCCGGCCCCCGAGGCCTCCAACAACCCTCTGGGCTACAAGTTCTCTTGGTCCAGCCGCGGTGTGCTGCTCGCTCTCCGCAATGCTGCCAAGATCTACCAGGATGGCAAGGTCGTGAGCATTGATGGCCCCGACTTGATGGCCACCGCCAAGCCCTACTTCATCTACCCCGGCTTCGCCTTCGTTGGCTACCCCAACCGTGACTCGACTCCCTTCCGCGAGCGCTACGAGATCCCCGAGGCCCAGACCGTCATTCGCGGCACCCTGCGTTACCAGGGCTTCCCCGAGATGATCAAGGTCCTTGTTGACATGGGCTTCCTGAAGGACGAGCCCAACCCCGCCTTCGACAGCGCCATTCCCTGGAAGGAGGCCACCGCCAAGGTGCTTGGCGCCGCTTCTTCCTCCGAGGCGGACCTCACCGCGGCCGTCCAGAGCAAGACTACCTTCCCCAGTAACGAGGAGCGCGATCGCCTCCTCGCTGGTCTGCGCTGGATCGGTCTCTTCTCCGACGAGGCAATCACCCCCCGCGGCAACGCCCTCGACACCCTCTGCGCCACCCTCGAAAAGAAGATGCAGTACGAGGCCGGCGAGCGCGACATGGTTATGCTGCAGCACCGTTTCGAGATTGAGAACAAGGACGGCTCCAAGGAGACCCGTACCTCTACCTTGTGCGAGTACGGTAACCCTACCGGCTACTCAGCCATGGCTAAGCTGGTCGGTGTTCCCTGTGGTGTTGCCGTCAAGCAGGTCCTTGACGGTACCATCTCCCAAAAGGGTGTTTTGGCCCCCATGACCATGGAGATCTGTGCTCCTCTCCTGAAGACTCTCAAGGAGGAGTATGGTATTGAGATGGAGGAGCGCACTCTGTAAGTGTGTTGCATGGGCTGCCAAGCAAAAGCTAGATATAGCAAAAAAGTACAAAGAATGATATAGATCATGATTGGACGTATGATTTGATTGGCTCCCGTTATATGTAGTCTACGACGCCTATCAAGGGGGAATTGGCTTTCCTAATTTTCCAATTTTCGACACCCATTGCTTACGCAGGCGTCTCGCCGCCGTTGCAATAGCCTCTCATACATAATGCAGAGAACAAATCTGCTGTGCATACAGCGTCTCCTCCTTCTGAGGTAAAAAAGAGTCTACATGTTCGTCCTTGACGCCTTATCCTCGTAGCTCATGGATCCTTTCGGACGAGGTGATGACCGAGCAAAGCCCATCATCTCAAGCAACTGTCTTTTCGGATCACGAAGTGGATGATATTGGGGTCTCTTGGGGCAAATATTCCCGCAATTTCTCCATGATTGATGCATTCATCGAAACTGGATGATTAGAGAGGCCCACAATTGTAAGATATATATTTGGAAGAACCAGGCGTGGGGCGATTTCTTGGATATTTTTGAAGAAGAACGTTGACTATGATTCCATCAACACTTTGGTCCAGGAATCGTTGCAGGGTTATCGTGCCTGTTTTCTGCTCTCAACTTGATGTTCATGATAGAGTCCGGAAGACGTTGACCGACGGTCACGATGCAAAAGTTCATCAGTGTTGTTTTATCGGAACCTTGCATTTTCTATCGGTGGTCGGTGTACAGCAGAGTCTGATAATCTTTTCTTCGATTATGTGTCAAAATTTGGTCCTGGTGGCTTGACAGGTAATGCCGGGATGTTGGAAGTAATTGTGGATATTGCCATAAGAGGTTGAATACCTAGATGAGAAGCCAGAGAGAGCCGTAGAGCTATATCTGAGTTACAGCGCGCAAGACAAGACAGATGGATAAAGAAAGAGGCAACGCGGACACGGCCGAAGTAACAGGTTATAAGATGGCCGAAAGTTCGCGTGGTTTCAGGTTAACGGTTTGTACGAGGTCAGAAGTCTCGCTAGGGCGAGTAGGTTAGTAAAATTATTATCTTTATGTCAACTTGTAGGGAATGATCTCAATGTGTTCTTTCTTAACTTCATTATCATAGACATATCACTTTCCTCTATCGTAGCATCATTGCAGTCCCCGTCCGAGGCCAGACAAGGGTGAAACATTAAAAAGGCCGAGCAGACACGAGCTCAAAAACTGTCAGTGAACATGGAAGAAGAAATTGACCGGCAAGCAAAGTACTCGCAATTAAAAGAAACCGGTGACAGCCCCCAACTACTCGTCTATGACTGGAATTCCCTCCCGTGCAAGCGCCCTACCTTGAAAAGGCGTTGCTTTTCTATGTTCTGTAGCTTTTGATGCTGTGTTTGCAAGGTGGAAGATAAAAAGACTGAGCGAATACAAAGTGTAAGTTTCTTTGTAAATCGTATCAGGTGGCTAATATGAAGGCATAGAGTCGATCAGAGAATAGTGCCAAACCTATACCGAACAGGAAAACAAGCAAAAACGTCAGCAATGATGTCCGAAGCAGCGATTGTGAATGATTGGATCTGGAACGAAAAAAGACCCGCATTGGTCAAAGTGCCTGCATGGGGGGAGAGATTCGCTACATACCCGAAAGTCTGCTTGATGCTGCGCACGTAGTACAGCTCCCAATTCTGCTTGGTGACATCCTCCTGGCCGATGGGCACGCCGGACCATTCAACGCGCAGCTGGGTGACACCGTCGACGTCGTTCTGGTCCAGGTTGATCTCGAGCGAACTGAAGTGACCCTCGGGCCACTGGGCAAGGCGCCACTTCTGAACGATCTGCTTGGGAGCGTCGAGCTTGACGAACTCGCCGGTAACGTTGCCATCAAAGATGGCGAACTTGCCGCCAGGCTTGGCACCCTCGAACTGACGGGGTGCGCCACGGGTGAAGGCGGCGATGCGCTGGGGATCAGTGAAGGTGTTGTAGAGTTCCTCAGCGGTGGTGCGGAACTCGTCGGATGCGGTCACGGTAGTGGTGTTAACGGCAACCTTGCCAGTAGTAGAGGTGGTGGTAGTGGTGGTGGGAGCAGCCTCCTTCTTGGTGGTCTGAGGGTGAACGGGGGCAGGAGTGAAACCGGCGGAGGGATTCACGCCGGGAGCGTGCTGAAGGTCCTTGGCGTGCTCGGTGATGAGGGCACCGGTAAGGGTGGCCAGGGTCTTGCGGAGCTGAGGGACGATCTGGGAGCGAACGAGGTCCTTTACGGGCTGCTTAGAGGAGGCATCGGAGTAGATGTCAATCTCGAACTGGAAACAATCTCCGTGTTAGTCGGACGGGACACCTTTTCCAGGCATTGTGCTCGAAGGCACTGCCAAATTGGGGAATGGTCTTTTAGGGAACGTACGACGTACTCATCTTCCTCGGTGTCGTGGGCTACCTCGGGGATGGTGATGGAACCAGTGACCTCCTCACCGTCTTTGGTCTTACCTATCGAACAGTCTCAGCTGCCATCACGGAAAAAGAGATTTTCGTGGAACTACAAACCTGAATACTCTAGCGACAGCTTGACATCGTACAAGGTAATGACCTTGCCCTTGCGCTGGCTGACGTCTACGTCGCCACTCATGGACTGGACCTTGTCTACTTGGGCGGACACGCCATCTTGCTCGGCCTTGATGGCGCTGACCTTCTCCTGCAAGTACTCCTTGGCCCAGCCAGAGGCATCCTTGTTCACCCAGTGCCAGTTGTTGGGGTTGTGGAGGACCATGATGAACTATGAATAATGAAGAAATAAAATTCTGGTTTGTGGGAAGATTGCGAGAGGGTCGAATGGGAAATCTTCCTTCTTCAATGTTCCTGGAGATGGGTTTTTTCTGATTTGAAAATCACAGCGCGGCCGAGAATTTCCTGTAATTATGATCTTGTTTCCTTTGCCAACTAAAACTAGATCTTTTCAATTGAGACAAGTTAGCGAAGTCCTCAGGTGAAAATTTTGGTGGCGGGGGCAACAATGTGAAAAAAAAAAAAAAAAAGAATTGCACGAAAGAATTCGTGCGAAAGCCTCAAATATCAGGACCGGCTGCGTATTATTGCCGGCCGTAAAGCTATTCAGCAAGCGAATGACAGACGTATCCATCATTCCTCTGACTGGTGCCAGCTGCATCTCATCATTTTGGGCGGATTGAAACCTCGATTGAAGGAATCGGGTGACAGAGAACCAGGAAGGGAATTTCTCCAATTGGAAATGCAAATAGGAAAGGGGATATGCAGTAGACTTACAGATTGGCAGGATATGCAGGCGAATGCAGAATAAGAGAAGGTGTAGTAGTTTGGGAGGGAAAAGGGAGTGGATGAGGGAGGAAACTGGATATTTGAGGGCTGCCAGACGGAAGACTCTAGAAGGAGAGATCACGTGCTATGGTGGATATATGGAGTGGATCCGCGGCTGGAAATACTCAAAGAGTCAACTGGGTAATAGTTGATCAGATATAGCGAGTGAGGATGAAGAAAATAGTGAATTGGGCTGCAAATTCTCATGGTCATCGTTTTGCAAGTCAATAACATGTATTGGGTGATACGACGGTCATTATTACGGGACACAGGGGACTGCCATGTTTCTTTGCCAGACCTCGGTGCTTGTATGAGACCTCCCTCGAGTATTTCCTCCAAAAAAAGAGAAAAAAAACAAGGATCCATTAGTGACCAAAGTTGTAGTTCCTGGGTATTAATCGCTTTAGACCTTCCGGCCAGTTACACCCGAGTACACTCTCTTCCAGTAGAACCACTCAAGATCAAACACCTGCATCAGACCACTTCGCTCCTGCCTTTGATTCTATTAGATTTCCCCCCAAGAGACCCTGCTATACCTACGTTCTCTCTGAAGGGTCAGAGGAAAGTCGTTCCAGGCAGTTGTCAAATCGTCTTCGCATTTCAAGCAGAGCTCAAGCAGGACCTGATATATGACGATTTGTTCCAAGATTGTCTGATCTGCAAACGAACTACGTCAAATTCAAGGCCAGGATACAAGAGGTATCTGCCTAAGAGACACTGCTCTACGAGCCTGAAACTTCAGATTCTCTATTTTCAGAAGGCCCACGCGAGATCCAAAAGCCGAAGGCAACGAAGACTCCCCGGATACACTGGCCTGTCATGATAGCTTCATTCCCGAGAGCATTGACATTGAGGACTCTGTTGAACCCTGACAGGGATGAACGCATAGTGGTCATGTTATCAAAAATATTCAATAGTACTGCGGAGATTCTTCTTCCATTGATGCATGAACCCAGGCAAATTTTGGCGATACTATATTATTCAGCTCTAATACCTAAAAGTCATCTGCAGGAAGATATTGACTCTCATATTCGAGGCCACTATAAGTTAGATCAGGCAAAACCTGGGCCCGACATTGGAGTGGATATATACTGTGCAAGCCCGATCTAAAGCGAACGAATGGGGATATCACAAGTCATCAAAAAAATCAATCAATCAATCATAACCAGAAAACCTCCAATCCCAAAATCCCTTCTTCAATAATGACTACTCCTGCTCCAATTGCTCCAAATCCTCCCACCCATCCTCAGCCAACAACTGATCCTTGACCCGTTCTCGCAATGCCTGGATTTGACTCCCCAAAGCCTCGGTCCACTGACCTTCAACAGTGGCAACTTTCTCCTTGAGATCCGTAGTAAGAGTGAGTTCCTCATCAGCCCTGGCAGCCTGCATTTCTCGACGAACAGTCTCCTCTGGCTCGCCCTGCCAAATCATCTCTGCCTCAGCAAGATTACGGCTAGCGCGCATCACGGCTGAGCGTACTTCGTGAAGCAGACAGAGGAGATTAGTCTGCGATTCGATGTATTGATAGCTGGACTTTTCCGCGTGCGAGAGGAGTGAATAGAGGTACTGCAGTGGATGAGCATGATAGCTTGGGTTCTCTTCGTACTCGTTCGCGGGGATTTGGACTTGGAAGCCGCGAAGGTTCTCGGGGGCTTGTTGGACTAGGGCGAGAAGGGAGGGGGCTATGTCCCAGAATGCGGATAGCTGGACTTCAACGCCGCGGACGACATTTTGCTCGATGACGTCCAGGAAAGACTCGAGACGGGTAAGCGCTGAGGTCTCGTACTGGACGCGCCTATCCAGAGCGTCTTTCGAAAAGAAAGCTTGTGTTTCTCGAATTTTCTCTTCGTTTTTGCTTTGCTGATACGGCAACAGAGCGACGAATTTGTATTTCTCGTCACGGTCGCTGACTAGGTCGAATGTTTCCCGGTGGAGTTGTTCGCGTGCTTCGAAGAGCCATTTGAGTTGCGTCAGTTTCTCCAAAAGCTCGGGTTTTTCGTCGCCCTCTTCTTGGGTTTGATCTGGCGTCTCGTGCTGAGCATCGTCGAACAGTTTGCTGCTCAATTCGTCGATGCAGGCGGTTGCTCTGCTGATTCTATCTGCGAGAATGGCATTCATAGGCTTCAACACGGTTTCCTGGTAACTGTCAAGTTGTCGCTTTGCCAAATCTCGTTCACGTTTATTCTGATCAACCAGCATTGCAGCCTCAGCCTCAGCAGCCTCAGCGAAACTGAGACTTCCTTCCTGGATCTGGCTCTGGATATTGGCTTTGAACTGGCGACGCCCCTCTTTGACCTGATCCTGGTACTCTAGGGTCATTTTTTCCATGTCGGCCTTGTAACGCTCTCGAGTGGCCTTGATCTCTGACAAGTCTGTGATTGATCGGACAGTGGTTCGATAGGAGACAAGGTCCGGATGGCTGTTGTTCACAGCAGGATAATGGCGCGGGTATGGCGGAGGCAGAGTAACCAGTCGGGAAATGTCTAGGCTTTGACTAACCATCATCTGGGCATTTCCATTCCGCCCAGAGACGGGATAGTCGGCGTTCTCTTGATGCCAGCCAGTCTTCTCCGGTGGATACTCGTCCGGGCCGTACGATACCTGCTGACCCGAATAATTCGCACCCGCATCGTCAAGCCTGGAAGGCGTCCGCTCCTGGTCCCATTGCATAGCATCCCGAGGCAATCCCATGTACTTAGACTCTCGCTTGGATCGCTGGATTCTTCTCTCACCACCCTCGCTGCTAGAGCCAGTCTTGGATTCCCACCAACGACTGGGTGCCCTGCCTCGGGAGCTCATCTCATCATTACTCATGCCGAGGCTGGCAATTGGGGACAGACAAGGTTGATAATTATTCCACCAGGCGGATTCAGGTCGACTAGGTCTATTGTTCGAAGGTATTTCCAGCGTTGGTGTAGGCTTTGCAGGCTTCTTCGATGGCCCCTTAGGCTGATCCGTTGGGGGTTCGAAAAGCTTGCAACGAACATCTTCGATTTGAGTTGAGGCAGCGTCGAAGACATTGGCGTATCGCTGACGTCGTATTTGAGACTCGGAAATTATGAAATCGTTGAAAATCCTCAAGGCGTCAGCCTCATTCAAGGCCGCAGCTTCTTCTTCAATAAATTTCTTATGCCTTTGTATCGAGCTTTGGATGAAATCGGTATCCAGTTTGATGAGCGACTCCAGAGAAGTTTGTTGGACCGTCTGCTGTGTGGGTAATCGGCGTGGTGACAGCGGCTTTATGCCAGGAATTCCATCATTAGGAAGATGTAGGATATGAGAGATTGGACGGTCTTCTGCTGCTCTGGACGAAGCGCGAGAGCGTGGCTGGGGTTCTTTGGCAGAATTAAGGGGTGGCGTTGGAAGAGCTTTTGGTGGCACAGCATGAGATTCTTCTTTGTAATTTCGAGATGACGATTCTCCATTTGGCGAGAATGGCGGCGTGTTTGCAAATGTAGCTGAAGGTCCTGCAGGGCTTTGCTCTGGCTTGGGTGTTGAGTAAGAGGATGATCTATCTGAGAACAGACCACCAGAAGACGCTCTTGACCGGGAGGTTGGATGTTGGCTGTCGGAGCCAATGCTTCTTGTGCTTCGAGGCGTAAACCTTGAAGAGGATGGCTGGCGGATATGCTCTGGACTGTTCTTAGGTTCCGGAAGAACGAGATTCGATGGCACGATTCGTTCCAACGCATCAGCCCAGGGATTTCCGCTGGTAGAGGATACTGCGCTCATGTCCTCAAAGAGCTGGCTTTGCCGATTCCGACGTTCGATCCTCCTCTCTCGGATGCCTTTTGCGCTGGGGTCTCGGATAGCCGGGCTGCGGAAAAGACCGCTGCCTCCACTGCCTGGAGTCCTCTGAGATTGTTGCAACTGACCATTCGAATCCAAGTTATCTGGCAGATCTGGTGTGCTCATCGCCTTATTGGTATCAATGTGCAGCGGCTCTCGATCCCTGCTTGGTCGGTGATTGATATACTCCTCGTCTACCCAATCGGCCGGCGTCGGTGGAATGCTACCCAGACCAGTACCCATCAACGGCGGAGGGCGCGCGCGAGTTCGACTTGGGCCCTGAGTCGTCCTTGCAGAGGACGACTCCGATGAGCCACTCACACTGACCGACCTTCCAGCAGGGGGCGGTCCGGGGGGCGGTGGTGGAAGAGGCATACCGGGCTCCCAGCCATTCGCCGGTGACGTACCGCGTGACAGACTTGACGGCCTAGATGAGCTTGCACTGCTCACAACTGCTCCCGCAGAAGCGGCTCGCCGGGAGGCAGGAGGTCTCAGCGGCGCTTCAAATTGTCCTGCTGATAGTCCTGCTGATAGTCCTGCTCCATTGGTTTGTAACGCCGGTGATTGAAGAGGCTGGTCATACAATGTCAATGGTAATCCAGACTGAGGGCCTGTCGAAGCTGAATTGTAGGGAGAGCCTTGGTATCCATTCACGCGATTCTGAGAATTGGATCTAGAACCTGAGTTTCCTTGTGGGGGTGGTGGAGGAGGCAAGGACTGCCGGTGCAACTCTACATCATTACCGTATATCATAGACACAGGGCGAGGGCGAGGGGCAGATCGACGATGGTACTCTGCAGTGTTGTCATACTCATTTGTCCTGTATGTTTGATGCGGCGGTGTAACGTTAGGGGTCGGTACAATGCTCGAGCTGGCCTGGCCATAGGAGTCTCGTGGCATTGAATTTTGATTATGTGGGGGCGAGTATGGCGGAGGTGGTGGTGACAGAGAGGCGTCTATGGTCATATTATTAATGTATTTCTTTTTGCGATTTACATAGAGTGTAGCCACCAACCTCCATGGAGTCGCTGCTGCGGCGGGGCATGATGAACAGTAGCCTGCTGAGAATATGCTGCGGCCTGGGTAGCATTCACACCCACAGGCCCCCAGTCCTGCGGGTTATACGGAACACTGTATTGCCTCGACGCCATTGAGGAGGAGGAGGACGATGCCGATCTACCGTTGGATGGCGATGAGACCGCGGGAGATTGGCCTTGAATGAATGGACTGGAAAGCGACGTGGACGACAGAGGAGTGGACGCGTGATGAAAATGCGAGGCTGTCAACGCGGTTGTTAACAAAGGAGGCTGCACTGCATGCTCTCGACGATTCGGCGACAGTAGATTGCTGGGGTTGACGGTCGACGACCAGCCGGAATACTGCGAATTCAACGGCTGCTCGTCGGCTCCGTGAGTTGAAGATAACCAGCTAGAAGGATAGTCCTATCAGTATCTTGTGTTTCTGAATTCAAGTGCTGATGGAGGAAGATCTGGGAAATCATGGGGCTCAAGCGGAGTACGGTACCTATTCATACTGGCCCTGTGCGCTCATCAGGACAAAGCACGGACCGAAGCCATGGTCTTCCTTGATAGCCTCGAGTGATGCGATCGCGAACCCAGCGCGATGAAAAAGGAATATCAATCCTTCACGACGACAGAAGCGCAGAATACGGATTCAACTCAACCCCTCGTCTCGTGTTGCGTGGAGAACAGGGACAACAAGGAAATCATCCTTGCGATAAAGGGCCAATTGCTGTAGACCCAGACGGCCGGCACGATATCCACCGCATGAGAGGAGGCAGGTCTATATTTGGAACAGCCAGAAGACCTCCTGAAGAGACCATGACCGAGGAAGGAAATGACCAACCCAAGCGGGGAAGGGAATATGCAGCTTGAGGGTGCTCATCACACGCGGACCCGTGCTGGGCGCTTATCACCGACGCTGAGAGGCCCAAGGCCGCTCTCCCCGCACATCCACAGGCCGTACGATGAGCGAACCAGCGTTGCGATCACCAACATCGGGCCTCGCCCCTTCTAACAATGGAAGCTGGCCCTGCAGGGATTGGATATCTCGACTCGGCAAATGGGAGCCTCCATTTGGGTGACAAATGAACGTGGAGGGACGCAAAAGAAGGGATAGACTTTTTCGGGAATAGCTTGTTGCATTTTTATTTTTTGACTGCTAACTACTGCACACTAAAATGAAGACTCGAAAGCTTCTGCGTCTCACCAGGACTCGGCCGGACAAGCCACCGAGGCTGGAAGAGACGACCGCACTTTGGAAAACCTGAAGATACGAGGTCCTAGAAACTGGCCGATGTTAGTTTGGGGTACTAACAAATGAAAACGACCGGTAGACAATATGTTTGAAATGCAGAGGGGATCAGATTCAAAGCCCTGTCACAGGCGGTGGTCATCAATTAAAATTCCTTATGTTGACCGTCGTGATAAAAATATAGTAAATCATCATGGTAGAAGATGGTGGAGGGGAGAACGCATTGACAAGAAATGAGACGAGTGATACTCACAGTCGCATTAGTGGCCTTCCAGCAGCACCTGCTGGATTAGTCGATGCTGGGCTAGAGAATTTTCCTGTTCTTCAAGGCCCATCAGCAACGAGGAACGGACTGGACAGGGTAAGAACCGAAGAGGCTCAACTGATTTGATCAGTCATGACTGTTCTCGTCTTCGCCAGCAAAAAGCCAGCTTGGACATATGCTTGTCTTTTGTTTGTGTCGTTTCATCATGAAAGAATGAAGGGGAGAGGGGGTTAAGAGGGGTGACGTACACCCACGGTCAGAGAAGGGCCGAAGCCACGGGCACCGAGGCCATTGAGGACTACTATTCGCGGATGTATTAGCGAATTTTGTCAAGAAGTGAGACGATGCACAGGTTTCCAGAAGAAATGGTTTCAGAAAGGCATGAATGGTATTAAATAGGATGTTGTCTGCATCGCTAACGCGAATAAGACTCGTCATCTAGGGAATCATCACAAAAGATGGGTGCAGGTGGAAGAGCAAGATTGCGGCGAGCTTACCTTTTGGTTGTTTCTACGGTTACTTGGGAGTCAAGATAGAGCGCCTCACTGCTCGAGATGATTAGCGACTCGTTGCGGAAAGTATGAATGAGTCGACATGTATCATCAGGTGTGTCTCAGTGGGCGAGGTTTTCTAGGCCTGCCACAAAAAGGGCATATCCATCATGACCGGCCGTTTTTTAACGACCGTCGGAGCCCAGTGCCTTTTCATCTTCGTGACGGGAATGGTATAGTGAGGTGAAGACGCGGCTTACCATTGTGAGGCCGATATCAAGACGTCTAGAAACTTTTTAAACAGTTAGCACCGGGCCCAGTAAGTAGTCCAGAGCAAACAAGGCAGAGTTGTGTGGTAGAAATCAGTCAAGCCATTAGTTATCGTCAGTGATCCGAAGACCTTGGACGGTAATTTCCAGCGTATATTATACGAAAATGATCATCATAAAAGGGTGCGAAGGTGAACAAGAGAGGGGAGAAAGATCAGACACTTACAAATTGTGGGTCGAAATCCTTGCAAAGCTGTGTAGGTGTGCCTAAGTTAGTCCTAGAAGAGAGCAAGTTAGCCCTCGGTTCACTCTCGAAAAACTTGATGTGATGAATCCAGATAAGCGAGAGGTGTTCAGCCTGACGTGCAATAACAAAAGTTTCATTCCCGTTTTGGGTCAAAGACTCTAGTTTGAATTTGGTTATGTTTATCATCATTTAGGGGATGGAGTGTGTGATGAGAAAAAAAAAATCGACCGAGTCAGAAAAAAAACTTACCGAAACTGTGTGGCTGCGAATTGAAAGCAGTCAGTTCTGAACAGCAGTGAAGTGAGTAAATGCAAGTGCTTTTGAGACAAAGCGAGCTGGACTTAAACATTGAAAGCCAGGCAGGCGATGACTGCTGCACTGAGGAAGAAAGAGGAAGAGTGAAAATAAAATCGAACCTTTTCAAGCTCCGAAGCGACGGAATTTCGTTGTGCCGAGACTAGCCGGCCCCGGACTAGCGCCTCTTTCTGCTTCCGAGCGGCTCACCGAGGGATTCAGTCATTTTTTGGCGAGCTCCGTCTCGGGGAACAACCTTGGTTTATTTGTGGGCACTCGTTCAGGTACACCAGAACATTTTTTTACGGTTGGCGATATAGATTAGTTGTTGTCGATATGGAGATGGACAGATCACTTCAACTTGGTCCTCAACATGAGATTAAAAGATCACTATGCACAGGTGGAAAGGTATCTATGACAGCCTAGGTGTAAATGCCCCATTATTCTCGGAAAATGGCCAGCCAGGTACACGAGGGCATACCCAGACATCTCAATAAATTCTGAGCGATAGGCCGAATGAATTCCCGGCCAGGTCTGTTTGCCAGTGTCCAGTTCCTGAAGAGGAAGACAGGGATATTTTCCTCTTGGATCTAGTTGCATCGCCGCACCTTGCTAATTCAATTTCTGCTGCAAATATTGGATCTGGCACCGGGTATGCAAGTAGAACGCTACGACTAGCAGCAAGGGCACACCGAGTGGGACTCCCACTCCCACGCCTGAATTGATGGTGGTATTGTCTGCGGCGGCAAAAGCTGTACAGCTGGCTGTCAATGTCCTAGTTTCTGTTGAAATGAAGGATGGAGTGCGCCAGGGCTCCTATACTAATCCATTGATAGGGAAGTTCATTATTCTTGATGAACAGACCATTTCCTGTCATGGTCGCAAGTAGAGATGACGGAATTTAGATCACCAGTGACTTTTAGCGTTCCCGGTAGCAGTTTCTGTTTCACAACGGTCTGAATTAGGGGCAACCCCAACGTGGTCTTATAGATGGGGGCGGAGGACCTAACAGCATCCGTGTTGAAAACTAATGTCAGCGGAGACTCATTCAACGTAGACCCGTTACTCTCGTCTCGCCACTCAAGTCTATCTGGTGCTTGGCAAATTAAGACGAGACATCTCGAAGACTGGGCTGCAATGATAGCATGTCCTAAAACTTCCAACCAATCGTGTGTCTCTCTGCGGTTGGCATAAGTGTTTAGATTGACTATACTCATATACTCCGCGTCGCTGAAAGCCAACACAGTGCTTGTTCCATATTCAAATTTACTTGAGCTACTGAAAGCTAAGTTGTTGCAAGAAATGTCCGTCGCCGATTGAATTGAGTGCAGGAATATGGCATCTTGATCGGACGAAAGTGACGCCATCACTCTTGTCTCCAAGCAATTCTCGAGACTATTCGAATCCGGGGGGTGTAGGGCTATAATGGCAGGGGTGAACTTATTGGCATTCTCCCAAAATTGGGAAGCCTTGACGGAAAATCAGGCAAAAATTTATGATTTGATTCTTTTTAGTCCTTATCAAGTGTTCTGAGTAATCTAGTGTTGATCGATTGTCCCACGTCGTGTTCCTGCAAGCTGCAGTAACCCTACATCTACTAGCTGAAAATATGATATATCCATGCACCAGCGGCGCGACCACCAATTTTTGGTTCAAGTTGCAGCTGCGTATTGATTCTTCATTGGAAAGGATTTTTCAGGTACTTTGGTCCGAGAGGGGAAATGAACCGTTGGGTCGAGTGTCATCGTTCATTTCACCTGGATGTGATGAGATCATACACTTTTCCGGGAGGCGACCCTGACCGAATATATGGAGTCGCATTTCCCGATTTCGTTAATCGTCAATTTTGTATCCCATTTCAAGATCAGAAAAAAAGAACAACCATTCCATCTACAAGAAAGATGTCCAGTTTTCACAAACATCCCCTCGGGGTCATTACCTTGGTCGCGCACTTTATCCAGTGTGCGAGCGCCCTCATCGTGCTTGGCATAACGGCATGGGCAGTTCGGGGGACAAAGACGCTTACGGTTATTTACTCTCTTGTCGTCGTATGTGTGGGATTATTGAAGAAAAGATGCCCGATTGATTGTCTCTAATTCTTTTACAGGCTGTCATAACCCCTGTTGCGTTCGCCTTATCTTACGGCTTTAGCTGCATCCGCAGACACCGCAGTTGGCACGTTGCGCCGTTATACTTGACCGACACCGCTCTCTCATATCTGTGAGTTGAATTTTCGACTTTTGAAAAGTTTCAACATTCGAAACTAGGTTCCTGATCTCTTGCTAATTATGCTTTCCGTCCAGCTGGCTCACTGCCTTCATCTTCCTTGCCCAAAACTTCAACCAAGTCAACTGCGGCGTTTCACGATGGAACGGCGAAATAGTTTGCAGCCGGAAATATGCTGCAGAAGCATTTGCCTTTATTGCCTTGTCAGTGGAAACCCTGTGGTAGTATGCTCATTCTGCTAACTATAGACAGCTTTGTGACGCTTCTCTCTCTCTTGCTCCAATTCTTCTACGCTTATACCTATAGGCCTCAGATCCCGCAGCCAGGGGAGGAGCAGAGAGCGAAGGAAAATTTGCACGGGAATCTGCAAGCTGCTGGTGTCCTGGAGTGATGAAGACTAGGAGGCAGATCATGTACAAATCATCAGGATCGCTACGTTTCGGAATAGTCGTCCATTTTTAGGGACACCTCGTGGACTACATCGGTCAACCCTTCTTGTTCACCGCGTGTCTTGACCTACTTTTCTATTCTTTTTTTTTTGCTTCGATCTCAACTGAAATATCTGAATTGAATCAAATATTTATTGCGCTCTCATCATTCCTATTCACCTATATCATAACATGTTTTACATTCTAGCTCCGAGCTCTCTTCTGCTCGCGGATCCAGAAATGCCGAAGCACCGCGAGCATAACGAGCATGCAAACGTCGAGAGCAATGGTCCAGTTATAACCGATGAGATACCTCGGCGCATCAACCGTCTTCCAGACACTAGATTGAGAAAGCAATTAGCAATGTCATATCAGCAGAAAATTTGGAGGACGTACAAGAGAGGGATCCATGCTCCAAAGGTATTACCGATGGTATTCATCGCACTGATGACGAGCGCACGCTCCTCAGCGCTATGCGCACAAATCTCATTTGCCCAAGCATAGATAATGGCTGCGATCCCATCCGCCGTTCCAGAGAGGAAGAATGCGAAAAACTTGAGGCCAACAGGGACGTTCCAAATCGCCAATACTATGCAGGCAAAGATGTTCAGCACCGCGGTAATAGCAATCAAGCTCGCTTTCGCATCGTAAACGTCTGAGAGCACACCGCACACAATCGAGGCCACGATAGTCACAGCCGGTGACACGGTGGTGATAGTGTTGATGTTCTCGACTGAATACCCTTCTGCCTTCAGCCACAGCGAGAGACCGCTGTTCGAAGATACGCCGTCGGCCTGGGAGAAGAAGAATGCAAACGAAACCAACACCCAAAGTCTCCAGCCCTTCAGGATTTCCACGATCCGAGGGAGAGTGAATGGCTGACGGCCTTCGCGATTCTCAGAAGCCATCCGCTCCTGCGCCAAGCGGATTTCGTCGGCGCTCAAGAAGCGCGAGTTGCACTTGTCTGGAGTGCTTGGAAGGAGGCAGAGACCGAGGAATGCGATTGGGATAGTACATGCAAAACAAATGATGTACAACCATCGCCATCCCTCGATTCCATAGCGTCCGTCCAGGCGTGCATAAGCGCCCGCTTGGATATACCCGGAGCTCATGCTGCCGACCTGACTGGCAATGAAGAAAATGGCTCCTCGGCGAGAGAGCTCGGAGCGCTTGTACCAGCTGCCCAGATACCACTGGACAGCGGGGAAGAAAAAGCCACCGAGGGCTCCGACGAAGAAGCGTAGAGCGTAGAGCTGAGTGACGTTGGACGCTTTGTATTGCGCCAACGTGAACACTCCCCATAAAAGATCTGCAGCGGGCAGGAAATAGTTCACTGGGCAGCGAGTCATCTGTTCGACAAACTGGTTAGCGCAGGGTGCTTGCATCTTCTTGTGATATTGAGCGTTGACTCACCAACAGGGTCAAAGGGATTTGCATGGTAATGAAGCCAACCATGTAGACCGTGTTGAGATAATTCAACTGGTTTCCATACAATTTCAGGTCCTCCTTCATCCCACTCACATACGCCGTGCTAGTTGCCGACGAATCAAGGACTTTGGCCCAATAGGCCAAGAACACAAACACAATGATCAACCCATCTAGCTTGAGGATCAATCGTCGTTCAGCCGGTGTGTCGGTGGGCGCAAACCACTGGTACCATTTCTGGCGGGCAGGCTCAACGCCGTGGCTCTGGTTGCCCTCATAGTCCTCCTTCGACTTGGTCTGTATCACCGCGGGGGTTTCTGCCGCCTCTATCGTCCCCGAGGACTTTTCGTTCTGCAAAGACATTGTCGGAAGCAATCAATGGATCTGATAGCTCGATGCCCGTCGCGACGCCGGAGAAAAGTCACGGAGGCGATTTCGATGATTTTGTATGTTCGTTGAACTAGCGGCCGGTCCGTCAAGCACGCCATCGCGTGGGCTAATTTGCCGATCTGGACGCCAGATTGACCGCAGTTGATTCCAGTCAAGCGTGGCCACGCAGAGTGCTGATTCGTTCCATTCGCGTGGAGACTCTTGACATTTTAAAGGTCATTGTTAACCCTGAGAGGCAGGTAACGGAAGAATGCCGAGCTGACTTGAACGAGGCTGAGAGTTTGCTCATTCCAGACGCCTCACTTCCCTCGCGACCTGTGCCAGCAGATCGATCTTTTAAAGCATTGGACCAATTGACATGAGCTCTTTCAAGAAGCTCTTTCCAGACTCAATGAGCTCGCACATTTGCGTCCTTCTTGTCTGTCCCCTACCAGGGATTTACGCATCCCCAAAACAATCCCGTTCTCCACGTGTTCTCACGTCCCCACACAGCAAAAATCAATTCGAGCATTGACTCACAACGCCCGATGAGCACGCAAACTTCGTGGCTCGGAATACTCTTGAAGCGACCTATGGATAGAGCTTCTGGCAGCGACATGTCCCATCTACCCGTACATAGGCCCTTTGACTTGCTTCTCCGCGCGAGCAGCATGCAAGTCAATTATGGCATGCGAGATGGGGAAAGAGAACCCCCAATTCCAGCGTGGCTACTCCGTACTGTACTGTGCATATAGATCAGGGTCCACAATGGTCGACCCGGGCGAGGCTTGTTTCATTTCTAGGATTCACCATTCATTTAGTCGCTGGGGGACCTGCAGGTCACACAAGGTACGGATATCTGGAGATTCCTCGGGTGCGTGATTGGACCGGTACGGCAAATACTGAGCAAAAGCAACCCCATTGATATCGATCCGTGGAGGAAGAGACGATTCGGTGTCAAATTCTTCATCACTTCGAGATTCTGTAGAGGAGACCCCCACATTCGTCAGGGCCGCTATACGAGCATATGAGGGCTAAGATTCCAGAGTCATGGCCTGTTGGGAATTTCTGTATGGAAAAGAAATCCCTCCCGTTCAAATGAATCTCAGAGCTCACATGCTCCTGAGTGATTTCGCTTATAAGGCCATACACTTCTCCCCTCCTCTCCCGCGGCGTTGTCCTCGGGGTGTGATCCGGACATGCAGTTCCCCGGCAAGTCTTCGGCAAAGCGCCCGTTAGGCCCTGACACGATGTGTGTCCAGGTACCGAATATCGGCCCTTGATTATTGGTCTAGACAAATTTCTCTCGTTCCGACTTCTCCCTTGAGGGATATAAGTGAGCACGATCCGGTATAGTTGCTTACGATCGCTATCATTGCAACTCGTACTTCGTAGATAGGCTGGCTCTAGCACGGTCGGTACAGTAGTAGAATACCTCACCGTCCGGAGCACGACGATGAAAAGGTCCGCCATTCGCAATTCCTCCGTACGGGATCATCGTTTTCTCACATTCTACGCCTGATCCATTCTGACAGTAGTCTCGACGTTTGAACAATTACTTTCATGTTGAGTTCTTTGTTTGGCAGTCCCAGGCTGGCCCCTGTTGATCTATATCACTGGTAGATATCCTGCTCTGTCCGGAGTACGACCATAGGTCAATCTCTGAGGGTGCACATGACCCGATTTCAGTGTCCCAGTAGTCACTACTCCGTACTAGTCCACGCACTCCTCCGTAGTGGGATTATTTTGAACGTTGGTTCGTTACCTAGTGGAGGGATTTCTTTCTTCCGGGACCCCCCACGGTGGTTTAAGTTTACTAATAATATTACCCTCAGAGCCCCTCCCATAGGCCCTCTGGGGGACAGGTTCCTTCGGGACACTAAGGGCCGAGACTTTCGGCAGAGGCAGGGATCGGAGGGGTCGGGGGCATGTCGTCGCGGCAAAGCGAGTGAAGTATGAACTCACGGATAGAAACGCAATGGTAGCATTGAGGCAGAAAGGCTCGATTTGAATTGTTTCAGGAATCTCTGAGTTGGTTGCGTCCTCGGGGAGGATGCTATCTCCCTAGTGACTATGACGAAGACTGAAAATGTAAACTATGATCGACCATTCTTTCCAGCCCGGTCGTCCGTACTCCGTACCTTACAACCCATCGCGGGATCACCGACTCGTCCAAGCCTCCCCCCGGGCCTGATAGCGGACAATTCCGGCCATTCTGAGGATGGGTTGGGAGGCATCGTGGGAACCACAGCAGAGTGGAAAGGGGAAAACCGGAGCGGAGACTGTCGAGGTCACGCGGGGAAGCATGACGAAAACGCGGACCCGCTGAGATCAGTCGGTCGTCAAGCGGACGACGGGACGTCCAGACTGGAGAGAGGAGAGAGGGGGGACACTACAAAATCGCCCTCCTCTGCCCGGTTTACTTGCCTGACGTTGTTTCGGTCCACTCTCCATACTTGCCTTGGTTGAACGTGATCCCCTTGTCTTGCCACTCTGCAATTCCATTTCTGGACGCCTATTTAACATATTCTGCTCGTCTTCCTCTTGCTCCTTTTCCTTCTTTCGCAATTCAAAGCCGAGGCTACAATTGCTGCATACTTCCCGCTCCGATAACAACCGCGTCCATCCCCCCCCCCCCCCCACTTACTTCAAATAACGTCACCCCTCAATCTCCAACAAAAGGCCTCCTCGGCTTCGATACAATTCCTATTAAATTCCTAGTTTGATTCCTTCTCAATTCACAAAACTACATAAAACACAATATGGCAGCCAACGGATCCGCCCCTCCTGTCGGCCAGGAGAACATCAACACCGACATCGTCACACTCTCCCGCTTCTTCACGGAAGAGCAGACCAAATATCCCGATGCCTCGGGAGACTTCACCCTCCTCTGCCACGCCCTCCAATTCTCCTTCAAGTCGATCGCCTACTACATCCGTCGGGCCTCCCTCATCAACCTGACCGGTCTGGCCGGTTCTTCCAACACCACCGGCGACGACCAGAAGAAGCTCGACGTGATCGGCAATGACATCTTCATCTCCGCCATGCGCGGCTCCGGGAAATGCCGCATCCTCGTCTCCGAGGAAGAAGAGGAGGTGATCACCTTCGACGAGCACCCCAACGCCCGCTACGCCGTCGTCTGCGACCCCATCGACGGCTCCTCCAACCTGGACGCCGGTGTCTCCGTCGGCACCATCTTCGGCATCTTCCAGCTCCCCGAGGAAGTGCTCGGCGCGGGCAAGACCGTCGGCCCCGAACAACTCCTCCACCCGGGAACCTCGCTCGTCGCCTCCGGTTTCACCATGTACGGTGCCTCCGCGCAATTGGTCATCACCATGCGCGGCGGTGGCGTCAACGGCTTCACCCTCGAGAACTCGCTGGGCGAGTTCATCCTCACCCACCCGAACATGAAGCTCCCCGAGACCCGCGCCATCTACTCCGTCAACGAGGGCAACAGCATGTACTGGGATGATTGGTGCAATGCCTACTTCCACAGCCTCAAATACCCCGGCGAGGGCCAGAAGCCGTACAGCGCTCGTTACATCGGATCCATGGTTGCGGATGCGTACCGTACCCTGCTGTATGGTGGCATCTTCGCGTACCCGGCCGATAAGAAGAGTCCCAAGGGTAAGCTGCGTATCTTGTACGAGTGTGCGCCCATGGCGATGCTGTTCGAGAACGCTGGCGGTCTCGCGGTGAACTCGCGCATGGAGCGGTTGATGGAGGTTCGTCCCGAGCACATCCATGACCGGAGTGGTGTCTTCCTTGGCTCCAAGGGGGAGGTCCAGAAGGTGATCGACATGTATAACAAGTACCACAACTAAAGCGTTGTGCTCTGCCGGTGCTGCTTGTGTCTTCTTTACACCTGTCTAAATGCCTTGACCACTTGGACGTGATATGATATCCTCACCTCGGCTTTGGGTTCCGTTCGGTTCAATTTCTTTTTTCGGGTCATTTGAACCCCGGTTTATTCTTATGATTCCACGCTTCCTCTAATTTGACCTCATGATGTCCTGAGTTGAAGTTCTTGTGTCGGGATGAGTGATGACGTCCGCTCTTCCTTGCAGCGTCTCTGGATGCTCTTCTCATGCCATCCTCGGCTTGGTACCAAAATAGCCTTAAATGAATGAAAAAAAAATCATTAAAATAGATCTTGCCTTGCTTTCTCGAGGAACCTTAAAATCGTTTGGTAAACCTAGTTAATCGCGTTCTTTTCACATGTCCCTCTCTGACATTTGCAAGTCGATCTCCTCGATCTGCTCACCACCCATTTGATTGAGCATGAGCAAGCAACAATCCACTACCTATGAAGCTAGATTGTCTTGCAGTGTCTTCCATTCAACGATTTACAGACAAAAATGCCCCGCAGAACGAGAACATATATATTCTAGACCATCTTACAGTACATGACACGACGAAACCCGAAGGATGGACAATCCCACAGGAATACTAGTAGAGCAACA
The DNA here is from genome assembly GCA_037356195.1 of Penicillium sp. F50. Classification (NCBI taxonomy): domain Eukaryota; kingdom Fungi; phylum Ascomycota; class Eurotiomycetes; order Eurotiales; family Aspergillaceae; genus Penicillium; species Penicillium sp. F50. The sequence continues at coordinate 1,484,620 of JAYXSA010000054.1, read as the reverse complement.
ATGTCCAGGGGAGAGAAAAGAATGATAAAAAAAGAAAGAAATATGCAGGAGACGCCGCTCAAATCTAATCCACTGGATCTTCTTCCAGCAGGGTCTTGAAGCTGAACGGCAAAAAGGGAATACCCTCGCCCATGAAATGCTTGCTCATCGCCTCCACCCAGTGTAGACGAAGCGAATGAAGCACTAGATAACAAGTTAGTTTGCATTTCAAATCACAACTGTAGTTAGGGTCATAAGTGGGAATACTCACTGGCTGATACACCTTCCATGGTGACGAGCACCGCAACACTGAGAACAAGGAACATGTAGGTGCAAATCACGATCATGATCACTCGGAGAACATGACTGTCCTGCTTGAAGGCGGTGCCAATAGTCATGTTCCAGAGGACGATGGAAAGTTGCTGATGAGCCAAGGACAAAGCCCAAAGACGGAGGTACGAAGCAGTATGCGAGATACAGTTCAAGCAGAACTCGATAGTATGGATGACCTGGTGGATCATGATATCGCTGAAGTCGAACTCTTCATGCTCTTCACCTTCATCGATGTTCTGTGCGATCATAGCGACACCCTCGCCATCACTGGCCATGCTGTCACGAGCGCCGCCAAATCCGCCATCCATATCACCATCATCCTCCAAGGCACTGACACGGGACTGCTCGCCAAGACCCCGATAACCCAGAGCGCGAGCACGGTTGTGCTCATAACGTAGCCAGAAGGGCTTGAGGAAGAGCATAATGGGAACTTGGATAACTGCGATGAGGAGGAGGAGGACCTGAACGGTAGCTTGACCGGAGTACAGCTTCTCCTGGACGGTACCAGGGCTCAGGAACATGAAAATAAGCATGTTGAGCAAGCTGGGCGGGTCCTGACCGATAGCTGGCCAGTCTACTGACCATTTGTACAGAATAGTGATAGCCAGATAACCGAAGATGGACTGGAAGAACAGCATTCCGGGAACAAAGTTGCCAAAGATGTCAACCTTGGACTTGAAATGCCGTGCGTTGACGTACTGGTGGATCAAGGCGTAAGTCATGTGGGACCAGCCAAGCAAAATACTCATCTTCATCTTCATACTGTTCGAGAAGAGCAAGGAGTTCTCCGCCTCGTGCCAGTTCCAGTCCAAACCGATGGGGAAGCGGTAACCATCCTTCAGAGTAGCCTCAACTGACTGGCCAGCCTTGATGTCCTCGGGCCACTGCCACTGACTGGGGAAAATGCTGAAAGCCTTGGAGAAAATGTCGTTGTAGATGAAGCCAGTGTAAATGGAGAAAAGACCCATCATCAGCATAATGTATCGACCGTAGAAAGCCATGTAAGTCAATTCGTCAAGCTTGGTGCGAAGCAACTTCTTCTCAAAGAAGATCATGGCGGAGGCCGCAGCAGCCATGATGAAACCGTGACCCATATCACCAAACATGACAGCGAACAAGAAGGGGAACGTGACAATCGTGTAAAGACCAGGATTGACCTCGGAGTACTTCGGAATACCATAGGAGTTGATGATAGTCTGGAAAGCCTCCGTGAACTTGTTGGTCCGAACGTAGGTCGGCGGAGTTTTGTTGGTGCGGATTTGGTTGACGATAGTAGGAACAGAGAGACCGGCACGATCGTTGACGTCCTGCAAGGTCGACTTAATGAGAGCAAGGGAGTTGGTGGGGCACCACGCCTCGGCGATCAGTGTCTTGCGAGCTTGATCATAAGAAAATCGGTTCAACGTGTCGTAGACAGCCTTCTCTTTTTTGACGATAATCATCCATGCCGCAAGAGATCGAGCGATCTGGGAGAGCTCCGCGTCCAAGGTATTCTTCGTGTTGTGCAGCACATTACTCACATCACTCAATCGAGTGTTGACCTCGTGGATTTGATCCCGACGCAGCTCATTGTTCTCATCCACTCCATACAAAGAAGCACCCAGCGATTCGGAGATTTTGCGAATCTTAGCAAGAATGTTCTTACCATGGGCAAAGATCACGAAAACGTTCTTGTGTATTTCTTCGTTGTTGCTGGGGTCGATGATCACTTCAGGAATCTCCGACTGGTTCATGTAAAGGTTACCACGGAGGGTTCGCCAGAGGATGCGTTCAAAGGCTGCAATGCGGTCCCGAGGGATGACGCCCGCAACGAAGCCAACGTTCATCTCCGAGAAGCTCTGCTGTCCCTGAGTGTTTCCATTTGCGCCGCGGGGGGCATGTTGTTCGACGTCGCGAAGAAGGGGCGCTTCGTCGTTATCGAAAGATTGGCGGATATCCTCGGTGTGGGTGTGGGCCTAGTCGCTCGATATCAGTTTGCAATCTTTCACCGGTGGCATGCTTATGCGACTTACCCTGTCAAAGAATCCACCAGCCTCACGGAGAACCCAACGCCATTCAGTAAGCTCGACTTCACGCTTCTTCAAGGTCTCGTAGCTGTCATTCAAGGAAGCAATCCGCTGCTCGAGGCTCTCACTCCGCTCAGCCAACTCATCGATTTCCGAAGCCAGGGGAGCCGCCAGAGTGTCTGAAAAATCGGTCGAGGGCCTCATGGGAATGGAAGCTTTCTCCATTTGCGAGTGGAAGTAGCCTAGTACGGAAGATAGTATTGATTAGCGTTTGAATATTCAGATAGAGATGTAGTCTGTCACAAGCCGCATGATTGACATACGGAGCTGTCGTTCGACGTTATCAAGACGCCGAATCTCCTTAGTGAACGTCCGTTGGAAAGCATTGGTGTCAGGGTTGAGCTAGGAAACAGGAGTTAGCGGGGGATCAATGACAGCCACAGATCTAGGGAGCTTGAATGCTAGAATCCATGTCAAACATACATCTCTGAACTGAACCTGACCAATTTCACCCAGGGCACTAACGACCTCCCTTCCGATTTCATTGGCAATGTAGAGCTGGGTCAGGCTCATCTCCGACGAGCGGAAGAAGGTATCCTGCGGAGCCATGGTGGGCAGGAGGCTATGAGGAGCCAAAGCCTTTCCACCAGGTTGAATGCAGTCAAAGAGAATAAATGTGGAACAAGAGCCGGTGAGGGCGAAAGGAGAGACTTGGATGATGGCGACGACGTCCGTGATGCCGCCAACGACAGCTACTCGGGGCGGGCGAGCTGGTCGCAGTGCACGTGATGTCACGTGTTGATCTTCCGACTATCTTAGCCGCCTGGGACATCAACAAAGCATTGACGATTATAGCGAACCAGGTTTCTATTTATTGATTGACCAGGTCGGTTGATGAATTATGGAAAAGCTCTTTATGCGGCAGGATAGATTATTGCTCCGGTCTGACAGTGTGGCTCCTGAGCCCTACAATGCAAATTTACTTATGTCAACTGGCAAGATCTCCACTAAAAATGGACAAGCATTTGAAACAGTCTGGATTGAAAGAGTAGTTTAATTGTGGTCTGTCTGCAAATATGGAATACTCGACATGAAAAAGGCAATCTACCCGCAAATGAGGAGTCCCTCTTGGTCGTCCATCAGCAGGAATACTGGGTATGGAGTGACTGTAGCCGTATTGACAGCATTAAGCCCATGCGCAACCTTCGCCAAATGTCGTACTTCTCCTGCTTGATCTCAATCTTGTGCTCGCGCTGAAAGTCATCCCACAAGCCTCTCCAAATCTGCTCTTCGGTTTAATTTCCGGCTTGTCATCATTCCCAACCTCGTTGACGCCGAGACCAAGATCAGTCAGGTTGATGCGCGGATGATGGCGAATCGGAATTTTCGTCAGATGGCGCCAGCTGCATGGGGTATCTGAAAGTTTCTGTTGATAATTCCTGCTTTTGTCTCAGGGATGTCCTTGTGAGGCATTCTGGGCCACCTAGAAGCTAGTTGGATGCCCCGCTTTATGCGACAGATTCTACCCCAACAGCCCAGGCTTACAGAATTTACGAATAGGATGAAAAAACAGCCAGTATGAAAAACCTTGTCAGGTATAGAAAGTTTCTTTGTCATTATCGTGACCCTCCAGCTCATCTTTCAAGCTTTTTAATGTACATTTATCCCCCATGACCCGGCATCAGACAAGTTTCAATTCATAGCAAGACGGGAAAAGGAAAGAATAACCCCCCACCATCGCAAACAACGAAGCGACAATGTCCATCATTCATGAAATATCAGACGCAACCCCCTTTTATGCACCGCCCTCCCTCTTCGCATACTCATCCTCCATCCGCTCCTCATACAACCGATCCGCCTCCTCCTTACTCAACGGCCGATCACCCTGATCATCCTGCGCCGTGTGATTATCACGGAGGGCGCCAGAATCAATGGATGAGACGCTGCCGTCCAAGGCAGCAGAGGAACTGAGATCGGCTTGGCCGGTGGAGGAAATGGCGCCTGCGCTATTGGGTTGAATTTGGTTTTCTTGGGCTTTGAAGTCGGAGGTTGGAATAGGCATGGCGGTTGTGGGTGATAGAGATTTGGTATGACTTTGGAGTGGAAGATTCCAGGTAGTAGTAAGTAGCAAGGAAAAAGTGTTTAGTCGAGAGAGAACTCGAGGTCCAGGTTATGTAGTGTTGTGAGGAAGGAGCTGTGCCTGGAGATGCTGCGTTGCCGCCACAGGTGTGGCGAGAGCTTGGAGTCCGACGTCATGATCAAAATGGGGCAACGCAGTACAGTGGGTCGCACTGCCACACCCAATAGAAGACCGAAGTACTACATACAGCACGTGAAATCTGCCAGGAACCGCAATCCTTCCGCTAAAAGTCATACATCGTTGAGGGATCTTGAGCCAAGAATTAGATCAGAAAGGAAAATATCAAGGGAAACAGCGTGCCATTCATAACAGCTCCCCGGGTCTAAGATTATTCTATGTACACCCTACTCTGCGCTGAGAGCAAGGCATGCGTCCACGGCGAGACCGACCCTGTCGAATCAAGTTAGTCAAGGAGGAAATACACAAACCGGGGTCGGCAGCAACTAACCTCCCTTCTTTCTGCTTGACCACATCGTCAATCACATCGCGGTCCAAATTTGGGAACATGTTCGAAAGAGTTTCGACCACATTGGTATGCTCGGCACGCTGAATACGCCGTGCCTCGGCTTCTTCGGCGCTAGCCTGGCGGGCAGCGGCATCTTGAGCGTCGAGCACGCGGCTTAGATTCCTCTGAGCCCCGCCGGTCTTCTCCCGAGGTGGAGCTGGGCGCTCATCGCCAGACCGACGGCCCTCGCTGCTTGCGCGGGGAGGCTGGTAGACATTAGGTGTGAGGCGAGGGGGAGCAATACCTGGTTGGGGAGTTGTTGCAGGCTGAAGCGGATGGTCTTGAGCAGGGGGTAGGCTCGAGTCTCCGTCGTCGGAGAAGATCCGGCCAATGGTGGAGAGGGGTTTCTGAATGGTACGGAGGAGACCTGCAACGGGGGCAGAGGTGTCGTCGTCACTGGATTGGGATGCATCTCTTCGACTCGGTCCAGCTGCAGGTGGAGCTGGGCCGCTCGGGGCGGTAGGTTGACTTGGAGACTTCTCCGACAGAGACTCGTGCTCACGGTTTTGTTCGGCAATGGCGGAGACGGCTGCCTCGACGTTGCGCTCAAATTCCTCATCACTAACCGTGAGGCTCGTGCGGTCTAGCGTCTCGATAAATTGAATAGCTCCAGACTAGGCGGACATTAACAGGTTGCAACTATATCCATGGCTGGAAATGAAACATACCAATGAGGAAAGATAGTAGCCTGCTTCTCCACCGAGCTTGTCTTGATTGCGGAAGCGCAGGATATATTGGATGTTAGAGACGAGGTTTTCCGGGTTCGCATGCAATACCACATAGATCAAAAGTGGAATGAATGAGTCGGCAGAGGTGTCTGCCTTTCTGCTATTCCTCAAAAGACCAAAGATCACTTTGCAGCAGTTCAAAATGCAAATAACCTTATCTCGAGGGGCGCGGTAGCCGTTTATCTTCAACAATTCTAGTGATATGTTAGCATTTGGACAGACACCAACAACGGAGTAAAGACCTACCTTGCTGAGCCAAACTCAGGAACCGTCGCCCACTACCACTCACCGGGGCAATATCTAAATGCTCCTCTTTAACCCAACTATAAATGCGAATCTTCTGCGCCAATATGTCATCCCGCTCGATATCCTCCTGATGCTGTCCCCGTCGCCACGGTCCATGAAGTCTCTCAATTTCTCGCCTCCGACTCCGGCTTGTGCTTCTAGGAATTGTCGGGGGAGCCGGGATCGCAGGCGAAAATGTCTGCGAATACAAACGATTCATGACCAACTTCTCCATTCCTTCCTTCGCATTATCAAACTCAGCATCCGATACGTCACGCCAGACTTCACACATGGCCATCTTATTCGTGATGAAAGCCAAAAAATCGCTGATAATCTTGACTTGTTCGTGGGCCATCCATTGCTTCTTTGCAAATTCCGTTAGGAAGGAGCGCAGGAATTTAGCGACCGGGTCAGCAGTCCGGTGGCGCAATTGTTCTAGGAATCGGTGGAAATCGAATGGCTGGTCTGGTTCAGGCTCGGGTGGGGGTGGGAGAGTTGAGGCCGATGATTGCCGCGTCAGAGTAAGGTCCTCATGGCCGACAGAGTATCGGTGATGAGCTGGCGCAGCCTGGCCAGTGATTGATGTGGCGGGCCCTGAAGATCCAGAGAAGGGGGAGCGCACAGGGTCGAGACTCGATCTGCGAGGCGGGAAGTGCTGCGACGTGCGGATCTGTTCGGCCAGTTCTTGTCGAGGGGACATGATCTCCTCCTGATCAGCTTTCCTTGCATGGTCCTGGAACTGGTCCATAATATTCTGAATCTCCGGCTGAGAATCATTGTCTTCTCGAGCTCCATTATTTCGCCCGGTCTGATTGGTCTCGGGGTCACTATCTCCGGGTACATCTGGTAACTCCTTCTCAGAGCTTGGGCCGGAGTTGGGCGTGCTAGCTGGCTGAGGACTAGCGGTGGGGGCGGATGGATTCGAGGTGAGGTAGGAGTCGTCTTTCTCGGGCGGAGGAGGAGGGGGAGGAGTGTTTGTCGTTGAAGACAGTCCGGACTCGGGTATCTTGACCGATAGTGACAGCGCTTCAACCTGTCCCGCGAGCCGGTCCGGTTGCGTTGGTGCTGCTACCGAAGGGAGAGGCGTTTCTGTTGTCTCAGTCTGATATTCTGGTCCTCCAGTAGGGATATGCGGCTCTGCAGGTGGTTCCGTGCTCATCTCGGCTTGTTGTGAGCTTTCGGTCGAGGGGCCATGCTCTGTTTCGGTGACGGCCGTTGGGGGCGTTGGGCTCTCGGGATCCTCGTGGGTAGGCTGTACCCCCTTTTGCCCAGAACCCAAAGGGGACAAGGGTTCAGTGGCCGACATGAGCTAGATCGACATGCGGGCCACGGATCTGTATTCAGGGGTGATCAAGATAATAGTTACTGGGAATGTCGAGGCTCATGTTGATGCGCGGATCATTGGTTCAGCCGAGGCCGCCGAAGCACGAGGCTCTTCAGAATGATTTTACTGCTGGTGCTATAGCTTGATCTTGGCCAAAGATTTTAATCAAGTTACAGGTTCTTACACACAGATCTGAGCTAATCGTGTTATAGAAAAACATAAAATCTACCGAAAAGTATGTCATTAATCACGTTAGTGCTTCTCGAGGCTCTACGTATCTCACCCCGCGGCCGGAGACATACGGATGACTAATTTTAAAGCCTCAGGCCTGCAATGTTATAAAAACGCTTGGGATTCGCATTTCAACCCTGCACACGCTTTCATTGCTCCCACCATCACTCTATCATGTGTGGGATCTTCTTTTCCTTGTCCAAGAGGCCAATCGTACCAAATACAGAAACCAAATCTCTACTGATCCAACGCGGGCCTGACAGCTGTCAGACGCACACAGTTGAACGGGAGGTCCAGGCACAAGATGGAGTGTCTGCGCCAATAACCCAGTACCTCACATTCATCTCGACAGTGTTATCACTGAGAGGCGATCATGTCTATGAACAGCCCCTTGTAGATACCGCAACTCAGTCTGTGCTCTGCTGGAATGGGGAAGCATGGAAGATTGCTAATGAGCGGGTTTCGGGCAATGACACAGAGCTTGTCTTTGATATGTTCCTTGAGGCAGTGAAGGGTGATGCCCAACAGGCTATTGAGAAATTTGCGATTGCTGTTGCTAGTATCTCAGGTCCGTTTGCATTTGTCTTCTACGATGCTGTGCATGGAAGACTATTCTTCTCCAGAGATTGCCTTGGCAGGAGGTCTCTCCTGCGTGGCTTTGATAAAGATGGCAGCTTGAAAATATGCAGCCTATGCGATGGCTCTTCTTCTACGCACTTTCAAGAAATCGGTTTTGAGGGTGTGTATATGATTGACCTCGAGGGGCATCAAATGCCATCTATAGACTCAGCAGAGCCGTATAAGATTGATATCTTACCTTGGAGCTCTGATCCTTCTCCCCGTGCAGGTCATATAGTGGGTGTGCAATACTCTCGGGCAAGCCATGGTTAATTCTAACTTTTCACTAGAAAAATCCTATTCCGCCTATGAACATGTCTGTCCCAGAGGAGCAACCTCCTGCACTAAGATTAGAGACACCCTTTGTCAAGGACCTCCAAACCGAACTTCACCGATCTCTCACCCTGAGGATTGAAGATGTACCTGAACCACCTGGCTACGTTCAAAATCAAAGTGCAAAAATAGCAGTCCTCTTTTCTGGCGGCCTGGACTGCACACTCATCGCCCGCCTAGCACACGACATCCTCCCTATCAACGAGCCGATCGATCTACTCAATGTCGCTTTTGAAAATCCCCGCGTTGCAGCCGCCGCAGTGGCAACCTCACAGCAACGTTCCCCATCTTCATCACCCCCACTAGAGCCCACATCTTTCTACGAAACATGTCCAGACCGAATCACAGGTCGGTCAGCACACGCCGAGCTTCAAGAAATCTGTCCAGGACGAACATGGCGCTTCGTCGCCATCGACGTCCCCTACACTGAAACTCTCGCACACCGCGACTCCGTCAAGCGGCTCATGAGGCCGCATAACACGGAAATGGATCTCTCCATCGCTTGCGCACTGTACTTCGCGTCTCGTGGTCAGGGAATCATCTCCAATCCCAACCCAACCCCCTACACCACTCCCGCGCGCGTTCTCCTCTCCGGTCTGGGTGCAGATGAGCTCTTCGCCGGCTACGGCCGTCATGGGGTGTCATTCACGCGCGGCGGATTCCCAGGACTCATCTCCGAGATTCAGTTAGATGTTGGTCGGCTCGGACAGCGCAATCTCGGCCGCGATGACCGCGTTCTCTCGCACTGGGGACGGGAGACCCGATTCCCGTACCTAGATGAGGAGTTTGTCGGATGGGTCCTCCGTGCACCGGTGTGGGAGAAGTGTGGATTTGGACTTGCGGAGCGGCAGAGTGAAATTGACATTCAGTCTCTTCGGGGTATTGATAAGGAAAAGATGGCTTTGCGACTTGTGGCGCTGAGACTAGGATTGAAGTCTGTGGCGAAGGAGAAGAAAAGAGCTATTCAGTTTGGGGCTAGGACGGCGAAGATGGAGAAGGGCAGGACCAAGGGGACCGATGCATTGAGTTGATGATCCCTTCCTCGTCTTGCGCTTCGATGATATCTTACTGTGCCAGCCTTTCAAGGATTTCCATTCCCTTTGTGTGGTGAACCATGCATTCCCTTCTTTCTCTTATGTCATGGCTTCCCTCCATCAAGGGAAGTAACTCCACGAGCATTCCTACTCAAATCCAGCAATGATGACAGAAACATGGATTCAGATACTTCCGAAACCACATCCCCTCCGCCTACCTTCTACACCGAAGTCCAGCCCAGTTTTTCCATTTGACTACTCCCACCACCCACTCCATCTCAGAGCAACCGCAGTCTCTGGACGGCGTGTAGCTCGGGAATGCAGGGAAGGTGTTGGATAGGAGTATGTGGAATGGTAGACTACTGCTGGAGGAGGGCTGTGGTTGATGAGGGGTATAAAAGGCAAGTCTGAGCTGGATATAGAGTGTGGAATAGGTTACTAGTGTCCAAGATAAAATAGGGAAAATGAGATTCCCAAGCCATAACAGGCGGCTTCCTACTAAAGCAGTAATCAAAAGAGTATACCCCTTGTCCGTACAAGATAGTTCTGAGGTGGCGCCGAGGGGGAGCTGCTACGGAGAAACACATTGGCGTTAACGCATGCACGTGTAGACAAAAGCCAAGGACCATACATCAGACGAGAGACACTAGTTACTAGAGACGCCACCTAAGATGGTCTTGCTACAATAATTTGCACGATCACGAGGTTGCAATAGCAATAAATATCAATTATTAGAACTAAGCCAAAAAAAAAAAAGAGCCACGAGTCAATCACCACCTCAGAGGATGGGAGACAATCAGAACCGGCTGGATAAGACTAACAAGTAATAAACCCCAGAAAAGACGGATCGACAACCAGGAAAAAGGAAATTGACAATGTTCAAGAAAGCTCAAATCGTGTCACAACTTTTGGAGAAAGGCAGAGGGGTGAATTCTGCAATTCTCAATTATCGGCGAGTTGTCGAAGGTAATGGCTTGACCCATCACCCACGCCCACCAGGCCAGGAGCAATTAAAAGACCACACAACAAAAACACAAGAAAATATAACCCCAAAGAAACTTTTTTTTTTGGACAGCTTCAAGTCCCCATTTTTAAGAGAACTGCTGCTGCGTCTTCAGCTGGGCTTGGAGGCTTGCAATTAGCTCATCACGCTCAGCGACCTGTCGTCGCAACTCCGCGATTTGCGCCTCAGCAGACATCTGCCGCTCCAGCTTCTTGGCTCGTGACTTGCGGGCGGCCTCGGTGTTTCGGGCACGCTTGGCAGCCACAGGGTCGTTGGGATCAAAGGCGATGGGAGACAGCTCCTTACGCGGACGGGAGATCCCAGTGACGCTCGAGGGCTTGGCACTGCCAGTAGCGGGGATGGGAGACGAGGTGGACTTGGAGGCAGACAGACGCTTGGGAGCAGCGGGCAGAGGGGCGACAGGCTGCTCAATGGTCTGCTTGGGCTCGGTCTCCCCTAGAGAAGCCAGACCAAAGGTTTGAAGAGTCTCCAGTGTCGTCGCATCATCAAACAGTGGAGCCCAGTCGTGCTGGTTTAGAACCTCCAGATCGGCGAACATGGGAGAAGTGTTGGAGCTGAAAGCAGCACTAGGAGACTCGAAAGATGGAGTGCTCATGTCCGTGAAGGTGGTTGAGGGCGGGAAGGAGCTGCCATCGTTCATGATGTCCTTTGGCGAGACGGTCCCCTGAGGGGCGGGAGAGAAAGCGCCGTGGTCAGAGTCCAGCGAGAGCTGGAAGGGAGAAGCCATGTAGGAGGTGAGGCCAGCGGAAGGGAGCCCGAAAAGCTCCGCGTCGTGGTCTGAAGATGAAGTGTGAGCAGGTGGAGGAATGGTAAGAGAGGTGCCTTGCACAACGGTGGAAGTGTTACCTGAGAAGTTGGGGGTAGACATGTTGCGGCGGGTAGCCTGCGGGACGTGATTCTTGTGTGTGGTGGAAAACTGCGAAACCAGAGGGTGGTGAGGGGAACGGGAGGGCACGGAGGCGGCGTGAAGCTGCTGAGTGTGCGCGATTTTATTAGGATGAGACCAGTGGGAAGGAGACCGGGCAAGCTTGGTCACTCTGGGGTCTGGAACAGGAGAGCCAGAGAACTGTTGCTGTAGGTGACGTTGCAACTGCAGACTGAATGAATGTCGTCGAGGATGGTTCTGAGCCAAGAAGGGCTGGAGAGCCGACGGTCTAAGGGTAGTACTCGAGGGAGCGAGCAAACGCGAGTCTCGTGGAGGAGGCTGCGATTGTGGAGCTGACGGGGCTGGATAGAGCACAAAGTCCTCTAGAGCACTGTTGTTGTTGTTGTTGCTGTTGCTGTTGTTCGAACTGGAAGCCAAGGGCTGTGTGGGCGGGGGCGTGGGAAGCCATGATTGCTGGGATTGATCCGTGGTGAACGACGAAAAGTCGATCGGAGAAATGGTGATGTGGGGAGAACTTGAGCTACGCGATGCGATGCTAAAGTTCAGAGGTCCTGTAAAAGGAGACTCTGAAGGAAGGTGTTGAGGGGAGAAAATGGACGAGGTTCCGTGAGGAGGAATGGTGTCGTTCTCAATGGAGAAAGACGAGATCTTTCGAGACGGGGAGCTTAGAAAGCAACCATTTTGGATCAGTGGAGATTCAAAGAGCTGTTCAGATATAGGCAAAATGGTGGATGGATGTGAATGTATGAGAGGGTTCAAAAGAGAATGGAGAAAAGAAAAAGAGAAACAGGCATCGACGGGGGGGAATCAGGCACTTCTTAAGCGGCGACTTCATTTGGCTGTGTGCAAGGATCCACTGGACTGTGGCTCTTGGCCAATCATTGACCTCAGCCGCACGGGGCTCAGTCCAGCCTGGAAGTCACGGGGTGTGAGTCACACCTTCATTCACTATGCTGATTGGCTGCTAAGCCCCCACGGCCCGTTTTGGGGAAGTGCCCAGATACATTTAATGTACTTGTCCCGGTAGAAGTCTGGACTGTCCCTTTCTGATGACGTTCCCATATTCTCGTTCCCGACTCTCAGCCTCTTCGCCGAGGTACCGATGATGTATCTCTTCATCGGCCATTCCCCGTTGCCTGTCCATTGACCAATCAGGAACCCCCTCCTCCTGTTGTTTCCTGGCGGCCCAGGCATCCGCACTATCCGATTAATCAGTCACAGACGTTGTTTCAAGACACACACCCCCCCCTCTCTTTGCCCAGGCCCTCAATCCAAACAGGATTCGTACAAACACTCTGCCTAAAAGATAATTACCACCACATCAATATTCACAGCCTAAAGAGAAAATACAGGCCACGTCGTCAATTCCCATGACCCCTCGTATACACGGAGTCTCCGGCAAAGTTTTTTCACTAAACCAACCGGGAATGTGAATGAATTGGTAATCAACCATTCCACTTCTAGGGCCAAACCCCATTAGCCTCGTGTTCCCAGGCTTCCCACGCGCGCCTTCTCGGAACCAACAGGCGTGTCCCTCCGAGGCAGGCAGAGTGGCAGAAAGACCCACCGATCTTTTCCCAATTGCCTCCCCGCCGTGGGCTGTGCCGGTCATTGCCCTGGTCCGTGTGGCCCCCAGTGTCCCCCAAACCGGGGCTTTAATGGGGCCTACTCTGCCTGTTTCGATGCTAGTCTTGCCGAAGGGCGTGAAAATTGACTTTGCTCCTACCCACTGCGTCTGATCCATCCTGAAGACCGACATAGAAGATCCGTGTCTTGGTTTGTGACCGATTTCATATGCACAGTACAGTGCCATTGCAGCATGGCATGGATGCACCGTATAATATACGCCAGATACTACCTACCGTGCAGGTCTTAAGTACATACACAGAGTAACACTGTTGCAATCCGTGTTTAGTCAATAATGGCTTTCCCCACGGACACCCTCCGTACCCGGATACGCTCCCGTCTCTTCCACTTCAGTCTCAAATTCCTCATCTGCGATAACAATAATGTCCTGTCCGTGAACATACCGGCACCGGCCCGGCACAAACCTGTGAAATAGTGGATCAACCTGCACCATTCAAAGCGAACCCGAAACAAGAGACGACAGGCAAGGAAAGACCGCAATTTAACTGGTCTGCTCGACAGCAACAGGAACTGGAAGTTCTGGCACTGCCCTCAGCCTCTCAGAGGAATTCGGAGCCTGACACTCTTGCTCCGAGGCCCCCCCCCCCCAAACTAGTGCGAGCCTTGTGGTTCGGCGCACGATCTAGTCCTCTTTCATCTTCCCGATACTTGAACGAACTAAACTCAATTCAGTGGCCGAAATTGACAGCAAGAGACAAGAGAATAATAAATTCAGGTCCCCTTTGTGCGAACTAACATTAAACGAGTGGTCGAACCCAGACCTAGGGCCAGGCGAACTCTGATGACAGTCTATTGTACACATTCCATGATGATGTAACCTGGAAGCCTTGAGAGTCCAGGCATTATTATGGAGTATTCCAAGCCTGAACATCGCAGCTAATCCGCTCGTCGGCGGGCACTGGCCGAATGAGTCGGCCTTAAATATATTTGGCCGAGAGCGATCTACAAGGACTGAGATAACAAGCGCTAGGGTATCCTGTCAACTGGAGCTAGCCAATACATTCCATCACCTCACACGCCGCGAGCAAACAATTCCCTCCGAATGAGAAAAAGTAGACGGGCAGTAACTTACTCTATCTCGGAGACGTCAATCTCGAAATTACTTTAGCAATCCATCTTCCTGGCATGGTGGCCGACACCAGGTACTATTGGCGGTCTTACCTCCGTTGAGAACCCGCACTCGGCAGCCAATATCTCGCGAATGGGGCGCTTAGTGGCTTGCACAATGGTGTGCAGATGGAGCATGGGGATTGGTTGCGCGAATTGGTCAGCGTAGACAGGAGCCAATTCTACAGAATCCCTTATCAAATATACTATGGATGGGCACTGCCAAAACTATCCGACCTAGAGCAATAGTCTGGATTACACCATCTCCCACGGGAGAATCCTGGCTACAATATAGAAACACAATGTTTACAATATTCCTACGCAAACGCAATCAAAGTGAAAGCGAAACTGAGAAGATTCTATTAAGCATTACCTATCGCAGCATGTCCCACGTCCACGGAGTATCAGAGTAAAGAGAAACTGCTCGCAACGGGAAACAACAGTAGAGAAGGGCAAGAGGGGGGGGCCTCCAAAAACACATATGAAAGAGCAGGTACCAAGCCAGTCATTCTGGATTGTAGAGACCAAAAGACAACAAAACCAGTCCAAAGTTCCCACCCTTCACATCGGTAAATAATAAGGCACCCTTTCCTCCCCAGAGGGTATCGAAACGAGAAAGCCAAAGCGCACGAAAGCAGAGTGGTATCAATCTAGAAAGGCGACGCACCACGTAACGCATAAGCACATCGCGAATCGAATCTCGGGTGCGGGACGCAAGGTCGTAAAAATGAATGAACGGCCGCCAGCATATAATTCGGGGGCGCCGAGATTAATTATTTAGGGGCGGGGATTTTTTGGAGAGCAGGAGTAACGAGACAAAAAGAAATTCCAAACAGAAAGCAACGACGGCGGGTATCTCATTGGCACCCAGTTCAGATCACACAAAGTCCAGCCAAGACAGACAGTGAGTGACCGAAAGAGCGACAGTGGCGAGGAAAAAGCACACAAAACAAAGCAAAAAGTGCGAGCGAAATGGTATCGATTCCGTATTTGCATCCGTCAGGCACTCAAGCTGTCCCCACCAGCGGACCGCCCGAGGCCATCCGGAGTATGGTAGATGAACGATGAATAAGATGGATCCCACCATCGTTCAAATTCCACGCGGCGCGGTGACGCAGTTCAAGCAGCAGCCTGGACAGGAGCAGTGGTGGTGAGGTTGATGTTCTTGGCCTCCTCGGTGGTGGCCTTAACTGGAGCGACCTCCTCGACAACGGGGGCGGCAGAGGCGGCAGTCTCCTCGGCAGGAGCAGCGGTCTCAGCGGCGGCCTCCTTGGCCTCCTCGGCCTTGGCCTCAGTCTCACCCTCAGCAGCGGGAGTCTCCTCCTTGTCGAGCTTGACAGCCTTGCTAGGCTTGCGGAACAGACCACCAAGCTTGGAGGACTTGGCCTTGGTCTCACCATCGGTGACCTCGTTATCAGAGGACTCGGCCTTCTTCTCCTTCTTGCCGAAGTTGCCGAAGAAAGATGTGCGGCGCTTGTCCTTGGGGGAGGTAGCCTCAGCGGCGGGCTCCTTGGCCTCCTCGGGGGCTTTGGCGACCTCGGCATCGGCAGCAGCGGTGACAGCCTCGGGCTCGATGGGCTTAACAGCAGCCTCCTCGACGGGGTTCTCTAGTTGGGGGGCAGTGCTGGAAACGGTGGTCTCCTCAACCGGGGCGGTAACCTCCTTCTCAGACTTCTCGTGGGTGGGGCTCGCGACCTTCTGGAAGAAGGAGCCGAAGATGGAGGCGCGCTTGGCCTTCTTCTCTTCCTTCTTTTCCTCCTTCTTCTCCTCCTTGGGCTCCTCAACAGCCTTGTCCTCGGTGGTCTCAGCAGGGGCAGCAGCTGGAGTGAATGTTAGTAAATCATTCTTATATGTCGATTGCGTCAACTATGGAACGTACCCTCAATGGTGGCAGGGGCAGCAGGCTCGGCAGCAGCCTCAACGACAGGTTCAGCAGCAGGAGCAGCGACCTCAGCAGGCTGGGCCTCCTCGACGGTCTCCTCCTTCTTCACCTCGGGCTTCTTCTCCTCAGCCTCCTCCTTCTTGCCAAGCAGGGAGCCGAAGATGCTGGAGCGCTTGCGGGACTGGGAGCGAGACTTGGCCGTCTCCTTCTTCTCCTCCTTGGGGGCGGCCTCCTCAGCCTCCTTGGGAGCAGCGGTCTCCTCCTCCTTCTTCTCCTCGGGCTTCTTAGCAGCGACGGTGGCAACGGCGACGGGCTTGGTCAGCTTTTCGAGCTCGGCCTTGTAGCCCTCGCTGGAGGTGATGGTCTCCTTCTCAGCCTTGGCCTCGGTAGACTTGGCCTCAATGGCGGCAACCCAGCTGTCGCGCTCAGCGGCGCTGGAAGCCTGGAAGGTGTGCTTTTGGCCGGCAATCTTGAATTGGAACTCGCTGGAGCCCTCCTTGATCACATCAGAAACCTCGGCCTGCAATGTCTTGTTAGCTTACGTGTGCGGTTGTTGTCCTTGGTCGCATGCTATGCGCGACTTACAAGGTTGATGATGTGGCTGGGGTGAGCCTTGTCCTCAGCGCGCTTGGTGATGAAGAGCAGACCCTTGCCGGTCTGGCTGGCCCAGGCGGCGATGGGGTTAGCAACAGCGGGCTTCTCGTTCTGGTGGAAGCTGGAAAGCTGCTTGGCCTCAACAGCCTCGTCATTGAAGTAGAAGAAACGCTTAGCGAAGCGCAGGCTCCTGCAGAGTAGCAAAAGTACCTTGTTAGCGCCAAGTTCCAAAGCTGTCGCAATCATCTGTCGCATGTGTCACTCACTTGACCAAGCCGGGGGCCTTGTAGCCGAGAATGCCCTCAGAAGCGGGCTTGACCTCCTCCTTAACAGCCTCAGGAGCCTCAACAACCTCGGGGGTGGCAGTGGTCTCCTCAGCAGGAGTTTCCTTGACCTCCTCCTTAGGCGCCTCAACAGTAGCCTCGGCGGCAGCAGGAGCATCGACAACAGGCTCAGCAGCGGGAACGACCGCGGGGGTCTCCTCAACGGGCTTCTGAACGTCAGACATGATTAAAAGTTATTAGACCGAAAAGTGTCGGAAAGGTTTGTGGGTATCGATTAAGAAGCAAAGCTTCGAAGAGAAAAAGCGTTTGGGGGGTATCAGGGTATCTTGGAAAGCAAAGGAATAAGAGCTCTTTGAAAGAGCTTGGGTATCACGAACGAAGTAGGAAGGGGGGGTATTGAGCTTTGGAAGGAAGGAGGGGAAAGAAGGAAAAGAGAAGAAAGGGAGGGAAGGGCGAAAAGAAAAGAGCAGCGGACGATATTGGGGGGGGGGGGGGTTGACCAGCGCTTGTTGATGGCGCTCTCAGCCACTTTTAGAAAGGAGCTGCAGGGAGCCCAGACGCTGGGGTGGGACTGGGTCGATTAGGTAAGTCTAGTCCGTCAGGGGGGGACTAAGTTACGCTAAACACGGTTTGAAAAGGATCAGGTAAATTGTTTTTTTTATTGACCTTAAGCACTCTAGCTGAGAAACAACGAAAAGATTTGATCCCTCTTTGATGAACCCTGGCTGAAATACAGACAGAGGAATGGAAATCACAGTAAGGAATTTCACCAATACTGTGGTAGCAGACATTCATCATGGGTGGCAGCGCCACCGGTTCTTCCTCCATCTTCCTCCATTCTCAGACTGGCGTCCAAGTGAAACCATAGAGCAGACTCGCACGATTAATAGAAATTAGGGGAAATCTAGCGCAATTGGTGGACAAGCAAAGGACCCAGATTGACCATGATCACACCACTCACGACCCATAGGCAACTCCGTACTCATACTTTCGACTCAGTTCTATGGGCTGGTGACTCAAATGGTCCAATAAATCCACGTTAGCTCCCTCCGAAGATCGTCCATGCAGCTGAGCAACGGCCGCCCCCTAAAGTAGCCCCTAATTGACCTGTGCAGCTTGGACCCGCCTCCCAATCTCGACTAATTTGCCTGTATAGTATCCTAATGCAGATGCAATTTGCATGGCTAATGAATGAGCCGTGTCTTCCACCCACGCGACCAGTCGACTGTGTTTATCTGGTATCACGTATGGTCGCAAAGCAATACATACCTGCTCCGTAGTGAAATGAGATCTTCAATCATCGCGACTATTACTGATTACTTATAAATGGTCTCCAAGACCACTTCAAGTTTATCAGTCTATCAAGCCATGATTCAAAGATGGACGACCCGTTAGCAGTGCCTGTTACACCATTCAGGGATTCGAGGGGGTGGCCCAGTCTATACCGGTCGGGAACAACCCTTTTGATCCAAACCCCTCAGGTCTCTCCAGTCAAAGCCATCATATCAGGAGTCTGCTTTGGTATGACTTCGCAAGGTTCGCCATCCCAAGTAATGCAGGAGCGAGAGGGGTGAGCAGGAAAAAAAAAGGGTACAATCACTACAAAGAGGCTGGCCCGTCCATCCAACCAACCATCTCTAACCAAGTAAGCCAACCACTCACCCCTAGGTTGGTATGATACGATGATTTTGCTCCATCCTCACTGCTGCATGGTGCTGATCCAGGGTTAGTATCCTGTCGGATTCGCTCGCATGGCGTCGATCGCAACTCGGCGCCTTACGGTAAGTCACTACGGTACAAGAAAACTAACATGCTAGTGGCGGATATCTTGCATCGTGGGCGGTGCAAATCCCATGACTGACACGACGAGAGGAGTGGCGTGCGAATCCTCGTGGCCAACCAGCAGCCGTTGCAGGACCCCTCCTTCTCTTGTCTCTTGTCGTCATTCTGGTTATCCGCGGGCAGTTGGATTCTATCATCAACGTATGATCTTGCAGGGACCCTTACGACTGGCCGACGGGTGGTGCTAACAATCATCAAATCGCGATAGCAGAGGGATCTCATGATCCCATCTCCAAAAAGTCAAAAACGTCCGTATCCATTTCGTGAAACACCGGGTCTCGTTTTGTCATTGGTAGAAGACACTTTTCTTTGTTTTACACTTCGTAGATGTTAGACGAGTATCACCTTTCTTTCTCTTTTGATCCTATCAAACCCCAAGGATAGAGGTACAGATACCGAAGTAGATGTACTTGGTAAACGGGTACAAGAAAAGCCTTCCTGGGCACACACTATCAATCATCACGACTCCACCCTCCATCGAAAGAATGGCCGCTAATTATCTTCCTTACGAAGGACACATTTCCTTCTGATTTTACTTTTTGTTTTTTTTTTGTTTTCTCAAATTTCGATTTCGGTATTTCTTCCCAGTCATCATAGTCCAGTCCCAGAACGAACAACTACGAAAACGAACGAAACCAACTGCTAACGACTCCCAGCAACGCGCCCCACTATGTGGTCCCGTGTCTTAAGCCATCGACTATGGTGGCTGGCAGCCCTATCCCCCCCCCTATCTGCTCCCAAGCCAACAGATCCCGACGGTCTCTGCATCATCGCGACCAAGGGTTCTTGTGGTTTTACACCAGACAAAGTAATGATACTACTGGCGGTTTCGCGGTACTTGAGAAGGCAACACCCGGCAGACCTCATTGCCGGAACTACATCTTTGAAACACCCGAATTGAAGAACAGCCCCTGCTGCTGGCCGTCTATCAATGATTATCAGGAGACTCCCGGCCCTGCCAGAGTGCGACCATCGGAACATTTTCAGAAATGATAGCCCACACGGCCGATCCACCCTAGAGTTCTCAGGCCAATGGCACGGTCCAGCCCACCCTTTTCCACTCTGGATGATCTTTTTCCTGCCCGTCGGAGGGCCAAGCACCCCATCTGCTCATCCCGCCCATCTTCCGCTCAGATTTGGCGAGCCGTTTTCTAGCGGTCGCTAGGCTGCTGCAGCTGCCATGCGCAGCACGGCTTGTGATGTATGTGCGGAGGACTCCGCACGGTATGTCATCGCATTCCTCTAAAAAAGAGTATTTCAATGCATGGTTAAGAATCAAATCTGAGTACTCTGTATGGGCGGAAGGGTCTTCGATGGATTGCAAACCCCCCAAGATCTCTAAAAATCCAGAGCATCAAAAAAAACCATGCCAAGGCCGTCCAATGCCCAATCATCATACGGAGTACTCCGTACCGACGACTACTAACAAGGCCCAGTCTAGCAACGTTGCTCAACGATGCGGTGAACACGAACCCGGCAACCAGACACCACAAGCTCCTGATGAAACTCTCGTTATGACCCCGTCCATCTAAACTCTGCACCGAAAGAGGCTCGGTCGATTCTAGCGTCCACTAGCCCGACCATCGAGCCTCCATTAACCATGGCACTCTTTGATGAGGATGCGCGCTCGTTCGCTACGTGGTACCGGCAGTGGATTCATCTGGACAATCTACTTTGTTTGGGGAAAAGTGGCAAAGTTTGCAAGTCACCAACAAGCAGAAAGTAGGAAAACTGGGTGAGTCGTTCTCCGTACTAGACTTGTCCTGGTACTCTATCCGACGGATCTAGTCCGACGGTTCTTTGTACCATTCTGCCAATATTTTGAAGAATTGTGGATTGCGGAAAGGGAATTGGAACATTTGATACGCACACAAAATGAAAAGAAGGATTGGACTTCTATTCTCAACTCAAACAACGGGAAACCCCCTACGATTTCTGTATGGCTGTATGGAGTATGGCGGGCGGCCCTAAGCGCAGGACCGCTCGACAGAGTTGCTGCCCAGTGGGCACTGGGAGTGGGGATACATAATAGGGGAGGGATCAGGGATCCACACAAGCTCGTACCTGGAGACATCCACTTTTTTTTCTAATTTTTCTGTTGCAACTTGCATCTTGGTCAACAAGGAGTTCCAATTATTGGGAAATTTTGGAAATTCTATGGGAATAATTGGATGAAAAATTTTTTCCCACAAGGCCAGCAAAGCGATCGTCGGTAAAATAGATTCCAGAATGCAAGGAACAGGAGGTACGAAGCAGAGATGACGGCTCAGGCCAACCCCTTGATGACACTCCCTTTCATGCTTGGTACCTCAGGTTCAAATCAAGAAAGATGAGTCACATGCAAAATCACGTGTTAACTATCTACTTCCCACGCAGGATGGAGGTACTTTCGCTTGTTCCCAGCTTGCGGCTCTCACGTGATGGTACTAGCCGAGCTCGCTTAGCCGCTAGCGTGGCTCCTGTGTTCCTTAAATACCTCCTCCACCCGCCCGTCTTTCCTCCTCTTTTTCTTTTCTTCTTCATACTTACCTTGTTTGGGTGGCCGCGATCATGAAGGCGGTCCACCACAGATTGGTCCCTGCATTGCACAGCGCGGCGGAACAGTCTGTTCAACGGCTTTCGGGTCATTGACAGGCGTATTCTTTGGCACTTTCCACCCTGTGGATCATCTTCTTTTCATCAACCTCCGAGTCAGTGACTCGGGTTTGGAGAAGAGAATCTGTTTTCGTACATTCTTGTAAAACATAGTGAAAACACAAAACCCACATGGATTACGCCATCTTTAACTAGAACGGTTCTCTCCAGTGATATCTCCCAGCGTCGGTGGTTGCCAACATTAAGTGTCCAATCTCAGCCACGTCGCGCCACTACAGGATGTTTAATACATCGTGAACCTTGCCACCATCTACTTGACAACAGGTCCTCACACCCTGGTGTAGACACTTGATTGACGATGTAGCACACAACTGGTTCTTCTATTCGGCTTGTACCGTAATGGTGCTGAGCATTCATATATTGAAATTTGAGTGGAGATCCGAAGCTCTCTAGGCTAAAATATACTACTGTGATGATTTACCCGCGAGCTTACCCTGGCGCCAAGAACAGACCAAAGTCTCAACTCTAGTAAAGCCCACGCAGAGGGCCGGTACTACAGGCAAGATAATAAACTACACAATTCTAGTAGAAGCTAAATGTCCATTATTCAAGATCAGCGGCAGTTTTGCACCAACACAAGGTTTGCTGCGTTCTATGCACGCTACGTCCAGCATACTTCAGAGCTGCCTGTACACATCTCTTCTCGGAATGTCTCAGGTATACTTGCTCCCTAATTAGACTCGCGATGCTTAGTTTCTCGAGTGTTTTATAGGTTCCTAGGTACACGCCGTCCCTTTGTCCTGTGGGTTGCAAACACGGGCAGATATATCATGCTCGGTAGAGACAGAGATGGTCCATACATCGGCATTCCTTGCGAGAGTCTTTTGCGAGAGTACGTTCATCTGTGCTTCCTGTATATATCCCACGACCATTGCATCCATAGGGCCATATCTCTAGGGATGGTATAAAGATAGCAGAGTCTGGACCGTGGGGTTAAACAGTAGCATCAACTGCTATGAGAGACGCGGACCGTAGCCGTTGCAGCTCATCCGTGCACGTGAGCGGCTCCCACCCGACACCCCGACCTTCCACAGGTTATCACTTGATCTCTTTCCATGGCTATTGGTGAGATGGCCAATCATGATACATCGAGGTATTGATTATCTGGATCTGGCAGGCGTGAATCATTCCGGAAATGGCAACCTTATCCAACGCCCCAGACACTTCGTGGGCCCAAGCTTGAAGGGACAAGCCGTATCCCTAGCTGGAGATCCTTCGATATGTTGTTCCACAGATGCATACATGGGAGTTTTCTTCATGAAAGCAGACAAATAAAAACAGATCCTAGACAATGGACAGAATGTAGGAAGCGCAATAAAATTAAGGGTTTCTCTAGGTTTCGTCACATCTCATTCGGGCAACAGGACCGTATCCGTTGCCGGTATACTCAACCACCATCCGAGCCGATGCGGGGCCTGGATTGGCTTCCCTCACAGGACTCTAATCCAATATTATCATGATACACAATCTGCGGGGGCAACAACCCCCCTCCTGCGGGGGAGCTCCCGTCTAGCTTGTTGCCGACCAGACCTACATAAAGCGAGAACGCCTGCAGCTCCCTCTAGCGAGTCAATTCGCCCTCAACCTACACGATGTCACAATCACAGCGTGTCGTTATCATCGGTGCCGGAATTGTTGGCACCAACCTCGCAGATGAGCTGGTCTCCCGCGGATGGACGGATATCACCGTCGTCGAGCAGGGCCCGTTGTACATGCCCGGCGGATCCACATCACACGCTCCCGGCCTTGTGTTCCAGACTACGCCCTCCAAGACAATGACGAATTTTGCGCGATATACCGTCGAGAAGCTCCAATCTATCGAGAAGGATGGCCAGAATTGCTTTAATCAGGTGGGTGGTCTCGAGGTGGCAACAACACCGGCACGGCTCGAGGATCTCAAGCGAAAGCATGGTTATACTTCCTCGTGGGGCATTGAGGCTCGTCTTGTCAGTGCGGAAGAGTGTATCAAGCTATACCCTCATTTGAACAAGGACGTGGTGCTTGGAGGTCTACACATTCCTAGCGACGGCCTGGCCCTTGCTGCTCGTGCAACCCAGTTGCTCATCGAACGCACCCGCAAGGCCGGTGTTAAATATCTCGAATCCACACCCGTGACAGGTATCGAACAAGCAAATGGACGAGTCACCGGAGTGAAGATACCCGATGGCTCCATTGCAGCCGATATAGTCATCTCCTGTGCTGGCTTTTGGGGTGTGGAACTCGGCGCTATGGTTGGCTTGTCCATTCCTCTCCTGCCGCTCGCTCATCAGTACGCCAAAACGACACCCGTGCCATCCCTCGTGGGCAGGGAACTCAACAAACAAATCAACGGAAAGAATGCCGAACTCCCTATTCTACGACACCAAGACCAGGATCTATACTACCGCGAGCACGGTGACCAATACGGTATCGGATACTATGGCCACCGACCGATGCCCGTCAAGGCCTCGTCACTCGGCCTCACTTCCAAGAACGTCGATGAGAAGAACATGCCGTCTCGCCTGGAATTCACCGCAGAGGACTTTGACCCTGCCTGGAAGGAAACACAACGGCTCTTGCCTATGCTACGAGATACCGAGATCGCGGACGGGTTCAATGGCATCTTTTCGTTTACCCCCGACGGAGGGCCTATCGTCGGACAAGCACCCAATCTGGACGGATTCTGGGTCGCCGAGGCCGTATGGGTTACACATTCTGCAGGTGTTGCTCGTGCGGTCGCCGAAGTCCTCACCACCGGCCGCTCGCAGATTGACATCACCGAGTGCGAACTGTCTCGCTTCGAAGAAGTCCAGCTGAGCGAATCTTACATCGAAGAAACCTCTTCCCAGAACTTTGTCGAGATCTACGATATCCTGCATCCATCTCAACCCAGAGAATCCCCCCGCCAGTTGCGAACCAGCCCGTTCTATGCTCGGGAGAAAGAGTTGGGTGCATACTTCCTTGAACTCGGTGGCTGGGAGCGGCCTTTTTGGTATGCGGCCAACAAGGAGTTACTCAACTACTTGCCACCAAAATGGAAGCCCGTCGAGCGCGACGCCTGGTCAGCGCAATTCTACTCCCCTATCGTCGCAGCCGAGGCATGGAAGACCCGTAATGCCGTGGCCATGTTCGACATGACCTCCTTCCACAGATTCGAAGTATCCGGGCCCGGCGCCCTAGACCTTCTCCAACGCCTCAGCACAGCCGACGTCAACACCAAACCTGGTACCATTACGTACGCCCTCCTCCTAAACGACCACGGCGGCATCCGCAGCGACATCTTCATCTCCAGACTGGAAGAGAACCGCTTCCAAATCGGCGCCAACACCGCCACCGACTTGGCCTATCTCACCCGCGAAGCCCGCCACCATAGTCAACGGCCGGAGAACTTCGTCCAAGTCCGCGAAATCACTGGCAGCACATGCTGCATCGGTCTCTGGGGCCCGCGCGCCCGAGACGTCATCAACGAGATCACCACGGACGACTTCTCGAACCAGGGTCTCCCGTACTTCGGCGTCAAACAGGCTACTATCAACGGTATCCCCGTGACTGCATTCCGCAAGTCCTACGTCGGCGAACTGGGATGGGAAATTCAGACAACGGCAGAGTATGGCCAGCGCCTGTGGGATATAATCTTCCAAGCAGGAAAGATCCATGGGCTTATCGCCGCGGGCCGCGGTGCTTTCAATGCCCTGCGACTGGAAAAGGGATACCGCACCTACGGCACGGACATGAACACAGAACATAACCCGTACGAAGCCGGCCTGGCCAGCGCGGTCAGGGCAAGCAAATGGGAAGATTACGTGGGTAAAGCTGCCCTTGAGCGCATCCCTTCAAAGCAGAAACCGTCGCGGCGTCTGCGCTGTCTCACCGTCAATGATGGTCGGTCTATGGTTCTTGGCAAGGAGCCCGTGTTTTACAATGGCAAGGCTGTTGGGTATGTGACCAGTGCGGCCTTTGGGTTTACCATTCGCAAGCCGATTGCGTATGCCTGGCTCCCGGGTAGCTTGGATGCGGGTGCGGGTGTTGAGATTGAGTACTTTGGTCGACGGATCAAGGCTACTGTTGTGGCTGAGCCGTTGTACGATCCCGATAACAAGCGTTTGCTGGCTGATGGGTTGTCGGATGATTCAGAGCTGAAGACGCCTGTCAAGTCTCGTCTGTGAGGGACGTCCATGAGAATTAATGAAGATGATTATGAGAGATGGCATTGTATTTTTTTGTTTATCTTGAGAGTGATGATTCTACGAGTTGCAACGAGGTTGCGAGTGATAGAATTCTTGTTTATTTTCTTGTCTCTTTGGAGGCTTAGCGTTGAGATTCAAATCTCATTGTCATTCAGTTATGTGCTTCTTGCTTCCGATGGAGCATGAAATATTGATCGTAGATTGTTCAACTTCGTAGTCATAGAATGAAGCAGTTAAGTGCGTGTTTCACATGCAAACGTGGAACCCAAGAAAACAGATAAAAGGCGTAATCTCGCTCAGATCACCACCGAGGGTAAATGCTAAATCAAGATGCAAATAGGTAATGCAGGAAATATACAAGAAGGCAAATCAAGCAGCCATAGTGAGCACATATCTGCAAAAGAAGTCGGTTAGCACATTTGTTCCTAGAAAAGGGGGAACTGAACATCGGCAAAACTTACGAGGTGATACTATCCATCCTCTCCGTCGTCAACTTCAAACTGACAGTAAGCAACTCCCTCGCAATCCTGGGCTCATCTTCCTGCAACGCCTTCCACCTTTCATCACTCAAACACCACGCCACACAATCATGCTCTGCCTTGACAGTCGCCGTCCGCCTCGTATTACTGAAGAACGGTAATTCACCGCACGGCCGGCCCGCAACCACGAGCTCGAAGTACCGACCCTGCGGGAGATCGTATTCTGCACGCAGCATGCCGGATTCGAGAAGGTAGAAGGCTCGTGGGACGTCACCTTCGTGATACAAGATTGTCCCGGCAGGGTAGGATTCGCGGGAGAAGTATGCGCAGGCGGGGAACCAGAAGTCTTCGTTCTGGTCTGAGAGGCCTTGGAATGTTTGGAGGAGGAGGGGGAGGGGTTGGCGCATGGACGACCAGGCTGGAGCGGCTATGAGGGCGGCCGTGACTTGTTCGTGTTCGCGGAGGGTGGTGGTTGCTACTCGTTGGAGATATTGGCCGCGTGGGGAGCTGACCATGTTATCGGAGAGACTGGCGTTGGCGACTTGTGGAACAGGAAGTGGGACTTGAAGGGTGTCGTTGGTGCTGGGGGTCGCTGCTTCGAGTGGCGTGCGGGAGAGAGCTTCCTGACGACTGTAGAAGACCTTGAGATAATCATTCTCGCAAAATTCTAGCGCTGAGTTGAGATCTTCGAAGATCGGCACGCCGGATTCGGGTTCGAAGAGGCCGACGTTTTGTAGGGACTTGCCCACTTCGCCTTCGACGTTCAGACCGGAGATGGTGGTTTGTACGTTGCGTTTGCGAAGCACACGGTTGATCCGAGTGAATGCCTCGGCAGCGGAGAAATCGAGACCGTAGACTCGAGAGAAGTCTAGGATCAGGAATCGGATGGGTTGCCGATTGAAGGCTTCCTCTTCGATTAGTCCTCGCATGGTGTTCTCAACATTGACGATTGTTCCGAAGAACAGGTAGCCGCCAAGCTTCATGATAAGAGTTTGCTGTCCAGCTTCATGCAGGAATCGTTGCTGGATAGGCGGACGGCGAACGGTTGATCCTGCGATCTCCCCCGAGAAGGTTGCACGGATGGCAGACTTGCGAGATGTTTGGACGACGAAGTTGACGCAGGCTAGGATAATTCCGACGAGGATTCCCATGACAAAATCGACGGCACCCATCGTTACCACGATGATGACAACCTGTAAAAGTAAGTATCTACTCCTGTAATCAAGTAGTGATTTCCCATACCGTCAGATATTCAAGCCTCGTGAGCTTGCCCCAAGTATCCACCAATGCTTCCTGCAAGAGTTCAATGCCCAACAGGAAGATCAATGCACCGACAACCATTACCGGAATGAATCCAATGATGACAGGCCCAATGACCATGATGCCGGCTGTGGCTGCAGCAAGCATCAGTCCAGCCAACCGCGACGACCCACCACTCGCAATGAAGAGAAGGCTGTTGGTATACACCAGGTAGTTCTGAATACTACCCGCAAAGCCTGACAAGGCATTGGTCACACCATGGGCCATGAGTTCTCTGTCTACATTCAGGTTGTCTTCTCCGGTCGAGATGCCCAAAGCTGGGACATTGATGGGCACGTGGAGTACACCGAAGAAAGTCAAGGCGAACATTGCGGGGATCGTATCGGCAAAGGCTGTCCAATTGACCGCAGAAAGGTCTGATGGGAAAATATTAGCAAGACAACCCAGACTATCAAGGTGGGCAGCTTACCGTAGAGGGTGTAAAAGTGATACCATGGGTTGTTTGAAGACGGAGCATCAAAGACCCACCCCTTCTGATGCAATGTATCCATTGAAACCCGAGCACTGAGAATCACAATATAAAAAATGACACCCACGCCAATGAAGTAAGCGCCGACAAGGAAATTTGACCGAATAAAACGCTTCAAAACGAGAAGAGCGACCGCAAGGGAAAGGGGTATCGTCCAAAGGGGGAGTGTCTCGAGCTGGAAGAGCTTCTGCAACGTGCCAAAGTTGTATTCGAGGGTTCCAGGGAGTCGCGCAGAGACCTCGACTCCGGTTTGAAGGAGGAAGTAGCCTACACCACCGATGCAGCCGATGAGAATGTGGCGAGGGAAGAATCCGATCAACGAGCCCAGACCGCAAACGCCCATGAGGAAGAATACCAGACCGGTGAGGACGGAGCTGACTGAGAAGGCGAGAATGGTTGTCGCAATGACTGATTGTGGATTCTCTTTACCAACTCGGTTCATGATGGTGAATGCCATTTGGTGGAAGAAGGGAACCACCTCGATCATTTCACTCCCAATGCCGCCCTTGAATATGGAACCTCCGCAGGAAAAAACCACCTGGGAGATGATTGTACTGACGTAGAACATTGAAATTCCGTCAGCGCCAAGGTGGGAGAAAAGCGGTTCTCCCAAAGGAAACAGAATCATTCCGTAGGATAGAGCATCGAGAATATTGAGCAAAAGCCCCAGAACCACGGCAGGGATGAGGCTGACAGGGTACACTACACCGTCTTGCCATATGGCACGCCGATCCCATGCTTTAGGGTTCGAAACTACACGAGACCACTTGCCCACGGCTGAAATACTCTTGGTGAAGGCAGTCGATGCCCGCCTAGCGGCACCTCCTTGACTCTCAATATCTTCGATGGAGCCATAATGATGCGGGGACTTGGATCTCGCCTTTGACAGCAACGAGGTACGCTCCGTATCTCGGGGTTCAGATTCATCGTCGATCGTCGACAGCGGCGAGAAGGATGCGTCGTTGATCGGCTTCGCATCTTCGTCAGCCAGGCTGACATCAGGCTTGCGGATCATCTCTGTCAACGCCGACGAAGCGGAGGCACAAGCTGGATCGAGAAGCACGGAATGCGAATCTAACGAGTCCTCCCCCACCGTGGGATGGGAGCTCGCGATCCCATCCTGTGACGTTGATGGAGAATATTGATTCTGGCTGCGGAAAATATCCAGACCAGGAGGTAAACTGGTCCTCCCGCGCGAGGGCTTTTTATTGAGTGACAATCCGTAGGTCGCAAGTTCGGCCGTTTGTTCGCGGAGCCCATCCGATGCATAGTGGGCTGGGTCTGTGGAGCACGACAAATGGTCAGTAAATCGCTCTACCGAGTACAGAGTACTAATTGCTGAGTGTAATTTTTTTGCTTTTTCCCCCCGTCATGCACGAGGCGTTTTAGCTTTGCAGCTAACGTCAAAGGCACCTACCAGTTGGTGTATTGAAAGAACGGTGGAAAAAGGACCGACTGGGGGTCCTCAAACTGGAGCCAGTATAGCTCGAGGCCTCCATGCCGGCTCCCGGCGAGGTGCCCAGGTTGGCATTGGCGTGTTCCACCAGCGACTCCGGCGCAACAGCAACATCGAGATCACGGTCGAACCCCCAATTACGACGGGACAGTACCGAGGCACGCGAGTCGCGACGACCTCGAGGCTGTAGTACGCCCATCAGCGGTTGAGTTTGGGTGTTGGTCGCGCAAAGGGCTAAAATTGGACGAGTCGCAAGAAATTCGGAATATTCGTGACCCACTAGCGCATGCAGCGGCGTTGGGGGAAACGGCGGATGACGCAACGAGGCGAATAAGGCATGGAGAGAAAAAAGGGAGAAAGTGAGAGAGAGAGAGAGAGAGAGGCGAAAGAGAGGGGAGAGTCAGGGGAGATGTCACGAGAATCTTAGCCGATTGTACGAGACGACGATATCAAGCAAGAGAAAGTCTGATGTCGTGAGTTTGGCATCCAGTTGGTCCATGGTTCCGTCGGTCCAGTCGGTCCAGGCTTATCTTGGGAATTATTAGCAACCGGAATTGTGAAATCCATCGGGCCGGCCGCTTTGGATTCTGGTTGACTAACTTGAACCCACTTTTTTTGGGTTCTCTTATCTTTCCATTTATCAGTGTTGATGGTCAACTTACAACAGTAATAACTCGTTAGTTACTGCTGTGGTAAACTCAGTGATCAACAAGTTGTGCATTGACTAGTGAGAAGCGTAGCTCGTCGACCAGGTTCCAGGTTGTGCGTCTCATCGTTCGAGTGAGTACCTTCGGCAAACGTGCCTGTCAAAGTACAACTAGCACGCCATGCAACACGATAAATGGATGATCTATGCTAATCATGGCTGCTCCGACTGGCTCCCCCCTACACTTTTACCCGAGCAGAATGCGTAGTGCATCGCCGCCACAAAAATCTAACCTCGACACTCTTCTCAGAAGTACCGCGATATGGTACCTATGAGCTCCGACCACGGACGCACGATCGACGCTAGCTGCAAGCCAAATTCCTGTACGGAGTACAGACGTTTGGCCCCCATGCACGCCTTCTCCACTCCAGTGGTCCAATGCTTTCCCCGGCTGTTATGAGGTGCTTTAGCGGCCTCAAACCCAATTCTTACACAACTGCTTTACCAAATAGCGACATGGGTATTGATCACTGCCGTGTGTTATAGGACATAGATTAAAACTTGGGTCTAGGTCGTGGACTAGCCTTAGTCTGCATACTCGACTCGAAGCGAGGTCTACCTTGCAGACGGTGGATAGATGTATGCATCGTTAAGTACTGACAGTATGATCGCTCGAGGAGTAGTCGTAGTCGCTGCAATGAGTACCGTGTATCTCATCTGACTCAATCTTCGCAGCTATCGAGGCAAGTAGGGTCTGAGACTCCAGTGGGCTCAGGAAGAACAATACTTTGCGTTGTTCGTATATGCTCCGTAGTTCATAAGCTTGTTCAACTCCTTCGAGATTGACATAATAAATGGTGCAATCTTCACATGAGCCATCTCATCCATGGCGGGGTATCAAAACCGAATGCAAAACTCCTCACAATGTCGCACGAGCTAGCGCCGGATCCCAGTACCAGCCCATCGCCACGCGCCCTCAGCTCAATCGTTCCAGGAAGCCCTGCGCAATGAGTCGTTCAACATCTCCTTGTCGGACATAAAGCTGGCTGTTCTTCGTCAAATTGATCACACTACCCATGAACCGAAAAAGTTAGCTTGCTTGCGCGTTCTTCCTAGCAATCAAAAGCACACAAGGCCACGGACAAGCCCCAACTCACCCGTACTCCGTTTGTATCTCCCCCGCATCCTTCAAGACCCTCACGTCAATAAATAAATCTTTCGGCGGCTCCAACGTCCCCGTCAAATCAATATCCGTCCATTGTCCCTTGTAAGCCGCCAACATATCCCCATACTGTCGAAAATACTCTTCCTCCTCGGGGCTCAACGAGCTGTGCCCGCCACTCCCCGCCTGCGCAACGGCCCGATCCTCGCCCACCTCGCTGGGCTGCTGTTGCTCCAGCACATCCACACCCGTCCAGCAGAGTTCTTCTAGCTTCTCGGTCCGCACGCGGTGGTACGCCATGAGGCAGCGCTTGTTGCGGCGCATGCAGAGGTGGTCGACCAGCAGGGCGCAGGCGGTGGCTGGATCGGCGGAGGGATTGAATGAGCCTTCAAAGGGCTCTAGAAGGCGGGTCACATCGCGGTCGAGATCGCGGACTTCGCGGGTGACGGCACGAACGATCTCGGTTTGGTAGGGTGGGAGATGCGCGAGGGCTTGGGTGCGCTTCGCATGTTGAACCTGGCGCGGTTTGGAATGTTAGTTGGTGTAGATGAGTAGAGGGGTTGACACAGGAGTGTGTCGCGAAGGCATGAAGATGTGGCGAGAGCTCGCTACTGACCAGTTTATTGCCGAGTTCGCCGTACATGGTGGCCACGCGGTCGGGATCGATGTGCGATGGAGGGACGCGACTCGGCGGGTTCTCCATAGCGCGCCAAGAACCGGTCTTAGTCAGGCGGAGTGGGGATCGACGAATTATGGAAGTATGAGATTCCAATATTGAGCCGTGGCGATGGTCAAAGGAGACCAAAGATGGTTATTGAGATGACGAATGCTTTAGACTTAGAAGCCCAAAAAGAAGAGTAGAGCGTGAGGTATTTTGACTGCTTGATACCGAAATCACACGATTTTTGGGAAACTAAGCCTCAGCCAATTTCCCATAGATACGATCGAGATCGAGATAAGCCCATGGAGTATGTCCTACATCTTCTGACAATTTCCCTTTCAGTTCACAGACCCGAGACAAAAAACCTTTCAATACTGCATAGAGGCCCGCATCTGATTGTACTCTGCTTGTGTAATCGGCTCATACTTGGCCGGCTCTTCAGAGTTTGTACAAGCCGGGATACATTCAATCACCGCGTCGGGATCAGGAGCCATAAAGTACGGAATAGAAAACCGCCTACGCGTGATGCGATCTTGGCCTTCGATACGATCAGCCAGAGGAGGGAGCGTGACCCGATGGCTCGTTGATATCAATTGGTCTACGCTCATTGATTAGTAGAGCAATGCAAGAACAAACTGCATCGGACTTACCGTTACTCCATCTCTGAAGGAGATCACCCACGTTCATAACAATGGCATTCTTGATAGGAGCCGCCGGGATAAACTGGCCAGGATTTTTAACGTCCTCTACCTCCAGTCCCCCGCAATCATCCTGCAGGAGCAAGGTGATTGAGCTCCAGTCTGTATGTGCGGGACAACGAGTTGCCCGATGCTGTTCCAACGCATCGGCCGGCACGGGTGGATAATGGAGAAGTCGAAGCTGGTTATTATGTCCCGAGTGCTTTTGCAGGAGATAATTCTCATCGTCGAGATCGAGGCCGACCGCGAGAGCCCGCAATATTTCGCTTCCCGCACGGAAGCCCTCCCAGTAAAACCGATTCATGAAAGCACGGAACCCGGGCAGAGTATGTTCGGGTATCCATTGATTTGGTTGTGCTAGATTCTCTTCGCTGCCAATGTCGTAGCTTTCCTATTGAACTTTAGGAAACGTACCTACCGAGCCTTGGGGCGCCAGAGAAAGAAAAGACGATGCCAGGGACAGGAACCGTAGCGGGACTTGCCTTGATATCAGGAATCTCTCTCAACTCTGCAGTCCGCTCCTCGTCGTTATCTGCGCTCACGGCCTGCGAGACCTTCTCCAGCCCGGGCCACGAATATCCTCGGTGAACAGCCCAGCCATCAGGATGCGGGGCTCGTAACTTTTCTGCCGCAGGCAATTCAAAGAATAGCCGAGACCAGTGGAATGCCTCGTCAAGGAGGGTATCTGGGACGGAGTGGTTGATGATATACGCAAACCCCACTTTCTTGCAAGCAGCGACCATCTCGTGTGCCACACGCCGGCGACTAGAACCACCAGAAGCCCATCCCGCAAAGTCCACAACGGGAATCTGGGTTTGCGAAATACGGGGTTCCATAATGTCGGGAGTGGACTTGGATGTTTTGATCTGCTCCGGGTGTATCCCGCTTGATGTCTTTGCTGTTCAGGGCTGAATGTGATTTCGTGTTGAGGAAATCGCAAAGCTGGGCGTCTGTCGATCAATTTAATCTGCAGCTGCAACCCTGGTATGGACCTGGGCCAGATCAACCTTGGGCCCGCTTGACATCTCCACACAGGGAACCCGAACGCAACGGTTGCTCTGCATGATCTCGATTTCTGAGTCGGTTGTTTCTCGAGAATGCTCTGCAGGAATCAGAACCCCAGGGGTACTTCAGGTGACTCCTACATGCGCCGAGGAGAAAAGCTTCACTGCATGTCGCATGGTGTCAACTTTAGAGAATACACCCGAATTCCTATCTGATCATCCTATACGCAAAAGCGAAAGCTCCGGGTAGGGGAATGATTGCTCTCTCATTCGCTTTCACGCCGGATAACACCAGGCCCTCATTTCAGCCTTGATTGAATATTACCATCCCTAGAACTGCCCTCGACGTTAAGGATTTAGAACGCACTCAGACAATAAAGACACCTGGGCAAATGCCACCAAAGGAGAATGGTCCTCCACTTAAAGTCTGTACCTCGGCTTCTTGACAAATGGAATTCATTTGAGATGGCTCGCGGGAAGCAAACACTTATATGTAATTCATTAGAGTTGACTGTGTTGATATTCAGATCTGTGTCAGCGTGCTCGGGGTATAATAGCCAAAACGGCGAGCCCTCATCTTCTGCAACTGCGGTTGCTCCTGTGAACCAAAGGGGCAGTGGAAGCGACACGCGACTACGTCGGCGTCGTGTTTCTTCGGCTTGCAGTATACTTTCTTGCATGGCCTAACGAGCAAATATTGGCCTTGTGCTGTGCTCGGATGCCCATGCTCCAGTGCAGCACCGTTCAAAGTATCCCAGCATCAAGACCGGGAAAGGCCCAACCTCAGATCGGAATATGAAAGTCTCTTTGCAGATTTATTCACGAGTCTCATTCGAGATCTCCTTGCCAATGTCTCTATTACGATCTCTGTAGACATATCCGTAGCTGATTCATCGTGATCAGCTTTACGGGAAAACTATATCTCCGTTAAAGCCTCAGCGATAAAGCCTTGTATTTCGGCACTGAATATAGAGACACAATGCCTTGAGGCTGAATGAGGAGACGACCTTCGCTTTGCATCCAGCGGCCTCCATGCATGCCGGATGGCCATGACGCTTGAGGTGGAGGCTGCCAAGATGGCGGTGGGAGCGGGAGGTTGGGCATCGTGCAACTGGTTGCTGTGGCAGGGAGTCCCGGCGGAGATGCGTGGAAGGTGGGCCGGGCCAGACGGGAGTTTCGACTCTCGTTCAACTAAACTACATCATCCCCAGCACTCCCAGAACTCCCAGAACTCTGATCGCTTCTGCCCAATTCTGGAAGACACTGAAATCTTACTTGCTGGGTATATCTTCGCGTATATTCTCTCTCGGTCGCAGAGCTCGCCCATCGTCTCGGTTTCCCCATACGACACAACTCGGCGGACGCTAATCTTACTGCTTTGAGTAGTGTGTTGACATCCGCTGCTGCCCTCGATACGCACCCTCGAGACACCCAACGATGAGAGGTTGAATTCAATTGATACCCTTGAAAGCCAATCTGTACAGACTACTAGAGAGAAATCACTCGGTCGCATCCAATAATACTTCGCTGCGCGACCACAAGAATGCGGGCTTCATGGTGGATCGGAGTCTGGGCCTCATTCCTGCCATCGGTACTCTCGATCGAGGCAGTACCCTTTTCAGCACCACAGACTATTGAGTCCAATAAACGAGCCTTCGAGGTCCTCCAGATTCTCCGGCGAGCCGACAACAATTGCCCGACCGGGTACAACCCGTGCACCAGCCTAGGAAATTCGAACGCCTGTTGCATAGTCGGCACAAATTGTTCGCGCGATGCCGCCAACAACATCGCTTGCTGTCCGACCGGTGCCAGCTGTACGGGCAGTCTGACCGGAGCATCGACAGCGACAAACACAGGGACTAGCTTCATATTCCCCCAGGGTGCGACTGCGACGACAACGACAACGACTGCCGCCTCGGGCGCTGCTTCAATCACCGGCTCCACGATCTCGGGGGCGTACCCATTTGTTTACGTCCCAACAACCTTTGCTAATGCCGCCACCTGCTCGTCATACTACTCGCTCTGTCAATCTGAATACTCTCAATGCACCGCACAGCTCATGGGACGCTACGGAGTGACGGTCGGAGGAGCGGGCGGGGCAGGCGTGACGGTAGAAGCGGTGACTGCAATCGCGCAGGCCACTTCTATCTGCTCTAGTCTGAGCCAGCAGGCTTGCCACGGACTTCAATTGAACTATTGTGCAACTGCGGCGACGGGCTCGGCAAATGCTGCTAGTGGGAATGGGGCGCCGCCGGTGCGGACGACGAGTCTCCACGACTTGATCCTAGGCCTGATGGTGGGCATTGCGGGCATGTTTATTTGATGTGATATGAAATGATGTTTCGGATAAGGACTTTCTTCGCGGGTCCTTGCTATGATGCTTGTATATTCTTTTTTATTTCCCGTTGTCTATGTTGTTATCTGATGATGCCCCTCTTGATGGACTTTGGAGTAGCCTTTTACATAGTATGATTGACTCAATTTGGGTACACCGCATTTCTCTCCGCGGCATCCGTTTGTCTTCTTTCCTTGCAGTAGTGTCCTCTTATAATTGACCAATTCCACAATTCCGCATGTTTCCGACCTCCAGAGCTGCGAATTGGGCTCCTGGCTGTTGGGCTGCTGATGGTGGAACCAGCTGTAGAGAGATATTGGGGACGAGATGAGTGGATAGTAACACATCAATTTGATTATGGAACTTCTTCGCATCTACAGGTTCGATCGATGGCTCAAGATGACATGAACAGCAAACTCAATTTTCTCAACTCGATTACAGTGACTGGCTCGGGGATCTGACCGCATGTTGATCGCTGTCCCGAGGGGCGGCGGGGAAGTTGGTTGCTGACATCCCGCCAGGCACATAGTACAGAGTACAGAGCACATATGCACAAGCCGGTGGACCTTTTAGGCACGAAGGAAGAACAGAAATCAAGGTTCAAAATTGAGCTCTTTTAATCTGAAACCCAGCCTTCCCAAAATCTCGACGTGGCCGAGTTGTAAGCGGAGCTGTAGATCATTGGCCAAAGGAAATCGGGTGGTTGGGTAAACAGCTTGAGGAGGCTGGGGATGTACTCAACTTGCCCAGCAACGCTCTTGTGCCCACTTCTCTGTCCTCTCCTTCTCCAGCCCTCTCTCCTCTTCTGTCCCTCGCTACCTCATACATTCCCATCGTCTTTTCTTGAACCTTTTTCCAACATTCTTAGTACTCTTCCATCTCAAACTGGTAATCGGCTACATTGTAGATAGCCGTCAGAGTTCTGTATACTTCCAACCCCACCACAACAAGCCAGCATTGGGAGCATAAGCATTCCCGATAAGCAACTCGCAGTCTCATCTTACGAACGTCACGAACCTTCTTCGAAAGCAGAGCCTTTACTTGACGGCCACAGCGTTGCGACGCTTCAACTGCTGCCATGCGGCCCTTCTCCGGCCCTCCGCTGATGTCGGCCCTGGTGCTCCTCCACCTGATCCCGATCGCAATCGCCTCACCATTCGCCTTTGGCGAAAACCCGCTCGAGAAGCGATGCTCAAATCCTTGCGGTTGGAATGACCAGATATGCTGTAGTGCCAACCAAGCCTGCTCCACCAACGCGGCCAACCAAGCAGTCTGCATCGACGGCTCGAGCGGTACATGGCAATACTACACCACGACTATCATTGTAACTGAGGTGGACAAGTCAACCATTACCTCTGTCTGGAGCAGTTACGTTCAAACGGCGGCGACTACCACGGCCACGGGAACCTGTCGGCTCGATCTGGGCGAGTCAACATGTGGGACTACCTGCTGTGGTGCCGCACAGGAGTGTCAGGATGGCGTCTGTGTTGCTGAGAGTTCCTCTGTCGCAGTTACTGGTGCTGAAGCTACCCCTGGAGTTCGAGGAACAAGCAGCGGCGCCAGCACTGTGACGCAGACCTCTGTCCCGACTACCACCGAAGCCTTCATCGCCCCCGTAGGCACCGACGGGGCAGCGTTGATCGGCGTCAAAGCTTCTGACGGAGGTGGATTGAGTGGCGGTGCAATTGCCGGAATTGTCATCGGGGTAATTGCCGGTGTGATATTACTTCTTCTGCTCTGTGCCTGTCTATGTTTCAAGGGCGCGCTGGACGGCCTTCTTGCGGCTTTGGGCATTCGCAAGCGCCGCAGACACGAAACTACCGTTATCGAGGAACGCTATTCTCACCACTCTCATGGCAGTCGGCCACCGCCTCCTAGACGTACCTGGTTCGGCAGTAAGCCAGCAGGTGCAGGAACGGACAGTGAAGTCAGCGAGAAAAAGTCCAAATTTAGCTGGGCGAAGATCGCGATTATCCTGGGTGCGCTGGCACTGTGTCTGGGGTTGAAGAGACGCAGGGATCAGGAACATGACGATGATAGTAAGACGAGTTATACGTACCCGAGTTCATACTATTACTACTCGGACTACACGCGGAGTAAGTTAAGCTCTTGACACAGGTATCTCCTAAAGATGGCAATACTGACAATTTCAATAGGTAGCGAAAGCTCCGGTGGACGAACGCGAGACACACGACGATCTCGTCGATCTCGCAGAAGCTCACGACGTTGATGAGAGCACAGATGGAGAAAAGACCTCCGAGCTAAAGGCTTAGTTGCGGTCTCCTCTACTTCTCCTCCAATGACTTCCTGAAACTCGAATGATTTATGCATGAAAAAGGCGCTGGCTTGCGACGTGAATATGATTTATGTACCATTACGACCCACCCATTCTTTCTGATCTTGGGGTTGATGATATTTTTTTTGCCTGATTGCTTCCAACGTTGATTTGACGGCTTCCTGTGAATTTGAATGCGGATTTTGGGAAATGTTCACCTGGCACGTCCCTAGGTGCAAAGACATGTAAATAAGAGACATGAGAACTTGAGAATTGGAGAAATAATATCCAGATAAATTGAATGATCAGCCATGAACTACTTCCATTCCTGTCTCTATTTATTCAAGCAAGTCAACCCGCACATCAGACCATTGGTATAGGAGCTGCCACCGCTGCTATTATAGGTGTAATTCATCAAGACAGTTCCTCTCAATGAGCCCGCAAACCCTGATATCAGAAGCTTACATGCTAGCTATTGTTATCGCACTAAGTACCAAAGCGTGATCGAGGCCGGTCCTTCAGTTACATTAGGCTCTGTTCGCAAGGATGTTCCTCCCCCCCCCCCCGGTACTATCTGCATGGGGAATGCAGGGTGGTAATAATTTCAAGCCGGGAAGCTAGCTCAAAGCATTTAGTCGACAAAAAGATAAATAGGTTCAGAATAACACCAACGCAATGGTGTCCCCTTAGTCAGTCGATTAAATCGTGGATGTAGATGTGAAGGACGATGAAGAGTGTTGAGAGTGTGACGAGGGGGGCGGCACGCACACACACAATGGCTTAGTGGGCACCACTGACTGGCCCGGCCATTTCTCCCCGCCTTCCCGACCCGAACTTCTCTTCCTCTCTCTCTCACCCTCTCTTCAGACAACGCTCACTTCTTCCACTCGGGTCTTCAGCGCCAATTCATCAATGACCCTAGCCCTGAGTCGAGTCTGCTGACCTCTTCTCTTTCGGCCTTATTCCTCTCTGGAGATTTCCTCGCATCGTCCCCTTCAACCGTCAACCCTGACCCTTTCGGAGTATTACGAGATCCCCGAACCCGACTCACCATCGCTCGCCATGCTACAAGCGCAGAGCCAGCACGTCTTCTCGCACCAGCATCAGTACCCTCAGGCTGATCCCTCGTGGTTGCAGCATCAGCAGCAGCAACAGCAGCAGCAACAACAGCAACAGCAGCACCACCAGGCTCAGCCGCACCCTCAGCACCAGCAGCAGCATGCCTCCCTAGTCGCCCAGCAGCACGCTCAGGTGCAAGCTGCCGCCGCCGCCGCGCAGCAGCAACACTATGGTCGCCTTGCTATGAACAGCAACGGCGCTGCGAACCCTGCGCAGGGTGCTGGAGGTGTGGGCGGGATGGGTGGAGAGGGCCTCGCGAATACGGTCTCCGTCATGGATGGCGGTATCAGTGAGGAGAATCGCAAGGTGTTTATCTGGGTGGCAGAACTGTTGGATCCGGCTCGCCGAGAGGCAGCGTTGATGGAACTGAGCAAGAAGCGGGAGCAGGTCCCCGAACTGGCTCTCGTCATCTGGCATTCGTTCGGTATGATCCCCGTCGCATCGTGAAGGCGACTCTTGCCCGACCGTGACTAACCCGCCGGCAATGTGCAGGTGTTATGACTGCCCTCCTCCAGGAAATTATCTCCGTCTATCCGCTCTTGAACCCTTCTCAGTTGACTGCCGCGGCATCAAATCGAGTCTGCAATGCGCTGGCGCTCCTGCAGTGCGTCGCATCCCACAATGAGACTCGCACTCTCTTCCTGAACGGTAAGTTGCCAACCACCCACCTAAGCCAAGTACAGGAGAACATCCAGACTAATCTCATCCGCTTGGTCCCTCACAGCTCACATCCCCTTGTTCCTCTATCCCTTTTTGAACACGACCTCGAAATCCCGGCCGTTCGAGTACCTCCGTCTCACATCCCTGGGCGTCATTGGAGCCCTGGTCAAGAATGACTCCTCGGACGTCATCAACTTCCTCCTCACCACCGAGATTATTCCTCTATGTCTTCGCATCATGGAGACGGGGTCAGAACTCAGCAAGACCGTTGCCATTTTCATTGTGCAGAAGATCCTTCTTGATGACATTGGCTTGGCGTACATTTGTGCGACCTACGAGCGGTTCTATGCTGTGGGCACAGTTCTCAGCAACATGGTCACTCAGCTGGTCGAGCAGCAGACAGTCCGACTTCTCAAGCACGTCGTGCGCTGCTTCCTTCGGTATGTCCTTTTCCCCCCTCGTTCCTCCGGTCGACCTCCGACTTGGATTCCCGGATCCCTCCTCTAACGATCAGCTATAGTCTCAGCGATAACAGTCGGGCCCGCGAGGCTCTGCGACAGTGTCTGCCTGAGCCCCTCCGGGACGCGACCTTCTCATCGGTCCTCCGCGACGATGCAGCCACCAAGCGCTGTCTGGCTCAGCTTCTAATCAACCTGTCGGACAATGTTTCTGACGGAGCCTCGGCGGCCATGTAACATACGAAAACGCATTCTCTTTCTTCGCGGGATATCCTTTTTATTTACACCTCACGATATGCATGGGACAGGTTTCTGGCGAGTATCGGTTACAAAGGCGCAAAAGTTGAGAGCCAGCACCTGACAGAGCCGCCACGATCATTTGTCACCCATACTCATTTGAACGGCATCGGGCTCTATCATCTGCTTTCTCTTCGTTTCTAGTTTCTCTGCACTATTCTTTATGGGACTCTTTCCGGGCTTCGGTGATTTTTTCATGTCGATGGGAGGGGACTCATGTATTCCTATGTCCTTATTGCCTTTTTCTTCCTGCATCTTGCCCTTTCTCTCTCTCCTTTTCCAGACATGTTTTCCACTTTTTGCCTTCATCTTGTCCTCTTTTTTGTGGCGCTTGCAGTCGGGGTGGCGCGGGGTTCCTGGTCGGCGCTGTCGTTTGCATTGTTCTTGTCCTTGACGGTCCCGCTATTGCTCTATGAGATAGACCTTTGAGCCCGAGATACCACGGTCCAGTCGTTGATTTGATGATTTATTATCCTTATGCATTTGGGTTTTATTTTCATGTACATGTGTGCAAAAATGTGCTTTGACTTTTTGACAATATGTGGTTGGTGATGCTCGTGTGTAGGCAAGGAAGGCTTTATCGCGCAATTGAATAGGCATCTACCTGCTCGTTAATACAAGGCTCCAAAATGAACAATATAAGGCAACTCATGATATCCCAGTCACAAAATCATTTCGATCCCTCCGTGCTTCCTTAGCCCATCACGAGTTCCCCCACTCTTCCCTATCTACTTGCCAGTCGCAAACGCGGTTCTCACGTGACGCACCCGTCTCGACGCGCCTCTCAGAGTGCCCATCTCCGTCGCCTCTCGACACGAAGAAAAAAGACCAACCATTTCCCTCTTCTTCTTCGGACTCCATATCCTTCTTGACACTGTTTCTCACAGACTCACGAAGTGTGCTTGTGATTTTTTTTGGTGCATTGCCCACCCTCTTCCTACTGAGCAACACCTCCTGCCAACACTCGGCCTTCACGGCCTCGTCCCGCCGCCGCGATGGGACCGCGAAAGCGCAACCACTCCGAGGCGATCGATACCCCCGAGGCTCAGACCGCCGAAGAACCTGGATTGCTCCAGCGTCTTCGGAACACTTGGGAATTTGCGAACATCATGCAGTACATTCACATCTTTGGAAAGATTATGAAGATCGACGAGGATTTTGGAATCGAGGTATGTTGAACAGTCGTTCTCTCACTACAGTAGTATGCAGGACGTTCTGGATGTCGCGCATCCCATTCTGCCGATGCAGCGATGAAGTCGATGGAAGCTCGTTTACTACTACCAGACTCGTTCATTCTCATGCTGACCTTGATTCATCTTACCCAGGACCTGGAAGACGAATGCCTCAAGCCCGAACCCTCATACAAATTGCTCGAGATTGGACTATGTCTGCTGAAGTGGATCTCTTCGCATCGTGGATTGACGTACGTTGGGTGATCTGTTTCCCTTGTCAGCGCAGGGGCGATTGAGCTGACGGCGCATTATAGGTTCGAGAACTTTGACGAGTACACCCGACGCCAGTACAATGCGAAAGCACCTCACATCACCAACCCGTTCGGCTACGAGGACACTCCACTCCGCTTTCTCGATTTTGATGTCTTCACGAAACTCACCGTCCTGCATCAGCTTTCTGTGTGGACCTTCTGGAACCCGGATCGTATCCGCGAGAAGATGCCTGAGAAGAAGG
Source organism: Penicillium sp. F50 (assembly GCA_037356195.1). Taxonomy (NCBI): domain Eukaryota; kingdom Fungi; phylum Ascomycota; class Eurotiomycetes; order Eurotiales; family Aspergillaceae; genus Penicillium; species Penicillium sp. F50. Next base: position 1,442,292 of record JAYXSA010000054.1, on the reverse strand, counting down.
ACTCGGAGCAGCTGGAGTGGGCAAGTCACACTTTCACCTTGCATCGTCTAAACATGACTGTGTATTCTAACTTGAACAGCGTATCGAAGAGTTCGGATACGACCACGATGGTCGATCTTATTACGTCCTTGACGACAACCGTCTCTACCGCCGTACTGACCCTCCCATCCCTGCACCTGCACGACCCAAGAAGAAAGTGAAGAGCAGGACCTCTCGAGGATCCCGAGCGTCGAGACGAACCTCCGCCATTGTCGCAGAAGAAGTGTCCGATGAAGAGACCAAGGCCGAGGACGGGACCAATGTCTTCCCCAACTTCAAGTGGGAGTGTGTTGCGGTCACCCTGCAAGAGTACAATGCTTTCCTGGACACCATTAAGACTAAGGATGCGGACGATAAATATTTACGCAGCCAGATTGAACAACATATCCTACCTCTTCTAGAGAAGGCCGAAGAAGCGCAGCAGCGCAAGCGGATCAAGCGCGAGAAGGAGCTTGTCCAGATGCAGATGCTGGCTGGCGCTAAGCGATCGAGTCGACTGGCTGCCAAGGAAGAAAAGGAACGGGCCGATCGCGAGGCCGCCGAGGCCGCTCGCAAACGGGAGGCCGATCTGGCTGAAGCTCGCAAGGAGCAGGCCCGCCAGAAGCAGATGGAGAATGAGCGAATCTCCCGCATGATGACCCGCGAGCAGCGCATCAAGGATCGCGAGCACAAGCGCATCCTGCACGAAGCCGAGGTCGAGCGCCTTGCGGCTGAGCAGGAGAAGCTGGAACGTGGCAAGGGCCGCGTCTCTGCCCGCCATCTTAAGGCTGAGATGGAGAAATCGCAGAAGAACTTGGCAGAGCTTGCCGAGGAGGACCAATGGGTCTTCGATTGCTCTGGTTGTGGCGTACACGGCGAGAACCTGGTAAGTACTACGTACTACGTCTCTGTGAATATCCGAAGCAGGCCTGGATCTAACAGATTATTAGGATGATGGAAGTCACAGCGTTGCATGTGAGAAGTGCAATGTGTGGCAGCATAGCAGCTGTCTGGGTATCAAGAAGGAAGATGCCGAGAAGGAGGACTTCCACTTCGTTTGCACAGACTGCAAGCGAAAGGAGGAAGAAGCCAATCGTCCTAAGCTCCCGCCGCTGAAGTTCCGAGTCAGCGCGACCCCATCACCCTCTGCGGCTGGAGTCAAGTCCAAGGTTGAGCTTCCACCCTCTCCAGTGAAGCAAACCCATGACGCTCTGTCCAACGTCCAGAATGGGCCTCCCCGACAGCAGGGTTCTCAGCCCACGCTTCCTTCACTTGCTGCCCAGACTCAGCAGTTCGCTCCAGGACAGCATCAGTTTCATGTCCCTCTTTCGCCTCAGCGTCTTCCCCGCCCGACAGATCCCGGTTCCCTCCCCTCCTCCAGTCCTCCTCGTCCGCCATTCTCGCCTTCAAAGGGTTCAAATGGCCTGTCGCAACCTCTCGCCAATCAAACCCCCCGATTTGGACCTGGGTCTGGCCAGCATATCTTGCCCCCAATGCAGCTGGGATCACACCTCCCTCCTATCGGATCTTTCTCATCCGCACGACCTTCCTCGTCTCATTCTGGGTATGGCCCAACCCAGAATCATCCATCTATGTCACCTACTCAGGGCAACCACGACGTAGGACCTCTGGCAGGCGTTTCCTCGGGTGCTCCAGCAAACGGGTCTGGTGCCTGGTCTTCCTTCGATAGCTACGCCACGCCACGACCCCAATCTGGCCACGGAGGTACTCCTGCTATGTCCGGCACCTATCCTTCCTTTTCTTCTGCTGCGACCCCGAATGGCAACCACTCCTCGCCTCCACACAGCTCGCACGGAATCGGTATGTCGGGGATTAGCCCGACCAAGCAGTCTCCGCGACCCTTCACCGCAGGCGGAATGGCAGGGGCCCCAGTGCTTCCTCCCATCCGTAGACTGGAGCCCAGCCCTAAGCTCATGGGCAGAAGCTCTCCCGACGCACCGATTCCTGCTCCTATGAAGTGCATGACCCCGGAGCAAGAAGAGCGCCGGCAGCGGGAGAATGCGTCTCTGCTACACATGGGCCAGTCCTCCTCAGCCAATGGTCCGGCCCTGATGTCCTCTCCATCGATGACTCGCATTCCCCCTTTAGGCCCAGCCGCTCATTCTCAACATCCTGAGCCGATTCCATCACCTCAGAATGGTAGTCAGTGATTTTTTTTGGGTGTCAATTGAAAACTGCAAGTCTCACAGAATGGTCCAACCCTATCTCAGCGACGTCTCAATTGACGTTGAATTTGGCTTTGGGGCTAGCGGTTGTCAATTTCATGTTGATACGAATTCACGGCTCCCGGAGTCATTATCCCCTAACGGCCTCCGATCACCATCGATCGAGTCCAGATCGGGATCGGAATTGGATCGAGAAGATCTCTGGGTGCGGATCTCGGTCGGGGTGCATCAACAATGCACAGTGACTTTTCTCTTATGCCAAGTCTATCTTTCTGATAGAAATCACTTTCTTTTCATGTTGTGAATGTCGTTGCGTGTTTTACTGGGCCTGCTGATCGGTATCCTTGTACCAACAATTCTTTTCTTCGAATTGTTCGGAGAGTGGAAAACTCCTAAGCCTACAGTGTTTTGATTGGCGTTGTCTTTCTTTCTTGTCTTTTTTTTATTGGAATTGACTGTGTATGAAGATGGTTGGTAACTTAGGCGTTTTCAGATGGCCACGGAGGCGGCGTTTCGTTTTGCCAGGATGGTTGGCTGGAATCATGTACCATATTAGAGCATCTTATTATTCTGATGGTAATGATTCTTCTCCAAAATGCTCTCCTTCAAATATTGGCTATGCCTAAACATGACGCTGGGGTAACAGGGTGGTTGTTGAAGGTTCTCCACGATCGAATATTCGGCATCGGCGATAATCATCCTCCGTGACTACAGCCTTTACTTCCTAACTGCTCGTTTACAATTTTCTAGCACGTAATCAAAGATAAAGCATGCAGTCCACATCTTGACACGTCCTTGCATCGATCTACTCTACGTGTTCCTTTTGTCGAGGCCTACTTCCAGAGCCCTGCATTAGGATACCCCGTTCGCCCGACAAAACTATTGTACGCAGTCCATACTCTAATCGATGGATCACCATGCACATCTAGCCCAATTGACAATGGCACCCGGTACCTCAGTGCCGCTGCAAAGACAAATCTGCGGTGCGATCGCACATTACCCTCTCATTGCAGGATAGCCGGGCTCCGCGCGCGATGCAAAAGTACGGCGCACACAATACTCCAACTAAGACAAGGGGGAAGAGCTAGGAGCCACACACATTAGTATATGCGTCATAATGGACGAATCGAGATTAATGGTAAGACTTGGTGGAGATGGTCAAACCAAATACTGATGAAATGGTAATTTAATTTCGGTTCTTGTCGTCGCTGTGATATTAGTTGATGGAGAGGGGGTCCACTGGGTACTAGGTCCATGAGCTACTGTGAGTGGTAACCGCACTATTCTCGCAGGCCGCAATGTCATCACACGCTAAAAGCTCACTAACGGCGATGGGGAGGTTGTGGCCGCGGCACAACTCATCGTACTAACAGATGCGCACGATCTACTCTACCTCTCGTAGGTCCCACCGGTTTGGCCCTCGCCCCCGACCCCTTTGATGGATTGAACCGTACAGTAGCAACGGACTGACTGTACAGTCTGGACTCTGGACTCTGGACTCCTTCGTGTCCATACAGGTGCTCACCGGAAATCATCTCCCAATCTCCCAATCTTTGTGATCTCCTTGTGTCCGCAACTTTATGTTTGTCCATCCTGAACTGTCTGTCTGGTCACCAAGACTGTTTGTGTCGACCTGTCACTTTCAGACTTTCTTCCTTTTTTTTCCCTCAGGAAAGAGGCATATCCTTTAATCAAACGGATGCGATGGCCATTCAATGACAGTTGATCTATCGCAGAATCAATCCTCTCTCATGGACTTGACTTAAAAGGCCATCAGGAATATAGAATTCCGTGCCGTAAATGATCGCCGTAGATCGTGCACACACAGCAGGACGGGGCTAACCGATTTCCCTGAACCGTAATTATGCAAGAAAGCATAACATGGCTTCTGTCTTGCGGCTTTAAGCCCGGAGACCCAAATCTATAGTCCTCTCAAGTGTTCGCCGTGCGCAAGGTATAGCTTTCATTTTGCGTCGAGCTTAATAGTCTGAAAATGACAGATGAGAAGAATCCAAAGTTGAGTCTCCTGCCACTCACCTTGTTGATCATCTATCATCCAACTTCATTCTGTGTTATAAAAGAACCATCAATCTGTAACATTGGTTGCTACCATAGGACTATAATAATCGTAACATCACCCTTCAAACTACCACGTTCTTCTATCTTCCTTCCCAAATCGGAAGAAGCGAAACTGAGTCGCCTAGTTTCGACTATCGTACTTTGGTCTGTATCCGTGCCCTTCGCTACGCTGCGACCCACCCATTCGCTCCCGCTCATGGGTGCGCCACGTATTCTTTAGAACCACGCATTCTTTAGAGATTTTCGAATACACCATGCGATTACTCGACCATACTAGCTAGATATCATCTAAATCCACTAATAATCATAGAAGAATAGCTCTCCTTTATCCCTTGCATCCTTTTCGTGAGCAATCGCCCTCTGAATACTCTCCTTAGTGCGCTTCGAGGGCTTAAAACCATGCACCATTTCGAACTGCTTATCAAGCTTCTTCTCATGAGCAGCATTCTCCTTCTCCTTCCTCTGCTGAATTGACCGATTTGCATCTCGAGTCCTTAGTATACCATCCTGGCTAAGCGGTTTTACTTGCCGCTTAGTGTATATACGGCGTTGGGGTTCTTGCGCAGCTCTGATTCGCCGAATCGAATCCTGTGTCATCGCAAGCTCCTCAAGCTTCTCCCGCTGATGTTCAAAGAGCTTCGTGAGGTTTCGCTGCATTTTCTCTGAGGATAGAGTGATATCCCTAAGGACCTTAGCTTGATTCCTCTCGAGCGCTTCAATCGTGGTAGGTAGGCTGTTTTCGATACTAGAAGATAGCTAGTCTAGTAATGGAGACGGCGTACGCATAGCTGATCGAAGATCTAGCGTATATAGATCATTAAGATCATCGTATAATTGATTCGTTAAGCGATTGACGATATATGTTCCATTCACTGGCCAAATACCCCTTTCCTTAAATAAATCGCGAATAATTCGTGGATGAAATGTTCGTGCACGAATCGGTTGAATAATTCGTAGAAAATCCGACTTCCCGTACGGTCGGCCACCCTAGAACGATAGCTCATTATTCATAAGCCGGAATTGCTGCTTATAATTTAAAAAGGGCTTTCCATCAAGCGGTTGATATAGGTGGGTTGAATGCGGTAGAAATGCGAATGGAATAATCGAATTATCCTCGCATTTCTATATAAACTCGAGAGTAAGATGCGCACCGTGCCCGTCGAATATAAGATATCGCTTTTCGCCGGATTTGACTCGGTCGGCAGTAGTAGTAATAAAAGCGCCTAACCAGGCAAGGGCTATCTCATCGGAAATCCAGCCATTCGGTGATATTGCAGTAGTAGTGCAAGGTGGAAGATCCTCACTACCATCAAACCAAGCTTCCATGAAGTTATTCCCACTACTTTTGAAGATAAAGAGCGGATCCATTAGCCAGCCATCAGCAGCAATACATTCAATTACAGTAATAGTCTCGCCTCGCTCAGCTTCAGCAAGGTCAGGGCAGGATAATTTAGATCCAATCACAGTTCTTGCTCGCCCTTAACCAGGTTAGAAGCCGCATTCATCGAAGTTGTATACAAGACGCGAGGGTATACTATCGAGTAGTCGACTAAGCTGATCGTACCAATGCTGAAGCATCCCAGCATCTTCAGCCTGAATACGCTTCAATTCCTTAGTCTTTTGCTTCACCGGAGCAAGCTTTAGATAATCTAGAAGACGATCGATAAAGCGATATGCCCACATCTTGCTAACCTGCTTATCCAGCTGGCCCGATCGGGCGAGTATACGATTCGCCTATGCCTGGATAATAGCTAGAGTAGGGGGAAGGTTCCAACTTTGCATTTGAGTGATCCATTTGACTAAGGCCTTCTCCTGATATAGGCGCAGGGTAGATTTCTTCGATTCCCTCTCGATTATAGGCGATTTGGCCTTTTTGACGCGTGCAGCAAGGGTAGAATAGGTCACGTTGAATTCACGCGCAGTCTTCGCGATATTCGGTTTCTTTTGGCTCATGACCGCTGCAAAGGCTTTGGCCATGCGAATCTCATCAAAATCGGAGGATTTAGGCATATTGGGGTGGGTGAATACTCGATGGAATGGTGTATTCGAAAATCTCTAAAGAATGCGTGGTTCTAAAGAATACGTGGCGCACCCATGAGCGGGAGCGAATGGGTGGGTCGCAGCGTAGCGAAGGGCACGGATACTTGCCAAGATACCATCTCGAACGGCAAAAGAACAGCCACTTCTTATCATTCCTTCTCCTGTGCTCGAAAGCACCCGCAGATTCTGCCTTCCCCGAAGCCTCTCGGCCTCGCGGAAGCCTTGACTTAAAGCAGACAAGATAGACTTGCCACAACCATTTGACTCTTTTGGTCTGTGACTGTGAGAGTTTCGGCTAGTCGATTACTTACGTTGTGGCGCGCCATGGATCTCAGCCCGATCCCGCTGGGGGCGTAATGGAGGAGGGGGGAATGGCGGCTGTTAAACCAAATTGCCGAAAAATTGGGGGCTCGCTAGATGGATGTAGGGACTACCGTTATCGATAGTGATGTCAGAGTCTGGGCCATGACCGAACGGGGGCTTCTTGGATGGTTTAGTTGGTGTCGCCTCGACGGGGATGCCCCTCTGGGTATGGTGGGCGGCAGACTAGTCAGTCAGTCAGATTGGGCCGAAATTTGGAAAAGGGAATACATGATGCGTAATGATGGAGGCACAGTTCCTGCGTAGGTCGCGTTCTAATTTATTTTTGTTCCAAGTGGACATACTTGTTATGGGTACTGGTGAGGGAGTGGATGTGGGGTTTTCCTGTCATATCTGTTGCCTTGTCAAGCCTCTCGTCGACCTTAACAGCTTACAGCTAGAATAAGGGGCTCATGAACAGGCTCTTCGACTTCATCCTGACGTCCAGATACTCGAGTCCATCAATCAATTCAGCCGCTTCTCCACAAAACTTACTTCTTTTGCATTCCTACTTGATCCTCTGGTTCATTTCCTGGTTCTTCCCCGGCTGGTGATCCTCTCTCTCTCTCTTTCTTTTACCTCTTTTACTCTACCCAGCACATCCCTATTCAAATCAGTGCAACATAAGGTTTGAAAAACCGTTTCACAGGACGATCCCGATCATAGCTCCTTCCTAGAAATCTCCACCTCGTCCATCGTGGGTGTGCTCCACCCTATGCAACTCATTTCAACTGTCAATTTTCAACTGTCACGAAGAGAAAGACAGTAGAGCGATGGACCCGCTCGGAGCTGACCCCATCCACTGAGGGGATGTTACTGGCCAGGGATCCACGGGAAGACCCTCCCGGTTGACGCTCGAGCGCCGCATTTGCCAGGAATCTCGGTTCGGGACAGTAGCGATGGTGATCATCCATGCAAATCGTCACCTGCTCTCTGCTTCACGTCCCCTGAGGGCTTGTAATGGCTAGAGAGATACATAGCTAGAGAAATACAGGAATATGATACTGCAGCTATTCAAGATGATCTCGTCGTTCGTGGAGAGCAAAACCAGAGTATACACAAACTACATGGAGTCATCAGGTCGGGGAAAGCTCAGAGCCACTTAATTTCGGGATTTACACTATTTGTCATTCCCCGGCGTGCTAGTTAATTAAGTGAGCATTGGCTAGCCGAGCTTAGTTCGTCTTTTTTTTCCTGCCCTTTTCTTTTTTTTCCACTCACGTCGTGATTCGCCCGGTAGTAAGTACTAAGTGGGGGGACAATTGCATTCAGGGCTTGATCGCATTACTCTTCTGGAGGGGTTGCAGATTAGAGTGTTTGCACGACCATAACTACTTCTCTCTTCGTGAAGCGCATCTCGTGTATTCAAATACTGAGATATTGGCATTCTAAGGGCCCTGGGCTATGCACAATTTCCATCAGCTTTTCATACTTCACATGATGATTCTCTCGCGAGAAGACCATCTCGGGATACTTGATCGGAGTAAAGAGCAACTCCAAGTTGTGTGTGACGAGTGTCTAGATCATCTTGCACGAGGTGGCCCCGGTACCGTCGGCGCGTAAAAGTACAAATCTGCCCCTTCCCAAGAGAAATAAGATCGATCCAGCCGCAGATGGCCCATCGCAATCCACTAGCATCTGTTGTGCCGCCCGAGCCCGGACAGCGGGAGAGCGACGCAAGTCACCTAGACCGCGAGGCTGCATAGTAGGAGCTGATGCCTCCGCAGACGGCCCTAGCATTTTCCGCCTGAAATTCGGAAAACGAGATTTTTGGTCCAGAGTTTCCACCTTGACTGCGCTGCTTAGGAAAACAAGTGTCACTCCGAAATAATGGATGGATTGATAGCAGCTCGGTGACTTTTTGGCTCTGAACGACACAAGTTTTGTTGATCGGGGACCCTAGCGAACACATGACTGAACGGGGATGCATCCTGAGATCAATGTCTCCACCCCCCGATGCAATAGGCGGCCGATTGAGAGGGGCTAGATTGACTAAAATGACTAGAGTTACAAGGATTAGGCTCATGGTCTTTTTGGGATCGCGTATCGACCTACAGAGTCAAGGTGAGTCGACTGGTATTCCCCGGGGCAGGGGAAGGGGGGGGGGGGAAGGTATCATGACGAAAGCACCTTCCACTGTCTACCTAGTTCATTTCATCGGGCACTGGAAAGGATGCTTCACGCCTGGCTCAGACTTCAAGACTTTGTGATGATTTTAGTCCAAGAGAGGAAAAAGATGTACGGAGCTCGAGAGGATCTCCCCGGAGAGGCTTCCTCGCCACGAGGATGGCAATCTTCATTAAAACGCTCCGGTGACCTGGCTGGGATCGTCGTGCACTGCCCTTGTCAGTGTAACTCACCGTTGAGTCAAGCTTATATGTATGAGTTCATGAAGTAGGCGCACTTTCTTCTACTACCCAAGCGGGAGACATAGTTTCGCATACAATGATGCCCAAAACAAAGCCAGATTCATCGTGTAGAGACAGCAAGTTCTCCACGTGGAGTGCATGGTACTGGAGTAGATGCATCGGGGATTCGGGGACCTATCCCTGGTCACTAACGTCATGCGGAGCCAAGAAGAGAGAGGAACGAGGACCGAATCACGGCAATGTTGATGCACCCCTGTCTCTCTCCACGAGCAGCAGCGGTCCTATTAGATCATAAATCCATATCGCAGATTCACCATGTAGTGATCGACATGCGGGATAAAAGCTCATTCGCCATTCGGCACTCGGCTGCTGACGGTAGACAAGCTCATTCGCCATCGCGGAGAAAGCCATGACTGTTCGGCGAGGCTGGCCTCGGGGAAGGAGGGGGGAGAACACAGCGGTCGTGAACGGTTGACCAAGCCGCAAGAGGAAAGGTTTAGCTTGGAGGGGCGATGAACCGACCAAAATCGAGGCAATCACGCACGAAGAACGATACGCGCTAACCGCATTGCACTTTGCCTAAGGGCAGAATGGTTCGCTGTGGTTGTAGGGCCAATGACAGGAGCCGTTACTGTTGGTGACAACATCTTAGTTCGTGCATTCGGTGTGGTCTTGGTGAACTATGGATGCAGTTGCTCCTTGACATCTTGACCTTTTGCCCGCGGAACGCTAGACTGTGCTCCGCTCATTGCGAGTCATGTCCTCCATCAACTCCCGGTCTAGTTCGTTGGGTCCCGGCATGGTTCATCCCTCTTTCTGGCCTTTGAACTGAGCATTTAGGGGGGGAAAAAGATATTCAGAGGAGCGGTCAGAAGCATATACGTAGAAGGGGCTTGATCGCGATGGCGTTCATGAATCACATTCATTTCTTATTTCTTTCGGGGAGCTATTCTTCATGATGATGTCTGGAAGGATGCCTTCAAGGGGCCCTTCCAACGGGGCACCCTCCAAAAAGACCTTGTGGGATAAAGAAAATCAGAGACATCTGCTGTGGTATGCATTTTGAAAGAGTTGATCTCGAAACCCGGATGGAAAACCGCCCGCGACACAACACGGTAAACCTCTTTACAGATGTACGGGGGGGGGTCATTGTCTCTACCAGAACTCAAGAAATCTTCTAGACTCTAGCGAGGAGTGGCATCCCTAGGGGAGATGGCTGAGCTACTCAATCTGTAGATCTGCCACAAATTGATCGAGATAGTGGATGCTAATTGTAATTTTTGGCTCCTTCCCCCTCTTTTACTTTCTTTTTTTTCATGCAGTCGGTGATAACAAGTGCCGACAGCCGCTTTGGACCGCCTAACCCCCCAGTGGAGGAACACTTGATCTCTCAGGTGGAATCATAGAGGACTCTGTAAATATCCTCATGGATGAGTAGCCTAATGCGTCTAATGTGCCCCAACTGGACACTTCCCAGATGATCATAGCCTCGGCTGCTTTCACGACTATTGTCGATCTCCCCGAGATCCTTGAGGCGGCGCAGCAGACGAGAATAACAACATCTGAAGCACCTTGAATCCCACTTGAAGGATATGCAATGAAACCAGGGTGGCTAGTTAGAAGGCGTTGCTGAAACGTGTATCTGATAGTACGACCGGGGGGAGAACTGAACAATCACCACAGAGACTTGGTGGCACAGTCACCAGACCACGAGGACAAGCAACGGACAAGGGGGTGGATGATCTCGATGCTTTTCTTTTCACATTCTGTCCTCTTTTATTCGTCCTGATCCTCTTGGCCCCTGGCATGACTCTCTACCAGAGGCCAGGAAGGGACGGTAGAGGTTCTAGCGGAAGATCCCTGCAGATGTGAATCCTAGCTGGTGTATGATTGTCCAAGCCTGGTAAACGGTTTGCAGGGCTTGGCAGGTCCAAAGTATGGGTGAGAAGGTCTAAGCCCCCAGGTTGTCTCCCCGATAACATCTCACTGGCCACGTCAGAATTTGGAAGGGCTGAGAATTCTAGAAGCAGTGGAGCCATGGTGATCATACAGTATCGCGCTTTCAGGAAGAGACGGTGGAGAAGGCGTTGCCATGGTTCCCTGTCGAGGCCAACGCCCAAAGCCTAGGGAATGACCAAAAAGGGTAGAGTACTGACAGGAAAAGTGAACTTGCAGGGCAAAGATAAGCTCGAGCCAGCCATGGACAGGCCTTCTTCTCTAATTTTGACCATCCCACGCGGTTCATGCACGACTCAGCCCTCAACCTTTCCCGTTTTGTGAACCACATGGCAGTTGATCCAGGTCATCAGTCCAATGAATAGGCTGGACGAACGCCCCCGCAAAGACTGCTTGTCCGACGAGCCTATTGGAATTCTGGGAAAAGAGCATCAAAGAAAGACTATTGCGCAAGACGGGACGAGGAACCTAGCACAAAACGTGGCAGAGCGTTCCTGCGTGAGTCGTTGTCGGGGAGCAAGAAGTGAACCATCAGCACGGCCCATAGAATTTTGCAGTAGTTCCCTCATATGGGGTTGGAATACGGTACTTTCTTCGTGAAGACCGACGGATTCCTTCTAGAGTTGATCAAAGGGAGCGATGCGGTCTATTGATAACACTAGAGCAAAGTATACCCAATCCGGATTCGGGGCGAAGAGCAGAGCACAGTCCTGTAGAGTACCGTATGCCTCGTCATGTTGTTTCCCTTTTCTTACCTTCCTAGCCGTTCAGCATCTCAGCGCACAGCCGGTTTACGTTTGATTCTGTCACACGTTTGAATGCTTATCCTGCGTATTCCCTCCTAATGTCAACATAGTCTGGATAAAGTAGACTCTGATGTGGGGTGCTCAAAACACCCGCTCCTGACCTCTATCATTGATTCCTCCACGAAATTGACCGGAGATGTTTTCCCCAGGAAATTAGAGTTGGGATATGATGTGCGGATCGGTGTGTATCGATCACGTGATGTTAAGTGATTAGAGATCATTGGGCCAGAATTCTCTGGAATTTCTTCGGAAAACCTTCGCGACCCCGAAACTCAATGACCATGAAGTCAAGCCTTCAAGGGGGGTTCAGGGAAATTCTCTGCTGTTGGATGAGTGGACATAACGCATACCCCGGATAGGCTTGGGCTCAACCGTCCTAATCCACTTCTGTCATCCTGGCCCCTTTGAACCAATCAGCGCATCAGTGGCGTCAACCTACTGATGGCGGCGGCAGCGAAGAGGAGATGCTCGGACGATCTCTCGAGAACCTGAGCTACCGACTCCACTTGCAGGCCTGTCATTTTTTTGGTCCAACCCGCGTCGATCAGGAGGATCGTACTCCACTCTGTCCTGTGCAGTCAATCTAGGCGGGTCTGACCGCAGGGGGAAGGGGGGGAAGACCCGTCGTAAGTGACCTTCCCCGAAGGCATCCTCGAGCCTTACGGGCCTGGCGTGTACTTCGCTTCTCTAGTCAAGCGAATAGCCAAACGGTCGCGTCGGCTCTTTTCAGAGGATCAGCGAACTAGTTTCGTTTCCGTAATTTCCTACCTCCTTCCACTGAATCGTTCGCCAAGGCCAACCTTGCCGTCCAAACTATGATCGCCCCTTCTGTGATGTGCGAGGCCGTCAGATGCTACCCAGCGACGGACCGAAAGTCTGTATCCTATCGGGAAACCCCTCCTCTGTACTTTTAATGACCTCCTGGCCAAGGCATGAGTGTTGCTTTGAATCGATGGATCCTGAAGAGAGTGGCTTGTCGGTGGTATCGTCGGTCTACGGAGAATGAATATGCTTACCATGAATCAACCTTGACAGAAGAATACCCATAATAATAAGACTAGTCCATCAAGTTGGGATATTTTTTCCCTGGTATCTTACACATTGCATTAGCCTCGCGAACTTGACACCCGTTACAATGTCTTGCAGGCTCAGCCCGGGCGTTTCAAGCGCTAGCTGCTATCTCAAAATCCCTCGAGATTTGGTGTGCCCACCGCCCACCACCCGCGTTCCCTATTCACGCCACATTATGTGGACATGGGCTGGCAAGCATAGAGGAAGAAATGTGGAGTCCAAAAGATGGCAATTCTGCCTGCGTGGGTGTACTCAATCTGGAGACTTGCATTTTTGAACTGCATGAACCTCATCCATGGTTGCTTTTCCGTGCTCAGTCCTATAGTTCGCATTACCGTCTCCGGCGTTTACTAACTCGGTCACAGAAAAATGTCCAGAGATCTGAGAGGCTTGGTCTCTCCCCAGACAATTGGTAGACTTCCATACTCCGGAATTCGTCTCCTGCGATTACCATCAGGGCCAATACATCCCCGGGTGATTTGCAACGGGCATAACACAATTCCCTAGAGGCCTCTGGTCCATAATCTATACTTTCCCTAATAATATCCGGGCAATTGAATGGTCCAGAGCTGGGCTCTCTGGGTACCATATCTGACCCCAAGGGTTTCTAATCCTGGTCGACCAAATTATTCTATTCTATGTTCTGTTTCCCAAAATAACGGATCCTGGTCATTCTCGAAGAATCCTCTCTCATGCCTCTATATTAGGCACAAAGATATAACAGAAAACTGGGGCATACCAGGGAGATTCTGCGACAGTGGTGTCGACTGAGGCGCAAGAGGGATGAAGATGCGATATGGATTCAACATGACCTAAAATAGTCAGCATCAAAGAATGAATAGGAATAAGAGGATAGGCAACCAATGAGAAGCAGAGGAGAATCATTTTAGCAACAAAGACGCCAATCTGACAAGTGTGCCCCGCCGCCAGAGAGGAGGTTAGAAGAGCATCATTGGACAGAAAAGATGCTTCACAATAATAGATAATAAGGGCCGCAAAAGCCTTTTTTAAAAAAAAGGAAAAAAAAAAGAAATTAGTTAAGGTCCTAAAAAGATCATAATTCAATGAATTATAGGGGAGGAAATAATGGCACTAACGGCGACCAGGATTAATAACCCCACGCCATCTGTCCCATCTGTACCGTATCCTCAAAGTAATCCTTCTTCTTGAGTCAGTTTCAGCCTCTGCTTCGAATGGCTCGGTTGGTTCGTGACGGGTATTTGCAACTGGAAAAACGCGATCTCCCGTTTGGGGTCCCCAAAGTCCACTCCCAAAAAATCAACAGCCCAAAATTCCTTTTCTATATTCTTTTTTACCCACTTGGTGCTGTTCACCTTGTCATTCCCCTCTCCACTATTCTCTTCTCGGTAGCCCTCGCGGCAGTCCATATTCTTGATCTAGTTTCTCTATTTATTCAAGTGACCCCGCTGGGTGGGACTTGGGTGGACCATCTTCTATCAAACTCATCGACAACCTCTACATCTTGTCTGCTTATTTGTTTGTCCTTCCCTCCCACTTCTACATACAATCAACTTCCTGTCCACTCCGCTTGACGGGAACAAACCCATCCTTCATCTACCCGGCAATCCAGAATTGGGGTTGTCCGTGCCTGCTTGTCTCGGCTCCCCTTCCATCTGTACGGTGTAGGTGTCTGAGATCAGCTCCTGGCCCAGAAAGCCCTCAAATGAAAGACCGCCTTTTACAGGGTCGGACAACAGCCACGCAGGCTTTTTTTGAGCTTCTCTCCTTCTCCTCTTCTTCTCTTTCTGGAAAGAAAACTTTCTTCTGGAAACTCCCATTGATCGCTGGCCTAGCTTGGCGATTATCCTTCCTAGGGTCTCTTGCGAACCGGCCCGCTCTTCCGGAATACCGGTTATTTTCTCAATCTTGGAGGATTCGTCAATTTCACAGATAACTCTGCTATCACCATCATCGATGACAATGGATTCAACTCCTCCTGTTGGTGGGCTTCCACCGACTCCTCCACAGACTTTGGAGGCGGAGAAGACCCCCGAGCGCCGTATGAAAGCATTCATGGAACCATATCCCCCAGTGCCAATGTATGCTATTGCCAACAACGGCTTGGACCAAGGGGTATTCCACGGCAATGAGATCAGCCCTCATTCTCAGGCGCAAGTTGTAAGTAACTTGGTACCCGTTGGCGTTGATGAAAGGCATCAGTAGACTAATTGATCTCTAGATCTATCCCGTACCCACTTCTTTCTATGCCCCTGATAGCGACTATCAGCCTCCATTTCCGGTAAGTTCTACTATCCTTGAGGAGAGATTGAGCTACGCTAAGAAGATCCTCAATCTGCATAGCTTCCTATCAGTACGCCACCAGCAGAGAGGCTATCTTCAGCCTCTCCATCATGGTCTCCTCCGAGTCGCAGCCAAAATCCAGCTTCTAAATCCAAGGTCACCAAGTCGCGCAGTGGAAGGTCTCGTGGCAAGAGAGATGGCACAGCTGCCAGCTGTAATCTGAATCTTTCCCAGCCATTGAGTGTAATCTCCAAGGATGTGGTTGATCCCCCAGTGCGAGACATGGAGGCTTGGGTCAATCGCTCACTTGGAGAGCGCCAGAGCGAGGTGAAGGCCAAGAAGGGTGAAATACCTCGTCCCATGAACTCCTTTATGCTCTACCGATCCGCCTACATTGCTCTCATCAAGAGTATGCTAGGCAAGAATTGCAATCAAAATGTCTCTCGGATTGCCGGTATCAGCTGGAGAGCAGAAACCCAGGAGATCCGTGAGAAGTTTGAGAACTTGGCTATCCTGGAGCGCCAGAACCACGCAGATGCACACCCGGGATACAAGTTCAAGCCACATAAGGGGCCTGCTACGACCACTCGGAGAAATGATGAATACACTCCTCCGCGGTCGACTGCTACTCCCGGAGCCTCAATCCGTGGCAGCTCGGTTGATTGGGAAGACAGGTACATGCGAGAGGGGACCCCCAGCATGATACACCACCGCGGAGACAGCTTCGATATTAATTATATCCCCAGCAGTCGAGGTTCGACTCCCTTCGGTACTCCTGACTCGACCCTGGGAAGCCATGGTGGCTATATGACCCCCATGTGGAGCAACACCAGCTACCCCAGCAGTGGCTTGCAACCCATAGGACAGCACTTTGAGGATCTGCAGCTCTCTCGAGCCAGCCTCATGCCACACGAGTTTCCATACTGCTCTTCAACAAATGGTCTGACTGGCATTCCCGGTGCCTCGCACGAGCTCCTCCAGCCTCAACCCACCCACCCAATGCCTAGCCACATTGTTGGCGGCCACTTGGATCCTCAGCTGCTCAGCTACACGAGCGAGACTAACGGTCTTCCCATCGTCTCTTGTCCTCCCACTCCCCCGACCAACCCTTACCCTTGCTGGGCCGGGGAAGAGTGTTATCTCCCAGCAGCACACTCTGCAGTGCCTAGTCCGGTCCCATTCCCCGTTTCTACTTCCTACTCCGTCGCTATGCAGCGTGAGCCTTCCTGGGATGCCAAGTATCATGACCCTACCAACTTTTTGGGTGACTCTTCCTGTCAAGAAATTGACTCTTGGATGGTGCCATCAAACTCGAGCTACTAGAGTGGTGACGCTAGGGAGAAATCATTGCTACCTACGACTGCGCATGAGGCCTGAAGAATGGGAAGGAAAAAAAAAGCAATGCCTCCGAAATGAATATCTCATCTGATCATTTTGGAGACTGGCTGGTCTATGCTTCTATTCCGTGTGTATCCGGTTGAGCTTCGGAGAACGAGTTGGACCATGCCGATGGAGACGCAAATTGGAATGAATTTAGATAAGCGAGGTGTTTACAGGCGCTGTGGGGGTTGGACTGGTATTGGAGTCATGGTTACGTCTCTCTCATTTTGTCTCCTCTTTTGACCTTTTGACCCTGGGCTTTTCTGTTTTGTTTTCTTTCTTTTCTTGTTGGCTGGTTGTTTGGTCTGCGGACTGGATGATACCTGTTGTTTCTTCCTTCGGTCTTGGGTTTCCCTTTATTCGTTTATGATAGATGCCTCGTAAATTAGAAAATGGTGGGTGGTTATCTGTTTGAATATGTATTTAAATTTTGTCAAACTTCTCAATCACCTCTCATTTGTACTTGACACCAGTTAATAGTGTCTGTGCATCAATGAATATAGCTTCCATGGCCGGCAGCTCTGAAATACTCTAATAATGCTCGTTTTAAAGGCGTCTTGGTCAGCTGACTTGACTTTCATGTTCGCAGCGTTGTAGTAGGCCCGGTTTTCTCATGAGGAATTCTCGCTATCATATTTGTCAGATTTTCCATCCCTATGTTGGTCCCCGATAGGTTCAATTCCAGTGCAAGATTCGCAGGATAACTGCGGCTCATTGAAACAGGGTGGTTTGGTCCATCAGACCTAGCTGATTGATGAGCTCAACCGGGAATGTAGTCTCTCCAATTGGGTGTCCAGAGTCCAGAATGGCCATTCAGATCTTGTGGGTATAAAATTGAGCCATGAGTTCTGGTCAAATAATGGCGCCTCTATAGTTGGGTCTCGGTCGTGAAAGAGAATGAGTGTGGACCTGCATGATTTCTCGCTTTCTGTTATAGGACATCTTTGTTCAAACATTGAAGAGTGGGATTTTTCGTTGTGACCTCTTTATTGGTCTTACGAAATATTGAGGTAATTTAGAGGTAAAGCGGGTGGGGTCCTTGTCATTTCCATCCCATCTATCCAAATAGCGGTCACCATGAACCCTTTAGGCCATGAAGCCTAGAAAGCGAGTTCAATTGCCTACCTTCATCCCGTCAATAGACACTGTACTGGGTAACACATCGCGAATTACTCAGCTCTAGTAGGAGAGAAAAGGGGTACCTTATATCCACAATGAAAAGACACGTGCATCAAATGCCCCTGTGTCTTATATGTGGTTTTGATCCTTGTTTGCAAACTACTACGGACTGGCAAAGATGCCGGCGGTAGCAAAGTACTGTAGTTCCCGGCTACTTTCCATTTGCTTGGCTTATTGATGTCATCGTCATGGATTTGGTGGTTTATTGCTTATCTGGACAAAGGCCGCAGACGAAATTAAAAAAGGTATTCACGCAAGTGAGGTCTCTGAGGTTGTATGCTTTACATTGCTCCTATTGGTCGAGAAGTTTCTGCCATTGAGAGAGGCCCCCACCGGCCTCCCGCGGTACCGCGGCACGACCAGGAAAAAAAGAATCCTTCAGATACGGAGCCCTTATTTCCATAGATCCACACATCCCCTGTTGGATTGGAAAGGGACAAAAAGACATGGACTCGCGGGGAATCGAACCCCGGACCACTCCCATGCTAAGGGAGTATTATACCACTAAACCACAAGCCCAGTTGTATATACGATGCCGAAGAAAAATGTTACTTGAACCTGCATTACAATCGCACCAGCTATTCACAGTAGTTCCCAACCATGACCCAGCTTTCTTGTCCAAGACTATTATGAACCCGGTCTATAAAGCCAGTTCAAATGTTGAATAGTCACAATCAAAATGGAAGATGTGATCGTGCCATTGAATATCTATTGAGCGTATATCCCCCAGCTTATTCATGCTCGCTGGCCGTCTGTCATGTATAGATATATATTTATAAACTGACAAACGAAGCCGAGTATCTCGGTTGGAAACATCACAGCAATCATTCCAAGGCCGATTGAAAGGTAAAGCAGACCGAAATCCACAAAAGCGCATCACGTGCAGACTATCACCCATCGACCATAGATAACTCCCCCCGTGCATCTTCAATCCAATCCCAATTAGTGTAAACGGGTTGAGGCAATTTTGATACGCGATCCCGGGCCACATATCCCAACATCACGAGATCAAAATCGCTAAGACTATAAGTTGTATATCTTCAAAACCTGGTATTTTCCAAATTGCGCAGTCTTTGTTATTCTCTACCTGCCAGCTTCAGAAAAGGACTTGATATGAAGACCAAACCCTCCTCAAATGTGGTGCTCTGGACCGAAGCTCCTTCGGCAAATCACCAAACTAGCAATATAGATATTCATCATGATAGACTTTCATACTCCGTGGAGAGAATTCGACACGTCAAGTGAGATTATTGAATAAATTATTTCCACCCATCAACTGATCTGTCCAGAGCACCACAGAAGCCTCAAGTTGATGTAAGAATGTTTCTATAACAATAGACGGCCTCACCGCCTTCAGGTCAATCCCCCACCGCCCGCGTACGGAGCAGCTTCACGACAGCTCGTGAGACACTTTTAAAAGCTACTCCCAGACTATTAGTCGCTCCGAGCGCAGATCACCTCTGTCCTGTCACTTCCAAAGATCTCGTTGCTAGCCGAATCAGCCATTGACTGACTATCCCGTTGCCAACCCGTTGCCAACCCGAAAGCTACCCACCCCCTCCTTCGACAGCCAAAGTTTAGCAGACAAACCCCACATTCCCCAAAATGTCCATCCCCAACGAGGCCCTGCAGAAGGTGGGAAGATTCCATCCGATGCAATTACACCGTGCTTAGGAACATACCTGCCCCGAACCAGAGATGCTAACCAGAGACTACACCAGGTCTTGCAAGAGATCGAGACCCGCGCTATTGCCTCGCAACAGCAGATTGGCGTGACCAAGGCCCAAATCACCACCAAGCAGCGCGACATTCGTATGTTGCAGTTGACATCAAAGGAGCTGGCTGAGCTACCCTCGGAGACACCGGTGTACGAGGGTGTGGGAAAGATGTGAGTTCCGCCATCCCCTCCCTGGTCCTCGCATAGATACCTCAGATGTATCTTTTAGCCACCGTGGAATCAATACTGGTCGCTGTTCACTGTAAATGGAGCTAATCAGTGGGAGACAGGTTCGTCAATGTCCCCATTGATACCGTCAACAAGCGTCTCGCTCGCGAGAGTGCGGAGGCCTCTTCCGATATCGCGAACCTCGAGAAGAAGCTGCACTATCACGAAACCACGTTCAAGAACAGCCGAGAGAACTTGGAGCAGATCTTGAGCTCTGGAGGACGCGCATGAGGAAGGTGTGACGGAGAGATATGGAAGTAATCATGGCATCAAGAGGTGATGGCTACGGAGAAGATATACGCCCTGTCGATACCCATCGTCGGCTATCGTCCGGGCCGGGGGAACCTTTCCGAACGAAAGGCTCAGGCACATGGCCTTGGCTCTCGTTATTGGCGCTACCCGGGCCGTACAGGAACCGTGCGAAGCCTCCTTAGTGTGGACCAAGGAAACGGCCCAAGTGAAGGGGGGGTGGAAATTCGACGACTTTGTTTAGGGATAAAAGAGATATCGCCCAGGGCTGCCGAGCCCCGGGCCTGTCCCTTGGCTTTGATTTTGCCGAGGGACTGTATTGTTTAACGGCGATTTGGATACCCAGGAGTTCTATGCGAAGAGTGGCTTTGCAAACAATGGGCAGAACCCAATACTAGACAAAATCAAGGCCATTCTGGTGTTTCAAACCCGAAGACTCCCTACAGAGATCAAGTCGATACTGGCCAAAATAGGATCTCAAGCTTAGAAATTTGTATGGTAATGTAGTCACTGATGCTGCTTAATCTTACCCTTCAGCTTGGGATCGCATGGTCTGATATAAGCTTATCGGCAACATCGATTGATTCCTGAACAGGCTAGACATCCCCCGGTGATCTTCTGGGAAGATCAAGTAGTACAACAATTCGTAGTATTACTCATGTAACAGCCGCACTGGCTATCTCTTAGTACTGAAAAACAACAAATACATTTGCTCAGGCATGAATCAGGCCGCACAGCCCAATGCTCCGCCAGAACAAGATGGCACCGCCACACTATCGATGAGAGAGACCACCTTTCCTTCGAACCATATGCGACGCCCAACCAAATCGACTGTGGCACAGCAATAAAATACAGCACTACTCTGTACAGCAGTGTGTCCCCAACTGCAACAATAGTAAACTTCGCCGCCGCCATCATCGTCATCCCGTCCTCTCTGCGCCTGATGAAGAAGGGGCGCCCAGTCCCGGTCGGGGTTTAAATTAAAAATGACGTGCTAGCAGAGCCCGCTAATAAATGATTGAGGATCGCCCGGGTCAATCCCTGCCCTGCAGAGCCAATCGGTTGCGATATAATTGAAGGCCGAGAGTAGAGCGTCTTTGTATCTGGACATTCTCGAGAACCAAAAAGAGTCTGGCTACTGGAGGGATTGGAGAGACCAGCCAGTGATCGCGGATAGTCGGGCATTGGTAGTTGAAGATTCAACCGGATCTACTGGGTTGATATGAAAGTGATAAAAATACCTCTGGTGATCTGGGTGTATCTACAGCTCAATCTTGCTTGAGTTGTGTCTGAAGTTGCTCTCCCGACCGAAACATCAAACCAGTGATACGGTCAGGCTTAGGAGCAACAAAGACATTTTTCAGCAAGCGTATATGTATATCTTCCGGTTTGGGCCCATCGGCAATGGCATCGGACTCGATAGGCCATTCAACTTCAGAGGTTGTCTCCGTTCCACGACGAAATTCACAGCCTGCAGCTTGACACAGCCCAGCTCAAGTATACTGCCCCTTAGTCGGAGATGTGACCACGGCTTATCCGAGGCCTTTTTTCATTTTCAGCTAGCCCATGAATTCCAGAGGAACGATGAAATGAAAGGCAGGTGAGTCGGGGAGATGGGAAGGTGAGGTTCCAGTCACGCGTTGGTCCCTTGGGTCACCTGCGGGAACACCCGACCGCGTCCCTTGGGTGACGACCTTTTGGTATTTTGATTTACCTGTAGAGATATTGGGAATAGTCCGATGACTCCCCCGAGCGAGTCTCCTTCTCGTGCCCCGGCCTCATGTTTCTTGAGGATAATGGGGCGGCTGCCCGATCATTTTGACTGTTGCTCTGTGGAGATCACGCAGGTCACCCAAGTCCCGTCCAGTCAGTACCCAAAGTTCGCCGCATGCCATCCAGGTACCCAAACACGTTCCAGCGCCCGGCCTGTCGGTGGCGGCTTGGGAAAAGAGGAAAGAGCAAGGGGAATTCTGAGAAAAACGGAGTGCGAGTATCAAGATCGCACAACACTTCATGCAGATGAGTGACCCGTTTATAGATCTGGTCGGTCTCGACAGACGCTGGCCCGCTAGTCTGTCCCTCGAAGCGCCCAGGGGTGATGAATTATTGGAGCCCGATCCAGCAGCACGGGATTCGCGACCCTCTTTTGGGAGAATGGTTACCAAGACGATGATTGGCAGGAATCTGTGTTGAAAGAGAATCGAGTGCAAGTTCGAGAACTCCCTGGAAGAGCAAAGAGAGCCTGTGCTGTCGTTAGTAGTCCGTAGTTGGGCTGGACTCCGTAGTGGGGCAGAACAAGGCCTGCCCCCGTCTCTGGCTCTACGTCTGACGGTCGCTGGGCTGCTAAAGTGGGGGGGAGGAGGGGGGCTTTTGGCCTGTTGGGTGGGTGGCTGGAGACGATGATGCTATCCCGCAGGAAACCTTGGAAGGTGGAGGGGCACAGGAAGTACTTCGGGGTGTTTGAGCCACTGATCATCAAGGGTCAACAAGGTGGAAATCGAAGGAGGATAAACGTGTGATATTGCTGGGTAGAGAGAGAAAGAGAGAGGAGAGGGAGTACGTCTCCTACCGGCACTCTGTCTAGTCTTAGACCTTGGTTACTTGACGCTTATATACTTCCCCTCGATCGGAGAAGACGATCGGTTGGAGGCTGATATGCACCGTCTCGCAGAGGAGGATCATGGCGTAGTCAAGTCACTGGCTTAATCAGTCGAGACGTATCCTCCCAACGATACAAGATGAATGAAACAGGAGTACCTGCTCACGACTCCTGCAGCCCTGTCCGAATAAATAGCCGCCTGCTCACCAAACGGCTTTTGGCCCTGCCTCAATTTTTTTTCCAGCCCCTCTCCCTCCGGTTCAGCTGAGCGATCGTCGATAAGCCCGACTGGCACACTCGTATTGACTCCTCTTTTTCCCCTTGTCAAACTAATTCATTTGCTACCTTCTGAGGGGCCCAGCCTTTCACGTCTGGTTCTTCTGTTCTTTCTCATCTCTTCCCTTTTTTCTCTCTACTTTCCCACCACCCCGCACTCTTCCTCCAACCTGACCTCATTCTAATTCTCGGCCCCCCCCCCCCCCCCCCCTCCTCTCCAACTGGTATCGGGAGTGCTCAGACCCGTTAGCCTCCCCTCCATCAGGGTCGATCAAGTTATTCTTGTGTCACATTATCATCTGGTCTGATTTCTTCTGAAATCCCATCTATCGTCCATCATGCCTGCCGACATCTATTTCGAGTCCGATGAGTCGGAATTCTCCGAGACCGATCTGTCCGTCCATGGCCGCAAAGGCCGTACCACGTTCCGCCGGCGATCAGTCTCTCGTCATCGTCGGCCCGAGCCACGAGAGACCCTGATGGTCCCCGTCCAATCCACACGAGTCCATCGGTCTGCGTCGACAGGTGGTCGCCGCTACCGCGAGCGCAATGAGGTCCCCGCGGTCATGATCGTCAACGAACAGGCTCAACGCACCGACAACAGCAACAGCAACAAGCCTCGCCGTGTGCAGCAAAAGGTCGTCGAGCCTGAGTGGGAAGAGGAGGCTGTCGCACCCCGTCGTCGTGCGGTAACTGGTGTCTCCCGTGAGCCCTCCCCCTTCTTCCATGAGCGCGAGACCGAACTCGCGCTCAACCAGAAACTCCTCGAGAAGAGTGATCTCCGCCAAGATTTGGAGATCTGGAAGCAGCAGCAGGAGATCGAGCGGTTGGAGCGTGAGCTGGAAAAGCACCGTGAACGGGCCGAGCCTCGCGATCCACGGGAGTCACGGCTGCTCCGCGAAGAGGAGGAGTGGTATGAGGATGAGATTAGTGATCGGCTGCGTCGACTGGAGCGGTTCGAACGCAAGAACCGTGCTGAAGAGGAGCGACGCAATGCAGAGAAAGAGTGGCGTCTCAAGAGACTTGAGGAACAAGAGCGGGAGGCCGCCGATCAGAAGGCCTGGCGACTGAAGCGGCTCGAGGAGGCGGAGAAGGAGGCTGCCGAGCGTGAAGAGCTCAAGCAAAAGCTCCGCAATGAGAAGCTGAAGGAGCTCGCCAGGCAAAAGGAGGAGGAAGAAGAACGGGAGAAGCTCCGGAAGGAATTGGAGGAGGAGAAAATGAAGGAGCTCGCTAAGCAGAGGGCGGAGGCCGAAGCCCGTGAGAAGCTGCGGCGGGAGTTCCTCGAAGAGGAGCGCCGCAAGGCCGCGGAAGCGGAGGAGAAAAAGAAGAAAGAGCAAGCAATGAAGCTTGCTGCGATCGAGGAGTGGAAGTTGGAGCAAGAGCGTATCAAGCAGAGGCAGAAGGAAGAGGCGATCAAGAAGGACAAGGAGTTCCGGGAGCGTCTGCGCCTGGAGTTTGGATATACTGAGGAAGAGATCGAAGAGATTCTCAACAAGAAGAAAAAGGCCGAGAAGGAGAAAGAGAAGAAGGAGAAGAAGGAAGAGAAGAAAGAGGAAATCATCGAGGAGAAGACCACTTGGATCAAGGTAGGTCTGAGATGGAAACCTTATCAGATTAGGGTTGCGATCCTATATCATCATACTAACTCTGGTTCAGGTCCACCGCAAGCATCTGCTCCCCGAAACTCTTCTTGCCTATAATCTGCCCTGGGACTGGGACGAGGTAAGCATAACCCCAATGCAAAAAAAACACATCTAATCCATTCATGGCTAACTATATATCTCGTTCCCCTCCAGCGCGACAGCAACTACATCATCATCAAGCGCTGGATCACCGAAGACTTCCAAGAAGAGCTCTTCGCTCACACACGCCGCCTCCGCGAAGGCAAACTGGTCGCCCAGACCTCCAGCTCCACCACCGAACTCAAGATCAACGACCGCAACAAGGACAAGATGTACCTGGTGCGGAAGAAGAGCCCGAGCCGCAGACTACGCATCTTCGCATGAAGCGTTCCGCCTCGTCCAGTCTCTGTCCATCTCCATACCCCCAACGAGAATCAGTTGGATCAGTTGGACAAAGTGATTTTCCATATCGTTTCTTTTCTCTCTTCTTTCCACGTTTTTGCGCTTTATTACGAGACCCAGATCATGCCGTGACGTTCGTTCTTTCTTTGTCCTTCGAGTTGAGATTTTGGCACCGGATTTGTCTTCAAGCTGGTCGTCACCGTGAGAGTGTTACAGTAACGAGACACGAGTTGATGACTTTTCCCTCTCTTGCTTGATGAATTATGTTTTTCCTCTCTATCATGTCCATCGCATTTTGTTCCCCACTCTGTTCTATGTATCCAATGATTCTACCGAATGTATGCTTCTTGATGCAAAACGTTTGTCGTAAAGTGATGTCTGATAAGATCGATTCGGACCGAACGTCAGATTGACTCGGGGCCCACCGCTATAGTTTCGACGATTTCAAAGTATCGTATAGCTGCAAGATGCAGATGTCAACTCTAAAAGCGTACTTTGTGAAGAAAAGCCCTATCGGGCGGAAACATAATGCAAGGGTGCGCGTGATGCATCTGCAGGACACACCCGCAAGTGGAGATTGAGATGATAGCTAATAGTACATGATCTGGGGAGTGGTTTTCCAGGATATTTGAGCCGAAGCCACGACAAATCTTATCCGCTTCTACAGGCTCATCTGGTGGTTCGCCGACCATCGCTTCTCAGCGCGGAGGATGAGTTCCTCGTATACCGTCCAGGCCAGCGCAGAGCTCAATGCCTTTCGAGCCATACGCAGACCTAGACCCCCAAAGAGACTGCGCATGCCGTCCTCGTGAATCATTAAGCGCACTGCCCGGACCATGTTGCCATATTTGGCGGGCATGAGTTGCAGCCGCGTTTTGACGGCATCAAAAGGGTTTGTGATCGCGGTGGCTAGACCGGCCGCCGAGGCACCGGAGACGAAGTTGATAGAAGACGAAGACACGCCTGCCAGAGGGGTCCCGTCGGAATTATTTGACCCGGTAGTGGTCATGGTGGCAAGACGCCGTTTTAATTGCTCGTAGAGAAGCACGTAGAGGCCGGCATATGGGGCATCTCGGGCCGCTGTGGCACCGAAGCCGGCAAAGAGACCGCGCACGCCCTCGGTGCGTACAATATCGCGGCCGGCGCCCCAGAGGCTGCGGTAGGCGTAGAAATCCGACTCATAGCGCACCTTGAGCACGGTGACAGGCATCATCACAAATCCTGCCGCAACACGAGCGACGGCGCCCGTGGCCAAGTTGGCTGTATTGGAGAGTTTTGGAAGAGCGGAGGAGGAGTTATTGGTTGTGGATATGCTTGAGAGGACGAGGGGAGGGTTGGCCTGTGCGATCGTCTGGCGCAGAGCGTTCAGACTGGTGAAGTAGAGGGCGGAGCCGAAGCCCGTACGAAGCGCGGAGGGCAGTGTTCCACGCCATAGACTGCGGATGGGATTTGGGGAGGAGAGAATGGCTTTGAGGGTTGGGAGGAGGGCGTTGGCTTTCCCGGATTGCTGGACACGGGTTTTGAGAAGATCGGCTGGTTGGAGGAGAATGGAGGAGGTCAGGCCAGAGCAGAGGCCTGCGGCAAAGTGGAAGACTGTTTTAGATGCTACGAGGTTGACAAGCGTGGTTAGTCTGGGCGCTTCATGGTAGTGTCGGTCGTCTCAAGGCCTGCAGGGTGTATGCATACATGTGGAGGTAGTAGTCTTTTTCCCGGGCGCCACGCCATAGGCGCTGTTATTCGACATGGCTTCGGAGCCAGATCTTGCACGAGATCACCCGGCAACTGATAGGTGTCGAAGAATTGCGCAAGTGTCGTTGACCAGACTTCAATATCGGATGGATAACCCGTCACGATTCCGGATGGAAGATTTCTCCGCAGGGCTTCACGATCGGCCAAACCCAAGACAAAAGCGCCCGTTCCGGACCGGTCACAATTGGAATGGGTGTGAGGCAGTTTGCATTCCCGAGTCAATCGCGATTCCCCCGACGGTAGAATCCAGGGCGCGTGTTGGGGGGTGAGGTGGTAGTTGAGAAGGTTGACAGATTACACAGGGTTCGGTGAAGTCATCAGTGACTTTCTCCAGTCATCGGAAAGGCCTCGGTCGCTGCCCGTATCAGTCATGTCGATAAGGCGTCGATCACCAGTCCGGCGCGGAACAGCCGCATGAACCAAAATAATCGAAAACATATGGACATACCAGCTGTTATCAGCTTTTATCTTTTTTTTCCCCTTCTACCTATCTTTTGAAATCTCCACATACTACTTGCATCCCATCAATTCGGGACCAAAACGGTTCCGACAATCCTTCTAAAAAAGCATCCCGCAAGCAGCCGGCAACTCGCGGAGCCACTTGGGGGCCAATCGGTGGGCCCCAATTGCAGTGCGTGTGTAATCGACGTCACCTATATCGCCCTTGGGGGGGCGTTCGAAACCCCTGCTCTTGTTCTTCCTTCAATCCTCTCCAACAAACATGGGGTGGTCTCTGCCTCATATTCCATATCCGCCTGCAAAGGCTGGATTCTGGAGCCCCGTCACTTCGACTCTGAACTGGTGCGAAGAGGTGTGTAACATTCGTCGTCTTGTTTTATGCTTACTTATCGCGGATAACCCCGCGATGTTATTCAATGTGGGCAGGCAGCTGCCTAAATGCAATGAAATTCGATTCAACAGATGATATTAACCAACAATTTTTGGGGACTTAGGATTACTATGCGACTGTTTACTCCGCAGAGATTGTCAATACCCTGACAAATCTTTTATTTATGTGGTTGGGTGTCAAGGGCATCATCAGTTGTCGCCGCAATGGACACGATCAGATCTTCACTGTCGCCTTTTTGGGATACCTGGTGGTAGGAACAGGCAGCTTTTTGTTTCATTCCACTTTGAAATGCAAGTACCATCCCTTCTCCGGAGTCCCGTCTCGCGAATGCTATCTCTCTTAACTGTAGAGATCAGTCGCGACGATCTACATTACAGTCCATTTACAATCCAATCTCCATGCTAACGGGAGGACACACAAAGACCCTATGCAGCTCGTTGACGAACTCTCCATGATCTACACGACTTGCCTGATGGCCTACGCCTCATTCTCATTCTCCCGTCCAACCGGTTTCCGCCTGGTCCTCGCCCTCTCCCTCCTCAGTCTCGCAGTCTTCATTACCCTTTACTACCATTACCTCCAAGATCCGGTATTCCACCAAAATGCCTACGCGCTCTTGACAATTGTCGTCGTGCTCCGCAGCATGTACACCATGGAGACAACTCTTCGACCCAAGTGGCGCCACTCCCGCGAGGAAGACCGTGTGGAGCGCCAAAAGAAGGGTCTCCCCGTACCGACCAAGGAGCGTCAGCGTTTCGAGAACGAGCGCGACTTGAAGACGCTGAATACGATGTGGTTCATGGTCGTCTACGGACTTAGTATGTTCTTAGGCGGCTTCCTCATCTGGAATCTAGACAATCAGTTTTGTTCGCAGATTCGCGTGTGGCGTCGGAAGGTGGGTTTGCCGTGGGGGATTTTCTTGGAAGGACATGGGTGGTGGTACGTTCGCTGGTTAAACTCCTGATTCTTTTTCTGTAACATTGACCGATTTTGTTGATCTAGGCATATCATGACCGGTCTCGGTGCGTACTTGTACATCATCTGGGGCATCTGGCTGCGACACTGCTTGAATGGTCGCCAGGACGACTTCCACCTGCGCTGGGCGCACTTCTGGCACATCCCCGAAATCATCCGTACCACACCTCTGGCTGAGAATGGGGTTGCGCGAGCCAAAAAGTTTACCTAAGTCTTTCAATGCCTTGGTTGATTGCCTCGTTATCTCAGCTGTCGTGGGAGGTTTGGGGAGGGCGAAACCTCCTGGAGTGTGACCCTCGGAAGGAAAGTCGAACCCGTTCTACCCTTGACTTCTCTTGTGATGCCCGTTGAGCTGTACTCTCCGCTGGATCGGGGGTGCATTGGGCTGGTATCCTCCATCTGGTATATCCTCTTTCCATCCCAGTAACGGAATAGAATACCTGTCGGATGTTAGCTGCACCTCTCATTCGGGGTGTACATCTTAGTCATATATCCGTCCGGCGACTAACGAGGGAAAAGTGAGGTGCAAGTGGATGTTGTTGCTATAGACAGGAAATTGTCGTGACTGTTAGCTTACTGTTGTTTTATGGTTTTGCCTTTTCCAGGCTTTTTTTCAACACCAGTAACTCCCCTTGTTATGTGATAGAAAGAATCAATGCTGTCAAGTGATTTGGACGGTTTTTGATCTATGATATCTTGCCTTTGCAAGTACCCATCACCGTTTCAACGTAGAAGCTCTATTAAATAGAGTACAAGACTAGATATCTGAGGTCAAACCCCTGTTTACCCCGGGGAAAAGCCCGAGGTGCAAATCTTTATACGAGGTGGTCACACCACACAACTCACAACTTCGATTTACCAGCCTTCTGCTCACCATTCTTCGGCCGACGCTCCGGTGCAGGAACATGCTCCATCCACTGCTTATCGATCGTCATCTTCTCAATCTTCGACTTCTGACTCCACACCGTCCGGAAGCTCTCCTCCTCATCACGCCAGCGCCGCAATTCTGGCGCAAGCCAGGCAGCCGCTACATCGGCGCATTCATTAACAGCTTCCTGGGCGAGCAAGTGACCAAAGTCCTTGAGTAAGACATCCCGCACTCGGCCCTTTGCGACACCGCCACTACCGCCGAGCCCCGTGCCCGTAGTGGCGAGCTTATCGGCTATCATATCTGGGGGACACATGTCTGACTTGCCAGCAAAAATGTAGAGCACGCTAGGGCGTAAGTATGGCAGTTGGGAGAAGATTTTCGCCGGCTCGGGTCGATAGAAGGGGTAGGTATCTGGGTGGTCGGCGTCTAAATCGGGGTGTGTTACGCGGTTGACGGGCTTGTCGCTGCCGGGGATGTGATTGTAATTGGGACGCGAGAAAGTAAAGACTTCTTGGTGGAGCGGGGTCCGTAGCGTGACTGGTGGGTTCTTCTTGTCTACGACGGTGTTGGGGTCGAGCGGATAGATGGCTGTGGGCAGATCGCGTAGACCATATTTGACCCAGCGGTCTAGAACACGTGGATCCCAGGCTTGGTAGAAGGGGCTGCGTTTGAAGCCTTCTGCAGCGGCTTGGCGGGAGGGCCAGACGTCGCGTCGGTGGGTGGAGAGCTGCGTGGTCTTTGCGATTTGACGCCTGCGCTCGCGCATACTCTCGATGTCGAGTTGAGTACTTTGCCTTTGGATGACAGGGTCCAGTAGTACCAGAGTGTGTAACAACCGGGGGTGCATCAAGCTCAATTGTACACTACAGGTTCCCGTTAGTACGATGAAGATTAGGTATGTGCCACGGGCTCGGATACTCACAGGTGTGCGCCACCCATGCTGTGGCCAATGCCGATGATGGGCCGGGGCATCTCGGCGCGCTTGACGTTGACTAGGTGAAGGAGGTCTCGGGGATGATCGAACCAGCTAGCTGTGGTAATGTAAGTCATCATGCCGTCGTTTGAGGTGTTTAGATTCATAGTCGCGTACGGTCATTGCCCAAGGAGTCTTCGTTGATGACGCTACTCTCGCCTTCCTGTGCGACGTCGGCCATCCAGATGCTTCGAATTCGGAATCCATTTGCTTGAGACCGAGCATGAATCTCCTCCCAAAGAGGCTCATATAGCTCCTATACCTGGTTAGTCTCGTCCTCGATTGCGCCTGTGTCAAATCGCCTGCCAGAAACACGGCCTTCGGAGCGCAAATTGTATGCGAACAGGGCAGCAATAATGTGCGCGGAGATGATTACCCCCTGACGTACCTTTGGAAAGCCATTGGCATGCGCAGCGAGGATGGTCACATCGCCGGGTTGCGGATTCGGGTTGTCGAGTGGGATGTATTGTTTCACAGCAAGGTGCAAAGGTTCTTCCTGCTCGTTTGCTGTGGCGGCAGGATACTCGCGGATGTGCTGGCAAGGCACGACATGCTCGACGATTCGGAATGGAGAAGATGACATTTCGAGCCTCGATAATCCTCCGTACTGCAGAGAATACTCGTGGGGGACAACCAGTCTCCAGGGAAGTCCGGGGTATTAAATGCGGGTAATACCGAAGGATTGAGCCGAGGCCCTTATGGCCCGCATGGCATCTTCCGCGACCACAACTGCCGGGGCTCGGACGTTGATTCGTTCATAATTCCAAGATTAATAATTAATGCACATGCCTCAGAACATTTTAGATTTGCACTTTTAGGTGGTTGATATTAGTTGGTTATTTACCTAGAGTTTAATGCAGCTGAACAATATTCCGTCACTTTGATGCTTTTCTCATCGTGTATACTCTGGGTAATTTACTGAGGCTTAACCTAACGTGGTTCACAGGCGAGCTGGCCACTCCAAAACACAACTCAAAGAGATAAATTACACTCTCATAACTCAACAAGCACTTCTTCCTTTGGGTTGCAATCATATATTATACACCCACATGGGTCAGAAAGGACTTTTAATAGATTCTGAAGCCTTTCGGATGGTCTTCTGAATGCTTTATTATATAAAACATTGCAATTTTGATGTTTCAGATTCAGATATATATATTTCTCCAAACCTTTCGATCCAGCTTTTCTTAACCGATAAGTAGGGTATGTAGACATTCAAGTATCTGTTTTATTTATTTCTTAGATCACACATGTACGGTTGTTGAGATGTGAAGATGTAATTTTTTCGCTTTTAGTATGTTTTGTGGAGTGGCCAGCTCGCCTGGATCCACAAGAGTTCGTTAACCAGGTAGGTTGATTAGAAAATTAGTCTTTACAGTACTCACTCATACTTCTTAGATCCTCTCAAACGCTAGGAAGAGAGTCATAACCTCATAACTACTGAAAGGCTTGGACTACTCCAACAGAAGTATACGAAATCTACTGCACAAGATAGGAATTATTATGGGGAATGAGAGGCCAAGCTATTTCTTTGAACTCCGTAGATCGAGTGTGCTTGCATGGATGAAAACAAATTCGCAGAACGACTGCCAAAAGAGACGAGCTGCCGAAGATGCTGGCATTGAAAGATCAAAAACAGAAATAGGAACCAATACCGGAGAGACAAAGAAACGACTGACCCAAGTACTCCATGCTAGATAGTAGCACGAAAATGCTCAGGCACCCTTTCATTAAACCAGTACGGCTTGCACTGGAAGCAACAGTTAGCTCTCGAGAAGTTGACGTTGGTATAGACCGTCCACAGCCTCGTGCGCAGTCCCTCGGCTTCCTTAGTCCATCTCAGCTCGGGCACGTCCCAGATACTGTACTGGTGGATTCTCTTGAATCTTTCAGTCTCAGCCTTTGCAGCGAGATCCGACTTACCTTCGACGGTAAGTCTGAGAATAGCGCTGCGAATGTAGGCCATAATCTCCTCGGTCTCCATGTCCAACTTTGGGATGCTCTTGAGCCTTTGGATCAACTGCTGGATTTCGTGCTTGATAAGCTCGCATTTTCTAGGAAAGCAGCGGGCGGTCAATATAGGGTCAGCGGCGGTCTTGAAATGATCCAAGTCATCCACCATGTACTCGAGGATCTCGGCCATTTCCGCGGTGGTCCTCCCGGAAGTGCCACTGCTCCATTCCTTGAATTTGGCCCCAAAGTCAGCACGGATTTCTTTGAATTGCTCGGGCATCATAGGGGAAAAAGTAGGCTGCCTACCCTTGGCTTTGCCTTGGGAGTGTTGGTTGGGATCCACGTCGAAGGGGCCAATGGCCTCGTCACGGGGGTCGTACCGAAACTGCATAACGAGAGTAACAAGATAAATGCGAGATGCGATGTGGAAGAACTGTTGGAGATGGATTGTTGAGCTCAAGATGGATCGAGGGATTGAGGAGACTATTTGTGCTTCAGAACTCATCGGTTAGGCATTGTGGGCTTGGTTTATTGTTCTAGTTTGTGTCGCATTGTTCGAATATACAAGGAGAGAATCTACAAGCTTGCATCTTTGTTTGAGTCTGCCAATTTCACAGACAGGACAAGAAATCACCGTGAAAGGAACAAAGAAGAAAATATCTGGTCTGTGTCAGTTGTCTGTGATCTTTGTGATGAGGCTCATTACGGATGTCGCGAATATACCTCGGGGCCATTCAATTGTAGTCAAGGACCGTCAAAGTCAACCGTTCAAACGAGCCCAAAATACTCGCCTGGCATCCCAAATCAAAGGCATATTGAGAGTAATACATTAATGACAATGACATTCAATGCCGTGCCCAACTCTCCACATGCATCTCGCCCCGCCTGTCGCCACGTGACTGGGCGTCGGCTCTGTACGCGCGCGGCGCGTCTTCGATAATGCGTTCTTGACAACACAAGAGCAACTCAGTGTCGTCACCATGGCAGACGAAGACACTAAGCTCTTCGACCAGTGTCGCATCTGTATTGTATGCTCAAATGATCTCCCTTTGGAGACCGCAGAACAGGTATGTATTGCCTTGTTGACTACCGCATACAACGGCGACGAAACTCACAAAATTGGCCAAATTAGCTTGCTGCAGTGATTGGAGAATATGGTGGCGAGCCATCAATACACGAATCTAGCCCCGAGAAGGAGGATACCATTGAATGCACCCATATCGTCGCGAACAACACCCAGTTCCACACCTACGATCTCGCTCGCAAGACACTTATTCCTGTAGTGAAGCCGTCTTGGGTGCATAGCTCGCTCGCGAAACGGAAAGTGGCCAACCCACGTCAACACAGTCCCGATCCGCGCCTCTTCCTCAGCGATGTGGTCGTGACCTGTGGTGATATCCCCGAAGGCGACAAGGATGCGATTATCGGCGGGGTGGTGGCCAAGGGCGGATTGTACAGCCCTCGAATGACTGGAATGGTTACCCACCTGGTGGACTTGACAGTGGAATCGGACAAGGCGCGCTTGGTGCTGGCCAAGAAACTGAAAGTGAAGATTGTCCTGCCACACTGGTATACTTCACTCATGCTCCACCTGTCAAGTCGCAATACTAATCGACGTGATACAGGTTCGATGACTGTCTAAAGCTCGGCCAACGCATTGATGAACGCCCGTACACACTCCCAGACCCTGAAATTTTACGGCCAGATCTTGATACTCCTATTCGTTCCAATGAGAACAAAGGTTTGGCGGGCGCATCCACCCCCGAACCGTCTGTAATGCCCAAACCATCTAGTGCCAGGAACCATTCAACTGTTTTTGCAGGCAAATGTATCATGCTCTCACCAGATCTGGGCATTGGATCGCATATGCTCGAATCAATCGAGGCTGTACTCAAACAAGGCGGCGCTACCATCACATCCAAGGTCGATGATGCGGACTGGTTGGTTTGCAGATTCCGGGAGGGCTTTGTGTACAGGACGGCCTCCCGCTTGGACAAAATTGTGGGAAACCTTGCCTGGTTGTACCATCTCATGACATTCAACACCTTCACCCGACCATTGAGTAGACTCCTGCATTATCCCGTGTCGCGCACGCCGATACCTGGATTTGAAGGCTTGAAGATAAGTCTTTCTAACTATGTTGGCGAGGCGAGAATTTACCTCGAGAACTTGATTGCAGCGGCGGGTGCTGAATGCACCAAGACCTTGAAGCAGGAGAATACGCATCTGATCACTGCTCATGGGAATAGCGAGAAGTGCAGTGCCGCAAGAGAATGGGGACTACAGGTGGTCAACCACTTGTGGTTGGAAGACAGCTACGCCGCATGGAAATTGCAACCGGTTTCTAACCCCCGCTACAGCCACTTCCCGCCTCGGACGAACCTTGGCGATGTTGCTGGACAGAAGATGCTGGATCGTGACGTTCTTGAGAAGAACTTCTTCTCAACCGAAGATATGGAACAACCTTCAAGTCCGCCTCGTGCTATGCGGGCTAAAGACCAAAACATGGCATCAGTGCAGCCACCCGCGGAGAAGCCTCACAAGGAAACCGAAAAGCCTTCTGAGACTGCGCAAGACACCCCCAAGGCGAAGGCTAAGGTAACTCGTCGGGCGTCAGAGAACAAGCAGGCACATACACCTGCGCGGTCTCGGCTGATTCCTGACGACAAAGAGAATGAGACCCCTTCTTCGACTAGCAGCCGCAAGTCTAAAGAAGCAGCAACTGCCCGGCTCCATGAGATCGCTCCCGATATCGCTCTGTACGAGAAAGAGATGAAGCGCGTAGGCGGTGTTATTTACGGCGGTCGACGAAAGTCCGACGAGGACCGTGTGTCCATCAACTCAAAGAAGCGCCGTTCAGCCGAGCCACAGGACGAGAGTGATGGCGAACAAGCGTCGGATGCCAAGCGACAGAAGAAGTCCCGGCCACCAATTTCTATGCACTTGCTGATTACAGGTTATCAAAAGTGGGTTGGTAAGGGAAATGAAAAGAAAGAGGATGCGGATAAGGTTTGTGATCACTATCTATTTACATCTATATGCTTATGCTCATACTATATGAACAGCGCCATCTCCGAGATCTCGGGATCATGGTGGTTCAAGACGCTCGTCGATGCACTCATTTAGCTGCGCCCACCATCCTGCGCACCGCCAAATTTGTTAATGCATTGGCCTATGCGCCAGTGATCATGAGCACCGACTTCGTTGATACTTGCCTCAAGCAGGATGAGTTGCTCGACCCGAAGGACTTCCCACTTGTGGACAAGACTGCTGAGTCAAAGTTCCACATTTCTCTTGCCAAATCATTGGGAAACGCAAAGAAAAACAAGAACAAGCTTTTACGCGGCTTCCGTGTCTATTGCGTGGAGGATATCCGCGGAGGATTTGAAGCCTTCAAATCGATCGTGGAGGCAAATGGCGGAGAGTGTTTGCTTTTCCGTGGCCGTCTCGCACTGAATAACACTTCTCGGCGCGAGGAAAGCGACGACGAAGATGAGGAGATGCAGGATGATGACCCAGCTCGCAGTGAGGCTTTCCTTCTTAGCGGCGCGGAGCGCAAGCATGCACGACTCTGGCCTCGATTCCGGCAATTGGCCGGCGATGTCAAGCGGACCCCTCGGATCGTGCGCGTGGACTGGCTCCTCGACATGGCCATGTCACAAGAGTTGCGAGCCGCGGATGAATACGAGCTGAATGAGAGCTTGATCGAGGATGGAGACGAGTAGGACTCGTCTCGAAATTCATTCAAGTCAACGGGCTCGGGGCGCCTTTTGTAAATGGTTGGACTTGTTGTGGATGGTCCCTTTCGCAGCGTTTGCTTTGTAACGAATAGCCATGATTCATCACATAGGGCATAGCAATTCAGAATCTGTTTGTTCAGAAGAATTTGACTCCTTCTTCGCCTTCATTGCCAAAGACAGATGCCTTGCCTCGCTTGACGAGAACATTCAGCGATTTCATCATGACATCTTTGTCCATGCCATGGAACTCTACAAGGCAATTAGCGTGACCGTTTCTCCACCTAGTTATCTCGTAGAGAAGCAACAACTCACCTTGCGAAACAGTCGCCTCTCCCTGTAACAGCTCAAACACCGTCAACACTACCCCCCGCTGTCCAGTAGCATCGATCCAATCCACCAGCACATCCGCCCACTCCTCCGGTCTTCGCCACCAAATCCATGCAATACTCTTTGGTGCCGTATTCCCTCCAGTCGAAGCACCCTCGATCCACTCTGCGCGCTGTCCACCACCACCTTCCTCCTCTTTCTTGGTCATCCAGTCCACGATGGCACGCGCGTCGGCGAGATCTAGCCGCTTACGCAGACCTGCGTTGTGGAAGAGGGGTGAATCTACAGCGTCAACGAGAGAGAGACGGTAGGTGCGATGGTGTCGACACCAGGATTGGATCAATGAGGACCATTTCTGGAGCTGGGAGTGTCGCGTGGTGCTGTTTGGTTGCGGGGTGAAGAAGGGTGGGAAGTTGTAGGTGGATGGGAAGACGAAGGAGGTGGCTGCAGCCGCAGCTGTTGTTGTAGAGGCCATTTCTGCAGAATAGATGCTTGTAAATACAAGTATCTCGCAGCTTTCTTGAGGAACGAATGTGAGTCTTGGAGGAGATGGGAGAGGAGATGGGAGTAAACTGATAAGCACAGCTCGGGCGGAGTGTGGAGTGGGGGGATCTCAGCCCGCGCAAATTATTCCTTCTCCACCGACCTCCAACTTTCTCATCTCGAGTTCTCGGCTGTCTGTTTTCGCACAACGCAATTGTCCATCACGGTGGGCACTCACAAAATGACGACCCAAATACCGGCCAAGCGCCAGCAGCGCGAGGAATATCGCCGCAAGATCCAGGAACAGGCTGAGCGCGGAGGTGACGGCGATCTTTCCAGTGTGAAGATGCCGCAGAAGAGATTCTTCCGGCAGCGCGCGCATGCGAATCCCTTCTCGGATCATAATTTGGACTAGTATGTGGCTTATATCTCTTCCCAAAAGATAGCATGGACAGTACTGTGAAGAAATTGGCACCCTTCTTCATAACTTTCTGAGCACTCTTGACTGTCTGCACCGAATGCGAGCTAACCATGACGAAACTGCAGCCCTATCAGCCCCGCGCATATGGACTGGGCGTCGCATTACCCTGCCTTTGTGGACCCTGATGCTTCTAAAGTCAACCTCGGTGGCACAAGAAAATTGACCAAGGACGTGGAAGTTGTGGACATTGGATGTGGATTCGGTGGATTGCTCGTCGGGCTGGCACCTCTATTACCAGACACCTTGATGGTTGGTACGTTCACAAAAATCAAGTTCTCATCTACTGGGATCACTTCAATCAAGCATTCCATACTGTGCTTGTATACTGACTATCCTTCCAGGCATGGAAATTCGCGTCTCGGTCCTCGAATACGTCCGCAGCCGCATCTCCGCCCTGCGCTTGAAACAGCAGGCTCTCAAAAAGATCGCCGCGACAAGCTCGCAAAACCAAGCACCCTCCGATACCCCCGCCACCCCGGAAGTCGAAGATGACGAGGTCGGCAGCACGACAACCATCGTCCCGGGTAACTACGAGAACATCACGGGTATCCGGGCCAACACGATGAAATTCCTCCCCAATTTCTTTGGCCACCACCAACTCTCTAAGATTTTCATTTGTTTCCCGGATCCGCATTTCAAGGCGCGCAAGCACAAGGCTCGTATTATCTCCGAGAGCTTGAATGCCGAGTATGCCTATGTGTTGAAGCCGGGCGGATTGTTGTATACTATTACCGATGTGGAGGAGTATCACCACTGGGTTCTGCGGCATTTCAAGTATGAGACTGCGGACGGGGAGAATGTCGCTGATGAAATCTCCGGGGGAATCAGGGATCTTTGGGAACTTGTTCCTGACGAGGAACTTCAGGATGATCCTTGTGTGCAGGTGATGAAGTTTGAGACTGAGGAGTCGAAGAAGGTCACTCGGAACAATGGTAACAAGTACGTGGCTGTATTCCGGCGCAAGGCGGATCCTGAGTGGCCTGCCTAAGGAAGGAAGGGAAGAAAGGAAGAAATGGTGCATGAGTGTGTTTGATTGGTCTCTTTATGGCCTCAAAAAAGAATTGGTGTATAGGCGTTTTCTCCATCTTCAAGTCCAAGCCCAAGTTTCTATAATGCATGCATTGCCGATACCACAAACATGAAATAATAAATCCGGAAAAGACAATCTGCGCTTGCTAAATCGAATCAAAATGAAAGCTCCCGCCTGGCTGGGCAAATCAAAACATCAAAAAGTTCAACATAGAACACAATCATAGAACCGAAAAAAATGCACTCTCAATCCTCATAAACCGAAATCTCCCCATTCATTCAGTAAATCGTTATGCAGTAAAGTCATAAAGCATCAAATGCTCAGGTTTCAATCTCAAAGTTCTCCGAAGTCAGGTCTATGTGCCTTTGGAAAGCCTCAACACATCCCAGGAGCCTTGAGACGGATACCCTCACATCGTTCACAAATAGCCAACTGCACAGGTCCACCGATGATTCGACCCTTGGCAGTACGCTTCGGTTCACCCTCTCGGACGAAGAAACGGCCCTCGGGTCCAAACCCGTCGCCGCACTCGTGGCAGACAAAGCAGCGCTCGTGCCATTGTCCGCCGATAGCAGTGATAACCAAATCATCAAGGACGTGCTGTTTACACCCTAGACAACGGGGCGCGGTGCGACGGCCGTGGCATTGAAGACACCATGCAAAACCATCTTTCTCGACGAATGGAGTCGTCGAGTTGAAGGGCTGTTAGGGGGGATTGTTAGAACTGGTCATCTAGTAGAAAAGAAATCGGTGGTAGTGGGAAAAGTACTTACATCACCACACTCTGCGCAGAAGAAGTGGCCAACGTGCCATTCTGCGCCACATGCAACGACGACCTCGCCCTCAATAGGTGTCTTGCAA
This sequence comes from Penicillium sp. F50, assembly GCA_037356195.1. NCBI lineage: Eukaryota > Fungi > Ascomycota > Eurotiomycetes > Eurotiales > Aspergillaceae > Penicillium > Penicillium sp. F50. The sequence continues at coordinate 1,403,200 of JAYXSA010000054.1, read as the reverse complement.
CTCTTACAGCGAGGGCTGAAAAGCTCATGGAAATCCAAGTGGCAGTAGAACCGCGGGATACGCGCATCTTCGTCAGAGGTGTGTGCCAGTCTCTCAGCCCGAGACGCTTCTGGCTCCTCATAGAAAGCGACACACTCCAAGGCAGTGTGGCAATGGTGGCAGACGAAGCACTCGGGGTGGAATCGGCATCCTCCAGCGGTGACGATCTTGCCTGAGATAGAGAGCGAGCAGGACTCGCACCGTGCTGTTGGGGCACCAGATCGTATATATGGAGTATATGCACGGCCCTGTGGCTCCGATGGATGTCGTCTCACGGGTGACTGGCGGTTCTGATTGGTTGGGGGTTGGGGCATTGATCTCGACGGCTTGCTTTGCTCTCGAGCTGATTCGGTCATCTCGGATATGGTAGGCTCCTTGATATCGGGTATGTTAATGACCGGGATTGGTGGAGGAGGCTGTGACTCAGTGACCTCGATACTGGGAGCCACTGTGATGCTGGGAACTGAAGGGACCACTGTTGGTGCCTGTGGCTTGGGCTTCGGCTGATCGCTTGGTTGCCATTTCGGGTCAAAGCTCACGATAGGCCGTCCCATGCGATTGCTGACTGCGGAAGGCATGGGCAGATTCTCACTGCGATCCTTGAGTCTTTTGCTGGTTGCAGCCCGGATGTCATCACTGCGGATCTCCTTTCCATCCTTCATGGGTACGGGCTCTTCACCCTTTCTGGGAGGTGATGGCGCAACGGGCTCATTCTTTGTATACACCGGATTATTGGACTGGCTTGGCGGGTTCTTGTGGATGTCAAACCGGGAGATCTTGTCGCGTACTGAACCATTCGTATTCCGGCCCTGCAACCATGGCAGCGGTTTCCCGAGCCGTGGGAGTGCATTGCGCGGTGTGTTCCGCAGAACTGACGAGTCAGACCTGGAGAAGTCGGGCTTGCGGTCCGTCGACTCGGGCTCCTCGTAGATATGGTCTTCTGGATTCCGGAAGACTCCCTTGGAGGAATCACCACTCACGGTGCGGGGTCGGAGGGTTGGCTTCTCTTCATCCGGCAGGGCGAAGTTGACCTTGAGATTCTTTTTACAGTTCCCAGCGAGAGACGAGCGCCTCTTGGCGGGGGACTCAGCGAATTCGGGACTCGAAGGCCCACTCGAGGAACCACTTGAGGTAATCGAGTGGCGGTGCGTGGTCGGTGAAGAACTCGATACGGAGTCCTTCCGGGTCTGAGTTTTGAGAGAAGGCTCTCTCTCCACAGCGTCTGGGTTATAATAAGGCGCATAAGGGTTCTTGTACGCCATGCCGGGATTTTGATGCAACCAGACCAATTCCGTCGCCTCGTCCTGAGCTGCTTGATGCAATCGAATATCATCCTCCACATCTAGTCCCTGTAGCGCATCACGCAGCTCTCGAGCCTCCTCCTTCTCCTCCTGCCGATGTTTACTTTCGCGGTAAGACCGATAAGAGGGAACTGGCGATGCGGCGACGGGGCGCGAGAAGACCTGCGAGGGAAACACGTTCTTTCGTACCGAGACTGATCGTGGTTCTTGAACCAGAGGGCGTCCGGTCGGACCACCTTCGGCGGTATTAGAGTTCGCGCGACGGTGGGACATGGCACTTCCACAGCGTGGTTCCTCTTCGGCTTCGGTAGGGCTCTCAGAGGATCGATACATGGCGAAGGCAGATGCTGCGCGCGGGGGCAAGCTGTCCTCGAGATCGGGCGATGATGCGATGGGTTTGCCAGGGTATGGTCGTGATCCCGTGGGTCGAGCTGGACGGTTGGTTCGGAGGTCTTTCAAGTAGTTTGCTGTAGAAAGCGAGCGCGCGTTAGTTTCAACTCATCGAGAATGCTGATTGTTGACTGAGACCAGATTCCGGAGACATCAGGCAGTTCCAACTCAAACAACTAGATGGCAGTTGAATGATAGCTCACCCATCTGGTCATTGTTCATATAGCTAGGGCCCGGCGGCGAGACCTTGCGCTGGCCGATAGGCTTGGTTTGTTTGTGCATCATGGTAGCTAGTCTTCTAATTCTGATCCGACTATGACTCCGATGGGGGAGGAGACTGTCGGGATCAGCTAAGGTTTCTTCTTTCGTATGAAAGCGAGTCACTCAGGAATCCAGGAGGAGCTAAGGACAAGCCGAGGCGGGCTTCAGTCGCGATCTTGTTCCCGATAGTCACTGCGGATCCCCAAACAAACAGGGCCCGGGCAACGCTGTCATTGATTTACCTCTTTGGGACAGGGCTTAGGGCTCATCTCACGTGAAGATAAGCCGGCGATCTAGATGCGATCGGATAACGAGTCCTGTGACAGTCACGTGAAGTCTCAATAGCTATCTGTCGTTCATGAATGTGTTCAGTACCCCGATACTCGGTACAGCAGTTGTAGTAGTAGTAGTAGTAGTGCAAATCCCCTGGGTCGACTCTATATAATGTATACTCTTTCTTGGGTTCTTTAAGTTCCATAAGTAGACGTGTTGATACCCAACTGCCAACGAACAACCTGGACAACAGATGCTTCAATAGCCAACCACCCAGACCGCCCCACAGCATCATGACGATGAGTCAAACTTCCCGTCATCCCTGCTACGGACCTCAGCTCAATTCTCCACACCGGGTCATCGGCACCACCGACCCCACTTTTGAGGACGGAGTCTTGTCTCTCTCCACGAGGCCGCTGACCACTCGGAGCCTACTCCAACTTTCCCCCCCAATGGTTTACCCTCCTCTCTGCGAACAACTGCCGCAAGCTCCTCATCGAATGTTCGATTCATTCGGGTCAGTCTACTCCGCCATTGGCTTGAATGGACCGACTAGCCACGGTTGATAGGGCCATGATGTACGATCTACTCCGTCGTGACTCCTCGATCAAGACCCCATATCCGGGAGAAAAAGTCGGCTTCAAGTCCGACGTGGACCCCATAATTTCGAGACTAGCCTGGGAGCTAGCCCTTTGATGGCTTGGAGTCGTATTTCTCTTTTCTTAATCAATTTCTAATATCCAAAATAATTATTCTCTTGATTATCTCCGTCCGCTTTCGTGTAAACGGGTTGGCCCCATGTCGTGACGGAAACAGCAATTGCTTCAGTGTCCCGGTCTTGAAAGTATTGCCACGAGCAATATTGCATATACTAACAGCCCGTCAATGTCACAGGGTCTCTTCAGATTATATAGATCCTCAACATGGCTGATAACGCACCTGTCGAAGTGGTTCATTCTCATCAAGATGATGATAGGGACCCAGTAGCGGGTTCTACTCCCAAGCAAGAGCATGATATTCCACCGCAGGTAGAACCTCAGATGGATCCTGAGGAGAAATACAAGCGCGATGTCCCACCGGATGGAGGATATGGCTGGGTGTGCGTTGCGTGTGTCTTTTGGATCAATGCGCATACTTGGGGAATCAACAGTGTGAGTATGTTCTTGAAGATGTGTCGACTCCCGCTAACCCTCCCATCCTTCAGTGCTACGGCGTCTTCCTCAGTTACTATCTCTCCCACAATGTGTTTCCCAACACAACAGCTCTCTCCTACGCCTTCACCGGCGGTCTGAGCATCTCTTGTGCCCTGCTTGTTGCCCCATTAGCTACATATCTCATCCAAGTCTTCGGCACCCGACTCGTCGTCAATCTAGGTGTCTTCTTCGAGACTCTTTCCCTGATCGGCTCGTCCTTTGCCACGCAGAAATGGCACATCTTCCTCAGTCAAGGCGTCTGTTTCGGCTGGGGCATGGGTTTCCTCTTCGTCGGGAGCGTAGGCATTGCTCCACAGTGGTTCCTCAAACGGCGCAGCTTTGCAATGAGTATCACCGCAGCTGGGTCGGGTTTTGGCGGATTGATGTACTCGCTAGCCGTGGGTGCGATTATTCCCCGCTTAGGTCTAGGCTGGGCATTCCGGATTCTGGGTATCGTCTCGTGCGTGGTGAACCTGGTCTGTGGGAATCTCCTTCGAGACCGGAATAAGCTGGTTGGAAGTCGCTTGACGGCGTTTCATTTCCCCTTGCTGCGACGGCCGGAGTTTCTTCTTTTCTTGGCTTGGGGTGTTTTCAGCATGTTGGGCTACGTGGCTCTGCTATTCAGCGTGGCTAACTTTGCTCTTTCTGTTGGCTTGACGTCGCACCAGGGGAGTATTGTTTCTGCTCTGTTGAATCTGGGACAGGGTCTTGGTCGTCCATTTGTCGGGATGTTCAGTGATCGACTGGGTCGAATCAACATTGCCACGTTCCTCACCTTTGTGTGTGGGCTGTTTTGCCTGGTGATTTGGATCTTCGCCGACAGTATGGGCGTGGTCTGCTTTTTCGCTGTGCTGGTGGGAACAGTTGCTGGAACGTACTGGGCCACCGTCTCTCCGGTCTTGGCCGAAATTATCGGCCTCAGAGACCTGCCTTCTGGGTTGAGTATCACTTGGCTTGCGCTCGTCGCGCCATGTACCGTTTCCGAGGCGATTGCACTCGAGCTTCGCACCACCAAGATCGGTGGCGGAATCTCATACTTGCACGTCCAGATCTTTACCGGGTTGATGTATATCGGTGCTTCTCTGTGTCTCTGGCTGGTTCGGGGCTGGAAGGTGGGAGAGCTGGAGCGGGCCCAGCAACGAAGAGAATCTGTTACTCGCGAAGGCACTCTCATCAATACAGAGACTCCTACAGGGGAAAAGCAGGATCGTGCTGCAACTACTGCATCTACGAGTGCCTATGATGGCGCGGACGATGCGCGGATCTGGGCTCCTTGCAGCCTGATGCGCAGAATGGTTGCTCTCAAACGTGTCTAAGCCTCCATTCCAAAGCATTGGAATGATTCAGTACATAGTTTAAATTTACAGAGGCCCGTTGGTGATATAGAAACAAGTACTTCGAAATAGTGGTAATCTTCTCGATCAATCGCATTGAACGCCGTGCTTTTTCTCTATACTAACATGAGTGTTTTGCTCGAGCTCGTTAACCAGTAATCAGAACACGGACTCGGCGCTTGCCAGCTCCACGGCCCTCTTCCTTGACCGAGCTGACGTTCACCTTGACTCTTTGGAAGAGCTCAACTTGCACGCTACGATCCTTCTCGGCGTGGTTCTTCTCTGACACCTGGAGGGTGTACTCTTCAGGGTCAAAGTCCGTTGTCCGGTGAACCGCCAGTTCCCGGCGCTCAGAGACAGAGTAAACGCCAGATTCACCAGGCAGAACAAAGTCCTCCAAACGGACGACACCCTCAATACCGAAACGGGGAATGAACACAACAACACCGTTCTCGAAGACACGCATGATGTAGCCTTCTTCGTCGACACCGGTGTCGGTGCCGCCTGCGGCCATCTTCTCACCACGGGCCTTGAGGGCCTGGCCGACGTAATATTCAATACTGGCACGGCCGGCAAATTGAGCATTACGATGACGGAAATTAATGTTGCGGCAGATATCCTCAAGCTTGCTACGGGTGCTGACACCCTCGATGACGGCGTGGCCATCCTCACCTTCGTATCCAATAGCCGAGGCAAGCTGTCGGTGGACAAGAAGATCGGCGTATCGACGGATGGGAGAGGTAAAGTGTGTATAAATGGGCGAAGCAAGACCGTAGTGACGGAATTCAGACTCGGCGTGGGCACCTGCACAGAAGTACTCGGCCGAAGTCATGCAACGAGTCGCCAGGATACGGACCAAGGTGTTGAAGAATGGGTTCTCTGGGTCGACGCAGCGATCCAAAGAGCTAGCAAGCGCACCGGAGCTGGAGACGTCAAGCTCCATGCCACGTTTCTTGGACAACTGGTTGATCAGATCCTCAAAGTTTTGCGGAGGCGGGGTGGCGTGACGACGCAGGAGAGCAGTTTGCGAGAAAGCGTCATAAATCTTTGTGGCTACGGTTATGTTGGCAAGAAGCATGAACTCTTCGACTAGACTGTTGGTCTCGAGCATGGCCTTGGTCTTCACATCGGTAAGAGGGTCGCCTGCTTCATCACCCGCTTCAATGCGGACTTCGGGCGAGGCGAGGTTCAGGGCACCGGCATCGTAACGCTTCTGTCGGAGAATCTTCGAAAAGCGCAAAAGGTTGCGCATGCTCTCCGTCAACTCGTCGGTTTGCGAAGGATCATCAATGCGCAGCTGTGCCTGCTCGTAGCTGAACGCCTCGCGTGAGCGAATGACAGACTTTGTGAAGTTTGAAGACACGATCTCTGCATTCGGAGTAAGTTCCCAAATGACAGAGAAGGCGTAGCGCTCTACGTAGGGCTTCAATGAGCACAGGTCTGTTCCAAGAAGATGCGGAAGCATGTCAATGCGTTTATCAACCAGATAGACGGTGGTACCGCGGACACTTGCTTCGAGATCCATTGCATTGTTTGGCTTGACGAAATGTGAGACATCTGCGATGTGAACACCCACTTCGAAGTTACCATTCGGTAGAGGGCGTGCATGCAGCGCATCGTCAATATCCTGACAGCCAGGGGGGTCGATACTACAGATGAGCAGATCGCGGAGATCTTGTCGACCGTTCCAGCCCTTGTCCTCCTTGGAGGCAGGAACCTTCCAATCGTGTCCCTCTGCAGGTAAGCAGTCCAAGACAGACTTGGGAAATGGCTTGTACTGCACGTCATACTCCAAAAGAAGAGCCTCGGTCTCGGCTCCCTTCGTCTCTAGCTCACCTAGGGATCGCACGTAGTGACCTGTGGGATACCGAGAGTCCCGGTCCCAGGAGTCAATGGTGACAAGGATGCGCTGTCCGAGGAGGTCGCTAGCTTGTCTTGTGCGGACTCTGATCTTTGGTACTCTCTTCTCCATGGGCAGCACAAAGACGGTCTGCTGTCGGCGACCCGAGAGGGAGGCAGTCGAATTCGAGTCCACATGCCCCACGTATTGGCGCCAGTTGCGCTTGATGACACCCACAATCTTAGCAGTTGGCTGCGGCTTGCCCTCCGAGCTCTTGCCATGGGCCTGCTTGACCTCTTCTTGAAGAGCCTTGCGCTCTCTATCCGTCACCACAGCTTCCATCTCGTCCGTATCGGGATTATCATTCTTCGTCACAGCCTCCTCGTCAACAATCTTCGTTGAGGGCGACTTCCATTGGTCCTTGGGGAGGACTTCAATCACGACGACATCACCTGCAATAGCACGGTTGCTGTTGACGCGACCCAGAATGAGTAGGGGCTTGTCAAAGGCCGGGACCTTGATGGACCCTTCCAAGTAGTTGTACGGCGATACATTGAACACCCCTTGATGTAAAGTTCCCGCTCGCAATCCAGTCATCAGTTTTGACATCGAGTAGTACTCGGGGTAGAATAGCTGGCCCTGGGCAGCGCCCTTTGTATCTCGAGCCTCTCTAGCCTCGCTGATCATGTCCAGTAGCTTCTCCGAATCCTCAAGACCGGCAACATAGTCTGCGAGAGACAATGCCGTCACATTTTCCGCCTTGGCCTTGCGGATGCTATCTTTATCATCGGTAATAACCACCATGGCAGGCACGGATTTCTCTTTCTTGCTCTTCTTGACCGACACACGAAGATGCTCCTCATACCAGCTAGCCACCGTGCGAACGGCGCGGTCATTTCGGTCATTGATCGATTCCTCCGGACCTCTCCTCACATGAGTCTCCAGGCGGAACTCGTTGAAGAAGAGGTAAAAGCGCTTCTCGTCAGTCTTGATCAAGGAAAGTAGGCGGTTGTAGAGAGGCAAGGACTGGTTTCGAAGCTCTTCAAGGACAGTCTGAAGAATGATAACATCATAGAAGGCGCCAGTATGTTCGAAAAGATCCATGCCATTCAGAAGCGCATTCGTATCGGGAACGAGGTAATGGCCGCGGGGAAATGCCTTGGTGCCGGCGGGACGATCGGACAGGACGAATGGCGCAACTGCTCTGTGTTAGCTGGGTACACGGTTTCACCAGGATCGAGAAAGCGCTCATACTTTTTCCATTGGCATCTGCGGGGGCGACTGAAGGGCACAGCGAGCAGAGCTGCGACGAGCAGGGAATGTCTTGTCTCAGATAAAGCTCACGGACAATCTTTTGCACCTTTCCACTTTTTGTGGACCGCACGAAGACTTTGCTGGTGACATTGGCGGCTTGTGGGTTTGAAGTGGTATCTCTTCTGAAACTCTTCATCGCGACGGTAATTATCTGCCTGGCGGCAGTTTCTGAGTCGCGTGTGAGCCTCGAGTTTGATGAGAAGTCTGAGCGAGGAATGATCTTTGCAGGCGGACTATCTGGTTATCGCTGAATCGCGATAGCTGAGTAATCACCAGGTATTAGCCTCCTCAACTGTTTGCTGGCGACATCGCAGTCGTCTGCAACCCATACCCACGGTTTTTAAGAAATAAAAACAAGATTGTGATCTAAAATGGTTCTTGCAGTACGCTTATTGTTCGTTGATCTCTTTTCTCGGTTACTGATTGTCATCTTTCCGCAATAGGCTGTAGGACAACTCTGCGCGACAGCGAGTATATCCTCCAACCTAGCTCAGTGCCAGACATTGATTCGCAAAGCTGCAGCGGCAGGTGCCAAGGTAAAAGATGGTCCCGCTGGCCTCTTAGTTTCAATCAATCTGGAATACTTGGCTCAAATAATCACAGGTGCTATTCCTACCTGAGGCGTCAGACTATATTGCGTCTTCCGCAGAGGAGTCCTTTGCCCTTGCCCAGTCACCGGAATGTAGAAATTTTGTTTCAGCACTACAAGAAGCAGCTAGAGGACAAAGTATGCATATAAATGTTGGCATACATGAGGTAGCTTCTCAGCATAGGCTCAAAAACTCCTTGGTCTGGATTGATGATAAGGGCATCATCACCCACAATTACCAGAAAGTCCACCTCTTCGACGTTGACATCAAGGATGGCCCTATCCTGCAAGAGAGCAAGTGAGTCAATCCATCTCATTGATAGACTCTGATCACACGCCTGATATTGTGGATCTAGGAATGTTGAGCCTGGACAGATCATCATGCCACCATTTCCCACCCCCGTGGGGCGTGTCGGGTTAGCCATCTGCTTTGATGTAAGTGTCAATGCCTACAAGCCAATAAGGTCATTCTGTTATCGGTATTACAGGGCCCTATAAAAATTTGTCATTATAAGCTCACTCGTGAAAATTTCAGCTACGGTTCCCAGAATTAAGCCTGGCGTTGCGGCGTCAAAATGCGGAGGTCATCACCTATCCATCCGCATTCACAGTTCCGACTGGCAGAGCCCACTGGGAATCTCTACTCAGGGCCAGAGCCATTGAAACACAGTCTTATGTGGTAGCCGCTGCCCAGGGAGGCCCACATAATGAAAAAAGACGCAGTTATGGCCATTCTATGATTGTCAACCCTTGGGGCGAGGTGGTGGCACAACTGGGTGACGAGTACCCAGAACCACAGATTTTGACGGCCGATATTGATCTCAATCTTGTCGCGAAGATTCGGAGGGAGATGCCTCTACTGAGGAGGACGGATATCTACCCAGTAGTTTAGATTGAAAGCTTTCATAGCGCCGAAACGGAGCACCAGTCCTTCTATGGAGATGTCCAACTTAAAATACCAGGATTATTACTTGCTCGAAACTCTGTCGTGTGAGAAATCTCAACAGTGATCACCATTTTGATTCAATTCACCTGTATTGATGCGATGGAAAGCAGTTCAGACGGAATATAAAGCAGTATAACAGGTCGGCGGGCGAAAAAGAAAATTGAATGGAAGGACATGCGAAAAAACCCATCTAACAAAAGGATCGGAACATCATATCTGCCGTCGCAGGTGGTGCAGGCGCCAACCGAAATAATCCTTTTCCGATCTCTATATGTACATTGTACAGACTAGGCGCAAGAACAGATCCGTTTATTTCTTGACCTTCTCGGGGTCCTCCAGAATACCCTCGGCCTCAAGTCGCCGACGAGCTTCCTCAAGAGCCCAGGTTTGTATACTATTGGGAGCATTAGCATCGACTGATCTCGCTCATCTCCAACACACAATTGTTCAGGCAAGCTGGTCGCCGAAGACGAAGAGACAAGGCCCGACAGGCTTCCGGGAGGTGGCGTAAGGCTGATACTTACGAGGTATCGGGCTTGAAAACATATGCAACACCGGCAACTAGCAGACTACCAATGAATCCGTAGTACCAAATACCCTCCCAGCCTTCCTTCTCGTACTTCTGGCCAGGCTTGACGCCGAAGAGCCAGCCGGTCGGGGGATCATAGTGATTGCCATGGTCAGCGGCACGAAGATTGCTCTGGGTGGAGAAAGCCTGGGTGTTCTGAGGCCTGCGCAGCAGGCAGCGCGAACGAAGGAGATGCGACAATGGCCGGGCAACCATGTTGAAGACGGGGCGACGGTTGGAGATGATCGGAAGGGGTCCAGCGTTTGTGGGAGTTGCGGGTTTAAGGACAAGGCCAATCAGGAGTCGCCTTGCCAATGTGGCAGCAACAATCGCAATTGGTATGGCACCGTTTGGTGAAATGGAGAGGAGAGGGGTTGTTCGGCGGGTTGATGTTGAAGCCGCAAAAGGCCGTCGGAGAGCTGACCAGTCATGACGCTAGTCTATTTTGGGCGATTTTATTCTGTCCGCCTTTTGTTGCCTCCTTTATCAGGCAATAATTACGCGCCTTCCAAATAAGGCAACAGCGCTTGACACGCGACGCGTTCTTATCGCATCCTACCCCATGGGTCTCCCTGGGTTGTCAACAGAGCCATTTTTGCGCTGCAACTGAATATCCATTATATTCAATGTGGAAGCTTTTGAATGAATACTTTTGTTTCCTATAGGTATGAAATAATACCTCCAACAAGCGACCATTTCACGTTTCATTGCTGACATTGCTGATAGAAGGCCGAGAATGCATCAATACCCACTTTAAGAAGAGAGCCCTTGGATGAAATCGAAGCAGGATCATGGCAGCCAACAACAAGAACTCCCACCCTATTTCCTCGAACTCCCGCACGAAATTAAACGCATTCCGCTATAAAGAAGAGACAGAGGCCCCCAATAAAACGACCTCAAAGGATGAGACGAAAGCTGTGTATGGCAACAAAGAGAATCATCGTTCATGGTTGAATGGAGTGGTGGAATCAATGCAAACATCTGTCGATAATGCCGACCCTGTGCCTCAAGTTGGGCAATTGAACGAGGATATTAAACCCGTGAAGGAATGCCCACACACACCGGGAAACCGTATACCTCTCGAGGACTTGATCAGCAACGCCGAAGATGCCTTTGACCCTGCACCTGGACCGGAGATTACCCCCGTGGATCATGTCATCTGGCAACATGTACCAGCGAGCTCAAATCCCGATGCTTCGTCCCAGACACCGGCAGGTCGTCGAAGGAAGCGGCGTCACAGCTCTTCATCTGCCGGTTCTCCCACTAATGGGAACTCCAGGAAGGCCCAGAAGGAGCCACTTGATCTGCAGTCAATTCAAGCCTTATTCAAGACACCCCAGCATGATCTGGCGGCCGAGCTGTGGAACAATTATATGGATAAGAATATGGTTGATGGGGCTGATGACCTGCCCCCACCTCGTCTCGCAAATCTCCTCTCCTCGTCACCACAAACCCCAGCTTCAGGTAGAACGAGTCGAGATTCATCCGGTTTGAGGCGATCGATTAGCTGTGCTGCCGAATGGCCCACATCTCGCGCAAAGCGAAGGCGAGTCAACCGTCAGGACCCAGGCTCTGGCCGAGGTATCTTCTCTCGCACAACTAGCAATGTCTTGGACTCGGGGAAGAACAAATCATCCAGACTCAATTTCCTCCTCGATAGGCTTGAGAAGAGCCTCCATCCAGTCCCGCAAGTTGAAATGGGGCCGCCAAATTCTTCCCCATTGCGGCAGCGTATGGATGCTCAAAGATGTCGTTCATCATCGCCCACGATGGACCGAAAGGGTCTAGAGGATGCGAACGCGGCTAAAGCCGCACTCATCGGCAAATCTACGGATCATTCGAGAGCTACCAAAGGTGCAATTCTTGAAGATTCTGAATCTGAATTTGGAGACGATGATCTTGATCAAGATTTCATGGACCTGGCCGATGCCGCGGCGGACCCCTTCGTTACACCTGCGGCTGTGGTTGATCGCATTGAATTTGACTCTCTTGGCTCTTCTGCCTGGTCCAATTTAGCTGCAGAGAAGCTTGAATCCAGTCATTCTGGGTTGCAATCCGTATCTGACAAGAAACCACCAGCCGCGCTCGACCTTACAAATAATGAAACTAAAGTTAACGAATTTGACGATCTTGAAGACGAATATGGCGACTTTGACGACGATTTCGAGGATGCTCTTGTGGAGTGCGATGCGAAACCTACTGACGCATTCAATCCACCCATTGCGGAGTCCCAGCCTGCTTGGAAGGCGGATCCAGTCTCTATCAACTCGGCCCCCCAAGTTCCGGCCCATTTGCCGCAAACATCAGCTCATGCTGCCGCTGCGCTCTCTGATGATGAGTTTGATGATGATTTTGACCTGGATGCTATCGAACAGACTTTGAAGCAGACTGGTGAAGACGCAACCTACGTTGGTCACTCTTAGTAGGGTAATACCTAAGTGTATGCTAAAACAACGAATTTAATAGAATCTCAAATCTCGGAAAGCTATAAAGCGCTACCAAATCGTGGATACCGCAGAAGGCTCCTTTGTCAATTCACGAGGACGTACACAGCCTGAGCAGGTATGCCGTATCTCAATACGCCCCAAGTTGTTCAAGGTCACTGACGAGTGTGTAGGTACTCTCTGTCAAGGACGAAAAGACCGACGCCCGCAAGGTCATCATCTTGCGCGAGTCATGGTTTGACACGCCTTGCAGTAAAGATTCATTCATTCATCTGGTCGGAGACTTCGACTCATTTGGTCAATGCGTCGTGGACAACACAAACCACATGATAATTCTGCACCCTGATCATTTGATATCTGCTACCGTTGTTGCGGACTCGGTGGACTGCCAACGCCGTGCTGTCCTTCAAGATCGTGTCAAGGTTATCAGCCAGATTGAAAAACCACAAGCGTTTGGAATCATCTTCCACGAGGTATTCCAGGAAGCATTGATGGCCAATAAGTGGGATCTAGACTCATTGCGACTGCTGGTCGAGAAAGTTCTCAGAAATCATATCGAGGAGCTGTATTCCATCAACATGAGTACCTCTGAGGCTATCGAGACAATAATGGGGAAAGTTCCTCAGGTGCAGGCCTGGGCAGACGTCTTTCTTCAAACCAAACCGAAGGTATGAATCCCCTTGAAGCTTCCGATTTTAGCCTTCTAATTATTCTGCTAGGCAAGTTCACTCGTTGAAGATCGTAATGGTGCAAAGCTCAATTTGAGTATCAACAAATTGCTGGAAGTTGAAGAGCACGTCTGGTCTCCAATGTATGGGCTCAAAGGAAACATCGACGCTACGGTGCAAGTTGCCTGTCAAGATAAAGATTCGATCAGAAATCTTGTCGTGCCACTTGAATTGAAAACCGGGAAAAGGGATACAAATCAGGCACATAGAGCCCAAACAGCCCTTTACACGCTTTTGCTTTCGGATCGTTACGGTGAGTACTGAGATCGGTATGTTGAGTAGTGTGGGTTGTGGCTGATACATGAGCAGATGTCGATGTGACTTTCGGTCTGCTGTATTACCTTGAGCTTTCAAAGACCCTAAGTATTCGTGGCATTCGACACGAGCTTGTTCAAATGATTCAAGTGCGCAACCGTTTAGCAGTGTACATCCGCGAGAGGATGCAGCTTCCACCAATGCTGAAGAAGGCACAGCAATGCAATAAGTGCTACGCGAAGACACCGTGCCTGATCTATCACAAGCTCTCGGAAGATGGTAATGGCGACACAAGCGCCCTTGGTGACGACTTTGAAGCTCTTACTAAGCATCTAAACCAAGGTGATCGCGAATTCTTTCGTAAATGGGACGAGCTCTTGACCAAGGAGGAAGGGAATCTGATCAAGTTCAAACGCGAGCTATGGACGTTGCTAAGTGATGAGCGTGAGTCCTATGGTCGATGCTTCGGAGATGTGGTGATCGATCCGCGAACGGCACACGAAGACCCAAATGGGACGAGAATCAACCGCTTCAGATATACGTTCCACAAACGAAAAGCATCTCCGGGCTTCTCCTTTACGGAGTCACAGATTTCGGTTGGTGAACCTATAGTCGTATCTGACGAAAAGGGCCATTTTGCACTCGCCAATGGCTACGTGGTTCATGTGAGCACATCGCACGTCACGGTTGCTGTGGATCGCAGGCTGCAGAGCGCGAGAGCCAAGACAATTGGCTTTGACGCGATCTCGAACCAGTCATTCAGAGGAATAATGGAAATTGGAATCGACGGGCTCTCTGAATTGCAAAACCCTGACGAGCAAATGGTATATCGAATCGACAAGGATGAATTCAGCAATGGCATGGCCATTGTTCGAAACAACCTGATTTGCATGATGGACAAAGATCTCTACCAGTCAAAGCACCTTCGGCGACTTATCATTGAAGGTCAACCGCCCGTCTTCAAACCAGCATCGTCTGCATACAACCTTCCCGACTCAGAAAGCCTCAACGTTGACCAAAAGCAAGCCATTGATAAAGTCATGCGTGCCAAGGATTACGCCCTCGTTCTGGGAATGCCGGGCACGGGTAAGACGACCACTATCGCATACATCATTCGAGCTCTAGTTGCACAAGGAAAGAGTGTTCTTCTGACCTCGTACACGCATACTGCCGTGGATAACATCCTATTGAAGATTCGCGATGATAATATCCGCATGCTACGCATTGGTGCAACTACAAAAGTCCACCCAGATGTGCAGCAATTTGCAGATCTGGCAGCTATTCCAAAGAAGACAATCGAAGAGCTGAAGGACTCTTACGAGAAACCGCAGGTTGTGGCAACAACATGCCTCGGTGTCAACCACAATATTTTCAATCAGCGAATCTTCGACTATTGCATTGTCGACGAGGCCTCACAAATTACACTTCCAGTATGTCTTGGTCCAATTCGCATGGCAAGAACCTTCATTCTTGTTGGTGACCATTATCAACTCCCCCCGCTGGTGCAGAACAAGGCCGCTCAGGAAGGAGGTCTTGATGTTAGCTTGTTCAAATTGCTGTCAGATGCCCAGCCGGACTCGGTTGTCAATCTAGAGCATCAATATCGCATGTGCGAGGATATTATGCTTCTTTCAAACACACTCATCTACTCTGGCCGGTTGAAATGTGGTACGCCACAGGTCGCATCTCGCTCGCTGAAGATTCCAAATTTACAGTCCTTGAAGCAATTTCACACGGAGGACTTCAATATTACCCAGCCCAAGCAGGAAATCTGTCTCGGAGCTGGCCATGGACGCTGTTGGCTCAACGACCTTCTGGTGCCATCTGCTAGAACTCTCCTTGTCAATACAGACACCTTGGGAGCATCGAGCCTCGAAACAGCGCAAGGACAACGAGTTGTTAATCATATGGAGGCTAATTTGTGCACTCAACTGGTGGAGGCACTGATCGCTTGCGGTATCCCTGCCCGAGACATTGGTGTCATCACTTTCTACCGTAGCCAACTCTCCCTTTTGCGCCAGAGTCTTCGTCACTATTCACCAGACCTTGAGATGCACACCACCGATAAGTTCCAGGGCCGTGACAAGGAGATTGTCATCCTCAGCTGCGTCCGTAGCAATGCCGATAACAATGTTGGAGACCTCTTGCGTGACTGGCGACGTGTCAATGTTGCCTTTACTCGTGCCCGTACCAAGCTTCTTGTGCTCGGCAGCAAATCGACGCTTCGTGACGGTAATGAGCTCCTGGACAAGTATGTCCGCCTGGTTGAGGGGAAGGGCTGGGTCTACGACCTGCCTCCCGGTGCTGCCGACAGCCATGGCTTCCCGTCTGCCGGTCTCGATTCTACACAGATGCCTTTCCAGTCTCCGAGTGCGGGCCACAGCCCTGGAACCATGAAAACCAAAGGAAGTCCCGCTGTCAAGAAGAAGTCCACATCACGAGAACCTCTCAGTCCCTTGGGCTCTCGACTACCTTCATCAGCCCTGAAGAGACCGGCAAAGCGGGGCGTGAAGCTTTTCACCGGCACCTCTGTAGTTGGCAACCGACCCATTGTTCAAGACATTGTGAATGATATCGCCGGTTGACATTAAAAGTCAAGTCAACTCTACTTTTGGTTATCAGTCTTTTTCATTTCTGGCGCGGATTCTGTACATAGCATGGGTGGAGAACATGGTCTGCACACTGTTATGTGGTTGCTTGGGTACAGATCTACTTCATTTCTACGGCTCTCTTGATTGTCAAGTATACATCCCGAAGTTGAAAATCAGGGAACCGCATTCGACGCAATTTACATGGCTTCCTTGATTTTGTCAACAGGATTATGTGCTTATTCTGAGGGCTACAGGAATGCACTTTCTTCAGTTTTCTTGACAAACAATCAGCAGAATTGATATCGTACAAAGAAGTGTGTCTGGACGGTATCATAGTAATACGGTGAAGCCGGCCATACACAGACGTCAAGCCGGAGAAAGCATCATGGAAACAGAGCAAGAGGCCGAGCTTCATGAACACATTATCACTCTCACAAATGTATCAAGCAGAGACCATCAAGAAATGTACAGTTTCAAACAACACAGTCGGTTATCAAAAAGATCACTTGAGACGAGGCCTTTTCGTCTTCGGGGCGTTGAGGTAGTGCCGGTTTCCTTGTCGATCGTATTGCCAGCGGCCATGATTGTCAGGATTGGCCACAAAACTCTCAGGGACCTCGGGTTCAATGAATTCGAAAGTTCGTTTGTTCGACACTGGAGGGGGTAACGGTCGGGGCGGCGTAGGGTATGTCGGGGGCATTGGGGGACCCATAGATGAAAAGACTGGATAGTAATGACTCAACTCCCTCAGACCAGGCATTGGCATCAATTCATGATAATGCATCGGGTAAGTTGCCAGGGCTTGATGAGGGTATCCGTCTGCACGAAACTCCATGATTATATGTGCAAGAAGTGGATTTGAAGCGCTTGGATATTGATTCAAGCTCATCCATTCATTTTGGAGATGTTGAGCTATGATCCCAATCTCTTCTGCAGTTGGATCACGAGGTACTTGAGGTTGAGCAGAGCTATTTAGGTCCGCTGGCGCTGATGACATGACACGAGCCGGCTCGAGAGGAGGCGAATTACTGACAGGAGTTGGTGGTGTGTAGTGGCTTGGAATAGAGTCGTCTCTTTCCGAGGCCGTATCGTTTGCCAAGGAGCGGTAAGTGGTGCTGTCAAGCGAGTTTTCATCTGAGATGAGCGTTGCAAGAGGCTCAACGGTCGTTGGCTTTTCAGCAACATTCTCGTGTAGCTGAGTGCCGAGTGCTGTTATATCTTGAAGCTGATCGCGGACGGCCCAGAGAGCGGCGAATTCCTCTTCAACCAATGTGAAAGACATTTTTTCAAGGTCTATTTCCGCTGGATCATTGGTGAGGGTAGAAAATGATTTGTCCATGAGATCATTTCCCTCGATAGGATATGTTGAAAGAGGGATATCCATCTCCGCTGGATTAAGGGTGAGAGTAGGAAATAAAGCATTCATTAAATCATTTTCCATGATAGGAGTTGTTGAAATTGTGGTTTCCATGCTCAAAGGAGTGATTTCCATGCCACTTCCCGCTCGTCTTCCGATAATAGAGCAAGAGAAAGCAAAGGGTGGATAAAGAGAGCAAGGACGAGCGAGATGACGGAGGAGAATGAAGAGAGCGATGTTAAGACCAAGATTGCAAAGTGAGTGATGGGTCCGGGTCGTCGAGAGCAAGAAAGAGAGAAGTGGGTGAGTTGAAGTGAAAGAGAGGGAAGAAGGGAAATGCTGGGGTTGTATGGCTTCGAATGTGGTGATGATGCAGCCAAGCACAACTAGAGACTGCCGGCGCCGACGCAAAATTGATTTA
The DNA here is from genome assembly GCA_037356195.1 of Penicillium sp. F50. NCBI lineage: Eukaryota > Fungi > Ascomycota > Eurotiomycetes > Eurotiales > Aspergillaceae > Penicillium > Penicillium sp. F50. Next base: position 1,385,356 of record JAYXSA010000054.1, on the reverse strand, counting down.
AAGATGGTCAAGTTGCCATGGTTAGTCAAAGCAACTAGTCCTTCTTCATCACTCCAAAGACGTGGCCCCAACATACTCCCAGCATATCGCATAGCCGTTGCTAGATTTGGACGCTTCGGCATCTTTTCCCTTGGATACCACCAGGGCTGGAGCAGTCGCGATTGTGTAACCGTCCCTTCCTTCCACCGCCTGTCTCCCCAAAGCAGAAGTGGAAAGAACGAACCAGTCTGATGCGGGTCTAGACTTTGAGCTGGTGATGCGGGATCTGGAGCCGCTGCCGATTCAGGGCCACGTTAGTACATCCCAAGCGCAGCTTTTTCATCAAGATTGCATCTGGGTTGTGAAACTCACAGCAGAGATAGGAATAGTTGCTGAATCCATTGTGCTGAAATCAAACCATGCCATTTTAGGCTAATCAAATCGGTGGTACTGACAGCATCAACTTCTGGTACACTGTATCGACTCAGGTACGAGTCGACGTCATCGTCGGCAAAAACACGGGGTGACCCCAGCTGGACCATGGCAATCCATTCAGCAAAGGCACCGCAACGCTCCTGAATCTCTCCCTTGGAAATATCATTTGAGAGTAGCCCTTGTAGAGATGGTGTTGAAATTCGACCCAACTTGGTTGTCTGCACCTCAGGGTCGATCATCTGTGGATGGTGCTTCTGGATGTGCTCGGTTTCTTCTCAAATTGTTAGTGTTCACTAACGCGTTCTAGGTAGAAGGGAGACAACCAACCATAATTTCCAGAGGTGAGTTCCAGATCGCAGAAAAGCCAAGCCAGAGACTGATTCAACACATTTTTAAAAGCCCGTTCAATCCGGTCAAACCCCTTTTTGCCATGGAGCATCGAAGGGAGGCGCAAATTGAGCTCAACCACTGCCGCTTTTATTAGCTTCCTTCTGAATTGGGTAGTTTTAGGGAGAAGGGGGGGGGTTGGATATACAGAATCGCTCCTTTGCATGCTTTCTTCCGCCGGTCCGGATCGGTTTCCCCGTGAGTCCAGTACGTTCATAGACTTCTCTCCCCAGCTCCATTTTGAGGATTCCTGGCGAGCCATGAGAAATCAGCTTTGACGCCAGGACCATTTTGCTAGCGCTTGACTTAAAGCGGAAAGCTAACCTTCTTGTAGGGTGAACACATTGTCAGACCCTGCACGGCCTTCAGATATCATGAGAATGTTGCCTAGAGGTCTGCTTAGAAGCAAATGCGAACATTTTTTGGTCAAGGAACAATACCAGTTTTGATGTATGTGTTGAAAAATTCATGCTCCAGCAGATCAGACGGCGACATGAAGACTCGAGCGGACTGAGGCTTATTGAGCTTGTCTAACGACGTCTGGATGTCTGTATAAACATCTTCTGGAAGAAGGACCTCGGCCTGACGATACCGATTAGCTTCTGCTTTTTTTTTCAATTTTATCGCAGAGACAAAGTGGCTTACGGTGTGCACAAAGGGATGGTTCACGATAGCAGAGAATGGAGACTTTTTGCTCGGCACCTGTTTCGGGTCGATGAAATTGGGTAACTGAGAGACTGTGGTGTAGCATTTTTCGCGTCCGGACGCGTCATCTTTGAAGTCAAACATGTCAATTCACTGCTTGCTCAACTCCAAGGTGGGAAGACTGAGAGATTTGTGTGGGAAGTCAGCGGGAATTCAGACGGTCCTATTACACGGAGGGATCTGGCGGCAAGAAAATTGTGGAACACCACGCGAGGCGGAGACGCGGCGACTGAAGTTTGATTAAGCTCATCTTATCGATAGGCTTCAAATGATCTCAACATCACACCCACAATGAGAGCCGTGGGATGAGCAAGCAAGTATCTTGAACAAAGTTGAGAATGGATCATACTTTGACCTCATCAATTCAGGCGAAGGTCACGCTCTGCTGGGCTTGATGGGGGCATCTTGGGCCTGTCTTTCTTCACGGCGCAGAGAGACCTTGGCAATATACTTTGAGCAAACAGCGCGTACTTAATAATCCATGAGATATGATACCGAGTGCTCAGTAGTGAACCCACAAGGAGCCACGCGAGAGAAGGAGAGAATCATAGCTACTTCTTTTGTCTAAGGAAATTTGATTGTCAATTCATCACCGGAGTAGTACCACCATCTGGTCCAGATACAAGTGTTTTTATCCTGCTTGAGATTGCTTGAGATATTAATTGACTTGAATCTATTGGGCATACCTTGGTCCCAACCTCATACGTCCGTAGTGGATTGCCGCCATTATCCGTGCTGCATTTCTTCGAAAATTCAATGCAGCAGTATATGAGAGCGGTTTTCGTTGCATCGAATGCCCTAGGACCAGCAGAACACAAAGAGTCGCAGAAAATCCTGCAAGTATTCGAAGACACAGGATCTGGCCATCAATGATTTTGTAACCTGGCCTAAAACTTCCGTCATTGGGTAAGGTTGTCTTCTCGACTCGATTCTACGACATTGAGAACAAGAATGTCTCCCTGCCTGAGGCACCCAGGAGCTCTCCGCCATCATGGATCTCAGCTACGGCGAGATCGCGGTCCCCCGAATATCATGAACTAACGCCCGCGATTGTCTCTGGTACCTCTCAATTCAAAATTCCTGCCGCTGCGCATGCAGGACGACTATAAATAAGGCAAAATTTCATACAGCAGCTGTCAGCGCCAGAAGGACAGTCAGCGATGGCGCCCGCGCCGCGCCGCGATCTCCTCGCAAAGGAACATTTCGCATTTGTCTTTGGGGGTGTCAAGACGCAGTCCTACTACGATCCAGCTGCGAAGGGCCCCGGGTCACATACGTGAGTTGCTTTTCCTCATCTGTCTCAGAGTATGTACTGATCGCTCTTTTCAAAAGCATTCGGACATTGGCCTGGAACCCTACCGGTCAGCTAATCGCGACTGGCTCGGCTGATCGTACGCTACGGATATGGAACCCCGAGCGCCCTGCTATTAAATACTCGACCGAACTACGTGGACACTCGGCTGCTGTGGAGAAAGTTCTTTTCAACCCAGTACGGGATGCAGAATTGGCTAGTTGCTCGACAGACGGGACGGTGCGCTTCTGGGACGTGCGCTCCAAGACCTGTGTGAGCCGCCTCGATGTTGGCGGCGAGGCGTTTACACTGTCTTGGTCGGCAGATGGGAGTACAATGGTCGTCGGTAGGAAGGTTAGTCTCGAGTGTTCCTTCAAAACACATTTCTACCAGCATGTCTAACTCTTTTTGTCTTCCGGTGTTAGGACGATACTTTGATCCCCATCTCCATTCAGTCCCCATCCACCCCTACTATCCTATCACCAGATGTAACCACCAATGGTATATCCTCGCTCGGAGGCTCAAAGCCCGGAGCCTCGACTTATACAGCTCTCACACCACACCCGCAACCCATCCAAACCAATGCCACGACATTCTCTAACCACGTTGCGACACCTACCTCCCCAGACCTTCATCTTTTCGCAACAACCGGCGAAGGAACCGTCAAGATAATGTCTTACCCCTCCTTTGATATCCTCCACACCCTCCACGCACACACCTCCTCCTGCATGGCTATATCACTTGCGCCTACGGGCCGCTACTTAGCCGTCGGCGGTAGCGACGCCCTAATTTCCCTGTGGGATACGACGGATTGGATTTGCCGTCGCACGTTATCCAGCGCGAATGGTGGCTCTATTCGCGGTGTCAGTTGGAGTTTCGATGGCCGCTTTATCTGCGGTGCTTGCGATGAGCCCTTCTGTGGTGGAAATGGATTGGAAATTTTCCATGCAGAGACGGGTGAGAGTGTGTATACTATACCCACGACTGGCATCAATGCAGGCGTCCCGGCCGTCGCGTGGCATCCTTCTAGATACTGGTTGGCTTACTCGACGACTCATGATGGGCCGGGAAGTGGTTCCGGTGGTTTGAAGATTGTTGGTGCTGGTGGTGGTGGGTTGTAAGCTTGGATGTGGCCCTGATACGTTCTTCCCGAGGATTGATGACCTTGAAATTTACGGTTTATTTACACTCCCCAGATAACCACTGCTGGAAAATCTAAATGAATTAAACAAATTAATATTGGCTGATTGTAGAAATAATCCAATCAACATAGTCTTCCTGAGAGGAGATAGTCGAACAAACAGGTCCAGAGAAGAGCGTCACTTGAAGCAAAGTGGAGTATCTGTTCATCATCATTAAGTCGTTGCAAAAGCCGCCCATAGCGCCAAGCCAAAAGTTCATCCTCCATCTTGAATCTGTTTGCTTGTACCAATACACATCGCGAAGAAGAGAGGTATAGTCCTCCAAGGCGATGTAGTGCTTGTCGTAATGTCAGGCAGCCAGGACGCGTGCTGTCTTCAGCCCCAGAGCCCTATGCAGTGCTCGGGGGCAATGCCCCTGTTGGATCGGCATGGTCCTTGCAAAGCTGCATGTACCGCTAGCTTGGAGCGTAAGAATAATCAAGGGTTGCACAAGTCGTGCGGGACGTCTTATAAGATTGAGCTAGGCCTCGATCTCGGTCACCTGAAGGAAGCTTCGATCGCCGCCAGGATGTTCCGAATACGGAACCCCTCGTCGTCAATTCTCAAGATGGCCGCCAACTCTCCCAGCCGGGACCATTCTCAGTATGCAAGATTTGAGCCCACTGAGCATCGCTGATTGCTTCCACGTTGACATTTTCAAAGTCAAGGTTGCCCAAGTCTGGATTTGGGGTAGGCATATCCCAGCGGTTAGCCAGATTGAACATGGTGGCAGCTGCCGTACCTCCCAAAGGGCCCGTGGAGCTAGCCGGGTAACCTTGGCCCGCCATGGAGCCCATATCAAGAATCTGGGGAGCTTCTGTAGTGACTGGAGAGATTTGGACGGAGTGAGTTTTATCGACAGATGTAGCAGAGCTTGAGGATGGGTAAGTCGTGGCGGTGTTCGGATGCTTTTTGTCGGGTGAAGGGTTGTCCATCCCGGATAGGGAATAGGATGTATTGGAAGATGAGTTCAAAGTAGATGGTGTAGGATGATCTGAAGGTGGATTCCTTTCACCAAGGCCAAAGTCGGGGGAAAAGTCCATATCTCCATCAACCATCCCTTGGCCAACGAGCTCAACAATTCCATTCGAGGATCGCATATGGGGAACGAATTGCTGTGATTCACTACCCAGTGATCCTTGTTCGGAGCCCCTGTTTGGCGAACCTCTGTGCCGACTGGGAAGAGAAGTGGTTGCGCCAGGCATAAAAGATTGAGCAGATGTTCTCGACGTCGAAGTATCCGGTAAGGACTCATTTGCGGTGCCGCTATTTTGTGATTGGCGAATATTGTACACAGGTGTACACTCGACGTTATCGGCGCAATAAGATTGCTGAACAAGGTTAGCCATGGAGACTTTCTACCTTCTCGAAGAAGACGCGTTATGTCACGGGCGAAGAGACTTACCATCGCTTTGACAACATGGCTGAGTCCGGAGCCGGCCTTGGTGTTATCCACAGCTCGAATTCCTGTTCCTTCAAGGTCAACGTCCAGTTGCACAAGGAAGGACTCCGTGAGTGGATTTTTAGACTTCATCGCATTGAGAGCCGACACGACGAACTGCAGGGATGAGTAGACTGAAGAGTCATCAGGGCGAGATTTAAGGTATTGCACAAATACTCGCGCGGAGATGTACAGGCAGAATGCCATGAAAGGATTCAACTGCTAATAATTAGCTGGCTTTGTCACGCAAGGGACATGGTCAAGCCAGACATACGGTTGATAAGTCAATATGGCTGACCATTTTCATGATACTTGAGATCTGATTAGCTGCCACAAGGCACCTGCGTTTGCTTTCGGTGATAATTTGGTTGGGCATCTTGTTCTTCTCGGCCTTGAATATGGCCGCTTGGTGAAGACAGATGGTGGATGTATGAATACTCATGTTGGCAAAGATGACATTGACGTCATCCATGCCACTTGGGAGTCGGAGGTGCTCGGGCAATGAAAGTGCAATGTGAAGAAGAATATTATCGTGGCTCCGATGGCGCTTCCAAAACTCGCCATTAAGATCATGATCATTATCTTGTGGCTGAGGTCGATGAATGTGAATGAGATTTCGGCCAAACAGACTGGCTAAAACACAGACACATGCAAAGGGAGCCAAGGTAGATACCCCTTCGCCAGCAACGATGTCGGTGAGTCGAAGGGTGCGCTGTGGCTTGCTCTTCAGGAACGACTCTTCAGAGGCTGGGAGGTTGGTCATGATCTACCACACTTAGCCATCACTACGCACATACAACGAACATGGAAGCCAGACAGTAACTTACATCGTTCTCATCAATGACCGTAGGCCAACCAGTTCCAATACTGGCATAGCGGTCTGTGCAAAACGCCATCCAAAATGTTCTCCTTCGTTCCTCACGCTCGGTCCAATCTTTTGGTGGATTGATGCTCTGCTTCACATCGAGTGCACTGCCATCTAGACGATTAAGACCTATCATGAGTGCTAATCGCGATGCCTTACCCACGCTGAGCCATGCTCGGGGGAAGTAGATCATTCGGAATTCATAGCAGCCCGTTAGGATCCACATTTGACAATGCGCCAGACTGATGATATTCTCTCCAAAGCCTTTCATCTCGTCCATCTCCGCATACTTGCGAGCGCGTTGATAGAAGTGATGATGCAAAAAGTAATACTTGTCGCTCACGGACGCTGCATGACACCACATAATGTACCGCAGGCAAATGGGAGGCCGCATGTGAGGGGCGAGGTTCAAGCTGGCATAGTATCGAGGCCGGTGGATAAGGGGCATCATCGGATAGATTTTCTCAAAGAATAGATTATCCCTGGAATGATGCGGGGTTAGCCAAGAGCTCAATTGCCTTCTCCAAACCCGCTGACTTACAACTCGTCAATAACTTCCTGGGTCGGAAGAGGCTCCTCCAGCCCCAAACTGATCAAATCCCAGGACGGATCGTTGGTGGCACCCGTTGGTCCAGAGAATAGCATTGGAGTCGGCTGCGATGGCTGAAGACCATTTGTAGCTGGGGGCATCGGGACGCCAATGTCATTTCCAAGGGCCGATATGTCTGGCAGTCCAAGTATCGAGTCATCGTTCATAGGCGCGTTGAAGGAAGTCTCGAGCGGTTGAGGCGGGGAAGTGCGCGGCGCAGGATCAGTCTCCTGGCCTTTGAGAAGGGTTTCGACTTGGGCTATTTGATGGCTTTCTGTTAGCGATGGTTTCTCTTCACAAAGGTCTTATCGCAGGGAATGCGACAGTGCTTTCACGAGGCTATTCTTACCCAGTCGCGCCTCCAGCTGCTTCACGTATCCCCGCTTTGGACCACTCTTCTTTCGAACTTCATCGTAAGCGCAATCATGACCCAGGCGCGAGCACGTTCCACAACTTGGCCGTTTCCCATCACATCTCAGCTTCCTCCGACGGCATACGACGCATGCGATGCGCTTAGGTCGGGGAACGTAGTCGCTGGCTCCAGCGACCGAGCCATCCATCAGATGGCTGTTGTCCACAGTCGACGAATCCTGAAATGAAGACTCAGAAGCAGCAGCATACTGCGCAGCGCCCGGCGCAAACGCCGATGGCGCCAGGTTCTCCATGGTAGGCCGAATCGGCAGCGAACACGAGGAGCGAAGATGGGATTCCGACCGATGATGAGGTTGACGACCCACCGCTTATCACCGCAGCGTGGGCAAATCCAGTCTCCTGCAGATCGAAGAAAAAGGTAGAGATGAGGCTTTGTACCGGCCAAGAGGTCAAGTACAAGCGGGTGGCATTATCAAATCGATATTTTCTGGTGGAGGGGTGCGGAGAAGTAGAAGAGAGTTCTGATGAATGACGGTGGCAGGCCTTTGTATTGGGAGGCAAGGCTGAGAGACTTTCTGGGGGGTCTCGGCCCCGACCTTACATGTTCTTCCTGGAAACTCCAGGTCCCCTTTTTCTGTGGTTCGATTAGCTTCGAAAAGAAACTATCGACAACTCAATCCCACTTTTTCCTTGCCCATGAATGAACTGATAGTTATCTAGCGATCGACCGTTAGCGTAAGTAATTTAGTGTCGCTGTGGGTTGTGGGTGGTGGGTTTCCGGCGTACGCACCACGAAGCTGCCTGGCCGGCTTGGCAGGGATCGAGGGATCCAAGGGCGTCGATCGTTCTTATCACATCCCACACTGCCCAATACTGTGGGTGGGTGGGTGGGCAGTGCTTCGTCCACACTGGATCCGGACCTCTGAAGGATGGAAGGTCTACTGGTCACATTTTGATTCGATGCATTCCGGCACGAGCCCGGCGATTGTCCACGAGTCAATAGATTAACTTGAGAAACTTTAATTTTCTTTTCTGGCGAAGGGCCGTGAGCCATCATACTATACATAGTCCCCGCCGCACCAAGCTCCAACGGATGCCAGACAACGGATGATCGAAACAGCATCTCTGATAATGCACGGCAGAATATAAAGAAAATACACGGCAAGAAAACAGATAGAGAAGAATATCGTACAGCCATCCCAAGTGCAGTGAGAATGAGGTATCAGATGAGTAAAGGGCTATTGTCTCAAAGAGTGTGGCAAGACGGGCGGGCATGATCTGTCTCTGCCAAAATCCAGGTATGCCAGGAAAAGAGGCAATTTAGTTGTATCCACGGCGACGTTGACCTTGGTTGCGAGGTCTGGGGTGCACGACAGCCTTGTTGATCTTCCACTTGGGACGAGTCTTGTAACCGGACTTGGTCTATAACAGAGAAAAGGTTCACATGTGAGCAAAATGGTGACCATGAGAAGAACTCTTGGTAGGAATGAAAAGCTTACCGGAATACCCCAAGGACTCTTCGGGTCGACGTTACCCTTGGACTTACCACGACCACCACCGTGAGGGTGGTCCATGGCGTTCATGGCCAGACCACGGACGGTAGGACGGATGTTAAGCCAGCGCGAACGACCAGCCTTACCCAGCTGGGTGTAGTGGTAGTTGGGGTTGCTGGCAACACCAATAGTAGCGCAGCAATCCTTGTGGATGAGGCGAGTTTCACCACTGGACAGGCGGACAGTGATGTGTTGAGCCAGGCGCTCCTGCTTCTGCTTCTCGCGGAGAGTCAAAGACTTCTTCTCCTCCTCAGGCTGGTCAGTCTCAATCTCCTGCTGGCGGGAGTCGCTACCCTTCGCGACCACAGTAGCATATGTGCCAGCACTTCGGCACAGCTGGCCGCCCTTCCCGGGACGCAGTCCAACATTGAAGATAAGGGTGCCCACGGGGATCATGTGCAGAGGCAAGCAGTTTCCTCGCCAGGCCGTTCGTGCGGCGAGCACACCAGGGTCGACAGTTCCACCCATGCTTTGCCACAGGTCATCGGGAATACCAGACATGTAGCTCTGCACGACGTCTCCAGCCCGCATGCCATCCGCAGCGAGGATATAGCTCAACTTGGTAGTCTCCTTACTGCGAACTAGAGCAATATGTGCGCTACGACCTGGATCATACTCAATTCGCTCCACGAGATGAGGCCCAGCATCTGTTCGCATGAAATCCACCATACGTATCCGACGCTTGTGACCACCACCATGATGGCGGACTGTGACGCGACCGCTGTTGTTACGGCCACCTTTGGCGTGACCACGCTTGGGGAAAGTCAATCGATGAATGGGGCGGCCTTTCCAGAGGTGGTCGTTGACTGGACGCCGCAAGTGTCGTACACCGGGAGTACGGGGAGTATATGTGCGAAGCTGGACCCCGGAGTCATCACGGGTGGGAGGAGGAGCAAAAGAGGCGCTGAAGTCGGATGAAGGAGGAGCAACCTTGCTGGTAGGCGTCTCTAGTTCATTGACGGCAGTCGCAAAACGGCGCACTGGCAGAGCCGGAATCGTTGGTGAACACCGAAAGGGCAGCCGAATGCCCCGAAGGACAAGCCGGGGCTGGAGCATTGTTGATGGGAGGATAAGGCACTAGCCTGTAGGCCAGTTGACGAAAAAAGTGAACTGAAGAGAATACCAATTGAGTCCTCACCAAAGAATCTAGGTATTGGAGCCCAATCACGCGCAGGACTCTCGGTATCCTGTCCCTTCGTCGCTCGTCGGTGCTTGCAATTGATGGCCAGGCAAAAAGTTCTGGGAGCAAAGTCAGGTGACTTGGTCTGTGACCGCCCGCACAGCCTCGTTTTGCTAGTACTGCCACAGTTGGTGGCACATGGAGTCCGGAGCCCAAGCTTGGACCCGCTGAGTCTCGTGACCATCCCGTGACCGAAAGGGCGGTTGCGGGGGTAACGGCGCTGTTGACATCCACTCGCGCCTCACGTTTCGTCCGCGCCCTCGCGTATCCACCGTTACCGTCACCCAATACCGCCTCCCTACCAACCACCCCTCCCCTTCATTTCTGGATCTACCACCTCCCTCTCCAGTCCCTTCAAAAACATCCGATCTGGAGTTGTCCAAGATCCAGAATTCCTCTACCCTATTTGGTCCTCTATCCCATCAATTCTCTTCCAAAGCATCTTTATCTTGTCGTGTTACGAGACGGACAAGAAGTGAGAAAGACCCGTCGCGACTTGCTTTGTGGGGCGTCATCCAAGTTTGACCGGTTTTCCACGCTAGCACAGTAGGGCCAAACACCGCTTGGCCCTCTCTCGACTTCTTCCACCTTTTCCCTCATCATCATCATTCCATTTCAAGATACCCTTCCTCCACGCCCACCACTCTTTATCCTTGGGTTATATCTTCCCAAAAGGACTCCACGTGTTATTCAAATACCTCTGCACCCTTCGATCCTCTTTTCACGCGCCTTTTTTTGGCTTCATCTGGCAGAGACTTCACGAGTCTTCGCAATAACAACATCATCTTGTATGCGTCGTGACTCGCGACTCATCCCATCCTAATTCCTCTGAGCAGCTCTCATTGCCTTCTGGCGAGTGAAGCTTCCACAGGGTAGCTTCATTTTCACGCGTGGTACGTGCGCTTCAACCTTGATACTCTGGTATTCGGGGGTTCCCCACTGAGGTAATGTTGAACGGAATGCTGACCTGAGTGACCCGGCTTGGACTAGACTATCAGGCTCGCCCTTTCCTCTTCTCTCATCACGTCTTCCATTTCCCTCTTTCTCTCTTGAGACCACCACAATGCCTGTGGTAAGCAATTTCAACCCTTGACAACTCGCGTCAATTCTGTTGCAAGACTTGATTTCATGCTATATTGAAGACCTCGACGCGTCAAAAGCTTCCACCACGGTCGAAATATTAATCTTGTGATAGGCCCGTAGCCTCCGCTCCCGAGGCACCATGAATGAGAACGACGAGAACGGTCCTTCCACGCGTATGACCCGGGCCAAGGCCGCGCTCAGTACCGACGGTCCCGCTGATGCCATCAAGAAGCCTCTGCAGACCAAGCGGGCTACGACCACCAGCGGTACCCAGCGTCCTCGTGCCGCCCTGGGAGACGTCAGCAATGTCAACAAGGCCGATGCCGCGGAAATCAAAGGTGCAAAGAAGGCTGTTGCCGGTAAGGCCAGTCTGACCTCCAAGGCAACCACCCAGACTGGTGGTGTTCAGAAACTTAGCCGCAACAACTCATCACGGACCACTGCTCTGCAGCCTCGCGATCCCAACCCGAAGAAGCCGGCCAACAAGCGCCCCAAGGTCGAGAAGAGCGAGCAGCAGGAGCCTCCTCACAAGAGGGGAAAGACCGAGAGTGAGAGCAAGAACAAGCAGGAGCCTGTTGAAGCGGTCGTACAGGATGTTGGCTCGGGTCCCGACGTGGTCGACCTTGACACTGAGGACCTCGATGACCCCTTGATGGCTGCCGAGTATGTGGTGGAGATCTTCGACTACCTGCGCGACCTTGAGATGACCACCCTACCCAACCCTGAGTACATCGACCACCAACCAGATCTGGAGTGGAATATGCGCGGAATCCTTGTCGACTGGTTGATTGAGGTGCACACTCGCTTCCGTCTTCTTCCTGAGACTCTGTTCCTCGCCGTCAACATCATTGATCGATTCCTGTCCGCTGAAGTCGTAGCCCTGGACCGTCTCCAGCTTGTAGGTGTCACCGCCATGTTCATTGCTTCCAAGTATGAGGAGGTTCTGTCCCCCCACGTCGCCAACTTCAGTCATGTCGCCGATGAGACCTTCTCCGACAAGGAGATCCTCGATGCCGAGCGCCACGTCCTCGCTACCCTCGAGTACAACATGAGCTTCCCCAACCCGATGAACTTCCTGCGCCGTATCTCCAAGGCGGATAACTACGACATCCAGACTCGTACCCTGGGCAAGTATCTCATGGAGATCAGCCTGGTCGACCACCGTTTCATGAGCTACCCTCAGAGCCACATCGCCGCCGCCGCCATGTACTTGGCCCGCCTCATTTTGAAACGTGGACCCTGGGATGCCACTCTGGCCCACTACGCCGGATACACCGAAGAAGAGATTGATCCGGTCTTCCGTCTGATGATCGACTACCTCCACCGGCCTGTCTCCCACGATGCTTTCTTCAAGAAGTATGCCAGCAAGAAGTTCTTGAAGGGTATGTATTCCATCTGACCAGCCTTCCCGCGTATCTATATTAACTCCTGTCAATAGCCTCCATCCTGACCCGTCAATGGGCCAAAAAGTATCACACGTTGTACATTGAGAGCTCCCTCACGGAGCCATACACTTCCATCACGGAGCCGTACACTTCCGTCAAGGACAGCGAACAGTAATGATGCCATTTACGATAATATGCTAGCCCTGTGTCGGCTCTGTTGTTGTCCTTCATGACGATCCCAAGGCCCTCAAGACACTGCGACCAGGGACCTTCGAATTCCTCCATATTTTGGCATTTCATTGTGCTGGTATCAGTTACCTCTTTGCATATTCTTAACGATGACTTGATTTGTGTGCTTCGGCATTTGTCTTTTGTGACGGGTGGTGTTCGGCGCTCAGCCTTGTGGTACTGTTTGACTTGGGCTTGTGTGGTCTTTTTTTTTTCTGCGTCTCGTTTGCATGGGGTGCCTCGTCTCTCACCTACCCTGATACCTCACCATTCTTCCCTATTCGCGTTCGTGTGACCGGCGTCGGACTTTTATCTTATCATTTTTCTTCACTTCTCCTGTTCTTTTTCAAGATCGGAATATCACCTTTTCTCGCACCCTTGGATTTTGTCTTCTTTACTTGGGTCTCTCTTTCTCCACGATGGTCAACCACATGGTTCTGCCAATTTTTGTGGCTTTTTTGATGGAAACAAAAGGGTATTGGTTTGATCTGCGAGGGACTCCCCGTCTTTTGTCGTCTGGAAGGTTCAGGTGGGGAGGATGAACGAGGGTTTCCCCCGGATGCTAGATGGATTGTTTTGGAAGGATGGGTTAATCACTGTCAAGGTTGTAGTCTGGCTGGGGTTTTTTCCTAGATTAGTTTTGCTCTGCGCTGGGTGCTTGGCGTGGATTTGGGACTCAATTCTGATCCTTTATTTTGCTTCTCGCGTCTGTCTTTAATAGGGGGGAGGTGTACATAGGCGTCTTCTCTTCTGGACCGGATGCGTAGGAAAGGTCTTTGAATTACATCTTTGTCAGATTAAACCTTGCGATTGGCCAACAAACCTTCAGACTTAGCCGAGGTCCCTCGCAACCGACAAATGTTGGACTGACAGCATTACTCCTAGGTGTACAACAGTCTGTATTCGAGTTCCTGTTCACCAGAGACTATATATCACTCTTGCCATTCGCGCCAGTTGCAGCCAGGTTGCAGCCATCCGTCTTTCCTCCGAAGCTAGATTCCTCGGTGCACTGCTGAACTTCGGATAGAGTGCGGGAAACATCTCGGCCTACCAATTACACATAAAAACAAGTACAGCACAATACTTGCAAATCCAGCGGTCAAAACTCCGATTGACCCTCAAGCCAATACAGCAAGCAACTCCATCCGCAAGCCATCATGGCAGCTGAAGTATCACCCTGTCCTTTCTGCAACATTGCGGCGTCCAACCCCCCGGCCCCTTTCAATAATCCCGAGTCAGACTCCAGCTTGTCCGAATCTGCAGTCGACGGGACAGCTCATCTCATCCTGTCGACGGAGCATGTACTTGCCTTCTTGGATATAATGCCTCTTACAAATGGACATGTCCTGATAGCTCCACGGCAGCATTATGAGAAGCTGGGTGATATGGGGGTTGCAGCTGGGCAAGAGGTATGTTCATTTGTCCTCGGGTTCCCTAAATTATTGAATTATTTTCATATTCGAATGATTCTATTGCCTCTACACACTGGGAGGATGAATTGATCACATGGGCTGTGATACTAAATGCTGGTAGATGGGGAAATGGCTTCCGATCATTTCAAGGGTCGTGACGAAGACGATTTTCGGGGATGACCCCGATAGGCATTGGAATGTTGTCCAGAATAACGGTACGTGATATTTACATCGCGAACTATCTATGGAGTGTACTTGGAGGCAAATCCGATCGCGCGGTGCGCCCCGTCACTGTCTTACGCACTATTCAAAAGGATACATAAAAAGAGGCCGTGGTGTAGCAGCCCTAAGGTTATGCTTATGCATTCAGCATCCATGCTAACTGAAGGACATAGGTATCCGAGCAGCGCAGCAAGTACCCCATGTACACTTCCACATCATTCCTCGACCATCAGACTTCGCTCACAAGCCGAGCTTTGCTATGTTCGGTCGCGGTCAGCGACATGAGCTTGATGATGATGAGGGTGCTGCATTGGCCCGTGCCATGAGGGTTGAGCTGGATCGTGAGATCAAACGTATACAGAGAGAAGAGGGCGTGAATCTCAGCCATAGATCAGAGAAAGGCAAATTGTGAAGACTCTTGTCTTACATTTGTCTTTCCCCTACGACTCTTCGCGTGGGTAAGAGCATCTGGTTGTCCTTCTCTATTCTCAGCAGCCTATATGAGATGGCAGTCTTTCGGTCAATGGGCTTCCGCCCCCATCTTCGCAGGAACTTTGCTCGCAAGGGTGTCATCCTCATTGCGTTGAATTTTCTTGCTCCTCTGGTCTGTTTCGCTTGTTATACTGTCATGAATTGTTAGAGATGTAGGACAAGGGAAACTCTGCCACAATGTACATACTTTCACCCGGAATGCATTCAGATCATCGGCAGACACACCCTCGCCATCTGTCTTGCTTCTTCCAAGCGTGACGTCGGAAGTCTCTCCTTCCGGTAGACGACGATAAATCATCAACCGACGAGACCCTGGGAGATATCAATCAGCTTTCGGTTATTGAATTTCTTCAATGGCAAAATGAAACTCACAATTAGTAAAAGGCTGGACACAAACGCTAATTACTTCCAGATTCGGGTGCATAGGCACTGGGAATTCAACGGCCTCGTCGCTGGCTGTCGGCATCCACATGGCTAATCGTCCATTGGGGACGAGTCTGCGAACTGCAAATTCAAGAATATCCCTCTGTAGGGCTTCAAATCCGTATGGTCGCTTCGGTGGGATATAACCCTTTCGACTGTACAGCAGGGTAGTAGGGTCAGTGACTCTCGTTCCAAGGCGGTTGATACCAATGCAAGACATACTAGTGAGCAGGGACTCCGTCAATGATGACCGGCTCGATGACCTTTCCATCGCGAGTTCCTAGAACCCGAAGACCTTCACGAACACCATATGGAGGATCGCAAATTATACCATCCAGCAACGCCGCGTCTCTCAGCGGCGTATTGGTTACGTCCGAAGTGAATGCGTCCAGGAACTGGCTCACGATATTGTACTGCTCGAAATTCTGTAGCATCGCCATTCCGTTCTTACGCTCGTGATCCTTGCCACGGAAGGCCCGAGGGTCAATATCAGAGCCCATAGTCAAAGCACCAAAGTGCGATGCTGCCACCAGAAAGCTTCCAGCCCCGACGAAGGGATCGAAGAAGACCTTTCCAGGCGCTGCAAGAGCCATGTTCGCCGTCACCAACGACAGCTCTGCATCCATGGATGTCGTGCTGATGTACTTGCGTTTCTTGAGAGTGTGCGTCAGGATGATATCCCGAGGACTTTTGGCAAGCCAACGCCCCATGTAAATCATTCGTGGCTCGGATGACCTCTCGGTACCGATGACATTGGCCTCGACATCTGACACGTAGTCTTCAACCACTGTGAGTTGCACGTCGGGGTTCTTAATCCGCACCTCGCCTTTGAGATTCAAGTAGTCGAATGATTCAAAAATCTCCCTTTTTTTGGCTGTACTCCGCTTACCCGCGAAGCAATCAACAGCAAGTGCGTACGTGGCGAGGTGATAGTCTGCCCATCGGTGTTGCGTTCGGCGATGGACATCGGCATGTAATTCCTCATACGTCCTACCCTGGCCCCAGAGTTCCAGGATATCTTTGGCCAGGATACTTCGCGAGATCAATGCGCGCGCTGCTGCCTCATCTTTCAACTTGACCACACAGAATGGTGTCTAGAAGGTATCTGTTAGTGGGGTCCAGGTATGCAAGTTTGATCAATATAGAGGGGAGGCAGGCATGTAATGTCAAATAAATAACTTTTCAATGTTGGTGCTCATTCAACAGGCTGTAACATACAAATTCATTGTAGGCCATAATTTCCATTTCAATGCCGAGCAGCGTAGCCACGGCCTGTAGCTCCGGCTGCCGGAATGTCTCATGACATTGGGCGAGCCGCACTAGATACTCCATGCCAGGAAGACGGATGGGGGGAATTTCTTGTTTCTTTTCGTCGGCTCCAAGTAAATAGAGATAATCCCAGTTGTCGGGCACGTGGAATGTTAAGATTGTCGGTCGCGAGTGGTGGGGTTATTACGAGTGGACGGGAGTTGAAGTTTTTTCCTCGCCAATCTATGGGTCCCCGAAGGAGTTAACGAAGAAGAACACGACATCCGCCAATCCACCACTCTGTGTAAACAGCCATATCATATGCTCAATAAGTACTAATTACAGAACTATTCAAATTTGATCATGAAAAATAAAGCCTTCTAGGGTAAAAATCATTATGATTTTGAAGGTCTTTTGCGTGCCCCGCCCAATTGTATATATCCTGCTCATCTATATGAGCGTTGGCACCGTCACCACATACACACGTTAAGTATGCGAGAAGGAGTGTAAAACCTCGTAGATAAGGCCGAGAATAGACGAAATACAGTGCGACGTTTTCATGATATTGGCTGAAGCATCAGAATCAAATCTATGCAGACCTAGAATGCCTTCGCCAGGAATCCAAACCAAGTAGCAAAAACCACCCCATCCCTGAGGTAAGGGGAAATCCCAGGAGACGCCGTCCCTCGCACAAAAACAAATTGCCAAAACTCCGCCGCTATGCGCCAACAACCTTAAAGACATGTCGTGACTCGTGTCCCTCGAGGGGAGTAACCTCAACCTTCTCATCCGCGGGTATCATGTGGTGCTCCAAGTTCCAGCCAGCCCGGCGGCAGAGCTCTGCAACGACCACGTCGCAATCGCCCAAGAGATCAATATCGAATCCTGTGTGAGAGACAGGCTATGAACAGAATCAGTAGCGGTCACAATAGATGCGTTTGAGAGGGCTAACTTACTGTGCGTGAGATATAGATCTGCGGAACGTGGCGTGGCAGAATTCCCGGCACTTCTGCAACGGGGGCTACCTTGAGCGAAGTCCCGATAACGATGACCAGGTCGACTAGTTCCCGGTCGTGGTGGATCAAGCGCTGGCCAAATTCATCGGGAAGATCCTCGCCAAAGAAGGTAATATCGGGCTAGTCGAGGGCAAATGAGCACGGGGTCATTCAACAGTCGGAGTCTTGTAAATTTCCACCTACCTTCATCACACCAGGAGTTGGAATTTCATAGTCATCGTCGTCCGAGCTATCTTCAAAATCCTTACGATCCTTTTGATGTCTCTGAGAGCTGCGTTTCCGCTTCAGCCCTTGTGGTTGCAGCGCCTCTCGGGCGATCGCTTCCACACAGGCAGTGCACTCCGGAATCCTGCCCTCTCGGATATCATCAAAAATGGCATCACCGGGGACTTTGAACTTGCACTTGACACAAGTGGCAGTAGCGAAAGATCCATGGCACTGTACAATCTTCTCTGGCAAGACCCCAGCGTTGGCCTCGATATTGTCAATGTTCTGGGTGTAGTTAGTCAACAACTTCCCCTTGTCCTGCAGGAGTTTGATGAATCCATGAGTCGGAGAAAATTTCTTCTCTATTGGTAGGATGTCCTTGGCGATTGAGAAAAAAATTCTAGGGTCCTCGCGGAAGACGTGGATGTCAAAGACCTCCTGAGGGTCGCTCAGTCCAAGATGCTCCAGTTTCGAATACAGACCGGTATCTTTGGAACGAAAATCCGGGATACCGAGGCTTGTCGAAATCTGAAAAGAAACTTCTATTAGTTATGGAGCGCGATATGTATAATAACGGTGGACCTACACCGGCGCCCGTCAACACGACGATATTCTTGGACTGCTGTAAAAGCCGCACAGCGTCTTCAATAGTGTTGTATTGAGGAAGCTTTGGTCGCCGAGCGAACTCTCGAGACAATGCGACCGCCAGCAGCGGATGATAGGACTCGTCCGGCGCGCCTTCGAGGAACGCCGGGGGCATGATTCCAAATGCCGTACAGAGCTTCTTAGCCGTCACGGTCTCCCGCGCGATAGTCTCCTCCACAAAGGCCGCTTTACCTATATCATGGAGGCGTTGCCGAAAAGCGACGGCCTCTTCCAAGGTACAGGCACCGGGAACTACAGCGCGCCGCCATGTTAGCCAAGCATGTCGTGGGAGAATGATCGATGGCGGGGAAAACTGGGGTAAAGGGGGGCAGCGCAAAATATCCGGCCCAGAAACATACCGAGTCCATCACGTAGCTGCTCATCGCGCAGGAACTGAATTGTATCCCCGCCATGAGACAGAGTGTCCCAGTCCTCTGAATCATCGCTGTCCGTTTCAAACTCGGACGACGCCTCTTCCAGCGCGACGGGCTCCGCTTCAACCTGCTCCGCGACGTCCACGGCCTCTACGGCCTCCACTTCGACCACAGGAGACTTCACCGGGGTCTTCCCGCTCGGCGCTGGTACCAAGTCCATCCTACGGGAGTTTTGACGGCCTCGACGATTTTTCGCGCAGAAGACGACAAAGATTCGGTATCTGCAGCGCTCGGAGGGGGTTAATCCGAAGCCGAGGTGGTCCAGTGGCGAGGAGAGGTGAGATGAGAGATGGTTGGTGGAAAAGAGAAAAGATTCATGGGATGGGACAAGGTTTTTTACTCGTGGTATCAACAAAGACAAAGGAATGAGAAAGAAAGCTGTACATGCGTAGAACATCATCGCTGTTACTTGTTTAGGTCTATGAATCGGCCATTTCGTGATCTTCGTCATCAGAGTCTGCCTCAATTTCCTCGTCCCAATCTTCGCCCTCGCCGTCTCCCTCGGCCTCACTATCCTCCATATCTTCTCCAATCTCGGCAACCATCCCTTGGATTAGCTCGAGGGCGTGGGCGCGGAGGGGCTCATCCTCGTACTCCAGTAAATCGTACAGCTTCAGGCTTTGCTTGAGCCACTCCCGACTGGCAATCAAAGACGCGTGTCGCGGCGAATCAGCGAAGTCATCTTCAGCAAGATCTTTTGGCGCTTGTTGCTTCTCCGCCAGTAGATAGAGACACCAGCCGCCGAGATACCATGCCTCCACACTTTGGTCATCCTCAAGGATCAGGCGCTCAAGAACTTCCAGAGCCTCAAACTCCAGCGTCACCTCCATGAGAAGACGTGCAAGACTGATGCGCACCGCAAAGTCAGGTACTTTGGGGTCTTCGGGGGCCAGATCCTTCCAGAGGCCAATGCTTCGCTTGAGGGCTTCCTGAGCCTCCTCAATCTTCAACTGTGAAATGCGGATGGAAGCAAAGGTTTGGAGGACCTCCGGTGCGTCAGGTGTGAAAGTCAGGGCCTCTGTGATCAGCGCCTCGCATCTAGCCTCAGCATCCTCTTCCCAACTATGTCGATTGTCAGCGGTGGTACAATTGCAACGGCGATATATCATAAAACTCACGAAAGGTCAGTCATGTAGATCTCTGCGACGGCGCAGAGCGCATTAGATAGCTTGACTTTCTTCTCCTCAGCGAGCGCAACCTCCTCAGCTCCTGTCTTTCCTTGCAAAGACTGAAGAGTCTGTCTAAGAGATGAGACACCCTTCTCGAACCACTGGACACTGTCTTTTCCACCCTGCTCGCTCAATTGAGCGAGCCACATGAACTTCTCGGCGCCACCGCCCTCCGATTCCGGTATTGAACCATTGGGGTCCTGCTCGACGGCACGAAGGAAGTATTCGCGAGCGGTCTCGATCTCACCGAGCTCGACGCTGATTTCACCAAGGAGGTTTATCGCCTGAAGTTGGACGGACGCGTTGTTGGTAGCAAGGTCTAGCGCCTGCTGTGCTATTGGCAGAGCCTCATCTGCTCGGCCTGTCTGGAGGAGGATTGTGGCCTGGTCGAGTAATGTGGAGGGGTCTTGGGACATTTTGGATTTCGAGATCGAGCCACCAGGGCCGAGGACGGACTTTGTGCGGGACTTGGATGACTTCTTCTTTTGTGGTCTAGGTTTTCCCATGGCAGATCTATTCCGAAACAGTAAGAGAGTGTATGAAATATGTCTGATGCAAGATAGAGAGATTCATTGGTTTTCAATAGTCTTGGACGCTCGAAGTAAAAAAGTGAAGCTTCGGCCCAAAAATTGGAGCTGTTTGACAGGTTTGCATGCGGGACCGCAAGATTGGCATTTACCACTGTTGAGCAAATGCGATGCGACTAGACTTCGTGATCTGATTCTTTGTAATTGATTTCGCCTGGAAGAGCCTTGACTGCTCATACTTGTTCGCTTTTTGCAAGATCTCTTCTTTTCAACCCATCTTTCACTACCTACCAAGTCGGACACCATAAATACTACCCCTCCAATCAGCGGGCGGATCAAACGCAATGGGCCGCGAAGACCAAATTGAGGAGCGCGAGGTCCTCGACTCGATTTTTCCAGATGAAATTACAGGTAAGCCATATCGTATGCTTTGCGGAAGTGTGCATGGCCAAGAGAATGCATGGTCGCTAAAATTGCTCGCTACCAGACATCTCCGAAACTTCATACAAGATCTCCATAACGCTCGACCCTCCTGAGAATGGCCCGGAGCCAGAGCAGCCTGTGATCTTCCTCGAAGTTTCATACCCTGAGGACTATCCCGATGTCGCCCCCGAGCTCAAAATTTTACCAGTTCCCAACGCGCCGAAGCATCCTCTTATCGAGCTCCCAGAAGACGAAGACGTTCTAACTAGCGCGCTGAACAATGCAATCGAAGAAAATATGGGAATGGCGATGGTCTTCTCGCTTGTGAGTGCTTTGAAGGAAGCCGCAGAACAGTTGATGCTTGAGCGGGTACAGGCCGTCGAGAACGAGAAGGCGCTGGTGGCTCAAAAGGCAGAGGAGGAAGAGAACAGGAAATTCCGGGGCACACCCGTCAATCGAGAGACGTTCCAGAAATGGCTTGCGGATTTCAAGAAGGAAGCAGAGGAAGAAGAGCAGCGGCAGCGTGAAGAAAAGGAGCTTGAAGACAAAAAGAAGAAGACTGCGAAGGAAGAGAAAAAGCTTACTGGGCGACAGCTTTGGGAGCGTGGTCTCGCCGGCAAGGCCGATTATGACGAAGAGGAAGAGGATGCTATGCCTGCTGTGGACAAGCTCAAGGTCACTGCATGACGTGGTTCTCAATATTCTCCTCACGGCTGGTGTATCTGATTGTACTTCTCACACGGTTTACGTGTCTTTGGAGGATTTTGCATATAGCACAAAACGAGTCTATGATGACATGAACAATATCTGATTTCTATATCCAAATGAGCATCCAAACCGGACCAATTTCGCTGGCCATGCGTATGACAACTGAAAGGTGTGTTCAAAGTCTGATTGACCGGTAAAATTGGGGTATCATAATTAAGAAGTGTTTATTATACAAACCAGGGCATTCCCCGACTAACAGCCGACCAATTCGAAAACAGCAGATCCTATAGCTCCATTGAGCAAGCCACTCGGTGCGTGCAAATTGAGCTCACAAATGGTAAACAATAAGGAAATATGTCAACCAATCTTGTCCTGCAAGGCCGACTGCTCCAACCGTCTCTGCTCGTCTTCTCGTTTAGCCAATTTTCTCTCCTCGAGCACAATATTCCACATGCTTTCAGCCAACTCGCGGTTTTGCCTATCTGTTTCTCGAATCTTCTCATAGACGTCATCCAGACAAAGCTTGACCTCCTCAGACCAGGTTGGCTTTTCCCGGGCTCTGGTGAGATGATCCCAGGCATCCTCATCTTTGGCAAAAAGAAGCTCCACATGTAATCTGTCTCGAGTCACGATACGATTCCAGCGCTTTTCCAGCTTGCTTCGTATAACGCCGCTCAAGTTCCGTGGCTGGGGTTTCTTGATGCGCAAGAAAGGCACCCCACGTGCGTTTACGAGCACCGGAACCTTTCGTTTCCCACTCAAAGAGAGTCGCGGGCGATCCAGAATCGATGGGGCATCTGGATGCTTCCGGGATGTTTCTTGTTCGAATCGCTTAGTCTGTTCCTTTCGAGCCTGCCTCGGCGATATCGGCTTCTGTGGAATCATGTCCGCTAGTTTTTTTTGCTCAGCGGCATGTTTCACCTTGAGAGACCTTGCCTGGGAGAGTATCGAAGTCAGCTTGTGGGAGGCCCACTGGCTTCCTTTATCTGCGCGGTCTAGCAAGTCCAGAGCCTATGTCGAAATGTTGCATATCAGTATTGCTGAGATGCTCCGATAGCCTTTGCCCATGCGCACCTCGTATCCTGCTTTTAAGGCATTTGTAATTTGTGACGGGCTCTGTAGCTTTCTGTATCTTCGAAACCTTTGCTTGACGAGAAATTCAGTGTCGTTGCGCAGAGGGACATCGCTGGCGGCGGCGGAGGGAGAACATTGTCGGAGCAGAGCCCGATAAAGTGCCAAACCTATGGCAAACCATGGAATTAGCTTAAGTTCGAGGTGAACATGAGAAGGGAGTCTTACAAGCAAAGCGATGGACCCCAGAGCGACTTGGTACTAGGACCTTATGCATACCGTGGTCTCGAGGGCATTCTCGAGAAATTGCGGAAGCCCGCCGCGTTTGATCAGATTAGGAATCCCATCACGTGATTGACAGACAAGCTGAAGGGACGAGGAGGCAGAATGTTGGTATACAAGAAGTAAAGATTTGAACCACCCGCGAATTTTTGGCACATTACCTTGTTATGGACTAATTGAAATGACAGCATAGAATAGCTACCCAACACTGCAGTTAGATGCGACGTCCAGTCTCTAGATCACTGATAGCTCCACTTCTTTCAATTGCACCACTCAAGAGGCGAGAAAGCGAGCATTAATTCAACGGACTTCTAGACTTACGATCTATTAAAAGACTACTGCAAGCATCTAGCGACAGCCATTCAAGCAGGCAAGAATAACGACACGTTTGCAGATATGTTATAATTGAATTGAATTGGGCTGTAGACAAACCGCGCCATGCTGCCATGCATAGACTGTACACGCTCTAAAAGAAACATCATTGAAACAAGAAAAGTAAGCAAAAGGTACCACAAAGAAAAGGCTATGATACTCCAGATTCCTTCAAGACCCTATATGTGAATGCAGGTCTCAGAAAGTCGAACCCTCCGGTGGCTGCGCGATCTTCTTGTGCTGGGGCAAGGCCATGTACCTAGATCGGAGTCAGCAAAAAAGAACGCAGAAAGGGGAATAAATATGGATATCTGACCTCCGCAGCTCGATCAAGACAGTCTCCATGGTGTAAGCTCGCTTCCACTGAGCCAGACATGGGAGTTTAGAAGGATCCACCTATGATATCACTGGTTTAGTCTCAGTGCCTCTTTCTTGGACATCGATTAAGCTCGTACCTTGCCGGTTTGCTGGTCAACGCAAGGAATATTGACACGCGAGACGAACTGAATTGTAGGAGGGTTGTCGGGGTAGTCGGGACCGCAATGGATGTTGACACTGTAAATCCGGTTTTCGTGGGCGCTCTGAAGCCACAGTTGATTAGCCATGTATACGAGAGCACACGACACTCATGCGAAGAATGCAGGTACACAAACATGAGGAGGTCCAAGAATAGTTCCATTCCAGTTGCTCATCATCATGTCCTCTCCATCAGCAAGCCCATATGAACAAGCCTCTGCAATTGAAATTGTGATCTGTTAGTGGCTTATTGGATGTTCTTGGAGACCGGAAGCCTCGTACCTGCGCCCAAGCCTTTCTCACCCTTCTCCAGCTCCTCCAGAAGGCGGAAGTTTCGTGGAACAGTGGCAGACATTTTGAGTACAGTATATGTCGGTGTTTTCAATTTGGATCCAGCGACACAACAAAGGTGACGGAGCGGTTCGTGCGGATCGGAGGACCGGAGGGAGGGGCACTTGCCAGTGACCCGCCACTGCTTCATCGACGGCTAGTCACGTGTGATACGAGGCTTATCGAAGACGCTTGGCATTCGGAGATGCCACGCCGGGGGTTGTTGACTGCGGGACTGATTCGCGAGGCTTCGAGCGATAATCGGCCCTTGAAGCCATTACATTTGCCTGAGATCTGGCAAAAATAATTATCCACTCCGCAGTTTCAAGAAACCGGCCAGCTCATATTCTTGTGATCAGGGGAGCGCTGGTTGTTGACCGTCGGATCCTCGGCCACTGGGATAGCATCGGTCATGCGTTGAATGTAGCCGCTTAACGTTGGAAATGTCCTCCCAATTTTTGCAGACCGAGCTCGCAAATCTCATACAAGAGTCTCGACGAAAGAATGCCGACCTCCGAACAGTTAGTTTCACTTCTAATATATCACCTAGACAGACATTGACCGGAAGATCTAGGCAGCCGAGCAGTCCCTTAATGAGCTAAAGGCTCTACCCTCAACATCTGAAGCTCAAATATCGGCAGGTAAGCTTTCAAGACTGCTTCCGGGATACACGATAATAAGTATTGATACCAGACCTCGTGCGTAAACCATCATTCGTCGAGCCGTTCATCATTGCGTGTCATACGCGGCATGCGAAACTTGCGGGAATCGGCGTGATTTGCCTGCAAAGACTGATCGCATCCCGGTCACTGCCTTCCAATCGCCTGAAAGATGTTATTGCTGGCCTAAAGGAGACTACCGGCTTAAGTGCGTTGCTGCTAACTGACTCGGCCGATGGATACCGATTACTCACACTATATAGGCCTTGATATTCAATTGAAGATTCTGCAATCCTTGCCTTCGCTTCTTCAGTTTTATTCCAATGATTTGAGTGGTGACCTTCTGGCAAACACGTTGGAAATATGTGCAACCTTGCAAGCCAGCAAGACTCTTGCAGTCAGCAGCACTGCCGCTGCTACCCTCCAGCAACTGGTCGTTTCGACTTTTGAAAGGGTGTCGAATGAAGACAGTAGGTTATGCATGGAGATGAATTGTTTTATATGGCATTGCTAATTACTGCATCATATAGAGCTACCGAATGATGCCAAATCCTTCACGGTCGTGAAGGTGGATGGCCGCTCAGTGGAGGTCGCCCACTTCGCATATGACGCTTTGCAGGTCAGATCCCACGAGATTGATTATTGGTCTCTAATGCTGAATAAATTTTGAACAAGGTTTTGGATGACCTCTGTCGTCTCATCGATGGAGAGCAATTGCAGTTCTTGCGCACGAGGACTTTGTCGCCCACCTTTGTTTTGGAGCTCATAGAAAGCATCATACTCAACAGTGGCCGCCTATTTGTGGCACACCCGGAATTATTACAAGTTCTGCGGGTTCGTCTGATGCCTCTCACCGTACGGTACTTTTCCGAAAGACATTCATTTTCTCAGACCGTTCGCGTCGCTCGGATTCTCCTCGTGCTTCTGAAACGCCACATGTCTCTCTTGACTGCGGAGTGTGAAATGGCGCTTGGTTTACTAACTCACTTGCTGGAGCCGGATGGAAACGCTCCATGGAAACGAGTGTTATGTATGGAAGTTTTCCGGGGCCTTTACGCCGAACCTGGAGTTGTGCGACTGATTTACTCGTTGTTTGATGGGGATGAGAAGAGAAAGAATGTCCTCAGGGACCATATGGCTTCTCTGGTCCGTCTAGCTTCAGAAAAGCCGTCTCTAATTGGAGTAAGCAGCCAATCAACCATACCACTCCGAGCAGAGCACACAAGGTCCGCAACAGAAGAACAGATTGCTCTCGAGACTGGCGGTGTCGCTGGCGTTATTGGATCTACTGGACCTACTGCTGAAACTAAGGTACCTGGTATCAGCAGCCAGTGGAGCGTGGTGCGGACGCCTTACATAGAGCTCCTTGATAAGGCCGACCCACCGCTCCCCCCAGAGACCTATATCTACAGCCTTGTTCTCAATTGCATAAGCAGCTTTGCCGAGGGGCTTGCAAAATTCATCCTGCCGCTTACCGTCCCAGATGCGAAATTTAAGAAGAAGAGCAGAATCATGAATCAGGACCAAGCAAATTATTCTGCCCGCGTTTCTCAAGATATTCAAGCATCGGACACCATGCGTGCACAGACTGCATCACTACAAAGGAAATCATCGGTCCCAATCAACCCTCTCGAGCTGCAGTCTCATCCTCAATATTCCGCCATCAAGACCTGCGCTGGAATCATTGAAGACTGCTGGCCCGCTGTTCTTGCCGCTTGCTCGACTTTCTTCAATGCTTCACTTGACGACGAATACTATCACAACCTTGTTCGAGCGTTTCAGAAATTGGCCCATGTGGCGGGGCTCTTAAGGCTCTCTGTGCCTCGGGATGCATTCCTCACAACCCTCGGAAAGTCTGCGATTCCGGCAGGTACAAGCGGCGGCACCAAGACCCAAAGCCCTGCCACACCGTCTATGGGTGGTCCGCAGTTTGAAAATACTCCGCAAAAGAACCGTAAGAGTTCGGATATGGCTCGATCAGGTTCCTTGGCTGGAGACTCGGCTAGCTCTTCAGCCGTTGAGTCTTCTTCAGCTTCCTTAAGCACAAGAAATCTTTTATGTCTGAGAGCTTTGCTCAATCTAGGAATCGCTTTGGGACCTACATTAGATCAGCCGGCCTGGTCCATTCTGCTTGAAACACTCCAGTACGCAGGGCTAGTGATTGGCACATCTTCCAGCACAATGGTCAAGTCAGCTAGTGCTTCAGGGGAAACCATAGTTGTCTCTGGCAACGATGTACCGACGGCGAATCTTGGAGCGGAGGTGATTGCGGTGCAATCGGCTTCCTCGAAGATGTTTGAAAGCACAAGTGACTATCC
This sequence comes from Penicillium sp. F50, assembly GCA_037356195.1. NCBI lineage: Eukaryota > Fungi > Ascomycota > Eurotiomycetes > Eurotiales > Aspergillaceae > Penicillium > Penicillium sp. F50. The sequence goes on along the minus strand of JAYXSA010000054.1, from coordinate 1,358,208 downwards.
GAGTGGCCCTTTCCAGGAGATACTACTCGCCCTACTCAATCTTTCCGCCTTCACCGAGCCAACGAATCAACAAGAACTGACCCAAGAGGTGTCTGAGCCGCCGAACTCCCCGCAATCTCCCCGAAAATTCGGACGTATGTACCAGAACGCTCGGCGTGTTTCACACTCTATGGGTAAATCGAGAATGCAAGACGAGGAGCTTAAATTTGTGCTTGAAAAGGGGAATGAGCTAGCCCGGGCGAATCTCGACCGGCTTTCTTTACTCGATGAAGAGGACCTTGCGGCGTGGCAGCTTCTGAGTGGAAGCTTAATCGCGACCTCCGCGAACACTGCAATCAGCCCCAATCTCCGCCTGCAGGCTAGCAGTGTCCTCAATTCGTTGATCTATCTTACAATGAAACCCAGGGAAGCAGATGATGATCAGACTCGAAACAAGTTGCAGACAAGAAACCTGAAGACACTGAAAGAGCAAGTAGCAACACTGTATTCGTCGGATCAAGTTACCGCCAAGTCACTCCCCATCACTGTGATTGAGATCCACGAACAGAGTCTGGAAATTTTGCACAACATTCTTGAACAATATGCGGAAACGCTTGTGGACGGATGGAGTTCCATATTTGACTTGATCGCTGGCGTATTTCGGGGAGTGGCCGTCGCTGGTGGGATTAATACTCAGCTTGCTCCGCCGACTGAACGCAGGAGATCTGCTCTTCCAAGTGGCCCACGCCTAGTCCGAGCTGCATACAAGTCATTGCACCTCGTGGCATCTGATTTCCTCTCCTTGCTTCCGGCGCCCTGTCTTTTGGCCTTGGTGAATTCGTTTTCCAGTTTTGCATCCCAAACACAAGACTTTAACATCTCATTGTCAACTACTTCTTTCTTCTGGAACGTGTCCGATTTCTTACGAGGGCAAATCGATCACTTTGCAGTTGAGAGTCATGTTGATACTTCTGTTAGCGAGGAGGAGCTCGGCGAGCTCGCTCGCAATGACGATCCCACAGTGTCCAGGAACTCTCTGTGGCTATTACTGCTGCTTCGCATTGTTGGAATTACTACGGATACCAGATCTGAGATCCGAAACAGTGCGATCCACACTCTCCTGAGAATTTTTGATGCCTACGGACAGCAACTTTCTCCGCAAGCGTGGCGACTGTGTTTGAACCGAGTCTTATTCTCGATGGTGGAGAACCTCTCTCAAGCCCTGTACGAAGCTAATAAACAGGAGGTTGCCAAAGACGACCTCAAGCCATGGGTAGAGACGACCGTGCTGATGATCAAGGGAGTCCTGAACCTGATCACGAATTTCTTTGACGCCATCGTGAGCGATGAGACCTTCGATCAGTCCTGGACAAGACTTTTCAAGTATCTTCAGGGATTCTTAGACATGCACATTCTGGAGTTCAGCGAGGCAACCTTCGCCAGCCTTTCTGCCGTGTTGGCTCGAGTAGAGTCTTCCGAGGGCCTAAGCAGGGAGGCTCGGGAATGTGCATGGAACCTCTGGGCCAATGGTCATCCTGCAGAAGATGAAACTGCTATCGACCTAGATGGACCCAACCAAGATGCGGCCCTGGCGTACATGCAAAGCTTCCAGCAGATATACCGCCTATATAAGGATCATCTGGGCCCAGAAAATATCGAGAAGGTGCTAAAGCACTTACGCCTATTGGTGTGGAATTCAGTGTCTCCGCCGTACTCTCCGGATGTCGACCGCCCTTCCGCCCTGCAAACCTTGGTCGTCGAATGTATCAAAACTCTTTGCATGGAAAAAGAGGAATCCCAGGCTGCAATTCTGTTGTGTTTGGCTGATTTGTCCGATTCGGCTTTGACAAAATGGCGCCCCGGCTACGACTCGAGACAACCAGGTTTTGTTGCCTTTTCAAAGAACATCATTAATCTGATCAGCTGGTACATTGCCGACTTCGGTATCAAGCAGGACATCTTCACAAATGACGCTCTGGCATCAGTCCTCGAACGTTTCGGTGCGCTTATCCTGCAAAAGTACATGTGGGAAGGCAAAGATCGCGAGCCATACATGTGGCAGCAAGCCTCCACCGCATCACTGAATGTCCTTCAAATAGCAGTTCCTTATGTTGAAAAGCAATATGATTCTGCAAGCGAAGCCGACATAGCACGCTTCTGGCGCTGTGTGGTTGACATTACTCATGGCATTGTCTCCGCTCACGGATTCCAGACCCAGCAGCTATCTAATGCTCGCATTGTTGCCGACGAGGCTTTCGATATTGCCTCATTTACCCGCCTGAAAACACTCGTTCTCCCCTCCCTCGGCGCCTCTGCCATTCCAGATGCTGTCCGTCGGGACTTTGCCCTTGCACTCTTCCACTCCTCGTTCATCTACCCACCTCAGCGCTTGGATCTGCCCTCCAACTCGATCGAGAAAGCCCCGTTGCAAGACTTCTATCGCACACGTCCCGGGCGAACCTTCGACCCATCACCAACGCCACGCCCGAATATGGCGTATACCCTCATTGACACACTCTTTGAGCTTGCGGAAAGTCCAGAGTCTGATGCTTCGGAGCCTTGTCCCCAGACGCTTCTAGCTTGCTCCATTTCTCCCTACCTGCTTCTGCGCTGTGCAATTTCGCTCAAGGAATACATTGCAGACCAGCCTCTTCGCGGTCTAATGCCTCAACCTACGCCTGCTCGGAAAGTGCTACTCCATCTTCTCCTGCGTATGGTGCGACTGCAGAGCGAGTCATCGGCCATACCGGACCCGCCATCTATCAAGACAGTCTTGTCGGCGGATGACGCTTCCACTGCGCGTCACCACCGGAAGCATCTTGAATGGATGTTCCCTCTCATCGTCAAAGCGATCCAGGTCGCGGGCAAAGAGCGGGATGACGGACAAGTTTTGCAGGCGCTTGGCAAAGTTTTACAGGAACTTGGGCAATTCGCTTGAGAGGCGCGAAGCCTCGGACATGTTCTTCACTTCTATGTATCTAATCCTGTCTCCATAGCCAGCTGTCACAACGAAGGTCGTTTCGTTTAGCGAATCCTAGAATTTAAGAATTGCAAAGATCAAAAATTACAGAATTGAAGTGCTTTAATAGACTGACTCCTCGTCTCATTAAGACGTGAGGATGAATGTAACCGGTGGACTACAGGATGGTATCGTGACATGGCCGTGAGAGGAGCCGATGAACTCTGCACACGAAGGTAGAAAAGTGGGGGAAAACAGAGAGGAAGATAGTCAATGAGAAGTGGGAGGACTGATGTGGGTATAGGAGAAGCAAGCAAGCAAAGGCGTCTGTCTCTTCACGTCGCCGCTTCTAGAGATACAATGTCTAATGGTATCAACCCCAAGCGGGGACTCATGCGGCCGGCGCCGAGACGGGCGCAGGTGTATTATTCTCCCGATTGACAGAGGTTACTTCGCGCCCCGGGCCGGCAGTAGCGGATCCCGGGGGCAGAACTGCCTGGTGTTGCTGCAAGAGCATCTGCTGCTGGATTTGCTGTTGTTGAGCGATCTGGGGAGTGGCGGCGATCTCGGGCGCTTGGCGGTACAAGGCAATCTCGGATTGCTTGAAGTAACGCCGAGCATCTGTCAAATAAAAGCATAATACGTTAGTGTTCTATTTTCCACACAAAATTCTCAGGAACAGTATGGTCCATCTCTTCCAGTGGAGGTAGAAAATTGCAAAAACCATGTTAGTGTGGGGGTGGGCGAGACCGGGAACGGCGAAACGGAGTGGGGGTTGGGAACCAAACCCGATCGGCTTATATCATTTGCCGACAGGTACTGGTATGATTGATATCACCCGATTGTGCCTTCCGTGGTCCAACGGTAGAATACATTTGGGAGGCGGCTTTTGCCGCCAATCTTCTCCCATGGGCATCAATGCAGAGCGAGGTTGGGAAGAGTGGGCGAGGGCAGCTACACACCTTCATCAATTAGCACCAGGCTGAGGTAGTACCGTGTCGAGTACTTCTTGTTGACGTCGCGGAATGTGGGCGTGAGATCAAATCCGCCCAGGAAGAGCCGAATTGGAATTGTTTCACCTGTCCCGAGTCAGCATTCAAGCAACATGCTTAGTTTTGGCCCAATCAAGCTGGGATTCAGAGTGCTTATGTAGTCACTCCGACAACAAAAAGACAAAGGGTATCGATGACTGACCCCTGGAAGGAGACCCGTCCATTATCTGGAGAATACGTCAGCCTAGCCCCTCCGTCATGTGGAATATCCCAGAACAGCCCTTCAGAATGAGCAGCCACAGGAAGGAGAGCTTAAGCAATGGCAAGGGACATACCTCGAACCGCACGAGTGTCTCGCTCTCATTATATTGGTTTGGTGGAGATCCTGTAGTCTCCCGTCGAATGATAGACAGCTCCATATGCTTAATCTTGAGCCGCACGAGCAAGAAGTAGATTCGGCCAACAATGACATCCTTGAGATGGTACTTGGATTTAGAGTATTCGAACTCAATGTGCAAGCAGTCTTCGATTCCGACGTCCATCTTGATCGGGCTGTTGGTCTCGGGTGGCATGCGATAAGAGTACACCCACAGGTCCTTTTCGCGGATGACGTCGGCCATGCGCCGGGAGACCGTCACGCGCACAAAGTAGCGCAGCTTCACGTTGATTCCGTTGTATGACTCGTATTGTTTCTCGACATTCTTGAAATTGAAAGGGAAGGTTTGCGGGTGCAGCAGTTCGCCTGGGGCGGCTAATTCCTGGACCAGGGACAGGAATTCATAGTGGTTGCCTCGATCGTAGAACATCTCTGGGATACCGTCGCCCGTCAGTCTCGGCATATTCCTGCGGAGCACTAGAGGATGCGCAGAACCTACCAATCGTGCCGATGAATTGCACCTTGATGCCTGTGTGCTCCAATCGCTTGCCATCCTTTGGTCGAATCGTTACTGCGCCTTTGACCGACTCGCCATCCATGTACAGAGGGACGCGCTCCCGGCGGCCCTTGTCGAGCTTGACATCCACAGTCTGGCGCTCATCGAGATCGTCGAGAACGACATCGATGTCGACGGGGGTGGAGAAGAATAGGGAAGCCATTGTCAGTCGCTGTGAGAAGGTGCGCGGAGTCGAGCTCGTGATGATGATTCCGAACGTGGCCTCGCCGCTTACGTAATACCCCGCAGGCAGCTGTCCATTCCTCTTGTCAACAGCTGGAGGGAGTCAACAGCTGGAGGGACGGCATCGCAAGCAGGGTTTACAGACGACCTCGGGTGGAATCACAAATGCTCCAAGGTGCTACAAATACGGAATTGACGATTTTCTTTTTTTTGTTTGCTAGAATTGTCAGATTAATTTGTTGTTGATGTCATCTTGTCAGTGCAGAAGTATGAAATAGACCGCTTGCAACTGCCACATCACGACTCCAGTGAGCTCGGATTATAGTCTACACCTCCTCCTGTTTCCTGTCCATTGAGGGGACAGAAGTGAATTTGGCTTTGCGATATCATTATTCTCCAGGTGCCTTCCGAGGAGGTCATCTCACCTGTCCAGTTACAACCTGCGTGAGCCATCGGATTCTGCTTCCCGAGCCACGCCCTTTTTCCCAACAGCCCTACGGGTCGGGTCATCTTCCCCGGATTTCCGACATAAGCTACGTGGAATTTCCTGGACTGTGTGATACGGGGGGAAAAGTAGCAATGGTGTATTCATCGCTCCGCCTCGATACCATCATGTCCCGTGGATAGATAGGAAACTGAAGCCCATTTACAGGAGCTTAGTCTGAGTCGGTGTGATAGGCATGCAGAACGCCCTGCTGACCTCTCGGTGAATCTTGGACCGAGCCCATTTGAACCAAATGTTCTCACTCGGACGGAATTACTCTGTGATCGACTGGGATTTCCACCAGAATTGCTAACACACCTGTTGAGAAACGTGGCCCCTACCACAGGTGCCAGGGATGCCTGGGGGTCGGCAAATGGCAGACGGGGAAGTATGCTGTCTGTTCCGGTCCGAGATCAGCTTGCTTTTTTCTTTCCAAATTTTGTTGAGCCCGGTGAAGTGGAAGTGATAGTTCAAATAATCGGAACTTTTGTATCACCCAATCATACGGCGGCAAGCTCTGAAGTTCTCTAGAGTTCCCCATACTACCACTTACTTCTCATACGGAGTATACGAGGGAGTTTGGGAGGTTTGTAACTCCGCAGTTGGAGCACGAACGGGAAAGGGACCGAAGGACAAAATTACCCAGTTTCGATACCCAGTACCAAGCCGTCGGAGCCGCCACGTTCCCGCCGCGGCCTCCCACTAGCGTGGGGGCAGCCAATACAGGTTTCATACGGTATGGCTGTATGATTTGTCGACCGTGTCAAGTGACATCATGCGCCCATCCCCCGGTCAGGCTGTCATCATCTCCGCAGTTGCCGACGAGGAAGCAAACTTGAACCGGACCCAATGAAAAGGTCTGGTGCAGTGATTCCTGAGAAAAATCAGACCGAAGTCGAGATACAATGCCCTTGTGGACTGGGGCTGCAGCCATCGATCGATCACCCAACGAACCGGGGGCCGTCAACCGAATGGACATCCCACTCTTTTTTCCCACTCCTCCTCCACTCGGGTAATGAGGGATCTGGAAGCCCAGCGAATCATCGATGAGTTCTCCAGGCCGCTTGCACGTCCCCCACTCGGCTTCTGCCTCTTCGGTTTCTTCTTTCCCCCGTCCCCACCGTCATGCCTGAAATACTTAAAAAGTAGCCCTGACTCGGCCTGGTCGCGCGACTCGGTTCACCCTCCCTTCGCTCCTCGACCGCACTCACTTCAGAACTGATTTAAAAAAGAAAGAAAGCTTCTCTCAGTGTTGCTCTCGTGATATGTGTATTGTGCATCTCTAGCGTCATCGTATACAATCAAATCTTCCCGGGACTCCTCTGCGCGTTCTCCCCTTCCGCGTATCACCGCATCGTTTCGTCATCCATTCACGTCCGGCCAAATTCCCTGGATCCGACCCCCCTTTCCAGGACCTGCGACGGGAACGTTTCCGTTCTTTACGAGAAAGCCATATCGCATTCTTTTTGCCTTCAGCATCATGCTCTCCGCTGGCGAACGGCCTCAGCCTCCGCACTCATCTGCTATAGTAGATTCGCCTTCCGTCTCGGTTGGCAAGGGGCACATCATGCCCGAATTCGAGGCCAATCCGAGCTCCTCTTCGAACCCAGCCCATCTGATTCCGGAGACACATCCCAAGCCGGCTCATGTCCAGCATATCTGGATTGTCACCGGTCCTGCGGGCTGTGGAAAGAGTACCGTGGGCAATGGCCTGCGCATAGAGCTAGGAGTGCCTTTCTTGGAAGGCGATGATGTACGTTGCCTCACACCAATGGTTCCTCGAACCATGACCCCGAATGACCAAACAAAGACCATGGAGAATCTAACCCTCATATTGATATAGTACCACCCCAAGGCCAACAAAGACAAAATGGGCAACGGCATCCCTCTGACCGATGAAGATCGCTGGGACTGGTTGATCTCCTTACGCCAAGCCGCCATTGAAGCTCTCTCCCCCTCCGAGGCCAACAACTTCCACCCACCTGCCGGCGTCGTAGTCGCCTGCTCCGCATTGAAGCAAAAGTATCGCGACGTCATGCGTGTCGCTGCCTACGGCTCACCCTCCGTTCAGATTCACTTTATCTACCTCAAGCTCAGCGAGGAGGTCCTCATGCAGCGTGTCAGCCAGCGCAAATCCCATTACATGAAGAGTGATATGGTTCGCTCCCAGATGCAGGCGCTGGAGGAGCCGGAGAAGGAATGGGATGCTATCACGATCAATGTCGAGGGTCCACCAGAAAGTGTGCAACGGAAGGTGATTGACGCCGTAACGAAGAAGCTCTCTGAATACATGTGAGCGCAAAATATAACCCGCGGCTACTGGTGATGTGCGTCTGTGTGGGTTTGCATACGAGGAATTGCCCTTCCTCTGCTTGGTGTCTGGTGTTCTTCGGCGATATCTGGAATCAGCCGCGCTCCGATGGACGGGATCGGTTATTATTCTACCAGACTTCTTTATGGTGTTGGGGCTCTTTCTGATCGGCGTTTTGTTTGTCCATTTTACTGGCATTTTATTTATATCTGGCGTGATTGTACGAATCCGCGTGGGTTCAGTTGGTACCCCATGCGTCGGGGCAAATGCATAGCAACCATTGTCTATCCTTCTCAATAGACTTGATTCATTTCTCAATACACCTGGATGAACGCTTTGCTCATCAAATCCTCATTGGCTGAAGGTAGTGAAAAGTCTAACTAGGTAATGAACACACTAATTATGTCCATACGGTGGTGTAAATGTGATCAATCTACTACTGGCTACTAGGGCCTTGGTAGTGGAAGGGGTCATGATCAATTTTGATGAGAGATTGCACCCTCGTATGCCTATTCTTATCTATTCTATTCATCTCAATTCAAGAAGCATCAACTCAGGCGACTCAATCAACTCGCGCACCCGATTACCCATCCGGGCCATCGTTGCCCCATCGATAATCCGATGATCCGCACTCCAACTAAAGTTGACCATCTCCCCCCGAGTGACCTCACCCTGATCATCAAAGACAGGAACTGTTCTAGTCCGTCCAACACCCAAAATAGCAACCTCCGTCGGCACAATCACCGGCGCCACATATGTACCACCAATATTTCCGATATTCGAGACGGTGATCGTTCCGCCGCTGAGATCAGCCGGTCCCAATTTGCCTTCTTTGCCCAGGGCGCTGAGCCGTGAGATTTCGGCCGCAATATCGAAGATGGATCGGTTGGCTACGTCTTTAATGTTGGGGACGATGAGGCCCTTAGGCGTGTCCATGGCAATACCGATATTGTGCTTTTCCCGCATGATGATCTTGGGTTTGTTGGGATCGCTGGCGTCAACGCGGGCGTTCAGAATGGGGTATTGGTTGAGGGCCAGGGAGACCGCCTTGACGACAAAAGGGAGGAAAGTGATCTTCTTCGGATCACGGGCGTCACTGATGAGTTTCTTCCGGATGGAAGTGATGTCCTTGACGTTCAGTTCGTCGGCGTATAGGAGATGTGGGGTATTGAGGGATTTGGTCATGGTCTTGAACATGGCGGACTGAATCGGTGCGAGGAAGACCTCAGATTCTGTCTGTTGGGTGGAGGGTGTGATGGAGGGTGTCACCTGGGGAGAGATCGATGATACGGGAGAGTCTCGCGTCCCAATGTACTTGAGGACGTCCTCTTTGAGGACTCGTCCTTCCTTGCCTGTGCCGTTGATCTCGAGGATATCCACCTTATGGGTTTTGAGAAGGCCTCGTACAGCGGGCGTGGCAAGAGATCCATACTTGGACTTTGGTGTCTCGATGATCTCATCTGGTACTTGAGGATCGAGGGGGGATGCTTCGGCCTCTAGAGGTGTAGCTAGAATGCCAGACTCTGGAGCAGTCACGGGTAGCTCTGCTTCTGGTATGCTATCATGGGGAGGATGGTCGTCGGGGTATTTCCCGTCTTCGACTTCAATATCGCATAGAGCCTGGTTGGAGTTGTTAGTTCTATCTGTGGTATCTCTAATCCGGGATTCCGATGACTTACTCGTCCGGTAGGTACTGTATCGTCCGCCTCAAAGTGTAGTTTCTTGATAACACCCGCATACCGCGATGTGATCTGAACCACATTTAGCATTCCCACATCGGGAAAGAAGACAGAGCAATAAGTAAGTACTCACATCATCTACTGCCTTGTCAGACTGGTACTGGCATAAAGGCTTCCACTCCTCGATATGAGCCCCCTCCTCCACATACCACTGAATGATCTGGACCTCGGTGATACCTGCCCATGATCAGCAATCAATTCCGCTCATAGGTACCCAAAGACCAGGACACAAAATGGGAAAGCTCACCTTCGCCAACATCTTTGAGAATTTGCGACTTAATCCCCCATAACGAGGGGCCGGCATGAAAGGCGCGGCACGCAACGGCGGGTATGGGGAAACGAGTGCGGAGAACACTCTGGGGTCGACAGGGCCGCAGAACGCGGGGAACACTGGCCCCGGTGCGCAAGATGTTCATGACAGATCACCTTGGAAGGACTAAGAGAAGGAAAATGTTGTTTTCGGAGTCACAATCGAGGGGCTTTCATTGTAAATGAACTGTGGCATGGCATTTATCTATGATTCTCTCCGCGCCGAGGGTAACCGACGCTAAAACCACGTGACATCATGCGGGGAATTTGATGTCAGAACAATTGTTGATAGTTGATTGGGGAAACTATGGTGTCCAGAAAAGTCGTGGGTCAGAGATATTCGTGAATATGTTCATGATCGATTAGATCAAATTTTTGTAGCACTCTGATCCTGTTATTATTAGTAAGAGATTCCTGCGTGGCTGCTTTTCTGTCAACCAAGGTGCCTCTGCCTCCTGAGTGCCACGTGCAGCCTACAAAGGAGGATTCCAGCATCGTGTCACTGGCCAGAAATTGATTGATGAAATTATATCCAGTACCCTGGATAATATATATGTGAGGCGCTATATTTGTAGGTTGAGGGAAAACTAAGAACTGGTCACGTCTCTCATGCTGAGCTATAATACCTTTCGGAGCGAATTACAAGCTCCGACCACCAGGGGGACGTATCCTCTGCCAATTTGCGGGGAAATGCTGGAAAAGGGACAATTATACGACCAACTCTTACTTCAACCTTGGGCTTTGAGGAAGTTCCAGACCATGAATTGGCCGAAAACAAAATAAAGCTTTGAGGCCTGAGAAGCCAGCTTAGACAAGTGGAAGAGGGAGAACCTAGAGATAACCGGATAATTATCTGAAGTATTTGAACTAGCTGTAATTTGTTCAGCCGTCATATGTCGCTACCTGGAAGGCTGAAGCACCATCCTGTTCCGTAACACGTATCTTCACCTTCCAACCAACTTGGGGCGAGTCTGTTTCATTACCCCTTCCGCCACCTCTCGTGGTCTGGCATCTTTTGAGGGAAATCAGGTCGATACTAAGATAAGACCCATAGTTCAATTTATTTCATCTCCGGAAAGATGTATTTTGTCTTAGTACCTGGTAACGAGTCAATGCGCGTTCAGGCTACATAGGTGTTCGTGAATATTGAGGACTTGAACTGAAGAGTGTCGGCCTTGCTTTTTTGGACATCTCATCCTTGGTTGCACTTACACCGGTACAGTGTCTTGCAACAGATTTAGTGGCGACGGTTGTCTTTGCCTCTCTAGAGACTCCCTGAAAATGCTCCTTACACACCTAAGGCGATGTGTGCGGCATTCTAAGACCTCAAGTCAGCTGAGCCCTGAGCGTAAGATTAAAAGAAAATTTGCCCTGACTGTTTCGATAATAAATGCGTAGCTCAAATCTCTCCCGTTCTGTTTCTATTGATAAATTGAGAGTTCCAAAAAATCTGATTTGCCGTGTCCTAGGGTTGATATATCAGATTAGGTCATATCATATAGGTGTAATCGTTACGGTCATGTGGCAGGGGAACGTGTGGAAGCGGTCCGCAACCCCAACGTTGTTTGAAGCAAATTTTGTGTTGTATGGAATTGGCCCTATCCATCTGGATCAAATTGCGTTCTTTCCTGCTTGTGGAAGCTACCAGGTTGAGTGCTGGTGGGCAATTCGCTATGAATTTAGACTGTGTATATATTCAACTAGACCACAGACTTCAGCCTTTACTTTAGATACTACGCCATTGTCTTGCTTGAAAGGCTCGATTTCTAAGGACAGTGTGTCTCGAGACTTTTCTGTCTTTTTCTGAGTAAAATTCACGTTCATCAAGTGCGAAATGATGTTTGCACCCTCACCTTGATTCCAGTCTGAATTTCGTTCCCTGTTGACCAGGAGCTTAGATGGACAAGTCCAAGGACTAGCAAAGTGTTAATGGTGAAGTCTACTCAAATGCGAAATTTGAGATACCTGATGAACCTGGGCATCAAGTGCGAAAGGAGACTTCTATAGTCCAGGACGCGATGTTTAACGGAACTGGAAAAGAAGTTAAATAGATTGAGTAGGTCTTCTTGTATTATTGTAAAGGTTACTCGTACATAACTCATAGTGACATATTCATAATGATAGAATTTGGAAGAGACTTACTACAGTATTACATAACTATGCGCTTATGAGGCGACACAAACCATTAATAATCTACAATTAGTGCTCTATCAAGTATAATTTAAAAAGACTCTGTACGCGTTTAAACTATTATATCACCTTGTAGCCTCTTCTATATACATTTTGCCATCCAGAATGTCCAACCCTGTCGAAAGAGAAGCCGAGGACCTCTACGAAAGAGACAACGATCCGTCACCGGTAACCGGGACGGTAACAGACAATGACTACGCAAGGGAACCAAACCCAGACTACCAGGATACAGTTCCCGTTCAAGAGGATGAACAGCCAGTCGAGGATCCTGTGCAGCCACCATATTCCAATTCAAACGAGCAACTTGGTAGGTAAATTTCCAAATTCAGCCTGACCACGTTGTTCTAGACTAATGAGTATATAGAGCAAGACGAAAGGGAAGCGATAGACCAGTCCAACGTCTTACGAGGTGAACGACTTCGCCATGCTAAGCCAGTGACTTCGAATCGGTATAACGAGGGGCCCGAGGAAACCGATCTCCCAGAAATGGAGTAAGAAAGGGGGGCATTGGCTTTTATTCGGGTCTTCATGTGATTCTGCGAGTTACCTCCAGTGATATGACTTATCTATGTTAATTGGTAATCAAGATTGACTTAGCTGAGTGATGACGCGTATTTCTAGATACTAAAAGAGGTTCGGTGAATTCAGAGCCAGCGATCATAATTATCCGACTGGTATTCTGTGTGAGTCAAGCGTACCATGATATGAATTTTTTTCACTCCCTTTACGGTAGGCCTTTCATTCTATTCATTCTACTCTTGATGTATAAATTCATAGCAATGTCACCAAACCTATGGAAAGTATATCCGTCTTGAACAGGCCTCAAACATCCCTATTCATTGTTTTCTTGGAGTTCCAATTGCCATCCATATTACGAGTGTCTCATTTGGCCAGCTTGATGTTCCTGGAGACCTCAAAGAGGTGTGTGCCCGAGTGTCATGAGCCGACTCGCTTCCAAGTCCGAAGTCCTTCTATCATCTGAGGAGGTTTAAGCTTGCACGGCGAATTCGTAGCGCTAGGGCTAGATATTTGGGCATTTTCAATTCAGGATTAATTGCGCAAGTACTCATCCGCATATCTGTATCGGGTGGGTTGTGCAGGAATCTATTACAAAAACTGGTGTGCGGACCTCAACATTGTCCGGAGTATTTCGTCAGAGGACTCTATACCATTGAGACTTGCCACACAAATATGTACTAAATCCTGCCAAGGGCTTCCTGCTCGTACGAGGGGGAAACGAGTAATTTACAGTTCATGTTGTGAGCAGACTTTTTGCGAATCCGATCAGGTCGGGTTGACGAGTGCTCGCTCCCATTTAGCCCCCAGTGCTCATCGTAGCCCGTTCCAACAGATGACTCACGAGCGATGGATTTCCAACATCATGATCAAACCGCTTCTCGACGTATACTTCGCCCCGCTAATATCTTCCGGTAGCAGATCCTTATCTCCATTTGCAACCAACGCCTCGGCAAGAGTGCACTTCCCAGATTCCGTAAAACCCAAACTTCGATACAAGCTCACTGCTGCATGATTGTCGAGCTTGACCATCAATCGCACCCAAACCTCCCGAGGAGAGTCCTTGTACGAAGCTAAGTAGTTCAAGGCCTCCTGACACAACTTCTTCCCGAGGCCGTGGCCCCGATGGTCGGGCAGAGTAAACAAGCTGAGCATTTGCCAGAGTTCTTGATTCTTTTCCTCGGTGGGGTTCTTCTGACCGGATTCCTCCGGTAGGATAAAGTCGCTCGGGCTCTGCGGGCCCAGCAAAGTTAACTGGCCTACCCAAGTGCTCTCTCCTGGCATTTGCGAGTTGGAAAGACTGTCTTGGGTGGGTGTGACAGCGCATATGAACGTCTCCCTTCCGTCTTCGGAGAGGCGCTTGGCCCATTCGGTATCTGTGAGGGCAGATTCGATCTCGTATGTTGAGGAAAAGGAGGTCGGCGCGACGGACAGGGCCTGAAGGCGCAGCTGTTTGTACGCTGCAGCCGATGACGCGATCGTATCATCTTTGGGGATGCGGAAGAAATGATACTCGCAATTCTGAGTTGACATGTTGAATAAAATTTTCAATATGGAGTAGTTTTGAGAATGTAGTCGAGCACCATCTCCAGGGTTATGAATGTTTACATGGAGGCAACACAAGGCTTATCCAGTGATTCGGCAACGAATCAAGCCTCCAGATCACGCCCCCCCCCCCCCATCCTTGCACGAACCCAAAATTAGTGAGAATGGATTTCGGACCGTGGGGGCTTTTTTTTAGATACGCGTGAGCTGGGTGCCCCAAATTGAGCAAGACCAAGTGGAGCTTTGAATTAAAGATGACGGAATCAAAAAAAACAAAGCCCCGCGGCGGATCCAGGCCAGCGTAGAGGTAACTATCTATTAATAGTTAATAGTTGTGGAGAAGATTGAGTTTGCGGCAGGAGACCCCCGAACTACTCTGCGCACGGTCTCACCGGACCATGCCGCATCTTATTGTTCTGCAAAAGTAGGACTGACTTCAGTTTAGCAGAGTCACATACCTGGTGGAGTCACGCTCTGTCGTGGAATTTATCCTTGGTTGAACTGACAGAAGATGAGACAAGATAACCAGTACGAATATAACAAGGGGATTGGTCATAGGGAATGTCAATAATGATGATCGTGAAGATGCCAATCTGGCGCCAGCAGCAGCACCAAAAGCGTCACTCAATCAATCAACACTCTGTTAACCTGTTGTAGCCTAATCAGTGGTTTACAGCTATGCAGGCGCTTCCTCCGGCGGAAGCAGAAGCGATCCGAGCGCCAGACTCGCGCCAGAGACCATAACTTCTTAGGAAAATGGCGTCTTGCCAAATGAAAGCAGCCTTTCAAACAATCCTAAAACGCTCCTAGTGCCCTCAATGCCACGGTATATCTCTCGATTCGCCCTCGCATTGGCCTGCTGCTTCCCCTTTATCGCCCATCACTGTTTTCCGTCTCCGCACCGATGCCGTCAAATTCGCGGTCCTCGGCCTTGTGTGCTCCCGACGATAACCGATAGCTGATCGCTGAACATTGAACATTAGAAGAAAATTATATAGAAACACCTATGATATGCGTGCTTCCCACGCATTATCTGCCAGAATATTTTGATGACCGATACAAATGACATCCACCGTAGCCAGCAGTAAAGACTCAGTTACCGGGCTTTTCTTTTCGGCAGCCAGGCTGAGCGCCAGGCGAGCCGCATTTTTGATCTGTCTTCCATTCAGGGGCTGTTCTGCGAGTCTGTAATAGTCGATGTCTGGGGAGACAAGAGTAGGAAGTCTTCCAACTTGACTTTTCCAGATTTGTATTCGTGCGTCACGGTCAAGCGCTTCATAGCGGAGGGCAACTGTGATACGACTTTCGAATGCGGGATCAATTGTTCGAACCCGATTGGTGGTGAGAAACAATATTCCAGGGTGGTACTCGAGAATGCGGAGCATGACACAGACCATCGCGTTGCGGATCAAGTCAGAGGTACTGCGGGTCTCCAGAAAGACGTCTGCTTCATCTAGTACAGCCAATGCATCCCATTCGGCACAAAGTTCAAGAACATCGGACAATCTTCGCTCTAGATCCTCCGGTGTCACGCCAAGTTCACCCATGGTGACGTAGTATAGTGGCCGATGGAGGACCTCTGCAATAGCTTCAGCCGTCAGAGTCTTTCCAACGCCTGGAGGCCCGTGGAGGAGGAAGATTTGCCCGCCTTGTTTCCCTCCAATGACATCCGATGCTTGAAGGGCTGTTCCGTGACGAACCACTGCACGGATCAGGTCCTTGCGCTCTTGCTTGAGCACCAGGTGGTCCAAAGCTTGATCTTGGAAGTGAATTGGCGACAGACCGTCAACTAGAACATGGCCCCAAGCCTTCGTGGTGAAACTAAACCCGACGAGTGCGGGCCAACAGAAGAGGGCAAATTCCCGAGGGACAGAGTCCCACAATACGAGCTGTTCTGTCTCAAGAGTATCAAACCGAGAGCGTTTTGAAAGCCATTGCCTGTAACGACCCGCAAGCTGTATGATAGATAAGGTAGCCTCGTCGACTCCTTGGCATGGGTAGTGTCCCAGTGATGAGCCTCGGGCCACATCGATCATCACGCGACCCCCTGTCAGGGACAGTGAGCTATTGGTAGCCTGTGCCATCCCAGGAGCATCACGTCTAGATCGAGTTGTATGAACATAGAACGTATTGGCCTCATAGCTAAGGTACTTCGCCCCGCCAAGTCCGTGACTGACAGCTCGTTCGCCACGAGCTTGAAATACCTGCCGTTCGATCTCGGTGACAGGCTGGTAACTGAACTCAGCCAGACTGCGAGCACGGACACCGCTCCAGGCAGATAGAACTTCTGAGAAGGTGGCCACGGAGAAGTGGTCACCGAGTAGAACCACAGCTTCCATAGTGACGTGAAACAGTTTCTGTGATCCAAATAGTGTACGACGTTCTTCATAGAAGGAGTCAGTCACCCGATATACGCATGAAACAGAGCCAGAAATTGACATAGACTTGGTGGGAATGTCTGGCTTGAAAAGCTCGCCCAATCCATCAAAGGTCACCATCCCACTTGCAATCATCTCTTGAGCATCGTGGATGTTCTGCTGAAACATCAATTCAAGTCGAGAGATCAGCTCAGCAAGCCCATCAATTTGAATGATTTCCAGGTCGTCACTCGGACGGAATCCAAACCCAGAAAGTAAGCCCAGGGTGTGACGACGCCAGTACTGGAGGAAATCTTGGGTTTGGGACAGCAAGCCGGAATTGTAACGCTCTATCGCATAGTGCAGGCATCTCAAGCGCCCAAGTATATGGAAGAGCTTGTCGGCGGCAACTTTGCGAGACTGAAGAGCTCCAACATACTGATTCACCACGGTGCGAAGAGAAACCTTTCCATTCTTCTTATCTTCCAGCCTGGGAAATTCGAATTCGATGGTCCCTAGATCATTCCCATCCCAGGCGAAGATCGTCACATCATTGTTTTTGTAACGATTTTCTTCCAATTCCTGGCCAGCGTGAAGGACCTCAGAAACAGGAGCAGAGGGCATGATTGCGGCAGAAGAATAAGGAGAAACCAAGTTTCGTGGCGGCGGCAGAGTTGGTGGTGGTGGAGGAGGAGGAGGAGGAGGAGGAGGAGGAGGAGGAGGAGGAGGAGGAGGAGGAGGAGGAGGAGGAGGAGGAGGAGGAGGAGAAGAAGAAGGCTTGGACGACTGCCCGAGGGATTTCATTTTCAATGCTGGCAAGAGAAATTGAGGTTTGATCTTCCCAGATGTGTGGAATTCAAACCGTTGAAAAAAAGAGGTACAGATGTCATGGACCTTATACAAGGTCCCGACTTAATTCCATGTTCTGTGACAATAAACAGCTGCCTGATTTGGGAAGCGGAGGTTCACTTATTTCGTCAACGCCGGAGTCCCAACATACGCGTATCATTAGGCACTCCAATAGATTATGCGGCTCAGATGATTTTTTCTCTCTCAAGGCTGCCATCAAGTAATTGAGGTCCCTGAATGCCCCACTAGGGTCGCATCCAGAGCCCCAATTCCACGCAATGCAGGGGAATAAAAGCTTGGCATCCGGCAGTGGATACATTGGACCTTTTGATCCTCCGAATCCCCGAATCCCCGAATCCCCGTGAAAGAACAGGCTTACAAACCAAGCAACTTATCTCAAGTATCGAGAGAAATGAGGATTAGGTCGTCCAGGAATTTTGATAATATTTCCGGTGAGAAATAATGTAAAACAAGCGCCAAGCTCAGGAACAACACAAATCGATACTGCAAATCTGGTCATAAATGCTACACTCTTTCTTTTCACAATGTAGTTATCTCTCCCAGCCATTGACCTAAAGATGATAAAAGCTTCTTCTATTCCAGTAGTAAACCACTAGGAAACTAGGAATGCAGACGCCAAGATGACCGCAGCATGAATCAGAAAGCACATGGAAAATTCAGCGGATCTTGGGACTGGTTGATAGTTTCACTGAGAGGGTGGTTCCCCCACCGTATTGAGTATCTATCACTATCGGGCGCTAAAGAATGTTTGCTTTATACTCGATAACTATGACAAGGAGTAAATAACTAAAACCTAATTAAGTTTGAAAACAAAAAATCAAAACAACCCAAATTCTAGTCCAATCAGGTTACACTATGCACATAACACTCAGATTAGTACGGATCCAATCATGGACTATCGTTTTCTACGAGAGTCTTCTTGAGCAGCTCATTTACCCGGTTGTTAGCCTGACCCCTGCTGCGATTGTCGAGGCATACGTCTACATCCAGACTCGTATGCTCATTGCGGACACAGTCTTTATGGGTCTAGGCTTCGTCTGGGTTGGAATGATGAGAAACATCAACGTTCAGAACATGACACAGACCAAGGTCAATTTTGTTTCGGTTCTCGATTCTTATCTGAACAACCTGTCGCCATTGGCTACGAACTGATCAACAAGATTGAGAGATTCTTTCATGAGATTTCCTGTTAACTGTTTCCATGGATAGGCGTTGCTAAGAGTAGAAGAATCGGGAGGTTTTGGCCTGTTCGAGACATAGAGGAGAAACGCGCCTGGAGTGGTCGCTAGTCCTGACGCCATATATTTATGTACCATCACCTACCCAGGCTCCTGCAGATCTTCAATGGACAGAATGGTAATCGCTAGGAACTGGGCTTCTTTTATCATAAATTTTTACATTTTATTGGCAATTCTCCTTGGACTCGAGCAACAGCCAATGCCGTCGAATGATGTCCTGTGTGAAGCAAGAACAGAAACTTCGCTAATGTTCAACTGGAAGCTCGAGATCTCTTAGTCTCGCAGTGGCACGACGTAGTCAATCGACGACGGGATCGTCTCGACGCCTCCACTAGTGAGCTTTTCACAAAGCAGTTCGATTGGTACGAGATGCATTACCAGAGCGAGATATGTCTAACCGCCAACTTCAATTCGACGCCGCCTTAGAAATAGTACGTGCCATAGTTTCTGAGCTCACAGATTACATAAAAGTGACCTAGCCGACCCGTTAAGGCTCAAATTGAGGTTACGCAGTAACAGCTGAAGAGGCTTCGCTGTCGTCTACACTTATCTGTTCAAACCAAACTTCCCCTTCGCGCCGCGCGAATCTTTCGCCGGCTATTCCTGCTTGCAATATGAACAGATTCAAATTTGAATCCACCGATTCTGACGAGAAACTTGAGACTGAACAGAGCAATAAGCTCGCGTGCTATCAACAATACCAGCGTTTTATTGCGTTTAATGGTCGATTGTTAAAGGTATTGTTGGTATCACCAGCCAGCTAGGTTCTGTGTACACTCCCGCCATCGATTGCGGTACACGAGCGGACTTATGGGAGCTAGAAGAAGATGACGAAAAAAATTAATTGAACTGCTTAAAGGGAGAGGAAGAATTCTATGCAGTATTGAAAAATTGAGCCATTCCATAATAATATTATCGAGTATCGACAGTATCGAGTCGAGTTGTAAGCTAGTCAGCCAAGCATAGTGTGGAGGGGTTCATTTTTTGCAGTACAGTACAACAACAAAATTCCCACACTCGAACACCTTGTGAGTCCTGCGAATGAAGATGGCTGGTGCCTGGCACGGGGCGATGGGGAAGATGGACTCTGGGCGTCAGTGATTCCGGTGAGCTTCGAATCAGCTTCGACTGCCAAGAGAGAACGCTCCACGATACGCGATCGCCCGCAGATCGCCCCTAGAGGGGTCATCTTTCTTGTTCAGCTCTGCAGCCCTACGTCCCTTGCGAGCTTCACGGTTCAATTAGGACTTAATTGATTTTGTGTTGAGGTTCTCATCAAATTAGGAGCTATTCTCCCCAACGCCGCCCATCATGGTCGCCGAACAGCTCACCATCCGCAACAACACCAGCACTCCCTTGATCCTCAAGCGCATCGAGCGCTTTGAGGCTCCTAACCAAAGTAGAGGCGATGATATCGCTCTTCTCGCGAAGAACTTCACCCGTGTGCTCACCAACACGACTCGCACAGTCGAGCCCGTCAGGGCCATCCATGTAGACACTCGTCCCTTCGAGGAGCACAATGATGTGGATATCCGCGTTGAGCCCTTTGAAATTTGCAGGACCGACCAAAGGGCGTTCATTCATTCTGATAAAGAGCGCATGCGTCTGACATTCGAGGTCGATGGCGAACGTCACTCCATCCAGACGCCCGTGCCAACTACAGAGTCGGCCACCATGAAGTCCGAGTCCGAGAACCCCAGGCACCGCTTCACGGGCGTCTACCTGACTCCCGAGTCGCACCTGACGATCTTCTCATCGGCGAACCTGAACGCATGGATGGGCGAACTGCGCGATGATATCTTGCTCTCCGCGCTCTCTATTCCTGGCACTCACAACTCACCAACCTGCCACGTCGCGCCGCCCTCGGTGCGCTGCCAGGCCGTCAGCCCGCGGGAGCAGCTGAAGAACGGAGTGCGCTTCTTCGACATCCGCGTTCAGCCTCAGTATCCCGATGACCCTGCTAAGGATGAACTAGCTCTCGTCCACAGCGTCTTCCCCATCTCGCTCACCGGCAATAAGTACTTCCGCGACTTGATGAATGAAGTAAATGACTTCCTGGAGCAGAACCCCTCCGAGACTCTGATCATATCCCTGAAGCGCGAGGGACCGGGCAATGCCAAGGACGAGCAACTCGCCAACATTCTTTCTCGCCATTATGCCCTACCCGACAGCCGCTGGTGGGTGCGGCCCAAGATCCCGACTTTGGGCGAGGCCCGAGGCAAGGTTGTTCTTATCCGTCGCTTCAATCTGCCCGATGCACTCAAGGACGAGCATGGCGGCAATGGCTGGGGTATTGATGCCGCTGAGTGGGCAGATAACACGCCCAACGCGACCTGTCCCAGTGGCCAGCTTTGTATTCAGGATTTCTACGAGGTCCAGGAAACCACCAACATCGAGAAAAAAGTCCAGTTCGTCAAGGAACAGATTGATCGCGCAAGTAAATGCCGCTATCCATTCGGTGAGCTGCCTGGTCCGGTCGAGGCTCGCGAGTTTCCTTTTTACATCAATTTTCTGAGTGCGAGCAACTTCTGGAAGGTCAATACCTGGCCCGAGAAGATTGCGGCTAAGGTGAATCCGGCCACGGTCGACTATATCTGTCGTCGTGAAAGTCATGAGGATGGTGACTGCTCAACTGGTATCCTGGTGACGGACTGGGTTGGCCTGGATGGGGATTGGGATCTTGTGCGCTGCATTGTCGGCATGAACGCCAAGCTGCGCTTGAGAGAGAACTAGAGGAGGCTGCTGTGGCAGATTATCAGGAGGAATTTTGCCATCTTCTCGTCTATTGTTACATATTGTCAAATTAAATCCTAGACCCCAATTTTCAGTGACGAACATGTTCGACAAGGTGTGTTTGTTGTGCAGTATACATTGATCCTAGGTGAAAAGAACAACAAAAAACCTACAATCCTCTTAGGATGCCAAACCAACAGTATGACCTATTATACAAAAATGATGGGGTATGGCCTCAGCCACACTAAGACGACTCGCTCTTCTCGCCCTCAGGCTTCTGCTCCTCCTCCAACACACTTCTCCGGCTCTCCAGAGTAAGATACAAGCTCTTTCCGGCACCCTCCAGAGTGCTGGTGACGCTAGATCCCACGCTCTGCAGGGCCATGATAAGCTGAGCGCGCAGACCATCGATACCACCCTCGATGCTGCCGACCCACTTGGTCTCATTGATATCAAAGACCTTGCCATCGACGCGGGCGGCGAGAAGGTTAATCTTTTGTAGACCGTTCTGGACAGCGGGGTCGTAGTAATCTGGGTTACCCTTGCGGGTGGGCGCAGTAAATCCGGATTCCTTCGGCGTCAAGATCGACAAAGCAGCCTTCATGTGTTCGGGGGAGACGGCAGGAATGGAGAGGATCGCGATAGGGCCAACAAGGATGTCGGCAAGCTCGTGGCGGCCCTTCAGATGCTTCACTGCAGCATGGGCAGCGCGAGACAAGTCGTGGGTCAAGGCAGGGTCGTCCCTAGAGCCGGAGATGGCTGGCAGCTCAGCGGATGTTTGTGTGATGGGATTGACAGCACTCGGAGGCTGTCCGGCAGCCTGGGCGGTCTCGTTCGGCCGGAAGTACTCGACGATGCGGATCGCGACCTCGAAAATGCTAGTCTGGATGGTTTGCAACTTGATGTAGGGTGCTAACTCCGGAGCTGTCCGACCCTCAGAGGCAATCTTCTCATCCACTTTCTGGAGGGCCTTGGTCAACTCTCGTCGGATGGAGGCCCATTCCATGGACTTCAGGTTGTTGTGTTGAAAGATGACCATCAGAGGAGATGTGCGGATGAGGGAGGTATATTGCCGCAGGAGTTGTGACCGGCGGTATTCGGGATTGCGGTGAGACGGCAACTGGGTAGGAGAAGTCTTTAAGATTGGAGCTTTTGAGTGTGTCATTTGCTCAATGGGTGCAGCTGGGGTTGTTGCTGCCGCGGCGATGGTGCTGGCACTCCGAGACGCGATTCGGAGTTCTTGCGGGCATCGCATAGCCTGTCGACGAAGCGACAAAATTCGTACCCGTGGAGGCATGATGACCTTTATGTGATAGGTGTACAACGACACCAATTGTTCGAGATTTGGTGGATCAGAGAGACCTCCGGGAGATGGAAGGGCAGTTCAACGGGTGATATTTTTCCATTCCATAATGAGGATAGCGCCAGTATAGGCGGTGTGCTTATTCTGCCGGACATGGGTCTGCGCCATGAGGGGCTTGACTCATGACCTAAACATTCCTTCGACCGTTTTGAACACCCATTGACGTACTGAAGTTGTGGGGATTCCTCAATTGATTGAGGATTTATTCAGAATGACTTCCCCCAGAAGTGAGAAGCCGGAGGTGGTCTCCATCTCCCCTCTTCTCCAACGTCTGGCCTACCCCGCTACCGCGGATATTCGAGTCAGCGCAGAGGACATTGCGTCTGCATTTGCTCTAATCTTCGAGGACCGATTGTCAGATATTCAGACCGCAGCCCTCCTAACCCTACTTCACTCCACAGGGAAGGACAGACAGGCTGATGTCATCGCGAAATGTTCCCATCGCATGAGAGAGGCAGCTTGCCAGGTTGAGAAGACCGAGCTGAAGAAGATTATCAAAGCTCGTGGAAGGCGTGAAGGAAACTACCATGGAGGTTTGGTAAGAGAAGACAGAGCTCTTATATTTATTTGCAACTAAGAATGGTCTTTTCCTGCAGTGCGATATCGTCGGAACCGGCGGAGATTCACACTCGACCTTCAACGTGTCTACTACCTCGTCCATTATTGCCTCGCCGCTTTTGATGTCGGCCAAGCATGGGAACCGTGCCCAGACCTCTTTCTCTGGGTCTGCCGATGTCCTGAATGCAATCCAGCCCATTCCTCCCAAGATCTCTGCGGTCAACGCGACCAACGTGGCCAAGGTCTACGAGAAGACCAACTATGCCTTCCTCTTCGCGCCCAACTTCCACCCCGGTATGATGTACGCAAACCCTGTCCGACGTGGTCTGGGCTTGAGGACAATTTTCAACCTCATGGGACCTCTGGCAAACCCCATCGACTGGGCAATTGAGGCACGAGTGGTCGGTGTGGCTTACCAAAGCCTGGGTCCGGTCTTTATCGATGCTCTCCGACAAGCCGGTGCCAAGAAGGCACTGGTCGTCTGCGGTGAGGAGGACATGGACGAAATTAGTTGCGCAGGGCCCACAAACTGTTGGAGGCTCTCAGAGTACCCCAACCCAGCGTACCAGCCATGCGAAGGTGACGAGGAGGACTCGAGTGATGACGAAGAAGAAAACCCCAAGACATTAGTCAAGGTCGACACCTTCCAACTCCACCCCTCAGACTTTGGTTTGCCCGTTCATCCTCTCACCGAGGTATATGGTCGCAAGATGCCAAAGGATAACGCGGCTAAGCTAATGAGCATCCTCCGCAACGAACTTCCTCGGGACGATCCTATTGTGGAGTTTGTGCTCATGAATGTTGCTGCTTTGCTAGTCACCTCTGGTATTTGCGAGGCTGAGACCAGCAACATGGGCCCTGGCGACGATGGCAAGGTCATCACCGAGCGCGGACCTGGCGGGGGCCGCTGGAAGGAGGGATTACGCCGTGCCCGCTGGGCGATCGAAAGCGGCGAGGCTCTTAAGTGTCTAGAGCAGTTCATTGCAGTCACAAATGAGCTGGCATAAACGAGTCGGAGAACAGCGGCTTCCGAGGTTTAGAACGTTGATTTCATGGATTTGGTGGTGATGGTATCTCGTGCAATCTGTCTGGAAAATGAGGTCAAGATTGACTAGTGCTTATTTCGTAATCCATGGTTCAGAAAAAGATTTCGGGTTTAAACTGTTCGTGTTATTTGAAGGCTGAGGCTAATTGCATGCCAACTTGTGCTTTCGCGCAGGCACACTAGATCCTTGGTATCTCGACTGGAGAACCGGCTTTGGTGTGCAAACATATATGCTTCAACATTCGCCTTTGTAAAAGATATGTGTGGACGTCTTCTGATCGGCCTTTCTCCATAGGTAAGGTATCTATGATAAAAGACTTAGTCGGTATTTTGAGGATGTCTTGGTACTCGATGTACCTCTTATCTACCATACTCGAGGGTGGTATAGCCTGCCGTACGAAAGCACAAGTTGTCGTACGGTTAGCCTCAACCTAGTTGAAGAAGAGGCCAGAAACTAGGACCAGCTTCCCAATATGAATGTAAAAAGATCAAAGTGATTGGAATCCTAGGATCGTATTTTATGCGCCGTAGCTAGACGAATCTAGCCACAGGCCAAAGTCTCATGTATTTCATGAAAAATAGTTGTATATTGCAACTCCAAAGCGCCATTCGATGCATCGTGCCCAAAATTTGTGAAAAGTAGAAGAATCATAGAATAACGCGAGCCCCGGTTCCATCAAACTCCGCAGCTCCGCCGCGTCTAGGACCTGAACGGTCCAGGACAATTATTCTGCCGGCTCGTCATATCGTTTTGGCGGATATTTAACGGGCCTCGAACTGGACCATGCTGTCATGAGAGATATCGAGTCAGTTCAAGTACGCTAAAAGTCGCATTCGCCAGAAGCTTGATAGGATAGATCTTACCGCTTGGTCCTCTCCTTGTACAGCACACGGTGACCGCACTCCTTGCAGCGAATGTGCTCACTGCGTCGGAGAGACACGCGCGAAGCACAGTGACCGCAGATGTAGACGACCGCAGGGCTGTCGACGGCCATGCCGCTGGTGCCCTCGAAGGCGTTCTGGCCGCCCATGGAGGGCACTTGGTAAGCTTCACGAGACATGATTGACGGTTTGTGGATTTTTGGGCGGGATGTGCCGGAAAGAGCAGGTTCCTTGATGGAAGGGCAGCGAGAGTCAGGACGTAATCGATTAGGAGCGGTAGTCGAAGTCCGCAAGTTTCTTTTTCTTTCGCCGCGGGATTTTAGGT
This sequence comes from Penicillium sp. F50, assembly GCA_037356195.1. Lineage (NCBI taxonomy): Eukaryota > Fungi > Ascomycota > Eurotiomycetes > Eurotiales > Aspergillaceae > Penicillium > Penicillium sp. F50. The sequence continues at coordinate 1,332,698 of JAYXSA010000054.1, read as the reverse complement.
GATTATCTAAGCACATGAGAAAGCTAACCAACGTAGGTCACGCCCGAGTGGGTCACTCGCCCGAGCTGCGCACCCTTTAGCACGTAGTCAATGCTTGCATTTACTTCTTCATTTTTCAACCAGCATAGGGTTTTTCTGCTTGACAATTAGGGTAGCGGCAATTCTTGATCTGCGAACTGAAATGCTCGGTCTAAAGCAATGTAGAGGATGAATTCAATGCGTAAAATTTGAAATACGGTGTATTCTTGATCCATGGAAAATTAACATACATATCTTTACTGACATTCCAGGTTATTATCCTTTACTTTCGATGGTAGCTCAGAAATACTTTTTAGATTGGTTGATTTCATAATCTCATCATAAATAGATACCTTCTTTGAGATATGATTTGTCAATGTCATGAATTTTATGTAGGACCAAAAGTGCCGAATAATTCTATAACTCCGTGGACCATGATTGAAACTCAGGTATATCCTCCCTCATGCAGTCATGAAAAATCAAGGTATCGACGCCATGCACCATTATACACAAAAGGATTGGAAAAAAAAAACGAAATGGGTTCACCACCCACCACCGATCTTCCCAGCAAGCTCGACTACCTTAGTCGTGTCGTTGGCGGCGGTCTGGTCTTTGCCGACGTCACTCTCCACTTTGCGATAGGTCGTGTAGACCAGCTTTGAAAGAGGCAGATCCATGTATTCGGACCAGCACCGCAAGCTCTCATGAATCATGGCCTCTTTCTCGCTCATCGACAATGGACGGGGTTGGTGATCAGGCTCAGACTCTGTGTCAGACTCCATGGAAAAGTACGCCTCGTCCACCCGCGCAAGCCAGGCTCGCTGCTCATGCGGCGAAGGCTTGGACGCAGCACCATCTTCCAATGTCCCAGCCAATGCAGAACTTCCAGCAACTTCCCTGGCATTCTCCACCCGAATTTGTCCGCCACCATTGGTGCAGCCACCAGGACAAGCCATCACCTCGACATAAGCGTAATCCGAGCCCGACCCGCCGGACGTAGCAGTGCGGGACACAGGTTGACGTCGTCCGGCTACCATAGGCTTCGCTCCAGGCATTCGGGAGGCTCGGCTCGGCTTCAATTTCCGAACGAGATTTTGAATGTTTCGGAAGCCATAGTAACGGGCTGCTTTCAAAATAGGTTGTCCATCCTGCGAATTGAGCACATACTCGACAACATCCGCATTGCGACCCCGATTTGTTACGATTTCGCTCCCCGGGTTCCGAGATTGGAAAGTCTTGAGAACGTGATGGAGGTAACCTCCAGAAGTGCCAGTTTCGAGAGACTGCTCGACCGAATAGCGTTTGGAAGAAATGAAGGCTCCAAGGGCCTTTATCGGGAACGCGGTAGTGAGAACAGGAGATAGTGGTTGGGAGGGTAGGCTAGGCAGGGAAAGACCCCGGGACGCAGCTAGAGAAAGTAGCTCGCGAGTCGTGATCACGCAGTCTACATCCCGCACAGGCTGGTGCGGTTCAGTCTCGGTTTCAATCTTAGTGGGCTGCCAAGACACATCAGTCAGTTCTTCACGGCTGGCCTCCAGCTTCTTGTCAAAACACGGCATGACCGCCAGATGCCAAATGCGAGATGGCGGTACCCCGAGAGACTTGCTCAGAACGGTCTTGAGGAAGGTGCCTGAAAGAGCCTGCGGAGACTTCAATCGAGACAAATGAGGCAGGATGAATGGATGCGTCTTTTCCGCGTAGCAGATCCAACCGGGGCATGCAGATGATAAGATGGGCCGTTTCGGAAGAGCAGGCTCAGACTGATCAGTAGTGGGACCCTGAGCGATCGACTCTGAAAGTTCGTCGGCAGTGAGGACTAACACAGCCTCCCGCATGACATTTGTGTCCACAACCCAGGTAAAGCCACTGCCATGCTTTCCACCACTGCGTAATCCCTGCGGCCCACGTAGGAACTGATCAATCATGTACCCCGCTTCCTTCTCCGACAAACCATACGTGGCGGCCAGGCTGGCCCTGACCTGCGGACTCACACTCGCAACGAATATCTTGCCTTCCCCTAAGTTTCCAATATCTGCAAGTGTGGTTCCATGCTGATCTTGCGCCAATGGAATTTCCGGGTGGGCATCAAGTGTATTGAGAACCTCTGTATGAGATTGCAAAGAAATCAGAACCGCCTCTGCCGAGGTCACACAACCTGAGCAGGCAAGACAATCCGTTAAAGAAATCTGGGCTGTGGGGAGGGTTTCGGGTTGGACTTTGTCTTCCGTTGTTACTTCGTAAGAATTCTATCGTTCAGATTTAGCAAATGAGGGTCCACGAAAATCCAAAAGGCAGAACGCATGTCACCTACCTCTATGTCCTTTGTGCTCTTTTGAGGAAGAGACTCAACAGGCTTGATACACGCAACTCCAGGCGAAATGAAGTCGTTCAAGTCATCTGCCGAAAGGATCGCGCTCATGGTGGAGGGGCCGCTTCGGGCAGAATAACCCCGCTCAGAAATGCAACCAAGGGTCTTTTGGGGTGTAAGGTGAAAGTTAGGAGTCTTTTTTCTGTAAAGTCAAAAGACGAGCCACCACTACGACCACAGTAGCAGGGATTCTCTCAAAGTAATTCGAAGTCGTTGAAACAGACAAAGTAAAGGAACCAACGAGCGTTTCGGGCTTTGTCATCTGTGGCGATATCGGCTGTGGCCACAATAATCACGCGCCGATAAGCTTCTTTGGGCTCACCGCCCTTGGGCGCCGCGTGAGCATCGGTCATTGGCTGTCTACGAACTACTGGTCAAGAGTCACTCTATTTTCACTGCTTTATTTTTTATTTTCATTTTTTTACTCTTTACCAAATTCGTTTCCAATAATTTCCGCTTTTCATTGACCCATTTTCATTCAGAAGCACTCATACTATTTCAGCCTCCTTGCTGAGGAATTCAAAGAAAGTCTATGGCGACAAGATGCCAACTCGGCACCCGGATGGTTCGCTTCCCATCGACTCGAAATTACTCTTCAACTCAAATGACCCAGACTCTACCAAAGAAGTAGTCAAGGAAACCACCCAGTCTAGACTCTCAGTCGTACAGTTCAAAGCCGAGACTTCAACTCTTCCGTTTCGACCCGCCGATTATCATCTAGCCATGCCTGCCTTACGCCAACAATCAGTTGATAAACAGCTTAAGGCAACCGGACCTAGGCCATGGACTTGGCCCATAAAAAGGCCAAACCTGTCTGCCAAACAAGAAAATGTGTTGGGTCAAGGTCCTCCAGGAGAAGGAGGTCAAAGGATGGTTTGAGATCATCGTGTTCGCAGTCCTTGATAAGGAAGATGTTGTCAACATCGTTGCATTCAAAGAGGCTTTGCATGACCTCGAGATGTGAGTTGAGTCTGAAATTACTTTCAGCATCTAGGATTTGATGGTCTGTCCTTTCCAATCGCTATCAGAGAAGACGTTTCGGTCTGGTTTCCAAGCCCCCGTGCAAATCCTGCCTTAGGTGGCGAGTGCAGCCGCGATGCGATTTGCCTTCTAGAACCTGATTTTTTGAATATTAATTTAAGAATTAACCTTCACTTATTGAAGAATTTCTTTCGAAGCAGCCTATATAGTCTTCTCTTTTGTAGTGCTCCAGACTGGCCTGCCTTGTGACTAGGTTTGAAACAATGATCATGTCTCTTACTTGTCTATACCAATTGCTTGAACTCCATCCGTCTCGACATATTCACGTCTGACACTACCCATACATTTCATCGCCCACAAACAATTCGAACTCTGGCTTCAGTCATTCCTTATTTTCTTGACCGCGTAGAGCGACGGCGACCGGTAGTATCAGCTGGCTTTACTTCTTCCTCGTCCTTGACCTCCTCCTTCACCGCGGACTTTCTCTGTTTCTTTGACTCGGCGGTTTTTGGTGTTGGCTTTTCTTCCTCGTCAGAGCCGTCCTCTTGTTTGACGGCCCGCTTTCGCTTTGTATTTGCGGGTGTATCATCTTCATCAATATCTTTCGCCACAGCACCAGTCTTCTTTTGGACTGCTGGTACCACTGCACTTGTTCTGCCACCAACAGTGAGGAACGTGATCTTGTCTCCATTAGGCAAAGTAGTAGGATGGTTCTTCTTTCCTTTGCCCCATCGATGCTTGAAGAGCCAGTGCTCAGGAAACTTCTCCGAATCTGCTAGGACATCGAGGGCTGTAGAACAGACGTAATGGAGTGATTTGTGAAGCTCCTTGATTTGCTCATCGTTCAGGGTGTTGCTGTACTGCTCTGGATGAATCTTGGCATGGTAAAGGATTTCGTCGCTAGAACCAAGAATAAGCAATCGGCTTGCACGAGTTGAAGAAATAAAATCTTACCCCATCCAATTGCCAATTCCACTTATATTTGCCTGGTCAAGAAGAAGAGCCTTGATGGGTACCCTTTTGCTTCTCAGCTTCTCCATAAGCCAAGCTTCGTTCACGATATCCTTGTCACTGACGGGGTCAGGTCCATTCTCCTTGAGAGGCGAGTATTTGCGAATCTCATCTCCAGGGCAGTCGACGAGACGAATTCGACTCAACCGGCGGGCGTCCACAAATGCGGCCTCTGTCTTTGGATCCTCCTGTGTTTGTAGGACAAATTTCGCATACTTCGGCGGCCACTCCTTATCGGCGGGCTTGTCTGAGCGGTAGTAATATGTGTCTTCATCCTTGATTTTCAGCCAGCCAGCCATTCCAAAGTGCATCACGGCATGTGGTGGTGAGGACATTGTAATCCAAAAGTATTTTCCTTGTTGCCCGGCACCAACAATCTTCTTTCCTTGCATTGCTTTTTGGAACTCAGCTGCGCTGGTCCCAACTTTACCGTAAACAATATCATCATGTTGCGCCTGCACCTTGGATAGCGTCTTTCCAACAAGGTGTTGTCGTATAAAATGCACAATGCGTGCCACCTCTGCCAGCTCAGGCATATTGACTTCGAGGTTGATAATTTGATGGATTTTTAAAAGTATGAACAAGAAGAGTGATGCGTGTGCAACCTTGATTCTAGAGGGCCATCAGCTTGACACGAGATCCTGGACGCGCGACACGAGATCACATGACCAAGTTTAATAGGCATTATTCAGCTACATCGGCGCTAGTCCAAACGGGGACGAGCATTCGCTCATGCGGCGAACTTGGCAAGGTCGCCTTCGTCGTTAACATCTAAAATTCATCAAGCTTTTGAGTATCTCAGGTTGCCTTGTATACGGCTAGCTTCGCCTAGTGCCGACACATTCAGCTCCATTATTTCTCTCCCCTGCATTCAAGTGTAGTATCCGCCATTTCCACCACCCGACGAGGTCTCCACCCAAGCTGGAGTGGTTCTGGGCTAGCAAGACAGATCCTGGCTCTGAGGAGTCAGCCAGCAAGAAGATGTCACGGCCCTCGTCTACGGAGGCTCCAGTGCTGACCCCTCAATTTTGTTTCGACGAGAGGCTCCTGCGAGGTTTGTGAATCTGTTTTATTGTCTCGATGGCAAGCAATGAAAGCTAACCCCGGGCTCGTGCAGATTTCCTTCGGCTTTCCCGGTCTACTATTGATGACTCAATTACGCAGAATTTAAATGCTCTAGTAACACCCTCGCGCAAGGGGTTCGATCCATCCTCTACTGCTGTGCGACAGACAGATTCGAGAGCTCGGAATGCGATTGACGGCTCTGCCTGTCAAAGTTTCAAAGATAAAGTGCTGTTCCCGTCGTGGCAGGCTCGATCAGATGTTCTCAATTACTGCGCGGGAGTTGCAACTAGCCCCGATCCTGATGATCCAGATCTGATACTACGAGAGACAGAATCAGCGCAGGACCGTGAACGAGTTGTCAATGAGCGACTGGATCCATACTCGGCCCGCTTCTTCCCTCGAGAAGCCCGAACGGAATCCCTAGCAAATCTGATACGTAATCAGCGTACCGTGGAGGAGATTATCAGAGCACGGACATGGGGCATGGTGACTGAGAGGTGCGCTGGTTCTTCTCCTTCGTGGGAGGATGCCTTAAACACTTGGAGAAACACTCATCAGCGATGAGGGCTCATTCCCTGAGAGAGCTCTCTCGTAAACAGCCTATAGCGCGTACATGCGGACAAGTGCGCATGCATGCATGCAGGCATGGACTGGTTGCTAATTTGACTCTCTCAACTCTTAAATCCTCCATGCGCCATCCGGGACTTGGAGTTGAAAACCCACACTATGTACATTATTGCATGCATATAAATAAAGCGATACGTTGAAATACGACCATCCATTTCCCATAATAACGTGGACAATATTCTCCAAACATGTATCAATAAAGCCATAATCTGCCATCATCCAGGTGTTAGGTGCAACGGTCAATGTTGCCATCTTCAGGATGACCATTTATGCTTTCATCACAACCTCTCCACAGTTCATGGTTAATTGCGCATTTCGCTCTTGCTATTTGCATTGATAGTATAATGCCACAATAATCACACTGGAGCACACCATGAAGATGCCGGCTTCATCCGGAGAGGAGTATTATAGAGGAAAGAAATTCAAACCGCCCGCTCTACCCTTCGTTCGACCCTGTTGACGTCGACGGGAACGTACTCAACAGGACTATCTTATCGGCCCAGTTGTTCTGCCAAGCTCGGACTCGGAGAAGCCGCTCCCCGCACACATCGATTCCTCCCTCGCACAAGTCAATCCTTTCCCCCTCCCAGCAGCGTCGCCCACCATGCCGCAACCATTGAGCTCCAAGGACCATGCCTTGTTCCGTCAAGTGGTTCGCAACTTTGAGCAGAAGCAATACAAGAAAGGTCCGCGCCCTTTTCCATTCACCCCACTTCCCTATGGTCCCACCGTAAGCTAACTACGTTTTCATCGCGACAGGCATCAAGACGGCAGACCAGGTTCTTCGGAAGAACCCTAACCATGGCGATACCCAGGCGATGAAGGCTCTAATAATGAGCCATCTGGGCCAGCTAGAGGAGGCCTTTGTGCTGGCCAAGGAGGCTCTGCGCAATGACATGAAGTCGCACATCTGCTGGCACGTGTACGGACTGCTATACCGACAGGAAAAGAACTACGAGGAGGCAATCAAGGCCTACCGATTTGCTCTGCGATTGGAGCCCGAATCCCAGCCCATCCAACGCGATCTCGCCCTTCTCCAGATGCAGATGCGTGATTTCCAGGGGTACATCCAAAGCCGCAGTGCGATGCTCCAGGCGCGCCCCGGCTTCCGTCAGAATTGGACAGCTCTGGCAATTGCTCACCATTTGTCGGGTGATTTGGAGGAAGCTGAAAAGGTCCTCACGACATATGAGGACACTCTGAAGACTACACCTCCTGTCTCGGATATGGAACACTCGGAGGCTTGCTTGTACAAGAACACAATCATTGCCGAGTCAGGGAACTTGGAGAGAGCTCTCGAGCATCTTGAAAAGGTCGGATATCGGTGTACCGATGTTCTCGCTGTTATGGAGATGAAGGCAGACTATCTGCTTCGATTGGGCCGCAAATCAGAGGCGGAGGCAGCATACACCGCTCTCCTGGATCGCAACCCGGAGAACTCGGTCTATTACAATGGATTGATTCAGGCAAAGGGAATTTCGGAGAATGACCACAAGGCACTGAAGGCATTGTACGATGAGTGGGTAGAGAAGAACCCGCGCGGGGATGCGGCACGCCGCATCCCACTGGACTTCCTGGAGGGCGAGGACTTCAAGCAGGCTGCAGATGCTTATTTGCAGCGTATGCTTAAGAAGGGTGTCCCGTCTTTGTTCGCGAACATCAAAATCCTGTACAGCAATCCCGCTAAGCGGGACACTGTCCAGGAATTGGTTGAAGGATATGTCTCTGGCAAGTCGGCTTCGCATGAGAATGGTTCTGCCGACAGCAAGGATGAGTTCCTGGCCTCAACCTACTACTTCCTGGCACAACATTATAACTACCACCTTAGCCGTGACCTCTCGAAGGCTATGGAGAATGTCGATAAGGCTATCGAGCTGTCACCCAAGGCTGTGGAATACCAGATGACCAAGGCCCGTATCTGGAAGCACCATGGTAATACTGCGAAGGCGGCGGAAGAGATGGAGAAGGCGCGCTTGCTTGATGAGAAGGATCGGTACATCAATTCTAAGGCTGCGAAGTACCAGCTCCGCAACAATGAGAACGACAAGGGTCTGGAAAACATGAGCAAATTCACCCGTAACGAGACTGTTGGCGGTGCTATGGGCGACCTGCATGAGATGCAGTGCACATGGTATTTGACGGAGGACGGCGAGGCATATCTGCGACAAAAGAAGTTGGCGCTCGCCCTCAAGCGCTTCCATGGCGTCTACAACATCTTTGAGACATGGCAAGAGGACCAATTCGACTTCCACAGTTTCTCCCTTAGGAAGGGTATGATCCGGGCGTATGTCGATATGGTCCGCTGGGAAGACCGCCTGCGTGATCACCCCTTCTACACACGAATGGCTCTCTCTGCTGTCAAGGCCTACATTCTGCTCCACGACCAGCCGGATTTGGCTCATGGCCCGATGGGCCTTGGGGCCAATGGCGAGATTCAAGATGAGGCCGAGCGCAAGAAGGCCCTCAAGAAGGCTAAGAAGGAGCGAGAGCGCTTGGAGAAGATTGAGGCTGAGAAGCGCGAGGCCCGAAAGGCTGCTGCTGCCAACGCCAAGAGTGCCGATGGGGAGGTTAAGAAGGAGGATACCGACCCTCTTGGCAATACTCTGGTGCAGACGAAGGATCCGCTGAACGATGCGATGAAGTTTTTGACCCCTCTGCTCTCCCTCAACTCACACAAGGCCGAAGTCCAGTGCCTTGGCTTTGAGGTCCACATCAGGAGAAGTAAGTTACATTTCAAACAGAATGCCTGAACCTGACAACTGACCGTGTACCACAACAGACAAGCACCTGCTGGCTTTGAAGTGCCTCTCGGCCGCATATGCCATCGATCCCTCCTACCCCACTCTCCACGTCCAGCTTCTTCAGTTCCGCAAGGCTCTTGACAGCCTTTCCGAGCCTCTTCCTGCTCCGATTGCTGAGGTTATCAATGCCGAATTCGAGAAGATGCTTCCTAAGACTCAGAAGCTCGAGGAGTGGAATGAGTCTTTCCTCACCGCCAACAAGGACAGTGTTGCCCATGTGCAAGCAGCCCTTTCGGCCCGGTACCTTCTGAACCCCGACTCTAAGGCTGAGTGCGAGAAGGATCTCCTGGCCACTCTTGACTCGCCCAAGATCACCATTGACGAAGCTGCTGCTGCTATTGATTTGCTTAGCAAGTGGGGCAGCGAGACCTCTGCCTACGTACAGAAGGCAAACAAGAAGTGGCCAGAGGCTTCTGTCTTCCAGCTGAACTGAGTATATCAAATGTTCGAGGAAGCGGCTTCCGGATAGCTCCACTGGGACTAAGGACTGAATCTCCAGCCGTCTCAACGCCGCGGTCGCATTATGCGGCCCATGGTAACTCCTTCGCGGACGTTGATGTATCCGAGGGAGATCCAATGTAGGAGGTGAAAATAGAGAAAGTTAGGGTCGATCATACTAGGTTCTGATGTCGGTCCCCTTAAAAACTCGAAAAATATACCAACCGAATCACACCACATCCAATTTCAAACTACTTTCCCTCGTAGCTCTAAAGAAAACACGATACAATAGAAAACGTTTGTCTATCTGATCCTATTGGAGAATAGCACCGACATAGATTAGTAAATCGTCGAAATGGAAGTTTTTCCATGTACATCCCATTGAAAAGAGCAGATGCGCCTCTAATACTAGTATACAAGCCGAAGAGGGAGATGGTTATGCAGAATATAACAAATGACAGGCCCCACGCCAGAGGTATCGGAAACACCCACACGCTTCTATGATATATAACATTCTCTCAATTGAGAATGCAGTCCCTACGCACTTTCCTCGTCATCAACCACAGGAAGGATAGGCTTTTTTCTCAAAGTCTCCTCGTCCTCGCCGTAGCCGTACTTGATCCACATGCGCTGCCAAAACGGGACGGGGGCGGGCCGTTCCTGGCCGAGGATATACTCCTCCTGCGAGGCGATGCGCTGACAGCGAGCCTCATCTTCCGGCGAGAGGATAGCGCGCTGCATGCGCGAGGAGATGCGCTGATCAAGCACGATATCATCCAGCCACTCACGTTCCTTATCTGGGTTTGCCTCGTCGCGCTTGTGCACGGATTTGTGCCACTCTTTCTCTTCCCATTCGAGAACGGTCTGCTGTTCGAAACCACCAGGGGAAGGTGTTGAGTCACCGCTCGCGCTACTCAATTCGGAGTCAGAGCTGAAGGACTCGTCGCGGTAGGATCTGGCGTTGGCGGCGAGAACAAGGGCTGCAACCTGGGAGCCAATGCTCTCGGCAAGGTGTCTTTGGGTGAGGTAGCGGTACATGCGGATCGGGGTATTCAAGAAGCCAAGGATATGGGGGAATTCGATGGGAATGGAGCTATCAAAGGTCTGGGGGAGCGATGAGGGGAGCTGAGCGGAGGGATAGTCGGCAGTGGAGATATAAGGTTCAGCAGGACCAGCAGGCTTGGAGGCTTTCTCTTCCTTCTTCTCCTCGGGCTCGGTCTTCTGCTCAGGGCTAGCTGGGCTGTCCTCGGAGGGCTGGTCACCGGCTGCGGTGTCCTTCATGGTCGCCTCTGCCGGCTCAATGGCTGGGACATCTGTAACAGGCGGAGGTGGAGGGTTCAATGGACCGAGCCAACCCTCATGCAAGCCTCGAATATATTCTTTCCACGTATGCCGTCCGATCACCAGATCCCCCTTCGCACCGGGCTCGTCCCGAATACCCATGCGCTCGCGCATTTCCAAGACAGCCGACTCAACGCTGGGCTCCTCAACAACCGAGCTCTGCTCACCAGCCTTCCGCCTCAACTTCCGGATGCTCTCCGCAGTGCTAGCACGGACATCACCCTCACGGCGTCCTTCAATGACTGTGTAATCCAACGCCGCGGCGGTCAAGATGGGCTTCACGTATTCCTTGAAATGGTCTCTAGCCACGCGGAGACCATCACCAGGCGGCGCGGCCAGATAAACTGTCAACTTGCGGCGCATCTGGTCCACGCCTAGCGGCTCGTTTGCGATATGAGCTACGAGGTCGCACCATTTCTGTTGTGAGCGGCGCTTTTCCCGACGGTCGTAAATAATCGCACCGGCGAAGGAGCCAGTGACGGTAAAAAAGATCATCCAGTTGCGGGACGGCAGCTTGAAGCGTATATTCGGTAGACCTATTGCATCACATTGCATTAGTTGGAGATTCGGGAGCGATCACGGAGATAGAAGACTCGAGAGGCATACCCATCATCTTGAACACCGGATTGGGGGGCTTGGGAGCCACCTTAGGCTGGCTGGCACCCGCGGCACCAGCAGCGGCGCCTGAATTGGAGGATTCGGCCATAGTGACTTGATATCGAGGGCAGCAGAGGCAACAGTTGCGGCGAGAGTTCGGGAAAAAGTCAAGCGGCGCCAGGATGATCCGCGTCACGTGCCGGAAGAGTATATAGTACCGCAGCTCGGCTCTTGATCTGGACAACATATTGATCCATTCTACAGGTAATGGGGGGACATTTGGGTCGGTTTTAAGCTACATATACTCTCTATAGGCCCATTTCCTATAGATCGACAGGCTAGGACCCGAGAGAGCCTGGATTCGTTTTGTGCATACAGAAGCTTCTTTGCTAAGGGCCAAAGCTGGGGCCTCGTGCGCGATGTGCCGAAGCCCTGCGATTTGCTTACTTCTGGCCCAAAATTCTTGTTGACAACGCGATTGGAATGTGTATCTTCGAGTCATGAAATTATCCAGGTACCCCTCCCCCTTGATATGTTGAGTTTAGGGGGGCTCGTAAGGCGTGCAATCATTTGAGATCGATCGAGATCCTGGGTCCATTGAAGATCTGAAACGATGCCCACTAGGAGAAAAAAAAAGTACTGAGAGGGATCACCTTCTATCGGGTATCAATCATGATATGCATATATATTTGTAGGAACAGTACCTCATAGTCAGTATGAGAGGAGCAAATAAGCAAATCTCATGTCGGATACTGTCCGTCCAAGCGTTAACAGACCCGAAACCGCGAAACGCACCCCAGGAAGGGCATTTTGGGGCATTTTGGGGGGAAGTGGATTGCCTCCTGAGAAAGAGCCACCGCTCCTTTCCAAACCACCTCCCCGCCTTCTCCTTTCCCCCCATTCTCCTTCTCTTCTCCCCCAACTCATCTCGCCCCCTCCATCATTTGAATTTCTCCCTCGTTCATACCTGGGAGCAGGGGCTGCCGTCAAGATGGATCCCAACAACAACAACAATAACCGCATGAACATGAACTACGGGTACAATGACCGCAACTACAACGCGGCCAACAACCGCGCCTATCCCACCACCCCTTCCGCCTTCCCTCAGCCCATCTATCAGACTCAGGGGGCGCAGGACTATGTGGACCCCTCCAATCCCGCCTACGCACCCGGATACTTCATGGCCCAGCCCTACCCCGCGCAGGCCCAGTATGCTCAGCAGCAGCAACAGCAGTACGCGCAGCAGCAAGCCCTGCAATCGCCCCAGCCCGCCTATCAGACCCGTGTCGGATACGCCAATGATGGAACAAATGGCTTGATTCAGCAGTTTTCCAACCAGGATCTCAACGCCAATCGTGGAGGCTTCTTCAACCGGGCGGCGTCCCCCTCTTCTCGCCCTCGGACTGCTGGAGGGTCTCCGGCTGGCCAGGCGCAGGCCGCGCACCTGGCCCCTCCAGTCCCTCGCAGCCCTCGCCCTCCAGCGGAGAACGAGGAGTTGCAGCGACACCCCGATCGCTACTCGGAGAATGTGCACAAGCGCGGAAAGGCCGCAAAGGAGTTGGTGACGGTCTTCTTCCACGAAAACATTGAGCGGGCTCGGGATCGCAACATGCGGTAAGTTATTATTCTTCACACATTGCCTGATTGCTGCTAGGGCCTGTCTGATCATGTCTGTTTTATCTACCAGTTCCGTCGACCTTGACAAGACCCTCCAAGACCCCAACATTCCTTCCATCAAGAAGCGCCAAGAGGCTGAAAGTATCTCTAAGAGAGAATCAGATTTCCTTCGATTCCTCCGCACCAAGGAAACCCCTCAGAACTTCCAGACCATCAAGATCATTGGCAAGGGTGCTTTCGGTGAGGTGAAGTTGGTGCAGCGCAAGACGGACGGCAAGATCTATGCCCTTAAGTCTCTCATCAAGTCCGAAATGTTCAAGAAGGACCAGTTGGCCCACGTCCGTGCGGAGCGTGATATCCTGGCAGACTCCAAGGACAACCCATGGCTGGTCAAGTTGCACGCATCATTCCAGGATGCGGCGTACCTGTACTTGCTTATGGAGTTCTTGCCTGGTGGTGATCTTATGACGATGCTCATCAAGTACGAGATTTTCTCCGAGGATATCACTCGTTTCTACATGGCTGAGGTGGTTATGGCCATCGAGGCTGTCCACAAGCTTGGGTTCCTTCACCGGTATGTGAAATACACTTCCATGCATTTTGTCTGTTTTGATTCATTTCGTGAATAATAAACTAACTTATCAAACCAGTGACATCAAACCAGACAACATTCTTCTCGACCGTGGCGGTCATGTCAAGCTTACCGATTTCGGTCTTTCCACTGGTGGCAAGAAGACTCACGATAACGCGTACTACCAGAACCTCCTTAAGAACTCTACATCAAAGGACCGGAACCGTAACTCCGGTTACTTCAACGACGCCATCAACTTGACTGTTTCCAACCGTGGTCAGATCAATACCTGGCGAAAGTCTCGTCGCGCCATGGCCTATTCGACTGTTGGAACACCCGATTATATTGCGCCCGAGATCTTCAACGGTCAAGGTTACACCTACCTGTGTGATTGGTGGTCCGTCGGTGCCATTATGTTCGAGTGTCTTGTTGGCTGGCCTCCTTTCTGTGCTGAAGATACCACCGACACTTACCGCAAGATAGTGAATTGGCGTGAGTGTCTCTACTTCCCTGATGAGCTGGTTCTCTCCCGCGAGAGTGAGTCGTTGATTCGAAGGTAAGAGCCACCCGTAACTGAGCTGGATATGCCGTGGACACTGACCAAAACTTTAGCTTCTTGTGTGACCCTGAGCACCGTATTGGTAGTGAGGGTGGTCAACATGGTGGTGCAACTCAAATCAAGAACCACCCATTCTTCCGCGGTGTCGTGTGGGACCAACTGCGCAGCATTCGCGCACCCTTCGAGCCCAGACTGAGCTCAAACATTGACGTCTCGTACTTCCCGATTGACGAGATTCCTCAGGAAGATACTAGCGCCATTCACCGTGCCCAGGCTCGGGCCATGCCAGACTCTCAGGAGGCCGAGATGAGCTTGCCCTTCATCGGCTATACCTACAAGGCCTTCAATGCTTTCCAAAGCACTTAGAGACTGTCTGTCAGTCTTCGAGTAATCTCAGCCGGTGGAACTCTTGCCAGAAAAGACCGAGAGAAGCAGCAGGGCTTGCACACTCGTATTGTTTCTAGCAAATGCCCTGTCTCGGCTGAGCCATGGAATGTTTTCATCTCTTCGCCACGAACCGTTATTCAGCATATCAAGCGCGATGTTTTCCGGATCATAACCCCGAGCGCCGTCTTTTGCTTTCAGTTGTCGATATCTCAAGCCTTCTTGAGCCATGCCTATTTTGTGTGACTACATACACTCTTGTTTTTACTTGATCCGCGGCAAGGGGCCAGCCAAAAGGATCAGCATTCTTTGCATTTCAAGTTATGATTTGCATATTCATTGGTAGTTTATCTTAACGACAAAAAAAACTATTTTGTGACATATGTGGTGTGAATATAGATCATGATGGTCCTCAGACCATGGTTATAGGGTTGGGTTGGGATAGTCCATTTTATCTTCTCGGTGACATACCTGGAAGCGTCACCAGGTCACCCAGGACCTGGATCCGTGAGTGGAGTATACTACCTAGATACAAGCTCTACATATTCAGGATAGATGAGAGGCAGCGAATCTGGTAGTGGTGAATAAACATCATGGCCTCATTTTCTTCAATGAGCAGAATACCATCGGTTGGGTTTCGTAAAAAAGGGGATAAAACTGTACGTAGGCCATGTCCCAAACGCCAAAGCTCCGACCCTAACGCGACTCTAGTGTTGACAGAGCCGAAATCGCTTGTCCCAAATCAAGATGAAGAATCAAATATAAGAGTGTCAGGCCAAATCATCCCTCAAGACCGCATAGGCGCAAGACCGGGCACACCACTAAAGCGCTCTTCTCGCTCAGTCTTGAACATAATTTGCACCCAGAACTCCTTGCTATCCTCGTCAAACCAAGTCCAATACCTGCCTTCTCGACGATCAATCTCCTTGGCCTGGAGCTTGAAACTGCAAGTCTGATATGGCTCCGCCGCAACAACCAAATATTGGAAGTTCTTATCAGGATCCTCAACTTTCTGCTCAAACGCCGACATGAACCGCACGCGCGGGACGACACCGGGCGTGATCTCCTGGAACTGCAACTGGAAGAGCAGACCCATTTGGCGAGTCAACGGGTCCCGAATCTTGGTAATTTTGTATCCGGGACGACCGATCTTAATAGTCTGCTTCTTGACTTGTACGCCCATTGCTCCGGGAAGCGAGGATGGGTCTTGGTTTTTGCCTTCACGCTGTTCGCGAGCGGCGCGGCGGGCGAGGTTCGTTTGGTGCTTTTTGCCCTGCGTGTGGGCAAGGTAGGAGCCGTCATTTTGGTGGACTGTTAGACAGAGACGGCATTCAAAGCTGCCGACGTGGTTTTTGAAGAAGTAGGGGTCTTTGTCGAGGTCGATTGACTCTAGCGCGAGCTTGCGCAGCCGCTCGCGACGGTCGGCGTTGGTTGCGGAGTGGGAGGCGACGCCTCCACCGCCGAATTTGGAACCTGCTCGATTCTAGCGGAGGTGAGAATGGATCTGGATAGACAAATATCGGAGCTGTTTCAGCGGAAAGTAGAGCGTAAACGTACCTGGTAATCCATCTTGGGGTTGTTGCTGTGGAGGTTGGAGAAGGCAAATCTGCGGCCGTCTGATAAGGTGGTGGTTACGTAAGCACCGCGGGAGCTGCTGCTTTCTGAAGTACACAATTGATGCGGGAGATATTCCTTCAACGAGAACGACCTCGGAGTTTAATTTTCGACCTACACCATGGGTGCCTCTTTGATAGGCCAGCGCCGGTCCTACGGTGGTCAGCTATGCACCATTCGCTATGTGGGAGGTGTCGAGGGCACTGCGGGTGACTGGCTCGGCGTTGAATGGGACGACCCCACGAGAGGCAAGCATTCAGGAGAGCACAAGGGAGTCCGGTATTTCACCTGTATATATACCTCCTATATCTGAAAGTCTTTGATACGATGCACTGACCGAATTCCCAGGTAAGAGTAACTACCCTACGGCGGGGTCTTTCGTCCGCCCCTCCAGGCCATCATCTCTGCCGCTCAGCTTTGTAGAAGCGTTGCGTGACAAGTACGCCTCCGAGAATGACTCGGAGCTGGTCTGGACCTCTAAGCCAATTGGAAAGGCCAGCCAAGAAGCTATAGAGATCAGTGGCAAGGTTGTTGAAGAGGTTGGCTTCGATAAGATTCGCAAGCAACTTGCGGAGTTGCAGGAGCTGCGAATTGTCCTGCTTGATGGGATGCGCATAGCTGGTGTGCTATCTTCTTACGAGCAATCCGAACCAGAAGTCCTTGAGGCTGCTAAGGAGATTGCAACCACATGTCCTAAGATTGAGGAGCTTGATCTGAGCCGCAACTTGTTGTGTAGCTGGCGTCATGTTTGGGATATCTGCAACCAGCTCAAGGAGTTGAAGAAATTGAAACTCAAGTGAGTTTGATCGACTCTGATATCTGGCGCTCGCACTACAAGGACTTTGAATGGAGCTGACTTGAGTGACAGTGGCAACCGTTTCCAACCTTTGGAAGATGGGTTCATCTTTGAAGGCATCACCGAGCTGCACCTCGAGGAAACCTTGTTGAGCTGGGATGAGGTGCGCCAATCACTAATACCTCTCATCACCTTTCCAATCACTAACAGTCTATGTAGATTGCCGAAGTGACATCCCGTTTCCCGTCATTAACATCGCTCACTGCATCTGGCAACCAACTTCGCACTATATCTCGTTCGCTCCCGGGAGCGATCAAAAAGTTGACCCTCGAGAATAATGATATCAGATCATTTTCAGCTCTGCGCCCGCTAGCGGAGATCCAAACCCTTAATTACCTCTCTATAAGAGGAAACAACGTCGATTCCATTACCGACAGCCCCGAATCTACGGCTCTAGACTTTGCATTCCCGCCATCAGTCTTCTCCGTCGACCTCTCACGTAACAATATCTCATCATGGACATTCTTAAACCACCTCTCCACCATGTTCCCGGGTCTAACAACCCTCCGCTTCTCCGGGAACCCCCTCTACGATCAACCTCCCCTCCGAGCCGCCATTGCAGCAGCAACCTCATCCATGAGCGCTTCCAAACCAATGACCCTAGATGAATCCTTCATGCTCACACTATCCCGCTTCCCACCCTCCCTAACCACTCTTAATTTCAGCACCATCTCGCCACAAGACCGCTCCAATGCTGAAATGTACTATCTCTCCCTCATCGGCAAGGAGCTCTCTGCAACCTCCGAAGCAGAGGAGCCCGCAATCCTAGCCGCACATCCTCGCTACGCCGAACTCTGTGAGTTATACGGAGAGCCAACGGTGACCAGAGCGATTGAGCGGGACGGCTCTGGGAAGAGGGTGATTCATCCTCGATCTGTCGCAGCACGTCTGGTTAAGCTTGCTTTCCGTCTGTCTGAATCCCAAGTTTGTGTGAAAGAAATTCCGACTTCGTTCGATTCATACCAGGTGAAATCTCTCGTTTCTCGGCTTTTCAATCTTCCGCCGTATTCATTTAAGCTTGTCTGGGAGACGGATGAGTGGGATCCAGTGGAGAAGAAGGCTGGTGATGACGCGGCGGCGGACTGGGATGAAGAGAGTGATGATGAAATGCAGGGTGCGGCTCCTGTATCCTCTGCTGATACTAGTCGGTTTGTACGGAGAGAGATTGAATTGCTTGATTCGACGCGGGACATTGGGTTCCTTTTTCAGAGTGAGACCGGTGAGATGAAGATTCGGGTTGAAGTACCCCCTGTATAGCCTCCAGAAGGAACGATTCATGTTACTCTACGATGTTCTGCCCGAAAGACATACCATACCGTAATCAAAATTCTAAATGAGATGGAGCAAAACGAACTCTTACTCACAGAGTGCTTGTTTTCAACTATTGACTGATAAATGTAAAATTGTCTAACCGCTTGTTGGACTCGTAGGGTATGTAAATCCCGCAGGACGAGTGACCGAGTTGTATACAGAGAAAAGAAAAAAAAGGAAGAACTCGTCCGCAGGGATGAAGAGGCCAGAAAACGCCGTCGTACTTTACTCGCTCGCTGCCCAGTCCCCGAAGACCCATGGAAAGCGACAGAGAACAAAAAAGAGACAAAAAGTCGATAGATCATCCGGAAAAGATGTAACGCCTAGCCATGATGCTATTTTGAATCACAAGCAGAGACGCTGTGCATTCACAAAGATGGGTGAAGAACTACCCGCCATGATCGTGGCAGGGTAGAAGGAAGGAATAAGGAAAGAGAAATCATCATCTGAGAGAATTCAGACAAGGAATCTACTCGCGGGCAACCCACCAAGACCGGACAGCCATGCAGCAAATTCGCTTGTAGATTTGCGTCGTGCCCTTGCCCTCGGCCTCCTCTTCGATGAATTTCTGCGCGACAAACAGCTTCGTGCCGGATTCCTTCTCAGCTGTGTATCCGACCTTGGGAAGACTGTTGGGGAAGTCGGGCCAGCGTTGGCCAAGGTGTCGTGCAATAGCGATGGAGTAGATAATGTCACGATTTTCATATGTATCAAGCAATTGGCGACATCGGCCCAAGGTGTCGTCGATCTGCTTGGCCGCACTGGCTTCATTGTCGTGGAGAGTGAGGAAGTCCCCGAGTTCGCTCCAGAAGTCTAATTGCCGTTGCATGAACTGATCTGGCTGATGAGGTGGGGTCGCGGCCTCAGTTCTTAGCGCTCGTGACAAAGAATTCTGATCGAGGTGGGTCCATGTGATCAGAGCCTCGATGGCGTTAAGACGCGTAGTCGCTGCAATGAGATTCCAATCTTGGCCATGTTGCCCATTCTCCGATGTCTGCACCTGCCGACACAAGGTCATGCTTCTCCAGATGATGGAAGCCTCGAAACTTTCCAAGCGGGCAACCGTGTTTCCATCGTTGAGATTCCAATCGTTGAATGCATTGATCAAGGCCGAGTAGTCCGCCATAAGCTGCGCATCCGCCATAAGGGTGGATAGCGCCTTCTCTGTGTACCATCGAACCTCCAACAGCTTGTCAATTGCTGGGGCATATGTGGCTAGGAACACTGCTTGAATCTCCTCGAGGCGGCCGGGAGGTAGGGAGCCGATAGGATTGGGAGGTGGCGGAGCGATACCCCGTAAAGCGATCAAGTCATTGATATTCAGGTTCTTGGCTGTTACAGTATAGCGGTTAGCGCCTGTTGAGATGTTTATCGTAAGGCGAGGATGGAGAAGGCTTGATTCCAGATCAACTGCCAGGAACTCCACGTTATTTTACATACCTTTGTAGGCCTGCTCCGAGCTCTGAGGCCGGAAATCATTGACAGACTGCATGTTTGAATGATGTGAGGCGGTACTGGTCGGGAGGGAATGGTCGATGCCAGCCCCGTTATCGTGATGGTCGGTCGAGGCGCTGGGAGATTCGGAGTGAAGAGATGGCGCAAAAGGCTGGGAGGATGCGGGCATATACCCAGGCGGCGCAGAAGGGTATGAAGGCGCTGGAGGCACAGGAGGTCCTTGAGGGTTAACGACAAGCGACGGCGCCTGAGGATTCGGAGCTGGCTGAATGGCCGAGGGAGCAGAGGCTTGAGGACGAAACACCGGATCGTAGCCCAGACACTCGCGCTTGCTCTTCACACAATTCCTGCAGACCGGATGACCTTCGTCGCACTGTCCAAATTAGTGCACTGCCTAAAAGCGAGAAGCGCAAGAAAGGGGTGGTTGAGGTCGTGGGTTGAACGGGAGCATAATAAAATAAACGATGGCGGGGTCTGCGGCAACAAGCGAGCCCCGCGAAGCGCAACGTGCAAAATCTCAACGCAAGGAACCAACATACCTTAATTCGTCGCTTGCGACATGTCAAACACCCGGTTTTTGTGCGTCGCTTAACTTCCTTCTTATGTCGTCCACCTGAAAGCATCTTATTGGGGTCCCCCGGTAGTGAATACGGCATCTGAGAATTCGAGTTCATGCCCGAGGGAGACACATTTGATGGATAGCCAGTCATGTATTGCCCCATCGATGCCATTGGAGGCATAGGAGATGGCATGGGAGAGCCGATCGGGGCTTGGGGCACTTGACCAGGCTGTCCCTGGCCATTGTTGTTGGAGTTTCCATTGACACTTGCGAAGCCCCCACCAGTATTGTGGTACATGTCAGTCGGCTGTTGATAACCCTGCGGCGGTTGAGACTGGTATTGGTGCTGAGGCGAGACCTGTGATTGCGGTTGTCCGTCGTGCTGTGAGTTTTGGTTGTATTGGTAATTTACATTCGACGTCTGGTAGTTGTCATGAGATGGCGTTTGGTAATGGGTAGAGCCACTAATAGATCCCTGATGAGTCCCATCGTGACCAATGTTTAATGTGTGCTCAGATCCATCGTGTGAGTCGTGGTGTGCAAATGGGCTATCATCACCGAATGGGTGATCCATGGTCGGAATATCCGTACCAATCGCTGGTAGAGTTGAGTCCAGTGACGGTAGGGTCGTGTCGATCGCCGGAAGCGACAGGTCTGCCGCGGAGGAGCTCACAGCGCGAAGAGCTGCGTCAAATGAAGGAAGCTCGTTGTCATCCAAAGAGTGAGACGAATCGATCGGCGGGAGAGATGTATCCATTGCGGGCAGCGAAGATATTATGGAGGACGTGGTGACGATCGGTGCAGGTGCCGACTGATTGGTCTGTTCTGCAGAATTGCTAGTGAGTTCAGGGTGGCTTGTGGTTGTATCTGTGGTGGACGGCGCCGGGGGTGCTGGAGATACAGAAGGTTCCGCGGGTGCTGGAGGTGCTAGAGGTGCTGATGATGCCGGGGTAACTGCAGGCGCTGGAATTTCTGAAGGCGCCGAGGGTTCTGGAGGCCCTAGAGTTTCTGATGGCGCTGGCGGCGCTGATGATGGTTCCGGATGAGGCTCAGTCGACGGCGTAGGAACTGGGTTTGATTCTGGCGGGGGCGCGTTTGCTTCCTCTGAATGTTGCTGAGTCGTCGGAGGCAGCTCACTAGTCGCAGGCAGCTCGCTCGTCGCCGGCGCTGGAGAAATCGAATCCGCCGGCGGGTTGGCCGACTCGCCTGGAGTAGGCTCTGTCGGTTCTGCCATGTCTAGTAGCTGGCCCTCCAGGCAATCCGTTGGATTCGATCAGTCCTTATAAGACGAAATTTTGGTGTTCGCAGTCCTCTTCAAGATTTGCGGTCGCGCGAAGAAATTCAAGGTCAAAGGTTGTGCAGCTTGTTGCTGGGCGAAGGCACAACACCAGGTCGAATTGGTCGGGACGTGTAAATCATTTATCGCCTTGGGTCTAGAAATATGGCAATCCGTTAGCTCAAATTTCCCACCATCTGATAGTTCCAGCCCAATCGCGCCTGTCCTCTACTAAAGAGCATGTCCCGGTTGCAGAATCAAATGTTTCTCAGGATCCGGGATGATCAGAGCTGCGCAGAAACAACGGATTCTCCCGAGCACCCAGAGAAAGGCCATTCATCTCAAATCATTCGCCGCGGGTAGATTGAGATGCAACACCTTCCCTAGCAAATCAGGCCATGACCGCTGAGATGAATCGGCCTCATGAAATCTCGCGCGAGTGTATTTTGGACGGCAATTGGCTTTTGCAAGAGCTACCGCGGTTTTCGTCGTGGATCCATTGGCCGGTCAAAGTTTTGTGTCGCATTCTCTGTGCTGAGAGGCCTAAAGACTCGTCCCCGCCCGCGGTCTCACATCCCTAATAGGCCGTATCTGGTGTCGCAACGACGGCCATGAAGAAGAAGAATCCGTTCCGTAACGTACAATCGATCGTGAAGGCGCTGAGAAGGGGTTTCCGGGGCTCTTGGTGGGTGGACAGAAGAGAAATGCGCCTCGAACAGGGCACGGCGGGCTGACTGGGCTGGAGATTTCGCGATTGCGTGGAACAAAACACACTCACCGAATCAGGACACTATGTGTCTGGTAAATATAAGGGAACGGCGCGAGCTGCTGAGGAACTCGGCGAGTCTGTGGCCTGGTGGGCGATTGCAGGGAGATGCGCGAAGTTGGAGAGTTGAACTAAAGGAGCTTTCTTTTCCGGCGATCCAAAGTCTCCGCTTCGACGCCGAGAAAAAAATTGGAGTGGCAACAACTCTATACTCCGAATTTCCTTCTCTCCTCGTCCACGAAGCTACTGTATTATTGATTGAATTACCAAAGTAATGTGTATAAAAGAGCATGATTGGAAAAAATTTCATTCTTCGTAATGATGAGTTTCCTACGTTGCACGGCAGCTCTAGCATCAAAGGCAAATACGTACTTTGCCCGTTGGCTTCAGCTGAGCGGAGCCATTGATGATCCCGCTGCGTAGATGAGACAGATCAATCACGAAGTATCTATCCCACGCGTCAATTGTGGTAACCAGAGTTGAAGCTCCTGATGCATTGTCTGATACAAGTCAGACGATTAGCGCCTGATCACAGATCAACACTGGGGGCGTCGCGGACATGTTTGGAGAACAATGCGGCTCTAGTGACCAGTGACTGGGGTTTAGTTCTCTGCTTGAGACAAAATCTCCAAGTCTATCACTGATCCCACACATCGTGGATATAATGGCTGCAATACCTAAATATGCTTTATCTCTGGTGATGCCATCTGTCCATGTATAGGATGATGCATTCTTTGGGATGAGGAAGAGTTTCGCCGTGTCGAATTCCAACTTATTTCCTCATGACTTTGGCCTTGCGCTTCTTGAAAACAGGCCCAGGCGCATCTTCGACTGAAGGCTTCTCGTCAATTAGTGTAGCAGAAGGATCACTAGGTTCTTCCGTCTTCACATGGGCTGAGCTGTCGGTTGCCTTGTCCTTGGACTCTGCAGCCTCTTCCTCTTTCTTCACGGATGAAGCAAGCTCCGGCGTCGGCTCTTTGACTTGGTTCGACTCTTCCAAACCGGCATCCAGAGGCGGAACCTTGGACTTCTTTAGGGTTTTTGTAGACGCAAGCAAAGCATCGAGGCCCTCGTCGTCATCGTCGTTCTGCATCCCAGGGTACGTTTTCATCCTCGAGCCCCATCCTTTGCTCACAAGTCGCTCGGAGGGATTTCCATCCTCATCCTCCTCTTCCTCCTCGCCGGCATCGTGTTTGCGCTTCCGAACTCCAATGGACTTGGCAGCGCCTTCTATTTCCTCAATCTTAGTCTCCGACAATGTCTGCCATTCACCAGCCAAGGCCATGTCTCCGCGAAACTCGTCCGGAATTGCCACACCCATTTCAGCCAGTTGCGCCATCTGTTTCTTCCTCTCCTCTATGCTGACCGGTCGATCAGTGGTTTTGGGTGCGGGCGCGGCAGTCTTCCTCCAAGGCGCAGGGGCGTCGGGATCGCTTTTCGAGGGACCGCCTGCCACGGCCTGTCGTAATCGTTCGACCTCACTTTTCGCGCGCTGTGTCTCTCTTTCTTGTTGTTCATTGTTTCGGTGAATATCACGAAGGAAGCGCTTGAGACTACCTTGGTGTTTCGGACTGGCTTCGTGCTGGGTCTTCTCGAACGGCGTGTCACGGATGAAGATCTTGCATTGTTTGCACCAGAAGCGGGGCTGATGAGGTAGGGATATGTTAGCGATGCAAATGCAAGAGATTGCAGTGAAACGACTTACTGCTGATTTCCAATATTCGGCCATTTTGGAGGTGTTGGGTCGAGTCGAAGCCGCAGCACGACCACAATGGCGATAAGAGGCAAACTCCCGCCGCAATCGGGACTAGTCCCAAAGGAGATGTGTAAGTATAGAGTGAGCTATGTCATCTTCGTTCAACTTGAGATAGGCCCTCTCTTTCGTAAATTAGATTTCAATGGCAGGCTCTGTCTCAATAAAATCCAGCTAGTCTTGAGTGATTTCTTTACTCTCCATTTATATGTAAAAAATGATTTCAATCTCGTGTTACGCCACTCTATATACTGGAGATGTCTATGTACCGAAGCGTCTCGGACACCTTATCATTGCAGATCAACCTGTTCTGGAACGGGGCTCTTCAACTTGCCCGTAGTAATGGCTAATCTGACGTTGTCAATAGCCCACTCTTCCATCGCAATGAGAGTCTATTGAGCCGTCAGTATCTCAACCTGATCCCTGGACAATTGATACAACTCACTTCGATGGTCCATGTGCCCATGTGAGGCACAAGCAGCACATTTTGATTACCGATCAAACCAGGATGAATCTTTGGCTCCTCTTCAAAGACATCAAGACCGGCAGAGAATACCTTACCACTGTCTAGAGCATCAACAAGCGCGGCCTCATCCATGACGGCGCCACGAGCAGTGTTGACCACAACGACTCCATCCTTCATCTTGGCAAACTCTGCCTTTCCAATGATATGACGGGTATTTTTCTGCCCTTGAGTTAGCGTACAGTGTACTTATCTGTACATGGAACTTCTCTACTTGGCAGTTTTCACTTACATTCAGTGGGAGGTTCAGACTGAGCACATCGCTGGTGGACAGAAGCTCGTCAAAGGTCACGTATTGCGCTCCACCAGAAAGCTCCTCACTGAGTTGTCGGCGGTTATGATAAATGACCTTCATTCCAAACGCCTCAGCCTTCTTCTTCAAGTTACGCCCAATGCCACCCATTCCCAGGATTCCCAAAGTCTTCCCCTGAGGATCGTGACCAAGTGCTGGCTTGCCTCGCCATTTGCCTTCTCGAAGAGAACGCATGCCCGCATTGAAGTTTCGAAGTGCACCGAGAATAAGGAACATGTTTGCATCAGCTGTAGCATCATCCACTGCCGTGGGCACGTTCGAGACGAGGAGCGGCGGGTTCCGGGAACTGCAGGCGTCGATATCTATCTGGTCGTAGCCAGCTCCTTTCAGAGGCGTCTCAGCATCGTTCCCTCGCAGGATAGAGCCATGTATCAAGGTACACACATACCGCAGGAAGCAAGATATCTAAGAGACTTTGGCAACCCATCCACCAACTCCTGGTCGATTTGACCAGTAATGCCAAACGAGTGGAAAGTACGATAGGCCGCCACAACACCGTCGAATTTTCCACTTTGGCATTCTTTCAGGAAGTCTTCACGGGTGGTTGAAGCTGGCTTCAGGACTTCGCAGATTTGGTTCAACGCATTCCAGGCATCGTGCGCGCTGCAATCTATTGATTAGCCTGAGGCTATACATGCTCATGTCGAGAGAGTAGACGCACAAGTCAACCTTGCCAAGGATGAGAACCTTGGGCTTAGCTTCGAGAGAGCCCATGGTGACTAGATAAGATTAGGTAGTCTACACCGGGAATTGTTAGTTCACTGTTTCTCTGATTATTTTTTCAAGCGACGTGGCTGAATTGAGCGCAAGTAGAATCAGGTTCTCCTTCAAGGAAAGAAATGACAGTTTCAAAGTGGGATATCACGCAATTTATTCCCTTGAAGATCTGAGAGGAACCGGAAAGATGTCAAGCGAAGGCGCCAACTTACTGATAAGGACGAGGGGCAGATGGCGAATGTTGAAGGCCCCAGAGCAGTTAAGAGAGTTTAAGTTTCAGAAGTAGGTTTCAACGCGAGATCCCAAGGTTCTAGCAACGAACCTGTTGCGACAAGAAAAAGATGGAGATAACAGCAGCCATAAGAGTCATTATTAGAAATACGAAGCATCGGCCGAGAGAACCTCGGGCCCCACGCGAGAGTCGTCAACTTTGGTTTATCTCATAATCTCGGCTAGTTCCCCGCAGACCCAGGATGCCGCCATTGAGCGGGATACTTGCGAATAGAATGCTCAGACCACTGAACGATGGGAGGTTCTTCCCAGGATTACTCGAGTACGATAAAAGTAGAGTTGCGTAGAATCTGACATCAAGTGTTCCAAAGCAAGCCTTGATTATGAGAAGACTTTCTAACTGTCTGGCTCTACGGGAAAATGATATCGGACAAGCACCGATCTGACTGGGAAAATGTTAATTCTGCCGATAATTTTTTTTTTTGGAAATAATGCGTTAGCTGAAAAATCGGATGCGCTTCCGAGTGCTTTCGCGGTGCCGTCAAACATATACTGTCAATTTTGACCCTACTCGGCAGACATTGCATAGCGTATACTGAGACAAGCGCCTATCCTTCGACCAGGATACGGGTCCAGTCAAATTTCCTCCAGCGCTTCTTGAACCCGTCCACCCGCGGATCACCACCACGATTCCAGCGACCCTGCCGCTTGATAACGTCCGGAGCAACGTCAAGCATGCCGCCAATGACCTCTCGCGCGAAGAGGTCGCCACGAGGCCAGCGGTGCTCATCCTCCACGATATGACCCAGACCCCCGTCGAGCTCAAACCAGACATGGAAATAGGGCATCTCTTTCACCAGAGTTCGGCGGAATGCATTCCTGCCGAGTCCTTGCTTGGACTTGGCCAAAGTGTCAATGAGCTTGCGATGCTGTGACCACTCTGACTCGGCACTCAGAATTGCTTCCTTGAAGAATGCAGGTGACGTTTCTCCTAGGCTGTATGGTAGAGGAACAACTTCCATAGACGCATGGCGCTTGCGCTGTGGCTGGGCGGCATTTTCGTAGAAGATCACATCACGGCCTTGATCGTGGTACATGCGCGTTAGGCTCTTCATGAAGTTGCGAATCTCCTCCCATTCATCGTCATCACATTCCAAGAGATTGGTCCGGTGCTGTATGGGCACAATGGACGCCCCACCTTCGCTGATTTCAGGTTCCGTGGGAAGCGTGAGATAGACTCTAGTTGCGAGAGAGACGACCGGTGCAACTGGCGGAGTGTTGGTATCTTCATGATGGCAGAGCTGACAATTATCCAATATGCGATTCATCTTGCGGAATTCATTGATAGTGGCGCTCTTGATGTCGATTTCGGATCGGTGTACTCGTTTGGCCAATTTGGAAGCTTGGTCGTCCATATACTCCAAGTCATTCTATGCGATTGTCAGATTGCTGGATTCCGTCAAGTCGTGGGGCACAGTTAGACATCAATACGTACCTCAAATTTAGCATCTTTGGCAATCCGCTCTGCCAGCCGGGCTCCTTCACCACCGGCTTGACCCCGGGTTTTGCGTTCCTCTCGAACCATGTCCTCGATACTCATATCCTCATTGTCCTCCAAAAGACCTCTTTCGCGACCACGTTTAGTATCAACTGCCTTAACCTCATTCCTTGAGCCAGCTAACATGCGGTTTTGTTGAACACCCAGGACAACGACGTCGGATTCTTTCCGGTTAGACATTGACGCAGCTGCAGCAATGTTGTATTGTTCTTCAAGTTCAGCTGCATTAGCGGCCCCTTTTAATTTTGCCTTCATCAACTGAGCTTTGAGACGATTCAAGGCTGTTTGATCGAGGAGCTTTGTCGTGCTTGACGGGGTCTCCGTATCCATGACCTTGCCTTGACCCTCTGCCCTTAGCTCCTCTGCGGGATCGCGAATATGCTCATGCGGGTCTCGGTGAATAGCATTCTTAAGCTTCCTCTCCTGGAATAACTCCCCGCTCGGCTTTTCCTTGCCGACATATGACTTGCCATACGTCTTGCGACGATCCAATTCGGTTTCTTCTTCTCGGGCATCATCGAAAGAGCGAAGATCGCCGAATCGCTCGACAGCAACCTCTTCGACAGATCTTCCGCTTTCCTTTGCCTCTCTATAAACGCCCTTGAGCTTGGTCATTCTCCATTGAGATCCAGAGTCCCCAAATGTGTAGTCCACTTCATGCTGCGCGGGCTCTTCCTCAATATCATCAAGCACCTTTCCTTCCTTAAGGTCTCGAAGATGGTTGTTGAGCTCCTTATCGTGAATCTTGAGCTCAAAGTCCGCTTGGAGCATCTTGGGCTTCGTGGATTCTTCTACGCGATTAGGATCTGGGCGATGAACAAATTCAATATCGAGCGCGGAGGGTGCTTCCATCCAGGAGTCCCGCTTCAATGCGCTTGGCTCCTCCTGGACGATTGTCTTAGGTACTGAATGCTCTTCCTCTCGCTCATGTCGGTGCCGGCGCTTATGTGAGTTCTCGTGCTCGTCTCCATGGTCGGCCAAGTGACGTGAACGCTTGTGCCTATGGCCGTCATCATGATCGCGGTGTCGAGATTCATGATCACGTCTATTGTCACGTTCGCGGGATCGTGATGAGTGCCGTCGGTGGTTGTGGCTGGAACGATGGTGGTGACGACTTGAACGGTCTTTGCTACGATCGCGATCGCGATCACGGTCTCGATGGCGCCGATCCTTGTCGCTCCTCTCTCGACGTCGATCCTGGTCTTCCGCTAAGGATTTTTCGAAATCCTCCAAGGTCATTGTGCCTCTCCTTTGATTTGGTTGTTCTGGGGTGTTGAGGAGCGAAAAGCTGCGGCGGAATGACGTTTGGCGCGCTGGGCGGTCCAGGCGCCGATCGGCAGTCCCCCGCGACCAAAGAATTTCGGGAGAAAAAAAGAAGCTCCCCGCCACTATCCTTCTCCAACTTCTGCAACGAAACGTACCTCGGCCGGCGCATCTCTTGAAATAACCGAAGACGGACAGACAGACAGAAATATTAAACCTTTGATTTACAAAGACTATACTTTATCATGGCGTCTCCGGTGGTGTCCGTGGTCTGCGTGGGCATGGCAGGTATGGATCGATCGACTTTCGTCGCGCATCCTGGGATGAGACTGACAACTATTCTGAACAGGCTCCGGAAAGACAACCTTCATGCAGCGAATCAACTCGCACCTTCACTCAAAAAAGACTGTTCCCTACGTGATGAACCTCGACCCTGCGGTGCACTCGGTTCCTTTCGAAAGTAACATCGATATCCGTGATTCAATCAACTACAAGGAAGTCATGAAGCAGTATAACCTGGGTCCCAACGGAGGAATTTTGACATCTCTGAACTTGTTCGCCACCAAGGTTGATCAAATCATTGCTCTTCTCGAGAAGCGGACCACCCCGAACCCCGAGAATCCCTCTGCAAAGCCTATCGAACATATCCTGGTCGACACCCCCGGCCAGATCGAGGTATTCGTATGGAGCGCATCAGGAAGCATCTTTCTGGAGACCCTCGCGTCATCATTCCCTACTGTCATCGCATACATCATCGATACCCCTCGCGCCAGCTCGACCAGCACATTCATGAGCAATATGCTGTACGCCTGCAGTATCCTCTACAAGACTAAACTTCCAATGATCCTAGTCTTCAACAAGACTGATGTCAAGGATGCTGATTTCGCTAAGGAGTGGATGACCGACTTTGACAAGTTCCAGGCCGCATTGCGCGAGGAGGAAGAAGCCGGTGCCTTTGGAGGAGAGGGCGGTGCTGGCGGGTTTGGCGCTGGAAGCGGATACATGGGTTCTCTTCTGAACAGTATGAGTCTGATGCTGGAGGAATTCTATCGGCACTTGAGCGTTGTTGGTGTGAGCTCCATGACCGGTGACGGCGTTGACGACTTCTTCGAAGCCGTTGAGACGAAGCGCCAGGAATTCGAGCGTGATTATAAGCCCGAGCTTGAGCGAAAGAGGAAGGAACGTGAGGAGCAAAAATCTTCGCAGCGAGAGTTGGAGCTAGGCAAGCTTATGAAAGATATGAGTGTGTCTACATCGGCCCGTGGAGATCGCAAGGGCCCCGAGACTGGACCAGAAACAGTTAGCGAAGCGGAAGATGAGGAGGAAGACGAGATCATCAAAAGGGGTTTGGCCGATGGTGAGGACTTTAGCGATGGCGATTATGAATACGATTACAGACCCAGTGCAGGCGATGATGAAGGCTTGTCTGACCGGTACAAGCAGGCTCTGTCGGGCTCTCAAAGTGGCCCCTCCGAGGCTGACAGCAGCTTTGCCAGGTACCTGCGGGCCAGCAATCTAAACCAATGATCATGGATATTCATACAAGGAGTTGATGTCTTGGGTTTCGTGGGTTTCACGGTGTTAGTGGCTATTACTGGATGCCAATTTCCATTTTTTTATTGCAATCGAACTAAAACCATAAATTGTTTGATTTTGAAACAAATTCGGAAAGAAAGATGGGAAGATACCGCAAAGGAAGATTCAAGGGAGTAAAAAATCGATCACGAGAGTAAGACAGTATTCGTGACATGAAGGCACCCTTATGGTCTCTCTCCAGTCGCGAAACCCCTATAAACAGACGTAGTCCATGCAAGGGGTAGGCTTTTTAAACTCATTTCGGCCTGAACATAGCTTCTCAATTTATATGTCCATCTAGAAGTGAGGTGTTGTATCGAGTATTTCCTCTTCCATCGTGCAGGTGTATCGGTGCATTTGGGGCTAATGTCAGGCCGTTGCAAACGAGACAAATCCAATGACGTCACATCGTCGATAGCTTGTAGGCTACCCAGCTGCCCCAATGTCCGAGTTCAGAGCTGGACACTTACATTGCGTACAGCGTAACCCCCAACTAGTAAAGATGGATGTGAGCGACAGAAGCTTATCTTCTCTGAAAAGAGAGCCATGATAATTCCGGACATAGCAAGCTGACACCCTTGGCACAGGTATTCCGAGCTTACACCTATTCGACGGCGGGATGGCTTTCGCTGCAGAGTCTGGCCTTGATCGCAGGCCCAAGTGTTGTCGTGGCCCTGTTACTGGACGAGACTCGCCCTGTATCCTGTACGTTCTGTCATATTTTTTTTTTGTTTTGGACGCATCTTGCCAGTGAAAGCTGACTGCGAGGAACAGCTATCGAGATCTACTTCGCCCGGTGCTTGGGCTTCAGTCTCCTTACTATTGCCATCTTGACCGTGATGCTGACCGGGTCCATTCCCCTGACATCCTCAATTTCAGAGCCCATCACAACCGAGGAATCGGATCCGAAAGCGCCTTATGCCCTTCCCACTCTCATGATAACTTCCTTTTTCCATTCCATCTCTGCCTTCTATGCGTACACCCGATATGTTAGCACGGGACAAGGGTTCTTTGCAGTCGCGGTGGCCGGAGGATCGTTCCTTGCATCCATTGGCCTGTGGTGTGTACTCTTTGCAACCAGTGACGGCAAGATCAGTCGCAAGACTGGCGCTGACAAGAGGACTACCGGGTTCCCCTTTGCAAACACAGAGGCTGCGAAGAAGCACGCCGGCAAGAAATCGCTTTGAGTACGATCTGCATCCTGCGCTAATTTTTCTCTCAAAGCTAAGCCTGAAGGATGAGTATTGCTAGTTCAAGTACAATAAGAATTCAGAACGTCTG
This sequence comes from Penicillium sp. F50, assembly GCA_037356195.1. Taxonomy (NCBI): domain Eukaryota; kingdom Fungi; phylum Ascomycota; class Eurotiomycetes; order Eurotiales; family Aspergillaceae; genus Penicillium; species Penicillium sp. F50. The sequence goes on along the minus strand of JAYXSA010000054.1, from coordinate 1,301,269 downwards.
AAATATTCATGACAAATTTTCAAAGTCATCTGAGCAAGGACTTGAATGACAGATTAAGGAGTTGGTACCTGAGCCATTAGGAGAGAATTTCTCATGAACTTTTACGACGTCTTCCGGAAAGAAAAATTATTAGAATATACGTGATCGAGCCACTTCTTTCGCCTCAAGATTCACGCATTTGGACTGCAACTGTAATAGAGGAAGGATGATTCTATGTTTGATTGGTTGATTTACAAAAGCTTCTTTCTTATGCATGTAGATGATACTCTTGGGTTAAAGTCCTGAATCTGTCCAATTATGCGGGCGCGCTTCAAGTACAACAACCTGCTTTCTTTCCAAGCCACATAACTTTGGGAAGCATGTGTAGCGTTGAGAACAGAACGGATCCTTCTGCTTTGGAGCTTCTCCCGTACAAAGCGGGCATTCCCCTCGCCGCTTCAACCTCCACATCTTTTCTTCTCCGCACTCCAAAAGCAGCGAGACCCTCCGCCCCCAATGGATTCGTATCAGAACCCAGATAGAGGAAGGCCCATAGCTTCGTCAATGCCGATGGTCGCTGAAGTATCGGTCTCTTAACCACCCTCTCAGATCAATCAATTCTGTAGAGCAAATCCCTTGGAGACTTTCGAGTCAATAGAAAACATTCCTCAGGCTCCACGGCATCTCCAGCGTTCGCAGCAATCTATACCTCATTCGTCTCAACACGTCGTACAGCAACCGCAGAAGTCTTATGCCACCATGCAGAGACCCATGCAATCATCAGTGCCACGATTCACGGGAGCCCCGCCAGTTCCTCGGCAGGCCCAGAGCCTGACTCTAACCAACCAGCCTCCCGAATCATCAAGTGCGGAATTGGTCCTGAAGCTAAAGCAGCCGCCGTCACACACAATTTTTCCGCAACATGACTACGCAGCACTAGACTATCTCAAGACCGGCCCAGGCCCAGAATGACTGGGATGGGAGAAAAATAGCACGAAGACCCAGTTCATATGACGTTTACCCTTCTGTGTCGCATATGCTCTTCAGTTGGCCGTACTGTGACTAATTTCCTCTCAAGAGGATTCTCCTATAAGCTAACCCCTCTCGAACAAAATCTCTTAATCTCTGCCTTCCAAGTCACCCTTACTCTTGAAACCGTTTACCTAGCAGTGGTATATTGTTAGCGTCCTCCCAATTTACACCCTACAAGACACTCTATACAGCTCCATTATATATACAAGAACAGTCTTTCATCCCAGTACCACTTCTATTAGAATCCTTTCCGGGCTTCATATGTCTTGTCTGTATCATACTCTTAGTACAAGCAGCTTAGGTCGGTCTATGCGCGCCCTAAAATAGGTTTCTTATAAGCGTAAACCCGTTTAAAATCTTAGGATTCAAATATTGGACGGACTCTTAAATAAAGACACAATAATATTAACGACAAAAATAATTTGTAATTAGAATATTACTCCACGCCAAGCGCAAATTCCGACGGTCCTTAAAGGCCCTGTATGCTTAGATATATACTAGATAGGCTATTTGATAGCCACCTTAAAAATGTTGATTTTGAGTAGGACTTCTAAGATGGATTTTGCAGCCACGGTTAACACTTTCTCCACCTTGGAGTACAAGAGCCAGCTCATATGACGTTTTCCCTCTATGTCGCCGGGCAGCCACTATGTACTACACAGGCAATTATGATGACTTGTGTACTTGATTATATCTAGAATTATATTCTAGGCGTATTTGAAGTCGATTTGGATTGGACTAGTAAGCGGGGCTAGTATAAAACCAAGCACAATAGACACGAAAGCCTGACGGTATCAAATCTACTAAATAACACTATAATGCTCTGATGCGACGATACATATTCAAATTTCATTGTAAAAGAATGGAAAAATGAGACCTCAGTCTAATGGTCTCTTTACATCAAGTTAAAAAAAAGGTCTCAGAGAAAATAGCCTGGAATATCTCGGTTCTAAAAAACGAGAAGGTATAGGCCCGCTGCTGGAAATCACGAGTAGTTGATACCCGAGGTCGTATGGGAAAACCTTTATGCTGCTCTTATTACCCTAAAGTAACCCCATCCATGAAGCGCTTTCAAATGGCAAGTTGATGCAATAGAGGGTGTCTGACGGAGTTTTCACTCATCGCCAATGGGCTCCGCTAGTTCGTAAATCTTGTATTCTTCCGGTAAGCTAGAGTAATCTCCATCGGAATAGAAATGCTCTATCAGGCCATCAGTGACGTGCTGGGGAGTATCTCCTCCAATATGGAATTGGCGGTCTTCGATTGCGATAATATCCGGTGAGACGGTGCTGGTGGCATTGTTGACTTCGCTCAATGACTCGAGATCGATAGCACCTCCATCTATGTCTCTCTTGCGGCAAGATCGACAGTCAAACCAGTAGGAGCCACGGGAGTTTCCCTTGCCCAAGCAAAGGCTCAAACCATGCCCTGCTTTTTGGACTGTGCCACAATTGAGGCGTCCTTTACTGGAGCAGATGGCCCCAATTGCTGTAGTAGGCAGGCCCAAAAACAGGCTGGATGAGTACACACGGTTGTGGCTAAGATCACAGCAATCTCTAGTCGAAACGCTCGAGCACTGTGCATAGTTTCCTTTACAGGTACCAGTGCGGTAATTGCGGATGGTCACAGCATATGTTGAAGAGCAAATTGTGACAAGTAGGATCACAATATTGGCAAGGAAACGCATTATGATATACGTTGCTGAACGGCAGGTGGTTTTCGTAATAATTGAGCTTCTTGAAATTATCTGACACAATGTGCAGTTTCGGTAGATTGTCAAGATTTGACAACTCGTGAAATGCAGAGTCCTATGTACAGTGTGCTATATATATACAATTGAGAAAGTGGATTACTGGGTAGATTTCAGCGACTCTAATGCTTCTAGACCTGAACTCATATGATGGCAGGTATACATGCTACCCTGCGATGTAACAATCTTTTGATAATAGCGCATCCCAGATAATGTAATTGTACCGAGTGGGCTGGATTTGAGACTACAGCCCTGGTCATGTACTTTTAATCGCGCATTATCTCAGAGTAGTGAGGGTTTACCTTGGGGACGATTCCTGTAGACGGCGTTCGGTCAGGCGGCAAATAAATTATGATGCCTAATGGAGTAAGCTAAAAGCCAGGCTGAAAGTGGGGAAGAGCTTAAGCCGCTCCTTATGACGTAAGTGGAATGAATGTGAGCTGCTAATATAAGTAGTAGCGTCCACCGATGAATTTTCCCATTGATATAAACTCCTCCAATTTGATTCTCGTTATAGTCTACAAGCCACCCAAATTAAACAAAAGATAATCAATCTTGAAGATGACGACTGAGCAGCGCTTTGAAACTCAACCAGCTGGAAGCGGACGTGAACTTCGATCTCTTAAGCCTGATATCGTCTGCTTGGATGGTCACCAATTCCGTATCAATTACAGCGTCCCGCAAGACGTCACAGACGAACTCGAAAAACTCTTTGACCGAGTTCCCGATATCACATATGAGGAGATCCCAAATCATTTGAAGGCATATGAAGTGGGGTCTGGTGAATCCATTGCGCTTGATTTCTGTCCGGCAGATAAAGACCAAGCTGCACCAAGGAGTGGATAAGTCAAAAGGGATAGCGGTTCGGCTTTCTTTGTTCTTTATAGAGAAGGCTCAGCGTGTCTTTGTGTGACAGAGATGATGAGTGTACATGATGGAGGTGTATGAGACCGATTAGCTAGGCTAGCCAATGATTTCTCGCATTTGCCACCCCTGATTGGGTTGGTAATCAGGTCTCCATGAGCCTCCATATTGTATTCCACTTCCATACGAAGCCTTCTTCTATATGTAGAATTCATCATTGGACCTCCAATCACAGCTATATTCTCGTAAGGTAAATTAAAATATTGGGATAATGATTGCATAAAACCCCTGACCGGGGATAGGAAAAACAAAGGTTCTTTCTAGTGCGAGTTCCGCTTCGGTCTTATGACTTCATATAGGTTGTTGCGGTGTATCTTCACCAACCTGCTGTGGATCCTGGTCTGTCGCCAGCTTTGGGGCTGGATAGTAGGAGCTCTTGATAGGTAAGTCGACTTTTTATTAGGGACATAGTTTGAGACATACTAATTGTGAGCTAAGGAAACCCCAAAACCCCGAAGTAACCGCTGATAAAATATGTACCTGGTCCGTCTCTCGGATACGAATTCCTACGCACACATCTGCGCTGCACATCCTACTATATTCGCATGCCTTTTGCATCAGACTTGTTTTACGGCGGCATTGTTTTTGCCGCATTAATTTTCTTTTCGAAGTGGTATCCTTTGACTTGGTAGCCTTGATAGTGGCCATTGGGCACCTTGCCTTGATATCTGGGGGTATTCTGGGAGTAGAGAAACCTAAATAAAAAAATATAGATAGAGGGGGCTCTTATAAGACTTAGGTCCGCTAATAGGGAAGGACTCAATAAATATAAATGTTATTGCACAAAGGGGAGTCATCAATCATGGAACGCGAAAAGACCACGATATTCCTCCTTGGAAGGCCGAGAACAAAAGAATGTGGAAATGGCTATATATTATATTTATCTCGTGGGCACTTATGCTTACGTATCATATCATATTGCGCGTTTGCACCTTGAAACCATTAGCCAATTCCCTATGTCCGGTTAACACCGACAGAGTAGAAATTTATAGATCCATAAATTTCAGGATAATGGAATATTCTTAGGGGTCTAAAATTTCGGGCTATGAATTTTACTATCACTTGAATTATACCGCCTTTTAAATTTGGCGTGCTGCAATTTTCCTAAAGGTCGAATATTTTGAACACAAAATTTCGAAGGGATCTTTTATTCGGGCTCATTTAAATATTAGGCCGAACATGAATTAACGAAGCTATTGACTCGGGATCAGCTTACTTCCAATTTGTAATGGAATCTCATTTGCCGTATCCAAGCGAAAATATAGAGCAGAGAAGTTGCATACGATATCGCGCGCGACGAGAACGAGCACGAGCAGGAGGTAAATGAAGCAATTGATAACATTCGTCAGAAAAAGCACGAGTAATCTTAAAGATTAATTAAGATGTATTTAGAAAGTAAGATCTTCCTTGCTTTTGTCCTTAAAATGAGCAGCAGCGAGTCCTCGGGACAGGCCTCTACCTCTAGGAAGTCGAGATTGTTCTGCAAGCGCTCCCATAGCCTAATATCATTTCCAACTTTCCGATCGATCTTCAGGAGAAACCTGAGTGGTCAGCGATTAGCAGGACTTCTGCGGGAATTATGTCTAACACTATCGCATGAGTTGGGGGATGGGTGTCACAACTGTGAGTGCGGGGCAGGCAGCTTTGTCTTCAGCGCTTACACCCTAGAACGATTGGGCTGCTGTCGATGGTTGGCTCCAGCCACCAATAAAAACAAGTGCTTTATGCAGTTCGACATTCTTGTATGCTCAATGGCTGGCTAGGTTGCTTCATTCGCTGATGCTGGTGGGCGGCTAGGTGCTGCACCTCTTCGCCCCAAATGCCTGCCGTAATTAATAAGGGCTGATTGCAACACATCTCCGCATTCGCTCTTTCCTCACCTCCCCTCACCCCTCGCCCCTTCCCCTCTCGGGTTCTGTTGACAGGCCGAGTTACCAGACGATCAAAACTTCTAAATAAGCGATATAGTTGTATCTCTCCCCGTTCACTCCGTTCCTCGCAGCAGAGGCAGCGACAGCTTATGCCAGGCAGTTGTTTCTCACATATCCATTGGCTGAACGAAAACGGTCTCTATGGGAAGAATGTCGTCCACAATCTCGTTTAGATGCTCAAGTTCGGGGTTACAGATGGGGCTGAACCACGGCTTAGTCATTAATCATTTCCACGTGCCCGTTGAACAAAGAAAGGAAACAAAGGAGCATGATACATGTCTTGCAGATATGTTCATTACGGGGCCTGAAGATGATCTCAATATGCGGAGGCGGACAAAAGGACCTCGTACCTCGGGGACCTTTGACTGGTTCTTGGAATCGTACGAGCTCAAATCTTGGTTTCGACAAGCAAAGGCCGCTAGCGATATACCGGACCTAAAGATAAGGATAAGGCGATTGTATGCAAAGTATAGAAACAATTCAATTTTATTGGCATCAACAAAAAAAAAAGAACAACCGCGACCGTTTCCCGGCCGCGGTGCTATTTTAGGTGCTGACCTACTTTGACTGTGAAAAGATAGTAGTTGGCAAATATAGCTACCTATCAGAATATTACGCTTTTTGCAAATGTTCTTTTGCACAATTTGCAAGTTATCTATGGGTGTTAGCCTGCTGCGCCAGTTAATAGCTCCGGCCCATCCTATTTGGGCAGTAAGTGGGTGGGTCCTGATTGTTAAAAAATAACATTCTGCCCGCGGCACCTGCGACACGGGTTCCTGTCCACCTAGGAATTTATTACTTTAATTGTTTTATTAGCACTTTCGGCTCACCTTCTGGTTTATTTTAAAAGACATCTAGGCGAAACCGTGGTCTTTTGAAAAGCAAAAGGTGTATTTCCTCCTTTTCCCATTCCGAACCTACTCATTATTCTATAAATGGAGCACCGAGCCTATTTCCCACTCGTAACATTCTTGTAATTATAATGGCCAAAACATCCCACGTACGATCAAAGCCTTCGAAGGTGGAGAAGAAATCACTTCGGCAGAAAAGAGATCGACGCAAAAACAACCTAGAGAAAAAGTCACAGGAATATAGCGAGATGTGTGGCGCAGATGTTTGCTTAGGGATACGCATTCGAGAATCAGGCAAAGTGTTTATTTTCTCGGCGGACGCATCAGGGTTTTGGTCATTTCTGGGGCCCCAGCTAGTATGTGCCGTCGAGAGTCACTGTCGCTTTAAGTATCAGGCGTGATAACTTCTCTAGGCCTCCTACTATCCAACACCAGTCCAGAGAAGCAAAAAGAACCTTCGGAGTGGCCAATGATTATGACGATATAAGAAGCTCGATTTGAAAGACTAAATATGGCCTGAAACGGCCGCCAACAAATTAATACAAAGAAAAAGGAATTCCTCTCGAACTTTATCACTTATTTGAATTGCATAATTTAGAACTTCAGCTTCGAGTATCGTGAGCACTGCGCCAATGCCCCGCCGCGCTGCCATTGTGGCGCATTCTAAAATAATTAATGCCGAAATCAGTCTTTCCATTTTTTAAATATAAGTACCATAGCGCGGGCGTCACGTCGCTACCTATTCGCCACGCTGCTTATTTTCCGGTCGCACGGTTGTGCAGGCCTCAGAGTCGTAGGGGACGCTAGGTGGCAGTCTGATGGCCTGGCAGGTCTCAAGACCGTGGTCTTCGAATCTGCTCGGTCTCTGACTCTGTGTCTACCGCCTTCGGGTCGGTGCCACTGAGCACAAATACGTGGTCTTATAGTATCAACCTTTAGATACAGTTCTTATAATCGCTCGGCATTTAAGTCTATAGTTTGATATATTCTACAGCCTTATAACAATAGACACATGCTCAGCTCGAGCTTTGATTCTAACAGGACCAGTCACGTTCCTGTTGCCAGCTTTATCAGACCTGGGAATGCAGCCCTTGACCCTAGGAGCTCTCTTGCTCCCAGAGGCTTCAGTGCAGCTCCTGGGGGCAAAGAAGCAGCTCCTGGGGGCAAAGAAGCAGCTTCTGGGAGCCCACTAGCCCCCAGGAAACCTGACGTAGCTTCTGGGGTCTTGTGCCTCCGCACCGGGGAACCAAAGTCATGTTCCTGTTGACAGATTCATCACCTCCTGGAACCTCAAGTGCGGTTCCTGGGAGCAATTTGTTGCTGCCCGCAATTATTGCCTGTGTTTTAGACCCACGTTCCTAGAGTCATACCCGGCCCTAGGATCCATAGCATGGCTCCTAGGCACGCTCTTGGTCGCTCCCGGGAGTCAGACTCATAGCTCCTGGGAGTGAACTGGACAGCCCTGGGAGCTAGGGAGTTTCCTCTGTGCTAACGTTACCAGTGGACCAGTGGCGTTACTTACACGTCTTATATCTGGTCCTGGCCCTCTGAGTACGAGCCCCAGGATCACGAGAGCTCCGCGGAATTAACAAATCATTCCCAGAGGTGGGTATCAATAAATATATAAAAATCTAGATACATACAAGGAGCAACCAAAGCAAAGAATAATTTGTATCTTTCCAGTAACTTGCAAAGCATATATAGTAGCTTGGACGTTTGTTTAATGACCAGACATTGTGCCTTTTTGGCCAGCTGGCGTAGTGGTAGGGACCCACTAGAGATTAGGGACACACTGGAGAGTAGGGACCCACTAGAGAGTAGTATCCAATTCGCCAGATATAACAAGCTTCATGGACAGCTTTCCCGGACATTTGCAAGGCATGAAGCTTATCAGAAACCCGCCTGACTTGGATACATGGAGGAAGATCTTGTTCCATGTAGATGAGATGATTACCCTCAGTGAAGAACAGTATGCATATTTGCGGTGGTTCAACTCCCTTGAGACATGACGACTCTTACGCGTCTGTAGGTTCCAAATATATTTCCCCAACATCGACAACGTTTACTCTCATCGCTCTACTCAGTGATACAAGCGCAAGCCATTTGCCTCTCACTATTGGGATTGCCGATTGAAAGGCCGAGCATCGGGAACCCCCAAGTCTGACGACCCAAACAAGAAAAAGCGCAAGCGCATTGCACGAGAGAGAGATCTTTGCGATGTCAAGATTAAGATCACCGAATACTTTCCTACTCCTGGCGTGCTGGAGAATGTAGCCATTTCGGAAGACACGGTGCCTGACATGCATTCTTTGTTTCCACAACAGGGTAACAACGCGTTCAATGTGCTGTCTGTACCTAATTCAAATCTACCGGACAATCATCCCGGGGCCAATGGGAAGAGATATTTCACTATCCAACGGGTGAATGGAACTAGAGTTCAAGGTCTGGGACTGGGATGTGGTCATCAGCACACCCTGGAAGACAGTGATCGAGTCAAGAAGACTAGTGTCCAGCGCATTCTTTTAAAAGAGGACAAGAAAAGGAAAAAGTCTATGGTATGTTTCTCATTACCCATATTTGCTCCAGCAAGTACTGCATGCATCCATATGTATGGACAATCTGGTGTTGGCTTGGCACCACCCCGCAGGACTAGCTGTTACGTCACGGTCAAGATCGAATGTCCCCCGCAAGTTACACGAACTCCCTCACCTTGATCAAATTATTGCGAGACTGCATTCTCATAAATTGCCTTTGAGGAGAAGAAAAAGAGAACCTTCTAACGCGCTCTAAAAGAACATAACCATGCCGGACCAGAAGTCATACCACACCAAAGCGACAGGCCAAGCCGCTGTGACTGCTAATCAACACGCGGCGGAGTCAAGGCTCAAGCTCTACGGAAGCTGTTTCTGGTGAGATTATCGAAGCCAATGCAAGCTTTGAAGGAGTTCTCGCTGACTAGATGGCTATTCTGCCCAAAGCCCCTTCGTGCAACGGGTATGGATAGCTCTGGAAATGAAAAAGATACCCTATCAGTACATCGAAGTCGACCCGTACCAAAAGCCTCAGTCACTGCTGGATGTGAATCCACGGGGGTTGGTTCCAGCTTTGAGACACGATGACTGGGGGTGTTATGAAAGCACTGTGCTCATGGAATACGTAAGAGAACACGCATGCTAGGGTATCGCCTCTCGCTTTCATTTCTGACACGCTGCTGCCTTCAGCTCGAAGACTTAAAACTTGGCACAGCACTGCTACCAGAAGATGCAAAAGGTCGTGCCAATTGTCGACTTTGGGCAGACCATGTGAGCAAGCCTTGATCATCGGTTGCATGTCCATTACTGACAAGTCCATGCAGATTAATCGAAATATCGTGCCCAACTTCTATCGCTTGCTCCAAGAACAGGATCCAGAGAAGCAGGTTGAGAACGCAAAAGAGCTTCAGAACGCCTTCGACAAGCTGCTCGCGGCCGCACATCCTGATGGTCCCTATTTCATGGGGTCGCAGATGTCCTTTGTGGATATACAGGCTGCCCCGTGGGTCATCCGACTTCGTCGGGTCTTGACACCGTACCGAGGGTGGCCAGATGCGGAGGCAGGAACTCGATGGGCCTCGTGGGTAGATGCAATTGACTTCAATGAGCATGTCCGAGCAACCACGAGCTCAGATGAACTCTATCTGGACAGTTATGCGCGATATGCTGGTAAGTCTCTGGACATGACCCAGATGGCGGGGTTGAATATTGACCCGAACCGCAGAGAACCGTCCCAACACGTCTCAGGTTGCGAATGCAATCAACTCTGGACGGGGACTTCCCTAGTTCCCCTTTGGACTTAGAATCATCGATTAGCATTCAGGGGACTTTTGATGGGGTAACGGGCCTATCGAGCGTATAGACGCCTGGAAGGATCACGGATGAAAAACACAGGATACACCGTATCTTTAGCCCCCACGAGCGCCCCTGGTGCCAAATCCAAAACCACCTCTGCCACTTCCATCCGGACCCCGAGGGTTGCGCAATGGTTGTTGAGGAGCACTCTGCTTATCGGCATCATTTCGATCCCCCTGGGGACGGTCTCGCCTCTGTAGGGCCAATCCATTCGACCTGTTCGGACTTGCTGGATCGTAGAGTTGCTGCCTCGATTTGTTCGAGGCGGATGAGGAATCTCTCTTCTCTCTGTACTCCCGCTGGCCGCTTCGGCCCTTCCCTTTCCCTCGTCCTTCGCCAGGCTGGCTCTGACGGGGAGGGGTTGTACTTCCTGGAGACGAATTGCCAGATGTGGTTGCTGAAGGACTTCCAAAGAGTCTTTCTCGAGCCTCCTCATACTTCCGCTGCCTCTCCTCGCGATTCTTGAGAGCTATTGCTTGCCGTTCCTCGAAAGTGGGTTGACGTGACTTATTGGAGTCTTCGTCTGAGTCGCCCTCATCATCCAGGCCGAGTTGTCCCATGCCGGCTACCGCCCCGTCAACCCCACCAGAAGCCGATGATGGGCGTGCTGCAATTTGAGGTCTCCGACTAAGGAGCGTGACGGTTGGTTTAAAGTCTTGTTTTAGGGGTACCTCGGATCGGGCTTCGACATAATGGAATGTCTGCGGAGCTTCACTGCAATGGGAACCTCGTAAGGAATTCAACATCGTCCAAACTGGTATTCAGGTTCAAGACATACGCTTCCGCCCAAAGTTGTCGGTTGAACTCCGCTTGCTGAGCTCTTCGTTGGGCTTTAGAGACTTTGGAGGAGACTTTCTTTTCGGATGGCGGGGTAGGCCTGTCTTCTAGATTCTATAATTTCCACCATATAAGTATTACATCGTCTCGAAAGTAGAGCAAAGGATCTTCCAAACAAGGACTCGAAGCTCTTGTTCTTCACTAGGTGATCCGCTCGATATAATGGTACTTACATCCACTTGGGACTCCCAGTCCGCATCCCACGCATCCGGGATTTCAGGCTTCGCGCTCATGGCCCTTGAATAGACAGATGGACAAAACAGCGGAATGATCAGGCCAATGGAGATAATAATGAAGTACTGAAAGCGCCAAACAAGGGGCGGTATGGCCAAGGAGTATACAAAGGGTGGGGAAGACAAGTAAGAAAAGAAAATTCGCGGCTGCCCCAGAGGTGAGGCGGCCACCGCCCCCAGTCCGCTTGAATCTCCGCTTCTCCTCCTTCAGCTCCGCCTTTTGATCGCTACGATCTAAACGGCTTGCATATTTCGAAACCTCTTCTTTTATTTCCACCGCCAAGATGGCTGTCGGTAAGTCTGGGAGCTTCTTTCTCATGTACTTTCTATCGGCTCTAGCCTTGGACCTTGTCCGGCTTCACTAGCTCTCGGCTTGAGCTATTCACACGTCTCCGCGTTCTTTCACCCATGCACATCTTAGCTTACGCTCGTCGACTGATCACCCTTTATAGGACCTCGAGACGCCGATGGCGATTCGGAAATGGCCTCCTCTGTCAGCTCTTCCCACTCTGACTCCGATGGCGTTGATACTGGTGCCCGCACTCCAACTCACAACACCCAAGCCACGGCTCCCGCATCCGAACTCTCCCCTCCCGGCTCACAACCCCAGCAAATAGCCGACATTTCTGCTACAACAGATTACAGGCCTCGCACAGAAGCAGAGCCTGGCAATTTCTTCGGGAAGGTCTCAGAAAACCCCGTCGCGTCTTGGAAGAGCAAGCGAGCCCAGGATGAGTACCAGCGAGCGATGGAGCAGGTGATCGATAAAGACTTCAATTTGAGTATGTGGTTGACCAAGCTAAATGAATGCCGACAGGATCTTTGGCTGACTTGCTCGTATGTAGATGAATTCGGAGATCCATTCGATGAGCGTGACTTGGAGGAGAAGTTGCTGTGATATAACAACTACCGCGACAGCTTCTCGCGGCTGGCGTTGCTTCTTTAGACATGGTAGATGATATGATTTATGAAGACATGACGTGAAAACCCCAATGTGACGGCTTTATTCCTTCCCGGTATGATCCTACGCATGGGCTTTTGATAGCTCAAGCTGATCTAGAGCAGGGCCGCTACCTATCTCCACTTATCAACGCCTAGGCTACCAATATTTTTCCTGCCTAGGGACCAGGTCTGACTTCGTTCGTTGGACTTGTACTCTGTTCATGAGCTCAAAATCAGGGAACAGATATTCGGTAGACGACAATAATGTTATCTCGAATACCCTTTTGATAAATTTGATTACGAACTCCATCGATGGAATCAACTTGCTCACCTCATTTGCTTGCCAACTAGGCCTGATCACTGCTAAAATACAATTGGTATCCATTAGGAGTGGGAGTCCGGTGGTTCTAGAGTTTGCCCAGCATTTCCCGGAGCTCAGCGCCTATAAAAATCTGTTCTTATTCGTCTGTGATCATCACAAGTGACACGAGCGAATGCGTATTGTCGGCAATGCCGTGCTGGTTTCGGCAGTGCCGGCCGGACCATGTTGAAGGCCTGACAATTTGGCTGCGGCTCTGCCGCTGACTCGACTTGGGTGATGCAGGACGACTTGAACCATGTCCAACGTTAGAGCTTGAGTTCTAAATACCAGGCCAATTCCCCGCTAGCTTGTGATATGAAACATGCAAAGCATAGATCTATATAAAGATAGGAATCTTTCTCCAGCACAGTGACAAGGTCAAAATAAGATGGAATATGTGTAGTAGCTATAAACTGTTTGCCCGGTCGGGTTGGGCATTGCCAAATTCATTGGATTGGACCAGGCCCCGTTAGTCAGATATGCCGCCCCTCCTCGGATAAGCTAGACGAATGAATTCCGTTTCATATTTAGAATCACAGTCTTCTGGGAAATATTCCCAATAGCGAGCAGCCGCTTGCATTTGTTCGAAGATGAGTTCAAAGCCTATCGAGGAGACGAGAAAGCGTCGTCGCCCAGCTCACCTACCGGGCCAACGTGCGCCAATTGCTTGCATTCCCTGTAGGTGAGTGTACGAGACATTCGGATGACTACCGTCAAATGCTAAACCATTGGGCCTAGACAACGCAAGATTCGATGCACTAGTGGCTGGCCATCTTGCAGAAGCTGCTTGAAGCGGTCAATTGACTGTCGGTATGCCGGCATACCGCAAGATGCATCAACTATAGGACCGGCCTTCGGATCACCAACCTCAACATGTCTCTCTAATCAAGAGTCTGGGATTTTGTCGCAAATATCCATCACAGAACTGCAGCAGGCAGCGGATTTCTTTCGTGACAACTTTGGCTCAACCTTACTCTTCTTCTTCGATCCACTTACATTTTCAAGGACATTGAGCAAGAGAGAACTATCTCCAAGTCTGACCCTTGCTGTACTTGCCGTGGTTGCTCGAGTAAGCGGGCGGAGCTCTATAGCAGATTCTTGGAAATACTACTGCGCTGCTCGAGAGCTGCTTCAGAGTCTAGGTGATGATGTCTCATTACAGAAAATCCAGACATATCTTGTTCTTTGTGTGTATGAGGTAGGCTCGGGCCTCGAGTCTAGAGCTTGGATTCATCTTGGGAATGCGATACGTATGGCTCAGATTCTTCGCCTCCAAGTTATGGATAAGTCATCTAGTCCTTTTGACTGGGGTAAGCCGGAACAAGCCAGTGATGAGGATCTGCTGGCCCGAGAGCTCAAGCGTCGCACATTTTGGAGTTGTTTCTTTCTCGACAAACTTCTATCCAATGGCCGAGATCGAACAAGCGGCATTCAAGAGCAGGACATCTGCTGTGATCTTCCAGTGTCCGAGGAGGATCTCGTCTTTAGAAGGTTCGATCGATCTCTTTCTTTGACCGCCCCAGACCTGTGGCATAAGGGAAAGCACAATCTCTATGTGATGCTGATTCGCATCCTGATCATTTTTGGAGAGATCACAACCTGGCATGGTAGAGGTGGTCGGCATACGGATCAACGAGAGCCATGGAGATCGGGAATGCCATTTACAGTTCTAGATGAGAAATTGGCTGAGTGGGAGAAGCAAATCCCTACTCACCTGCGATATTCTCTTGATGCATTCACGGCTATTTCGATGGTCAGCATCAGCCAATCCAAGCTCTGGGGATTGTCGTATCTGTTCTTTTTCCTGGCGAAAGCCAGTCTTCACCGAGAATACTATCCATTTGTTCCTCAAAAAGGTTACCATCCCTATCAAGGTCAATTTGACCCTTCATCGACACCAGATGACTGGGAAAGCCCTCCACCAGGCTGGCGAAGAGACTCCGTTCGGGAGCTGTTGAAAAGCTCATGTTCGATCACTGAATTATATGGTTGGATGATGACGAAGCTTTCTCCATTTCCTGGCATTTACCCATTTATGGGTATGTGTTTGATGACGTCGACAGTTGTCAATTTGTTCTTCTTATCTCTTGATGAGACTAGCTTGGACGGCCTGCATCATCGAGAAAGCATTGAATCAAGAATGGAAGAGGGAATTAAAGCAATGGAGAATTTGAAACAATATTGGGACCTTCCAACATATTGGGTACGTCCAACATCCTGCTTTGTTGTTCTGTACACGCTGACATCTTGCAAGATCAATCAGCTTTCTTTATATCGCGCGCTGCTTGAAAAGTCAAAAACAGTCGATCATCCGATATCCAAAGAGGGATCCCGGAGACTCACCGATGGAATTATGAACTATCTTCGTGAAACTCGTCACTCGACGAAGAATCAACATGGCCACTTACTACATATTGAATTAGCCGAACTAGCCGAAACCCAGCTCTCTGGTTCTGTTGCACAGCCGAAGTTAGAGTACCTCTTATTCGTCCCGTACTGTACTAACATTACATTCTCTGCAGCTCTGCCTATTCGAACCCTCTCGTATATCCGTCCACGGGTCAATATCATACACCTAGTTCAGAAATTCCTCAAGCTCCCAATGCAGCGTGCCTAGATGAGTCCCCGACTCCGGATGACAGACAGGCCTTCCCGTTCAATCCATTCGTCCCTCTACTAGATGATCTATTGGAAGATCATATTACTTCGTTGGCAAATTGGGAGTACTTTCAGTTTTCATAGTTTTCATGGCATTGAATGTCTTTCTAGCAGCGCGAACCCTCATTACAAAGATCTTGGCTATCAGCAGGCAATCTCAAATTTCTCAAACAAAAGATAGAGGCCATCTGAAATAGTCACAAAGCCCCAGTGGCTTGTGCATGAATCTCTAGTGTATCACAATGACATCAAAAGCAGGCTATTGTTATTGGCCAAAGAAATCTGCAAGATTCATGCGACGAGTGTCGTTGTGACTTAGCCAATTGAGATTGTGAAAGAGGCCCAAAGTTTTCCTTATCGTCGGTTAGGCCGACAGACTCCAGCTCATTCGGATAGCCATCGGTACATCGGCAGTGCCGAATCTGCGGGGTAACCCTCAGGGTTACACGCCGACTAAGAGGAATCAAACCTCAAGTAACAAAATCCAGTAGCTTGTCCTTTCTCAAACAGCAAAAGTCTCCAATTCTGCTCACTCTTTCTCTCGTGTTCGCAATAATGCCATATAATCTTCGTGGTCGAAATGTTCTCATTGTCGGTGGCGCAAGGTGTGTTTGTTTCCTCTATTTGGTCCTTGCAGGTAAAAATCTCATGCTAAGATAATCTGTCAATAGGGGACTTGGAGCAGTTGTGGCCGAGAAATTCGCCGCCGAAGGCTGTAACCTAGCAATCAACTATCTCTTCAGTCAGGAGCAAGCCGATAATCTCGCCACAGAGTTAGCGCAGAAGCACGGCATCAAAGCAGTCACTATCCAAGGTG
Source organism: Penicillium sp. F50 (assembly GCA_037356195.1). NCBI lineage: Eukaryota > Fungi > Ascomycota > Eurotiomycetes > Eurotiales > Aspergillaceae > Penicillium > Penicillium sp. F50. The sequence goes on along the minus strand of JAYXSA010000054.1, from coordinate 1,285,067 downwards.
TACGTATTGCTCCAGGCTCCAATGAGAGCTATTTAAAGCGCAAAATTTCATGATGAATTTCTAATTACTGTCGTCAAACAGGATGCCGGTGTAAAGGACGATTGTATTCGACTGATTCAGGACACGATCGAGAAACTAGAGGGTCTGGATATTATCATCTCAAATGCCGTAAGTTGTTTTGGTCGAAGCTATAATCAATATCTAACTTCTCGCAGGGCTGGACAAAATTCACCAATTTTGGTGATCTGGATGCATTGACTGATGAGGAATGGGACAAAGTAAGACCTGCCAAGACTACACTAAAATGCTCGACGATACTAAGCTTCTCATCATAGTGTTGGTCCACCAACGTCAAAAGTAATCTTTCTTTATTCAAGGAAGCCGCTCCGACTTTCAATGCGAACCCTGAAGGTGGCGTGTTCATCGCAACTTCGTCTATTGCTGTATGATAGACTCAACCTGAATGGCTTGTATTCGCGCACTGATGACCATATTCAGGGTATAACGGCTGCTGGGAGCAGCATGGCTTACTCAGTGACAAAGTCTGCCGGTACGCTGCATATCTTCTTGGGAGAAATTCAAGCATCTCTGACAAATCGTAGGCTTACATCTCTTGCAATGCTTAAAGGCATCTCAGGGGCCAAAGGTCCGCATCAACGCGGTCCTTCCAGGCTTGCTATTAACTGAATGGGTAAGTCTCTCGTCTTTGAACCGTCCAGAAAACATAATTCACACAAACTTTAGGGACACAGATACTCTTCAGAGCAGATTGAAGCATGGAAGAATAAGTCTACTCTCAAGCACGAGGTAAGACCCTCATTAGTCAATATCTTTTTTACGCCTTTGTACTAAACAATCAATTTACAGGTCTTTCTTGATGATTGTGCCGACATGTACGTGTCTCTTTCCAAGAATACTTCAATGACGGGTCAGCAGATTGTTATAGGTAAGCTTCCATGTCCCCACGATTTGTCAGAGTAGGCCTACCTAACAATCTGACTTTTCTAGATTGTGGGTACGTATCATGAAGTGTACCGGCGCATAGACCATGGACGAACCGTGGATCCTGAAGAGCCTTGGAAAGATAGAAGATAGTTTTGGGAAACATTCACGCGCTATCTTAACTTCAACTACTATTTTGAGCGTAATTCAACAATCTCATGTGTGGATGACCATTGATCCAGTCCCATGGATGGCGCCTAGGTGCTGAGGAACATCATAAGCAATTCTATGAATCAAGATGTATGGACATCGGTTGAAGATTGATCAACATCCCTTTTTCCTGTTTCCAAGAATGCTACTTTGACGGCGTGATGTGCATGCGGGGCATGCTGTGTAATCGCATGGGCACATAGATAAATGACCCAGCTAAAGAGGCTGGAGAGCACATAGGAAAGGCTAGCCAGGTTCAGGAACGAATTGAAAGTAATTCTTCTTGAAATGAGATGACTCGATGGCAGAAATTTTCTTGCAAAAATCTTTGATGGATGTCATTATATCGCGATGCAGAGTTCGTTGCTCCTGTGGAACAAAAAGAGGCAAGCTTAACTTAGGAGACAACCACCCAGCTAGTACGTTAGATAAACTTCATAAAACATAGAATGCCTGAAGCTTACCGTAGTTCATGTGATTATCATGACCTATTTACCACCGAGCAATCTTGTATTTCCCAGATAGATGATGCCATGCTCTCCCATCCCCCACTACTGCAGCCGACGAGGTAGTTGGCGGGGCAACGCGTGGGTCCCGTTCTAACCGTCGACCCCAAGCAAAACTAACCAAAATAACGGCTTCACCAACACATCATCTTCGACAATTCTTACGACGACATATACATTACCGACAAGACTCTTCAGACCGGCTGTTGAAGTAGCTTTTTTTGATTCCTCGTCTCGCTCTTTCCTACTCACGCTGCGCAAAGGCCTGCACCACCGGAGGCCAAATACCAACCGACTTTTGACACATTCCACGCGCGTCAACACCAACAATGGGCTCCGATCCTGCCCTTTCGCGGGCAACATTATGGTGGGTCATCTTTTTCCTCCCTTCAGAAACGACCCTTTATTCCTTCAAGCAATCTAGCCTCTGCTCTCCAATTGTTGGGTAACGTGCCTGGATCAGGGGCTGTTTGGTCGATTGCTTGAACACCACCCCTCATCCTGGCGAAAACTTGCGCTTGCACGGATCGAAGCCACTATATATTGCTCTCAACTGGCTGACATAACGCGCATTCGCGCAATTCGCCACAGCGATCCCTCTGAGCCTACTGCCGACGATAACTCGTTCCGATTCACACCCATCAAAGCCCTCCGCGCGATACCCCGTTTGTGGGAGCGCAAACCAGCAACCCCCTTCAAGTCCGGCCTGAAGCGAAAACTGTGGAAGCGCTTCCAGACCTCCTTCTCCAATATGCAAACACTCGAGTCATCGACCGCCACAGACGATGTTGCGTTGCAGACGGCTATTAACACATCCAAGGATTCATCTTACGTTCGTGGTGTCAAACGTCTTTGTGTTGGGCCCGGTGAATTTGCCGACAAGCCCAACGTGGGACAATCGCAACCTGAGCGTTCTTTCTTGGAGACAAAGTGGGAGTCGGAGGCCTCCCGCAAACGACGTAAGTATTGAGCGCCCGATGTGTTCAATGTGATATTACAGAATAATTGCTCACAGCACCTTCCAGGAAAATTGCCCGATGCGCCCTTTGAGGTTTATGATGAAGGATCGGAAGGCACATCGAATCCTATAAACGATAGAAGATCAGACGCAAAAGACATTCATTACGATTTGGATGCCGATGGGGATCTCGCTATGGCTACCGCATCACCTATCCTCTTTAAATCACTTCGAAGCCCGCCTGAAGCCAGTATCTTCCAGGATATCATTTCTACGGAAGAACCAACCCTGGCCACTGAAGAAACTGAGCACCGATCGATCAATCCACTACAGCGCGCAATGGTTGAAGGAGCTGTGCTGGAAGTAAATGGCGACGTGGCAGCTACTCCTACGAAGACAGTTCGGAACCTGACTCAAGCACAAGAGGGTACGCTGGTGCGATCTGCGCTCCGAAGCTCGCTAGATGGAGAGGACGCGATGCTGCTGAATGACTTTTTGTCCAAGGCCATGGCTAAGCGTGTGGCCAAGGCCGCCCTTGTCAACACACAGGAGTCAGACACTACCGATCAGTTTTCAAGCTCAGAGGAATCGCCAGACGCAGAGTCTGCAACACCGCGGTCACGGACGGCCCTTGGGGACCGGGATGCCAATTCCGCCTCTCCTGTCAAAGCCCAAAGCTCGCCTTCCAAGGTAGACTTCGTTCCTGGCGACGAATCGTGCGAAAAAGAGCTTAGCAAGGACACCCAGGATGAAGAAGAGACGGCCCCTGAAAGCCCTGCACACCGACGGAGCGCTCGCGTCAAAGCACCACCAGCTAACGCTCGCCCCGTGCGTAACACAATTGCTCTGCGGCGGGCCAAGGGGAACGAGTTTGTTTTCATGCAACGGACCGAGGCCCAGGAGCTGGCTCTAACGACACGACGCAACACCAGGAACAACCGGGGCAGCTCCGTGATGCCTAAATATGTGCTTCAGGCCATGGCCCAGGAGGAGGCTACTGCGACAGCTAGCGATATTCTGAGCCAGAGCCGGGCAGACCGCAAGACCTCCGGCAGTCGCAAAGCTGCGTCCAAGTCGCGCAAGAACGTTACCTGGAATGAGGAGCGGATGGTTGAATACGAGGGCGATATCTCGAATCCGCTTTCCTCGGATGCAGACTCGAACACCCATGTTGAAAGAGACGAGAGCAGCAAGGACAATGCGGATGAAGGCTCTGCGCGTGCACCCTCCGAGGACAAGCGCACAGAGACGAAAGTATTATCCAGCAACCGCAGCTCCCGCAGCCAGGCGCCGGAGAAGGAGAAGGCAGAGGCCGACGCTGTCCCAACTGCACCCGCAAATGCCGCAGCGCCCGTATCCTCGACCTCGAAATCGCGACGCGTACGGCGGCTGGGAGACTCTGCGATGACATCGGGCACGCCTGTGAAGACGGGTAGCGGGCGTATCAGCAAGCCACCCACCACTTTGGTAACGTCTGTAGCTCCCGCGGCCGCCGACGGAACTGCAGGACCATCGACGCCTACCAAGCCACGTCGCAAGCTTGTTCCCAAGTCTCCCAGCTCATCACTGCTTTCGGTACCAGCCGTCAAGGCTAGCAGCGGCACTGGGGGTGAGCAGCATTTTGTCAGTGGTATTCCCACCAGGAGCACTGTGGGCTCGGAGAGGACGAAGCGGAAAAGTATGGTGGAAGCTAACGCAGGGTGCACGCCGATGCCTCGGCGAGTGCGGGCGCGGCCATGATTGTGTCGTGTCGTATCCTGTCTGGATCAGCAGTATGCGTGGGATACAGCGGTGACTTTTGTTATTTTTCGCTCCACTGCGCATTGTTCGGAGTTTTCTCAATTTGCTTGTTTCCAAGATACCACTTGCGCTGTGTTTTGTCTTGTTGTTTTCTGAGTCTTTTGTATCAATTATTTTTTTTTTAATTCAACTGCAGTTTCGACCCTGTAATTCAAGATTCGATTCCCACCTCGCGCTGATCTCCCTTCGCGGGCATCTGCAATGTGCAGTCCCCCAACCAGCGGCGCTGCGGGATGACGTTTGTGCCGCTACTCATGCACCCCGGCCCTAGATGTCGTCTATCTGATTATCAGTCCGATGGTAAGTTGGCTCATTGTGTGGTGCGCAAGTAAGTCACCTATTCCCCGTGGGGTAATCCCGAGATTTGTCAAGGGCTCGAGGGTATTTGGTCTAACTAGAGGCGGGAAGCCGGGGTGAAGGTTGACGATTGCGCGCATAAAAAATTGCATCGCCAAGGGTAGTCCAGAAAGGATAGCGGACCATCAGCTTGTAGGGATTTGTTCTTGTTGATTGTCGGGATTGCAACTCGCAGACTCTTCTTGCTCCAATTCTACGCATTTACGAATACCGGGCATGTTTTTGAAGAACTTGGTTTTGGTCGCAAGTACCTACATCCCAATCTTTGGATAGCCATGCGACACGTATCGCCAACGCCACCCAACCCCCCAAGAACCTTGCCATTCGGCTCAATCCTCGGACTTTGAGCTCCGAGCTTCAACGTTCCGTAACCCGAACCCTATTCAATCCTCCCGATGCCGACCATCCCTGCCTGCCTCCCGATCTCGACCGCGCCTAGCAGGAGCATATCCCGCGACGCAATTACCACACGGGACGAGATAGAGTACGCCACCACGGGCCGGGTCTAGGGACGGGTGGGGAGTGGCTGTCCTTGACGGCCAGGGTGGCTGCACGCTACCCAGAACGGGGCACCCAACTGGGGGTTTCAGGTCTCTTGGACCGCAGCGGCGGGGCGGAGACATGGCATGGTGCAGGGCTGTGTGAGTGGTGAATAGATATCTTGAATTGCAGCCTACGAAACAGTCTTGCTGTTTGAAAACCTTGTATGATACTGCGTGCTACATAGATAAGGAAGTACCGCTGTTGGCGATGTCAATATTTGCAAAGTGGACAATTGGAAGAGGAAATAATGGAGGGTCATACCGTGGCCATTGAAAAACACATGTTGAAAGCATGCGGAGTAGACTATGGAACGCAGCGGCGGGAGACAGCCACCATCCCATACCCTAGACGGTATGCCTCCATCCACATGGCAATTTCAAGAATATGGGGTCCCATGTACGTTTCTGAGCACGGCATGTATCTCGTAATGTTCTTTGGTTCTCGTATCTCGCGGCTCATCTACAACAATCTCCTACATTACACTATCGAACCAATGCTATCATCCCTCGCTCCACCCATACCTCATTGGGCATCTCGGTGGTGCAGAACTGAAAAAATTCCCATACCTGCCCACCGGGCGATTCCGGCTTTGCCCGGTAGGTACCAATTAGAGTGCAGAGTTGGATATTCGAGGATTATCATTACATACAGGAGTGTATAAATCATAATTCTCTTGTCGGCTTCAATACTTGACAAATGTATGAACAGACGGATGTAGCACAGCGTCCGCCCCAACGCTAAGGCTGGAGTGGAGTCGTGCTGGGAATAGCGCAGCAGCTCCGAGGCTCCGAGCCCCAGGCAGGATGACATCGTCGTTGCAGATGTCGGAGCAGAGTGCTCCTGGGTCTGCACAAGAGATATGAGTTACAACAAGGAAAGCGGATGGAAGAGAAAAGTGAAGAGTAGTATATGTGGGCATGTGCCACGAGTACAGTATATGACCACGGCGTTGAGAGAGCATTCTCTGCGAGAATGAGCATTAATTTACGGTAGATACGTAGTTTGATACTGACTGTAAGGACTGGAAGCAGTTAGTTGTATGTGTGGGATAACTGCATTGTTAGATCTTCATCCAGTAGTCACGAGGCTAGTACTGACTGAACCGTCATGCTACATACTACAATGATACATACCAAGACAAAGTACACAGCCCTATACAACCAATTCATCATTTACGACAAGAATAGTAGGCATGCCAGAACCGTTGCGGGGATTTCAGAAAGCCTTTTCTTCTCCTTGTCTCCCCTTGTCCCGATTCCGATAGAAGTCAAAGCTCAAAGCTTGCATGTTCGTCGGGAGCCTGTGGCTTTTGCGACTACACATCAAGGCCAATGTGGTACAAGGGGCGGAGGTTACTAGAATCTGAGCACGAAATCTGGATTTATTAAAAAGAGAACAGACTTTGACAGTGGAATACTGTATCCGATTCATCTATTTCGTATCTGAAATTCGTTACACGTCGTTCGTGCCTGTCAACAGGATCACCTTCCCCAAATCGGGTATATCGCTTCCTACTCCTTCAAACGTTTTTTTAATTTAAGCCGAGAGGTTTTTGGCGGTCTCCTCGGGCCAAACATCGTAACCAAAGGTATCCTTCATGTTCACGAAGCGGAAGTGACGGTTCTCGGCAACCTTGTTAACAGCCTCGAATTCGGCATCGCTCAGCTCGATGCTCTTAAAGTTGGACTCGATACGCTTGGGGTTGGAACTCTTGGGGAGAACGACGTAGCCACGGCGGATACCCCAGGCGATCAGCACTTGAGCCAGGGTATTGCCGCCCTTCTCGGCGATCTCGTTCAGGACCTTGTTCTCGGAGACGCGCTCGCCGGTGGTGGGCACTTGGTTCTGCGAGCCCAGTGGCGAGTAGGCCTCGGGCAGGATGTTGTGGGCGAAGCAGTACTGCACCAGCTCCTCGTTGGGCAGGAAGGGGTGGATCTCGATCTGGTTGACGTGCGGCTGCACCTTGGCGAACTTGGCCATCCGCTCCAGCTGGGGGATGGTCCAGTTGGAGACACCGATGGCCTTGGCCTTGCCGTCGGCGTAGAGCTTCTCCATGGCGCGCCATGTCTCCTCGTGGTTCTCGGTGAGATCCTTGAGGATGACGTACTGTATTATGTTCAGTCAGGAATGATATTCTAGCTTTCGCTTCTCCTTCTCTCCTCATCGCGCGTGGCACTCGGCAGCCGAAAAATGCGGGAAGTCGCGTGGGTGCTCACCTTGCCATCAGGACCAATCTTAGGAGTCTCCTGGTCCTCCTTCTCAGCGGCAATGGGCCAGTGGATCAGGAACAGATCGACATAGTCGAGCTGTAGGCGCTTGAGGGAATTCTCAATGGACCAGAGGACGTCGTCGTAGCGGTGAAGGTGGTTCCAGACCTTGGTGCACACGAAGATATCCGATCGCTTCACGGAGGGGTTCTCCTTGAGGAAATCGCGAATAGCCTCACCAACCTCATCCTCGTTCAGGTAGTACCAGGCACAGTCGAGGTGACGATAGCCAGTGCGCAGGGCAGTGGTGACGGCAGCATAGGTCTCGCCCTTGGAGCCCTCGCTGGCGAACGTGCCGAAACCGACAGCGGGGATCTTAACCCCGTTGCTCAATGTGAAAGTCTTGCCGTTGGACATGATTGTGGTGCAATTGGTGTGTGTATAAGAGAAGAAATGTGCTTAAGAGGGAGTAGGAGCGAAGAAGTAGTCGTAGGTGGGGGTGTAGGTGCCCGGTCGGATAGGCGATGACGCTGTTGACGCTGAAGAGTGGGGTGGAGGGGTAAGTAACCGTACAGGAGAGTCGCTTTGGGCGTATAATTGCAGTAATCATGATAGAGAATTGTATATTACATCTAAGCGGGATCCTCGATTGCTCACTGCTACAATCATGATCATGAAAGTGTCTGCATACGACAATCATGCTGGCCGCGGCGGTCAAGGTATTTCATTTGGTGATTGATTGGCTGCATGCATCAATGCTAGACACATAGCTCTCCTGGTCAATGCATAATTTGTTAGTGATAAGCAATGTAGCATTCAATACTGGGCACTTTATGTTGTCTGTATTCCGTACTGTATGTAATTAGGTGCAAATTCTCAAGCGGTTGTGTGCCTTGCAACTGGCAAACTTTCCGTAATTTTCAGAACTCGCCATGACATCACCCGTAAAAAAAGCGTTTGACCCGCTCTGATCGTCATCGGCTCCATCGATCTTAAGCCGTTCCACGGGCGAAGTCTTGACGCTCCAATTGTCTTTCTCCGACCGACATGTCTCTGTCCTCTTCCGACCCACTCGGCGGGCTACGCTGCTTCACACCGGGCCCAAAAGACTTTCTGTATCCAATCATGATTTCTCATTCCTCCCTTCGCCGGAGGCAGGAGGGGCCTACAGATGCTGAGTAGAGGGTCCTGAGGCAACCAGAACGAAATAAGTGCGAAGTACGGAGTACACGGTAAAACATGTTGAACGCCACCATGATGCAGGTACCCTGTACTCCCGCCCGTTCCCCTGGCTCACTCACCTGAAGTGACTTTAGTGACTTGACACACTTCACAGACCTTCCCATAGATCCACCCAAATGCGACGACATCCTATTGCTAAATGATGACGATAATTCTCAGGAATGAGGTACCCGAGTGAAGTGGAGTCTCACCCCACTGTGCTCTGGCAGGAAAAATGGGTCCTCTTTTATTTATTCATTATTCTTCTTGGATTTGCATGCTGTCTCTACGCATTGAGCCCCTCGTTCGTCCAATGGACATTGCTATCAGATAAGTTTTTCCTGTATATATACGCTGTCCCTCTCGTCTTTCTCTAGGATATTCTCTTACCACTCCATTCCTTTCCCTCTTTATCATCCTCCTTACTTTTATCTGTTCTATCGTCCCATTGAGCCTTGGTCAATCTTGCCAGTGGCTCTCCATTACCCTGACGATCAGAAACACCCTTCTCCTCCATTGATTCTCCACTGCCTCTTCTCCACTTTTATTATCCCCGTACGATTGACCCATCATGCCTCGCTTTGAAGACTCCGACTTTGCTGTTGAGCCTACGGCTCCCCATGCTCATGCTCCCCCTCCTACTCGCAGCACTCGTCCGGGCTTCTCTCGCTCTGGCTCTGGCTTGCCCATCCCCAGCAATGCCGATAACACGGTGGAGATCCCCGCTACCCGCAGCTCCATCAGCGATGCGGCTTCCCTCATGCACAATCTCAGCCTGTCCCCGTCCATGAAGGAGCGACGGGGCTCACGCAACTCCTTTGGGACTTCTCTCCCTATTCCACGCTCGCCCCGCCGGTCTCGCCTGTCTTCGCAGCGCGGGACGCCATCCGTTTCTCGGGATATCCTGGCCTCGCAGGTCCAGGACATGTCAAAGGAGAAGGTGGCCGCTGCCAAGAATATGGCTTTTGCCTTTGACATTGACGGTGTGCTGGCACACGGCAATGAGCCCATTGAGGAAGCCAAGGAGGCTCTGAGAATGCTCAATGGCGATAACGAGCTTGGTATCAAAATTCCCTATATCCTGCTTACCAACGGTGGTGGTAAAACCGAGATTGCCCGCTGTGAGCAGCTCTCTCAGATTCTGGAGGCCCCCATCTCGACCGACCAGTTCATCCAGTCGCACACTCCCATGCAGGCACTGGCAGAGTACTACGAGACTGTTCTAGTGTGTGGTGGCGAGGACTTCAAAGTCCGTGAGGTCGCCGAGAGCTACGGCTTCAAGAATGTCGTTCATCCCAAAGACATCCTGGCCTGGGACCCCACCGTTTCTCCCTGGCGCGTCTTTTCCGAGCAAGATCGTGCGAACGCTAAGCCTCGCGACTTCTCAAATATAAAGTTCGACGCTATCCTGGTCTTTGCTGATTCCCGCGACTATGCCACCGACATGCAGCTGATCATTGATCTGCTTCTGGCCGAGGACGGCAAGCTACTGACCCGCGCCAAGGACCCTGTCGCTAGTCGCATCCCCATTTACTTCTCACAGGGTGACCTGGTCTTCCCCACTGACCACAAGGGCCCTCCCCGTCTGACCCAAGGTGCCTTCCGCATTGCCATCGAAGCTCAGTACAAGGCTTTGACCGGCGTCGAATTGGAGCGTGTCGTGTACGGCAAGCCCGAGCGTGCGACATACACCTACGCCGATGAGGTGCTCAGGTCCTGGATGGAGCAAATCCACAATGAGAACCGATTGCCCCAGAATGTCTATATGGTTGGTGACAATCCTCAGTCTGATATCATTGGCGGCAACATGTACGGCTGGAACACCTGTCTGGTCCGTACTGGTGTCTTCCAAGGCAAGGAGGGCGAGAACGACGCCAACAACCCTGCCAACTTTGGCGTCTTTGACAACGTTCTCGAGGCTGTCAAGGCGGCCGTTCGTAAGGAACTGGGCCACGAGTTCAAGCTCAAGTGGAATCCCAAGGTCAATCCTGTTCTCAGCGGTGATGGTGTCTCGGCTGTTGAGTAATCGGAATCAATTTACAAGAAAAAAAAGAACAAAAAACAGACGCGACCATGAGCTCCCATATATGGGAGTCTGATTTTGTCATCTGAGTCGTCACGCTTCACTACGTGAAATCGGGAAATCATACCGTAAAAGCGTGATGGCTAGGCGTGGAACAGGCTTTTCCTTTGGCGTTCGCTAAATTGGAGTCCAATTTCTTTCGGAAACTTTTAGACTTGCTTATGCTTGGATGTATCCCACTACCCTCCCGCCCTGGATTTTTTTGATAGATTTTTGGGGGGGGATTATGCAGACTAGATATCCACTATTCGTGTTACTGGCTTGAGCTTTTTGTCGACATGACAGCCAATTTTGATTTTTTTGGCCTTTATGATTCCTCTTTCTTCCTTGCTTTTATCTTTGCTCAAACTAGATTGTATGTTTTCTTTTCCGTTTTCTCGGTTTTTTTCTAGCTTTTTGCTCACTGGAGATGCCAAAATGCCATGCCGTTGAAATATTCACAAGAATAGACTGTTTTCAATGTCCAGCTCTTTCAAATGATCTTCAATTTTCTCGTTTCGAGGTATGGCCAATTTGGATACTGAAAAGAGTTGATGCGCAGTAAATTATCAAGGATCAACGACTAGGATACAAAGTGCATGAAATCCGGGGAAATACCTGATGACATGGAATCCAGTACTACTATCACGTTTGGCGGCAGATTTTTGTATTGACTGCTGCCCACTCGTTCTGTTTCGTATCTCGATCTCAACAACTGCGCAAGGACGGCTAGTAACTCAGTTTATTTCTGGGAATCGTATATAGAGATATTATGGATTGCTGCTAAACGGACCCCTTAATACCAGGGTCTAGAACGTAGGACCTCAGCCATGTCTCGCCCAACGGAAAGAAAAGAACAAACTTCGAAACTTTTAGATGCCATCATCCATGACACCTCCCACAGTGATGGAAATGCACAAGCGCGTAAAGAAACAACCATAAATCAAAGACAAGAGAACCAAAAAACCTCACTAAAGCAAATAGCAGACCCTAGCTCGTACTGAAGTGATCTGATTAGGGGCGGCATACAGCTGACTCCCCTTCCGCGCCAGATGTGATGTGATGATGTCTTTGCCTACTGTTTCTGATGGAATAGGACTAGTGACATGGTCAAGATAGTGATCAGCATAGTACATGTTCACGTTCGAGTGATGTACAAACAATATATGGCACAAGATAATATGAGACAGGTCTAGATCATACGGGATTGTTTTAGTCTACGTGATCCGGAGAAACGGCACCGGCTAGAAATCATGCAGGATACTGCACGTTGCCGACTCATCCGGGGCCCCGGTTTCTAGATTTCCCGTCAATGTGTGGTGTGAGATGTGAGGTGTCACGGCTAAAGATGTTTTCTGCGGGCGGGTTTCGGGAAGGGAGGCCCGGACGGTAGGTGTCTTTAGAAGGTCCGCTTATGCAGGGGTCCACGGGGATGATGGATGGGGAAGAAAGGGGGAGGATGTAAATTTGCAGTTTGGTAATTCTCGGAATTTTGCAGTTTGGATTGCTAGGTATGGTGTTTGGTTGCTTATGAGTGTAATGCCAATCGAGTGCTGTGAGTACACCTATATTGCAGGGATCTGGATGTGTGCATTTCATTGAGTGTTTTGATTGGAAGTTTCGTAGGGCTGAAAGATAAGATGGAGATTGTGCATGTGACCAGGCCTGATCTACGCGGGTTGTGTGGAGTAGCAGGGTGGCGATCTACATACTTTCTAGAGGATGCTGCTGGGGGGTTGTCAGTGACCGTGGTTGCATTCTCCATCCAGGTATTCACGTTCATGATCTATATTGAATGACAAACATGATGCTCTTTGTTGATCAATCGGCTAGCATTAGGCTCTCTAGAGCCCAGCAACGAAAGTTACAGAAGCATGATGTTCAAACCATTGAATCAAATGGTTCTCTGAATGGTAAGTCCTGGCGAAGTCAAGCTTGAATAGCAATGACAGGTTAAGTATAGACCTACCTCATCATAGAAAATGGTGATTGGTCAACCGAGGACGTGGTCAGACCAGTGTTAGGTGGTCAATTTAATGCCACCTCGTGCCATTCTTTGAGATTCCATGCCGTCGCCAAGTAGAGCACAGGACTAGTGCTAGCCCCATGCCACCAATCAGAAATCGAACAGCTCATGTGGACCATGCGATGAGTTTTCCGGCTTCCTACGGATGCTGGGCCATTCTTATCCCTATTGAGGAAGACCAAAATAATGGAGGTCCCGTGATGCGTATCGCAGCGAGTGGAGCAAGAGCAAAGCCTCGCCAGATGTCCACTTTTGCATACCCCGCAAACTATCGTCTTGTCTTTTCTAGTCTACAGCAATAATGCTCTGATCAAAGACCGGCTTGCCTGTAGGGGGATAGTTCGCGCAAGGAGTAAAGGAGATCAACATAATTCTGACCAGTCCGCCCTGGCTTGGCAATCCGCTGTCCTTGGCAGTTCATCTTCCACAGGCTATTGTCTAGACCTTGAAAATGGAAGATGAAGCCATGCAAGGCAATGCTGGCGGAAATATGTGCCAAGCTGGCTCTGATCGAAAGTCCGAGATGGTATGTTTATCCTTGGTTTGGAAGCGACGCTAGGCTCCTCGGAGATATTGGCCTCTTGGGCTTCTAACGTTGCGCCCACAGAGTACTGATAACGTCATCTGGCATTGCAATCCCGACTTGTGTGGTCTGTTCGGACCGGGTTATGAGGAACTAAGCCTTTGCCAACCCTGTCGGTATTATCACATATAAGCCGGCAGTGCTACCCTGAATGATTATCGAAGAACTCGCTCCGTACTTGGTAGAGGGGGAGAGAGAGAGAGAGAGAGCAATGGGAAGAATAATGCACGGCGAATGTGCAGATCCCGAAAGATTCCAGTCAGAGAGAATGGGGATGGTGGACGGCGTACTCCGCACCAGTGAAGAAAACAGGGTAGTGGCCGTATAGAGTTGGCGGGGAAGTATCCGCAGCCCGAGGATTCTAACGGTGCATAGTAATCATCCTGCGCCGGGCAGAGGCTGAACCAAAGAACCAAAGAGTTAATTCCCAGAGAGGCCCAAACCACAAGAATCGTGCAATCGTGGCTATCGTCGGAGGCCCTGGAGAGAGAGAGTTGGCCAACTGGGTGGTCATGAGACAGGCAGTCAGGTGATTTCCCTTAGGTAATGGATCGCCTTTTCCCCGCATGATCAGCCGCGTTAGCGAATGGCGCGTGCAGGGATGGTCGTAGCGGTTACCTAACAGCAACCCGAGCCCGGTCTGGGGTATTGACCCTCTGGTGCTTGGAGCATCGAGAACATGCCAGTAACAGGTCCGGAATATATGACGGATTCCCGGCTCGAGGTGCAGCACAGACGAGATTCGTCAGCACATACAATCTGAGGCTTGTCTGGCGTGCTCCAGGTGACCAACGCATGGTTCCGTTGCTGTCCCAAACTCCAAGTTCTCAGATGCTCCGTGTTGTTATTCCTTGTTCATATTCATATGACAGACATTTTTTTTTCTTTCGCCCCCGAGGGCGCCTCCGAGGGCGGCTCTCCTGGAACCAAGACGTCGGAAATAATAGACCAGGTTGAGCTGGCAACACCGAATGGTTGAAGGACGCCCGAGAGCAGGCTAGTCCGAAGTGGGCGGCAGCTGGCTAGCGACGGAGTCGTTAGCGGGTTCACTAGTGCCTAATTCTAATTACTATGACTGTTCGATCTAGTCCCCAAAAACTGTCGTTTGTTGACACATGGCCAATAAATAGTAGTGGACGGAGTATACAGTAAGGGTCCAGCCAGCTACAGTAAGACAGTAATTAGTAACTGGAGTCGTATGAACTCGGTTGAGAAATTGCTTAGTTGGGGTTCCGCCCGGCAGCCATTTCAGTTATGTCATAGAATACTGAGCGGGAAACGGTAGATTCACTAATTCGGCGGTGGCCGGTTGGGAAAAACTTTCTCTGCATCATCTATGCTGTGGCACAATCTGTCTGACCTGAAATTGTTCGAAGCGAAAAAGTCGTGCTTCTGATTTAATGTCTAAGGAATCCATGCCTTCTGCCAGACTCGATCTATGAACCTGAATTTACCCCTGTCTGGCACAAAGCGATGGTCGCATCCCCAATGACGCCATGGATTTCCGCTTGCATAACTCAAAAGTCAAATCACAATGCGTCCGATCTTAATCTATTCCTTCTCTCGAGAAAAGAATAGAAAGCAAATCGGAGTCTGCAGGGGTAAGCTTAGGATCGGACTAAGCCATCCAAGGTAGCTCATTCGTTCTTAACCGTTCTTCAAGGTCCCTCGTGTTCCTTACCAAATCCATGCTCGCTAGTTGAATGTCCGATCTCCGCCACCTTCATGATTTTTTTTTCCTTTTTTTTTTTTTTTTTTTTATTTATTCGCATAATTTTTTTTTGCCATCCCTGAGGAGTCATCGCCCCCGGCAAACCGTGGAAACTTAATTCTTTCCCTGCGGCCACATGCTCTTAATGCATTCCATTGCCATGCCTGCCATGCCTTTTGTGCTTTCTATGCCTTCCAGACGACTACTCCTCTCCTAGCGCTTCTCTCTCTCACGATCTGCCTGTCCAGTACCTGCCCTATTTCCACCAGCCGAATCCGATCAAGTGGACCGAAACTATTTGTCTTCTCATTTTCCTTGGTCCACTTCCACTGCGACGACCACCCTAACTGGGCGTGTGCTACGCCGGGTCGGCCTTTTCTGTGACTAACAGTTTGGCCATTTTTTCTTTTTTCCCCGCCGCCCCTCCCGTCTACTTCAGCAAACTATAGCCCTAAACCGCTTCTATCACCCGTTGGCCTTTTCCTCCCCTACTCATCTCACCTCTGTCGCTTGACCGGAAACTCTTTTTCGCTTGAAATCCGGGGAAGCTGTTACTTGTCTCATTTGCACACCATATTTTTGACTTTTTTTTTTTTGTTCTGTGTTCCCACTCGACTCCTAAGGTACATCCCGACCAGTCCGCGCGTGTGCAGTACTGGGGCCTCTTAACAGAGGGCCCGCTCTTATTTCTCTTCACCATGGCCTCTCTTTCAACTCTTCCAGCCAGCCCTACGCACTTCAAGCCGACCGTCCCTCAACTCTCTACCTCTGCGTGCGGCGACCATTACTCGCGCGACTCGTCTCCCTCGTCCTGCTGCGACACTCCCGACGGATCCAGGTCCAGCAGCCGCCGGCGTCCGTCTTTCGGCTCTATCAAAGAAGACGTAGACGGTATGTGAAAGATGGCTTCACTGGCACCGGCAAGTGATTGTACAGTAACCCATGGACAATGTCGCTGACGTGATTTACCATCTGCAGGCATTGCGCAATCCTTCGTGGACACTCACCACGTTCCCTCACCCAAGGAGGCTCAGAAGCCGCACTTTCCGGAGATGCAACAGACTCCGGATTTCTGCTGCCCATGCGGCGGATTTCTGGGGTGGAAGCAAATTCGTCTGGGTGGAAAAAGCCTGAGTCGCAGCTATGGCGATCTTCGCAACTTGGGTAACATGCAGGCTAAGGGTTGGGCCTGGGAGGCTACCGAATCGGGACGAGAGCTGGTGCCACCCAAGGCGCCAGTGGTAGTGGAACAGGCGCAGCCGCCGCCTGGCACTTCGGCATTGGAGAAGCTCCCACCGGAGGTCTTGGGTAAGAGAAAAGCAATCAAGGTGCCGTGCATCTCACAGTGTGCTAACCCCTTCACTAGATCAAATCATCTCCTACCTTGCCATTGATCTGCCACCCAATGGATACACTCCGCGAAATGTTGACCTTGTTTCGTGCCTTCTCGCCTCGCGCACGTTGCACGCCGCTACTCTCAGTGTGTTGTACAGGAACATGACCTTCCCGCACTCGATTATCTTCTCCAAGGCGCTCAATCATATGTCGTCCTATCCCGCCCTGGGTACATTGGTCCGCCGTCTGGATTTCTCGCACTTTACCTCTGTCGGCCTAGGTCGCACCAAACAGATGAACGCCGAGATTCAGAACCTGACGTCGCGCACGTTGCTCAAGTGCTTGGATCTGCTGCCCAACCTGAAGGAATGTTTGCTGCAGGAACATCTTGAGGGTGACTTGAGCGTGGATGTGGTGCGGAAGCTTTTCATGGGTCTGCCCAATCTCCGTGCGGTGGATTTCTGTGGCTGCTCCACTCAGTCCTTCTCCCAAGTCTTCACCGAGGCTCTGACCGCAGGACCTGCGATGCCCATGAGCCTGCCGAACATGAAGCGATTGTCGCTTCACGAGTGCAGCACCATTCAGGCCCCGATTTTCGACCTCCTGCTCTCCCGGCTCATCAATCTGACCCACCTGGATCTCACCCACACTCAGGTGAATGATTCGGCTCTTTTTGCGATTCCCGAAACGGCTCGCATCACCCACTTGGGTCTGTCACGGTGCACCCGTCTGCGCAGCTCCGCTTTGGTGGAGTTCCTGACCACACACCCAGCCGTCCGCGAGTCCTTGGTGTACTTGAACCTCCTCAACGATCCTACCCGCTTCCGCCTCTTGGAGGAGGACGATGTGACCGCACTGTTGCCCAAGCTGCCCGATACCCTGCGGTCGTTGAATTTGGGCGGTGCCAAGGTTACTTCTGAGCATGTCCCGCTCTTGGTTCCCCTGACCAAGCACCTGGAGGAGCTGGGTCTAAGCTCGGCCGATCTGTCGGTCAAGGATGTGAACTCGTTCTTCATCCGGTCCCGCGAGAATGGTGCCGAGGCAAATGCGGCTCCCAGCACTTTGTGCTACCTTGACCTTGCCAAGGTGCCACAGATGACCATTGGCGCGATCTTTAACACGAGCACATGTCTGTTGCTGTCGGAGCACAGCTACCCATTGCAGGTGATTGAGTTCAGTGATAAGATCATCACACCTCTTCGTGAGCGTGCCAAGACCCAGCGTGTCTCGGTAGGCTGGACTGTCCGCGACCTCGGCCGCCGAGGCTGGTACGTCCGGGATCCTGCTTCTATGCCCAACGAACCTGCCGATGACGGCTCGCGCTCCTGGAAGATGGGCGCACGTTGGTGGGGCATGCGTAAGATCCCCATGATCGTGGGCGATGTGGGTGGCATCTACGGCCACTACATGTTCAAGAAGTGATTTCGGAGCGTTCGATATTCTCATTTTCATGCCTTACAGAAACAAAAGCATGCTGGCTGCTCCTCATTTATCCTTCTCTTCTCTGTTGTTGGTACCAATACCCTTGTTCATTTTGACTTCTTTCTTGTCTATTGCTCCCTTTCTCATTGCACACTATTTGTTATTATCTATTTTGGGCGGGATCTTTGTCTTTTCTTGTGCTTTTTGACGATTACGAATGACGATATCCGGTGAATGCATGGCGGCGCGCAACATGGCTTACGAATATCGGCATTCTGGCACCTGGCTTCGGGTTCGTGCTCTCGATTTGCGTCTGCTCTCTGGTTTTGCATAGCATTCAGGATCTCTTCAGCGATGTTTGATTCTGCTTTCCATACTCGCTCATGGTCTTTTGGCGCATGTGATTATCTTTATCATCTGGCGTATTCGCATCACTCTACTCACACAATTTTGATATCTTTTCAACCAAATATTTTTCTCAGCGTTTCAGTAGATGGGAAAAGAAATCCAGCTAAGAGCCCTAGACGTATTCATTAACAACTAGATATCCTCTTTGTATAGATTCGAGTGCAAGGGATTATCTCCAGCATTAGGGTATGGTGCTTCAGGTGATGTCATCACGTGATGATTAGATCAAGGTGTTGCGGCTCTAAGCTGTTGATTTCACCTCATCTACCCATCTGTGCGCTTCCAGAGGCTTCAAACCTTCTCTGCTTCCCCGAAGCTTTTCTTGTGGAGACCTGCTCATCCCGATGGGTGGTTTCGTTGTCGCTGCCCAGGACAGTGGAAGCTGTCAAGATACGCGATGATGGCGCCTCCGAGCGGAGCGGCCTCATACAAGAAGAAGGACGGCACCCTGACCCTGTCCAAGGATGAGCAGACGCTCACCTGGAGTCCTGCTGTGGCTGGACCTTCAGGTCTGAACATAGCCGTTTCTAACATCACCAGTATGCGCCGAATAGCTTCTACTTTTGCCGCTCGACGGCATCGTGAACCGTTTAGCTAACTCGGCCTCCAGACCTGCAACAGACCCCTGCCACGAACCCCAAGGTGATGCTCAAGGTCTTCGCCCTCGCTCCGAATGCCCCGCCAAACACTACGCCAGACCAATATGTTTTCTTGTTTACGGCAGGACCAGACGCTGCTCGCCCGCAGGCCGACGCCATCAAAAATGCCCTCAGTGCCCGTATGAATGCAGGAAAGGCGGGAACACCCACACAAACCCCAACTCCGGGTGCTGCCGCTGGAGGGGGTCTGTCTGCGGCGATGGCGATTGCCAATGCCGTCTCGTCGGCCGGTGCGTCGAAGAACCCGTGGGACGACGACAATAAGCTCAAGGGCGACGTGGAACTGCAACAGTCGCTGCTGAAAGCCGACCCCAACCTGCAACGGATGTTCATGGAGTCAATACACACAAAACCAGATAGCCTGACATCGGCACAGTTCATGTCCCAGTTCTGGTCGACTCGGTTGCATCTCCTGCGAGCCCATGCGATCGAGCGGGCGCAGACTCGTGGCTCGTACAACGTGCTGTCATCACTGAAGCCGCGCGTGGAAGAAAATGTGACTCGTTTGAATATTAGCAAGGAGCAAATCTCGCTGATATTCTCGCAGCATCCGTTGGTCAAGCGGGTGTATGATGAGAATGTCCCCAAGTTAAGCGAGCAGCAGTTCTGGTCGCGGTTCTTCCAGAGTCGACTGTTCAAAAAACTGCGTGGAGAACGTATCGCCGAATCGGATGCTACGGACGCTATCTTGGACAAGTATCTACGAGAAGAGCAAGCCGACGCCAATCGAGAGGCATTCGTCCCTCATTTTATGGACTTGGCTGGAAATGAAGTTCATCACAGCCAGCGCCGTGGAAACAGGCCGGATCTGGATATGCGGCCATCTGGTGCAGACAAGGTGCCCATTATTCGGACACTCAATAGTCTCAGTGAGAAGATCATGGCCAACGTTGCGCCAGCAGATGGAGACGTGACTGCTCCTATTGGTATGGACGAGGAAACTTGGCAGAAAATGCAGTTACGAGATCTCCAAGGCGATGAGGAGCAGACTCGTGTCACGCTGAACATCCGGGATCAAAACCGCTTCTTCTCGCAGACTCAGGAAGACGAGCAGACCCGGGCATTTGCCCAGCAAGATCCAGACCAGATCTTGAAAGCTCTGCGGTCAGAGATTGCGCAAAGTCTACCACTAGGCGGGACTGCGCCGCTCCAGAAACTTGTCGACCCGGGCGATGACGAGGATGAGGAGATGGAAGATGCACCAGCCAGTAAGCGTCCGGTCGGATCATCAGCGGCCCTGCACGATGCATTTGCACAGATCCTGAGTGCGGTCCGCGAGCAGCGCGACCAGATGAACGAGGGATTCGCGTCTGATACCTACGGACTATCCACGGGACTTTACGACCGGTTGACCCTCACACATGCAACGTCAACCGAGTTTCTCAATCAATTTTGGCAGGCTTTCCTCTCCGGCAATCCCGAGCGGGCTATGGAAACTCAGTCCCTTTCAGAATCACTGGCTCGCGCGATAGATCGCATCAAGGCCGTTGCCAACGACGCAGAAGCAGAGCGCCAGATCGAGGTCGACCGGCGAAAGAACGCGGCACGCGAGTACTTTGAAAGAACCAAGCGCAAGCCCCGGCTCAACTTGGATGATATTGAGGGTGGCCAGAAAGTGGTCAATCAGCTTCTGGGGCCGACATTGCATGCGTTGCAGCTAGCGTTGAGCAAGTATAAGACTGCACTGGAAGCAGAAAAGGCCGAGGCGGCTAGAGAAGCAGCATCACAGGCTGTGTAGAGAACAGATGATGCGAGGGTGATGAATAAGACAAAAAGAGGCAAGACTCTTGTGGCGTCCTTTGAAAACTTGGGCAGGGGATGACTCTTAACTGTACAATATTTAATGACACGTGTGCCTGACTCCCTTCTTTGCTTTGAGTAGTGTAAATTAAGCGTACATCAAAGTAGACTTGACTCGGCATGCCGAGGTACCCCGGACTCCGTTTTCTCCGAATCTCTGCCAATCTGGCCTCCTCCGTCAAGCTCCCTCTAAACTTTCCCCCACACCTCAACTTCAACCCATTACACCTTCCAACAAGGCAACAAACACAAACACCCCCAACTCTCCGAACCGCTCGAATGATCCTCAATCCTGTCAAGGCCCTATAATCCAATTTACGCTACACATCCACATCCACACTAATCCCAAAATGCTCACATCGGGGCTAACAAACACCCCGCTCACCAAATTCCTTTTGATCTACATAATCGCCTCCTCAATCGCCCTCTCCATCTTCGACATCAAACACCTCGCCTCAATCTATATCTCCCCACATTTCTGGCCATACACGCAATTCTGGCGCGCCCTCGTTTGGCATGTTGTGGGTTTCACAAACTCCACGGAAGCCTTATTCGCGGCCATGCTAGTCTATCATTTGCGGGTTATTGAGCGCGCATGGGGGAAGAGGAAGATGGCTGTACGTTAAACCCTCACTGCCTGTCTACGTTTTGGTCAAGGAATGATTTTATTGAGGCTGGGAACTAATGTAAATGACCGCAGACATTCCTGCTCACGACGCTACCGTATACAACACTGCTCCCACCACTCCTCCTCGCTCTTCTCGTCCGCCCACTCTCCCTCAATACATTAAACTATCTCCCGTCCGGCCCAACAGCAATGATCTTCGCCCTGCTGGCGCAGTACTACGCCATGATCCCGCATACTTTCCGCTTCCGCATCGGAACCACCTCATCCCCGTCATCGTCAACGACCGCCTCCACCACCCCCACCGGCGCCAATGACGAAACCACCGCCACAAACCAACCTTCCAACATAAGCACGCCCAAACCCTCGCCACCAAGTCTAACCCTCCTCCTCTCCGACAAAACCACAACCTACCTCGTCGCCGCCCAACTCGCCCTCTCCCAGTTTCCCGCAATGCTCCTCCCCTCCGCCATCGGCTGGATCGTCGGGATGGCCTGGCGCGCGGAACTCCTACCGGGTCTGTCACCGGGCAGTCATGGCTTCCGTGTTCCGGCATGGATGGTGGGGGAGCAGGAGCGGAGAAGTGGCAATGGTGCTGCCGGCAGAGGTGCGACTGCTGCGGAGAGAGAGCGGTTTGAGGATTTGAGGAGGAGGTTGGAGGGGGAGGTTGCTGCTTCGGCGTCGGGGATGGAGAATGGGGGTGGGCAGAGGAGGAGGGGAGGTGGGAATGGGATTATGGAGAGGTTGAGGGGGGCTTGGTGATTTGATATGTTACTTGGTCTCGAGAGTCGGTTTGAAAGTTCGGGGTTATGCATGTATTGGATCATGCTGTTATAGATGGGCTTTGTGTTGAAGCTCTGCATGAGGACTCTACGGCATAAATACAACCTCAAGTCTAATTGAGATGCGCAGACAATTTGTAGTGACACTGCACTTTGATTAAGTAGAGCAGCTGCTACTATATCATTCATTGAAGGGACGGGCATATAACTAGATCAAAATCAACATGACCATAGCCAAAGCCAACATGCCCATATTCATAGGCCACGCATCAACGCCCAGTCATGTCTATTTGGATCCTTAAATCTCACAAGCCAATATCTTCCGTTTACCGTCCATTGCGACCGCGCCGCATATTTTCCTTGCACTCGTTACAATACCATTTTACTGTCCCAGAGTCAGCACGCAAATCCAACAAACGAAAGATAATTGCTAGGGAATAAGGATAGGTCTTACCATTCTTTCCAGGCGGCTTCGTCATCCCAACACACGACAGATGGAACCACTCACGCGGACAAGCATCGTTATCGCATGCCACCATCTCACCAAAGCTGACCTCGTTGCAGTAGCAGTATCTCGGCTCTTGGTCCTCGTCCTCATCATCACCCTCGTGTATAGACTCCTCGTCGGAAGGAATCGCAGGTTGTACGGGTGTTTTCTTAGCTGTGCGCTTGGGTGCTGGGTCATTGCCTCGTGTTGGTCGTGAGCGAGACTGGGTAGGCTCAGCGAGCGTAGCGAGGAGGGGAGTGGATGTCTTGGAGTTACGGCCTTTGGTAGCTGGTTCAGGCTCGACGGCATCTGCTGGTCGATCATCTTCGCGTTTAGTCCCTGCTGGCGCGAATCGACTGCCCGATTCGCCATCGATTTCGCGGGCTTCTGCGATAGCAGTTTCGGCTTTGACTGATTCGCGCGGGGTGGATCTGGACTCCAATGGTTTGGCTGTAACGGAAATTCGGTCAGAATAGAAAAAACAGAGCTTGAAGACGAAACATACTGGAATTTGCTTGACCGATGCGGTTGGATGCCGAGGACGAGGGTCGTTGTCGGGAATTAATTGCCTGCCCGGTATTCTGTTGAGCTCGAGAGGATTGAGGGCGTGCTGCGTTCGGGCCTGGGCTCGCAGCTCCACGTGGAGTATTGTTGAACGTGCCGATAAGAGGGGAGGGTGCCAGAACGGGCGATCCAGCATTCGAAGCCGCGGTGGTCCTGGAGATGGAAATGGTCAATTGCAAGCGCGAACACTGGGAGATAGAAATGACATACTTCTTACGAGCTGTGGCTGCGT
Source organism: Penicillium sp. F50 (assembly GCA_037356195.1). Taxonomy (NCBI): domain Eukaryota; kingdom Fungi; phylum Ascomycota; class Eurotiomycetes; order Eurotiales; family Aspergillaceae; genus Penicillium; species Penicillium sp. F50. The sequence goes on along the minus strand of JAYXSA010000054.1, from coordinate 1,261,627 downwards.
TCGAATTAGGAGCACGGGATCGCTTCTTCTCTGCGCCATCCTTATTGGCACCGCGCTGACCACCAGTACCGCTAGCAGAGCGCTCCATCGGTGCTCCAGTGTCCAGCGTTGCGGGTCTTTCCACCTTGCGACGTTTGGGCGCCGCATTTTCGCCCGTCGCATTATCACCGCGACTCTTTCCAGAATTTGTCTTACGAGGAGCACGACCCTCCTCATAGTCTGCATCGGGGTTTGGTCGCCGAGCTCGAGCCCGAACAGCTTCACGTCGCGCCTCACTCCGGCTAGCAGCCTCAGCCTCGTGGAGCACATGCGAGAGATCCTGTCGCTGAGCTACAGCCTCACGACGCGGTCGCTCGTTTGTCGCAGCCTTGGCAGCGCTCTTGTTGGAGTATGCCCAGTGTGTCAGACTGCCCAAACGAGCCTCGTCGCTGATCTCGCCCGCAATGTATGGGAAGACAGTGTCCAGCCGAAGGATCTGACGGTCCAATTCCTCGTTTGCATTGGAAATCACATGATTCTTTTCATCGGCGGTCATCATCAAGTCGGTAAGGCTCTGTCGGACACGATCGAAGAGGAGACGACGGTTTTTGCTCTCGGGCGACTCGGGGGGTTGGGAAAGTTCCTAGAAAGAGGGGTAATCTGTCAGTCTGATTCTCACCAGAACAGCCAAGTTCATCTTCCAACCACCTACCTTGGGCAAGACATCTTCCCGCACCACGCCGCCCACAATAGGCGCCGGGTGAGGCGGGTGCGGCACAGGTTGCGACTCGGAGGAAATCTGCAAGAGCTGGAGCAGATTTTCCTCGAGCGCCCACGCCTTCGCATCAACCTCCTTCAACAACGAATTGTGCCTGCGGAACTCACGCGGCAGCGCAGTGATCGCGTCCGTGAAATGCGTAAGCGCAGGGTAAAAGCCATGAGGGACAGGGGGCGTTGCGGGAATCTCGGCTATCGAGCCACGACTGACACCAAACGAAGAGCGGCTGATGGTCTTGGATGTGCGGGAGGGATTGGTTCGTGTCTGCCGGGCTGATTGACGTATCCCCTGACCCTGAGGGTTGAGGGTCGAAGATGAAACGGCGGACATGGTGTGGACAAAATCAGTCTGGGGGATGCACCATACAAAGAGGGTTTCTAGGTGCACCGGACCCAAGTCAGCGGGCGAAATGAAGGACTGGGAGGGTAAATTGGTAAATGAAGACAGTCTGCTACAAAGCGAGTGCAAATAGAGCTTTGGGGCCAGATGGTGAGCGGCTGAAGACGCGACAGTGTTCGGGAAGTTTGCGTGCGGAGAAGAGCAATCGGATCAGGTGAATGTCAGCCTGTAGTACCAGGCATCCATGTGATTAGTCATCTGTATTTCGATGATGTCATGCCCAGGTACAGCTTCGACCAGCTCCAGAAAGTTTGAGGTGCGAAAATACAATAACCTACGTACCATCTACTTTGTACGGCACTTCGTTTTGAAGAATTTCCTATGCAACAAATAAATGAAATTTGTATTTTACAAAACATAGATTCTAGGTATAAACGATTCCAAGTCTAGCAATAGCACAGACAGGTCGTATACACCAAGCGGAGAACAATAGAGAACTCATGCAAAAAAAAGGTAATACATAGGGAAATCGAACAAAATCGGACGCTAGCTCCCAGCAGGACCCATGAACATAGGAAAGCAACCCAATCAAATAGTCAAATGCGTTTCAGTTCATCCCAACCTAGAGGAGTGACTTTGACACATTTACTCGCCCTTGAGGCGGTCCTGGTGAACGGAGAAAGCATCCTCCAGGAACTCCTGCTCCTCCTTCAAGTGAACGGCCTTGAGGCCGGTGGCCACGGAGGCGCTAGGAGCACGACCAGCGTACAGGACGTGGCGGCGGTTGTGGTGCTCAGTGGCGTTGAGCATCGTCTCAATACGGGGCTGGACGTACGACCAGGCACCGGCGTTCAGGGGCTCCTCCTGGCACCAGACGATGTCCTTAGCGTTGGGGTAGCTGTCCAGGTTCTCCTTCAGCTGGTCCCATGGGAAGGGGTGCAGCTGCTCAACACGAGTGATGGCAGTGTTGCGGAGGCCATTGGCCTCACGGTGCTTGACAAGGGCAGCGTAGACCTGGCCAGAGCACATGATGACACGCTCAATCTTCTCGGGAGCCTCGATGGCCTCGGTCTTGTGGGCGGGGTCAGGGATGATCCATTGGAAGTGAGAGTCGCCGGTAAAGGCCTCCAGATCGGAGCGGGCAAGGGGGTGACGCAGGAGCGACTTGGAGAAGAAGATGACAAGGGCTGGTAAAAAAAAACGGAAAAAGTTAGTATAACAATTTTCCCTCAAAGACGACTCAATTGGGGTGAAACATACGCTTGCGGAACTGGCGGTGCATCTGGCGACGGAGCACATGGAAGATGTTGGAGGGCTCAGTCATGTAGACAACCTGCATGTTGCAGTCCTGGTGCTGGCGGTCCAGCTTGTCAGCAGAGGGGAACACGCGGGGCTCCTCGTTGCAAAGCTGCAGCCAGCGCTCCATACGACCGGAAGAGTGCTCAGGGCCTTGGCCGTCGTAACCGTGGGGCAGAGAGACAACCAGACCAGAGCGCTGCAGCCACTTGGATTCACCAGCAGCAATGAACTGATCAATGATGCACTGAGCGTTGTTGGCGAAGTCACCGAACTGAGCCTCCCACATGACGAGGGCCTCGGGGGAGGTCAGAGAGTAACCGTATTCGAAACCGAGACTATGGATAAAAGCAGATTTTAGCAACGCGAATTTCGACCGAACAATGTCCTAGCTTTTAGATGAATTGTGAACTTACGTGCCGAACTCGCTCAGGGAGGAGTTGGAGATGACAAAGCTGCCCTGCTTGTCACTAATGTTCTGGAGAGGAGTGTAGGTAGCCTCGGTCTCCTGGTCGTGCAGAACAGCGTGACGCTGAGAGAAGGTACCACGCTCCACATCCTGTCCGGAGATACGGACATGGTAACCCTCATCGACGAGCGAACCGAACGCAAGAGCCTCGGCAGTAGCCCAGTCAATGTTCTTGCCCTCTTCAACGCTCTTCTTGCGGTTGGCAAGAATACGCTTCAGGTTGCGGTGGAGGGTGAAGCCCTCGGGAACATTGCTGCCGCTGACCTTGTCGGCGATGTGCTGGAGAGTCTTGCTCTCAACAGCGGTGTCAAGGTGGGGGAGAACCTCAGTGGCCAGCTCCTTGGGAGTCTTGAAGTTGTTCCAGGCGGAGGTCAGCCACTCCTTGCCGGTGGGTTGATAGTCCTTGCTGCGGTCGAAGCTGTCGTTCAGCATACCCCAGACCCACTTCTTGTGCTCATCAATGTCCTCCTTGGTGAAGGTACCCTCGTTGATCAGCTTCTCAACGTACTTGTCGAGCTGAGACTTTTGCGAGGCAATGCGCTTGTACATCAGAGGCTGGGTGAACGAAGGCTGGTCAGTCTCGTTGTGACCCTGCTTACGGTAACAGACGATGTCAATAACAACGTCAGACTTGAACTCGGCACGCCAGTCAGCAGCAACCTGGCAAACGTAGTTGACGGCCTCGACATCGTCAGCGTTGACATGGAAGACGGGAGCGTCAATAGACTTAGCAATGTCCGAGCAGTAGGGGGTAGAACGGGCAAACCGAGGGTCGGTGGTGAAACCGATCTGGTTGTTCACGACGATGTGGATAGTACCACCGGTAGAGTAGGCGGGCAGAGAGTGGAAGCCCATAGTCTCATAGACAATACCCTGAGCAGCGAAGGCAGCGTCACCGTGGAGCAGAACACCCATGGCGCTGTCAAACTTGGTCTCATCGTTGTTGTAGTGCTGAATGGCACGGGTCTTGCCCAGCACGACGGGGTCCTCAGCCTCCAAGTGAGAGGGGTTGGCGACCAAAGACAGCTGGACACGCTTGCCGGAGGGAGTAGGGCGCTCGAAGTTCATACCCAAGTGGTACTTGACATCACCAGACCCCTCATCGGAAGGCTCGGCCGAACCAGCGAACTCGCTGAAGATGGACTCGTTGGGCTTGCGGACAACGTTGGACAGGACGTTCAGACGACCACGGTGAGGCATACCAATGACAATATCCTTGATACCGTAGTCAACACTGCGGTCAATCAGGGCCTTCATACCAGGCACAAGGGTCTCGCAACCCTCCAGACCGAAACGCTTATCGTTAGGGAACTTGGTGGCCAGGAACGCCTCGAAGCTGGAAGACCAGATGAGACGGTCGAGGATGCGGCGCTTGTCATCAACCGAGTAGTTGTAGGGCTCGGGGATCTCGAAGCGGTCACGAATCCACTCGCAAGGCTTGCGATCAGGGATGTGAATATACTCTACACCGTAGGAGCCGCAGTAGATCTTCTCGCAGGCGGCAATGATCTCACGCAGAGTCATCTTCTTGCGGGTCTCGGTGAGGAAACGGGGAAGGATACCGGGGCCAAGAGCAAACTCCTGGTCCAGATCACGCTCAGTGAAGCCGTAGTGGTCGAGCTCGAGCTCCTTGGGCTTGCTGTAACCGAAGGCCTCAGCGTCGCCGCGGATGCCCAGAGGATCAATCTTAGCCTTGTGATGACCACGAGCCTGGTAGGCACGGCACAGCAGCTGCACCTTCAAGTGATTGGTCACATCGGCGCCGGCGGAGAGGCCATGGCCGGGCATGTCCTGAGGAACACCGCCGGTAGGGGTGGGAACAAGGGTCGGGGGAGGAGTGAAGGCCTGGGAGATGGGCATTTTGCCATCCTCCATGTTCTTAAAGTAGGTTTGCCACGAGATGTGGACGCTGGAAGGATCCCGCTTCCAGGCGAGGTACATCTCGTCAATATAGTTGGCGGTGCTGCCCTGCAGGAAAGAATCGTTGGGGTCCTATTCACCGGGTGAAAAAGTTCGCGCCGTCGCGTTAGTCGAATGGCCGTTTTCTAGGTAGTGTTCACGATCTCGTATTTGATGATCATTTCGACCGCATGAGCGATCTGGAGGCTGATTTCTTGCTTACCACTCCAGGAGCGTTCCCCTCCGCAGACGAAGCATACAGGCGAGCGCCATTGAAGGCACGGTCGACGACAGCGAGGGGACGGCGAGAAGTCAGACCGAAGGTGGAGGTCTTAGAGGCACTGCGAGCAGTAGAAGTAAGGTGGAATGCCCGGCGGGAGGTCGAGCTGGCAACACCGCGCAGCATGTTGCTGTGGGTGGCCTTTAAGGCAGTGTTCCTAAACATTGCGGGATTTTTCCGAATTCAAGGGAACAATCCGAAGTCGTTCACGATGGAATAAAAGGGGGTGGGAGGTTTGGATATTTGAGAGCTATGTAGCCTTGCAAACGTCACAAAACAGCGATCTAGAAGCAATTACACAATTGATGCGCCTGTTAGTTCGAGTTGTCAGGGTGTGATTTCTCCTGCCGAGGGTATCGAGACACGGAGCAATGGAAGGGTCGGCACGAACAGAGGTTTTTTGGAGAGCAAAAAAATTCGCGGAGAAAACAGGTGTCGACTAGAACTGCCGTAGCACCTGTATAGAAACGGAACTCATCAGAGAGCAGAAACTCTGCTGATCACAAATTGGACAAGATATGGGAAGGGTGAAGAAGAGTGGAGAGCGAAGACGCAGAGAAGAACCAGATTCTGGAAAGCTGAGCCTGCGCGGCAGTGACGGAGCCCAGGGAGTAAGGCAGCAAGGCCACCACCAGTAGTTAGTGACATAGTAATCCGTTCTCCATACAGAGCAACTAGTACGCCTGACTAGTTAATGTGTGCTTAGTGTCGGAGTCCAGCCAATAGGCAGGGCTGGAACACTCGCGCTTCGCTGAGTCATCCCGAGGGATAGCCGGCCCCAACTTCCAATTTTTACCGTTTTACGTAGTTGGGAAGCCAGCGCGACCCCGACGGAATCGCCGCCGGCTAAGCATTTCGGTGTTTTGCGGGTGATTTCGGCCCAATCGAACGCCTATGGATTGCTCTTACGGCATCTATATACATCCCATCCTAGCCCATAGCACGCCCAATGGGTGCCTCGCTGCCCATTTCCAATCTTTCAACCAGCGCAGCAGGTCATGAGCGCAATTTCCAAGACCGTCAAAGCACCAGAAATCATGACATATTTATGTAAAAAAGAACAAGCAGCGAGCAAACAGATCTCCAATCGGGGAAAAAAAAGCGACCATAAAACACATCAAATACACGCTGGGAGATTCATTAGATCGTGATGTATATAAGTGGTCCTTTCAACAACCGTTGGCAAAGATGAAAAAGACCCAATCAGGCTCATGCTATCCGATCAAGGAAGAGATAACAAAAAATCGGGCGTCATGAGTGATTATTTACAGAACATTGGCGTATTGTAGTGGCGGTTGTGATTGTTGTTGTTGTTCTTGTTGCGGAGTGCCGAGCATCGGCACCTCATGCTGGTAATCGGCGCTGCTTATCGGACCATCCGTTCCGCTCAGCGGAAGCTCGCCGGCAGATCCGCGACAGCCGTCTCGAAGCGGTGAGGCCGCATGTACATGGCCATCGTCATGGTGATAGCCAATGCTTGCCAGACCTTCGCTTGCTGAGGGTCGTGCCTCAGACGGGCTTGCCTCCGACGCAGCAATGAAGCTACCCCGGTTAGAAGACGAAAGGGTATGGGGCGGCGGACTACCTGCACTGCTGCGCAAGCTACCATTGCTACCACCCCAGGCGCCACGGCGCAGCTTCAGCAATGCGCTCAATGACATCTCGTCGTCCAAGTTACCCAGGTCGACGAGCTGTGCCAAGCCAGGGCTGGCTAGAGAGGGGTTGGAATGGGCGGCACCATGAGCTTTCAATGAGATTACGGAATTTCGAGTGCTCCATTCACTGCGCTCGGTGATCGGAGTCAGGCTGGGTTCCTGGAACTTGCCACGGCTGCTGTGATGGCGGGTAATGCCCTCGACGCCGCGCGGGCCGAAGTAACCGCCGTTGGTCATTTCACTGCTACATGTGCCGTGTGCTTGAGCATAGAATCCAAACTCCTGTCCGTAGAAACCTTCGTCGTCGTTCTCGAGCGCTTCGGCATTAGCAGCAGCAACAATGGGGTCATCATAGAAGGCATCGTCGTCGTAAATCTGATCTTCGAGAAAATCATCAAACCCGACCATGTCCGCCCCTTGGCTGAGACGGCTGTCATCCGATACGAGTCCTGGCTGTGATTCAGCCATGTGCGACGCCTGGGAAATACTCTCCTGCGCTATTGATCGGTCGCTTGTACTGAAAGTACGTTCAAATCGGCCTTGAGTAGCGGCTTCATTTGCAGCAAATGCCAGAGCATTGTGCAGCACCTCCAGGTTTCGCTCAGTAAGCACACCCCCATGAGCCCGAGCAGGCCCCATATTGGGTATGGGCTCACCAAGCGGGCCACGCTTGACAGTGCCGATTCCATATTCACTAGCAGCGCTAGGCATATGTTTGAGTCCCTGGCTAGCAGCCTCGTCGAAGAGGGACTCTTTTTCGAGAGCATCGCCACTGCGGATGGTGCTCTGAGAGGGCAGGCGAGCTGGTGGTGGGCCCACTGGCTTCCGTTCATAGAGATCACTAGTCTCATCATCGAAAACAGACTCGTCAAAGCCTGTATCCTGGTCTTCGAGGGTCAGGTCCCCAAACTCTCCGTCGTCAAAGTACAGATCATCGTCGTCATTCAGTACTGGAGGACCTGCGTTCATAACAGGTAGCGTATGCTGATTGTCTCCTGGTCCATGAACGCTCAAAGGAAGAGGTTGTTCCAGATTCTGCAATCCATCAGGAGAATATTGAAGCATCCCATCGTCATTAGTTGGATCAACCTGTTCATCCAAGGCAGCAGGGACGGTACCGCTCAAACTTTCGGGAATCTCAGGTGGAGCAGGGGTAATTGGACTCGCAACAACAGGCGACAGTCCAGGTTCAGCCCAAGACTTGACAATTGAAGGGGCCAAGTAATCATCTTCGTCGGCATCCGCATTAACACCTGGAATCTTTTCCTCAAGCCCATCAAAGTCATCCATAATGTCATGGTCAAACTCGTCATCAAAGTCATCAAAGTACCCGTCTTCCAACTTGCGCTGGGCTTCCTTTGCCTTGTGTTTCTCTTCAAGCAGCTTCTCCTGGGTAGAAGATTCGACGCCACCCATATCAAAGCTGAAACGGGAGGCGTTACTTTTGAGATGTCGAGGCAAGCCAGCACTCGGATGGGGTACATGGGGAATTGTGTCCTGATCCTGCTCATGAACGGGAGCTGCAACCTGCGATGAATTTGAAGGAGCATCCGCAGACAATTCCAGTGGAATCCCGACTGGTGGCTCGGCTGGTGGAGACATGCTCTGCTCAACGATCTCAGGAGATTGATCGGGTAAATATGAAGGCAACTTCCGTGCAAACACCGGTATTGACTTCTCATAACCATATTGCGTAGGGTTAGTCAACAGACTGGACTGCAAATAGCCCTTATTCTCCACCTGTAAGACTTTTTGATCGTCCTCGAAATGCTCTTTGAATACTGGAGAATAATCGCTATGCCTTTTGGACTGATCATTCCATCTGTACTCCTGTGTATTTGAGCCGCTACTCCCATCATCAGTTGGAACAGCTGCGTTGAAGGATACATTGCGACGCGGTCGCGGAGCCGAAAAGTCATGCACAATACTTCCGCGAATTCTGGGGTCGTAGTCATCAGGAATCGCGGGTATCGAATTGGGAGCGCTGATCTTCGCGTCGTCCACACGTGAACTGCCAATTTGCGAAGATCGCCTGCGAGCAAGAAGTGACATTGGGTTCAAAAGATGGAGCATCGCCTTGCCCGACTTATGGGAGTTCTCGGTTGATACATCGCGATCAACCGGTCGCCGATTGGTTGGAACCTCCATCTTGCTGAACTCTCTCTGGGGTATGAATGATCTCTCGGTCGGTGGATCGTCGGGCGAGGTCTTTAAACGGAAGTGACTCGGTCCTGGCCCAGCGCTGGGTGAATATCTCTGAGTTTCCGCCGGGGGCACCTGGAAGTTCCGCAATCCCTTGCCAAATGACCGCCGAAATGGTGAATTCGGCTTTGAATTCGACTCGCCATCATCTTGTTCGGGCCGTACGCTGGGGACTGAGAGCTGCGCGTTATTCGGCTGCGTTGTAAGATTCGTCTTCGGCTCGTGCTCTTCCGGACTCGAGTACGGGCGGTTCTCTCTTTCGGCCAACGGGGACGCAACAGCCAGGCTCGCGGAGGAGGATAAGGGAGCTGCAGAGCTGTCCAAGTTTAGCTTCGACGCGTCATTCTCTACCGGTGAATCGCTCCACGGAGGAGCATCGAATGTCTGTTTGTCGCCAAATGGGGGGGTGAGTGTCGGAGTATCAGGGATCTGGGGAAGCTGGGGCGGGCTGATCGGGCTGTTCGTCGTGCTTTTGTTTCCTGACGCTGGTGCGGGCAGGGAAACCAGTGGCGCAGTCGAGCGGCGATGGTCTCGGTCTCTCCGCCAGTATGAGAAGACGGTGGAAGGAGGCATTATGACCGTTGAATTGGATCCCCGATGGCGGTCGAATATACGGTAGTGCAAAGTTCAAGGGACGTGCGACTCCATGGTGATTGACCTGAAAAAGTGGCGGGCTTGGTTGGAGAGGCCGCTCAGGTTTGAGGGTCCAGTCTCACATACCAGACGGGCCGGGGAGTTTGATTGGAGGTTTCAAGAGCCGCGAGTAGTTTCCAGAAGTCGAATCAATGGTCGCTTGGGTATTCGTTGTCGCCCATATGAATTATGTTCAGGAGAATCAGAGATTGAGCTGATAGTGATTGTCAAGCTAAAAATAAATGTGGGCGTGATGATTGGAGATTGGAGGAGACGTAATCAGGTGCGGTCCCGCGGGGGGAACCAGTGAGCTAACTGGGCGAGTTGCAATACCACGGACAGCCCGCAGCCATGTACTTGGTAACTCATAAACCAACCGTTTCTGAGGATGCTGGATTGAATGGCTACTGCAGGATTTAACACATGGGACAGTGGATCTTCATGTTGATTCTGACGGATTATAGGATTTCAGGTGTGGAGTTGCCAGTTAATTCCCGACCGAGTATGTCAATATACATTGATCGCGGCTTGGAGCTTTGCTCTGATATTGGCCAAATCAGATGCGATAGCATGGAACCTTGAAAAGAACAAAAAAGAACATCAAATGAAACGCAGCTTAAGAATAATTTAATAAGTAGAATTGGGAAACGAGTACTCGATAGTTCAGAACGCCAGGCTTTAAGTAGGGATTGCTACGAAAAATTGTTTTTGAGAGACTAGATCGTGCAATATAAGCGGTGGCATTTTGTATTGATTAGGCTACCGACTGAACATAGAAAGAAGCCATATTCGTACACGCAACAAGGGGATTCAAGCACTTTGCAAAAGGGGGAAATCATGACAAAATCACGAGAAAAAAAATCAATAAAACGAAAGATTTGGAAACATCGACCACATCGTTCACCGCGCATCCGGCATAGGTCGACTCGCTCGCGCAAGACATCCTCTTGAAGGACATGATCATCCAATCTGTGTCCCATCCGAGAGCACTAAGCCTCCAGTTTAAACTACCGCGGCCGATCCATTGGTCACGTGTGTGGTACCATTGCGGGTGGTGCCGTTGGTACCGTTGGTAGCGGCCTTGATGCCCGCGCCCAGGCCATTAGTCTTGTCGTTGACAAAAGCCTCGTCGACTTCATCAGAGAATCCGCGGGAAGGGTAACCGTCCACCTTGGCATGGCCATTGGTTCCAGGAAGAGTGGTATTGCCGCTGGTGGTAGCAACACCGCCCGTAGCAGCGATACCAGTAGCGCCAGCAGCACCGGCGGGAGCAGCGCGATCTTCGGCAGTGGTGTGGGGCTTACGGGTAACCTCACCAGCACTAGGGATGTTCTTTGACTCAGAGGCATTACCAATGCTGAAGATGGGCGACTCCCACTTCTCACCCTTCGCGGCCAACTCGGCGTACTCGGTAGCCTTGCTGGAGATACCGCCGGGTAGCTTGATATCAGGGAAGATAGAGTCACGCAGGGTCATGACTGTCTGGACCTTTGTGCGGCTAACAATGGCCTCAGCCTTCTTGGCCTTGGCTTGGGCGCGGGCGCGCATGGCGTCGGCATACCGGGAGAAGATGCTGGGGGCATTCTCTGGGTCCTCACGGGCAGCCTCCTGAGCACGCAAAGCCTCCCTCTGGATCTCGTGGGCGTAGGCATCGGCATCGGTGAATGCCTGTCGAATCTGGGCCTCGATAACCTTCTCCAGGGCGGGACGAACAACCTTGAAGAGCAAGGGCTTGAAGGTGGCGAAGAGAATCTTGTGCTTTGACTTCTTGAGCTTGATATCCATGTTCTTGATGTTCACGGAGACCTTGTCCAACTTGACAAAGTGTTGCTTATCGTCCTTATTCGCGGTAGAGGCGGCGATCTTGAAGCCGAAGCCCTCACCACCCAGGAGAATGTCCATGACGCCGATGTCAGTGATGGAGGGGAATCCCTCCTTCTTCTTGATGTAGTAGCTAACATCGCGGAGGTCAGCCTGAATGCCGGACGCAGCAATCATGATCTTGTTGTCACGCTTGTTGCTGATCTTCTTGCGGCCCCAGCGGAAGTAGTTGTCGCTACCGAACTCGACAACATTAGGCATCAAATTGTCACTCTCAATGGTCAGATTCTCAACAACCACGTCGACCGTGGGGTCCGAAACCTCGATACGAGGGATAGGGATGTAGCGGACATTCTCGATAATGCCAGGAAGGATGACGTCGCGAATGTCCTTGAGCAGATGCTTTTTGAAGACAACCTTGCCGTCAGCGTCGCGACCCAGATCAAGGAACAGCTTCTGAATAGAGTCTGCGAAGGCCTTGTTGCGGGGGTCCTTGTCGAATTGATCCGCCAGGAATTTGGTCTCATCCACGATACGATCAGTGTGGGTGCGGTAGCGCTCGCGAAGAAGGTAACGGCCCTTGTCGTAGAGTTCGTTCCACTGGCGAGTAGACTCGTCCTGCATGATAAAGCCCTGCTCACGCAGACACTTGCGGATGTAGGTGTCGACATTCGAGAACCATCCGCGCAGCTCGGGGTCCTTGTCAGCGTCACGGTAGATGTTGTTCAGCGACTCGAAGAAGTCGGACAAGGAAGTGTTATTGGCAAATCGCTCAATGAGGGTGCGCAGGTTGTGCTCAACGGTCTGCACGCTACCAGTAGAACGAATGTCGCGGACAGCACTGCCGCTTTGTGTGGTAGCGCTCTTAGTGTGGCCAGCATACTTCTCGGCCATGCTCAGCAAAGTCTCAATGGCTTGCTGGTCTACATGGCGGGTCAGCAATCACTCGTCTTCGGCTATCATCGAACCACTTACAGTCAGCGTGGCCCTGAATCTCAATAATCATCTTCTTCAGGCGCCAGATGGCCTGCTCGCGACGCTCCTTGGGAATCTTCTCGGACAGATATTCCTTTGTCTGCTGGCCATACTTCTTGCGGCGGCTCTGCTCCGAAGGAGTCAGGGAGTCACCGTCGTCAGCGACGTACTCAGTATCAGCCCCCGAGGGCACAGCAACGCTGTCCTTATCCTGATGAATATGTGAGCTTAGAACTTCCCCCGCCCTAGGTGGAGACTTTGCTTGACTTACACCCTTCTTCTTGAGGCGCTGCTTGATATCTTCCTTGGAAATATTAGGCTTCTCGTGCCAGGTATTCTCCTCTGCGGGCTCGTCGATCTGTGCCAACTGATCCTGAGAAGGGCGGACCATGTTGGCCGCCTTCTGGGAGGCATCGGCCGCCATATCGCGGATCAGAACCACCGCGTCACTCACTATAGATAGTTATTAGAACATAATTCCAGTCAATATCGACTCAAGTTTTCAGTACTCACAGATCTTACGGAATTCACCGTTGGTGATCAGTAGTGTGCCGAGAGTCTTGAGACCCTCCAGGGCTTTGTTCGCGTCTTGCTGGCCAGTCTCCTTGGACACGGGAACATTGGGACCTTGTACATCATTGGCGCTGATCTGCTGAGCTTGCCAGATGAATTCCTGCAGCAGCTCGCCCTCGTTCTTGGTGAGGAGCAGCAGCTTTGCCTGTTCGATGACGTTGCGCAGGTCCTGAATCAGGACCTTGCCCTCGCTAGAAAGCTCATTTGATGGCGAGGAGAGGGCCTTGGAGGCCAGGGCACTGTTCAGGGCGACATCGCATTGCTTGTTCTGGAGGAGACAGAGAAACACGTTCAGTATAATAACAGTGCGCGACGGACGTTTCGAAGAGTACTAACCGAGGGGAGCTTGCTGTTCTTGAAGGCTATTACAAATGGGTTAGCGACATGATTTATCAAGTGGTGAGATATGGGGACAGCAGCATAGACTTACCATGATAAATTCCGAATAGCTGGAGCTTCGCATTGATATCCTGGACCGCGCGCAAATCTGGTTAGTATTGCTCTCTCATCATAAAGGGCCTCACCCTTGAGCTCGGAGGGCAGTTTCGCGTACCTTCTCCTTCTGCTTCACGTCGGTAGGCACGTTCACAGCCTTAGAGGACATGATGGAGACGGTGACACTCGTGTCAAGGATTGGACCACGGAATAAGTTGACTGAGGAATATTCACTGGTGGATCCGGGTTAGCGTGCCTGTTGGCCAGCCTGGGGGTTTGCAATCGTGGCAAACAGCAGAAGGGGAGGGTAATACACACAGCTACAGAGGTAAGGGCGTTTGAGGGTAGGGAATTAACAATAGCAATTATTTTCGTGGGATGTTGCTTAGGGGAATCAAGGGGGGTATCACTGGAATGAAGGCAGGTAGGAGAAGAACAAGTGCAAAAATATGTGGCAGAAGGGATTCAAGGGAGGAGGCAGAAGGAAGGAAAAGCAGGAAGGAGAGCAGACAAAAGGAGAGAAGGGATGACGACAATTAAAACATTGAAGCGTCAGATCGTCCAGCCCTCTGCTGAAAAGAGGAAAGAGCAATGCAGCTCCTGCTTGATGCTCGTCCAGCAGTACCACCCGAGTTCTGGGCTAGCGCCTCTTGCTCATCCTGCCAGTATGGTGTACCGGTCCTTTTCGGTGGCAGGTACACAATTATGACACTTTACGTAGTTTAAACAAGGTACGTAGCTCCCTCCCTCGGTTGCACCTGTGTGAACCGTAATTCAGTGTCCTTATTCGAGAACCGGGGCAACAAAAGGGTTATTCCCTCCAGTTGACGCAACCACCTCCCCTGACGTCATGTTGATGTGTCGCGGAACTGCTTTTTCTCCCCCTAGTGTGTTGCGTGTTCCTCGTCTCATTTGTCTCAGCTCTAGCGGGAATAGAGACTCTGGCGATTGCCTTCCTTGCCACGAGTTTGTCTAGGCCCCCTGAAGTCCATCATTCGAAGGGTACGATGGAGGGGGGAGTGGGAACAGCTACTGCATCAAACCCATCAAGCTCCATCCATAAGGCTGCTAGGTTCTCCCAGGCTCACGGAAGCTCCAGGTCGAGACGCACGCCCACCTGCGCTAATTCAGCGCCCCTCTCCACGTTAAACCCCGTCGAGCGCCCTGATCTGCAAAAACTTGCTGGGTCTGGTCCAAGTCTTGGCACACGCGTGTTCTCCGTGGTCTTAGGCTCGCAAAACACGGACCCACTCGCGGGAAAGCAAGAAGCTCCGTCTTCGCCTAAGAACGAGGAAATCAGGATGATCTCCTCCGCATCAACCTGACGTCAGTCATACGAGCTTCATCGATGACATGGCACCACTCCCCGAGTATGACAATCATCAAAGGCGAAATGCTCTTGCGCCGCAGATGCAATGGCACGGCCAACTAGCGTGGATTGAACTCAAATTCCGACCAGGAAGTAGCAGATGCAACTTGTTTTCTGAAACTCAGTAGTAGCATAGTAACTTTTCTCCTAAAGCTGGACCTGGAAATTCATCGAGCGATTAGAGGCAGTAGTTGTCGTAATACCGCGCGAGTGGCTTTTCTTTCTTCGATCGGCGGACGCAGATATTAAGTGGCTCGTCGACACAGCCACTGACCATAATAACCGGGGACATCTGGAGGAGTTCAATTAAGGGTGAAGAATCCCTTTCGGCTCCATTGGCTGTGGCTGTTTGGGCTGTGCACTACGCAGTACAACAGTGGTCTTCTCCGCTCGTTGGAGCTATCTCATCCATGAGCGGATCAAGTACTAACTATCCGTGCCCTTCGCTACGCTGCGACCCACCCATTCGCTCCCGCTCATGGGTGCGCCACGTATTCTTTAGAACCACGCATTCTTTAGAGATTTTCGAATACACCATGCGATTACTCGACCATACTAGCTAGATATCATCTAAATCCACTAATAATCATAGAAGAATAGCTCTCCTTTATCCCTTGCATCCTTTTCGTGAGCAATCGCCCTCTGAATACTCTCCTTAGTGCGCTTCGAGGGCTTAAAACCATGCACCATTTCGAACTGCTTATCAAGCTTCTTCTCATGAGCAGCATTCTCCTTCTCCTTCCTCTGCTGAATTGACCGATTTGCATCTCGAGTCCTTAGTATACCATCCTGGCTAAGCGGTTTTACTTGCCGCTTAGTGTATATACGGCGTTGGGGTTCTTGCGCAGCTCTGATTCGCCGAATCGAATCCTGTGTCATCGCAAGCTCCTCAAGCTTCTCCCGCTGATGTTCAAAGAGCTTCGTGAGGTTTCGCTGCATTTTCTCTGAGGATAGAGTGATATCCCTAAGGACCTTAGCTTGATTCCTCTCGAGCGCTTCAATCGTGGTAGGTGGGCTGTTTTCGATACTAGAAGATAGCTGGTCTAGTAATGGAGACGGCGTACGCATAGCTGATCGAAGATCTGGCGTATATAGATCATTAAGATCATCGTATAATTGATTCGTCAAGCGATTGACGATATATGTTCCATTCACTGGCCAAATACCCCTTTCCTTGAATGAATCGCGAATAATTCGTGGATGAAATGTTCGTGCACGAATCGGTTGAATAATTCGTAGAAAATCCGACTTCCCGTACGGTCGGCCACCCCAGAACGATAGCTCATTATTCATAAGCCGGAATTGCTGCTTATAATTTAAAAAGGGCTTTCCATCAAGCGGTTGACATAGGTGGGTTGAATGCGGTAGAAATGCGAATGGAATAATCGAATTATCCTCGCATTTCTGTATAAACTCGAGAGTAAGATGCGCACCGTGCCCGTCGAATATAAGATATCGCTTTTCGCCGGATTTGACTCGGTCGGCAGTAGTAGTAATAAAAGCGCCTAACCAGGCAAGGGCTATCTCATCGGAAATCCAGCCATTCGGTGATATTGCAGTAGTAGTGCAAGGTGGAAGATCCTCACTACCATCAAACCAAGCTTCCATGAAGTTATTCCCACTACTTTTGAAGATAAAGAGCGGATCCATTAGCCAGCCATCAGCAGCAATACATTCAATTGCAGTAATAGTCTCGCCTCGCTCAGCTTCAGCAAGGTCAGGGCAGGATAATTTAGATCCAATCACAGTTCTTGCTCGCCCTTGACCAGGTTGGAAGCCGCATTCATCGAAGTTGTATACAAGACGCGAGGGTATACCATCGAGTAGTCGACTAAGCTGATCGTACCAATGCTGAAGCATCCCAGCATCTTCAGCCTGAATACGCTTCAATTCCTTAGTCTTTTGCTTCACCGGAGCAAGCTTTAGATGATCTGGAAGACGATCGATAAAGCGATATGCCCACATCTTGCTAACCTGCTTATCCAGCTGGCCCGATCGGGCGAGTGTACGATTCGCCCATGCCTGGATAATAGCTGGAGTAGGGGGAAGGTTCCAACTTTGCATTTGAGTGATCCATTTGACTAAGGCCTTCTCCTGATATAGGCGCAGGGTAGATTTCTTCGATTCCCTCTCGATTATAGGCGATTTGGCCTTTTTGACGCGTGCAGCAAGGGTAGAATAGGTCACGTTGAATTCACGCGCAGTCTTCGCGATATTCGGTTTCTTTTGGCTCATGACCGCTGCAAAGGCTTTGGCCATGCGAATCTCATCAAAATCGGAGGATTTAGGCATATTGGGGTGGGTGAATACTCGATGGAATGGTGTATTCGAAAATCTCTAAAGAATGCGTGGTTCTAAAGAATACGTGGCGCACCCATGAGCGGGAGCGAATGGGTGGGTCGCAGCGTAGCGAAGGGCACGGATACTCTAGGACCTA
The DNA here is from genome assembly GCA_037356195.1 of Penicillium sp. F50. Taxonomy (NCBI): domain Eukaryota; kingdom Fungi; phylum Ascomycota; class Eurotiomycetes; order Eurotiales; family Aspergillaceae; genus Penicillium; species Penicillium sp. F50. The sequence goes on along the minus strand of JAYXSA010000054.1, from coordinate 1,244,487 downwards.
GCCAATCGATTGACAAGGTCGGTGCAAGTTTATATGAGGTTCCACGTGGTCGGTTTTGTAGCAAAAGGCCGTAAAGGGACCTTTGCCAAGCCTGGAATTCTCTGTATCGATATTACTGGGATACTGTACAACCAAATATTCCGTCGTGCTTCTGAAGAGAGCATTTAGTTCTGTCTGTCAGTAGAGGCTCCCATTTCTTCTTCTGGGCCTTGCCGTGAGATCATCGAGTAATGTAGCTCGATACAAATCGGTCGATTCTGCCCCCAGTGATCTAGCCAATGGGTCATAGCCTTGGAGATCTCCGCCATGGTGCCTCGAGCTTCAATTTCCGATCAGAAATTACATATTATAGGTCTGCTTTCCACACTTCATCTACTCCGTATATACATAGTAGAAGCCTTGCTCTGTAGACTACTATAGCGGCCTAGGTAAGTCACCAGAGCACATGCAATTTCAATTTCCTATATTTTGTACTTCGTACTCTTTAATTGTGCAGTAGTACAACAGATGTGCTTTCTCAGCATCCATCGCACCTCAAGCTCATCCCTGCCGATGCATCGACCAATATCGATTCGCATCATCAACAACTTTCTCCTCCCATCCCTCCACCGGCCCAACAACCTCGACCCGAGTTTGCCCCGCCTCAAAAACCCGGTGACAAGGAAGATCAAGTGTCAGATTCTCCGTATTCCCTTCCCCGGTCAACTTCTGCAATGCCTTCTCAGACGCCAGGTACACCAACCGCCCGATATGCGCCCAGTACAGAGTCCCCGCACACATGGCGCAGGGCTCCCAGGTGGAGACCATGGTACACCCCGCGAGATAGTCCCAGGTGTAATTATCCGCTGCGTTACGGGCGAGTTCACACTCTGCATGGCGGACGTGCGAGAGGGAGAGCGAGGACATTAATACGGTTTCATTGTCGGGGGCGAGGAGGAGCGCGGCGAATGGTCTTTTGTTGTGGGTGTCTTGACCGGAGGCTTGGAGGCCGAGGCATTTTGCAGCTGCGTTGTTGAGTTGGATGGGTGTCAGTGGGGAGAGGGCCATGGTCGCGAGGGGTGGGATTGTATGGACGGGCGTTGTTTGGAGATGCAATTAAGGGGGATAACTTTTAGTTCTTACACTTCGAGTTCGCTCCACTGGGTGGGTATGCAGTCAAGATATGGCTGCCCCATTGATAGCTCCACGGCGGAGTCCGACGATAAGACAAGCGGGGAGCCAAGACTCTTTGCCGACGGAATGAGACATGGGCTTGTCATCGCTATCAGCAAAATCATATGTTATGTAAAAGATATGTCAAGTTGTGTGCTAGTTATCTGTGCTGGAAACTGAGAATCTATATCATGTATGTATATTCATTCTATCATTACGGTGTTTCGTTACTCGAATCGCCCGCGGCCGATATATCAGATATCCTCGGATCATTAGAGTATTGTTTGGAGAGAGCTCGGGCTCGGGCTTGCTGGTCAAAATTGTCCGGTGTCGCGAGGAAACGTGCCTGGCTCTCGCTATCTGCCGGTCGTTGGTTGTTCTGATGGAAGGAGAGATCCACGAAATCCGATAAATCGGTAGGCGCCGAGTTGGTACTCCGGCTCATCTCCGTGAAATGGACGAGTTTGCCGAGGATGGCGTACTCCAGCTTGAGCTTGATGCTATATGCGAGGGCTTTGAGGGTGACGTGGATGTCGAAGAGTCCCGAATACTGGACACCGATGATGGCAGCGTCCATGAGGATCATGGCCAAATTGACGATTAACAATTGTAGCAAGGTGCCTCGGTAGTGGCCGCGAGGGCGGAGGTTCAACAACCGCACTGCTTCCCACGAATATATCGCGGAAAGAATTGCCTCTTGCAGCGAGAAAGCGATGAGCTGAATGCGCTCGAAGATGTTAAAGGCGTGCGTGAAGAGATCCGATTTGTTAGAATGGCTACCGAATTCGAGGACGGCAGCCGGGATGTGGAAGAGGATGGCATCGATGATGATCATGGCGAGACAGGCACGGAGAACTCGGGGACTGTTGACAACGAGATGGAGTCGGGACCAGAGGACGAGCGATTGGCCCGTCACCATGCCTACCCAGGCGATGAGTTCCATGGCGACGGGGAATTCGTTCGTGTAGATGTCATAGATGATGAGTAGGTATCCCAGACCAAACGGGATGATGCTGAATGAAGCGATGAGCAGACACCAGAAGTAGCAGCCGCCATAGCGTTTAAAGGTAGTGAAGCAGAGGACGATCAGCTCCAGGGCATTATACCAGGCGACGGCGATAAGACAAGCCAAAACGGTTTTCTCCGCAAACTGATTGACCGATCGCTCGGCGAGGCCGGAGCTGCTGCCAGAGAGCCCGATGCTGGACATAAGGGCATATTATCTGCGGCGGAGGAGAGGGTGGGAGGTGGTCGTGTGAGGGCTTTTTTTTTACAGTGCACACATCGAAAAAACGCTGGCGAGCGGAGCGAGAAACGGAGATCAAATAGTGCAAAGTAAATGAAATGGAGAATGTAGATTGGGAAACAGGGTTCTATATGCATGTACAGGCAGTGATAGAACCCCTGAGTGTATGTCCACGAGGAGAAGAAGTCCCAGGTCTTCCCAGCGAAGTGCGGAGACAGATATGAGGCGAAGAAAGGTACAGGAGGTGGCGGAGAACACGAGAGGGAGAGAGAACTCTCGACGACAATAGATTGAGTGTCATTGGTTTGTCCAGAGTATATATTGTGGAGACGAGACATGGCGAAGCCTCGAGAAACGCAAGCCCATTTGCGCACTTTGGCTGGCTCACCCAAGCAATTCGCCCCAAAAGTTGGGGCCGATAGCGGCCTTTCCATGGGATGCAGAGCGATAAGCGCCTCCTTTTTTCTGGAGGGTTACCAATCATATCTACTGGATGGAACTGGAAGGAAGCCATGTGCTCATGAGCTCATCGACTCCTCTCTGATTATCGGATTTCTCTTATCACCGGAAGATCCGTTGGTGCCTAGCGGACGCCTTACTGCTGCAACTCATGCCCTTGAATGTGATGGCGGCTGAACGGGGCGCAATGATAAGGTCCGGGGAATCGGGGATTATTCGCATAATTGACTAATGAATGTTCTGCCGGGCATCCCGACCAACCACATCCCGTCTCTCCCCGCTTCGACTGGACTAAAACGTATAAACTTCGAGGTTTGACTTTTTCCGCCCGTCGTGGTGGAACACGGATGGTCACGTTTCAGCCGCTCAACCCTGTTTAACCCTGGGAGCATGGCCGTTATCTGGGGTACGGAAAACGCCTCTCTTCTAGAAAAACAATCTTCTGCTGGTGCGCGAACGTGATCTGGCGCCAGGCGCCACATTTAGATGCGCACGTTGAAGGTTTGCCCGGCGGAAGTCAGCCTCTGACATGAACGACTCGTAGATAGAGCAACCTCTCGACCACCGCCCATCTGCTTGATGAATCCGTGTCTGGAAATCCGTCCTTCTGTCTGACTGGCTTGAAAGTTTCTCCGAACACTGTCAGACGTTCCAAGACCAGGATGGTTGATAGCTGAAACCCTGGTTTTCCAACATGCGCCGAATTATGATAGTTCAATCCTGCTTTGCGTGCACGAAACCACAGCCAGGGGGACAAACATGCAGGCTTGTTGACAGGCGACCGGGCGGGCATTGTATGTAGAACTCGGCCGTCTCTACAACGAACTCTTTTCAACATGTCAAGGAGAAGAGCGGCACTATCATGCCCAGGAACTGAGAATGAATAGTATGGACGAATGTGATTACACCGGTTCTTCGCCGTTCCGATTCGCCATATTCGAAATACCTGAACTTGAAGTCATCCGTATTCAGGGATGTAGTTTGCACCCCACCCATGGCGCTGGTAGTTCGATTACCCTCATAGATGTCCGGCCGTGCGGGGTCCTAAAAGTTTGATTACCCCAAAGCAACGTTTCCAGACGGAATATTGCATGGTCCACGAAAGTATATGTGCCCGGTACATATATATTTTCACATCAGCGATAGAATGCATTCCCCAGTGGACCACCAAAATTTTGCACAAATTGACCCGGCGGGTTGAGCACATTGCTACCTATCGCGATACACCTTCTGAAAGGTAGTCCCTATAATGTGGAGAGCGCAAGTCAAATTGGATTTAGCTTTGCCCAACGGCAGTCGATATTGTGGGGGTGACCGGACTCGTCACGTCATGGGATGGCAATGGTGGCCGAGTATCTCAGATGACCACCCCAGGTCCGTAAAGTTATTGCGAACCTGCCACGGCTTCAAAGTTGAACATGCTGGTTGTAACTAGTTGCTTTTGGATTAAGAGCATTTCGGTGCTCATACTGGTTGCACTGAGTAGTGAGCGACTATTCCGCCCCCAAATTACCCATTCTCCAGAAACGATCGCTAAAACACGAGGCGACACAGAGCAACTCGACGGTAGTTCTCAAGGTAATTGATGTCTTGTGCGATGAGGTATTTTGGTATCTATAGGCTTTCTTTCTTCATCATCATGCCAACATGTAGACTAGGCCTTTCAATTGGAGGGCCACAAGGAGAATTGGTATCGTGACAGTGCCCATGCGGGGGGAGATGCTTCAAGAGTATAGCATAGCATCTGCAAAAATGAATAGATCACATATTCCTGTCAGAAGATGACTAGCTAGTCAACCACCCTTACCAATCATGAATGTACGGGAATGTCTTCAGATTCAAGAAAGACCCCTCCCCTCCCTTTCTTAGTATCAACGTTCAAAGTCAGCAACTGCAGAACCAAGCTCAATTGGCCCGAGGTGATTAACCATGTTGGCTTGGGCGGTGGTGTAGGGAAATTCGTCGCTATCCGGGATACTGTGCTTTTGAACATGACCTCCATTCCGTGATCGGAAGTTCGATCGGGATGATGCGTATGTTTGCAATGCTATTGATCCTAGTAGAGATGAATATGACTCTAGATCAATCAAAATTGAACATGTAGATATAGGAAATAGAGCCTTGCCTAGGGGTCATCGCGCAGGCAATTGAGGTTGTGGATTTGTCAGGCCCCATCATTGTGTAGCAACATCGTTAAATGGCTGCTCTGACCAGCGGGAGGGGGTCTAGTTTAGTATAACGGACAGTCAATTCCTCGGGAGGGTGCTTGGCAATTTATATCGTAAACTTGGATACATATCATCATATTAGCAAATAGAAAGAGGGGAGTTCCACTTGATATGGAACCAAATCTTTCCATACACGTATTTCCTTGATTTTGATCTGGTGGGAAAGAAAAGGGTGATAGCTGCCTCACTGTTTGCAGCCCAATCCAGATCACTTAGCCTTGTGCTCAAGCAGTACGCATTTTGACGAGCGACAATTACGGATGAGCCCAGATGATAAAACTTTGTCAGCAGAGCTAGATAGAAAGCTTAGACCTGCAGGCCTCAAACACTCCGTCAAATTGCTTTTGGGCTCTTTGCCACTGTCATAGTTGAAGCAGGGTAGAGTGGAAATAGTTGATTGGGTGCACGGTTCAGACAAGAACAGACAACTAAAACATAGAACCTTGCTGGGACTAGGGACAAACTCGATATCTCGCACTACAAATCTCTACGAATATCTCTTCCGGGTTAAGTGCTTCGCCATCTTGTCGAGCAAAAGGAGACCAGCGACCCGACTTGGTGGTTCAATGTGAATCTCCTTCGATGCGATCCATCCCATCGATTGCGGGCAATCTCTCATCTACGAAACCCTCTCATCAAGCAGTGCACATTATCAATTCCTGTTCTTCACCTGACATGTGAAGATAGGACTACATATTAGCTTTTACTCCCAAGAAGCACGGCTTTAATATGGTGATTCGGCAGGCCGTGATCAACATAGCATGAGATCGGATGAGTCAGGGGAAGACCTTTCTCTCGGCTAGATGGAGTCTTCATCATCCCATCCAGAAAGTTCTGATTCTCTCGGATCGGTGTGGATCGGCGCACGGGACGAGTATATCCTAGGCTAGCTGCGATTGACACTGCTAACTTCCCAAACCTATGCATATTTGGACGATCTCCTGTTCTATTGATTGTCCAAGAACGCCACTGAGACGGATGAAACACAAAGACATCGTTGAGACTAAGACTACCATGATTGCATGGACACTGTAAGATGTTCAATCCCACGATATTCAAGAGAATTGCGAGGAATTTGACGTGATTCCACCCCCTTGGTACCTATATTACATCGTCTTGGATCTGCTGTCTGACCTAACATTAGTGTGCAGTATCAAACCCGATGCTTTCGTATAGGAGACCTAATAAACTTATCCACGGCAGAAAGGACTTTCTCAAGACATGGGAAATCACTTGGCAAAGTGCATCGTAGGTAACACATACCTAGCAATCAATAATGGGTCGTTCCTGAGCCTGGAAATCATTTTTCTCGGGCCCCGAACCTGCGGGAATGATCCGGAGATATGTGGAGTCATCTCGATCCAGCGTGAGTCGACAGAGCATTCCCAATGCCAATGGGAGTGACTAGAGATTTCACTGAACGGGAGCATCTTTCGACTCAATCGATCGTCCGAACATATCCGCGCGGCCGAGTGCGGTCAAGGTGGATGGACGATGTGGGGATGGGTTGGCGCAACGCCAATGGACCCTTTCAAGTGGAGGCGGCTGAGATTGGGATTGTCGCGCGGGTCACCCACGATGTCGATTTAGTGTGGACGGGGAATTTCCAGCGGATGACTTGGACTATGGGCGTTCAGGGACTATTACGGAGTATTATTGACTTCAAAGCCTGTTCATCAATAATTAGGAAGACCACATTGAGAGCATTCTCTCCATGTTCAATTCTGAGATTGAAGGGAGACTTTCTGCAAAGGTCTCAGGCCCATCAGAAACGGCGTTATTTTGTAGATATAACCACCGGGCATGCATATAGCTCCATGTGTGTGTTAAGAATCTTCCGTGTGCAAAGACAGACTATTGAATAAAAGTAATACTGTCAACAAAAAAATCTCTATTTGCCAGCCGGTATCGAACAATGAATGATGCAGGTGGCTCCCACTAGGCAATTGATCTGCGAAGAGCCGACAGGGGGCGGCTTATTGGGCTTCAGCCCCCAAGCTGGAGAAGAACCAGGAACCACAACGCGCCATGGGGCCATGGGTGAGCCAGTGCGCCGCTCAGGTTGATTTCTCCTTTGAGATTGGACCCGTCCTAGGTGTGGTCCAACATTTTCGAACAAAGGAGTTAGTATCCAGGGACTGGGAGTCCTTCGGTAGTCCCTATGAATGTCCCTGTGCGATCGACCATCACTCGTAGCGCGGGCGGCTGAGAGTGGATGCACGTGGCCACACCTGACCCTCATTGGTCCCTGAGAACTTTCCCCTGCCGTCGCCCTCTTTAGCATCAACCTTAACCGTCAATCCTGTCGGCACTTGGCTTGGAGGGGCGATATTCCCAGAAGATCACTCGATTCACGCTCTGATTTCCGGTCGTACCTCACAAAATTTGAGTCACAGAGAACCTTTCCATAAAGAAAGAAGACCTTGGATTCTTTTATCCTGACTGACCCAGATGTTGGTGGATGCCTGAGCAACAACCCGCCATGTGCCTGCCACTAACAACAGTCTCCACTGGCCAGCAGATCATGCCAGTCCTGGCTCAAATTTGAGTCTATCATTTCCTTGCAATAATCCTCTCTGCTTCGTGCTGTACTTGCCGTTCGCCACTGGGGCGGAGCACATTTTAAATTCCACTGTCGACTGCTCCCCAGTCCCCACAGGTTCTGGCCCAAGCTCAAGATCGACAGGGTTATTGACTACGGCGGCGGAGATATTCCATGCTATGAAGCCTACATAAGCTCACGCTAGCCAGCCACAGTTCATGATTGAAGCGCCATTATTGCTGTGTCTCCATATTCTCGAACTCTACTTAGTGGGGGGCTCTACATAGAAGCTACGCTTGCAGATCACAATTTGGACATATCTTTCTCGTGCTTCGTCCAGCGAAAATCCGGTCTTCTCCGGCACGATTATGATGACGCCAACTTGCTAGCTTTCGTTTTACTGATTTAATCCAGCGATTAGCTTTGGATCCTTTCTATTGGAATGTCGCTATCCCCTGAAAATCGGGTTGATCGTGCTTTTAGGGCTGGCTTGGTTCATCCCAGGGATCTGTATGGCGGCATATTCCAAACATGAAAGAATCATGAACAAGCGGCATGAACTATACACACTAGGGGACGCATATCTCGTATGGGCTCTCAGTATTGCCCCCTCAGAACCCACTAGAGACCATTTGCTGGATCATTCGAGGGAGCTTCCAGGCCGGAGAGTTGGGTTCGACGAGCACTAGCAGTCCCACCTCAGATGGAAAGCTGAGCGTCCAATTAGTGGGATCCACCATGAGGCTTGCGATACGGAATCGACCCGCTGTGTCAATGGAAAAATTGCTAGCACTGGCGAAAATTTGACAACCGGGTCATCAAAAGAGGAAGGGATGGTAAGATGAGATCCTTCAGGTCTAGTATAAAGACGGGCTGTGCCTCGCGTTGAACCTTCACATTCCTCTTTTCTCTCATCAGTCACTCTCTTGGATTTCATTCCCACCACAGTCATTCTTTTGATAATCCTTTAATACCATCACCATGAAGGTCTCCTTTGCTGCCCTCCTCACCCTGGCCGCTGCCGCCGCCGCCGCTCCCGCTGGCACCACCTCCTTCGCTGGTCTTACTGGCCTGACTTCTTCCATCACCAACCTGGCTGGTCTAGACGGTATCACCAATGACCTTAGCCTCGGCGACATCACCAAGCAGTTGAGCTTGAACAACCTCCCCGTTGTCTCCAAGCTCGGTGACCTGACCTCCCTCCTCCACCTGGGCAACGTTGCTACGTCCAAGAACGGCGACACTCCCATTGCTCAGAATGGCCACATCCTCCTGGACCTGGCTCCCGAGCTCAACAACGTTCTGACCATCACCGGTCCCAACGTCCAGACTTTGCTCATCGAGCTGAGCCCCGAGGTCACCGCCCTCGTCTCTGGTCTCGGCCTCCCCGGCCTGGGTGTTCCCCTTGGCTCCATCGTTGCCTCCGCTAGCTCCCTGGGTGAACTGGTTACTGGCCTCGGTCCTACCGTTGACGGTCTTGTTACCGTTGTCGGCGCTGATGTTGGTGCCCTCTTGATCTCTCTCTCCCCAGAGGTCGCCGGTCTCGTCTCCGGCCTTGGTCTCCCCACTGTTGGTATCCCCGTTGGCACTGTCGTTGCTACCCTCGGTTCCTCTCTCAAGCGCGATGCTGCCCCCGGCGAGATCGTCCAGGACCTCATCCCCACCGTCGGCCAGATCCTCACCGTCACCGGCCCCAACGCTAAGCAGCTCCTGATCAAGCTCTCCCCCGAGGTTGCCGCTCTCGTTGATGGTCTCGGCCTGACCTCCATCGGTGGCTCCGTCGGCTCCGTCATCAAGACTGCCGGCAACATCGGTGACCTTGTCTCTGACCTCTCCGGCCCCGTCAAGGGCCTCCTCACCGTCACCAGCGATGATGGCCAGAAGCTCCTCATCCAGCTTTCCCCTGAGGCTGCCGCTCTTGTCTCCGGCCTTGGTCTCCCCACTGTCGGTACCCCCGTTGGCACCGTCGTTGCCACCCTTGGCAAGAACCTGTAAAGGAATAGATTAAAGCTTTCTGTTCTATCTTTGAAGCTGCTTTTTTTTCTTTGAACAGGGAGGCTTTTTTTTACGCAGCAATGTAAAGCGCTTTTGGGAGCCTTGTGAATACCCCGGCGGAATATTCTTGTGCATATTTTACACACATTCGGAAGGGTGATCTTGTACGAATTTCTGAAGACAACAAAAGGCATTTGTCTTTCATACCACTTATATTATATTTTCTTTATCAGTCAATAACGTTATATCTTCTAATGTTCAATATCATTTGATCTCTACCTCAAGCTCTCCCAAATGTCTCATTCCGTATGAACGAAACTCTCCAGATTCTACAGCGATCAGCTCGTACTGGATTATCGATTATCGTTATTTACTTTTGCTGCAGTGCGAATGGTCTCGACTTCACTGCTGATCCCGTGACCAGTCACAAACGTCTCAACGTACAATTTTCAAATAGATCAATCTTTACCAACAGTCAAGCCTGATTCCTTTAATACCAGGTCCGAAGGCTTGTTCTCTCTTCCGCATTCAGGCTGGTCTCATTCCACATCAGAAAGGAACTTGTGGCAAAAAGACAACAAACCAAGTAGGCCCTTACCGCAGAACGCGTGGTAAATAAAGCGTCGTTCAACTTGGCCGAGAACTCAGGCAATCAAAAACCGTCTCTATTCCAGTACAGGCTTCATTCTGCCCCTGATATTATAGACAGGAGTGCTCAGCACAGTCAAGCGGAACTCGATAAGTTTGAAATAAAGGCAAAGTACGGGATGATCTTGTCAAATAATCAGTAGCCAGAGCCTGTAATCACTGATTATGAGGAAACTGAATCCAGAGGACACTTCAAAAGGGAGATTCAAAAATATCCAACCTATTTCTATCATTGTCCTCGGTCAATTTTTACATGCAAGGTCTGGGTGAGCGTTACGCTCCTATGAGGGGTCATTGAGCTGCAATCTGTGGCAGGGACCCCTGATTGAAGCTCCACATAAGAAACTTCCGTCATCTTGAGTGCTAGAGCAGCCGATAGGCTGGCTGACTGTAGAGAGGAAAATAGATGTGTATCAGGGAGCATCTCTGAGGGGTATCTCACATTGAAACCAAAAAGGAAGTTCTAAAACAAGTTTGGATCGACAAATGAATATAAAAACAATCAGAATCAAACAATCCAATTCCAGCCCAAATCAAATGATATGAAGAGCATAGCTTTATCCCAAATGATATGCTGGGTACCCATTGCCCGCCAGCGGTGCCTGGGGGTACGACGACCCCTGATTAATTACATAACTCGCCGGACTCTCTCGCAGCATTTTCCCCAACGGCGCCGACTCCCGCTCGAACTCATTCAATGGCTCATGAAGATCCCACTTCCGCGCCGAGTACTGAAGCAGATCTCGCACGTACGTGAGACAACGATGTGCACGAGGTCTACAATTGATCCTGTCTTCTTCGGCGAGGATGGGGGGGTCCGGTGTTCCAGCGGGGACGTGAGGGAGATTAGGTACGACGGGGCTGAGGAGAAAGTCGAAGTGATCGATGAGGATTTGAACGAAAAGGAGGCCAACTTGTTGGACGCGGGTGATGTCCAAGAAAGTGAGGAAGGGAAGGACGCTGGGGTTTTCTAGCACTTGGTGGATTTGGCAGATGAAATCCATGCAGCGGTCGAACAGGAGGGCTTTGTTATAATCGCAGAGCACAGGGTATCTGTTGGAGGGGGAGAGAAGGATGATGGTTGTGTAGAGAAGTTCGAGGCGGTAGAGGAGGGAAAAGTGATTGGGGGCGTTTTTGGGGCAGTCGTGGAACCATTCGCGAGCTCGGGCGCAGAGGTTCCATATTTGGACCAGTGGTTGGGGTGATGGGTCGCGGGAACCGTAATACATCTCCTGGTACCCTGCTGATAGGATCTTTCGGATTTTGACGATGTGCAGGGCGGGGGCTGGGCTTCGCAAGAAGACGGCCGTTTGCTCGATGGCCGAGGGCGAGGTATTGGTCGCTGGGAGAGCGACATTTACAGATGCGTCAGAGAATGAAAAGGTATGATGCAATGCAGTACTCATTCCTCTGCCAGATAGTTGTCAGCATCAAATTCTGTCTTCGTGGCCATGACTGGACAAGAACCTACCGGTCGAGACAGTACAGGCAGTGGAACACCCGTCGTCGAAGATCGAGGCGGTCTGCACTCAACAGCATCTCTACGGGGGGATCTTGATGTAGGCCCAGATCGATCGCGACTCTCACTGCCATGCCTACTAGATACCAGCTTCGGAACCGCCCTGGATCTGCCAGCGCATACTGGGCCAGATGTAGGATTGCTTGAATGCATGTGATAGATCCCGGGCGGAAGACCTCTTCAGCATACCTCAAGGCCTCCGATACCAATGCCAAGGCGCGCTGATGGCTTTTATCATTCTTTTGGTATGAAATCGACGCCGAAGCAATGGCGAGGACCATCCGGACGGTCCAGTGGTCAAAGGGTTTGGCGAATCGACCCCCGGACTGATAGACGGCATCTACCGAGGTCCAGAAGCTGGTTTCCACGAAGAATGGTAATTGCACAAATACGTTGTCAAAGTAGTACTGCAAGAGAGGTGTGGCCTCGTGTCGCGCGGGCAGTGAATTGGGCGTGTGGGGTGGGGAATATCCCACCGTGGCGACCGACAGGAGCAGATTCGCAAAGGTGGTTTTGGAGGTGATGCCTTGGAAGTCGCGTGATGTCGCATTAACCGACAGGAACCCAAAGTCACCGACAAGATCGTCAATATCAGAGACCTCTCGCCGATGGGCGAGACCGACTGGCCCATCGGATGAGGTCGAGGTAATCGACATCTCCCGTACCACGCCATTGCCTTCGGCGGGTAACGAGTTCTGGCGACTTCGCAGGAGGGAGATCTTCTGTTCGAGCTTCTCACAGTAGCCCTCGAGCGAGGCGACATAGCTCCGCTCCTTGCCCTTGGCAAATTCATCGCTGGCCCCAGAGCAGGAACTGGCCTTGCCGACCTTTTCACAGGCCGAACAGGCGGGGAGTTTGCCGTCGCATTTGATTTTGGCAGTGCGACAGCGCGAGCAGGCGGCCACAGGCCGGCTGACTTTGAGCAGCGGATTGTCCAGGAAAGTGTTGGCCATCGCGGGCATCCTGGCAGTTCATGTGGTCCCAGCCCTGGGGGACCTACGAGCGGAGGGGTAAAGAAGACAGAAAAAGCGGGAGGTGGGCCAGACCGAGGATCGACGTGTCCGCGGGTATCTCGAGTGTGCGCGGTTTGAGTCTGATCCAGAGAGTGCAGTCGTCCTAGCAGTGGTGTCAGGCTCGACTCATGCGAGCTCAACTGCGAATGAGGGAAGATGACCCTTGCGCCGAGCCCAAACGCCTACTCCGGCTTACTCGCCCATAATTGGGTACACCAGAGGAGGAGGGATCCCCACCGGATCGTCGTGCATCGACCACCGACTAACCGACCGAGCTCTGTATTGATTCAGTACCTCTCTAGTACTGTACACAGATACTGTGTGGGAGACGTTGCAATGAGCGCGTTCGTCCTTTACTCAACGGAGAACCTACAGGAGCTGAAAGGAACTATTTACACCTACCGATTTCACGATCATGATGATCATTCTCACCTAACTATTACTCCCCCCCTCCAATCCACATCTGACGACTCAGCCTTACCCGAGGAGACGCGAGAGCATACACAAAACAAGAGCATTCAAGAAAAAAGAAAAGCAGACCGGATAATTTTTTCCCGTCCAAAAGCGAGCACGACTTTGATTGGGAGGATTGGTAGGACCAGAGGGACTGGAACCAGCAGTCGCGGTTGATTGTCAGGCTAGAGAATTGGTCGAGGTTTAAAATGGCAGATAGGACGGACTGGCCACTGATCTGCTTCAAGTGCCCGTGAAACCGCACGGACTCGAGCGACCAAATGGACAGAAAGTACATCATATGAATGCATCTTGTGTTTCTTGATTTCTTGAATCAGAGACTCTGCAGACCAACACTTTAACCACGGTACAGTAGGTCCCATTGACCCGCTTAAATCCGCGGATGGTATCCTGGTGGAGAGGACCGGGTCCCTACTGACTTACCGTCGTCGGCTGGCGAGCATGTACCAAACTTGATGGTATAGACTCTATCGGGCAGGAGGCAAAATGATGTACATCGCACTAACGCTCTCGGCAAGAGTCTTGGGTTCTCCGTCGTCTCCCAGTCCCGTCGGCACAACGAGTTTCTGCTGGCCGCCCACGCCTCGTGATTCTTGCCCAATCCGCACGAATCATCGTTCTGTACTCAGTACTGCGGAGCTATTGTCTATTTTACCAACCTAAGGAATTGATTCAATCTTATCTCGAATGATCGTGGCAATGGGGAAAATGACAAGAGTCAGATACTCCCACGTAGATCAATTATACTGGTTCCCATTATCGATCACTACGGTCGCCTATCTCGTGCTATCCGGCTCGAGATTTTTTCATGTCAATCTTCACCTTCAGTGCTTAAAACATATAGAATTTGTATTGCGCCCCTCCGTCCCTCTACTGGCCAATCAGCCAATCAACCAACCATCGCGCCAGTTCTCGTTGGGTCCCCCCCCCCCCGGAGTCCATCTTTGTCTCTTCCCTGGTCTCCCCCTTCCAAGTTCCTTACCCCCACTTAAGCGGAAAGACCATCCGTCGCTTCCCAAAGCCCAAGCTCCCATTGCCCACTCCCCCCGGTCGGTCCAGATCTGGACCGAGGAATGCGCGCGACCATCAACGAGTACCGCTGACCCTTCAGAACACACCACTAGCCCCCGGACTACTAGAGTACACCACCATTTTACTACATACAGTTACTTATTATACTACCTACCGTACTCAGTGGTAGTACCTGGTGGCCTAAGGTACCTTTCCTCCCACTACCACCACCGACCGTGCGACCAAACTCGCACTAGTCCCCCACCATCTACGGACACGGCCACGGCCACAACCACTTTCAGTCCCGGCCGTAACCTACGCGGTATCAGCCTGACTGCATTTTCATACAAGGTCTTCATTTCCTCGTCCCTCTTCGGCCCCTTGCCTGGTTGGTTTTGTCTTACTGGGTTCTGTACCCTTGCCGACCCGTTGAAATCTCTCGTGTCACTCATCCTTCCTCCTGCACCGTCGCCCATCCGCCCGCAACTCTCCGAGAGCCCTATGACGGGACCATGTCGATAGCGCCGAGGACATTTGGTGGACCGATCAGACGTGCTTTGGATGGCATCCTCGTTCAACTCCCACGCATGTGACTTCTCCTTTCTTCTGATATCTCGCTCCGGGCTTGGGCGTCTCCCAACGAGCCATGACCGAGAGCGCCCAACCCTACCCAGGGCAGTCATCCCCAGAATCCTTCTCATTCGAACCCCCCGACGGTCGCATCGCGCACACATTGACGGCCTGCACGAGGTGTCGACAGGTATGATGCAGTCATTCACACACCTTCCCCCCTATTTCCTCCTCCCCATCCCTACCCAGTTCTCTCAGAGACGCGCCGGAAGGTCGAGAAAGAGGATCTTCCGTCGCGCGAAAATGGTACAGCGAAACTGACCGCCAGATCGCGTTGTAGCGGAAATCTCGATGTGACCCCGGAATCCCTCGATGTGCGCCCTGCGAACGAAGCAATGCTAAATGCGTGTACTACGACTCGGCCCGCGACACTACCATCCCTCGAACCTACATCGTGTCATTACGGGAAAAAGCTCGCGCACTAGAGAAAGAGCTCGCTAAGGCCGAGCAGGAAATCAAACACACGGCCGATGCAGAGTTGATGGTGCGGGGTGCCGGACGGATTCGCTTCTCAGATAATGATGAGCCCCGGTATCTAGGCGCCTCGAGTGGTATTGCTATGACTCGTCTGGTCATGGAAATTGCCAAGCAAAACACCGACTCAAAAAGCATCAAAGATGTTGTCCCCGAGTTGACCGCTCAAGAAATCAAGGCGGCCTTTGCCCAGGAAGATACGAAACCCACTTCCAAGGTGTATCCGATGATCAGCTCGATCCCGCAGGATAGCTTACCTCCGCGGAGCTTGACATACAAATTGATCGATCTCTTTGTTGCAAAAGGTACACATGGAAGTTGCTACTACATCGGCCCCGGGCAGTACTGTCGCATCGTGTCTTTTGGCTAACTCGTTATGTCTTATCACAGCCCAGGCATTGCTCCCAACTTTGCACGTACCAAGCTTCCGACAAGAGGCCGAAGAGGTCTTCAATGGCTCTACCGATTCCTGCCATAACTTCCAATTGCGAATGGTCATTGCAATCAGCATGCAGAAACTGAGCCCAGACTATGCTGGCTTGGCCGACAGCTATTACCTAGCGGCCTTGCCATTCTTGGAGCCAACTTTGAAACACATGGACTTGCGCGCATTACAATGCCTGGTCTTGATTGCTCAATACTCGATGTTGACGCCAACCAGGACAGCGTCATATTGGGTGGTCGGTACAGCCGTGAGAATGTGCCAGGAGTTAGGCTTCTGTGAAGAAGCCACCATCGCTCAATCGTCCAACGGCAAGCCTCCCAATCCACTAGAGCTCGACATGCGCAGGCGGCTCTTTTGGATTGTTGCATCCATGGAGCTTGGTTTATCCCATAGTTTAGGGCGACCCAGCGCCTTCAGCGTGACTCACGACAACATCAATGTGAAGTTCTTCGAGTTGGTGGATGATCGGTATATCACAGCAGAAGGGATCAATCCCCACGCGAAACCAGCTCTTGCCAAGTGCCTTGCGATCCACTTTCTCAAGATGCGACCGCTCCAATTGGAGGTGCGCCGGGCACTCTACTTGAACCGACGCGAGACCCCAACCCACGATCAAGACCCTTGGTTCTCTCAAATGTTGGCTAAGATTGACCACTGGGTGGACACTTGTCCCAAGAATGATGACGGCAGTGGTCTGAATGTGAAATGGTGAGTCCTTTTCCTTGATGCGCGCTTGATATCCTTTGGTTTCAATTCCTAATGAGTGAAATATTTCATGTGGCAGGTTTCAGGGAAGACGAAACACGATTATCATTCTGATGTATCGCCCATCACCTCAAATTCCCGAACCCTCCGTTCATGCGGCCAAAATTTGCTACGACGCGGCGACCTTCAACATCGCCATGCACCATGAACAGACTATCACCGGATCTGTAGATTTGACGTGGATTTTTACCCAGTCCCTCTTTATGGTGTTGAACACCGTTTTGTGGACACTTTCGTACCCGGAGATCCGAAAAGAGCACCCCATCGAGGAAGTCCAAATTTATCTGGACATGGCGTTGGAAGTTATAGTTTATGCTGCGGAACGATGGCCCGGTGTTCAATCTGCATTGATCCTTTACAAGCATCTGGTCGCGGCCTGCCTGAAGGCGTACAGCACCGAAGAATCATTCGTGGTGCAATCGCCATCCAATCATCCTACTCCAACGTCCTCGCAAGGCGTCACCACTCCTCCTGCCATGTCGAGTCCATCCACAAGTACAACTGCATCTCATTACTCACATAATCATCGCGGTGGTAACCTATCAATTGGCGACAGTGCTTCAGCTGGTACTTTCTCCCGAGGCCCCTCTGCCGACCCCACAGGCCCCTTCTCTCATGTCACTCAAGATTCTACACCTCCAGCATATGCTGCGGATCCGCCAAAAACGATTGGCATTAGCCCCGTGACCCCGATAAATAGCATGCAGACCACCGCGACAACTCCCAGCACTGGATCGCACTATTCGTCGCGCGCTTATTGTGCCCCATCTGGGCTATTCTCGGATGTTTCTATTGACCCTAATACCCCATACAACGCGATGCCCTCGGTCGTCCCGGGGCTTCAAGGCTGGGACCCCAATTTCTCACTTGCTTCCACTACTGCCAGCCATCTGGCCTACATTGACGCGGCCGTGGATCCGATGCAGTGGACATCCTCTATCGAAGGTCAATACTCGAATTACTTCAACGAGCCCTTCCCCATACCTCCCTGGCGCGAGCGTACCCTCAGTCAACAAGAACAGATCGAGCTTATGGCCTCACTGGAGCATAACATTCCCGACGTGTCTGCGCAGTTGGTCCGCGAATCTAATGCATTCTATCAGTCATAAACTTACCAGGCAGCTGCCGGTACTGGACCGACTGGGCCTTTCGACAACCTTCCCCGAGCACTTCGGCGGTTTGAAATATTGGCGAAATGGGACTTGCCTATGTGCGAGAGGAGACTTGGTCAAAGATTTTTCACTTTCCATTTCTGACTACATGTGGGGTTTCTTTACTGTCTTGACTGGAAACTTGGACCCTCAGGTCTGCTATGACATATACCTTTTTGAATACTCATCTCGCGGTGACTGAACTAACCTAGCCTTTGTTATATACAAGAAAAGGAATCCATTGGTAGATCAAATATGAGATTTCATCATGTTCATTTTCCTTTGAGTAGAATTTGCCCTTTCGGTCTTCATTGAAGAGCCATCGCAAGGTCTCATTGGAGGCACTCCGTCTGTATTTTGCATAATTATCTATTTTGCCGAGGATGAACAACAAGAGGTTTACTCAGTGGGACCTCACATCGTTCAATTTTCTGTTTCAGTCACTTCCAGCCCTCTTTCTTGTCCCGGGGGTTGCTATTTGGCGGAACCGGCCAATCCCGCTCTCCTATGCAGCTAGTTGTATCGCCGAAACCGCGGAGGCCGAGTCTCATGTCATGTGACCGGGCTGGTTTCGCCTCTCCATCTCAGCGCCATCATCAACCAGCACCTTCTCCAGACTGACCGACCCCTCCCCCCGCCAACCTCATCACCTACACCATCCCGATATACCGTAAGGATACCGTTTCGATCCGACTGGAATGCGAAGGAATTAGGTTGGCCGTGGAACGACCTGCTCGCCCGCTCGAGAGCGACCGTCGACCATTCGTATCGGGATCCCCCTCTCCACACGCCCAGCGCCTGTGTTGAAGAACTTGCGATTCGGGACCTCAAGCGAACCAGTCGAACTGTGTTGTCGTGGTGCTACAGATACCGTGAACCGGTTGGATAGCTGCGTGGGACTATCTCATGTCTGATCGCACCCCTTCCACAACCTTCCCAGCCGGACCTCTTTCACCCTCTTCACCCGCAGCCGGGTCTGCTCTTAAAGAGAGCCGCCAGCTCCCCATCTCCTCGGACCATATTCCCCAGACTCCGACATCTCCTCCGTTGATGTCGGTCAGCGATCAAAACTATGTCTCCAACTTCACATCCTCCCAAGCATCACCGAATCAGGCGACGAACCACCGCCACCCGCAGCACACCTCTTCTCCTCCCTCTTCCGCGCCCATGTCAACCCAGGCTTCTCAGCAGCCGACTGTGAGTACGACAAACTCTTTTCCTACTCCTGCTAGCAGCGTGAGTGGCCATCTGGCACATGCGACGTTGGCGGAAGACTCAGATCACAAGCCTTTGCACGGGGGAACACAGGAGGCTACAAGGAATATGGCCGACGGATCAGATTCTCAAACAACAGAACACAGACGGACCGACCACGACGGGCGACATTTGAAAACTGCTTCGGCAGAAGCTGGGGTACACGACTCTGCCAGCAGGCTCAGCTCCGACCCCGACGCCATGGACCTAGATAAAGAGCCTGCGCCTCGCAGCCTCACTCAAAACCTCGGCTTGGATTCCCTTCAGACCGAGTTCACTTCGGCCTTTCACCTTTGCAAGAGCTGTAAGAAATCCCCATGTTTGATCCTGATTGCTGCCACAGCACTGGTGTGATTGCATTTGCTTTCTTTTTCTTTTTCTTTCTGCTTTGGGAAATGAATCCTGTTAACACAGTGCTTCTTGATTGCTTCACAGCACCTATTGAGACTGGTCCGGATCCCTCCTGGGATCTCATATCCCTTTACGGGCTTGGCTCAGTTGCGCAATCGGTTGCACGAATTCACCCCGTTACTGGCGAAAAGATCAATCGGCTGCGAAAATCGTACGAAGGCAAGCTGAAGCCCTTAGGTTTGGCTGGCAAGAACAAGCCGATCAAGCAGGACTCGAGCAAAGAAGGCAGCTTGAGGTATCTGACATTATGGCCGGAAGAGGAATGGCAAAATCAAAAGGTCTTCGGCAAGCAGATTAAGACCGCGGATATGGACTCTGCGCTGCTGAGCCTTCAGACCAATGCCATGCAGCTGCAGCCCGGGATTGCCCCGAACAATGACTTCTGGGAGGATGTCCTGGGCCTGGAGAAGCCTGCAAAGGCCCCAAGCACCGGCGATGTTGGCAAAAAAGCTGCGCCCACTTCAAGTGGCCGGCTTGGTCCTCAAGTGGCAATGACTAGCGGTGCGGGATCTCAAGACCTTGGCGACAGGGCACGCCCCAGTCGCGGTCGCAAGAGACATTATGATGATAACAGCTTCGTTGGCTATGGCGAAGGTTACGCGGACGATGATGATGACACCGGTTTCTATTCCAATGGAGAGGGAACCGGCAAAAAGAAACGCAAGAAGGTTAGTCCACTAGTTCGTTCTCCGCCGCACGTGAACCTGGTTAACAAGAGTTTGCAAATATCAGGATCATGTTTCAAAAGTCTCGACACCCATGTCCGAGCGAGGCGGTAGCTATGGGGTTGGGATGTTTGGCATCGGTGCCAGATAAAATTGACTTCATAGCTCAAAAAGCAGTTTCCTTCTGTCTTTTTGTTTAATTGTCTGTTCAGGCCATGAGGGGGATCGATAGCTAAGAGCCCGTTCACAGCCAGGTCAAGTCAGAGGGTACCCATGGTATACTCTGGCTTTCCCCTTGACATTTGTTCTCTATTTTTTTTCTCAGTACATGTTGCATCACGGTGCTGGATATACCCGGCTTTCATCTATCGGACGGCGGCGTTCAGGGCAGGGGTGGGAAATCAAGTATCTCGACGCAGATACGAATTGCTTTTCGCTGTTTCCCCTTTTATTACTTGCCAGGTATTGTGTTTTTTTTCCCTTGACTTTGTATGCTTCGTACTTCGACATTGAATTTCTTCGAGATTTCCACTGCCGTAATGGCTGGCTTTGTGTTCCTCCTTTTCTTCTTCCTGCAATGGGTGTTTTCATTCTGCTTTCTAACACACCCTGGCTAGATTCAGTTCTTGGATGGAGACTGTGCATGTTCATTTTTTCCCCTTTGTTTCCTTCGTTGATTGTTTTGATGGGTGGTTGGCTCTCGGAGCCCTTGGTTGATAGTTCGTTGTTCTCGTTCCATGTGCCGTGGAAACCTCGGCTTTGGTGGATAGTATCAAAGCTCCTTTTTAAGTATGAGACGATCAAATAGATGAAAATATGCAAAGGTAGCAGATTGCCTTGTTGTTCGAGGGATAATCAGGCAGTGTACAGCATCCACGCCCTTAGTTGTAGGCAAGGCCCATTAATTTTTTAGTAGAAGATGTCTCCCAGGAAAGCTATGCTTGTACAGTCTGGGTTTATCCTAAGCGTCGCTGAAATTGCTCATTTGCAGCCATCAGGCGGGTGGCTTGCTCCATTTTCATCCTTCGCTTCTATCAATTGTTTAGCGTCTGTCTCAGGATTACACTGACGCTATAACACACTTTTAAAATAACATCTACTAGTTATATAGATCCGAGAGGCAAATAATATGAGACTCGAAGATTTCAGAGGTTTACAGCCTATTTTTACTGTACGGCAGATGTTACTTTATGTGGATGTGTGGACACTGGCCGTATAAAATTGGAAGGAAGATAGAAATCTAAACCGGAGACAGAAATTTCCAGGCCTCGACTAGAGGCTATGAATGAGAAATTTCCGTTTAAGAGGCTTCTCATGACTGTTCTAAATACTCGACCCTCTTCGCTGTATACCTTTCTACACTCCATAAAACCTCGCCCTGAAATAACACTGCTCTCCCAGCTACACGTCGCCCGTTACCATATTGGTTCTTTAGACAAAGTATTTAGCTTGATCTGAATATTGCATGATGTACAGAGACGCACTGAAAAACTGTCTGCATATCAAATTCTTTCGGTATCATGAGAATGGTCATATAGATAATGACTACCCGAATACCGAGTTACGAATGCAGCCATTGCCCCGACAAAAAGCATTGTAAATCCAAGTGCCCCAGGCTAAAAGCGTAATAATGGGGCTCGTCAAGACTGATGTATCAAGTTAGATTCCTCGGTCCCTTCTTTAGCCAAAACTCGGGCAGGAGCGACCCGCAAAGCTTCCTCTCTGTCAAAGCCACAGGGCGTGCAGAGGCTTCCCAAACCATCGTCGGCCTCCAGCCCACGCCACTTCCAAAGTTCCACCACGAATTCACAACGGAGATTCTACGGCAGGCTCTAGAGTTTTCCGTATGTGGTCTATCTGCATCCGCAGAATTGGAACGCTTGGTAACTAGGGCGATTCTTAGCCCGAAATAGATAAGTGGACATTAGTTGTGCCGGATGTAGACAGAAAAATCTGTGCTTGCTTTATATTTGCAGAAATAAAGTTTTAAATATCAAGCGCCCGGGTGGTCTAGTGGTATGATTCGCGCTTAGGGTTCACCCAAAGCATTGACTGCGCGAGGTCCCCGGTTCGATCCCGGGCTCGGGCCTACCTTTTTTTTCGCCTCTTCCTCTAACTAAGACTCATTATGTTTTGATAGTAGTTATCGAGTTCAGGCTGACCTCACGCTCTTTGGACTTGATTCCCGGGAAATAAGTTCTAAAATTGCAATTGCCGCTGATTGGATGTTATTCAACCTTATTGATCTAGACCGCTTCTACGATAGCCTTTGTATTTTTCAATACGTCTTAAGCACCACAAGACGTGTATAATTACACGAAACACTCACAGTGAACGAGGAAGATACTGCTAACGCATAAGTCTGTGACCCCCACCCGGTGGATAGTTGGTAACAGCGTTTTCCACCGTAGCCCGCTGAACACCCTCTCAACATGTACAGCCGAGTCGCTTATCATGTTGTGTATCGTATTATGATTGCCATTCATGAAAATGTACCTCTTGAAAGGGCGGATTTACCAAATTTTAGTCGTTTATACAGTTTTTATGGAGGTGTTGGTGAGGCAGAATTCGTAGCAGAAAAGGGCCATCAGCTGTGTAGCCGAGGAGCGCCGAGATTCAAGGGTGGGATTTGATTCTGGAGTCTCGATTTGGCAGTCATACTCGAACGTCACCAGAAGGTAGCTCAGCTTGAGCGTTAATACTAACTGAAGACCCTTAGGAGCGGATCAGCAAGCATTGCCAGGAACAACAGTTGGTTGTTCAACCTCAATCTGCTGCTTCCTCCCAGCTAAGAGCCCAACAAACTTATCCACTAAGTATCCCACAAGCCACCACTCCGAGGGGGTCCTTTGGGTATAATCGAAGTCTTCAAGTTTTTTACCTCTCTCTTTCCAACGACTATCCCCTTGCATGCTCCTCAATACCTTCTTTCGCCAGTATTGGTATGCTTTCCCCACAGAGCCAGCGATATTCTCAAGGTTAAAAGCGACAAGTAAGCTCGTGAAGCCAACAATTACCGATGTGATGATAAAGGGATTTCTCGTGCTGCTGTTGGAGATATCTGGAATAGCCCATAGTGCCTATATTTAAATTAGCCTCCTGTGCTGATAGACGAGTGTGTTTTCTTATACCTACCGCGCAGAATGCTAACGGTAAGTAAAAGATGCTAATGTAAGTAAGGAGCATGACATTCTGTCCTAGTCTTGTAGATATTCTCGTCTCCGTGATTGAAGTCCAGGCGAATTCCTGAAGATGATGAGTGTCAACAAATAGTCTTTCCTCGGAGTAAAGCGTTACACTGACAATTTGAAGGAGATCCCTAACTGTTTGATCCAACTCGCCGATCCGGCTCCCGATGTCGACATCAAACTCATCTATCAACCGCTTAACATTTTCTGGAACATCAGTTGAAGTGTACTTTTTACAGTAGGTCGTTGTAAAGTCACTAGCGGCTTTGACTTGAGCTCGTAAGCTGCGTCGAAAGTCATCCCATCTCCGGGCATCGTCCGCGAGACGATCGAGAAGTTCAGGACTTTTCCCTTTTGCATCCAGTTGTTCACGACGCTGTATCTCGATACGAAATTAATTGGCCAAATGAAGGGAGAAGAATACCTAACGTAGCCAGAACTTACACTATCAAGAAGATGACTCTCGGCGATTTTGCATAAGTCGGACCATTCTTTTCTCAGATAAGCAATGAGTTGTTGAAATAAGCCAATGCCATCCCATGGTGTCTGAACACATGGTAGTGTGCTGAAGTAGATTTGTGGTATCCATTTGTCATTCGTGCTTTGCACAAGTTTCCATGCTATGCAGTATTTGATGCTTCTATGTGATCTGGACAGATTATGTGACCTGAATTCCTCGAGAGGAAGCCAGAGAGAAATGGAAACATCGACTTCACGGCGAGTCACTCCGGGTGAAAAAAGGGCTTGCAATTTATTAGGTTTCAGCGGCTTTGACGTGGCGATTGGTACTTCTGGCAATATCAAATCGTCGGAAATGGCCGAAAGGTCGTTAAACAAACTGATAAACGTTAATAGGCTGTTTAGAAGTAGGAGAGATAACATACAAAAGACACTTCTCAGTTCCAATACTCTGTAATGATTCTTGAGCGGTAGGGAATGTTGTGTGAAATTGCACACTTCCTGATCCGTCGCTTCCTTCACACAATTGCACAATAGGTCTTGCGTGCATCCCAAACGCCTCTTGCCATTCATCCACCTTGGTGTCTCTAGATTCTGCTTTTTCCTTGAGCAGCATTTCAATGACCGCAGGCTGTTTATTCAGTATTGCACGTCGTAAGGGAGTGATCCCATCATAATCCTGAAGGTTAATTTTCGCGTCACGTAGTATTAGATCCTCCGCTATTCTCCGGTGTCCACAAGCTGCTGCCAAATGTAACAGCGTTTCACCACGATCATTTATTGCATTTACCTCAAAATCATTGCTCAAAAGATAGTTAATCAATTGCTGGTTGCCTTGACGGACAAGGAGATGCGTTGTGCCTATGTCTTTAGGCTTGAGTAAGTCCACCACGGCCTTGTGTTCATTCTCCGCGGCTCTCATGAGAGGCGTTAGACCCTCGGCATCCTCCAAGTTTGGGTCATCAATATTATTGACGAGTACAAACTCCACCACCTTATCGAGGCCATGCTCCGCAGCCCACGACAGCGGGGTTCGACCAGGGCAAATAGCACATTGCTTCGTGAGCAATAGATTTACTATCTCCTTCGATCTTTTCTCCACGGCCCAAGATAGCGGCGTCTGAACGTAAATGTCTGCACAGTTTATATCGATGCCATCTTTGGAGAGCAATAGCTTCACCACGTCCTTCTTTCCCTTGCTCGCCGCTAGCAATAGCGGCGTCCGACCGTAGTTGTCTCTGCAGTTTATATTGATGTCATCTTTAGAGAGCAATAGCTCCACCACGTCCGTATTCCCCATGCTTGCTGCCAGCGATAGCGGTGTGTGACCCCCGCGGTCCTTGCAGTTTATCTCGATGCCATCTTTTGAGAGCAATAGCTTCACCACGTTTGTCTTCCCCTTGCTTGCTGCCAGCGATAGCGGTGTCTGACCGTGGAGGTCTTTGCAATTTATATCGACGTCATAGTTGGAGAGCAAGCGATCTATAAAAAGCGCATGCCCTCTTTTTGCTGCCGATATGAGCGATTGCGGTAGATTATTGGGATCAGCTGCAAGTACGGCGGTCATTCTTATCAGATTGTTGGCTTTTACCAAATAAGACCGATTTAAGATTTGCTGGAAGTCTGGGAAGTCTGAACAGGGTGTGCAGAAGTAGATCTACTACACCATCGATAATGGATCCAAATGGGTGTAGCTTGATAGAAGAAAAAATTGCGTAATTAAATCATGTCGTGGATGAAGAAAGCATTATTGACGACTGTTCTAAGGGGGTTGAAAGGTGCGTACTGGAAGAAATCAATCCCGCACACGCTCCGCGAAGTCTACAATAAATCCGAGTGATTTCAATTCAGATGCTGAATAATTCGTGGCGCGGGAATGATTGGTTATGCAGCAATCTGCGGTGCAGTTAGAACAAGCCTCAGCGGCTAACAACGATAGAACACTGGCTTGTTCGGGTATCGTAAGCCAACAAGAGCTAACCTAGCATTTTGCTGCCTGAAACAGGGGTTTGGGTAGACATGCTGTCCCGTTCGACGTACGAAGTTGCACAGGAGCAGCGATGGAGTGCAGTGACTACGCAAAAGTTTGGACACCCTCTTGGAACCCACATCTAGACTGCCTAGAGTGAGACATACCGCTTTCCCAATATCGTAGATAGGAACACCCACAGATATATACAGCGTGATAATATTATAGATTCTCGATCATCAATATACTTATTCGCTTGTCAGGGCTTATTGAACTTTATGACTAAGGTTCCTGAGGTCTTTATCGATATCATAAAATACTCGAGGAGGAGTTACGACCGGCAGAACATTATATAAAAAAGGCAATGTGGGACCCTAAGGCGTTCAAAATTTTGCGCAGTCACTGTACTCTGGGCCATCTCTAGAATCGAGACAAAATACGGTGTGAGTAAAGACCGGCCCTGGTGGGAGAGTCCTCGGGGGTTTCCGCGTATTATCACACACTCATCACAATACATCCTTAAATGAGGTATAGGCATGACACATGTAATTCTGCTTAATTTACTAAGCGATGACCTGAACCAGAAATAGTGTAAGCCAGATTTATTTCCGGGGACTAAGTCCAAAGAGTGACCGGTCAAAGTAAATTCGAAAATTACTGTAAAGTGAAGGAGCTATTCGAGTCGTGATTTGATGTGGCCTCATAACTTTGACCTATTCAGGCTAGGGTCGACGAAAATCAAAGCTCCCCCTGTATGTAAGCCAGGCCACCTTCTTGTTACATGGCCACTTTTTTATCCTACTCAAGTTTCCTCCAGGCCCTCTGTCGATCTAATAGGACCGAATTCTCTGCTTATCAAAGTTCCCGTCCATTGACGGGCGATTCATGTATTCACAGTCGTGCACACTTTATAGTCAAAACTTTTCTGATTTGTCCACCGTGGCGTATAGAAATGCATACATAATGGACCAAATGAATTTTATAGCGTATAACAGATTGGGAAGTAAGGCCTTTATTCTCAATGCAGGAGGCTGCCACATGAGAGAGAGAGAGAGAGAGAGTGTGTGTGTGTGTGTGTGTGTATGTGTGATAAGACGCTTGGGATCTGCGATTCAAATCCCATGAATGTTAGAGGAAACGATTTATCGAAGGGTTGAGATTCGGGAATCTAAGTAGAACTCTCAGCATGATGTAAAGTAAATTAAAGAACTACAGTCTGATTTTCTATCTAAGCAATGATACTTGTTCTAATGTTCCCCATGAGCAACAGAGAGTGTAGGACATCGAAGAAAGATGAGGTGAAAAGAAATTAATGGAGTCTAATTGAAACAGGCCTGTGCGGCCAGTATAAATGAAATATTTAACATGAGATCAAGAGATTTACAACATTGCACTCGAAATTCATCTAAAGGGGACAGAGAGAGCGAAGTGCATTGCATAGGATAGGGGGCGCACATAAAAACAAGTTGAATCTCATCGGATCGACCATTGAAGATCAGATAAAGCATCAGCACAGTCCACTAAACTCTCCACCAAGTCCTCCGCATTTTCAAATGAGACTTGAACGCCTTGCTGGCAGGAAAGGGTAGCATTTGACTAGATTCCCGTAAATGTTTGAACCTCTGAACTTTCAAGAATCAGGCTTCAAGCAAGGGGGCAGGTCAGTTGTGACTCAATGAGCAACAGGTGGGGTAACTAAGTAGTTATAGAGAGGATGAATGAAGGCCAAGGGAGCGCTTCCGCTGACGCCTACGAAAGCAGTGCCGTTAGGATTTTCGAACAACCAATACGATGTGATAATTGAATAACTTTCTAATACGGTGCTATCAGAATGTATTTAGCCAGATAGTAATGAACAGAAAAGATATGGATCAGAAACTCAAAAGTGGTTCAAGGGCTCTATAACAAAACAGTTCCGACATAATTCAACTAAAGCAAGCAAGATGACCACTGACTAAACACATGTATAACAGTGAGACATAAAAAAACAAAAAAAGGTAGGCCCGAGCCCGGGATCGAACCGGGGACCTCGCGCAGTCAATGCTTTGGGTGAACCCTAAGCGCGAATCATACCACTAGACCACCCGGGCGCTTGATGTCTGAGGCATCAATTTTTGACTATATCAAGTACTCGCGTAGTTTGTGTGGTAGAAACGGTGCTCCTTACCCAGTAGAGCACTTGGGATTTGTCAATATTTTCAGCCTCTACGAATTAGCAGCATAAAGAAATAACTCTCGTTTCCATCAAATATTCAGTCGCTGGTAAAAGCATAGGCCAACTATTGTACGGTCACTACTAAATATGTTTGCGCTGATTCAATCTCGTGTGTTCAGCGCGGAAAGCGTTCCCTATTGAGTTCTGTGCTGAACAAGGGTTTGGACTTGATCTCTAGGTAGCCTTTGTCTGGAAGTGAATACCTTTACTTCGGAAGCCAGCCACGAATGATAAAACCGAGCTACGTTGGTTCGCACGATAAACAAGCACTAGACCTGTTCACGCTTCAAGGTCAACTTCAAGTCCATCATTATCGTCTTTCGAGCCGCACGGGCAAGGCCCACCCATCATCTGCTTAGACGAGGCCAGCCAATGTGGTCCATGGAGCCAGCCTCGCGGCCTGCAGTAGACAGCGGCTCAAGTACGTGTCTTTTTGATGCATGCTCACCACACATCATCTTCGATTCAGCTCAGCCCTAAACGTTCGAATTCTTTGAATTTCCAAGTAAGCTGCCTGTGGCTTACAGGAAGCGAATCTCGGCGACGCCGATTTCGGTGGCTTCGATGCCACGCTTTAGTGGCGTTCGGGTAAGCTGTGACACGAATTTAAGCTTTTAAAGTAAGCAAGACAAGGACATGGGAACAAGCTGAGGCAAAGAGCCCGACTAATTTCTGGAATTCCGATTTGATGAGGAGTCCACTATACTTCTGGCTTCACACCGGAAAATAATATTTGATATGAAACTGATCCACAATTCAATGAAGAGAAGCGTGATCTTGTCACTTGAAAGACAAAAACAACAGTCGAGCTTCACTGGTGGACAGGGCAAAAAAGAGGCTAGGGATGGCGCTAATGTCATCATGCGCGCCGCTACTGAAGGGACCCCGAGGAGCTAGCTCAGTGGCACCTTTACTGCCGATGATGACTTCGGCTTTGGTTGGTAAATTAATTATCCAATGAAATTGTTGAGCGTAGAGTTTGTTTTGTACATTTTATATCTTGAAGTGTCATTAGCTACAATCACTTTAGTACACTGATAGATTGAAAATATTTATCCTTGTTGTTGGTACTTGTGGGTTCCTGCTATTTCAGTCAGAAAGCCTACACATATAGATGGGCACAATCTGCCCAATTTTACCTCGACATGGTATCTTGAACATGCGGCTGAGCCGTCACAGCCATAGGAGTCGCGCTAAACTATTATGATGATTGCATTTATTAACTGATGGTCATGTTATCGCCAAAAGGCGGGCATGGTGGCTACCTGAATTTGACGCCTTGAGAACATTAGCCATAGTTCTAGAACGTTTTCCAACCATATGGATGTTTATTCTGACTGTGGCGGGATTATTTGTGCAGGAAAGCAAATCGAGCCCGATCGGCTTTGCGCATTCGAGGATAGACGCCACTTTATCGGCGTTGAGGCCTCCGCCGGTTCAGCGTTGTCGGGTTATGGTTACTCAAACAATATGTGGGACATGAATATGAATATGAATGTTCAAGTTGAACGATGTGTTGTACAGTTGTTTTCGTAGCGAGATGTCAGCACTACGTACGGAGGGGCTTCCGAATTAGGACTACGTTCCGCGCCATACGAGCACGATGCAGGGTTCAACACAGGCTGAGATGCAGCCACGCTGAGAGTAATAGCGGTAACGATGCTTATGTCTGTGCTTAGCCTCTTCTAACCAGTTATCGGATTAGGGTTCATCGTCCACGTAAGGCTGAAAAGATTTCGCTTGGCATGTTGGTATCTAGGCGAGCTCCGCCCAAAAATATATACAGTCACAAGTTAATCTGAGGCCTGAACTCAAGATCAGGTGATTATGAAAGTACATTGAGCCTTCCGTCTTATACGCAGTCCATCAATATTCCTTCTTTGTGATCATGCTTAGATCAGGATACTGACTCGCGAGCATGGCCCAATCTGTAATGATCCTAAATCAGTTGGTACTAGTAATTTTGTATTCACCTGTCAAATGTGGTCGACAATTGACTTCCATCAAACAAATGTCCATGTAGCTAAGACACACCATAGCTTCCAGAGCCATAGGTATACATCCCTCACAGCCACGGAACAATTTTGGAGAGCCAAGCCAGTTTATTGGATTCTGGTCTTGTTCTAGCGTCGACTTGTTATATTCATATCGTCATTGTCATTGTTTTGATGGCTGCGCCCCACTGGCAACCTGCAGCATTGAAATTCCCGATTCCACACTAGCGCTCGATGCCCAATTGAGTGTGGTTTAGGAAGGTGGTCATCTAGCCACGGGTGAAGCTGGAACTGAGGATCTCTTTGAGGCTAATAATTGGTTTTGGGGGATATTGGCAGGGGTACTAAACTGAGTATTCTTGGCATCAGACTCAATGACTGGCAAGATATGCACGTCTCGGCCTATTCTTACTGATTCAGTTGAGGTGCTGCACCCAATGATGCCATCCATCACTTTCCCCGGCTGTTATGAACGGGCTCTTTGTACGGAGGATTCCCCTTCAGGAAAATGGCACACAGACACTCTTGTCGGCATGATATACCTATATTGATGTTCTACACATACATTCTGTCATGCAGGACAGAACGCGGTATCTTGTGAATATTTAAGCTTGTCCTTTCCCTCTGGAGACTGAGGAGCCCTTGATTCTTTTCTTTGAGTTTCTCTGACAGACGACGTGCTAGCACTGCGCGAAAAACAATGTCTACTGAATCAAAAGAAGATGAGCTGCCACCAGTTTGGAAACCAAGCTGGCAGCTCAAGTGTATATTCGCCGTCGTCGGTCTGTTGAACTTTGTCGCTGCTCTCGATGCGACGTCAGTCTCAGTCTCTCTACCGGTATGATACTATTCATACTTTCCCTCTTTAGGTTCAACGAAGAAGCTTACTTGTGTGTCTGGTTTTGTTTCTTGACTAGACTATCTCCCATGACCTTGGCGGCACAGCAACCCAAGCCTTCTGGGCTGGTACATCCTTCTTAGTCACGTCGTGTGTATTCCAACCCGTCTTCCACCTCGCATCTGAGATCTTTGGCCGCAAATCTATTCTGTTTCTTGCCGTGGTCGCGTTCACACTCGGCTCAATCCTTGCCGCTCTTGCACATGCCTTCACCTTGCTGCTCGTGGGCCGCTCTATCCAGGGTATCGGTGGGGGAGGCATTATGGCCCTCACGGAGGTGCTCATCGCCGACCTAATACCGCTGAGGGAGAGGGGGAAATGGTTTAGTATTCGATCTGGGACATGGGCTTTGGGTACGGTGACTGGTCCCTTGATCGGCGGTGCCTTTACACAGTCAGCTGCATCTTGGAGATGGATCTTCTGGATCAACCTGCCCTTCTGCGGACTGGGGCTAGTCTTGGTCCCCATCTTCCTGAAACTGCAAAGAAACCCCATTCCGCTACGGGAGAATCTTGCTAAAGTCGATTATATCGGAAATGTGTTATTTGTAGCCTCCTTGGCTTCCTTCTTGATCCCACTTACTTGGGGTGGCATCATGTACCCTTGGAACTCATGGCATACTCTTGTTCCTCTGCTGCTGGGCGTGGCTGGTCTAATTGGCTTCGCTGTCTACGAGAAACTCGGCGCTGCTCAGCCGCTGATACCGCTCGTTATCTTCAACAATGTCACCCAGTCCGTCACCTATGCGGGAACATTCCTTCACGGCATGATTCTCTGGGCCATTGTCTACTACCTACCACTCTACTATGAAGGCGCCATCGGATACAGTCCTGTTATCTCCGGGTTGGCATTATTCCCCGAGTCTCTCACAGTAGCGCCCATCTCGGTGATCATCGGTATCATCGCCGCCAAGGTTGGAAGCTACCGATGGGCCATATGGTCTGGATGGCCAATCACCGCCCTAGGAATTGGTCTGATGTGTTATTTGGACGCTAAGTCTAGCACTCCACAGTGGGTTTTCATCAATTTATTGGTGGGAATTGGGCTGGGAATTCTCTTTCCGACCGTTATGCTGGCTGTCCAAGCCGCCGCAGATCCTGAACACCTGACCATCTCTGTCACCATGACACCTTTCTTTCGAGTCCTTGGGCAAGCAGTTGGTGTCGCAGTTGGAGGTGTGGTCTTTCAGAACCGTATTAAACATGAGTTCGGACACTACCCCGAACTTGGCCGTTCGGCAGCTGCGTATGCACAAGATGCGTCTAGCCTGGTGCAGTACATCAAGACCCTACCAAAGAATGGTGCGGAGCGTGAACTGATTGAGATGCTATATGCAAAGTCCTTGACCATCGTCTGGGCTGTAATGTGCGGGATTGCGGGATTGGGTATGGTTACGGCGATTTTCACCAAGGACTATACTCTGAACCAGGCTTTTACTTCAAAGCAAGGGCTCGAACAGTCCTTGTTTCCTGAAGTTGAGGTTAAGCCATCCGCGACTTCAGTAGAGGAAGGGCAGACCAATGTGCAGTGATGGCTTCTACGCTGATTTCTTGATCACAGAGAGCAAGATTCAAGGTTGTGGATATGGGTATTATGACTTAATTACATTCATGACTAGATGTGGATATCTCAATGAGGACATGATGAGATATGCGGCTGCCTTTACCGGGACCGTCGCATAAAGTTTTGATCAGATGAGCTTTCAGAAACCATAAGAAATTTTATTGATGCTGTTCAATATACATTGACAAAATATTGCTTGCTTTCCTTTGTCTTGCCCTCTTTGCCGTCGAACTACTTTCCTCAAAGCAGCGCTTCTCATCGCGTCGTGTCCATTTTCTCAAGAGCGTAAAGGCTACTCTTCAATCGACTAGAAACCCCAGTAAGCTCAAATACTCACTCACCATTATTTGCTCCCTCAGATATCCTTCTTGGAATGTTCCGGCCGATGTGTCGTCTCATAATCAACATGCACGAACGCTCTCTCTACATTCGGCAAACTCTCCAATTTAACCTGCAAATCCTCCGCAACATCATGACACTCCTGCAATGTCTGCTGTGGATGCATCACAACGTCCACCTCAATTATCAGCCTCGGGCCAGAGTGGTACGCTCGCACCGTATCAATTGCCTGTACATCTTCGCTATGCGTCATAGCAACATAGGTAATGAGGTTCAGAGTATCCGCGTCCGCAGCCACGCCAACGAGCAACTTGAACTCTCCAATAGAGGTATGCAGCCATAATCCCAAAATCAGGAGGGACAAAATGATGGCGCCCATTGGGTCAATCCACCATTTGAGCTTGGACCCGCCTACGGAAGTAAGGATACCGAAGCCGTTGATGAAGAGGTCATTGCGGTGGTCTTCCCATAGAATTCGGACTTGAGAGTACTTGTTGCGTAGTGCGAAGCAGTAAAGGAATAGACACAGTTTCACGACAAAGGCCACTGAGACCGCAATGACGGAGGGCAAGTGGAAGGCCGAGGAGCCACCCTCGGCCAGCTCTTGGCAGGAGAAAGCGACAAGGATGAGGGAGACGGCCATCATGATGAAGGAGAAGAAGATATTTCCTGCGGTCTCAATGCGAGACGTTCCCACTGGGAAGTTATGAGAGCTGGCCTTTTTGGCTTGGCGATTGCATACAATCAGGGTAACGTTTGATAGCGGGTCGAATATCGAGTCGGCCATTGTTGTGAAGAGCGACAGAGAGCCGGAGGCGATAGCTCCGTAGAGTTGGAGCCCTGAAAGAAAGATGTTGCATATGAAAGAAGAGTATACGGCAATTCGATATTGTAGCTTGTTCGACTCGGTGGTCTCGGCATGTTCGCGGACGTGTTCGTCGACCGGCTTGAGGAAGCTCTTGATTTTTTCGTTTTGTGAGTTGTAGAATTCCGTGACGTCCCGGAGTTGTGAGTTCCGCTTGCTGAAGGGGTTATAGCGAAGCGCACGCTTGCGTGAAGTATTGGCTTCTACATGTTGGCCTTCGGATGTCGGTTTCAGCTTGCTGGAGAGGTTGAAAGGGTCCGCAGCGGACGCGTAGCTGGCTTGAGATCCATTCTCTAACGCTGACGGGATATCCATGACGATTTTCAGATGAGATGAATTGAGGTAGAGATATCTTCAGAAGAGGCATTTCCTCCTCCTCGCCCGATGATGGTAGCTCAGTTCTTATCAGATTAGATGCAAAATGACTGCCTGCTGCGCCTTCCTCGGCACCAAGGACCCGCCCTTGGCAGATGAGGTATATATCCAGTCTGTGGCTCGCCAAGCTCGAGCCAAGTCTCGGCAGACAATATTCCTGCATTGATTTCTCGGATTCTGAAAAAACTAGTGTCGCTGGCCCATCACGTTCCTTGCTCATCAATCCTGACTAAATCGGTTCAACAAAGCCAAGGAAGGCGGAGCGCATGTCAACTTTTGTGCCAGGCAGATATTCTTTCCAGTCAGAAAACTATGCATACGACAAGACGGTATGTCGAGCTTATCATTCCTTGCAAAAGTTCCAGATGACCTAATTACGCCAGCGTAATGCCAATTTAGTCGATGGCTACGGGTGAAGCAAATGGTTTGACAGGAAGGGCCGACCGAGTTTCATCTCAGTGTCATAATGCCAGGGTTTGGAGATCAAATACTGCCGAACAATTAGATAGCCCATGCTGAAGCTTTGTACTGACTTTGAAATGAACTCGGAGCCTAGGGGAGTGCATTTGCAGCCCCGTCACATATCAGGTGGGCCTCGGCGCTAAATCGGACAATGACCGCGACCTTGTTGGCTGATACCATACATAACTGTACTTGAAGATAATTTTGGAGAAGTCCACGGTATTGTGGCCATACAAATTATATTATCGATTTTCTGGAGATTGAGAAAGGTAACAAAATTACGGAGTGCAAGGACAGAGTGATGTCGGATATACTTGCGCCTCGTTCAGCGGTATATATCCATGAAACAAGCCAGCACTAATAGGAGACAAAAGCGCAGATATCAAATTAGCATTCCATATTCGAATCAACAAGGCAAACCTATGGGTCAAATCGTGCGTACGCATAATTCGGCAGATATAGAAGAGATCCCGGGCACCAATCAGCAGCGAGCAGTTGCCAGTTGTGGGAGGAATCCCCCACCGAGCTTATCAGCGCTGTATCAATCTTCTGTTCTTGCCCAGCGCCTTATTCTACACTCATTACATTCAGCTCTACGGATAATTGGAACGATATACGAGAAACAATTGAGTCTTTACTGGCCTATCACATTCATTCCTGCTTCGTCCTTCCGCCATGTCCAAATATGAGCTGGCCCTCCAGCGCATCGACGCCGCACACAGCGACGACCCCAACACAATCACCATCGACGGCACCACATTCCCCTACGAACTCCACTACGCCCAAAAGATGACCACCTACCTCGAGCGCCTCGATCCTTCCGCCTCCGACCTCCTCCGCCTCGCCATCCGCGCCCAACACCTCCGCCGCTGGGAAATCCCCCGCGCCTCGTACCCCGCCACCAAAATTGGGTACCACTCATGGCGCGCCCAGCTCCAGCGGCGTCAGGCTGCACTGGTGGAGCAAATCTGTGTGGAGAGCGGCTATACCGCTGAGGAGGCGGCGCGAGTGGGCGCTATGGTGCGCAAGGCGGATTTGAAGAAGGGCGACGCGGATACGCAGACGCTGGAGGATGTGGCTTGCTTGGTGTTTTTGGATGATCAGTTCGATAAGTTTGAGGGTCAGCTGGCGGATGAAGAGAAGATGGTGGATATTTTGAGGAAGAGTTGGGGGAAGATGAGTGAAGCTGGGAGAGCGGAGGCGTTGAAGATTCAACTGTCGGAGAAGGGGAAGGAGTTGGTGACGCGGGCATTGGCGGGGTGAATATATTGTAGCATACATATAAACTTTCTAGTTATTCTTTCCCGGGCGAATTCTCTTCAGAATGGTGGAAATTTCCATTTGGCACTTGCATGCGATGAGAGAAAAGGGTTCTCCTCGCGCATGTGTAGATCCCTTGACCTTGACCCTCCTCACATAGTCATAATCTTGAAATTATGCAAATTGGACAGACAGTTTCCATATAATTATTTTCTACATCAGACAGGCAGGGACAAGGAGAATGGAACCAAGTCTTATGAGCGATGTTATTGTCATCAAGAAGGGAGATAAATTTTCTCGTGGGATATCTAATAGAAACGCCCGTTGAAACGCCCGCTGATGCGTCCCGATGATAGATGAGTGTCCATCAGATCATGAAAAATACTCTGCAGGTATCAGAGTACACAAGTACCAAACTCCACCCATGCTTTTTTGTTGTGCCGGCATAAATCATTTCTCTTTGAATCACCATCATGCATTGCCAGTGTCGATCAAGCGCACCAGCGCAATCGCTGCGCCAGCTGCAATGCCACCCACACAGACCATCTGGAGACCTCCCCAAATGCCTGCAATCACGTTGTCATGTCCAGTCCATCCCCTGACAACACACGTTTTCACGTATCCAAACACAAGCAGTGTCACACCCATGACGCCGATGCTCCAGTACAGGGCGGTCATCACTTGCGACACAATGAAGTAGGGAATCAGTGGGATGAAGCCACCAACAAAGTATCCAATGGCGAGGGTGAGAGCGCTGATCCAGGCCTGGTTGCAGTCTGGTGCAGTCTCACGGTGGTGGAACGCGAGCAGAAATTCGAGGAGCCGCTCATGCGAAGCATGCAAGTCCCGAGTGATATCTTCGATAGCGGACGATGAGAGCCCATAAGGAGCAAAGGTTTCGCACACCATATTGCGGGTTTCCGAGGGGTCACTCTCGATCAGTTCTCGAGTCTCGCGGACAGTGGCTTCATATGATTCTCTGGAAGAGGTGTTAGCTACGAATCTCGCCAGAATTAAATATATGTGCAGGGTCTCTTACGCTTCACTCTTCGCTCCAACGTACCCGCCCAGGCCCATAGAGATGGCACCTGCGGCTAGCTCAGCCAGACCACCCAGAACAACCACTTTCGTATTGCCTAGCGCGGACAGGCCCGCAGACAAGGCGAAGGGTACAGTCAGTCCATCTGAAAGGCCCAGGATGGCGTCGGAAATAATGCGCGGGTTGATACGAGAGCGGGTTGTGCTGCTGCTGGTGGATCCGTCATGGCTCACGCAGCGGCCAAAGGTATCATAGGAGCGTTGCGACTCGATGTCTTGATCCGAGTCTCCGCGGATGGTCTCTTCGTCATCGATTCGAGCCAGAAGGGGCTTGTCTAAGAAAAAGGATATTGAGTGAACATGATCACCATTGAATTTGGGCATGCTAGATATGTAGTGTTCAGGGTCTGCGTACTGTGCATCTTGGTCTCCTGTCCGGGGAACAGCTTTCGCTTGAGGAAAAGAAGCGCCATGATTGTTGATGTTTGGTTGGCTCCGTGTGGAACTAGTCCAGCTGCTTTTGCAATGCGAGAGCTTTATGTGGACCTTCCCCAAAAGTTATCTCCGAATATATGAGTCGGTTTGAAAGGTCCGGAGTCGGAGAAGAGGGCACCGCCACGCAACACGTTGGAATATCTCCGATGCTACAAGCAGTGGCAAGGCAAAGCTGACGTCAGGGCGATGCAGGAGGAACAGAGGGAGAGATAAAAACAAGAAGCAAGTCCAGGAAGAGCAACACTCTTCTTAAAAAGCAAAAGACGACCTTGTCTGCGCGCTAAGAAAGGAAAGGAGGGGGTAAGGGTCCCTTGTTTTCCGTATCGTCAAAGAGGCTTAGATCAACAATGGCGTCGTGAAACCGGACGGGCTCAAAGGATTGTCACAACGATTCAATTGAAGCTTTCAAGTCAGATGAAAAAGACACATTTCCTCCTCCTCTGGCTCCCTCCTCCTTTTAACTCCCGACCACCAGCTTACCGGTCACCGCAAATTCCGCCAGTACCACCGCGTTCCCCATCACCTAGTGCAGGCAAAAACATCCATAGCCAAAGAAATTTATGGAGATGTCTATTTTCTGAGAGGAGATGATCCAATCAGAGAGATTTCAATGGTCAGCGAAACATCCTTGACCGTAGAATGGGGCCAAAAGAAAGTCTGCTTGCAAAGAAGACGCGTCGAGACGCAGTCCGTTCAGACAAAATCCCGTGGTGCTAATTGGAGGAGATGCGGATGCTGACCATTAGAGCAGCTATGATTGGATGAGCTGGAGATCTCTGCGGGTGGGGGCCCACCTGGGTGCATCTCAGATTGAATTCGAGTTGATGTCATTGGGAGAACTGAGTGCACAGGACGGAATAGTAGTGGAGATGGGTTGAAAGCCAAAAAAACGAACTCCGAGACTGCAACGCTCTCGGGGTTAACTGGATGAGGCCGTCACCACGACCTCATTATTCCCGAGCTTTTGGCATTTATTCATGATCTGTCAATATGCAAGATCATTGTGAACGCTTTCATTCTTGTTCCAGCTCTCTCCGATGGGTGAGATCACAGCCTCTTAGGAAGCAGGTCTGGCATTTTCATGCTCAAGCTGACAGCAAATAGAAGGAGAGTTGCTTCACAACAGATCTCGGACCAAATTGATGGTTTTGGACTGGTGTGGCAGGAAATAGTTAAGCCCGACAAATACTACTTTGATCCACCCTCGACAATCACAAACGCGCTAAGCCTAATCAGGAGGATCGAAGGAAAATCCCGCCAAGTGAAGGCCCAACCTAAATTACCTTCCAAGGGATACTCTGTACAGCCAGCCCTATATGCAACTCCCTTCCTAAGGCTCTCCTCCCATCTCTACCACCAATTCCCTTCCCTACTTACGGAGTATTTAACCCTGACTGCCCCATTTGATTGAGTTCTACAATCGAATAGAAGCTTACACTTAATCGCAAGACGATAGGTAGAGTAATCAGTGAAACATATACTGTGAACAGAACAGAAACATAGCTAGAAAGTCTCATCTAAGTGCACCGCTACTTCAATGAAATCGAACGACTAGTTCTAGAAGAATAGCGACAAGGTCTATAATTTTAGTTATCCAAGGCAGCTCTTAACATTGTGGAAGATCTCGACCTTTTCCGACATCCATTGATTGATTAATTGAATGCTGGTTCAATTATCTTTTTTTTATTTATTCCAACAACTTGACCACTGCGATGCACCCAGTGCCAGAAGCGCTACCGGTGGTTTCAGTCTCGGAGCCTCTACAACCCAAGGGAGCTAGAGGAAATCATGTGCTCAGACCTGCCAAAGCTCAATAGTTTTAGACAAACGAAGTATCACGGAAGCAATAACGAAGATTAGACCAGCAGCCAGCCCTGCCCAATGACATCGGGCACTGAATTGCCGTCCGAGTGCTGTTGTCTCCAATGGTCTTGTATAATTGTTGAAGCGTTGATGATATTCAAACAGCAGGTCGAGTCCCACAGCATCCGTAGATACCGCATCACCTGTTGTTGCTCACTGTCGTTCTGACATTCAAGACCCGCAATGAAGGTCGGCCACAGTAAGCACTTGAACAGAGCGCTTTCGCATTTGAGAGCGTCAATCAAGTCAAGTAATTGCCGCACTAGCCCCTGAGAATCAGATGTCACGGTCCCGGTTGATGTCATCAAAGCCCGAAGGACTCGCTTTCCATAGATTAATGTTGCAGTTTTGTATGATTCGGATAGCAGGGACAGCTTCTTAATGTCCACTGTTTGGGGATCTACTGATTGCGCGGAGTTGGACGCCCACTCCACACAATCAAAATTTGCCGTCAAATGAAGCATACTCTGGGTTTTTCGTATACGCTCCTGGATGAAGGCGTCGTCTTGCATATGCAAAGTCTTAATTGCATGCCTTTGATCAGAGAAATAACGGATAGCTTGCAGGAAAAAGATAGGGCACCCAAGAAAACTTCGAAAAATTGACTCTTGATACTCGTTATCATCAAGCTTGATACATGGCTGAGTGGACTTTGAACTCGAGAGCGCACCGCCAATAGTTGATACACTGCAGTGATCAGCACATTGTTTACATTGCAGAGTATGAAGGAATAAGCATACAGTGAAAATTGTCGGGCGACAAACCGCCTCGTTTCTTTGACTGTCCCTCCAGAATCGCTGGTAGTATCTTGACTGGCATCAGGCTTTAGCATCGATTGGGATATCGTAATGAGGGCTTCTGCTCCACGAAGATGATAATTCCATCCATCGATGCCCGACTCGAGGATATCGAGAAAAATCAAAAGTAAGATAGATGCCATGATTGCATCTTTCTGCGAAGGCTGCGCTTGGGACAAGGATGTTGACAACGTCTTAATAGATCGCTTTTTGAAGCGCAGTGCATCCACATTGGCATTGACAAATCGAGGTGACGGAGTACCAACGGTCTGATCAAATGACCGCGCCGAGTTGGCGAAGTGTCGCGCAGCAACAGCCATTATACTCATCCTCAACGTTGAGTTATCTGCTGCGTACGCGAGCAAGCTCCGAAACGGATTGCTCGGGCTGTCATATAGAATAAACAACTTGGCGATGCGTATGTTATCTTGTTGCTGGCATGAGCCTACCCGCGACAAAATCTATATCGCCGGAAACTTACAATAATCAAGATAGAACCTCGACGACCAATCGAGGTCTTTTGTGGATGGGTCTTGCAACGTGAAAGAGAGAGGACCCGAGAGCACTAAAGAGTTTTGGACGTAGGGTGAGATTGATTCTAGTTTGAGTCGCGGATGTGGTTTTCGAGTGGCGATTTTGTGATCTTCTTCGAAGGCATGTCCGCGCATTTTACCTCGGATCGCCACGCCTTTGACCCATCGTAGCGGTCTGGTTTCGAAACATTCTATCCCGGCTTTCTTGCATTTGGAGCACGGGTCGCCGGTTCGGTCACATTGAATGGTGCGTTTACGGCATGTCCAGCAAGCTGCACGCATTGTGTGAACAACAACAGCCCAGCCAAGAGGAGAAATTCAACAGTAGTCCGTACAATGACCGTCAGAATTGCGTATTGTTGCTGTTGCGTATTTGAGAAGTTGCAGATTTTCGGGAGATCTTGCTACAGATGTCAGCGGATATTAGAAGGTCCGTGCACGATGACTGGACCTCCACCGGTGGCGTACGGGGTAGTTAACTATCAGACAGCATCGAAGACAGTTGACATAGCACGGTGTTTTGCCTTGTTTGCACGTATATCTTCCAGCTTGCGAGGTCCCATCAGCTGAACGTCCACTATTCCCGATTGGTAATTGATGTATGGAGAAGCATCGCAGAGTGGAACCGCATAGATCTACGTCCTTTTGCTGATACAGAACACCGCCCTTGCAATTTACGATGAAGTGAGTCAATTCTTACTACGTATTGTGTGAACAATCATCCTAAATGTCTGGAGCTCAATGTTTCTTGCTGTATCTGAAGTGGGCTAAGCGTCTGTAAGTCGAATATGTGCAATTCAATGGACGCGAACAAGACTAGGTATAGCGAAAGGGAAACGTATATATCGTAGTAGGGGAATAACTGCCGGTCTTATTGGTGGAGGATTATCTGTGATAGTTTTCTCTTTTGCTTC
The DNA here is from genome assembly GCA_037356195.1 of Penicillium sp. F50. Taxonomy (NCBI): domain Eukaryota; kingdom Fungi; phylum Ascomycota; class Eurotiomycetes; order Eurotiales; family Aspergillaceae; genus Penicillium; species Penicillium sp. F50. The sequence goes on along the minus strand of JAYXSA010000054.1, from coordinate 1,203,178 downwards.
TTGTTTCGGGTGTGTTCACCTAATATTTCCAAATTGGGTTCGTTTAGTCTATTTCACTTATTTACCATAAATAACGCTTGACTTTCGTCTTTCAAGATTGAAGAGTATACTTGTCCGTCAGTACGTTGATCAGCTCTCTTGATTTATGTCAGTCAGCTAGAAATAGTATTAAGATTATAATTCCTTGGTACTTCATTGTATCCCTTATGTTTTTTAAGATATGAAGTTGTAATTTATCGCACGTAGTATGGTGTTTTGAGGTGATCCGCTCCTCTCGGGCGTGAACTAGGTTATGGCTTTTCTTTCCCTCTATTTTAGACTAACTTAACAGTCACGGGTACCCCAGTAGAGTATCTAGCTGAAATGTCTATAACTGGGCCGAAAGCCCTGCCTTGCGGCTTGTGATACCATCTCTCCGAGATAGCTAGACCATCTAGCTAGTGGACCTGAACCTTCAAATCTGCGGTAGTAAAAAGCGGGGTAAAAAGTGGATGAGACTTACTGAATGACTCTAGCGGAAACCGACTTCAAAGTGTCACTGTATCAAACACCTTCCTCTCATGAAGCCCTTGTTAAATGTATATCTGACAAAGCTTCAGAACGCTACTCGTTCATGATCGTTGATGAAAATTCAAATGGGTATATTACTTTCTAATGTGCCAGGTCCAGTGGATCTGTGGCCAAAAGGCTATTCGTCCTCGCTTGAAACAGATCAACGCCCCTCTGCGCGCTCGACCAGAGAGTCCTCTAGACCCATTGGCTCCCAGACATCCTTGGCTTTCTTGTTCTGCACCCATACAACTTCTCCATGTATGTATGCCACCACACCACCCTTGCCTGTTGCACTGGCTGTGATGCGGAAGAGAGGAAGCCCAGTTTTGGGGTGTGCCTCGCGCAAGGGCAGCATGATGAGGCCCTGCTCCACACACCAGTTCTCGACAATGTCCTTGAATGCAATTTCTTCCACGATTGCAGGATTGGCTTGGGGGATAGGAGGTGCTTTGCTTGCTGCTGCCGCTGCCTCTGCCACGGCATCTTGACGAGTAGGAAGCGCAGTCCCTCCAGTTGCAGTGGGGCGTAGAAGTTCAGTAGCAGCGCGATCTCCAAGGTCAGCAGCGAGGTTCATAGTCTGAAGACCCTTATTCCACTCGTCCTCGACAATTGCCAGCTCATTGACCTCCTTCGGGATCTGGGTTTGCCACCAAGTGAACCAGGCGGCAACCTCTTCATAGTTGGGATCGTTGGTGAGCCAGATGTACAGGATTTCATGCCACTTGGGGAAAAAGTCGGAGACAAGTAGCAGTCCCATCACATTAGGTCGGAAGAAATCTTTCCAGCGCAGTACATCTTCCAATGCTGCCAGGTCTTGTTGCTGAGGATTCACGGTGAAGTCTTCACGAAGATGACGCGCCAAGCGTGGCAACAAGTGATTTCGGAGGCATACGTCAAATTCGCTACCAAGGGCGTCCCGCCAGAGCTGAATTCCATCAATGAGACCTCGGCGCAAGCTCCACGAGTCTAACACCACGCGGAATTTCCTCTTGGCATCGGACATGAGACCTGTAGGCTGCTTAGGGTTGGTATGTCGTTCACCCAAATGCTGTAGCCATGTGAACAACCACCAAGGAAACTTTCCATCCTGCTGAGATGGCTGTCTTCGGCTGCTCCTGGGTTTCCACTCCTTCAGAGCTCCGCTCAGCTTCGGAACGACCACTTGGTCAATGAGGTTTGCATACACGAAAGCTGGAACAATAGGCTTCCAAGCAACTACCAGCGAGGTTGCAACATTCGGATCATAAACGTCCCAGTCATTGAGAAGTGCCGAGCGCACTCGTGGTAGCCAGAGGGTGTAGATCATTGTTTCATAGGGAGATGTAGACGATCGCTGCTGAACTCCATTCTCCGTCCGGCGAGAAAGAATCGGTTGGAGGCGGGCGAGGTTGGACACAAGAAAGTTGGGGTCTTGAAGAGGCTCCCACTCTTCCATGGCCTGCCGGAAAAGTGGATGTATGGCAGCGATCACCGTTTCTGCTAATCGGTATTCATCCCCAACGTCCCGATACTTGGACTCCATTGCTTCGATCTTTTCGGTCATTTCATTGAATTTCGATGCAATGCTTTCCTCGTGCTCGAAGATGTCCAGCTCCTCCACAGCAGCGATCAGTCCAGTAAGATGGTTGAGTCGGGCTTGATATGCATCTAGCTCGTCGACCACCTGGGCCTCTTCGAGCTCGATGAACTTTTTCCGCTCAGTCAACCCCTTCCATTCATCCGCAAAGGCCTCGAGGTCGGTCCGAGCACGTCTGGCAATCTTCATTGCCTCTCCTTCACCCTGACTGACAAACCCTTGTGATGCCATCAGGCCGGCAGTCGACGTCAGTACGCGCTGTTCCTTGCCAGTAGCATCGATGAGTGACTTAAGGACATTCGGTACTTCCAGGCCTTCCATGGCATCTTCAATTTCTCGCGCGGTTCGGAATTTGGGCTTGGATCGGGGCACCGGCGTACCAGTACCACTGCGGCTTTCTGTCTTGCGCTCTTGCTTCTTCTTGCGTCGTCGTTGGTTCTCTTCGTCGGAGCTGTCTTCGACCGACTCACCCCGGCGCGCGGCCTCTCGTTTTTCTTCCTCGCGTGCCTGCTTGGTCTTCTCCCGTACAGCACCTAGTCCGGCACCCTGTGGTCGCGCCTGCGCTTCGATCGGGTTGACAATACCCTGACCGCTAGAACCCAGACCTTGTCCCTCCACGTAGCCCATCTTTGCCATCATGCGCGCGGCGAACGAATTTCCACCCGCGCCTTTTCCTCCGCGGAGGGCAGGACCACCTCGAGGTGGCACTGAGGTCGCTACACTGGCCATGCTGTTCCAAGGGTTGCGGGCAGCGCTGCCCAGCCCACCCATCTTAGGAGGTGATTCGGAGCGTTCGCGGGCTCTAGAGAAGCCACGGAAACCGGTGGTTTGTCGCGCATCTTCTTCGTCTGACGAACTCATATCGTCGACCTTGCGTTTTTGGCCGGAATACGACGAGGGAGATTCCATGGTGTGCACACTGTCACCACGATCTCGAATCCCTGTCCGAAAAGCTCCCTTTCGTAGCTTGTAAGCTTGAAGTTGCGATAGGCAAAGCTCGGTGAAATTCACGTGGGGATATCGGCGCGGAACAATTCATCCCCGGGCGGACGAAAACAAGATGACGTTAAGCTCGGTTACTTCATACCTTAGCTCGGGATTTTTCCTTTCTCCCTTCTTTTCCTCTGGCTAGACTTAGTTGATATCCTTTAATCTTCGATATTTCCTCAAAATTTAGAATCCCTTCTCCACAATGGCTGCTCTCCTCTCCACTTCTACCCGTGTTGCCCTGCGCTCGGGAGCTTCGGCTTCCTTCAAGGCTGGAGCTGCTAGCTTGACTTTTGCCCGCGGCAAGGCTACTCTGCCCGACTTGTCTTGTAAGCCACGGTTCTTCGGTGTAGTCGGATCTACATCTTTCAAAACTACACAGCAAGCAGCATCCCACTGACCCAAATTACAGACGACTATGGTGCCCTTGAGCCTTCCATCTCCGGCAAGATCATGGAGATCCATCACAAGAACCACCACAACACTTATGTCACCAACTACAACAATGCCATTGAGCAGCTCCAGGAGGCTCAGGCCAAGGGCGATATCTCCGCCCAGATCGCTCTGAAGCCTGCGATCAACTTCAACGGTGGTGGTCACCTGAACCACTCCCTCTTCTGGGAGAACCTGGCCCCCAAGAGCGCCGGCGGTGGTGAGCCCCCCTCCGGCTCCCTCGCCAAGGCCATCGACAGCACCTACGGCAGCCTCGATGAGTTCAAGAACAAGTTCAACACCGCGTTGGCTGGTATTCAGGGCAGCGGTTGGGCCTGGCTCGTCAAGGACAAGCAGACCGGCCAGATCGGCATCCGCACCTATGCCAACCAGGACCCCGTTGTTGGCCAGTACCAGCCTCTTCTCGGCGTTGACGCCTGGGAGCACGCCTACTAGTAAGTCATTGTTGATACTGAGGGCTTCGATTCATGCTGACTCGCTTTTAGCCTCCAATACCAGAACCGCAAGGCCGAGTATTTCAAGGCCATCTGGGAGGTCATCAACTGGAAGGCCGTTGAGAAGCGCTTTTAGGTGTCGTCTTGTATAGTGACGTACTTAAATCACCAATTCAAAGTCCCTCTGTATTGTACCATAAGTCTGTCAATATCAGCCCAGACATTTGCTCCGTATTACCTGGCCTTTTCATACGACTTGTCGCCCCTGACCGAGCTATAGGATTTTGAGAATCATATAAGGCATGGAAAGCCCATTTAGAATCGCACCTATATTTGCACAAAGCTACTTGGTGACTCTTGTGTACCAAGCACACCATAGGAGGTGCTGCTCGCGGCTTCTGGTCAAAGAGACAAAGATGTACACCACTGGAGAGCCTCGATATAGCGAAATACGTGACCTAAGTTCATGAGTGCTAACAGTAGTGTTGTGCCTCGTTTGCTTGTTATCGTCTGATCCTAGTAAGTGATCTATGTATGCCGACATAATTAGTAGACCTTTCTATTACCTACATCCTCCCGCTCCACAGATAAAAGTGGGACGCAACTGCCCTGAAACATGACAAGCAGATTACAGCAAGGTACCCAAGAAGTCGGTTAAAGTAGTCTAGAAGTGGCGGCTAAACCCGAATTAGTTGGCAGTCACGGTCTTCATTCCACCACTAGAAGGCGCTTGACTTAATTTCCAAGGCAGTCTGAGGCCAATCAGGAATTTCAGTCCCATTCGATTTTACGTCAAGCTGAGCTCGCTAGTGGACACCATGAGAATTCTTTCAGGTGATCCTTGGCTATCTAAGGTTCGGGATCGACAGTGACGAAAGAGTGGGGCACATTTCCAAGGTTACGAACCAAATATTGACAGCTCGGGAATTCTAGATAGATTTTGTTCTGAAAGTATAAGAATGAATTGATCATTGGTATTGCTCTTGACCAAACTGGTGAAATATCGCTTGATTTTGCTGCCGCGGCAATGTCTTCCACAAATGGTGTTGGCCAGGATAACGGAGTCAGAGGTATGCTGCCTCACGCCGAATGTGAATAACCTATAAAGATGCTAACAGCTCATCTCCAGACACGGTGGAAACCAGTGAATATGAGCCACCTGAAGGGACTCAGGAAGCTGCCAGCAAGAACGACGCTGTAGGCAACAACTTGGATTTCAATATTGCAGGCTCTAATGCCCAAAATCCAAACCGAAACGTCTTTGTAAGCGACCTTTATCGAGCCTACAATCCTCAGTATGGACAAGAGCAAGATAGCCCTGTCTGGAGTCTAGCTCAGTCGCTTCCTCATATCGTAAGACCAGGCATGCGCCACGGCGCATTGCCAGAAGATCGCGAAGAAGACGTGAAGACTGGGCAAGAGCACGGTTCTGGGGAGAGACAGGACCAGCCTACGAAGGACAAAGACGATGGATTCTTCAACTCGTGGTCCAAGATCCGGCATTATCTTCGAGAACCATTGGCCGAATGGCTTGGCGTAAGTTCTCGATCCCACGGTTGATTGGAATTGGAAATTGGCTCTAATACATGCGACCACAGACAACCCTTGCAATGACAATCGGTCTCTGCGCGGCTTTGTCCAATTTTACATCATCTAGTCAAGCCGGATCATACCCTGCACAATGTGCCGCCTGGGGATTTGGATTTACAATGGCAATCTATACCACTGGTGGCATATCTGGGGGCCATCTCAACCCAGCCATTTCTATCGCGTTATCCGTATTCCGAGGCTTCCCTGCCCGCCGAACCCTAATATATGTTGCTGCGCAACTCCTTGGGGCTATTACTGCTGGAGGGATTGCATATGCACTCTACCACGATGCTATCCTCGAGGTTTCGGCGACAGCGAAAGTACCCCAAAGCAAAAGTGTTGCGGCCGAAGCCCTCATCACGGCCCCAAAGCCATTCGTCCACCCAGTGACAGCATTCTTTACCGAGTTCATTGGTAGTGCCATCCTCATCGGAGTCATCATTGCCGTGGGAGATGACAATAATGCACCCCCTGGAGCAGGAATGAACGCCTTTATTGTGGGCGTTTTGATCACAATTATAGTTCTCGCACTTGGTTACAACACTGGAGGGTACGTATCAGGTATCACAATAACAATTTCGCAAGCTCACAATTTCCTGTTGCAGATGTTTCAACGGTGCACGAGATTTCGGACCCCGACTCGTCGCTCTAATGGCTGGATGGGGTGGCCAACTCTTCCGGGAAGCCCACGTCTGGTGGATTTGGGGCCCATGGTGTGCAGACATCAGCGGTGGGATATTTGGCGCCTTGATATATGATGCGCTCATCTTCACGGGTGGAGAGAGCCCAGTGAATTACCCTCGACGACGACGCAAGAGGGCGTTGCGCGTGAGATCTGTGAACCTGCGGAAGAAGTTGGGCATTGGCCGCAAGAAGGTAAGAGACCTAGAGAAGTCTCTTGAAGAGGATGAGTGATGTCTACGAACGCAAATAGGGGAGAAATATTTAGATCACCCCCGTGACTCGATAGAATTTTCCTGGCAGTATCAAAGAGAACTGTTCCAAGAACATCACGCTATTCACTCCATCGTACAGAAACAGACATGTCAAAATAAATCAGGGTGGAGTAGGTGGAGTGAGGTGGGGGTGGAGGTTTGGCCTAACGCAGTTTGTTTGCCATGGAAGACCAAGGAGGACTTCCGCCTCTTCCAACTTTCATAGAAGAGACGCACAATGGCCTAGTTGATCACACAGCCAGGTCATTGTCAACCGTCAGCGCTGGGAAGTTCGAATCCGGGAGGTGGCAATGCACTTGCAGAACTGTCCCACTCTTTCCCTGATTGTCTTGTCAACCAGTACCTGACGGGCAGCGGGGCAGAGTGAGCGGCCCCGAGAACCGACTGTGCGGCGCGCACTCGGCCTTCACTTTCTTCTGGGTTGATTTTTCTTTGAGGATGATCATAGTATCGTATTTGATCTCATTATTATGCTATGTTTATTCTTCCCTTTTACAAAACAAGATGCAGCCACACACTGTGGCGCGCCAGACCCACTGCGGGCCGTTCTTAGCGTATGAAAGCGCGTCATCAAATCGCTCGAATGGACCTGCAGTCCACTGGAATTCGGGAACGGGTCCTTCGGGAGAGCCGCAAAGTGAACCTCGACCTCGAGTCCTCCAGACGACTTCTCTCGATCCATCATCTTCCATCGTCGCCCACCATGTCTGCTGAAAGTCCCGGTCACAAGCCGGGTATCCGGTCGTTCTTCTCCAATGCCCTCCGATCCAAGAAATCCCGTCAAACCCTCCGCAAGAATAGCCTGAGCCGTTCCATGACCGACCTGCGGGTAGTCGCACGATCTAGCGCCGATGAACCGCCGCCACCAATGCCCGACTTGGCGCCTCTTCAGGCCCACCGGCTGAAGTATATGCAGGCACATGCGCAGCTGGACTCCCAACTGGGTGAGCGGCGCGACTATACCACTATGATACACTCCCTAGGACTGTTGGAGCCAGATGATAGCTATGGGCCTGCGGAGATAGACAATGACCGTCGCCAGCCGGGGGAGGGAGATATTGCAAAGCTGTCTCCAGCGTTGTGGAAATACATTGCGAGTTTCTTGAACCCGACCGATGCAGCGAGCCTAGCGTTTGCAAGCATCACGCTATTCCGTCGGCTGGGGACCAGACCGTTCCTAGCATTGGAAAGGCCAGAGAACTCCGAATACCGTCTCGAATTCCTTATTGGCCTCGATCAGTCACTGCCGCATTACCTACTCTGTTTCCCTTGCGCACGATATCATCGTCGAACACAAGAAGGCCAAGAAAGCATCAAACCAGCGCACGTCATCAACCCGCTCTATGATTGTCCCAATGCACGGAACGCGCTAAAGCCGCAGCCGAAAGGCCGCATCACCCACGGTCGCACGATACCCTTCACCTTCGTACAACTCACCATGCGCGCATTCCGGTACGGCCCTCATTATGGCATTCGGCCCGAAGATCTTGGTCGTCGCTGGACGCGCGACGGCTGGTCGTTCACATCGCGCTTCTACATCCACGAAGGGCGGCTCCTCATGCGCGTTATCAGCCAAGCCTTTGCAGCACCGGCACTTACCCCCTCCGCTCAACGCCTCCTCCTCTACTCTCGCGAAGACTACTGGCCCTATTTCTCTGCCTGCGCGCACTGGCGCGACGGCGAGCTCATGCCGGTCTGCAAATGTGCCCTCGAACATATCCCCCGCCCCCGTGAAACAGGCGGTCTCCAAGGCCTAGAACACAAGGTCAAGGATCGCTGGCAGGGTACCCGCTTTGATCCGAATGCACTAACATCGCTGTGCGGGTTCTGTCGACCCATGCGTCGCTGCCCACAGTGTCCATCCGAATACCTGATCGAGGTCAAGCTCGCCGAGGACAAGAGTGATCCGCGGGGAACGGTATTCAAGCAGGCCATCGTCGTGACCCGCTGGACGGATCTGGGCGATGGAATGACCCCGGCTGGACCGGAGTGGGGTGCTGTGAATGGATTGCGCGATGATTACGATTCCTTTACGCATAAGAACTATGCAAAGCGGGGGATTGCGAGTATTTTCGAGGCGGCGTTTACGGCGGATACTCTGCCGGGACAGCGGGTCATCTCGATGAATCCGAAGAAGAAGCATTTGGGTGAAAGTGGGCATGGGTGGTATTGAATGCTTGTTCTTGGTTGGTCCTTTGCATAGGAGCTACGTATAATATCTCAACTCAAGGCTTGGTGTTGTCATTGGTGTGGCACGGCGTTTGGTTAATGGAATACAGGTGGGGATCGTGAATTTTAGGACAAGGGCTCTCGAAGGTACGGAAAATTGGTGAATCTTCGAACACGTGCAGGCATGGATGAGGTGGAGAGTCCAGGCGCAGATGAGATGGGGATGGCGGTATTGTGGTCATGTGGAGGTCAGCTCCATTTCCATCAAAAAGCATGTCACTCGAACAACCGCTAAACAGGGCAATTTGGAGAATGAAACAGTTATCATTTATCAACTTCTTTTAAAATCGTTAATTGATTGCTTTCTCTTTTGCATTCAACATGCTCAAAAAAACCATAGAGGACCAATCCTGAACCAGCAGGACAGGTACTTCGCGCCCGCAATTCACAAGTCCATCCGCCTGTCGACACAATGAATGAAAGGAACCGACCATAGCATGACGGGTGACACTTATGATGATGGGCAATAATGTGGGATCTTGGAATATACCCACAAACAAGGGAACCTGTCCCGGTGGGTATGTGGTATACATGTGTGTGAGAACGGGGTCATCTATAAATACAAAAAAGGATTCTTCATGTCGCAGAGGCTGCGGGAATAGCAGCAACGTGAGCCCGGCATTGAGCGCTTCAAGCTCGCCGCGAGTGTCGACTAACGTAACGCGGACGACGTCCCTGGTCATCCGAGTGCATGGTCATCTCCGAGCGTGGGCGCACAACGGGTGCATCGAACGAGTCTGGAGTCTCCGAGCGGGCTATTTCTTCTTGCACAGTCCTAGAGGTCGGGTCGTTTTCCTTAGCTTTGGCCTTTTCCACCTTTGCGGGTGTGGCAGGCTCAGAACGCTTTCCGGTCATACCCTTCACCCATCCAAAGATGCTCAAGGAGCTGCGACGTTTGTGAGTCTCCATGGTGTGTGATGTGTTGGGACGGCCTGAGATGGTGGCTGCACCATTCATGGATAGTGCATGGCTCCGAGATTCCATGATTGATTGGTGCAGGGACTTCCCTTCGAACGGAGTATTGAGGCTATGGGACGTTGGTAGGCCGGAGGAGTAGGTGTCTGCGGAGGGGGCGATTATTTGAGAGACTGGTCGGCGGCGGGCGTTGCCCACTGTCCTTGTCTTTGGGATTACGGGTGACGGAGCGCCATCTTCGTCGTCATCATCATCATCTTCTTCAGCCGCATCGAATCCATTGGCGATTGGAGAAGATTGGGGATGTCGGTTGTTGTTATTACGGTGGAAAAAGCGGGGCTTGAAGCTGATGCGGCGACGAGTTCCTGGGGCTGACTCAGGCTCGTGCTCGGGTTGAGCGCCTTTTGTCATGGGCATTTCTGCAAAATCATGTTCGAGAATATCAAGCGTGTTCATGTCCAGTGTCGGAATTCGTGGGGTATCAGCTTCAGTAGGGAAGGAAGAAATGCTGTGATTGTCATGGAACGCTGCTTGGCTGATCGTTCGGGGCGGATTTGGCTCTTTACCGGAGCAAGGACCCTGCCTCGCCGCCGCAACCCAATCAGTGGGCGTTAGAGGAGGGGAGGGTGATTCCCATCCGTGAGACCGTTCAGAGACAGGGCTGACAGACTTCGCGCGAGGTTTGGTAGGAGATTCGTGACGTATCGTTGTTGAAGGCAACTCATTTTCATTGCTGATCTGGTGGAAGGGGTCGCCCAAATACTGGGAAGACGGATGATTAGGGCTGCCAGGCCCGAGAAGTGCGCTAGCTTTGTTGGCAACGTTGATGTACGGAAGGAAAGTTGGAGAGCAAGGGTTCGTTGAACCAAGGCGAGGCGTGTCACTGTAATTCGTCTGTATGCTTTCGCCTTCGTTGAAACTCCGTCTGAAGGTCAGTTCACCGGCAGAACGATGACGCTCGACAGGCCGTCCTCCAAACCACTGGCCTTGCCCACGGGTTGGGCTTTTTTGGGCTGCGATGCTTGCGTTGGAACCAGTGTTGACTGGTCCTCCAGCCGTGCTCATCGTATCCGGAGTCGGGGGCAGTCTTGCACCGCCGAAAAGGGCATCCAGTGGAGCACGTGCATGTGCAGACTTCTTCGAGTACAGTTCTTCGCCAAATGCCGGGCCGACGCTGTGCGAAGCGGCAGCCATGACTCGATTCTGTCTTCGTTTGATGATCGTATCGCATGCATCTGGCTGCGAGCCCATCCAGCGATCAATTTGATGTTCCTTGCTCTCCTGACGCTCGGTATGGGGAATGTAACTATCCACACTGCTGAGCGTGGACGAAGCCCGACGGACTGGAATGTCAAGTTGATCGCATTCATCCCAATCAGAGGCGGAACCGATTGGGTTCAGCTCGCTGCATTCACTTAGTACACTAAGCCGAGGCGACTCAGGCGAGCCATTCAAAGTATTAAAGCTCTCTGATTTAGTTAGAGCGCTCACAGCCGATCGAGAAACGTTTTTCTCGGGGGCATAGAGACTGCGGAGAGTCGCAGTGCTGTGGTTCTCCTTTTGTAGGAAAGACGGTGCTTTTGTAAGCTGGTGCAGTTCGGCAGACCGGGATTGTAGAGATCGTGTCAGGGCAGCTGAGTTTCGCTTCGACGAGGTTCTCTCAGGAATTTCAAACAAAATCTTCCCTTTGGGTGTCGTCACATTGGGATCATCAAGCACCAGCCGGCTCATGGACATCTGCGACGTCCGTCCACCCGACTCGAGCTCATCGATCTTCGCCTCGAGCTGGCATATAAGTTGAACCGCCTCGGTGACAGCCACGTTCCGCTTCTCCAGCTCTTGACTCAGTAGCTCATTCTCCTCACGCAGACGCTGGTTCTTTTTCCCCGCCTGTCGAAGCTCTTGAACCTCCTCCTCCAGCTTATGCATGCGCTGGAGCTCGGCCTCCATCGCCTCCATACGCTGGACCTTTTCCCGCATCTGCCTCATTTGCTCAGAGCGATGGTGAATCTCGAGCTTCAGGTCAAAATTCAATTTGTTCATTTTTGAAACGTACTGAGACGAGGGGTCAGTGTTGTGCCCAGACCTTGACTCAGTCGAGGGAGACCCACCTGATCCATCTCTCGCATGCCCATCTCCTTTGGTTGGCGCTGCCCGTTCGAAATGGCCTCGCTCACTTTTCGTGCTTTCTCCGACACCGAATCATCCTGCGGCCGTAATCCGTCGGGTGTTCGAGGACCAAGATCCTCCCAATCTTCGGGTAGCGTTCCTCGGGAGCTACGGTGTGCTCGCTGCTCCTTCAGAAGGTCTTGTAGGAGGGTAGAGGCTGGGTTTACCATGGTCGGGGTGCCGGTATCTGGTGTTTCTGAGAGGTTCTCACACATTAGCCCCATCGACATCTCATTTCAGATCAACCAGAGCCGCCCGAGGAGACATACTGCACTGCTGAGGAGGTGTCCTGGTCCCAGAATGGACTGGAGATGAATCCCTCAGCCATGAGACCTCACTTGTCAGCCGCGGTGGAGTGTACATGTTGCTTCTGCCCTTGACCCGGGATAGCGATGGATGTTGTGGACGCTCGGAGGTCTTCTCAGGGTTGTCTGTATCAAGGTAAAGTACACGGTCAGTACAATTGGTTGAAGTCTAGATTAGGGTAGGCGTAGACGAGGTGTGATAGCCAACATACGCCGCAAGTGACGCTTTGGAGAAGCTTTGTGGATAGCGGGAGCTGTATCGGTATGATATACCGGGTCTCGCGAGCGTGACGAGTGAGCGGCAGCCGGGGCGGCTGTGCTGCGCCTTTGAGTTTTGGCATCCTTCATAGCTGCATCCATATCCGACTGATGCGCATACTTGATGTAGCGATAATCACCCGGTCAGGCAGTGGAACCGACACCACTTGCGTCCTGGGCAAATCAGGGCAGCGCAAGAGTAGCAGACTGCAGCGGTCCCCCCACCAGCATCGGAAGATTGATTGACGGAATCGCACACCCGCAAGCCGCAATTGGATGGGCGTCAGGCAACGTATTGGATTGGGAGGGTTGCCCCGTCACCACGGCGTCGACGGTTGACTGTGCGAAGCGAGGGATGCACAATTGAATGGGAAAGGGCAGCAATCACGTCGAGATCGATCGCGGCAGGCGAACCTGGAGTGGAGCCAATTGAAGGTTTAGGGCCACTAGTGCGAAAAAGAAAATACAAATGAGATGAGACCCTCTTTGAATCCACATGGGCGAGACCAGTCAGGGACTACCACTTACAGATATCGGATGCAGTTGGGAAAGCCTGTCTCTGAGTTATGGTTTGGGAGGAGGAACCGAAAATAATGGATAGGGATGGCCGGACGTGAGGGGATTGTCACAGCTGGAAATTATGACGAGTCAAGTATCTACAAGGGGAGGTCTTGTATTGCCTGGGACAGCCACGCAGCCGTCAAGACAGCTGAAGAAAATTAAAAGGACGGTCCGTACGGTAGGAGAATCAAGAAAGTTGGCTGCTTTAGCCACCAGCGAACAGAGAATTGTTGTTGCTATGGACTGAAGAGTTTGGCGGGACTGGAATGAGGGAGTCTGGAAGAATGGAGGGGAAAGATGAGACTGTCAGACAGACGGTCCAGTCCGTCAGTGGTAGTAAGTAGTGCCTGTGCACAGAGCACTTGGTACCGTACTTGATCAGATCACTAGACGAGAAAATGAACGATGATGAAATGATGATCCGACACCGAGACTCTCTCGCCAGCCTGCTGACAGGCGAGAGTCTAGTTCAATCACCCCCTGAAACTAGATTACTGCCTCTGCTGGTTGGTTTGGTGGCTGTTCCTGGCATCAAATCAGACCAATCGGATGATCCCCCGCGGGACAAGACCGTCTCAGCTTCCCTTGCGCTTGGAATTGCCGAACAGTCTCCATCATCGCCATTGCGCTCTTCAAGAAGAGGGGGGAAAAGTGTCTCGAAGGTGGGACAAGCGAGTGTGTAACCAGAATTTGTATATTCCCCCAGACTATCCATCCGGCCTGTCATGCTAGAATTGGGTATTGTGGAAGAAGTTTCTTCTGCAAAGTTAGCAGAATCTACACATCACCCGCCACAAGCAATCGCATTCCGATCCATCAACTTGGTTTCAATTATTACCCATCCACCCTTGCGATTTCTCCTCTTTTTGTCTTGAGCGATCCTGAAACTATCGCGCGCTCTCGGTAAAACTATCCCCTGTGTGTCTCCACCATTCCCGTCTTCCCACACATGTCCGACCCATGGATGCCGCAAACCGTTCATCGGCGGTACGCAAGGAAAAAGCAACCACCGGCGCAGTGCGTCGCGTGGCTACAGAAGACTCTCAGTTCGGTCCACCGGACTAGAACGATTGATTGTTCATCCAGTCTCCGTGCTGGAAAGACTCAATTAGAGATCTCCAAGAAGAAGATGACTATCCTGATAGCAGGTGATATAGTGTACCCTCTTGCATCAAATCTAAAATTCAAAAGTCGACGTATCGAATGCTGCCCTACGCTCGGGTCCCTTCCCCGCGGCTGTCAAGGCTGCCCGCTTTTTCCCTTGACACGATCTGTGACACGCGAGGCTGGGATAAGAGCTGGACATTTAGATCTGAACTGCCCTCTGCATGTCTATGGCAATGACGTAGCACACTGCAATGCAGTTATCAATATGATTATGCAAAATCTACTCTCTCGCGACTGGTTCAGAGTATCTATAGGTTGGAAACAAGAATTGGGAGATGGTAATATGTCATTGATTTTCTATCCTGGTCCCCGCACGATAGATCGCATTAGTAGGTATTGGGTCAATCTCAACTCAAATCGACAAGCACAGCTCAGCCCGAGTTGACCAGTCCCATTCATTGACACACAGAGAGTGCGCAGTACATTATACTTTGTCCTCCATGATTACTTCTTCTTCGTTTCCCCGGCCCAAATTCGCACCTGTTTTGCCCGATCATGGGCCGCGCGGAATACTATAAACTGTCAATCACCAGGTCATCATAGCCGCCCATCACAGAATAGGTGCTGAAGCCACTTACGCTGCCGTTCACTTTCATCGAGTCCACGCAGAAATTCCACTCCTTCGCCGACCGCTCCTCGTGGATTGTGAGCGTGGTCGGAAATTTCCGCTGCCCGTTTCTTAAAAGTCTGCAGATGATGGTTAATGAAGCCGGCAAATCTCGGATGGCATCGGGTAACAGAACATACGTCAATCAACACATCAACCATCTCCTCTTCCTCAAAAATCTCTAGAATGCGCTCGCTCAGTGAATAGAAATGCGGTGCCAATGCTCGTAAATCAACAGTCCTAGGATCTGCCTTGAGTGCATTCATTACCCGCTCTGCTAGTGCATCCGGCATATCGAGCGTGACTAAGCGGGACGTCCCAAGTCGGGCACTGAGCGATACCTCAAATGTCAGAAATAAAGCTTGCAAGAACATCTTCTCGAAGAATCCAGGATCGAGACCTCACCCGATTGAGAGCATTTCACCCAGCCATAGTGGCAAGTCAATGCGAGTCCCCGCTTTGATCTGGACCGCGTCAAAAATTATACACAAGGGGACAATTTCCGGATCAGAAGACTCACATCTTCGCCCGGATTACCCTCTAGAATCCCCAGTCCTGGAACTTCCAACTCAAACGAGCAGGGAAGTTTCTAGAGCGGACCATGTTAGCACGCCACGAACTAACTTGGGCGCCGAGCCTCGGATCTGTAGGGTCTCATTTACCTGGGCATCGGTCAGGATGGAGTCAATATCATAGTAGGACATATTGGCACATTGGCTGAATCGCGAAACCCGCGCTGGCCGTTGTAAGCGAGTGGTGGTGGAATCCTTTTGCTGGAAACGCGACTGTCGGCGCGTGGTCACGTGGGATGTCCCAATCCTCCCGCGCCTTCCACATTGGGCATAAAGTTGTTTGTCACGTGATTTGTCATCGTTGCTAAAGAACTTACAGCGCATAGACACCAGCTGTCAGTATCACATTGATAGGTTAAACTTTTTCAGGTATAAACCATATACCTCCTGTGACTAGTTTCATGTGTTCTGGGGGTCAAAGTTATCGGTATAGGAGACACTAAATAAAATAAACTCTATGTATATATCTGAGATTTGGTTGTATATTCTGGAGTCTGAGATACGTACCTATTTCGCCCCAGTTGAGCTCCCTGGTTGACACGGTCAACAGCACAGCAGAAACCCAACTCATGCTTTCTTGCTTGACCCTTTTTTGGCTGACGTCTAATGAATACCTTTCACATTTTCAAGTTGCGGATTTGGCATTACAAAATCTCTTGACTGTCTACTGCTTTATTTTTTGGCCATATAATAGTCAATTGCGGATGCTTGAGCTGGAGGATAATCGCAATGACTGATTTGAGTATGGATTCGCCATCTTCACGGCTGCGACTGGTACCATGCTTATAGCCTCGGCCCTTATCATTACCTGGATCGGTATCGTGCGTTTGGGGATTATGAAGCTCTGTTCACTAGGAGCCTCGCCGACCTTGGTTCAGGAAATCATCTTCTTTACTCTTCGACATTCCGATTTGATATTAAAGGTTGACATGATCCGAGCACATCCCTTGGGTGAAGAATTTTACGTCTAGGTGGAATTGTCATGTCGCCTGATTGCAGCCTTCGTGAGGGTCAAGATGTCGCACAAGAGCTGCAAGACAAGCTCGGCACGGTCGATGGCTTTCGCCGAGCATTTGTGCATCTCAATTACGGTCAGCATTTCGTGATAGCGTTAGTAGGTCTTGTATAATTCAACCAATGATTTTTTTTTGAAAATCAGAAGTAGCGCTTGAGCCACAGCACTGTAAGATCCGACAATGAAATGAGACTTGCGACTTCAACTGCTACAGGATCCTCGCCAATGGTTTGAACGGCTCTAACAAGGTCGGCACAGAGGAGGCGAAGCCAGAATTCTTTCGAGACCGATAATTGATGGACACTAAGTACACCAAGTGGAAGAACACATAGACGAGAAAAAAAAGTGGAAGGGGTTTCACGCAGCAAAATTCCCGAATTTGGGCCGGCGTATTGAAAATGCTGATATTCTTTGGCCACTAGCCCTTTGTTCGCTTGAAATACTTTTTGATATTCTATGAAGAAATTAAAAACATTGAATACTCAATCGATTACTCATGTTGTTCTGATGACGCTCGATGAGCTTCTTGAGCTCCGCAAAAAATCTTTGATTGAACAGCAATCCGGCGAATACAGTTGTAAATAGACTAGCTTCACTGCCGCGTCAGCAAAGTTTCTTTGTGAGTCGTTGCGGCTAGACAGCATGATGCGTCCCCATGATTATAACAGGTTTAGATCTTGCCTAACAGGCATGATGCTGAAGGAGCTGAGCCATAAAGTCCTCAAATCCTCTAGCCTATATAGAATCAAGGAAGGCACGCGCGGGAGCGACTCCATCTATGCACTGGTATCTCAGATCGCGATGGAAACATGTTAATCGCAATGGTGTCCAGCCAAGAGGGGCCATTCTGTCCCTCTGAGCCTAAAAATTCTGACATACTTGAATCCATCAACTTAACCGGAGTCTTTCTTGGAATTGACCCTGTCCTCAGATACACAAGACCGGAATAGGCTCTAAGGAGATACCGCGGCTAGGAGCTTGCACGTTGCCAGTAGCTAGAATCTGCTTGGCTGTAGTATCGGAATTTTTTGCGCTAGTGCAGTGATTGTGACGGCCCACTGCTTTCTAGAAAAATATAAGCCTTGCGTTGGACTGGAAGCTTGATTTCTTCAATTGCTAATTCGACGGTACATTCCTTATTCTGGCTTAGCGTAGTATTAGTGTTACTGTATTCCACATGAGCCCTGACATCTCAAGATCACCTGAGTAATCGGCAGTTGAACGGCATTAAGCTACCAAGAAACTCGATTCAAAAAACATCTAAAAGACCATTCATAAAAAAAAAAAAAAAAGGAAGGAAGCATGTCTAGCTGGTCCGTTTCTCTGGTTTCTAGACTACTCGACATCTCAAAAATTATAAAATTATCCTACTAAGAAGATAGTAATTAAGCTACTGCGCGCAACTGGAACAATACTTGTTTCGTGGGATTAGCAATCTTGTATCGTCGTTCTGGCAATTCACAAAAGATCTAACAAATTACCAGAGTAGTTCGAATGGTCTTCGTCCTTTTCTACAAAGAAAATGTATCCCTTCCTTGAGAAGTTTCAAAATTCTGTCCCAGGCACTACTCGGGATGTAAATAAAAGTCGACGCTACTCATGACTTTCGTGTTATTGTACATCCAAAATTTATTGCCTACGTCAACCCCATGGGACCAAAGACGAACAACGCGTCCGGATAGAAATTAAGCCACCAACAGGAGTGAATAAATTAAGATATTTAAAAAAAGCTTATCACTATGCCAATGCACCGTGTGTTGAGCACTGCGCGGGGATTGCAAACGGCCTGAAGATACTAGTTCATCAAAAGGGGAAAATGCTCCGTGCGTACAGGATCCGTCCGGGTTCTTCAAGGAATAGATTGTCCTTTGGCGCCCAACTAATGCAACGCCCGGTAAAATGACCGGAGTATTCGGGAAACCCAAACCCCTGACAATCCAATCATCGCTTCAAAGGATTCGACGTGCGTGCGTAGAAAGTGACGTTATGGAGCCGCGAACTTCGCTTCGGTTCGAGGAAGTCAATCACTGCTAAGAAGAGAGAAACGTGCCATTAAGCGAGACATTTGCATTCCCTCTGGTCACAGATTTGAACTTAGATGAAAGAGTAATTATCTAACCTACTATCATGGACTGTTGAGCACAGATTAGCCAAAGGTCTGTCAGTACACTGATATATAAACCCTTTGGTCGGTGCTGATTTCGAAAGGCTTTTTGAGAGTGCATGTGCCTCATACTTGCTCGTCATCATGTTTCTTCTTCGATGGGTTTACCTTGCAGGCCTTCTTGGTGGTGTTTCTGCATCCCTGAGTCAATCTCTTGCTAGAAGAAGCACTGTCAATGATATTCTGACTGATATTGAAGATGCCACCACTTGTACCGCATGTGAGGTTGGTACAATATTGCTTGACACGAAGTCACATACCAGCGCGCGTGAATATAGCAAGTACTGATTTTGTTACGCGAGCAGGCCCTTCTCGTTGTCCTCCAGACACTGGCCCATCTGGGCAACGACGACTTTGTCGATGTAATCACCGAGGTCTGCATTTTGGCAGGGGTAAGTTGATCTCTGGATCTCTTCAGCAAATTGCTCTAATCATTGTTACAGGTTGAGGATAGCGATGTCTGTGATGGTGCCATCTCTCGTGAAGGACCCATTCTCGCTCATGATCTTCGCAACATGGAAATTCCTTCCACAACTGCGACACTTTTCTGCTCCACCGTCTTCGGGCTATGCGACTACCCTAGCGTCGTGGAGTACACAGTAGATTTTCCATCCGCCAAGCCAGCCAATGCATCGCGTCCAGCTTCTAGTGGACAAACCCCTATTCAGGTCGTTCACATCAGTGATATACACGTTGATCTTTCGTATGAGACGGGCGCTAAGTAAGTCTTCCTCACTATGGTAACTTACAAATTTATACTGACTGAGGAAAGTTACAATTGCACCAAAAACATCTGCTGTCGACCCTACACCTCTGCTGATGAGCCTGGAAATACCAGCTACCCGGCCGGGGAGTACGGCAATCACCAGTGCGATTCGCCCCTAACCCTCGAAGAGAGTATGTACGAAGCGATTGCCAGCTTCGTGCCTGACGCGTCTTTTACCATTTTTACGGGTGATGTCGTCGAGGGTGCCGTTTGGCTTGTCAATGAGACTGAAGTGACCAACGATCTAAATGATGCTTACAACACTCGGATGCCATCTTACCTTGATTTGGTCTACGGTGTCATTGGTAATCATGATGTTGCGCCTGTCAATTCCTTCCCTCCTTCCGACATCGATACCACCATCTCCAGCCAATGGGCATATGATACTCTGTCCTCTGACTGGACTCAATGGATTGGTTCGACAGCTGCCAAGACTGCTGATGATTATGGCTCCTACTCTGTCAAGTATCCGAACGGTAATCTGCGCATCATCTCATTCAACACCAACTTTTACTACAAGGAGAACTTCTGGTTGTACGAGAAGACAATGCAGTCGGATCCCAATGGCCAGCTTGCTTGGCTTGTTACCGAACTTGATGCTGCCGAGACCGCAGGTGAGCGTGTGTGGCTCCTTGGACACATGCCCATGGGCGCCGGTGACGCATTCCACGACGGGTCCAACTACTTCAATCAGATCATCCAACGGTATGATGCGACTATTGCCGCGGTCTTCTATGGCCACACTCATAAGGACGAGTTTGAGATTGCATACTCCGACTACACCGCTCAATCTGCCAGCACTGCCACCATGATGTCTTACATTGCGCCAGCCTTGACCCCAACCTCGGGCAACCCGACTTTCCGTGTCTATTCAGTTGACCCAGTGACTTTTGGTGTGTTGGACTTTACCGTCTACATAACCAATATGTCGAGTTCAACGTATCAGACCAAGCCCACATGGGAGAAGTACTATTCTGCGAAGGAGACTTATGGCTCTCTCCTAAGCCCCGCGGTCACCGATAGTGCCGCTGAGCTCACGCCTGCATTCTGGCATAATGTCACCGCACTATTCGAGAGCAACGATTCCGTCTTCCAGGACTATATTGCCCGCAAAAGCCGAGGTTGGGATGTCTCGTCTTGCACGGGCGACTGTAAAACGGATGAAATTTGTCAACTTCGAGCCGCCGAATCGCAGTACAACTGTGTGACGATCTCGCCGGGTATCAACTTCAAAAAGCAGAAGCGTTCCGACAGTAGTACCGTAAAGCAAGAAAAGACGTGTGGTGAATCTGTCATTGGTGCGATTTTTGCGAACTTTGAAGAGACCGTGTCAGCATTCAAGTCGTCCGCATCTTCAAAGCTGGGCCAGAGTTTCCTGAATACTACGGTGAACTCCACCGTCGTGTAAGCTACTGGGAAAAAAAATTCTCTGGATGTTGTTTAGTACAAATCTTCACTTGGCAGTTATATGGTCTTTGCTATAAGCGACAATCTTACAAAGAATTTTCCAACCACGTTCTCTTGGCCAAAACTAGCAATTGGCCCGTAGACTACCCCCAACCGCAGTAGGGCCAAACTAGGGCCGAATGCCGTGGATCTAGTAGCGCAAGATAACTTCTAGATAGTCTAATTCTCCGTGCCACGCACTATATTCATCTCGGTTAAATGTCACTGATGAACACGTGGGCCTGCAATTGGTCCGAAAACTTTACGACGCCGCCGCTAACACTAGATGCGGCTAACTGGTGACTAGCGCAGGTTCCGGTGCATCGGCACTATGCAAGAGTATATAGAAGGCTTGGATCGCCGGAAGAATGACCGAATCAAACTGACATCAAGTCTTTGTTACTTTGGATTCAGTCATGGCAAGCTCCCTCAAGACTGTCGTTACCTCTTTGTTGTTGGCGGCCGCTACTGGCCAGGCCGCGGTGCTGGCGCCTGTTAACGATATCGAGTTCCCATCTGTCAAGGGAGTTCAGAATCCGTTACAGTATTCTGGAGCCAACAGCCCATACATTGCTGGACCCAATGTCAATGGCGTGGACAATGATGTGCCGGACCAATGCACTGTTCAGCAAGCTGCTTATGTTGTGAGACACGGTAGTCGGTAAGAGGCAGATTCGATGGCACGGGGATTGACAGATTATTGACGTTCAATTTCAGATTCCCCGATACTGGATCTTACAACTCCTGGGTTGCAATCAAAGATAAGGTAGGTGTTTGTTCTCTGTACCGGACTAAGTTGCTTGACTTTCTGGTTATGGATCGAGACACTAACATCCAATAGATCCAAACCGCCGTCAAAGGCAAAGGCTTCGATGCCCGTGGCTCGTTGTCTTTCATCAAGGACTGGAGCCCCGTGTTGACCAACCCCACCCTGCAAATCGCACAAGAGTCCATGACTGGATGGAAGGAGGTATGTCCTCTATTGACATTTTTCCAAAAATTCCAAATCAATTCTGATGAGAACTAGGCTAGTGATCTCGGCTACCAACTCCGTGCTCGCTGTAAGCATAGCAATCTCCATCCATCTCGGATTATCAAATCTGTATTGACCACTGTGGTTAGACCCCGATTTTTACCAGGACGGTAACCCATTCTACGTCTGGGCCAACCAGTACAAGAGTCCAATCAACGAATCCCGCGTCGTTCAAACTGCCCGTGCTTTTGTCCACGGTTATTTGTACGAGTTTGCCGACACATACGGCACGGTTGTGAGTGTGAACTCCACTGGCTCGGTCAACGCCATCGGCAACTCACTCGGCCCCTCTGACTCGTGCCCAAAATTCGCTGCCACTTCGAGCGGAGGCAACAACGTCACTGACTGTAAGTCGCATCGATCCCAGCTGCCGATTTGTACATGCTAACTCCGTTTCAGTCGATGCCACCTGGACCCCTAAGGCCTTGAAGCGGATCAACGGTCTGGTCCAAGGCAACCTGACCTTCACTGAGTCTGACATTCTTTTCTTCCCTTACATGTGTGGCTATGAGAGTCAGATCACCGGTCGTCTAAGCGACTGGTGTGGTGTGTTTACCGAAGATGAGCTGCGCAACTATGCGTACTCGCAGGACCTGAGCTACTACTACAGCGTTGGACCGGGCTCAGATGGTCCCGCGAGCAAGCTGTTCCTGCCTTTCCTCGAGAGTCTCTTGACTCTTCTGAGCAAGGGTCCCGGCCAGACTGGTACTACTGCCAACGGGGGCAAATTCGATATTCCCAATCTGATTATGGCATTCCTGAACGACAACCAGATTGCCGAGATGACCTCGGCCATGGGCATTTTCGATAACGAGGATCCCTTGTCCATTACCCATGTCAAATCGAACCGCCTGTATAACGTCGGCCGGTTCATTACCATGCGCGGTACTGTGGCCTTTGAGACTCTGAACTGCCAGGTTGGCTCTGGAAAGCATTCGAAGACGGACACCTATATTCGGATCCTGTTCAACGATGCCGTGTACCCGGTTGCTAACTGCCACAACGGACCTGGCAAGAGCTGTCTGTTGTCAGACTACCTGGCTCTCATCAAGGAGAAGAGCAAGGCCGCCGGCAACTGGAACGACTACTGCAACGTGACTGCGGCTGGACACCCCAAAACTGTGGCGGGCGCCAGTTTCTTCAGTGACCTGTCTCTCGACTTCCTCACTTTGCTGAAGCCCTCTAACTAATTAATTGGGTGGGGCCTGACTGCCAGTGCTCCCTCCTCCCATTTCACTTCTTCCTCGATGATATGGATTTTCCGAGTCCGTTCATTACCCCTTTTTCTTTGTGATCACATTCTTGTTGACTATTGTCTCTGTGTACCATCATCTCCCAACTTCATATACTCTCGTGTTCTCGTGTTCGGTGTATGGTCGATTGTCGGGTGTAGATACGCTTTGATCAAAGCTTAACCATCTTTGGACCAACTTTTGCCTTGCCAAGCATTTACTTATCTTCGAGTGGCACGCGATTGGAAGAAACGTGGCGTATATCGCCGCTATTGATGCATGGCGCAGTGATGTGCCGTTGCTGACAAGCTGCAGTCGCCCGAAAGCCACGATTTCAAGGATTTGAATCTCAGTCAACTTGAGGCGGGACATGATGTTGTATGTTTGTCACCAGTTTAATCCGGACAGGGTTCCTGGCGTCTGTGAAACATCTACTCCATACCGTCGTGTAGTGTAGGGGCTTCGAGGGAATAGAGTAGTTCGTTAATTCTTGAGGCAATTGCCCTACTGCAGATCCGATCCTATTTAGGGATCGATCGATCCTGATCTGATCTTTGTTTGATTGAATGATTATCGCGAACCCAGCATGACTAGTTTCCTGTTTGTTGAACTGCACCTGCACCCTGCACCAGCCCGATGGAAAAAGGAAACAAAATTTCCAACACGAGTGTAAATTGAAGCGGCGACCAGGAAGTGTGTTCTATTCCCTCCAGGATACTGTGCCTCCCAGGCGAGACAAACAGGAGTTTTGCGACTACGAATCAGTGGCCCACTGTCAATTGGCCAGACCCTGCGCTTCTTCCTCTCCCCCCCACTCTCCACTTGGTCCCGCGAGTGTCTCGACTGGCCCAAGACATGGAGTCGGCGGCATGAAAGAGTTAGACGGGGCTTGGCCTTTTTCAGGTGCCTTGTTTTCCTGTTTCTATGTGTTGTTGGTGGTAGGTGATGAGTCTGGGTGATTTCCTAGAGATGAACAAATGGACAGGCTATTGGTCAGCGCATTCCCATTCCAAAGTCACGACGAGCTGCTTGATCTTTTGGGAGCTGCAGCTGAAGCTCATAGTCCAGACGATCAGGAAAAGGAGCAGAAAAAAAAATTAAAATAAGAACTGACTTGGTCTGAGTGTCTCAAGCCTTGTCTTTAGTTTCTGAACTTATCGTGGGACACCCAAATTTAGCAGCGCGCCACCCCCCTCTTTCATGGGCCCCAGTGACACAATTGGAACCTCGTCCACCATCCCAAAGTTCCTGAGTTCCAAATCCAAAGTTTCGAAGTTCCACCACCGGGATTCCTGGCTTCTTCTCTCGCTCGCTTTCTTCTGGTTCCTGGCCCACAAGTGACATCTCTTTGGCGCAAGTCCTACTTTCCCTGGTGATCTTCCACATGAAATACATCCCAACCTTCCGCTGTCTCGACTGAATCTCGTTTCCAACCCGACCGAGTCGGTCCTGCGACGGTTAAACTACTGCGGATCATGGCGTACAACGCCGTCGCTCAGGTCGACGAGGTCGCCTCCAGTTCCGACTCCAACTCGGACGTCTCGCGCTCCGCTTCGCCTGTTAACCTGGATTTTCAGCCCCTGCGTGATGCTGATCACCTTGACGGAACTCAGCTGGAAGCCGCCAAAAACGCCGACGACCACCACGGCCTCGGGCACCTCGGCTCGATGATCCGCTCCATGACTACCGCTAGCTACGATATCGTCGAGGCCGATGACTATGACGCCGATCCTTCCCCCGTCGAGCCATCGAACAACCGACCAAGCAGTAGTCTACGCCGCATTCCTCCGCTCAACACAGCTGTCGCGCGACATTCTTCCTCTCCCGAGCCCCCCTTACGCAGCGCTTCCAGCGATCTCCCCATCACTCACCCGACTCCCGACCTTCAATCATCTCAGGGGGCCTATGTAGGCAATGTAGCCCGTCTGGAGCAAAGTGCGGAGCAGCTCAGCTCTAGTTCAGCAGACATCGCCAGCGAAATCCGCAAAATGGATCAGGAACAGAAGCGACGCTCGTGCAGCTCTGCATCCAATTCCGTCAATCTCCGGAATGGAGCATTCTCGCCGGCAACCATTGCTTCCCACGGATCGACCTTCTCCACGCGACAGCGCTCCGTCTCGGGCGCGTCCCGACTCGCCCAACTCCCTGAACCCGACCACGACGAAGACGGCCACTTTTTGGATCGCATGCCCGCCCCGTCGGCCATTCCCCAGGCCTATACTCAACCGCCGCACGACCCTTACTACAATCACTACAATGGACATGGGGTGGTTCAGGAGGAAGTTGAGCGGCCAGCCTCGGCTGCCTCAGGCGATACCTTCCAGCAAGCGCGGACACTCTTTACCGATTTCGATGGCGTTCATTTCACGCCCTTGGAGCGTGTGAATTCCGGGCGCCCCGGGCGCCCCGGGCGCCAGCTGTCTCTGAGCCAACCGCCCCTTGCGAGCAAGCCGGAATCGTACAAGGAGCCGCAGACGGGCGAGAACATGGTATACTACCCTGCTCCAGTCCCCCGCATGTTGAACCTCCCACCCAAATTGTCTCGCAAGCCAATCTCCGATCGCGAAAAACGCCGGACCGAGCTCTTGACCAATATCGTGGCCGAAGATAGGAAGTCCGCGATCTGGCCGGCCGGATCGGAGCAGAACCGGTTAGGTGACAACGAGAGGGACAGACGCCAGTCCAAGATACCACCTCAGCTTCGTGCGAGCTTGTTCTTTGATAAACCGAGTACGACCCTCGAGGTGGATGTGAAGCAGAACTCGGCAGTTGCAACGCTTGATAGTATCCTAGACGCCTCGGCGCACGCACCAGTATCAGCCTTTACCGATCATCCCTACGCTGGCCAGGTTGGCTCGTACGTCTTTCAGCAATCGAAGCGGCAGACAGTCTACAGAGACCCTACTAGACCAAAGCCAGAGCGTAATTCGCATATTCCAATGGGTCAACGCCACAGTACTCGTCGGGGGAATGATGAAGAAGGATCGGTCAAATCGCGCGACGGACCTCAAGATCGTCCTCATGATGAGAGTGACTCGGAGGATCGATCGAGTAGTAGTGACACGGAAGGTGATGAGCATTCGTCAGAGAGCGGCGAGGATGAAGAGGAAGAGGAAGGATTTGTCGAATACGTGGGACCACCAAACACTTTACTGGCTGAATTGGACTTGCGAAAGCACGAATTGAAGCAGCGACAACGGGCTTTTCTTCCTACGAGCTCACAAGCTTTAGGAATGCATTCTACTCTATTAGAACTGGATGCAATGGCCCAAAAACAGAGCGATAAGAGACGGCGGCGACCCGTCACTCTGGCTTGGAACAATCGCGATACTGCAGATGACGACGATGTTCCACTCGCAATGCTATACCCTGATCAAGTCCAAAATGATGAGGAAGATCGACCGATTGGTCTCATGGAAATGCGCCAGCTAGAAGAAAACGAACCTTTGAGCACTCGTCGGGCCAGACTACGCGGTGAACCCGTTCTGGAGAAGCGACCTGTCACGGTATACGCGACGGAAATACCTCAAGCCGAGACCGCCCAGCCAGAGGCAGACAGCGGCGACGAAGGCGAGACCCTCGCCGAGCGCATGAGACGACTACGTGGGCAGAATCCAGCAGATAGCGATTTCGCTAGCGAACTACTCGCAGAGATCGACACACGCACTGGCGTCGCCCCTAAAGAAACCGAGCCTATCCCGGCTGCTGACGCTCTCGAAAACGAAACTCTCGCCCAGAGACGCAGTCGCCTGCAGAAGGAGAACGGCCCGCCGCGCGGAAATGCGAAAAACCTGCATATGCGGCGCAGTATGGCCGCGCTCCCGCAAACACGCCCCGCACAGCCTATTGCTCGCCAGTCATCACACGATGTCCTTCCATATGGGAACATGATGGCCGGCCAATACGCCCATCGCATGTCCATGCAATCCCTCCCCGTCAACCCGGGCTATCAAGCTCCCATGGCCAACCAGATGGGCCCTCAACCCTACGGATATGGAAACATGGGGTACCCAGCTGCGCAAGCTTATAATAGCATGATGATGGGCGTGCCAGGCGGTATGGCATATGCTATGCCTGCTGGCTGTGGGCCAAATATGACCCGACAACCTGTTGATCCGGCACAGCAAGAATTTATCGATCGGTGGAGACAGAGTATTCGCTAGTCACACTATACACACCCCTTTCCTTGTTTTCATTTTGCATATTTCCATTCACTTGTGACAATTTTCTCTCTTATTTCTGTTTTGCTTGGAGTAGGCTCAGGCTCATCATCTCAGCGCTGTCGTTAGGCGTTTCTTTCCTACACTCTCTTTGATTTTCCTTTGCTTGGCGTGGCTGGTTGGGTCTCTATGTAAATTAGCGATCTTGTGTATGATTTACCAAAGATAACATCGACGTGTCTCAATCGAGACCATACTCTGTTAGAAGATTTAGAACACATCCGTTACAGAGCCCTTTTGTAGCATGACTTATCGCAGATCATTCAAGATGCGAGAAGACAGGGATCTCCGCTCGTCTTCAATTTTCCTGGTGTATTTTGTACAAAATACTCTACCGTATGTTCAAGGTATGTCACTGCTTTATCTAGTCGATCGGTCATCACGAAGACCACTGCCATGTTATACGTAATTAATATCGATGCAGAAAGCGTCAGAGTCGCAAGCTCACTCATAATACTGGATGACCTATCACAGGACCTGAGAGCAGCTTCAAACTTGTGCTGTCGGGTATCAATCAGGCCCAGAGCAAGTATCTGTCTGTCTCCAGATCAGAATCAGGCGTCGAATACCAATGCAATGGATAGTGTCTGTGTATACATCAGACATTGAGCTCGCATCTCAACAATTGGGAGTGTTGACCTCCTCGAATCCACTACCCCCGTTGCCAGTGAGGACTTCAAAGTGCGAACCCGCCAGTTCATCCCAGCAACGAGAGAACAATTCTGCCGCATTTGGCTCGTATCAAGCCGGGGTGGCCGCGAAGATACTGCGCTCTCACATAGCACTGCTGAGAGCGAATTAAGAAAATGGCATGGGTCCACCCACCACTATGTTCTCTGGCTCGGAATTCTAGATTCATGCTAAATTGAGTCATAATAGTAATGAGCACAAAGTTCCAATCCTTATTTCTGCTCTGAGATTGGATCAACGCTGAGTGAACAAACAAAGGAAGAGAGCCACCTGAGACATAGTATGATTCGCTGGAGTCAATGCTAGGCACTAGCAAAGCATCCGAGTCAATTTCGGATCTTGCCAGAGTAACGCTCTGAAAGATGAAGAGTGAACAATCCTTTTTGTAGATGCCTTGATGCCGGCGTAGGTTTGGTAAACTTGTCATTCATTGTCGTCTAAAATCTGATATAAAACGCCTCCCGCTGTATACAAAAGTAAAACAGACAGTGTTGTCTATCCCACTTGAAAAGAATCGAAATATTTTTGTTTCGTCAGGCTCACTTCACCAACAAGTTTTGAGCAATTTACATCTGCTCAAAGTATTTCTCCCAACCGAGCTCGCGCATCTTGGTACCCTTCTTCTCCATGTTCTCGGCACGGGCTTCCTCAGCGTAGGCCTCAACCTTGCGCTGGATAGCAGGGTCGAAGGATCCCAAGATGCGGGCAGCCAGGAGAGCAGCGTTAATGCTGTTGTTGATTCCGACAGTTGCGACGGGGACGCCTAATAGTAGAGTCAGTCTAAGTAATCTTGAAGAGCATCTAGTGGTGAGAACTTACCGCGAGGCATCTGCACAATGCTGTACAGGCTGTCGACACCATCGAGAGAGCTACCCTTGACAGGGACGCCGATGACAGGCAGAGCAGTGTGGGCTGCGGCCATACCGGGCAAATGAGCGGCACCACCAGCAGCGGCGATAATAACCTTGATGCCACGAGAAGCAGCCGCGGCAGCATACTCAGCCATATAGTCGGGAGTACGGTGGGCAGAAGTAATCTCGACGGCAGGCTGGATGCCAAAGTAATTCTCCAGCAGCTTGAGGCCGGGCACCAAGGTCTTCAGATCGCTGTCGGAGCCCATAACCACAGCCACCTGGGGTGCAGGCTTCGAGGGTCCAGAAGGCTGAGCCTTGGTCTTAATATCCGTGCGCTGAGCACGAATATTATCGACAACGTCGATCAAAGGCTGAATGATAGTTTCCGCCTCATGCATGGTTGCTGCAGTCACGGTGATATGGCCCATCTTGCGGCCAGGCTTGGCAGCACCCTTGCTGTACAGATGGATAGCCGCATTAGGAATCGAAAGAGCGGCCTCGGCAGCCTTAAGATGGGTGTCGGGAGCAGAGCCACCAATGATGTTAAGCATAATAGAGGGCTGGCGGATCTCGAGGCTCTTGGCGGGGATTGGAAGGTCCATGATGGCGCGGATGTGGCTGTCGAATTGGGAAAGACCGCAGCCTTCGATAGTGTAGTGACCGGAGTTGTGGATACGGCTGGCAATCTCGCACAACATGAGGCTGTTGTCCTCTAGCAGGAACATCTCAACACCGAAGGCGCCCTTGCCTTCAAAAGCCGCGACGGCCTTGCGGGCGAGAGCCTGAGCTTCCTTGTTGATCTTATCGGACACATTCCGGGCTGGCGCATAGACCAGCTTGCATATTGAGTCCTCCTGAACAGTCTCCACAGTGGGGTATGACAGGACCTCATCCTTGGTCTTGATGACCATAACAGCCAGTTCCTATGAAACAAGACGTTAGACTTCACATTACTCTGAAGACACACTATTCCTGCATTCTGTGGCATCACGAACCATCTTGAAGTAGGCCCACTTCTCCACATACAATGGCCGGTCCTTGAGAGCCTCAAGAGCCTCGGGGATATCTTCTTTCGAGTTCACACGGAAGTTGCCTGCGAAAATCATATCAGCAAGCCATCCAAGCGCCACAAGGTGTTCTGTCAGTAGCACTGACCCCGCCCATCGTATGCCATAGTCTTAGACTTCAACATCATGGGGTAACCCAATTGCTCTCCAAACTCTGCCAATTCCTCGGGGGTATTCTTGACCAACTCGCGGTGATCGGCCATGGGGATTCCGTATTTGCGCAGGTGCTCCTTCTGGTTGAACTTGTTCTGAATGGTCCGGATGGCCTGCCAGCTAGGCTCAACCTGAACCTCGGAGGCAACCTCTTCGAGGGCATAGGTGTCGACATGTTCGATTTCAGCGGTCATAACGTCGCAGGACTTGGCCAATTGGCGGACGGCCTCGCGCTCCTTGAAAGAGCCTGTAACATGTCCATCATGGAAGCTGATTTGCTTAGCTGGGGAGTTCTCAGCGTCCAGTACATTGGCCTGGATGTTCAAACGGTTGCAAGACTCGACCAGCATACGGCCCAGCTGGCCACCACCGAGAATTCCAACCTTGCGTGAGTTCCACATCGTGATCAGCAAAAAAAATTGCAATTGTGAAACTGTGAACTGTCGAAGTCACGGAAAGAGTCATTCGCTGCCCCGCCGAAAATTCGCGGAGAGTCACATGACACTATCGATAAGCCCCGTCATCGCCCAATCAGCGAGCACGTGCCATTACCGCCGAAGCTCGTAACTTAATCGCCGTCCTAAGGCAGCTTGCAGTACCTCGACAATGTTGCTGGGTATGAAGCCTCCTACACGTTTTGAATGGAGTGTCATGCTGACCATCTGTTTCAGATGAAGAAGCCCTTGAGGTCGTCGCCAATGGCGGCTCGGTCGATTTGTATGTGTGATTATGATAGCAAGGCAACCCTGGATGGCGCGAGGCTGATTGATACTCCAATCTAGAGAGAAATGGACAGGAATAGTCGCACCACTACTGGAAAGGCTAGAATACGTAAGATCCATGTATGCGACGGGATCTGCTTGTCTCTAACGCCGATCTTCAGAATGTCTACAATGTTTTCCCCATGCCAACGGTGCCACCAAGCTCCTACAACCCGCAGCCGTTTCCCCCACCCTCTGAGTCCAACTCCGTCCCAGAGAGCAGTAATAAGGAGAACACTGCTCCGGGAGACCCCCTATCAACTCACCAGCCACAGTTGACAACGGGCTCGCCATCTTCGAGCGAGCGTGTGCCGGATTCCCAGCCCCAGCCTCCCTCTCCACAGCCAAAAAACGATCTTCCACCGCCGCTTGCACTTCTCCTGGGGTCTGTACGCTCGTCGATTGAATCATATTTTATGACGAAGCCGCCACATACTATTCAGAGACTTGCAGAGCTTATTCTTCGGCCCAGAGCTCATTACAATACACTACCTGCGTATCTGCGAGCTGTCAACCGTGTCGTCTCTGTTACTAGTGGCGCCGATGTCTTTCCGTTCAGTGTTCAGCCTAGCATGAATCCCCAGCCGAATGGGCTGATGCACCCTACCAATAGCGCCGGGACCTATCTGACACCGGACTACGCTTCTGGTCTGGGAAGTGATGAATCGCTAGGCGGAGCTCTTCTTACGCCAATCCCGTGGTTGACCAATGTTTCCTTTGATGGTGGTGACGGCAGTATATTGGAAGAACGTAAGTAGTGACTTCACAGCCCTCAGTGATGTTTTTGTCTCGAGCCTCGGGCTAATTGACCATAGAAGAAACCGCTGCCACCCAGTCACAGGAGGTCGAACTAGCAACTACAGTGACGGCTGAAGGCGAAGAGGTGCCCCAGATTACTTCCACGTCTCCACAAGCAGACTCTTCAGAGGAAGTGCCTCATGCCCGGGGTCCACCGATCGTCGGTGTACAGGATTTAGGACTACAGGATGGAAAGGGCGTGGAGATGACCCTGGGCGAGCAAGTTGGACAAGATGGCACATCAGATCTGCCTGCTGCAGAGTCCAATTCCGCAGAGGATGAATCAAGGGCTGCCGATAAAGACGGTGATATCGTACTTGATGATACCACCCCCAAGGACCAAATCGAAGCAGAGAATACGACAGGTGCACCGTCGCAGACAGGCATTGAAACTACTGAGGCAGCGGGTGACTCTGCGCCAGCTGCACTGACAGAGAAGGAGTAGTGAAGGAACACAGTGCCATGTGTCGCTGCCTATCTTGGACCGTTTTCTGCCAATGAATGGCATCATGAGTTATGACCTGCAATACTTTGTTGATGCGCTGATCGGAGAGTCATGATCCGGATTGATATTATTGTTTCCAAACGTGATCTTGCACGTAGGCATCTCGGATATTGAGAAGTCAATCCACTAGATCTTATTCAATATTCTGTCATGCTCTGCCGGACTGGCTTTCTCCGAAACTCTGCTTGTATTTCTTCGTGCCTCTGTGCGTTGCCCCTCGTCAATCAAGCAGCACCTGTCTGGGACCAAGCCCCCATAAATCCGTGCACTCCTCGATCGTAATCATAGTGCCATAGAGTAGCACACTCGCATTCCCGAACCTCCCAAAGAGCACAGATCTGGTGGGAAACAAGATTCTTCCACCGCCCTTCCTCAACATCGATCCCAATCTCCTTGGACATCATTTGACAGCGGACCATGATCTGCCAGCAAAGCTCAAGATGTTTGTCAAGCTCCCCTCGGTTCAATGGATGAAGCGGGTCGTCCGGAATGGTCAGAGCTCTTTTAGGCGTATATCCCGCCAAATTCATTATGGCTAAGACCAGCTCAGGTGGTAAGTACCCTAATAATAGGCCCTGTACCGCATCGACATCGGATGTATTGGGTAGGTATGACAGCGATGCATTCTCCAGCGTGAGGAAGTCATTGATGGGCAAGAGTCCGAAGTAGTTCTGTTTGAGGATGCCCGAGTTGGGATCAATATCCAGCTTATTGATCCATCGCTCTTTATCCGCAACTGTTGGTTGCATCTGGTCGAACTGTTCGGGTGCTATGCCGAAGAACTCCCGGTGAGGATAGCTCACGATCTCTGAGATCGTCCCAGGCACGGTGCAGTTTCTGAGCATGGAATGATAAGACCTTGTGTGACGGTAGTCTTTCACATCTGTTCTGTCTACTGCTGGATCCCACGACTCGGGGAAGCAGTAAGCTATATTCAGACAAAGATATACGGATAATGCGTGCTTGTACAGCATGTCCCATCCAGCATCATAGTCCATGGCCTATGCATGAATTAGTATCGGGGGGTGGGCAGACTGAAAATGTGGGAACAGTTTGACTTACCATGCAATGACACTGAGCCGCCTGCTCCCAACTCTCGATTCCCACGTCTGGATGGACGCATACTCGAAGCACAGGTTCCATGTAGCCATGGATGATCAAGAGCTTGAGAATTTCAAGGTTGAAAAACCCTTTGCCATTGTCCTCGGTAAATCTGTTGCAGTCATTGCTCTGCTGCGAATGAAAAAATGCAGACGCTTTCCTCATCTCCTGTGGAATCGGAGGAACCTCTTCTACCCCCGTGTCTACAGCATGAGGTGTTTCCCGCCACTGGATGACATATGGTTCGATCTTTTTGCATATTTCATCATCAATGAGTATATCCTCTGGATCTGGGGCCTCGTATGATATAGAATATCTGGCTCTCTCGCTTTCTGCCGCCTTGTCGATAGCCTGGGCAAAAGCTTCAGCAAACTGGGTCAACTGCGCGCCTTGTTTTTCTTTTCCGCACGGGTGTAGGCTTGTGAATTTGCAGTCACATCCACTGGATTCGCCATCCGACCAGCGCAGATTGGACGCAAGGAGATGCCACGGGATTTTATCTGGCTGGTGGGCCATTTGGAAGATGGGTTCCGGCGGGGGTTCAAACAGGGAGACTTGATCAAGACCAGGGATCCCAGTCAAAGAAGTCGGAGGATTTACACGGAGAAACTGGTATTAGAACAGGAAGATGAAAGATGAAGAAAGAAAAGAAAATACGAGACAATTCCACTTCGGCAAAATGGCCACTGGCCCAGATGCTCTCTATCTCATTGTAGGGATTGTTAGTTACTTTCGAGTTCATCTTGCGGGTACCGTTGGGGGCCACCGCAGAGTTCGACTCGTAAGTCAGTTAGTTCCATCTTCTGCGTGACTCAGAACGTGAAATCAGGCGGAGAAACCTGTGCTCCCGCCTCCTGGTTCAAAAGTTACCGTTATTACTAGCTCAGAGCACATCCCTCTTCGTCATCCAGTCCTCAGGATGAATGGCTACGAGCACTCAGACCCCTTCGATGAGGGTATGCTCCCCGTCGGCTCCATCCACCGACTTCACTATGAACAATACGGAAAGCCAGACGGAAAACCAGGTGAGTTATCTCTACCATGTCTTTGACTTAACCTCATTGACTCATGACTCATGACTCATTTCATCTAGTCGTGTATCTACACGGTGGCCCAGGAGGTCACACCCAGAAAAGCAATACATCCTACTTCGACCCTAACATCTACCGCGTAGTCCTGCTGGACCAGCGCGGCACGGGCAAATCTCAACCGGCACCAGAAATTCGAGAAAACACCACTCCAGATTTAGTTGCCGATATTGAAGTGCTACGGGTACACTTGAACATCCCAAAGTGGCACTTAGTCTACGGCGGCTCTTGGGGGTCTACCCTGGCACTCCTCTATGCCCAAGCCTACCCCGACGTGGTCGGTTCTCTCCTCATTTGGGGCATATTTACAACCCGCAAATCCGAAATAGACTGGTTTCGAGGACCCATCGGAGCAACTACTATCTTCCCTGAAGCATTCGAAACCTTTGTGAATCATCTGCCGCCAGAAGAACGCGGTGATCTCACGGGAAACTACTACAAAAGGTTGACATCAGAGGACCATGCGACTCGCGTGGCGGCAGCGAGGGAGTGGAATCGATGGGACCTGAGTATTGGTTCTCTGACGACCGACGAAGAAACTTTTAAACAGCTGGATGATGAGGCGTGGTCGGTGCCTCATGCAACTCTGGAAGCGCACTACTCAGTGAATGATTTCTGGTTGGAAGATGGCCAGATTTTGAAAGAGGAGAATTTGGCCAAGATACGGCATATTCCGGGTATGTCGGTACACTTGTAGCCATAGCGATCTATGCTGATTTTTTATGTGTGCTGGTAGTCACTATTATCCAGGGACGATACGATATGGTCTGTCCCCCGCAGACAGCGTGGGAACTCCACAAGGGCTTGCCCAAGTCGCGGCTGATTTGGATTGCCGGTGCTGGGCACACCCCCAAGGTATGAGAAGAGAAACCAGGTTACGCAAACTGAGTTTGGAGCTGACATTGCATAGGAACCCGGGACCCGGAATAAGTTGCTCGAGGCGTGTGATAACCATGCAAGGGAGGATTTTGGGGTATAACCGGATTTTGCAGTTGGTTAGTCAATACGGCCCCCAACATCTCACAATGAGTACGTGCAACATCGACTTTAGTATCATCAGTATATGACAAGTAATCCCGAATCAATTCAAAGTAATGCACCTGTACAAGAGAGGTATCAAGCATCTAATAAAGTAAAAACAATATAACCTAAATTTGCAACGCCACAAAGAGTCCGGCTCTAAATCATTAGAACCCTATTCATATCCCATTTCCAGACTCTTGACACATGATTTAGCATCCCCGTGACCAAGGAGCCAAGTCGGAATTCCACATCAAACCGGAGACTCAACAGCCTGCAACGGGACATACCCGTCGTCCCCGCGAATAGCAGTCTGCCTCCCCATAGCCGTGGACCAGAGGGATGCCACACTATCCCCGACCCAGCGGCGAATCGACCGAGGACGATCCGAAAGGATAGTAGCGGGGGCCCACCAGCCAGCCTTACGCGAGACGCCATCAGCAGGGATAGCCCCCGAACCAAGTTCTTTCTCCAACCGCTCGACCTTCATCCAGGAAGGACGACGCCAGAGTTTCAGAAGCAAGCTGCTAATCACAACTGAGACACTGGACGCTGCCATTGCCGCACCAGCAGCCATGGGAGGGAGCATGAAGCCTGTGAAGGGGAGGAACAAGCCCATGGCGAAGGGCAGACCGATGATGTTGTAGATGCATGCCCAGATGAGGTTGAGCTTGATGCGGTTGAAGACTGAGCGAGAGAGTGACAGACTGGCTGGGACGGAGAGTAGGTCGTCAGGACGCATAAGGACAATGTCTGCTGCTTCCATAGCGACGTCCGTGCCAGAGGCTAGTGCGATACCAACGGAAGCAGTTGCCAGCGCTGGGGAATCGTTGATACCGTCACCGACCATGGCGACACGCTCACCGTTGAGCTGGAGAGATGAAATGATGGCACGTTTATCGGATGGTGAGGCAGATGCGTGGACTGCGGTGGCCGGGATACCGACGGCGGAGGCAATCGAGAGTGCCGTTGACAATGTATCGCCGGTGACCATGGATGTAAAGATTCCCATGCGATGAAGGGCCGCGATTGCGGCGACAGCGGTATCCTTGACGCTATCGCGGAGAGAGATAGTTCCTGCGTAGCGATTGTCGATAGCAACGTGGATACGTGTGATCCCGGACCCGGCCCCAGACGGTTTAGGGGCTACCTGTCCCGTCTCCTCTTGGGGTTGCAAAGATTCAGGGTCAGCCGCCGCTGGCACGGGGATGTCTCTCGAGCGTAGGAAGTCTGCATTGCCCAGAAGGACATGGTAGCGAACACGTTCCACGCTGGACGTAGGTTCAACGACAGCCGAAATGCCTTGACCAACACTTGCATCAAAGTCGCCGACACTTCCAGGTAGCCCGTCTTCGTCTGGATGGCCAGATTCGGACTTGGCCTCGGAAAGAACGGCTCGGCCAATAGGGTGTTCACTACCCATCTCTGCGAGACCAACGATGAGCCACCACAGCTGTCGGCGCCAGTCATTGGCCGTCCAGTGAGGCTCAATTCGAACATGGTCTACGCTCATCCGGCCAGTAGTCAAAGTGCCTGTCTTGTCAAAGACAACGTGATTGACCTTGGTGGCCGCTTCGAGAACGGCACCGCCCTTGATGAGAATGCCGTGCTCAGCACCAACACCAGTTCCCACCATGACGGCAGTTGGGGTGCTGAGGCCGAGCGCGCATGGGCAGGCGAAGACGATGACAGAGATACAAAGCTTGAGGCACACCATCACTCGGCCACCGCTATCCTCTGACTGGAAAATTCGAGGCGGGTTGGACAAGACATGACTGAGGAACATCCAACCGAAGAAAGTCAACAAGCCGAGACCGATGATAGTTGGGACAAAATAACCAGCCACAATGTCAGCCATGCGTTGAATGGGGGCACGACTTGTCTGTGCGTCCTGGACAAGCTTGACAATCTGGCTCAGCTGGGTATCTTTGCCAGCCCGGATCACCTTGAAGTCGATTGAACCCGTTCCGTTGACGGTACCAGCGACTACATGACTGCCCTTCTTCTTGTGAATGGGCAGGGCTTCTCCAGTGATCATACTCTCGTCGACATAGCTTTCACCACGAATAACAACACCGTCTGCGGAGACCTTATCACCGGGACGGAGGATAACAATGTCGCCGACTTGAATTAATTCAGTGGGAATACTCTTCTGGTTCACCGAGGCGTCATCCGATAATGCGGGCTGAGACTCGTTCGATGTACTTTGTGCGGTCCATCCATCAGCTACCTTCTCGGCTGCAATAGGGTCTTCGTAGATGGTGGTCATCGAGGGCGCCAACGACATGAGACGGGAGAGGGCCGCAGACGTCTGTCCCTTTGCCCGATTCTCTAACCATCTTCCCAGAGTGATGAAGGTAATGAGCATGGTACTGGTATCAAAAACGGTGCTTGGTCGGCGGTGTTGATCGCTGCATATCGCCATGATCATGGTGAAGCAACTATAAAAGAAAGCTGCCGATGTACCGAGCATGACGAGAACGTCCATGGTTGGGGATTTATGCTTGAGTGATTTGTAGCTGGTGACGTAAAATCGTCGACCAATGCCAAATTGTACAGGTATCGTAAGACCAAAGCAGATCAAGTCACCCAGATAGAGACCTGGGATCACCTGGAATCTGCCAAAGTCGATGGCGCGCAGATACATTGGGAAGATCATGTTGATGAAAAACACTGGTACGGCGAATGAGACTGAGGTTATGAATGCGCGCCGCCATTCTTGAATCTCTTTGGTTTTGGACAAGGACTCCAACTGTGCATTTGTGTCATCGGTATCAGCGATCAGTGCATCGTAACCAGCACTCTGAATGATCTCAAATACTGATCGAATGCCAATGACTGATGTGTCGAAAGTGACAAGTAGGTGCGAAGTTGCTAGTTTGACGGATGCAGACTGAATTCCAGATCGGCTGAGCAGCTCTGCCTCGAGCGCTGAAGCAGACGTTGCGTCCCTGAGACCGTGGATGCTTATATTGAGCTGCTGAGCCTTCCTGGAAAGCGGCTCCTGAGGCTCAGATGCGATGACAGATGCATCAAATCCAGCATCCTCTACCATAGTGACAATGTTTTGAGCTGGGAGTATTGATGGATCATGTACAATCACGGCACGCTCAGCTAGCAGACTGATGTTGAACTGAATCACGCCGTCGACATTGGCGACGGCATTTTGGACACTGGATGTGCAAGCTCCACAGGTCATACCGCCGATGGCAATTGTCGTGACCATACGTCCTGATTTATTTTCCGTCCGATTGGCGAGCTTGAATGAGTCTTCCTGCCCGACGGACGATGCTTTTGTTTCTACCACTCGCGCACCGAATCCACGGTCCTCGATCAGCTCTGCGATTTGCTCCGGTGTGATGGTTTCCACATCGTGTTCGACCACCGCGCGCTCCGAGAGTAGCGATACGGTGACCGAGTTCACTCCGGCGGCATCCTTAAGTCCACTTTCCACTGCAGATGTGCATGCGCCGCAGGTCATACCTTCGATCGCGAGCGTGGTCGTCGATAACCGCGCTACCAGGCCATTCCCCGCAATTTTCTCTGCTGATTTGACATGTTCCTCCGTGGACAGGACTGCAGCATCAAATCCACAATCTTCAATCATCTCCGCAACCTTGGCGGGCGACAGTATAGACGGATCATGCTGAACAGTAGCGCGGCCCATGATCAGACTGACAGACACATCGCCTGCTCCCTCGACCCCCTTGAATGCATTTTGGACCGCAGAAGTACAGGCTCCGCAGGTCATTCCATCCACTTTGATCGTTGTTGTGGCCATGGCGGGCAGTCGATGGGCGGTGGACAACGCAGGGTCCGAACCAAAAGGTTTCTCCAC
Source organism: Penicillium sp. F50 (assembly GCA_037356195.1). NCBI lineage: Eukaryota > Fungi > Ascomycota > Eurotiomycetes > Eurotiales > Aspergillaceae > Penicillium > Penicillium sp. F50. Next base: position 1,164,096 of record JAYXSA010000054.1, on the reverse strand, counting down.
AAATGGCAATAAACCCAGACAGTGGTGAACGTGTGACTAATGCATGAAGGACGAGGATATATTCGGGAATGCCTTCGCGGATGTATCGGGGGTGTAAGCAACTTGCGCGCAAATTGCAGAGAGAGAATAGCGTGATGCAGACGGATGCTCTCGGATCGACACGGAAAGGTCAGCTCATTCCCCGATGAAGGCGATCAAGAGGTTAAAATGAGCAAGGAACACCAGAGGAGGCAGGTGAAGAAGATTGATGAGCCCGAGAGGCCACGTCAAAGGAGGACCTCATCTAAAAAGGCGATGGAGGAATGCGAAACCTTTTCAGGACCAGGCGGGAAGCGGATGGGGAGGGGTGAGATTACGCCAGGGAGTGGAGCGCCACACTGAGGAATGTAAGCAGGGCCCCGACTCTTCCATGTGAATCCAGGTAGCACCAGGTAATCATGCAGGCCATCACCAACAATCACACGCCCTATCAGGCACCCGCCATCAGTCAGTTCCCTGAAACGGAGGATATACTCCGTCGACAAGTCTGAAACGCCGAGGGAAGTGTCAGAATACTGTCTAGAGTGATCATCGTTTCAGATCGCCCGCGATTCCATGAGGCTGGGCTGGGCGCCCTTTCTGTATTACCCACGAACCAGGAATGAACATGAGTGCTTCTGCATGTACATGGGTTGATGCGAGAATAATCAATGATACAATAGCATATTAGCATATCTCAATGTCATTTATAAAGTATTCATTAATTACTTGGTCTTTCAACGTTTTACAAGTATCCATTCTCGGTCCTTCTCTTTGTCGCAAACTGATTAACTTCAGTCCTGCCAAGGCTTTTTCAGATGCGCTGGGTCGCAGATCTCACCGGCTGATTCACCGCCTTCTTATCGTCACTCAGATCTACGGGTGTTTGCATGTTTGTAGGTTTGCATTATCTGCAAACCACCGGCTCTGTGGCACGCCGACTATGGAGCGAAGCCATTCAGGCATGAGATCATTAGACCCTCCATATGTTGTGCTTGGCAGAAGAAGCGTGAAAAGTCACTTTTTTTAATTTATGGAGTATTGAATCTACTGATTCAGGGCATTAGATACCCTTTCAGGCCAGAAGCCTTTCATGGGCTTCCCCGTCTACTAGAATTACATGACCTACCCTTCTTCGTAGCTACGGGAAACCCATTTCTAGCTTTGAAAGCAACGGGCCAGCAATTGATTTTGTTCTTCAAAGACGGAGATTGAGCTACAGCTTGTATTCCCCTTTTCAGTTCGCTGGCTCTGTTCCCGATTCGAATCTGTCAGCGAAAGTGTCCTCATGAACGAAAAGCTGGATGAGGATGATCGGAGTGAAGCAATCCAGCAATGAATACATACATGGCGGAGAATGGTGAGCTGATGTAAAAGTGTTCATCTTGATCAGACGACTCCTGCTGATCACCGAATCATTTATAGCAAATCTCTTGGAGTCTGGGAAGCCGGCTCAAAATTCATGCCAACACATCTAGCGTCCACCGTCGGCGGTTCTGTTGGTAAAGATAGGACACCTGTTACTGCTGGGACTAATGGCAATTGAAGCCACCACTGGTTGTCCTGCCGTCATCGGGATCTCTGATGTCATAGAGATAAAGCTCTTCGCCCTGGATTTCACTCAAGAATCCTCAAAATATCCGCATTCCGCTGAGGGAAAGATGGTTTAATTGGGAAAAAGGCGCAATACAGTGGGTCTTCCGTCTTTCACAGGAAAGCAAAAAGTGTAGCCTTGAACCTTGGAAGGAGCAAAATATGGTATGTCATTATACTTATCAGGGGCGTCAAGTGGAAAAAGGTAGGTCCACACTTCCACAAGATGCTACCTGGATTTGGAGTTCACTAGAGCAGACATGTTAAGAAAGTAGGCGATAAGATCTATTGGATGCTTGAGCCTTCGACAGTATGTTTCGTCAGGTGGGGATAGCAGCCTCGCACGTTAGTAGAAGCTACAATTGAAATCAGAATGTTTTACGTGTGGATTCGCACGCCGGTAAGTAAAATAAGCATGCAGAAAACTGCATCCACAAATTTTGGCTACTGTCTTAGATCGTAGGTGGTAAATGATGATAGCCGGGTGCCTCTTAAGAAAGCGTTTGTGTGGGGGCGCCCCATGAGTCAGCCAGTAGACATCCATGGTTGGGGATCCACCATATCGTTCGTTGGTTTGACCTGGAACATCATCAGCATCCTATGCCGTTACTCCGTGACAACCTTCTTAGTTTCTCCCCCCTGCATCTACCTTATTAGGAACTTGGAAATTTGCTCCAACCAATTCTGGTCTCTCAACTTCTCCAACTTGTTGACCTCTCAACCAAAAGACCTCCCATCGCTGCGCGCCTCTCTCCATTGAAGGCATTCACCTCATGGACCAAACTCACGCCCGGGCCCTGGAGGCTCTACAGCCCTTCGTCGCCCTAGCGACTTCCAACAGCGCAACTTCACCTCGCTTTGTGGCCAACATAATCACAAATGCTACTTCCGCGCCCCAGACATATGTCTTCGCCGAGCTGCTAGAGACTCCAACTATCCAGGCCCTAGCTGGCCCCGATACCCCCGCCGAGTATAAGGGCTACCTCAAGCTACTGGAGATCTTTGCATGGGGCACATGGCAAGAATACCAAGGCAAGTACCAGGCACAGCTTGAAGTCACCTGAAACCAGTCCATGATCAAAGACATCAACTCTAACAACACACCAGCGACCCCGAATCTCCCCAAACTGAGCGCGGAACAAACCCTCAAACTCCGTCTCCTCTCTTTGCTCACGCTAGCCTCAACCACCAAGCCCCTGACCTACCACACCCTCATGCAATCCCTCTCCCTCTCTACAACCACCGACCTCGAAAGCCTCGTCACAACCGCCATCTACGCAAACTTAATCTCCGCCCGCCTCTCCCCAGCCTCCACCCCACCCACCATCAACGTCACATCTGTCGCACCTCTGCGAGACGTCCCGGCCCAGTCCCTGCCCCAAATGGTCACCCTCCTCACAAAGTGGGAGTCCCGCTGCGGCGACGTCGTCAAGGACCTGGAAACCGAGATTGCGCGGATCAAGGCCAATGCTCAGAAACGGTTTGCCAAGGAACAGGCGTACCGGGATCGCTTGGAAGAAGCGGTGCAGCGGCGTCAGCAGGAAGGCGGGAGTGCCGACGAGGGCCGAGCTGGTAAGTCTGGGCTTGGCCGGGGGTTTGACCGGATGGCGTTTGGGTTGGGGCGCAATAAACGGGAAGCTGATGATTTTGAGGAGGACGACGGATTCGAGTCCGGAGATAATGGGGAGGCTGCGTCGCGCATGGACATCGATGAAGGTGCCGGCGTTGGGCGTGGAGGGAGCAGGCAGACAAAGCGAGTTGTGGGACGGAAGACCTAGACGCAAGTGGGTGCTCATGAATGTCACGATCTTGTCATGTTGCTTAGAATAGCTGCACGAAGCGACCTTACACCTTATGATCTCATACCAAGAACTCCTCTATTCTCATGTAGCTACGAGAGTGTACACGCAAAGGGTAGCACCTAAACAGGTTGCATTCGTAAAGCTCTAATGGCACGACTCATGGAGAACATAAATACAATAGAAGTGACCAGAATCAAACAGGGGTATTGGTAGTAGAAGAAGACAAAAGAGAGCGAGATGGAAAGAGGTCAACATGGCGAAGTATGGACACGATAAGGAGAGGGAAGAGAGGCAAGATTGCCAGTGAGATAGGTGGAGAGAGTATGGAAGAAGAGAAATTAGAGGAAAGCAGACTGAGGCCCGTCAAGGATTTTAGGCTGCGAAAGCTTTCCACCGATTATGCTTCGCAGAAGCAGGAGAACAGATAGAGCCACACGCCAGGTCGGAAATCGGGTCAGACAGATCTTGTGAAGACTATACTGCGAGGAAGTTGGCGCCGGATTTTATGATTTTGACTCGCAGCACATGTCCTCAAGGACCACATTCATAGCATAGTGCCAGGTACAAAGATGAACAAGATGCTCAGAGCGGCAGCGGTCAGGAAGGCGACCAAAGCAGTGACCATGGCGCGCTTGTTCAAGAGTTTGCGGACGTAGGGCTCGCGAATCAAACCCCAATTCATGAAGGTGTATTCGCTGTAGCCGAGGAAGGCCATAACAGGGTCAATTCGGTACTGGTAGGAAACGATAAAGTACGCCGCAACAGCGAATGGGAGGATGACCCAGCAACGGATGTGACGAGGCTTGTTGCGCAGAACCACATAGAATGCACCCCAGAAACCTCCACCAAAGCTGATCAGAGCAAAGGCGAGGCGGGCAAGGATACTCAAAGGCACGAGGTTACCCAGAGCCTTGGCCTGCAAGAATCCGGGGAAGGCATCGCGCTCCATGGCCTGGAACACATAGTCTTTGGCGGGGTCGAACACCTCAGGATCATCACGACCGTCATCTTCAATTAAGTTGATACATGTTGAAACCATGGTCTCCGGCAGAATGATCTCACGCTCGGAGCCGGGAAGCAAGTATGTGTAGAGAATCTTCTCGGCACTGGCACGAATGTCGTGACGGCCCACAGTGTGTCCCGGGGAATTGGAATCGCCGCCATTTCCGTGACCAGTGCTGGGGCGGGCGTCATTTGATTCAGTGCGCTGGGCAGACGGTTGGGACCCAATACTGTTCTGGGGAGAGTGCGAGGAAGTGTGGCCTTCGGAGCGCAGGAAAGCAGACAAGCGGTGGTCGGCATCTTGGTCCTTTTCATTACGGTGCAAACGGGAAGGACCAGCCTCCACCAGCGGGATGTCGCCCAAATTCTCCAGATTGTCTAGCATGGCCGACGAGTGCTTGCTGTCAGGTCTCTCCATGTCCGGTGTCGCGACCAGGACGGAACGGCGAAGTTCTCGAACATAGTGACGGCACAGGGACATGTGTTGAGAGACATCAAGCCTGATAGGTTAGAAAATATGTTAGAACACACTCAAGGTACATCTGGTTGCTATCGAGTCAAACCACATACCAAAAATCCAGGTAGTCCACGGAACGTTGCTGGTCGCGCATGTAAATGTAGAAGGAGAAGAGATCAACCGGAGCCAGGGTGCGACGACTCAGGACCTCGAAGAGTGTCGGAAGGCGATTTCGCTGCTCCACGTTCATGTAGGAATCAGGGGACGCCATTCTGTAAGTTTCAAGTGTGGGTGACAATCGGTAAGTTTTCCAGCACCGAAAAGCTGAGATCGGAGTAAAGGAGGGGTGATAAAGGGGGTGGAAAGCGCGACAGTTCGCGTCGGCCTGAGCAAGACGGACCCAAGGACCTCACGATAAAAGGACCAATTACAATTGAAATCTGAAAGAGTGAACGGCACCTATCGAGGCACCAAAAAAAAGATTATGTGAAGCGAATTGAAGATGACCGTCGTAAGACAGGCGATGGTTGCTGGGGAAGATTAACCCCCTGGCGACCGCGGCAACGGGTCGACAAATCCGCAAACAGCTGCACCGCAGCAACTGTGATAATGAGGGGGTTACAGAATAGCGAGGCCAGCGAAGGATTTAAACGAACGAGGGTAGGCGGGAAGGTAAGGGTTGAAATCATGCATGTAGGAGACAGGATCACCTTCTGCATTCTGGAAGAAGGCCTGAAACAATATCGCAACAACATTTATCCGAGGTCACGGACCCACCTGTCACGTCCCCCAAAACCCAAAAGTCGCTATTGCATCATATCCTGCTTTAAAGTTATCTCGCGTGTTCGATCACTCGACGGCCTTGAACAATCCTGGTTCAAAGGTATCTTATTTTGATAGAATCAGTGAAATAAAATATTTAAAGGTCGTCTAATCATATTTTCAAGTAAATGAGGTCCTCGTTCCGCTAAAATTGACTATCCACGGGGTATTAGTAAATCCAGTCACCTCCATAACGCCGTTCCGTGTAAACACCCTCGCAGGAAAAAAGCACGCTTAATGTCCATCCGCAAGATGCTAATGACAAGTTAGTCAAGCGCCCCGTAAAAAGTACTTCTCTCTCTCTATCCTTCCTTCATCAAACTTACCGACCACTCAGGAATGTTCCGGATTTGTTGGAACATGAACTTCTCCAGCTTATTTGCGCTCTTGGCATATGGAGTGCTCTCGTTGTTGTATCGTCGGCAATTGTCGAAGATCAACATCGCATCCTTGATAAAATCTTGCGGAGTCGGATACATATCCTTCTCATGCTTCTCTTCCATGGTCGACAGGTCCATTGGTTCCATGATCACCTCATAGTAATCCGGCACTTCATCACGATTCACGGGCTGGGTGAAAGGCCAGGCTGCGCTGTGGTTTTGCATATCATTCAGTAAATGCAGCAATTGGTTGTAATTGGGACCATGGCGAGGTTGGCGCGCCAGCTCATCCATATCGGGCGACCATCCAGATTCCTTGATCGCTGGAATGGTGAGAGGATCGATTTTAATGACACCATTCTTCCATTCTTTTGGGGGAGGATGAATGATATGAGATCGGCTGAATGCGCGGATCTTGGCCTGGACCGCTTCTTTTTGCTTCAGGAGCATCCGGCCCATTTCGAGGTAACGAATCTTGGGTAGCATGGTACACTGCATGATAGTGCCACCTTCGTAATCTTTGATGTATCCCATCCAGATCGACTTATCAAGGGTAATCTCTTTTGTGAATCCTTGCTTCTTGAAGTATCCAATAGCATAATTGTCGGCATAAGTGAGAAAGTGCATGATGGGGGAGGTGGCTTTCACATAGTCCTGTTACAGATCACATTAGATCCAATAGACTTTTGAATTGGACATGAATTGCAATACCTTGAGATGGGACATCAAGTGCGCGCCATATCCCTTGACTTGCTGATCGGAGGAGATGGCACAGAACACAATTTCCGCAAATTTGCGGCTGTTGAAGGGTCGGTAGGTGATCCCTCTGTTTGTAGTTCATTAGTGACCGTTGAGATAGTCTCTCCTAGTTTGTTCTACTAACCCGACGACCTCCAGAGGGTGTTTCACAATGGCGATAGATAAATGTGATCGGTCATAGACCAGTCGCGCGATATAGTCTTTGGGCATTTTGGGAAGCTGTTTCTGGAAAATGCACTTCAGCCCTGTAAGGACAATAAAGCTGTCATGCGATCCATCATTGTTCACGACGCGAAACTCGATATCACCTCGGCGCTCCTCTAAAACGGCGGGCTATATGAAGCTATGTCAGTCTTCTCTTGTATGCCGAGCAGAGAGAGGGGCAAGACAGGTTGGTGAGATTCTCACCTTCTCGGGGAACGGAACAATGCGCAGTGGCGGCTTTCGTAACGGGCCATCGTCCTGGAGTATTTCAATTAATATCCTGGTGAGCAGCCGGTTGGGCAAGACGCACCTCTTTCTCCGGGGAATCGGTTCGCGCTTTCTTGATGACTTGCTGCTGAGAATCCGGGGAAGTTGCCTCCTCTGAGGCTTTCCTTTTGGCACCTAAGAGACATCAACGCTTGTCCAGTTTTAGCTATCGCAGCTATTTTTGTAATGAGAACGCACTTTGAGGTGTCTCGACAGCCATGGTTGCTTGGTTTAAGCTTGTGGTAGGTGAAACTTGCGCGTTCTCGAGATGAGATAACGCTCCCCAGGAATCGGGCCCGGGAGAATATTTCACCGTATCGGCCAGATCGACCAGTCGCGCAATCGTCGTATACTTATTAAGTTCCGCAACTCTCCTATTGAAAACAGGCCAATTACTTCAACCCGAACTCTTTTTCACGTACAGATCTTCTACTCATGTCTCTGAACAAAGTCTGGGAGGCAGCCTCTGCAACCCCTTTCCACCCCCTTGTCTCTAAAGACAATCAATTCGCCGTCGGCTTCAACTTGCTCCTGATTGGTAAGGATAGCTTGCTTCTACAGCTCTTTAACTTATGCACCGCTGACAGCATCTGGCATAGCTATCATCTTCACAGGTCTCTTTGGCCTCAGTAAGTTTTGGCTAGACAATGGTCAAAGGATCTCCAGCTAATATTTGCTTCCAGACCGGTCATTCCTGAGCCTCGTTTCCCTCGGCGTACCAGCGTCATTACTCTTCGGGTGAGTGAGAGCAGTGCTGCGCCAACATACCATGTCAAGTTTGCTGATAGGATTTTTCTGATCAGTTTCGGAGCCGTGTTCACAATCTGCGCGGTCGGAGTCTATGTTTAATGCGATACCCAAACTCTTGTCCCCTCCATGTACCATAAGTGGGGAACTCAAAGGGGCCTGTACTGCTAGAAGCTCCTAAATCATCACTCACACGTCAATTTCTTACCTCCTACCTGACCGAACCATATATTTACCCTTCTAAAAGGCTGGGTTTAGCAGCCAATACCTCAGCAATGGAGTCGCTATTCACTTGTGTCTCCAATAATGCCCGACACCTCTACACTCTGCTCTCCTGCATTGGCTTTGCTTCAAAGGCAACAGTACAGATCACTCCAGATGGTCTGCGTTTCTCAGCGGAGGAGGGCCGTGTCATTCAGGGCTTAGCCTTCCTCGACAAATCTCTCTTTACCAGCTACTCGTTCAAGCCATCCACTGAGCACAACAATCAAAGCCAGAACGAAGAATCTGCTGATGAAGTGGAATTTCCCCATTTTGTCGTCTCGCTCTCCGCACTCCTTGAGACATTGAAAATATTCGGAATCAACGATTTGGCTGAACCGAATGGCCCCCGAGACACCAACCTCCCTCATACCAATCCGGCTTCAAGTGCATTCAGTGCACCAGCCTTGCTTATGGACCGCTCATGTACCCTTCAATACGCGCAACATGGAGCTCCTCTCAGCATCGCAATCACCGAAGCAGGTGTGAAAACGACTTGTGAGCTGGTGACTTACGAGCCAGAAGCAGTTGAAACCGATATCCCGCTGCAGCGTGACGCGATAATCATGAAAATTATCATGCGCTCCGCCTGGCTACACAATGCCATTGCTGAGCTTGATTCGTCGACTCCCACCATCCTCAAATTGTCAGCCTGTGCCAACCGGGAGCCATATTTCGCTCTGACAGGTGCTGGCGGTCCCTTCAGCGAGTCCACGGTCGAGTTCTCTATTGACCAGCACAATGAGATCACGGGTGGCGCTACCCAGGGAGACCAGGCATCACAATCCCACAAGGTCCTGACGGATGATGGGACATCACGGCCACGAGCTACCAGAGCCAAAGCAGCACCCACTGTCACGGAGACATTCCAAGTATCACCACCGTCGTCTATGGGTGAGCGCATTCGACAGAGCTATAGGTTCGCTCTTGTCAGAAAAGCGGCCCGCGCCATGGCTGTCGCCAACAAAGTTAGTATCCGTGGTGATCGGCAGGGAGTCTTAAGCTTCCAGTTCATGGTTGATCTTGATGACAATGCACCAACCGGAAGATCCGTTGGTGCTGGTGTGAAGGCACTAGCGGGTCCAAGATGTTTTGTCGACTTCCGATTTGTACCACTCTTGGATGAAGAGGATGCTGAAATGGATGTTGTCGGTGACGAGGAATAATCAATGTTACTTGGCTCATATTTAACCTTAAATGACACTTCACATTGTCTTGCATCCATATCAGTAAAGATGAAGCTCCTCCTAAACGCCTCGAATGACACGCTAAGAATACGACCAAGAAGCTCTTTTGTACATGAGTTGAAATTGCTACGACTCGGCATAAGATTACATGACCTACAACGACGTTAGCAGTAGTCCACAAACTCTTGTTCTAGTGGAGACATACCTCAGCAATTGACTGCCTCTCAATGATCGATTTCTGTCTCTCGTTTCGCGAAACACGATAATAATAATCGCTAAAGTCACCGCACTGCATATGGCGCAGGAATTCCTCATCGTGAGTGATGACGATCAACTGGAAATTGGCTTGTTGCTGACGAGCCCGGATGATATCATGCAATGATTCTGCCAGCGAGCGAATATTATCGCGATCCAGATTCGTTGTTGGTTCGTCAAGTGCGATGAGACCACAATTCACGCCAAAACACTCTGCCAAAGCAAGACGAATGATGATGCTGGCAAGGACTTTCTGGCCGGCACTGCAGCGGCCACGCATGTCCATCTCTGCACCTGACTTGACCATACAAACCCGATAGTTGTAGGATCTATTGCCCTTGGCATTTTCGTTGTCGGAACGAATGAGGATCGTGTCGACGTCTGTTCCACGGTAGGTCTTTTGCCAGAGTTCGCCAATGATGGAGTTAATTTCCTCCATCTTCAAGCCATGATATCGCATGATCGCTTTATCTAGGGCACCGCCGTAGCGAGCGAGATCCTCGACCGCGGCTTTGGTGGTCTCCACCTTGATGTGTGCTTCCTTGTACTTGGAGGCTGCATCTTTGTAGTCCGTATTCCAATCTGCCAGCAGTTGCATCAGTTGGTCATCCTTAGACTTCATTTCACCCATCTTGCTGGCCTGTTTGGCAGCCAGAGCGTTGTGCTCACGAGTCCAGCGCTCTGACTCCTGTTTGAAACGGCCGCGGTCAACTTCGGCGTTTTGCGATTCCAGTTCCTCAATCTCCTGAAGGACTTTGTCCAAGGAACGTTTGGCTTGACGATAAGTCAGATTGTCAGAGTACTGCCGCTTCGTATTTTCACTATCTTTGAGCTGAGCAGATATTTTATTGATCTCTCTTGTTATCTCACCCTGCTCGGTTTCGAACTGGGTAATTTCGCTCTCGACGCTGGCAATCTCTTTCTTGCTCCGCTCGAGTTGATGAGGGCCTCCTCGTTCAATGTACGAATTGATGTCCTCATTCGCAAGGTCAAGTTGATGGATGCTGTCGGACAACCGATTGATTTCATGCTGCAGATCCCGTTCGCGGGTTTCAGCCTTCTGGCTGATATCGTCGTATCTGCTCTGTGCCTGGAGCAATTCAGGCGTGAGGTTCTCGATATCCTGATCTGCTTTTTGGATTGCCTCCCTCTGTTGAGCATTGAGCTTCTTGTACTCCTCCATCCGGACAAGTAGATCGGCTTTCTTCTCCAGCTGAAACTTGGCATTGTTGAGGCTGTCCCGTACGTCTCTGAGCTGAAGCTCCAACTTATTCATCTCGCTTCGTGTTTGCTCTTTCTCGTTGGTAAGCTTTGAAAGGGTCTTCTTCAAATTCCGAGACTTTTCATTGGAGGCCGAGATCTCTTCTTGAATATCCTCCAGAGTGCGGGTCAGGGAAGCATCCTGCTGCTTGGCGGAAAGCTCCTGGATCTGAGACGTTATGGTCTTAATTTCGGCGTCATATCTCGAAATGGTGGTCACTGTCTTTGCGAGCGTCTCAACGTCTCTCTTGCTTTCTTGCTTCTCGCTGACTACTCGATCGTAGCTTTCAAGCTTGCCCAAAAGCTCGTCCCGCTGGGATTCGCATTCTTGCTCCTCCATTTCCAGCTCGGGTATATCAGTCTCAGAAAGACGGACCCACTGTTCGTAAAAGCCGTTGGCTGCGCGAGCGGTTGCAAGATCCTTTTCCAGACTTTCCAAGCCCTCATCTTCAGCATCTAAGCCAGCTTTCTTCACCAAAGCCTCCAGCTTTCTGGTGAATGCCTGGAGCTCTGTTTCGTTCTTGAATGATCGCGAGCAAGTGCGGCACATTTTGGTGCGTTTTGCTGCATCAAGACACTTGTTAAGGTATTCTCCAAAGCCAGCGAATTGATCAGCATCTTTGCGGGCCAGCTCGTATTGAGCTTGACGGTCCTTGACAACTTCAGGGTAATCAGCTGGTTCGGCGCTGATCGCTTGACGAATCTCCTCCTTGCAATCGTTGAGTTCGTTGCGCCGTTGCTTCAAGCTTTTCTTTGCATTCTTCAGCTTGAATTCGACTTGCTCAAGTTCTCTGTGAACACCATCCCGTACTCGCTCGGCATCGGCGACCTGCTTAGATTCGGTATCAACTGCTCGTTGGAAATCCTTTTCCAAGGTTTCAGGTTGCCAATCGGAGCCGACCACTCTCATAAGACGGTCTCCATGGGCACTCTTCATGGTCTGCAGACTGCGTTCCCTATCTTTGAGCTCCTGCTTGAGATGGTCTAAGCGAGCAAGATCTCCTGCTTTCTTTGTGGACTCGATTAGCTCAGCATTGAGTTTCGAGCTCTCATCCTCGATATGTTGTATCTGCGAATTGATGTTTTGGATTTCTCGGTCCCATGAGGCAGCATTGGCTCGCTCCTTCACCTGATCAAGACTCGAAGTGATATCTTCAATCTTAGCCTCCAAAGCAGCTTGTACGCCCTCATCAACATCAATATCATCCAGCTTCCCTTGGTAGGCTGCAGCCTCCTTCTCATTCATTGCAATTTGCCTCTTTGCAGCATTCTTGGTTTCCTGCAGAGCGGATTTCCGCTGACCGATCTCATTGAGAGTGTCCTGCACGTCACGAAGCTCGCGCTGGGCCTCACGTTTGACACGATCCAAGGACTGATTTTGCTCCCGCAAAAAGCGCCGGATTTTCTGCATGAAGTCGTCAATTTCCGCCTGGTCCATGTTATCATCGACTCCACGGATATTGTTGTTGCGAGCAGCGTCGTTGATCATGGTTTGGCGTCTTTGAACCTGGCGTTCGAAATTGGCTTTGTCGTTCTCATATTTGCCATTCTCGGCTTGCTTTAGACCCAATTTTTGTCGAGCTGTCTCGATTCGCTCCTTGAGTTCCATGTAATTCTCCTTCTGGAACTCCTCTTGCTGTTGATACTCAATTTTCTTCGTCTCGAATTGCTCGAGGTTCGACTGCAGCCACTCATCCGACTCGTCTAGCTCAACGAGATGCCTCTCTAGATTTTCGATGGTGTTCTCGATACTTTTGGCTTCAATACGCTTTCCCTCTAGAGCACCAAGCACTTGAGCATAGCTTTCGGACTCCTTCCAGGCTTTGTCGGCTAGTTCGGCGACGCGTCGCAGCTCTTTAGACATTTGCTGGGTTTCCTCTCGCAGCTCCTCAATCTCATCCTGCAGTTTGATAGACCGTTTCTCCGCGCGGTCAGCTTTGTCTTTGTCCTCCTTAGCATGTTGTTCCATGATCTTGAATTTGCCGAGCTCTTCATTCTGCTTTTTCCGCAACGCTTTGATGTTGTCAATGGCCTTTGTATACTTCATCGCTTCGAAAATCTCATCAAATCTCTTTTTCAGTACCGAAGGCTCGCTCATCGGCCATAGGCTTTCGTCTTGGTGGCAAAAAATAACAGAGTCTAACACGGCTTTCGAAACACCCAAATACTGTGGCATAATCTGGTCCAACTCTGCCACTCGTGAAGAGATGGATGCACGCTCGCCGTTCTTGACCATGACCAGTTGTCCTTCTAGTGTCTTCTGTTGCCTTGACGTTTTCTTGACCGTAAGCTGAAGGCTGCGCGTAGCGACCATCTTGGCTCCGGATGTTCCATTGAAGGACAGCTTCACCTGAGCGAGCACTTCTTTCTCACCACATAGCTTGGGATCGTGAATGAAAGCGCCGCCTTTGCTATTCGGGGGGAGGTCGCCGGTGGTCGCATACTTGAGACACTCGATAATCGTCTAGAATAGGTCAGTTTTTATCGCATACCTCTTGCTCGCAGCTCTAAGTTGCGAAGCGCATACCGTCTTTCCAGATCCATTGTAGCCGACGATCAATGTGAGTGGAGTATGAAATTGTATGGTCTCGCTGCGCGTATTATCGAAGGAACGAACTCTGAGATGACGACACGGTCAGCAAAGCGCGGGGAAACGGCACGTCTGCCAACGTCGCGTGAACCCAAGTCTACTTACCCCAAGATTGAAAGCTTATCAATCTTCGCTGACACGAGGAATACAAACCGTCAGATATATCCCCAAAATCTGATGAGTTGCGAGAACTTACACCTGTCAAATTATTAGCATAATCAGGATCAAAGGTGGAGTGAGAGTCCAGGGTACTTACATTCTTGCGCTAGCGGCCTGTGAAAGCCGTTTCCTCTCCGGAGGATTCGGCGGCGAAGCTTTTATTTCTCGTCCAAGATTTGAAGCACCTCCAAGTGAGTCAACGTTGTCCGAGCCCTTGCACTAGAAAGTAGTAACCGTAACGAGTGCTCAGATCGCTCGTTGCTTGTGATGCATCGACTTTCTCCACTTCGGCGCGGGTGCGACACGAAGTCACGTGCCTTTAATGGCCATGTGATGACATAATTTTGGCGCCCCACCTGATGAGGATCGGCGATTGCGGTCGTCCACCAGATTAAGCCGGATGTTGTTTCCTAGTCACCAACCCTTGTCCGGATGGAATTCTGGGCGAATGTGTGAGAAAGCGCAGGAAGGGGCCCTTTCCCACTTGGCTGGTTGCCCTCGAACAAACTTCGTGCCTGAGACCAGGCCCCGATATGATCATTGCCAGACCAACCCACAAACTTTACTGAGTGTCTCACTGGGATCCGTACTTTGGGGAATGCGCCCACCGACCCATCTGGAACCTTGACTCTCCAAATACGCATTGACAGCCAAAGTACGACCCCTCCAGGCGCTTGATCCTATTCTTTCCTCACAGGGGATGCAGTCCTCTGGATATGGCCATGACTCAAATGACCTATAATAACATGCACCTATCGTCACAGTCACGATCTGGTGCGATCGAGGGGAACCAGGCTGCCCTGGCTGAGCAGTCGCAGCAACAGAACATGACGGGAGCTTATGGACACTATGCCATGCAGGGGCAACAGCAGGGAGGCTATCAAAATGTGCAGAACGACCCAGACTGGACGCAGCGAGTTTTGGAAGAGATGAAGGACTTGCTCCTCCTGCTGGACGCCCGGGGTCGGATCACTTACGCGTCGCCGTCGTCGAAGTCGGTCACCGGTCGTGCAGCGAAACAACTCGAGGGCAGTCTCTTCACGCAGTATATTCACGAGGATGATAAGCCTATCTTCTTGAGAGACATGGATGACGCAGTGGCGACGAACAAATCATTCCGAACGCATATCCGATTGCAAAAGTCGAACAGCACTTACTCCCTGGTCGAAACCTATGGCCATCCACACATCGCGAACGAGAACGGGGCACGGGGGAGGGCCATTCAGGAGCGCTGCACAGGCTTCTTCATTATGTGTCGGCCCTATCCCACGAAGAACTCCCTGCTTCTCGACTCATTCCTTGAGCACAAAATTGAGAATGCACGCTTGGTACAGCAGATTGCCAAGCTGAAGCAGGAAGAGGACGAGGAGGCAAACCTATCTCGCCTTTCTTTTACAAAGATCGAAGAGAAAATTCTCGAGGCACAAGCTGCCGCCCAGGGAAGTGGCAGCGATCAGGAGTCGACTGAGACCGTTGCACCCAACTCTGATGAGTCTGACGGGGCGGCAGGGGATTATTTTTCCGAGAATGCCCCTCGCAGGGAGGGTCTGTCACATATTGACGGTATTGAGGTGATGACCGGTCTTTACTACGGCGAGGGCGAGAGGTCCCAAGGGATCAGTACTGGTGTGCGCCGAGGTCGATTAATTCACTGTGACATTGATATTACCACCGCGGCCGATCAAGCCCGGAATGTCCAAGAAGGCGATAGGCGCAAGAGGCTGAAGGGACAGCATGTCTGTGGTGACTGTGGAACAGCAGACTCACCAGAGTGGAGGAAGGGCCCCAGCGGTCCTAAGACGTTGTGTAATGCCTGTGGCTGTAAGTTTTGATCTCACCTTCCTCCATTTCAGGTGTGTGACCTCACGCTCACGTTGATGATCGATCTCAGTGCGCTGGTCCAAGAAGGAGAAGAAGCGACAGGAATCTACTTGATTTCTCTTTATCGAACTGGTGGACTTCTTTGGACGACCGACTTTCCTTTTTTGACTTCACCTTCTTCATCTTCTCTTCTCAGCTCAGCGAATATACCCCGTCGACCTACTTTTTCCAATTGGAGGACAACTTATGACACTCTCCCCTCCTCGGTGCTTCAGGTTCTTCAGATACTGCGGAAGGCGTATTTCCCTTTTATGGATAACGGGGCAATCTTTTGGCACATGCTTCAGAATCAAGCATGGTTTATGAATTCATGACCACTTGTCCAGACCCTTTGTGATCTAGGATACTTCAATTGTACATATTTGGTCATTTCTCGGGTCTCCGCTCTTGATTTTTATGGGTATGGATGTATTCTTTTGCGAGTCTACGTATCGGCATACGGATTTAGTTTACAAATTGGATGCGCGTTTTTTCCTTTTAATAAGTGTTTTGGATTTCTTTCAATATTAAATGACAAGCGTCATTGTAGTGGCTGGGAAAAAAAGTCCGATATTCTAACACCGCGGTGATAGTGTAGTATATATACTGGGAACGGTGTATTTTGAGGATTCGTGGCATGGAAACTTGAGAGAAGCTGGGAAGAGGAGAATGGGGGACACGCCATCCAAGAATCCCGAATCAAATGAAAGTAGCTGCATAAACAAGAAGATGGTATCATAGGAAATGGATGAAGAAAGCCAGGAAGAAATCAAATGCGATCTGAATTTCATTTCTTCGATGCCTTCTTGGGCGGAGGAGGGAAGTACATAGCCGATCCAGGTCCTGTCTGGGACTCTGTCGTTTGTGTCGGCTGAGACTGTATCTGGGGCGAGGGCAGGGTGGAGTGATCCCGTAGGGGAAGATCAGAAGAAATACTGGGAGTTCCACCACCGCCGAGTCTATTGAAGCCCGGGGTCCGTCCGGGGGTCCGCGCAGCAAACGGTGCATGAAGGATGCCTCCATGTGTGACTGGACTGGTGGCGGCCATGGGCGGGTAGCCGGGAGTTCGCGGGATCATCAGGGCATGATCCTGGCCCACAAACCCAGGTGTCATGGGAATCATGCTGGGTGACTTCATGATCTCTTCTTCAAACTCCTTCTCGATGCGCTTCTCCTCTCTTTGCTCCACGATTTCATCGCGCTCCTCCTTGGTGATGAAGCAGGAGTGGACGACGACCACAAATTCGACAAAGTAGAGAACACTGTAGGCTTGAATGTTAGCACAACCGACTTTTCAGCATAGTCAAGGGAGTTTGAGCATACATCAAAACCACGGAGACGGCAAACAGCGCTTTTGCTTGCTCGCAGTATCCGATATTTGACTTGTGCGCTGCAACGCTGCAGCTCTTCGTGATGTACCAAGGTGGACCTGGTTGGGGATGCTTCGGATCTGACATGTCGCTGCCAGCCTGATAACGAGCCGAAACAATGTAGAGCACCAGGATGGCACCGTGAATGAAAGCTGCGAGTGGAGGGAAGAGTAGGTGCATGCAGTGCACGGGGAATTTGACGATCAATAAGAAGACGCTGAGGACTCCGATGACGAGATTGTAGTTTGTCATACTGTGATTGACAAGTCAGTCTCGTGCTATTTGCATCTTGATGCGACGACCCGAGGAGAACATACAATGAAGACCAAACCATAGGAGGCGTGTATGGTCGGTAATTAGCTGCGGCATACAGCGCTGCATTCGGCGCACTGTTGAAGCCATTGTCGGCACCATCTTGCCAGAGCAACGTCCGGTACGTATTGTGTGAAGCAATGCCCGTCAGAGTCAGAATCACAACTGTGATCGGAAGCTCGGCTACCATCAGCCATAGCGTGAGCTTATAGTGACGGTGCCGCCTGGGGAAGAAGAACATCATGACCGTCGTTTCAGCGCAAATCAAAGGATGCTGATTCCTGTTGTTTTTGCACCCCCAAATCGCCGCTTAGCTAGAGCCAGATGCGACAGCAATTTTAATGGAACACAATGCGATTCGGCCAGGCCGGCTGGCTGCGACATCCAGTGCTTCGCATGTAAAAGCCAGAGACCGACTCTTCAAGGGAATAAGCAAGACAGTTCAGAAAGGCATCCGGTGTGAGCGAGGCGGCGGGAGGGCGTTAGATATGAGCTCGCAACCCACCCGGGCCGCCGACTTTCCATGGTGTCCATCACCACGCCGCAGAAGAGGGGGCACGAATCAGCAGAGGACCTTGAGTGCAGCGCGCCCTGAAGTGTTGCCAGAAAATGCATCTGGCCAATACTTGTGGGCGGCAAAGCGCCAGAGACAGCACCAGTCCAGGGCTGTCGCACCAATGACCGGTCGTAGACCGGGGTTGGCCTGTCGGGTCGTCACACGCTAGCGAATGTGATGGACGAGAGGATCTGCACGAGGGAGCGCTCCGCATCACGGCGAGCTCTTAGTAGTAAGACTTGGCCTGAGGCCCGGCGAACTCGGTGGGGAACCGAACTTGCTCGCGAATCGCTGTAGTGGGGAAGAGATTGGGATCCCGGTCGATGTTGGTGATGCCGTCGGGCAGTTTGCAGCATTGGTCGAGGGTTCGTCGTACCACACAGGCACACATCCACATCCCATCTCGTTATCACACTCGACAGTCAAGCATTGCGAATTTTTTAGCGTCGAACAAGTCAATCGCTAAGCACTTTGTCATTTTTTTTTTCAGGCAGAGCACCACAGAAGATACCCCCGAAGATGGGTTGGTCAACGACGAACGTATGTAGTTGTAATTGTTCAAGTACACGAACCACTGACCGCGAAACTCAATGAAAGTCTCCCAGAAGTCCCAGTCATGTCGTCAGCCAACTTCCACTCTTCCACCTCAAACTCCTCCATTGACCCTGCTGGAACAGAATATCCTACGACAGTGAAAGGCATCCAATAATCTTTTGCGAAAAATTTAACCTAGACTCCCCGCCCCGCTGCATCCATCCCATTAGCTCTATCATCTAGATGAGGGGATTTCGACCTTTATCCCAGCCAATCCCGCGAGTCGCGCTTCCAACCCGAAGCACGCATCGGCCCCGGTCAACTATACCGCCCATCACCACCACCATCACGACCATCACACCCGGAATCTGGCGCGGCGTGATGAGTTCCCAGCGCGAAGACTCCATTCCGCATGAGCTACGCACGGCAGCGGAACCTCGACAGAACAGGCTTTACCCGGTGCGTCTGTCGCATGTGGAGCAGGTCAACCCCTCTATCCGCCTGCTACAGTTTGCGATTCCATCACACGAGAGTAAAGTATGTGTCGTTCCTAGCTTCTTTCTGAACCTGACGTCCCTTGGCATTTGTGTGGTCTTTCTTGGTCTTTCTTGATCATCAACTAGGTACGGATGATATGTTTGATGGTGTATTGTCGCCCAAGGATTAGCTTTCTGGTGTTGAGATTCAGCTCAGTCTCGAAAATATACAGACAGCGTAACACAGCATCCTCACCCTGCACTCCAGCTGATGACTCCTCCCACAGGATGACAATGGCCAACAACCATTCACTTTCCTGCCAGGCCAATGGCTAGACGTACACATCCCAACCATCCCGACAGCTGGTGGGTTCACCATAACTTCAACCCCCGCAGATGCCCAGGCTCTGCCATCACCCGAGCCACCAGGGGCACCCCTCCTGGGCGAAGAGGCCGGGTCTTCTATCCCCTGTCAAGGACGAGAGCCCTATGTGGAACTAGCCGTGCAAGACTCGCCTTCCAATCCCCCAGCGGCATGGCTGTGGAAACCGAAGGAGCAGATTATCGGGAAAGAGGTAAATATTCGTGTTGGAGGGAGCTTTGTCTGGCCCCCCACTGGGGTGGATAGACGACAAGTCAAGAACGTAGTCTTCATCGCAGGAGGCGTGGGGATCAAGTACGTGAACAAGACATGATCAAGGCGACTCTACTTCCAGGGAAAGTTGACACAATTTGTAGCCCCCTCATCTCTATCCTCTCCCACCTCAATAATCAAACTGAGAGCACGCAGCCTTTGAACATCCAGTTCTTGTACTCGAGTCGGCTCCCGCAAAACCACGAAAGGGCCGCACCAGATGAATCGCTGAACCAAATTCTCTTCCTCCCACGAATCCGTCAAATCATGCATTCTCAACAACAATCCCACCGTCTCCGAATCTCCCTCGATCTATTCCTCACGAATTCGAAATCTTCTCGGCTTACACCCTTCAGCGCCCCGTCTGACCTGACGATCCACTCCAAGAGAATTGAAAAGTCTGATCTCCTATCCGCTGTCGTTGGCGGAGATGGGAGAATAGATCCGCAAGAAAGTGTAGCTTATGTCTGTGGACCACCGCAGATGACAGATGAAATGGTCGAGTTGTTGAAGGAGATTCTCGGAGAAGGTGGGGAGCAACGAGTCTTTTTCGAGAAATGGTGGTAACCAGAAATGTCATTGTAACGCGAGAAGACTAATTCTTGTGGTAATGGTTGCTGATCACCGGGGAATAGAATGAAAGGAGGAAAAATGATGAGATAATCAATGAGAGATAGACACCCTGCGGACGCCGACCTTTTGTAGGTAAGGGAACTGGGAAAAAGAAATGTATATGTACAGAAGTGTAGGACCGAGGAAGAAAATGATGGAGTCGCCAATTGCAGAAACGACAGTGTGACACCAGCAGACGCATATACGCGGCCATAATGGCAAAAGGGCGAATGAGAAAGATGAGATCATGTGGATGAGGAGAGTCCACTTCTTATGAGGACTATTCGCTGGGGCCTTTCACAGCACCGCCGTCGACAATAGTCATCTCGTCGAGCTTGGCTTCTGTTCGACCCCATTCGAGGCGTTTGTATGTCCTCACCTGACCGGGGCCCATATCAAAATCGAAGAAGCGGACTCGGCGAACGTAGTCGTTATATCCACCGTACCCGCCCAGACCGACTCCACCACCGTAGCACATCCATAAGGAGGGTTTCTCGTTGGAATCTTGCTCGAGCATGCAGTAGTCGTTGACGTGGTCGCTAGAAGTGGAGTAAGTATCTGTATGTGGAATGAAGAGATAATTTGGGCAACTTACTGTCCACAGCTGACAAACAAGACGCCCTCTTCTACCAGGGCGTCTTTGAACCCAGAGTTAAATCCAGGCGCGGTCGGGGGTTCCTGCCACTCACCCTTCCAGAACTTGTCACTGCTCCGGTATTCGGGAAGGGGAATATGGATGAAAGCCATGTTCATATGACTGTGAGAGTACTCCTGGTGTTTCCTCTTCAAGCTCTGGGCGGTATTTTTGAACCACCGGATTTGACTTGGTTTGACCCAGTCGTAGCCCCGGAATTGCCGCTCATCTGGCGAGTAGGCGTGGGTGTCAAGGAGGTAGAAAGTGAGGGCGGAGTGCGTGCCACCGCCACGGTCGAGGACTTCAACAATATAGTTACCGACTCCGTCAATATCCTCCGGGCCGGCGGTTGAAAGGGAGTACGGGAGATCTTCGTAAATGGACATGAGCTGTGCCCGGTTAAGGTCACCCTCGTCATCATGATTGCCAAAGATGACGGCGTACGGAATCTTGCGGTCAACAAGGAGCTTGACGCTCTTGAACACGGCGCTCTGGGCATCAGGAGCAGTTTCTCCGTTCACCTGATCACCACTGAGGACGACCATGTCTGGCTTCTCTTCGTCAAGAAGACGCTCCACAAACTCCAAGGTTCGGGGATCCGCTTCACATTTCTGTCCTGGTGCTGATTCAGCGGGTACGGGGTCACGACAAGCACCCAAACCCGTGCTCAGATGCATATCCGCCAGTTGCATGACCTTGAATCTTCCATTATCATTGATCCGAGGCGTAGGCTTCTTGATCTTCAAGGGGTTGCCACGTCGAATGCTGAGACGAGTCTCCAATTTTTCCGTCCACCCATCCAGCAACAAGGGGGTATCTTTAACCTCCCAGTTGGGACGAGGGTCGACAGCGTCCGCGCCGAAAAGCACATCGACATACGTGATCGCCTTTTCTGAATCGCTGGCGTGGCGCGAGGCCGTCCGCTTCAACCAGATGCCACCCGGCCGGGCCTCCCATGCCTCATCCTCTCCCTTGGGGGTGTGTTCGGTCGGCGGAGTCAGGCGACTAATCTTCAAGTCAATGACCACCTTGTCATCCGGACCCAACTCTTCCTCCTTCTTTCGCTGGAATTGGATATACGCCGTCGAGGTCCAGCCGGTGCGTAGATAGAGGTCCTTTTCGATGCGATACCAGGCATCCGGATCCAATTTGCAACTCGAAAAGGGATTGATTGAGGAGCATTGGGTGATGGTCACATCGGTAATCACAAAGCCGGAATAGTGCATGGGAAGGTGGCCATGGATCGAGGCTGGTAGGACACGGAATTTGCTGTCGAGAAAGACGACTAACAGGAGCGCAAAGGTTACTAATACGCCGAGCTGAACGCCCGTTCGGACCTATAGAGATAGAACCATGTTAGCCAAATGAATGCCGTGGGCCCTGAAGCTGAAGAATGTGAACACATACGAGCCGGCGAGCCATGATGGAGTTGATATCACCCTGGCAAGGTCTTGGAGAGTAGTAAGGTGGCGCACAGGCGCATGATGCCACCTATGACAGACAAGAAAAAGGAAAGAGTGACAATCCAGGAGAAGACCAAAAGCCTTAGGTCCACTCACAAGGCCATAGAGCCATAAGGAAATCGACGGGAAATAAAAAGGTAAACGTGTCTGGGGGAGAGACTCGAGGCCGACGCTTGGACCCTGACGGAAGGCGGTCACAAGCCTAAACTCCTGAAGACCGAAGCCCACTGGACTTGGATCATTAAGGCAACTGGTGTCTGATGCAATATATTTATTTCTATCTGTGCTTGCAAATTACCAGTAACCGGGGGATCTGAAAACTCAACAAAAAAAAAAAACTCAAACTCATGCAGACGGTCGCAATGTCTAGCCGCCCTCCCAAAACAACAAAAAGTCAGTTTCCAACCTGTATGTGTATCCAATCTAAGCGCTCTTTGTGGGAATAGCACAGTCGCTCGGCGACTTCTTGCCGGCGAGGATATCTTGAGAGGTGGAGAGAATGCTGGACCAGTCCTGGAAAGTGGTGTAGGGCATGCCGCGGCGCTGGCAGAAAGTCACCAGATCTAAGGAATATGGTCAGTCTCCACTCGAGTGAGGCTCGATATGTAGTCGAGCAAGTTGGGCGATTCGGGGCTTACCTTTGCCCTCCTTGGCAAACAGAAGGTCGGTCTCAGCAGCAGCAGACAGATCAGAGACACCATCACCAGCATACAGGAGAATTGGGCGCTCGCCGTCGGGCAGAGCCGCATAGGGCTTGATCTCGAGAGACTTGTCGTGGCCGAAGTGGCTAGAAAGTGGAAGAGCCCTGTTAGAGCTCGCTTGGCTCTGGAAAAGCTATATCCACCAAGGTATTGGGAGCACACTCACCTCTCATCGTGGTACTTGATCTGCCATCCACCCTCACTGTTAATATCCTTGCCATCCCGGGGGATCACCTCATTGCAGACAATGGTGAGGTGGCTCTTGGGCTCGTGGCCGAGGAACTTCTCGAGTAGCGCACTAATGATGGGGCGCATGCCAGAGGACAGAATGACAATCGGCACATTGTTCTCCTCGGCCCAGTAGTAAAACTTCTCAAAGTATGGGTCCAACTTCATGTTCTTCTCCAGGATCTCGATGCACTCGTTGTAAGGGGTCTTGATGCTCTCGAGCATGAGGCGGAAGGCGTCACTAATTGGGCATCGCACGGTCAGAGGTTGGTCCTATAGAGAACTGAGCCAGTGGAAACTTACCGGAAGCCCATGCGCTCCTCCAGGACCTCGTCGTTCAACTTGCGGCGCTCCTCGCGACCGAAGCCAAGGTTGTCAATCTGCGACGGTCAGTCAGACAGGTAATTGCGAACGGCGGCAGAATTGGAATGATGCGGACCATGAAGTCATTGCCTGTTCTTCATGTTAGCATGAACCAGGCCAGTCAATGATTGACTCAACACTCACTGTCATCGACGGTAATAGTGCCATCAAAGTCGGTGAAGAAGATCATCTTCGGCTTCGTCTCCATGTAGGGCAGAACGGTGGACCCCATCTTGACAGGAATTGAAAGTGGGAGGGACTGTGGGTGAAATTGGAAAACACAAGGTCGTGTAGTATGTCCGAAAATCCGTATGTCCAGCTATAAACACAGAGTACAGAAACAATTGGTGTAGGAAGATGCTAGAAGAGAGTCTTCCAAAAAGAATCTTAAACCTGGCATG
The DNA here is from genome assembly GCA_037356195.1 of Penicillium sp. F50. Classification (NCBI taxonomy): domain Eukaryota; kingdom Fungi; phylum Ascomycota; class Eurotiomycetes; order Eurotiales; family Aspergillaceae; genus Penicillium; species Penicillium sp. F50. The sequence goes on along the minus strand of JAYXSA010000054.1, from coordinate 1,140,189 downwards.
GAGGGGTCTTCTCCGGTGAACGGCGGGAACCCGGGGAGGCGATGGAACCAAGTGGGTCCGAATGGCTGCAAGTGGGTTTCTGAATGGAGCAAATTATTTTCCTTTTCAAGAAGCTCCTTCAGACTACTCCAGCAGCCATGGCTCGTCTGCTGCATTCCTTGCAGCGAGTCTTAGGGCTGTCTGCATCACCAAAACCGCATGCGACTGCTGGTAGTCTCCGCGCTCGGTCCATTGACACCGACTTTTCCATCTTTCGAGGTGCGCGATCCGTCTACGAGGGGTTCCAATGTGAATGATAGGGCTGACCAGGCTACGCAGAGGGCGATCGGGCCGTGCTACACCAGAAGCAGCCACAATTGACGAAGCCATTGAAGAAGGGCGATAAGACACATCTGCGCCGTGGGCATGTCGCGCATGATAATATCATTGGCAGTCGACCCTGGGACGCGGTTCAGGCGCATAAAGGCAAGACACGGTCGACAGCTTTCTGCTGGCAACGTCAAGCTAATTTTCAAACTCCCTCAAGCAGGCCCAGATGTACGACTAAGCCTTCCTACTCTCGAAGAATACGTCGCACTGACCCCTCGTCTCGTTACCCCGGTATGCGCATAGCCAGTCTAAGCAAGATGCCCCCGCGTCCATGATCGCTTACGCCTGACGATTAGATATACTCGCATGATGGAAACTTGATAGTCTCCCTCCTCGACATCCACGTCAATCCTCCGGCCGCGGGTGAGACCCAACTTCCATTGGAAATTCTAGAATCTGGCACTGGTCATGGCTCCTTGACCCTTCACCTCGCTCGCGCCATTCATGCCGCCAACACCACCCCACCACCTCGCCCGTCGCGATCCCAAATTCAATATGTCGAGAATCGGGCCCTAAAGCCGGGTGAGGAGGATGCAAAGAACACGAATGGAGACCAGACTGCGAAGGACCAAGACCCGGCCCAGCTTGAGTGGGATGCATGGCGAGCGGAGCGCAATGCCGTGATTCACACCGTGGATGTCTCACATAAGTTCTCTGCCCTAGCAGAGCGGAATGTCAAGGGATTCCGTCGGGGAATCTACGCAGGCGATGTTGATTTCTACGTCGGCCCCGTTGAGAATTGGATCGCCGAGCAGACGAAGCGACGAACGAAGACTGGGATATTGTCCTCTTTGACCCGGTCGTCGGCCGTGGAGCCGTTCTTATCTCATGCAATCCTGGACATGCCGTCTGCGCACTTGCGAATCCCGCACGTTGCGCCGATTCTGAGACGGGACGGTTATCTGGTAGTCTTTATGCCGAGTATCACTCAGATTGGCGAGTGTGTACAGATCATCCGTCAGCAACGGTTACCCTTTGTGCAGGAGAGAGTGGTCGAGCTGGGGCTTGGAATGACCAGCGGTCGTCATTGGGATGTTCGACTTGCATACAAGAAGTCGGGGGCTGATCCTTCGTCTTGGGCTCCATCTGTCGAGCCTGATGGCGAAGAGACAGATCCGGCTGCCGATGCAGTGGAGACAGAATCCACTGTGGACGAAATTTCCGTCCCCGAGGAACCCGTCAAGAATGAAGAGCCCGTCATGGTCTGTCGGCCCAAGGTGGGTATCAGGACCGTGGGTGGCGGCTTTGTTGGAGTCTGGCGGCGCATTGAAGATCCTTCTCAGCGGTGATCAGTTTTTCATGGACTCTCTCCTGGTGACATACCTAATGATTTCGGTCCTCTGTACTATACACCATATTTTCATCCTCTTGTACCATACCAAACCGCACTGATAGAAGATATCTCGAATATGTATCATAGAACTCAAGTTTGAACGAGAATAAATGGACTCGTGTAAAAGACGCCAAGCAGAGCCCCTTTTCCATCTATAACTCGGGACTGCTAGCCACTACCTTGTAGTTTCCTAGACCTTCTTGCCTCAAAATCTGAGGCTAGGACAACACTCCGCACAGGTAATTGTAACCGAAGTCATGACGACCGCGTTCTTCAACTTGAGATAGAGTAGGATTTTGGGAACTCAAAGACTACTCCGGTGTGGTAGATATATGGATGTATCTATGACCTTATGCTAGCATGCTATTAGATCTTATACAGACTAGCTACAAGAAGATGCTTCATCACCGCCCACCTGAACGATATGTCTAAGATCTATCTTAAGGAGGCTAACCATTCGCAGCTATATCTTAGACTTTCACTCAATATCCCCACAAGTCGAATTCTCAAGCCATTCATACATCGTCTTATCATCATTTCATTCAAGGCCAGCCGGGCGAGACATGATCCCAGCTGTTACAGTAGTTCCGCCGGGGGTGACCGTGCATTGGATGAAGCTGCTACAGTCATCAGGATTTGGGTAGAGACAATTTTTGGAACCCACTTAATGAGTTTCCCCTATAGCTTTCTCTGAATGTGGCTCTTTCCGGAATATGGGAAGCTGCAGTAGAAACAGACAGATATAGAGTCACCACGAAGGAAAGGTCGAGGGAGTATATCTTCCTCTTCATAGACTTGTCTACTGCTTCTGTGGAGGTGCTCCGACGAATTACCCGCTTGATGTCCAGTTCCATAAAAGTCTATGAGAGAGAGTGAAAGCCTTTCGAGGGAAGTTGACCATCATGTTGTGGTATATATTGTCAGCGCGGGGATTATTGATCTTTGGCATTAGAATCACCAGGGTAGTGTGGGTACTTACCAAAACTCGGGATCTTATTCTTCGCGAGGTATGAGTGGTATCGAGGCCGACGCGCTGGATCTTTCAGCTCAAACACGAACATACACGAACAGGAATAGTGGTATTGACTGTTTTTGGTCCTGAAATTAGTAGTGACGTTCTTTTCAATTATCCGACACTATAAGCTCCGCCCTTCCGATTCCTGATCAGGGAATTGGGGATGTAGGAGCATTGATAGCCTTATATGAAATCTGTATGAATTCCAATGAACCATGTGTCGTGCGATCTCGAGCTTTATTGAGCAAGGCGTAGATGCGAGAGGTGACAGGATCTGTGGATGACGACGGAGGGTGTGATGGTTATAACACAGCGTATTAGACAAAACTAATCCCGTCGAGTCATTCACAAGCCCAATGACAACCACCATCTCAAGATCGACCCAATCAATCCAACTACACATCATGCTCTCCGACTAATCCATCTAGACTCTATCTCGCAAAGATCATCACTCGGCAACAGCCTGAGTAGCCTCGGCGGCCTCGGCAACCGGAGCTCTCTTCAACACCCAATCGCTCACATCCTTGACAAACCGCTCCCTGATCTCTCCAGGATCCATGTGAGCCCGATGATAGGCTCCCTCATACGACTGGAAGGTAATATCATCGCCCTTCGCCGCCAAAACACCAGCCAATTTCTTCGTCGCATCCCAGCTAGTAATCCGATCCGCATCTCCATGCCCAAACCACATCGGCAAAATCTTCTTCCCATCCCCTAAATCCTCAGCCTTAAGCTTCTCCAACCACAATCCCCGATCCAACATACCCGCCAACTGCTCCAGCGTTCCGATATCATGGCACAATTCATCAGCCGCGTATTCCGCCACGACCTTCTCATCTCGACAGACCAGCTTTGGATCCAGCGGGGAATGACGCTGCAACCGCGGCAAGATACGTGCGACTAGTCTACCCAGGATGACAGTCAAGGCCATGGGGCGGGTTGCTGGGTCCAGAGCAATAAAGGGTGAGTAGCTCAGTACGCCGGCGAGTTCGGGGCGTGTTGCGGATTTGTAGTAGGGAGAGTCAGGGTGGAGGACGTAGTTCAGGACTTCGCCGCCACCCATACTGTGGCCCATTAGGAAGAGGGGAATGTTGGGTTGGCTGGTTAGACTGAGGAGGAATGAGTGAAGGTCTGAGAGGACCAAGGCGGTGCCGCCGGTGTTGCCGCGGTCTTTGGGGGTTTTGAAGGTGCGACCCCATCCGCTGTCGATGTGTTAGATTTTAATTCTCCTTGACAGTGGAAGAGAGGATCTCTTTGCGTCGGGCAGTTAAAGTGGAAATCTTTATTACGCCTGCATCTTGCTTACCGCTGGTCAAAAGCTCGAACCTCGATGCCCGAGGACGCGAGGGTTGGAAAGAACTCGTAGTAAGCATTGCCTATTACCAGCATGGTTAGCAAAAACCCTTGTACGTGATCCTTTTTAATCTCTCTGCTGATTTGGGAACTCACAGTGATCACTAAATCCATGAACAAAGGCCAAAACAGCTCGCGGTGTTCCATGTGGCTGTATATGTTGTTAGCGGACCCCCCTTCCTCGGTTCGATGCAGGATCGTTGACTAACCTTCCATGTCTTGGTGTACAGCTCCGTCCCATCAGAGAGAGTGTGGGTGCCTTCTTCAACGCTCATGATTGATGATATTTGCAGGTATTCCCAAAAAAACAAGGTATATACAAGCTGGGAGCTCAAGAGGATTGGGAGTTTGTAGCTGGGACCTTCGGGTAAGCACCAAGCAGCATGTGATTGCTGCGCCGCCAGGGGGGCGTTTTGGATGTGTTTGCATTCCTCCCCGCTATCTCGGGACTCATCACGATTATACGAATACCAGCTCAATTCGAGATTCTACAGTAAATGCAGTTTCAAGGTATCTCTTTTGATGTTCTATACGTCGGGCATCACATCATAGACCAAAGCCCCATTTCTGATTGGGGAACCCTGACGCGGGAACGGGCCATGACATGGTACGATCTACAATCTACAACCTCCAATCTACAAGAACTGGAACGACAAAATCGAATTCCCACGCTCTATTTTCAAATGAATCTGGAGACATGGTAGAACAAACATATTGCTCAAAAAGAAAACTCCCTTCGCCAGGCACAAAAAAAGCAGGAAACAAAAAGCAAGCTCAGGCGAAAGCCCCTCGGTCACCTGGTCCACCTGAACACCAACCCGCCCTAAGCGTCGTGAAGCCGTCTCCAAGTGACGTTTCAAGATTTTGGTGAGATGTGAAACCGAGAGATATCAGGACACCCCCAACATGAAGTGCGAATGAGGAAAGCAGCAGAAAGAGATCGAGAATGGCAAGAAGAGGGGGAAGGAAGGGAGGAGTCGCAGACAGGGGAGAGGAGCTAGGAGAGAGAAAGCGAAACTGCCACGCCCCGGACTACTTTACAAGGATATCGCCAAAGCGAAAATCCAAGTCAACTAGACAATGAGGCGTGGTCCGAGTAGCGAGAAAAGAGAGGAGGATGGGAGGAGATCAAGCAAGACGGACAGAGAGAAGAAATGGAGGAACGAGTTCATAAACATGGCCAAAAGCCAAGTCAACAGGAAATGAGACCACAGAGAGACTATGAGAAAAGGCAAAAAGGGACACAAACAGACAGCAGGCTAGTTAAATTACCTACCGACCCGAAGATTCCGAGATAACAAAAAACGGAGAATGGAAAACATCAGTAAAAAGCAAACCCCCCAACTGCAAACACCCATCTCCAAGTATTCAAAATGCTCCAATTCCGATTCGTCAGTGCCGTTGCGGCCCAAAATCCGCCTCCACAACCTTACCCTTTTTCCCCTTAACAGTAAACTCCGCCAACAATGCGATGTGATCACTAGGAAAATGAAAATTCGGGAATCCGGGAACCCGTCGAAGGTACTCCTTATCGACCTCGCCCAGAAGTGCAGAAACATGCAGCGTGTTGGATGAATACCACACATAATCCAGGATATCGATGAAGTCAGGCGTGTAATTGGTGAAGCTCAATTCGCCAATGGAGCCATAAGCAGACTTGAGCTTGAATGGATGAGTCATTCCAACCCGGCTGAGGTTGCCATACAAACGCTTCTCCAGATCTGGATGTGCTTCAGGCAAGTGTCCATTGGCAATGAGGTTGTACGCCGCAGACCCGGGATTGGAGTTGAAATCACCACACATGAGGAGCGGGATCTGATCACCCTTGGAATACTCCATGGATGGCGCGCACTCGACCACCGGGGCGTTTTCGGAACCGCTTTCGGCCTCGGAAAAGCGGAAGGCGGTCTTGTCTGTGCAGGCGGGCCACTTGGCATAGCCATCCGAAAGCTTGGTGATTTCCTCCATCAGAATGGCAGTTTGGATCAGCTTGACATCCTTAAACGCTGGGTCCCAATAGAGATGAGCGTTCACAACCATGAAACGGGCTCCGGTCTGACGATTTTCCAAGAATACCACAACCGCAATATGATCCTTTTGCCATAGACGATTGTAGATGTCGTCTTGGCCTTTGGCGTCGGGTCGGCGGACGGCCGTTTGACCAAAGTTGATGAGCTGTTTGTCAAGCAGAATATACTTGCTACCCTTGAAGAAGATAGCGCAACCATCGACAGACTTGGCGTCCTCTTCCTGCATGCCCATGGCTCGGCCTCGAGGCCAATAGACACCCTTGTAATCATTGTAGGCAAGTTGTTCGCGATAAAAGTTGTTGTAGCTTCCCTGATCAACTTCCTGAAGACAGACAATGTCGGAGCTGTGAGATCGTAATTCATTAAGGATGAGTTCGCGGCGGAACTCCCAGGAGAGAACACGGGAGGGGGCATAGCCATAGTGTGACTGGGTAGCAGAGGAGTCACAGAGAGTGTTGTAGGAAAGAACGGTAATCTTCTCGGTAGGGCTGTTGCCGGAGCTCGCGGTCTCATCGAGGATGACCCAATCTCTGTCTGGAGGAGGGAGATGAACTGTGTGGGGTAAAAACAAAGGTTAACCATCTGAATCCTGGTGAGAGCAATTTTGGGTGTCAACAAACAGATGGGCAAGACTCACCTGGCATCTCTTCCTTCAAGTAGTTGATCAGAGCTTTGGTGCCTTCCTTCATGATCTGAGACTTGAGGACTTCATTGAGTGGACAGCCCTCAACACCCAGGGTTTCCAAACGGTAGAGATATCCCAATTCGTAAGGGAGGGTGCGGATGTTGTTGTCGAAGAGGTAGAGCTTTTTGAGATTCGTGAGCATACCAATCTCTTCAGGGAGCTCATTCAGATCGTTGCCGGAAAGATCGAGGTGAGTCAGTTTGCGCAGCTGGCCAATTGCCGGAGGAAGCACTTTGAGCTTGTTGTGATTGAGGTACAATTTCTCAAGGAAGGTGTAGTTGAACAAGGAGGTAGCTATGACTCGAAGGCCCTGTCCACCAAAGTCCAGCGCATTCCAACCTTGCCGAGAGGCAGGTTTGCCCGCAACAGTCGGATTACGGCCATCTGCCTTCTGGTCTGGTGTGTCAGATTGGCTGGGCATAATCTGGATCCCCTTGGACTGCTGTGCCATGATGCGGGCGTAGTGGTGAGGGGAGGTTGCCTGTCTCGACTCAGCGGCAAGCTGAAGTTGCTCCTGCCAATGTTCGTTCATCGATTCATCGATATCATCTTCACCGGCCGCCGAAGCCCCATTTGGAAGGTGGTTTGAGGTGAAATGTGGAGTGTTGGTAGCAAGTGCGCCAGTGGGGAAGTGTTGCTGGTGTGTCAGGCCATGTTGGCTGTGGGGTTGGTGAGTGTGATGGTGTGTCGGTTGCGGAGCATGGTGAGGATGGTGGTTTTGCGTCTGGAATTTCGGCATTTGCATCGCGAATCGCTGATGGGTCTGACCGCCGTTCATCATGACATGCTGTCCTTGATGACTTTGGCCATACATGGTGAAAGGATTGAGTGAGGCCGATTGGTTATTCGGAGGCGATCGAGAAGGGGAGGGAGCGTTGTTGCTAAATTTCAGTCGACCCGGCGAATTGGTCCCGTTTTGAATGGGGGTTCGTTGGTGTGAGTGCTGTTGCTGCGGTTGTGTTTGGAAGTAGAACTGCCCGGCCCCAGGCTGCTGGAACCTGTAGGTACCATCGGCCATTTAACGTGGCAGATGAGACCGTGCCTTGTTTCCCTGGCTAAGCACCGAGGGGCAGGCGAGCAGCTGGCAATTCGGGGCGGAGGGAGAGGTGGAGAGGGTGGTGACGAGGAGAGGAGTTGAGGATCGAGCACGGTCTCTTCTCTTCTTCCACATGAAGTCCTACAGCAGAACCACCCCTTCAAGATGAGCGAGTGTGGTTATTTGGACTGGCCACAGAAGACCTCGTGCGACGAGCGATAATCGGTGGTGGGGTGGGGAGGTTGAGGTGGCACTCTCCGTGGACTGGTTGGGTTCGAGCGATACCTAAGGGCGGAGGCCGGGGCGGAAGAGTCACGAGCACTCCAGATTGCGGTCTAGTGAGTCGCAGAAGATCAAGTTAGAAAGCAATCCATAATGTCAAGAAACTGCCAGGATAGTTTCGCACAGTTGTCCAGTTCGAAGATTGATAGAGAGCGGCTGGGGTTGAGATGACATTCTTGATGGGTGGTTTGCATCGAAGGCGGGAGTTCTGGTCACGTGATATCACCCAACCGGATATGATTCACGCCAAGACCCCCGAACCCTTTATGGTTCCCTCCAGCTTTCGTGAGACCAGGGGCACAACTGTACAAGCGTGGTTTCAGGGTGTTTGGGTGATAAAGTCTTTTTTGAAGTGAAACAAAATTTATGGAGGGCATCAAGCTGTTTCGCAAGGTATTTTGGCCGCTGTTAACCGGGTGGTCATATACGTTGTTGGTGGTTTCTGCACTAGTGTACGCGCCCGCGATGAGTGAAATTTGCTTCGCTTAGGTCTGCTGTTAACGAATTTAGTATCGTAATAATCGTCACAGGGAGTAGAAATGACTATCACATTACGTCTGTGAGTCTGTGCAGCTCCTTTGTTGCATGCGTCTATAAATCACATTCCAAAGGTAAAGGTGAACCGGCTTGTGTTTAAGAGAGTGGTGAATGCTGAATAAATCCTTAGCGCCTCGTAGATGGAGAATAGATGAACTGTCAAGGGGAGGTAAGACTGCTCTACCATTGACTATCGGAAACAAAGGTGAGTGAGAAACAGTTACAGATGCTAAATGACCTGTGCTATGAAGTTATCAATATCAGTGTCCTAATGCGCACTGAAAAATAGAGACCTTGAAATACTAAGGCAGTATACTAGCTTTTACTCCATTGTGTCCGGTCCATCGCTGCTCACCCTCTGCATAATACTTGTCTAGACTAATTCACATAAAAGAAGATCTTTGATATTTGCTGCTGATCTCCAAAAGCATAAAATTTTGACAATGTTTTTGAGTCCTAATCATCACCAAGCAAATCGGGCTATAATAAGCCATCAGATCCACTAAACCCTCCGATCTTCTCCCCGACCAATACAATCCGCATGCCTAATCAATTCCTTGAGCAAGGTTAGGGAGATTTATAAGGCCTCAAAGGACGAATACCAAAGAAACACCTAATATTGAAGACACCTCGCTATTCATCTACATATTAGCGTTACAAAGGCAGGCAGAACTTAATCTACATAGTCTGAGTATACTAATCAATCCCTGTATGCTACCATCTTAGTACAAACACCAAGGCAAGGGTATGCACAGCCTCAAGATATCAATAACGCAGCACGTTGACTAACTTTGGCCAGGAAATCCCTCTGCCGAGCTCCTCGCCGCTCCTCGCCAATATCTACCCATTCAACAATAATGACACGGCGTCCAGATGCCCGTACATGACTGTCCTTCATTCAGCCCTCACAACCGAATTGTGTCTCTGATTCTCAGCTCAAGTGGGGAAATTGAGGAGTGAGCAAATATCCTATCAAATGGCATCGGAGACATCCGTAGTCGTACTATTGATGGGTGGCGAAGAGTTGGACCGGCTTAGCAAGCCCCAATGAGCCCACCCAATCCCAAGATCACGCGCTCACACTAACAAGGCTTCGCCGAAGCAAAAATGCGAGCTATGGATTCCGTACTACTGATCAATAAGAAGCACTATTGAGTTGTACCCCTTCCAAACTCAAATTTAGGTATCCCAATCCTGCCTCGGCGATGAGCGACCACGTCGATCGGAAACGAGCGCGCCCCACCTGGGTTATCGGTGCAGAAGTGCATACTACTGTACTCCCTTCTTGAAGAGTAAGTATCCTTGTGACACCTAGCAAAGTCGCCTCCACATACTGCGAAGTCTACTGAAGCAGAAACCAGGAAGCCAATCCTACAAATTCGCCTCGCCTCGCCTCCCCAATTGGCCATGATCAGCTGCTGCAGGCCAGTCGAGACATCACGAATGGCTCTCGTATTTGATCTGAGTCGAGGCCCGGGAGCTCCAAAGAACCGCGAACAATCTGATGAGTCTCGAGTAACTACACAGCGAATGTGTTCAGGGTGACCATGTAGCTAAAATCCCTCGTTGCCAAAATACCCAGCATGACGCCATGATGTCGATCATCGTGTCGCCAATCAGTGCTGCAGGTACCAATTTGTCATGTTGGACAGAGGTCAGGGACCCCGCAGAAATCCTTGAGTTCATCATTCTCATTGAGTTGGGCCTGAGCCACCACGAGAATGCCGCGCGCCCGCATCGGAGCGCCAGGGTCAACACAGCGGGGAAAGTCTTCATCAGGGGGAAAAGGGAAGGGGCACGGGGCAAGCCGGCATCAGATAGAAAAATAGAACGGCAAGGCGGGGACTAAAGTCTCAGCCGTCGCTAGTCAGGCCCCGAGTACCTGACGCTTGGGACGGTGGACATGGCGGACAGGGATCTCCGGCTGTCCTGTACGACGGAAGTATGGAGTATGGAGTACTCCGTATACGGAGTGCATACTGAGGCTGTACTATACCCGCTGTTAGGAAATACCGTCAGGTCCTGGTCTGAGCCGTCCAGAATACGCGAATAGACATTTGAGATAGCCTTGTACTCCGTGAACAGATGGTCGAAGTAACTTCTGTAACAAGTCGACGTCCCATCGGAATCAATTCTTGGAAATAGTACTTTTGCCCGGTGGACACCTCGAAAATTCTGCTAAACAGCAAAGTAGAGAAATCGGATCCTTCGGGGATGAAAGGCGCGAAAGGCGTCCGGGCACCAGGAATTACCTTGCTTTTCCCCGTCCTTGGCTTCTGAGCAGGGGCAAAAAGGTGATTCTGGCCTGCGTATCGAATGGCGCAGAAAGGTAATACTCACAACATAGATAGCCGCTGGCAATATGGCGCCCTTTGCCCCCCTGTCAAGCCCATATGCACGTGTGAGATGCACGCGCCAGTTAGGGTACCCCCCTTGTTGGAGGATCTCAAATATCCAGTCTCTAGTCTCTAGGATCGCAGGGTGGCCCGTACGGGAGTGGCAGTCGCGAGGAAAGTGAAATGTGTCTGTGTGTTTGTGAGAGAAAGAGAGACAAGTAAGAATTGTACCTCGGAGATGGACAGAGAACAATAATTGAATTTATTGTGTAAAAGTATGTGGACTTTGTTTTCAACGTCCGCTGCCACTGCATAGCGAGAGTAGCTAACTACCAACCAACCAACTCCCTAGAATTTGAACCAGCGCCGTTATCAACAAGCAAGGTAAACTTTATGAGGGAACCAACTGGACGGCTACCTGATCGGGCGACCTTTTATTTTTCATAAAAAGTCATGGGAATAATTACGAGCGCGATAACACAAGGATGATATGTGTACTCCGTTCCGTCGTTGAAACAAGTGGTTCGAGTGGTTCCGTGGCCCGTGGTACAGGACCGACTCATGATGTCAACAACTATAAGGACCTCTCAGAGCATTCAACATCTACTTTTCTTAATGATCATGATACCAAGCACTCCGTGCCCTCCATAGCTTGAGATCCTATTCTGCATATCTAGTGTCTCTGTGAACTGGCCATGATGATACATGAATGAGTACTTGATTGAACGAAAATGATCCCGTCGCCTTTAAAGGAATCCACCTTGGTTTCTTCCAGCTTGCCGGTAATATACAGCACCTGCCCCAGCCGGTTAGCAAGCCCCGTTCGGGTCTCCATCCTGCTTTGTTATGTACAACTGGTCCGTCATCTAGGAGAGAAATGGGGAAGCACGCGACGCTGGCTCGCGTGCCCCCGGCTTGAAGAATTTTCTGCTACGTCTTACTCTGGCATAGTTACAACAATGACGATGACATGAAGTTTAGCCTGACTTCTTCCCGCTAAATGTCTATACAGTCTCTCATAAAATAGCCGAAACATGATCAATGCTTATTATTGGTCGGAGATCCCTCTTCTGACCCCAAATTACCCCCAAAAAGCAGCTCGAAGACGATAGTGACTGCTAGTCTGTTCCATCTCTTCCAGGTCATAATTTAGCTCCGTCAGTGCAGACACGATGTAACTCTTGTATTTCCGTCTATCGGTATTATTCCTGTGTATGTACACTTCGTACTCCGTATCCAATCAGTAGATAGTCTAATACATACTGTGGTTAATCGTTACGTGAACTAGCTTCCCCTTCTAGACTCGAGTGGAGCGTTCTCAGTGGTTCAATGCCACTTCGATCCAGGGGTCGGGACCAGGCCGCGGCCTCCTCCCATGCCCTTTTCCCTCGATCTTTCCCCTCCTCCTCCTCCTCGCACCTTCACTGACATTTTCAAGTTTTGCAACCTCCAGTGCAATTTGGAGAATAGTTGCGCATTGAGTGATCTCGTGAACGTCATTAGTTGCTTGCGGGGATACGGCCTAAATCTGTCATCATCCGAAAAATCTTCAACGGTGCGCCCGACATACACTAAAAACGAATATTTCCCGAGACACTAAGATTACTGGGGGTTCTTCGGCTTTTCTACTTCCCTGCCCTCTCTCTGTCTTTTGAGTCAATTATTTTTCCTGCCTTTGAAACTACTGCCCTACAGTCTTTTTGCGCCGAAGCTTGAATATTTTGATACCACAAGCTCGAACCTATTCCCCAGCCAGATCTGTCTCCAGCATGTCTTTCAGCAGCTCATGATCGACAACTTGCGCGCCGAGAATGCGACCGACCCGCAAACCCCATTAAGAACCACAGCCCGGGATCGATGCGCCTGAAGTAATGGAAATGATGTCGGCAGGGACGGCTTCATTCGCGGCCGCTACGGCATCCGGCTCGGACATTCACTCCAACCTGAGCTCGACCTTTGCTGCAACCTCCTCCTCGTCTTTGGGATCCCTCACGGACTATAATAACTACCCGCTCGCACGACATGGCGACCGTACCTACCTGCGCGACCCCGAAAATATCTATCCACTGCCATGCGACTTGCCCGAGATTCACCGTCAAAGCTTGCGCACGACAATGCTGCTGCGCGTGTTCGGCGGCCCATTTTGCAACCCCCACCTAGCCAATCGCCCGCCAAAGCGCGTTCTGGAGATCGCATGCGGGTCGGGACTGTGGTCCGGCTTGTGTCACGAATACTTTGTCCGTCGTGGACAGCCCAACGTTTCCTTTGTCGGCATTGACTTAATTTCCTTGGCTCCGGACCTGCGCAAGCAAGGCATGAACTGGCAATTTAAGCGACACGATCTGCGAAGACCCCGGTTACCTTTTCCTGATGACTATTTCGATCTCGTCTTTATCAAGGACGCGGGCATGTGCCCGTCCAGTCCAGCACAGCAAGCCTCGGGCTTGGAAGAACCGCTTCGAGTTCTGAAATCGGGTGGTATATTGGAGGTCTGGGACTCTGACTGGGTATTCCGTTCATTGCTCCCTAATCCGGCTCCGGCTCGGAAAGCTCCAGTGCATGCTCAAGAGACCGCAGATGCGACGGCCACCTATACGTTCTCCCCCGCCACACCATTCACCCAAGCACAGAACAAATATCTTGTCGATTACAACTCCTGGGTGGAGAAATCATTCGATCGGCGCAAACTCACAGCTTTACCATGCGCCACCATTGGCCTGGCTTTCAACTCCGAGGTGGATCTTTTGGAAAATGTCGAAAGCCGCCGCGTCGCAATTCCATTGGGGGATCTGCGCTGGGAGCGAGAAGGCCAAGGCAAAGACTCCAAAGGCCGACCCCGCAAAGCTTTGACTCCCGAACAGATAGCCATTCGGCGAACGGCTCTTCTTACTGTGGTCCAAATGATTGAAGGCATGGAACCCATGCTTATGGAGGCCAGCGGGAAGGGTCGCGACGAGTGGGACCGATGGTGGGCAGCGATGACCACCGACTTCTTCCAAAAGGGAGGTCTCTCCAGCGGCGAGTGTCTCGAAGTGAGTGCCTGGTGGGGTCAGAAAAGATAAAGACCCCTATCCGACTCAGGTCCACAAGTGAATTCCGGTGTTTTGGGTGGGCGCGTAAGAGACAGTGATCATTGAGTGCGCTTCATACATTGGTGATACCCCCGAATCTGTGGATTTCTTTTTTTATCGTTTTTCATTGTGTTTTTTTTTTCGATGTCTTTTGGGAGACCTTCTGCCTAATTCATCTCTTCTCTAAGATGCACGTGGACTGGAAATTTGCAGAGAGCTCGCTCGAGGCCCATTGGCAATTTGGGCTTCAGATACTCTCATATCGCTTCTTAAGCGTACGGTACCGCTTCAAGTAGTACCTAGAGTTTTGGTGTGTTCGTTAGTGTCCTTGTCCAAAATGGTGTGTTCGCATGATGCTATGATATATGACAATATGTGTGAATCGGGAAGTGCGGTGAGCTCAGTACTGCCCATGGGGCATATATAGAAACCATAAATGAACGAATGACCCTCGGCAGATGATCATGGCTCGGACAGGAACTTGCGTAGTAGTGTAGATGGAATTGTCAAATCTTAAGGAGTGCGTTCCAAAAGAAGTTTGAAGGGGAACTTTCACTTACAAGGCTTCAACTTCTACGAGGACAGTCAGTAAATCATTATAGATCGATGCACACAAGCCCGAGAACGTACCCTTCTTCACAAACTCAGCTCGAGCAATCCCCTGTCGAATTTGATCCTCGTCCGTAAGATGCGCTTGACCCGCAAACGCGCGATGGAGCCTATCTCTGAAATACTGATAGCCAAGAGGATACTCGCGCCCTAGCCACAGCAATTCTGGCATTCGTCAGCTTGTGATATAGTCCTACTCCTGCTGGGTATGGCTGTGCGTGGTACCCTTGTAAACGTTGATGACCTGCCGACGCAGCTCGGCGTTGACCATAGTCGATACGTCCGTTGACGGTGTATGGTGTCAATTTCGATTGGACCTACTGCTCGTGGGCTGAGATGTCTTCTGGCGGTAGAACTTGCGTATGGAAGGCTGGAAGAAGTTGGAGCACGTTCGGCGGTTATCAGTGACGTCGGGGAATGCGGAGATCTCGGCCCGTTGTTTATCGGCTGTAAGACCTGAAAAATACGAAGGACTTTCGACCCAAAATCCAAATCAAATGAGAATTGGTAACGTGTTTTTAGCAGTAATACAAAACAATCAGAATACAGGTTGCCCACTATGGAGAGAGAGAGATCAAATCCATCTCAGCGGCCCTGATCACGTCACGGCTACTCGCGGGGTTCATGCCGAGCCCTTTGGCCCAAGCTTCAGGAATGCGCCTGGCTGGCGATGTTCTGTCTCAACTTTCCCATCCACAGCACCAACCATGATTCCCCGATCAGCCGCTCTACGAAGGCCGCTGGCGGGCTCAATTATCTCCGTCCATGCCTCTCCACTTCGTACCCTATCCACGACCATTCCTGTCCAGAACAGTCCTACCTCGGCCCCGGCGAACCCCCCGACACGACCCCACAGAGTCGATCCACGATGGCTCACCATGATGAAGCGACGAATTGGGCGGTGTCTGATGTTTGGTCTTAAGCCCGCCCAAATTGAAGATGCGGGCAAGATTCTCCAGCAATTAGCTCGAGATTGGCGCGAATTGATTGCTGGGAGTGAGGGATTCTTGACCGATGAGAAGAGGCGGGGCTTGTATCGGCATAATGTCG
Source organism: Penicillium sp. F50 (assembly GCA_037356195.1). Classification (NCBI taxonomy): domain Eukaryota; kingdom Fungi; phylum Ascomycota; class Eurotiomycetes; order Eurotiales; family Aspergillaceae; genus Penicillium; species Penicillium sp. F50. The sequence goes on along the minus strand of JAYXSA010000054.1, from coordinate 1,124,483 downwards.
TGTGGGGAGAGATGGTAGGAACACATCACCACCAAGCAAATACCCTTGAATGGAGATTGAGAATCGATGGCTGACACCCGCCTGTTCAGGATACAATGGGTCACGTCAACAATGTCACCTACGTCCGATACGCCGAATCTGCTCGGGTCAACTGGACACGCAATATCGGCCTGCACATCGACCCTGTGAATAAGGATAAATGGACCAATTTGCTAAACTCGGCGGGTATTGGCCTTATTCTGCGAAGCATTAAAATTGACTACAAATTCGTATGTGCCCATGACTGACACTCCTCACGTCCTACTCGTACTGATATATCCTCCTTAGCCTATGACATGGCCAGACAAAATCACCGTGTATCAGAAACTCGTCCATGATCCCTCATCAGCCCATTCTGTTCAATCCGCATTCCAGCTTCAAGTCATGATTCTGTCAGAAGCCCGCCAGCGCCCCGCAGCTCGATGTCACGAGGATATTGTCACCTACGACTATAAGAAGAATCGGAAGACCTCTGAATTGCCACCATTTATCTTTGAGCAGTTCAAAATAATATGGGAATTACAGGAAAAGGCAAAGAAAGACTGGCAAGAGCAGATTTTGGAGATTGAAAATCGAGTCCGGACTCTCGAGGTTGAGAGCTGGGATCGTGCAGATGCGGTGGAGGACACAGGATCAGCATGAGGAGAGAGATGCTTTGATATTGAGACAATTTTTGGAAATATTTAGTGGTTACATATAAAAACTCAGAAGGCGCTCTATTATCAACGTGCATCAACTTTGAACGATTGTTAAGGTGCCTCACAAGCGTACCCCACATCATATCGGCTATAACACGGCCTCTAGGCCCATTGGCTCTCCCAAGATGTGCCTTCCTGGTTTAAAGTGAGTACCCGTGCCCCGCTAGAGGCACTTCGGCATTTACCTCGGTCAGGTGGTGGGCGGGGGTACCTTCGACTATATAACTGAACAAACTCCGACACTTTCGTTCTACAAGCTCTCTAGATTTATACCTCTAGTCCTTGATTCTCCAAACCAACAATTGATCTACCATAGCTTCACTGTCAGAATGGCACAACCAAGTCCCTCAAGCTTGTTAGGTGGAACAAGGACCGAGCACTTGGCAAATTGGGCTGCCAGTCTCAAATTCACTGATCTCCCAGAAGATGTCGTTGAGAAGACCAAAGACTTCTTCGTAGACTGGCTGGGATGTACTATCGCCGGCCGCGATCATCCAGCCGTCTCGGCCATCGCAAAGTTCGCGTCGCATATGGGCCCTGCCAACGGAAAGAGCGAATTGGTTGATGGGTCGTTAGGTTTCACTACAAGTCCCGCTTTTGCGAGTTTGATTAATGGTGCATCATCGCATGTTGTGGAGCAGGATGACCTCCACAACCGAAGTATTATGCATCCTGTAAGTCCAATATAGCGAATGAAGCCCCTACCGCCCGTATAGTTATAGGGAAGCTAATGAATGCACAGGCAACCGTGATATATCCAGCCGCGCTGGCTGTGGCGCAAGATGTAGGCGCCACTGGTGAAGAATTTATTGCAGCTTGTGTCGTCGGCTATGAAGTAGGTTGTCGAGTTGGAGAGTTTCTAGGCAAGAGTCACTATGAGGTATGATGGTAGCGCATATCTTATAACACTCGGCTAAACTATATGCAGCGCTTTCATTCCACGGCAACTGGTGGAGTTATCGGAGTGGCAGCTGCGACATCACACCTCTTGAAACTTGACGCTGCTCAGACCCTCTCGGCCATTGGCACGGCTGGGACGCAGGCAGCAGGTCTATGGCAGTTCTTAATGGATGCAACCCACTCAAAGCAAGTGCATACCGGCAAAGCCTGTTTTGATGGAATCTTCGCTGCATATACTGCACGTGATGGACTCCTGGGGACCAAGGATATTCTCGAAGGACCGCGCGCAATGGGCGTCGCACTCGTTCCGGGTACCACAAAGCCCGAGGCTATTGATCAAAATCTCGGTACCGACTATGAAATTCTCCGGTCCAGCTTCAAATGGCACGCATCTTGTCGGCATACGCATCCCAGCGCCGATGCATTACTGAAGCTCATGAAGAAGAACAAGGTCGGTTTCGACGATATCGAATCTGTGATCTCTCGCACTTACCAGGCCGCAATCAATGTACTCGGAATGACTGGAAGAGGAGAAACAGTCCATCAAAGCAAATTCTCAATGGGATTTGTTCTCGCGGTTATCGCCAAGAAGGGCCAGGCTATGATCACTGACTTCACCGAAGATGATTTGTCGGATTCTGAGCTGAGGGAGTTCCAGCAGCGTGTGAAAATGGAGCTGGATCCTGAGATTGACAGTGCTTTCCCGGAGAAGTGGCAAGGAACTGTTATTGTGACTACGAAGTCTGGGAACACGTTTACTGAGTCGGTTGAGTTTGCGAAGGGAGATCCCGAACTTCCATTGACAAGGTATGCGCATCAGTGGAAGAAAATTGATAGATCTCAACTAATAACAACTTGAAGGGACGAAATTGAACGAAAGGCGCGTACTATTGCCGCTTACGGTGGATTCACGGATACTGGAAAGGTCAACCAGTTGATCGAAAGAGCATGGAATTTGGAACATGAGAAGAATGTGACCGGCTTCGTTTTCTGATATCAAGAATTAGTATTGTCGGCTATATCACTGCTGTATTGTGGAAATGACTATCTAGTGCAGACTATAGATATAGAATACACGTCGCTATTGCAATTCAGCTTCTATCATACCTTACCTGTGTATGAGGCTCCTTCGTCTTGATGTCCTTCGACTCCTTCATCCGAACATCTTTTGCTGGATGAAGGTAGACGCGCCCACTTTTCCAATCGTTTTACCCAGCTGTGATGAAATGACTGGTATATTGTGGTCTCCTAAATTCAGATCCTGTCATATTGATCATTGTCGGAAATGTAGTTTCAGGTTCAGGCCTACGGGAAAGGAATAAATCTTTACAGTGAGCTAATGTTTGCTTCGATTTCGCGCATGCGATAGTCAACATTTCTCCAGTTAGATTTAAATGAATCATACTGATTTATTAAGCTGACGTAAGGAATTCTGGAATAGGACCAGAGTAAAATCCGATAATTCTCTCGACAGATGATATGGGGGTTAGGGGTGATAGGAATGACGAATACCTATCCAGGCGGATGTGGCTTGCAACGAAACTCAAATGAATAACAAGAATTACAAGCCACTACTGCAGGTATGCCTCAATTGCTATTCGCTGGTGAGAAAATGCTTATCTCACCTTTAAGGTTATATCATGACAGTTCTGGGCAAATGGCACTGTGGCTATGCAATGAGCGAGCTTTCAGCGCCAGCTCTCTATGGAACTGTTCAATTCTGGGTCTAAGCTATTGACTTGACCAGATTCAATTTTACCATGTTCCAGCACTCTTGAGATGGAGGACCTCATGTTTATATTCCGATAGATTTCGTACTTGACAGATGTCCTTTTTGAACAGCGTTATGTACCTTATGTATATATCCAATTTGCTCGCTGGTGTCGTAATCGGAGTTCTTGAGATCTTTACAACCTGGCTACGAAGCCACCAACACCTAGCTCTGGAATATTCTGTCTACCCTCAAAAGCCTTCATATACATTGAATTCAGATACCGGTGATATTGTGTTTCATGGTGTTCCTCGATTTGAGTTATACTAAAAATTGAGGTGTATTTTTAGCATGAAAGCCCCCGACCCACCGTACCAGTCTTTTTGGTATGTTGAACCAAATCTTCAACTGGGTCCTTTGCCACCACGAGATTTATCGGCTCCGTCGTAACAATATTTGCAACCCCCGATCATTCAATGCATGAGAAACGGAGTCATACTTATAGTGTGCTTGGTAACTCACCGCCACGTTAGTCCAGCCTGGTTACCGCGTATCTGCGTTGGAATGTGGCTAGGTCACCACGCCACAGAAAAGGTGTTTAGTTGAAGTTTTCCATTGGTGCTGGGTTTGATCCGTTCATACAGTACGTACGGTTTACTCTGTGTATGCTGACGACCCATCAGAGTCCATCATCGAGTAGGTCTACCCTCAAAGACCTTACCAAACAGGGCCAAGAGGAGGGTCAAAAGGGACCGGAACGAGTCGAACTAGCGAGAGATCGGCGCCATAACCTTGTCGAACCGTTTATCGGATCCAAGGGAGATTCCGGATTCGCGTTCGGGATTGGGTGAGCGACCGATACAAGCGTACCAGAAAAATTACCAGCAGAGGAATTGAATGGTAGCCGGTCTATGGTAGAGGCGGTTGAAAACGTAGAATTTCGGGGGTTTCAAAGATGAATAATCTGCTTAGCGCCATAGTTAGAGAAAAAGAAGAGACATCTGCTACCGCATGCAAAAAGAAGAGAGATCCCAAAGCCCACAATACTTGGGCTGGCCGCGGGTGCCGATCCTTGCTAATTTGGTGGCTGATCTACGAGGAAACCCTGCGATGCCAAGTCGTCTTAGCATTTGTCGACTTGGCACGAGCCTGTGAGGGAGGGGTGGCTGGGTCAATCGGCTAGTAGAGACCTGCCTGGAATTATGGTCAGATGCATCTCTCCGCAGTTGGGAGGTTTGTCGAAGTATCTGTCCTGGTTTGGATTATTGTACAGGGGGGATGCGGATCGTAGACCGGCCGTTGCTTAGCGGAGCCTCTCTCTTCAGGGTGGGGGGGGGGGAGGATAGCCGAGCATGTGAAGAAACTGGCTACTCAATCTCCATGAAGCATGGCATGATGGAGCGATTCCACCTACAGCAGAGTCCTCCGTAGTTACTGTCGGAGACTAGGGTCTTCCATCGGGTCGATATGTTTGCATAGTCTCTGCAGCTATGCTCATTAGCGAGAGATTCTCCGCCCAATTGGATACTGCCATCAAAGGAACTCGTGTCGCCATGCATGCCCAAAGGCTGGGGCTAGGATGACCCCGCAAGAGACAACCGAAACAACCGTTTGATCGTCGTTGAATCGGCTTGATAGCAAATGGTGATGCGGATGTTATGGTAGATAGGGTTGACAGCGTAGCTTATCAGAGCTGATGGGATGCGTATCTCTGCATTCCAGCCTAGCAACGGGATGAAACCCGAAGTTGGCATTGCAATCTAAACGGCCCGGCTGGGCTTCTCGATGAGTCTGTAAGCCTTTTAGGCTGTTTCTCGTTGCCTGTTGAAGATTGGGCGAAAAGTTGTCGGCATCCGAAAGAGTGCAGCAACCAGGTGACTTGAAGACGAATGGGGAAACTCCATAGCAGAGATCGACGAGGGCAGATTGGAACGTTGATGTATTCCGTTGTTAGGTCAATGTTCCCGATTCAATATTCCGATCCACCACCCACCCTACGTTTGTCAACATTGCAATGAGAGCCATCCGATAGTGAGGCGTTCCATTGAAGTAGTCCCGACAGTCCAGACTTGAGATCAACACGAAGCCATCCAGCAAATACTGCGTATACGCACAGTTGATACTTGCCGCCGTCGACTTCATACGGTTCAGTACACACTGAAGCGGGCGATACCGCCTGCCCAGAGAGGAAACCCTGGGATGATCGACGGCGGCGTTACCATACGATACGACTATTCAGTTTCTTTTCTCGGCCCCGGCTGAAGAGTCTCGCTGTCTTAGTCGTGACTTTTCCTCCTTCCCCTGCTGGTATTACCACCTTCGACCCATTCGCTTTTTTCCCTTCCTTTCCCACCCCTCCTACTTTCTTAACTCCCTTCCCCCCCTCCCGCCTCTCGTCCTTCTCATATACACTCCTTTTGGACGAATCTTTGGGGTCTTTTTCAATCTTCAATCTTCTCCTCCCCCCCTCCCCCCTCAATCCTTCATCGACCCTTCCAAGCCTGGTCCCAGTCCTTGGCCTCATCCCGCCAAGCTGACTCGGACCTGGGTTTCGGGCTCCCTCGTCCATGCCACGCTCATCCGCTGCGGGCAGGAAGAATCAGAGCAATCGCCACGAGAATGGCCTCGTCGGTCCCGGCAAGAAAGTAACCAAGCAAAAGTCCAGCGGCCATCTCAACGGCTCGCCCGGCAACGGCAACGCTACCAGCTCGGGCGCCTCCGCACCTTTCGACCTTTCCTCGTCTCGTTCAACCAGTGATTCCGCCGTTAACTCGTCGACTGCCGCGTGTAAGGGTGTGGATGTGACTAAGATTGATGGCAATGGGCATGGACTGGTAAATGGACATCGAGGTCTGGACATGGCAAGCGGCGAAGTCAACGGCGCAACGCTGCATCATAGCGGCATAGGTAGCTCGACCTCTCGCAATGGCTCCGCGAAACGATCGGGTTCAGGTTCAAACTCCTCGATCAATCCGCTGCAACTGGCATCCACGATCCTCAAGTCGTGTCCCATGTACGACACGATTGCCATTTTGATATTTCTGCTACAACTTCCACCCATGGTTTTGACTTGTGTCCAATTTCTGTTCGCGTCTTTGACGTTCATGCCTCCGAGTGGCGGTGCGGCCGGCTCCCTGTCGTCGAATTTTGACATCTTTCAGGGTCCGGCGGGCACGCCTTCGATGGGCACTATGATCGCCATGGACGGGTTCTGCCTTCTTTTTTGGGGCCTGTTCATGTGGACGTGGGCACAGAATTTCGCCATCGATCTTGCTCACGTTCAGGTCGCCATTACGTTGGGCGGCGGAGGCTCCGGGAAAAACGGCGGGGTCAACGCTCTATGTGTCGGGATTGTTCTGCTTCTTCATATCGTTCGCAGCAAAGGCATACAAGAATTTGTGGCAGGACATCTTGTCTCTGCCAAACTCATAAGCCCTGATCTTCTCTCGCAGTACTCGAATATTTTTCCCGCCGAACTCCGCCGCACCGAGTCGCATTCCTCGCCGAGTTGGTTACGGAGTCTGCTCGCCGTTCATATCCTAGCACAAGCCGGAACAGCAATGGCGAGACGGTCTATGGCCAAAAACCGATCACCGGCACCCTCGCGAACCGGCAAGCGTGGCGATACAGAAGCGTCGGCGGGCTCACAAGGTCAAGCCGATTCTGCCCTGGAGTCTGCCGCCAGTCTTTCTTCGTCTTTCGTGGGGCCGGATGGTCAATTGGTGAAGGACGGCAAGGATCGTCTTACCTCGGCTAAGAAACGCAGAAGGCAAGCCAACCAAGTTCGAAGTCGCCAACCATTCTGGGCCGCTCTCGCCAGCACCAAGGTTACGGTTATGCGGGAATACGAGCATTCTCGGGTCTTATCGAAAACGGCACGTGGATTGACAGAAGACGAATTGCAAAGTGTCTCTCTCGATGAAGGACTCGTCTGGATCACCGATGTGGATAGTTCAACCATCAAGTTTGCCGCCGGTGACCTTGCTGATGATTCTGTGACGCCAAACTCGGGTGATGTCGACCGTATAGATTCAGAGGCTGCACCGTTCTATGTTTGTGTCAATGGGGCGTTGTGGGCGACTGCGACGATTTGCAGGGATTCCGATGCTGCTAAGGAGTCTGGTATAGTCCACTGGAAGGGTGAGATTTCTGGTCTCGCCCCTAACTGTGCTTATACCTGCTCTTTCGTGCGCAGCGATACCAACGAGGAAATCTGTGCCATGAGTGTCAAAACACCCGCGACGACCGACATGGAACAAGGTAAGATTTCATTCATACTAATATTTTGGCTCTCACGTTGATGAAACTCATCGATTCAGCAGCTGTTTCCTCGGTCCCCACACCTCCCCAGCCAACTTATCGGCCCTCATCCCCTACGACTACCCTCAAGAACTCCGTCATCAACGCCGAGGCTAAGCTGAATGAAAAGCGTTCGCGGTTGAAGAAAGCTAAGAACGATCACAAGATTCTCATTTCGAAAATTCGGCGAGAACTGGACAACTACAATCACCGACTTCAAAGCGGAACCGACGAGAGCAGGCAAAAGCAGCGTTCGCTCCAGCTTGAGCGAAACATACGGCAAACGGAGGAGGCAACTGCGGTACTGGAGGTGCAATTAGATAGCATGGAGAAAGTGCCCGAAGAGGAGTTGGAGGAATGGACTGCGCAAAAGGCTAAATTCGATCGGGAATTGGAGCTGTTCAACCAGACCAAGGAAGAAGTTGCGGAAGCTCGCCTTGCCGCGGCCCAACAAGTGTCTGCCTTGGAGCAAGAATTGAGCTTGACTGTGCAAAAGCGTGAGCGTCTTCAGAGCCGCCGTCTTCGTGTCAACGAACAGTATGAGCGCATTATATCCGCCAATGCGCAAGGATTGAACGAGCGAGAGCGCCGCGCGGCCGAACAGTTTGCTCGGGAGCAAGACCACGCCAAGATGGAAGCCAATTTCCACGAACAGTTTGCAAGCATTAGTCAGTCTGTGCAGGACTTCCAACTGCGCACGAGTCAGCTCTGGCAGCAAGCTTCGGCCATTGAACAGTCCATCCAGCAGCAACAACAGCAGATGCTTCTGGATTCCGGTCCTCTGACTCCGGAAGGTAATCTGCCCGGCACGAACCCTATTATCGAAACCACGACGACCTCTGCGCCTACTGGGCGAGCGTTGTTAGGCCTCAGCTTCCCTCCTCTCAAGTCCAGTCCACTCCAGACTTCATCGTCGCCTGTTCATGCTTCGTCCTCGCATCCAAGCAGCCCAGTGCATGACACTTTCATGCCTCAATTTCCGGCCTCGCCATTCGGCAACACCGGGTCTTACTTCACCAATGACCTCAACAGTCGGGATCGTTCTTTCTCCAACCGCTCTACTCGCAGCAGTCAATATGGATCGGACTTCTTTGAGTCGCATCGCCTCCCCGCACTTCAGGTTGAGCTGTCCGATATCCTGTCCGAGAAGCAGCAACGCTTCGGGAATGATGGAAATGGATTTCTGCCACTCGGAGGCCGTCCTATCCTGAGCCCTTTCCAGCGTGCTGCTAGTCGTGTCAGCGGAGCCGGTAGTGGCAGTGGAGGTAGCGGAAGTGGAAGTGGCAGTCCTAGATCGACTCGTGAGTAGAACCTGCCGAGTTCATCTTTTACCGGGGATGGACTTGCCCAATCTCTGCCGGATCCTCTCCTCGTTGGTTGATGTCTGAGCCTGCACGTTCTCCAAAATTGGTTTGCCTGAGCTGTTTGTGCCTATGCTTTGCATTGTGTTCAGTTCGATCATCGTTCGTTAGCCCCGGAAATCTATCCGTCGTTACCAGTCAAACAATTATCCTTAGCGGGTTGTGTCGGGACGGTCATTGAATCCACATTTTCTGGCCGTTTTGAGTTGACCAGTCTCTCGCGGTGGGTCCACGAGGTTGTATAGGGCGGAGTGATGTGAGATGAATCGCAGTGCTGTTCTCAGAGACTAAAAAGGCTTTTTCTATACTATCTCGGTTGCCGTATACCTTCCTTGAAGTCATCCTTTGTAGGTAGATGTAGATCTATGTCGACAAAACTGACTTGTGCAAGTGTAAGGTTGTTCCTAGGGGGACGATAGGCCTGGCGACCTGAAATGCAGCCAGAACGAGACGGGCCATGAAGCGTAGCGTGGTTACACTTTCACTTCTGACCCACGGCACGATTGCATCTTTGGCCATTTCTCACACTACACTTAGGTTTCCGAATCTAATGTGGTTAGGAATCTTCAACCAGCTACGTCGTGCCAAGGGCTCTGGGACTGCGGATAGGAATTTGGCAAGAACTACAACGACAGCAGATTGATACAGAGCCCCATCTACAGCCGCATCTAAGCTTCGCGAAGAAGAAGCTTCAGGTCGGAGTCTAAAATAGCCCAGCGGAGAGCAGGCATCTCTGTGAGCTTAGTGTAAAATCTGCGGTGGCTACATCGCTCATATCTAGAGGAGTCGTCTGCCTGAGCAACAATGGCGGGTTCCACACTGTGGAAACAATATGTGGGCATCGATGCCTGACGCAAGCACAGCTTCAACGCGATTTACCTAGCCTTTGGCCGTTGCGTGGCTCAAGTCCAGAGGGCGATGAATGCATACCGCAAGCTGAGTGCGAGCGAATTATTCGACTCTGATCGGTACTGATCAACCCGTGGGTGATCATTTTAGACATAATGGAACATCCAGGTGGATGGTTGTCCACTAGAAAGAGCATTGAAGCCAAGAACCCTACCGTGGTGAGAAATCAAGGCAAGAAATATCTGTCACCATGTTGAGCACGCTTTTAACTACGCTGGACTTTACCCGGCCAATAAATTCTTCAATGTCATGAATGTCTATGGACTAATCTAAGATATATGTCCTGGAAACGCCAGCCTCCGTGTAAGGAATACATATGTACAGTTCGACGTAGCTGAAAGCCATTGCCTTCGCCAGGCCTTCTTGGTATGGGATTCGATTTAGATTTCATCACCCATCTTCCAGAATTTGGTATTAGCATAAGTGAGACACAAGTGTCCCGGCGAACACTCATCAAGAGATCTCGCACCGCTCTGGCCAGAGAGTAAGTCTGTCGAGCCCTCGATGGTTCGCAATACTGTTCCCAGCACGATTGAGTGATCCTGCACATCAATCTTCTGGGGATGAAGCCTGCACTCGAACACGAAGGGGAAATCCAAACGATTGTCCGAGTCTGACCCCCGCCGCCTCAAAATCGGAAGAGGCCTCTCTGTCTCGCTGTCGGAGCGCAAAACTTCGAACTCGAATTCTCCATGTCCAGCCAACATTGCCGCAAGGGTAGTGTTCCCCTTGGAGAAGTCTCTGGCTAGAGTTGCGGTTGCGAGGCTCGGCGCTAGGAGATGTACTAGGAATCTGCCTGAGGAGAGTAAAGCATTGAGCGTTTCGGAGGGTCGGCGTACGTTGAATGATATGACCGGCTCCGGTGTGAGGGTCACTGTGTTGAAAGAGGAAACGGTCATTCCACGAAAGGAAGTGGTATCTGCGGGACCTGTTGGATCGGTGGACGTGATGATGGCAACGGGGTAGGGGACACGGCGCATGAGGAGGCGAACTTGTTCTGATATTGATGATGTCGGGAAGGGTTGCTTTGCTTTTGTCGAGGTGGAAGGAGTGTGGACTCTGTGGGAGGGTGGGTGATCGCTTCTTTTTGGGCTTTCTTGTTCGAGCGAAGCTGCGGCATTGCTGATATGTCGCTGTGAGCGCCGGAGGTAGGGCTGCGGGAAGTAAAACGTAGATAGGGATCGGGTGGGGAGGGGTAAGGATTGTCTAAGAGAAATTGTTGGTGACAATGGCTCTAGACGATGTCTATTAGTATTTGAGGGCAAATAATCATTTCAAGAGCTCGAGGACCAACCTCCGAGCCCTTGCCGGGCCGCAAGTCGTGGGAGTGATAGCTTCATGCTGCCGGTCTCGACAAGCCGGAGCACTCGCTAGGACCCGGAAAATGACGCAAAGGAATGGATCTGGATAGGCTACAAATCTCACTTTCGTGATCCAGACTAGAGACACGAGTTTGCGCAACCATAAATCCGGAGTATGAGTTTGGATTTGGCTGAGGCAGCGCCGCCCGCAAAAATCCCCCGGCCGCTTACATAACCCGCGATAATTGCCAAAAGTTTCTCTGCGTCGGGAGTTTGTATAGCATCGACTCAACTCTGCGCTCCACAACCTCCCGCTTGCAGCCCGTCTGACTTCAAACCTAGGGCGACCCGTCTCTTCAATATTCTAGAGACCTTCACTGCGCCCCGCGCTTGCCCTCGCCCAATGTCAATGCACACTTCTCTGCGTCGCTCCGCGGCCACGATATCCAGCTCAACATCAACCATCCTCCCTACCCGGCTGCCAGCTTCTCAAATCAAGACCACAACCTTCGTCTGCTCGCAATGCCGTCATGCTACACTTCTCCGTCGTCCTAAGCGGCCGTACACTTTCACCCAGCTCGTCACTCTCTCCGACGGCAGCGCCTTCACCCACCGCACCACCTCGCCCGCCCCCATCTACCGTTCCACACGCGACACTCGCAACTCTCTACTCTGGAACCCGTCCAGCAGCAAGCTGATGAACGTTGAGGAGGATGAGGCTGGTCGTCTGGCTGCTTTCCGTGCGCGCTTCGGTCGTAGCTGGGATGCCAATGCTCCGGCTGCCGAGTCTGCGCCTGCTGGTGATGTGAAGAAGGACGCTGCCACCCAGAAGGCTGAGCAAGAGGCTGCTCAGGCCCAGGCGAAGGCGGATCAGGAGGAGGAGGATAACTTGTTGGATTTGATCAGCTCGTTCGGCCAGGAGGAGCCTCAAATCTCTGGAAAGAAGAAGAAATGAACACTCTGCATATGAGCTTGGAGGTGATTGAATTGTAACAAGCGAGGGGCTTTTTATGGGTGCCTCCGTTGTACTTAACCTGGGAGTTGGTTTTTCTTATTTGGTCTCATTCATCCTGTACAATACACAATATTTTCCTTCTTACTGTGCATGGAGGGCTATCTTTGACTAGTTACCATCATAAACCTCATAGCGGTACTTGGTTCCGACATGGTCGTCTCTCAGCAGCTTCTGCCCAGGCCCATAGATCCTCTCGCGCATAGTTCCGCTTTCTCCCTCGGGGCCATAGATGCCTCTACGACGCAACTCCGGGACCAGAAGCTCCACCACATCCTCAAATGTCCCCGGAGTTTGCACATACCCGATATTGAAGCCATCCAGATCAGCAATCCGAACCCATTCCTCAAGGAAGTCTGCCACGGTGCTCGCAGTTCCAACCGGGACGGGACCGGCGCCACCGATGGAGATATGCTTCCCAATATTTCGCGGTGTCCATTCCGGGACATCTGGACTCTGATACGAGAGCGTGTTGATGGTTGAATGAACTCGAGCATCAACATGAACATCGGATGGCTTGATAGGTGTGTCCAGATCAAACAAACTGAGATCAATACCACTTCCTCCAGAGAAAAATGCCAGACCGGCCTCTTCACTGGCGTTGGCAAGGGCCTCGCGGTATTTCGTGTGTGCTTCTTCCTCCGTCCGGCCAATGATTGGAGTCAAAATGGCGAAGATCTTGATCGATCTCGGGTCACGACCGTTTTTGGCCGCCTCCTCACGGATAGCTTGGATGCGAGGAGCCAGGATGTGTGGAGAGGGGGCAGACACAAAAACGCCCTCCGCGTGTTTTGCCCCAAATGCTACACCGGCGGGAGAAGTTCCGGCTTGGAAGAGGAACGGAGTGCGTTGAGGCGATGGATCTAGAATGTGTGGACCGTCGACGTGGAAGTGTTCCCCGTGATGGTGGACGTATTTGATGAGACTGGGATCTGTGTAGATGCCAGTCTTGATATCTTCTTTGAGGGCATCATTCGCCCAACTTCCTTCCCAGAGTCTGGCCAGAGGAATGAGCAAAGTCTCAAAGCGGAGACGCGAGGTTCAAGCTTACTTGTAGAGCACCGTCAAATACTCATCAGCAATCTCATAACGTTTGTCGTGATCGATGAGAGGTAATCCAACCTAGAGAATTTAGCCTCTAGAGATCTTCGCGTCAAGATAAGAATCACTTACAGCTTTTGAAGCAGAAGCTTTCCAGGAAGTGACAATATTCCATCCAAACCGACCTTTCGTAAGGTGATCCAGTGTTGAGAATCTCTTTGCAACAACGTACGGGGCTTCATAGGATGTAGACGTAGTGATCGCAAAACCAAGGTTCTTGGTCACCGATGCCATGGCAGAGATTGGCTAACACTAGTAATTAGTGATTGAATCAGAACAGTCTTATCAACTCCATGTCACTTCTCTCCTCATACAATTGCAGGATCTCCCATGGGATATTGAGCCCCGTTTCGAATAGCCGGCTCGGCACTACCCTTGTAAGTATCATAGAGACCGAAGGTGTCGGCCAGGAATAACGCATTGAAGTCTCCCTTTTCCAGAATCTTGGCCAAGTCTATCCAGTATGAGAGATCTCGCCGCTTTGTGGCTGATCGATCTGCAGGGTTCTTCCACTGGCCAAATGACAGATGGCCGACGGTAAACATGTCGAAACCATTGAGATAGATCCGTCTTTTCGGGGACGAGCTGACGGTAGCCATGCTGATTGATATGAATTCAGTGGAATAAATTGGCTATGAGGTTGGAATGAAAGGTTCAACATTCCCAGTTATTTCGTGGCTAGAGATTCACTCATCGAGAGTCTAATTTATCCATCTCATCTCTCAATAACCCCGCTCGAGAAAATGCTGCAATTGCCATTCAAAAGCACGAATCTCAGTCCCCACCACTGATGACAGGACAACAGAGGCAAAGCATACGGGTGTGGGAGCTAAGAGAAACCCCAAATGTACCGACCTAGTCGTCCTTCGCTCGGAAGAAAGCCAAATAACGTGCACTACGGGAGGATCGCGTCATACTAGCTTGGGATATAAGGAAATTGATTGGCCCATAGTATTAACAATTTATCGTGATAGATATGAATTATGAGAAGAGTGTATGGCATGTCATTGTGCCTTACTAAGATGGGGATGTGTGGCTTGAATGAATTTCTTTGCCTACTCGAGAGCGAAAGGATGGACTGAGTTCTTACGTTGGATGAGGTGAAGTTTCTTTGTGGGATTTGTTACGACCTCATGGAGGGATAGATCCCAATCAAGAAAAGAAACTGAGAATCGCTGAATCTGTAGGGCTTTTCAGTCGCGTTGATGTTTGTATGTGTGCGTTATCTCAAGCTTTATTTTTTTGACTTGACATCCAGTCAGGCCAGCCACCGCTGATTTCTCTGTATCAACCACCATTCCATACCTCGATTTTGGTAGATTGCAAGGGGAAACCCGACAAGAAGAATAGCCACAAAAACAACTCCCATGGAAGTTGGGCCTTTACTGTATCTAGCCCGAGAGCCTCGAAAGAAATATAGCCAGGCACTGGAGAATACATCGTAGCTGTTATTAGATAACATCTCCTTTCAAAGGCAAGAACCATGTAGACTTCTTCAACAACAATTAGAAGCGCAATTGTGGTATCGGTTACAATACGGGAAAAGTGGTATTTGTAAGAATTTATGAATCACAAGATGGAACAAGACGGAGAGGGGATAAGAAGAAAAAGCTGGCTGAAGACAATCATCGAGTTGGCCTTGGAAAATGGAAAGGCAAAGAGAACGGGGCGAAGGAAGAGATTCCCTGTTGAATACATGATCGGAACCGGATAGAGTATGTTCCAGTCTGTCGGACGGATAGGATATAAGAGCGGCGTCCGCGAGCGAAGACCTAAAATTATCAGGCTTCATCCTGTTCCTCGGTAGCAGCTGCAGGCTCAGCAGCTGATGTCGTGGACTCAGACGCGGGAACTTCGCCAGCTTCAGACTGGGGCACATAATAAGGTAGACCGTCCTCCCCGGCGTCTAGACGGAGGAGGAAAGTTTCCCAGAGCTCAATCAACTGGAAAGGATAGGTTAGCTATGGAACCATCTCGTTTAGAGCTTTGGCAATGATCTTACCTCCTTTTGAGCCTCAACAGCACTCTCCAAGAACGTCTCCACGCCAGACTTGAAGTCCTCCACCTTCTCCTTCTCGAATCTCTGCAACTCATTCCGCATCAAACGGCCCATATCTTCGAACAGAAGTCGAGTTTGGTGTACCTTGCGCTCGGCATCCGCAACATCGGCGTTGGCCTGGTTTAATCGATCTTGCTGAGACTTGCCCTGGCGCAGGAGCTTTTCCTGGGTGTTTTTGCGTTTCTGTAGATCCGACTCTGCAGCATGCCAGCTGTGGAAGGCCTTTTGTCGTTGGGAGAATGCAGTCTTCACACTGCCGATCAACCGAATGTACTCATCAATTGTAATGCCCAGAGTCAACACATCTTGCTGAGCTTGACGTTCGTAGAGTTCTTTAATACGGAACTGGAGTTCGGACAACCCGTCCAGAGGAGATGCCAATGCAGGAGAAAGCTCAACAGCAGCCAAGGCGTGTAGGGAGCTCGAGAAATCCCCTGCGGCCTCGGAGAGTCCTTTGCGCTGCGCAACCACCGTGTCCATGGATTTCAAAAGGGCCTTGAGCTGGTTCTCGAGGGCGTCCAAATAGATCTTCCGGTCATGGAACCACTATGCAAAGTGTATGTCAGTAAAACCTCCTAGTAATTCCAACAAATCTCACTCACATCGTCATGCTCTACAAATTTGCCGCCTCCACCGACCGAGATACCAAAGCCACTAAACATGCCCTTGCTCTGACCAAGATCGGGCTCCCGGTTTTCTTTATTTTTAATATCCACATTAAAAGCTTCGCTTTCAAGGAAGATCTTCAAGTCACCGTCATGCTGGAGAATCGGGTGAGCTGCGATCTTGTTCAGCATGCGCTCGAGTGCTGCTCTTCGCGACTCGACAAAATTTGTATCGAAGCGGCCTACGGCTTGTTTTTCGGGCGGAGGAGCAACGACCACACCGGGGTTATTGTTGTGAAGAGAATTGTATAGCCACAGGAAGTCACGGTACCGGCGGCTGACCACGAACTCAGGTTGACGATATCCCTTGGATGTGGTCTGAAGATCCATGTGCAATCATATTAGTCTTTCACTCTCCGTAAACAGTCACCCCCTGCAACCGAGAGGGATCATTACCTTTGTCCGAACTTGATAAACAATGTGACTGCTCGTCAGGTCTCCCACTTTGTGTGGATCTCCTACGCTGATATCAAAAGTGGGCTTCGCAGCTTGCTCAACGCTCATGCTTGGTTGTGTCTGCCGCTTTGGCCCATCGACATCAGCAGGAGGCTGTACAGGCGGCGGCCCTCGGAACCCAGCGCCATCTTCTTCAATGTGCACCGTGTCGCCAAGGCCAGTAGCGCCAGGAATCTGAGCAAAAGTCGAGGCCGGCTGAGGGCCTCGAATAGCGAGCGATTCTTTCTGCGGAGGAGCCGGGGCTTCCCCGGTGGGAGTCGCAATCACGTCGGGCGTGGATTCTCCAAGCGGACCGAGAGGATCTACAGTGTTGTCGACGGCTTCCAATCGTGTCGCCTGCGCACTGATCTTCCGCGTTCCTCGTGGTACTCGTCTTCCAGGTGTACGAACTTCGGCGCTCCCGGCTGCTGGTGCGGGCTGGGCGGGAGCTACAATGGAGACCGCGCTGGGATTAGTGAGGGGTTAATGGCAATGGAGACCTTTCAAGGGCAAAACACACCATCATCCCGGGTATCCTGCTTGGGTACGGCACCGGCAGTCACCGATCGCGAGGGCTCATCTGTATTTTAGTTAGATCGCAATCCAATAAGCTGTGGTATCACGACTGCCTACCGCCCCACGGGGAATCTCCAGCGTCGAGATCCATTTTTGCCGAGCAAGAACAATCGAGGGCAGTCAAAAGATAGCAAAGAAATCAATTGAATACGATGCGCCGGTACTGGTTCAATCTTGACAATGAGGACAAGAGGAGATGGGGGGTTGGAAGCTGGAAGCAGGCAGTGGAGGTGGAGTAGAGGATGATCCGCGCCTCTTAGTCACTCACGGGATCTCCGACAAACCCCCAAGGTCCGAGGCCTGACACCGGTCCCTCTACAGAAACGTCGCCTTCATTGAAATCCTGGATCAAAAATCACTTTAAGGTTTGCCTTTTAATTACAATGTATTCTGTCATGCAGATGTTGTGTTATTTGATCACTTGCAACACATCGAAAATGACTTTTGACACCCGGATGTACGTCACATCCTCTCGATTGGGATATAATTGGCAAGCTCAAAGTTCTGGATTAGAGAAACAATCCGTTCAAACAGACATGGCCCTCTGATTCCTCGAAATGATTCAGTCTTTCTAGATTTTTTCCCCTGGTTCTCTTCCTCTTTTCCATTGTCTAGGCATCATGTTTCATCATGGACTCGTGGAATCTGAATTCTGTCGCGGATTCAGAATTTATCGAACCCCACTGTCCTATTCGTAATCGGCTAATATGTAAGAATAGTGGAATCAATGTCAGGCCTGCACTACTCCGTCGCATGCCCAGGCGCACGCTTTGCCATCTATTTGACCCAAGGGAGGCCAAGCTTGTGCATCTCTACGGCCAGTTGGAACAGATAGTCCAGACTCTCGCACTGGGTCTTCGCCTTGGCAACGTCGTCGCCCCAAACATAGCTATGATAAAAGTCAGCGGTTTCAACTCATCACAAGCAGCAATACAAGGATCGCAGGGTCGTTCTTACATTCCGTGCCTCCGGACAAGCACCGCGTAAGTGTCCGGGTACTTCTTCATGGCCGCCTCCAGACCACTGGTCAGGTCCTCCTCAAAGGCAGTGTTCTCTATGATCGGGATGCTGAGAGTATCATAATATCCCAGCATGCCCTTGCCCTTGCCACGGGGAATGCCCTTGATCTGCTCAATAGTGCTGATCTCGAAGCAAGCATCGGGACCTTTCTCACGTTCAACCAACAGGGTCACGAGGACGGCCCATTGGGAGTGAGTGTGGATACAGCAGCCAGCGCCGTTCTCAAAGGCCGTCAGGAATAGCGGAGTGCAAGCAGACGGGTTCAGCTTGAGGGGGCGGCGAATATAGTTGCGCTCTTCGGCGGGGTATTTCTTGGTGGGCCATTGGAGGACGAAGATGTTCTCGGACTTGATGAGCTCCTTCTGGACACCAGAAGGAGCAATGAAGATATGATCGCCATGACGAATGGAGGTCTACATCTTGTCAGCGGATGTGGCACTTTGCGCTGCCCCGCACCTGCGCAAGGGGAAGACTTACACCTCCACCGGTGCCAGTGACCCAACCCCAGTTGTAAAATTTGCGGCAAAGCTCTGGGATGAGATTCGCCGGGTGCTCGGGATCCTCGGACTGGACAAGGTGGTCGTTGTTGGTAGCGACCGTAACGGCCTGTTCTTCGGTGGAGGCCATGGTGGGCTGGCGAGAACTTCAGTCGGCGCTGAACAATGTTTAGCACATAAGTAGTGAGCCAGGGTCATGGAGTGAGGAACGAGGTAATCACTGGGTTCACCGAGAGTTGGCGACCAATTCTCACTTACTATGAGCCTGCAAAAGCGCTTGTCAAGTGGTGGTCGGGGGAATAGGAAATACAGTGCTGGTGTAACCGTCGCGATCCCATGAAGCCAGTAAATCTTTCCGGGTGGGGTGGAATCTGCAGCTCCGCGCCATTCGGTGTCCACCCCATCAAAATCACCTAATCATCCCCCGGCAACACGAATGCTGCGCAACTGTAAAGCCGACTAAATTGCATTGATTGAAGAATTGGTAATTCAGGTGACAATTGCTAATTGATTGAGAAATTATCCATCGAATGGAAACATGGATGCATGATCTCGTTGAATAGTATTCGATTAGCAAGGGAGTAGAACTTGAAGGTGCATATAGTTCCTTTATCCAGTTAGCGTTTGTCCTCACATCGAAGGAGATCGAAGGGGTCGCGGTACCTCACGGTCACGCTAGTCCCGATTGGGGCAGCTGCCATGAAGAGGCCACCTGGACCTTCGCCAGTCCGCATCGCTTGTATATAACCTCCGCTGCTTTCCCTCTCCGTAAGGCCGTCCTCTTCCCCCCACTCCCCTGTGCTTTCCCCCCTCAGGTGCTGTGCAACTCCCTTGTCTTTGTCACTTGTCTTTCATCATGCGCTTCAATACCGCCGTCACGGCTCTGGCTACCTCGGCCACTCTCATGGGCTACGCTCATGCCGAGGAAGTGGAAGCTGTGCCTGATGCCACCTCTGCCATTGAGAAGCCCACCTTCACTGTATGTTCAAAACCTACTGAGCAATTGAAACTTTCTTGGATCCTTCTGACCCCTCTATCTAGCCTACGTCTCTCAAGGCTCCCTTCCTGGAGCAGTTCACCGACGACTGGGAGTCTCGGTGGAAGCCCTCGCACGCGAAGAAGGATGACCCCAAGTCCGATGAGGACTGGGCGTTCGTTGGCGAGTGGGCTGTTGAGGAGCCCTCCGTCTTCAAGGGAATTGAGGGCGACAAGGGTCTGGTTGTGAAGAACGTGGCCGCCCACCACGCCATCTCGGCCAAATTCCCCAAGAAGATTGACAACAAGGGCAAGACTCTGGTGGTCCAGTATGAGGTTAAGCCTCAGAATTCCCTAGTCTGCGGTGGTGCCTACCTCAAGCTCCTCCAGGAGAACAAGAAGCTCCACCAGGAGGAGTTCTCCAACGCGACTCCTTACGTGATCATGTTCGGTCCCGACAAGTGCGGTGCCACCAACAAGGTATGTGCCAATCTCCCGTATCATCCAACTGACCATTAGCACTGACCGGGATTTTTCTCCTCTTCAGGTTCACTTCATCTTCCGTCACAAGAACCCCAAGACCGGCGAGTACGAGGAGAAGCACCTTAAGACTCCCCCCGTCGCCCGTACCTCCAAGGTCACCTCCCTCTACACCCTGATCGTGAAGCCCGATCAGACCTTCGAGATCCTCATCAACGGCGAGTCTGCCAAGGCCGGCAGCCTTCTGGAGGACTTCAGCCCCCCAGTTAACCCTGAGAAGGAGATTGACGACCCCAAGGACAAGAAGCCCGCCGACTGGGTCGACGAGGTCCAGATCCCCGACCCCGAGGCCACCAAGCCTGCTGATTGGGACGAGGAGGCTCCCTTCGAGATCCCCGACGAGGATGCTGAGAAGCCCGCCGACTGGCTAGACGATGAGCCTACTAGTGTTCCTGACCCCGAGGCCGAGAAGCCCGAGGACTGGGATGATGAGGAGGATGGTGACTGGCTCGCTCCCACCGTTCCCAACCCCAAGTGCGCCGAGGTCTCTGGCTGTGGCGAGTGGACTCGCCCCATGATCAAGAACCCCGAGTACAAGGGCAAGTGGTCCGCTCCTATGATTGACAACCCGGCCTACAAGGGACCTTGGGCCCCGCGCAAGATTGCCAACCCTGGCTACTACGAGGACAAGACCCCCTCTAACCTGGAGCCCATGGGCGCTGTAAGTTTTCCCTGTTCCCCTTCCCCTTCCCGTTTAGCATTTGCTGCGGCAGCATCTAATGCTAATGATTATCGCAGATTGGTTTCGAGATTTGGACCATGCAGAACGACATTTTGTTCGACAACATCTATATCGGTCACTCCATCGAGGAGGCTGAAGCGCTCCGCAAGGAGACCTTCGATGTTAAGTTCCCCATTGAGGAGGCCGAGGAAGAGGCCAGCAAGCCCAAGCCCGAGACTCCCGCTGCCCCCGGTACCACTGTCACCTTCAAGGAGGACCCCGTCACCTTTGTTCGCCAGAAGGTCGATTACTTCGTTGGCCTCGCCAAGGAGGACCCCGTCAACGCCGTCAAGACCGTTCCCGAAGTCGCGGGCGGTCTCTTTGCCCTTCTGTTGACCTCTATCCTGATCATCGTTGGCGCCATTGGCTCCAGCACCCCTGCCCCTGCCCAGAAGAAGGGCAAGGCCCCCGCCGCTGGCTCCAAGGAGAAGACTGGCGAGGCCACCAGCTCCTCTGCCGACACCAGCAAGAGCGGTGCCACCAAGCGTACCACTCGCTCCTCCGCGGAGTAAATGATGAAAAGACCAAAGGTCGGAACGAAGCATTATCCCACAAACTCACACAATGGCTCGTCACGTTGTCTTTATCTTATTTTCCCGTGCGTTGTTTTTCTTATTCCCCCAAACTATCAACCTGTGCGCTATGGGCATGTGTAGTACTTGTACCTTTAGGTAGTGTGAGATCCACTCCAAAAATCCAGACTTTGGTATACTTCTGCGTGTAATTCCTTTGGTTTTTTCTTGAACACAAAAAGAATATAGTTTTTCCAATGAAAAGAACCCTTGGCGGGTAGACTACAGGGTCGACTAGTTCGTTTCTCATCACCACATTATTAGCATATCAGCCAATTGGCCTATACCGCTCACCAGTCTAGACGTAGCCATCATATCATAACTGTACACAATTCTATAAGAGAGTAGACCCCACTCTGGGCTTATAGATCGTATAGGGCAGGTAGATGATATACTGGATTCCTGGGCGGGCTATCCCTCGGAACACCCTGCCCGAAGAAGGAACCCTTCAATGGACTTACTGTGACGGGCGGGCAGCCTCGGCGATTGAAGACTATCAGGGGATGGTGATTGGTTGATTTCGCCGAGTACAGCTTATCCGGTTCGACTCCGCTTGTACGGGGAAGTGTCCGATTGAAAGGCGGTAGGTTCCTGCGGTTGACCTCGGGCCTGGGGTAACCAGCTCTGGGATTCATTAATAAAGTAGCCGCCCTTTCTTATACTTCTCTCTCGCCACGTAGCACTGCATTCTTGGCCTGCATCTTCTTTCACCTCCTCCTTTCTCACAAAATCTTCCTCCTCCTTACCTCTTTGTCCTCTCATTAATCCATCATGGCCGCCCGTCGGTCTTTGTCCCGAACTTTCCCCGCTCTCCGCTCCGCTCCCCGCACGCCTATCGTCGCCGGGGCTTCCTCCAGTGCCCGGTCTCTCACCACCGTTTCTACACCAATTGCTCGACTATCTTGTCGCCAATCCGTTTCAACTCAAGGAGCCATGTCTGCTGCTCGCCGATTGCACGCGACTGCGAAGCAGTTCACCCCGGCAACCACCTCGGCTGCCAGCACCGCTACTGAGTACCCCACAGACCACCAGCCGATTGCTAACCCCATCGACACCACCAACTTCATTGACAACGAATTCGTTACTTCCAAGGCCACAACTTGGATTGATCTTCATGATCCTGCCACCAACAACCTCGTGACCCGTGTGCCCCAAAGCACCGATGAGGAGCTCAAGGCCGCCGTCCGATCCGCCGAGAAGGCGTTCCCCGCCTGGCGGGCAACCAGCATTATGGCCAAGCAGCAGATTCTCTTCAAGTTTACCAATCTGATCCGCGAAAACTGGGATCGACTGGCCGCTTCCATCACTCTGGAGCAGGGCAAGACTTTTGCTGATGCGAAAGGTGATGTTCTCCGTGGTCTCCAGGTCGCGGAGACCGCCTGCGGTATTACTACCCAAATGACCGGTGAGGTGCTTGAGGTGGCCAAGGATATGGAGACCCGCAGCTATCGTGAGCCCCTGGGTGTTGTGGCCGCTATCTGTCCATTCAGTCAGTCCCCCGAACTTCGTTATCACATTTCCCCTATCAGACCCACTGACTATTGATAAGACTTCCCCGCCATGATTCCCCTGTGGTGCATTCCTATCGCCACCGTCACTGGTAACTGCTTGGTGATGAAACCCTCCGAGCGTGACCCCGGTGCTGCTATGATCTTGGCCGAGCTGGCCCGGGAAGCCGGTTTCCCTCCCGGTGTCATCAACATCGTGCACGGTGCTGCCCGCACGGTCGACTTTATCCTCGATGAGCCCGCCATCAAGGCTATCAGCTTTGTCGGTAGCAATCGTGCTGGCGAATACATCTTCACCCGTGGCTCTGCCAACGGCAAGCGTGTTCAGGCCAACTTGGGTGCTAAGAACCACGCCGCCGTCCTGCCCGACTGCAACAAGAACCACGCTCTCAACGCAATTGTCGGTGCTGCCTTTGGTGCTGCGGGTCAGCGCTGCATGGCTCTGAGCACTGCTGTCATGGTTGGTGAAACCAAGGAGTGGCTCCCTGAGATCGCCGAACGTGCCAAGGCTCTTAAGGTGGACGGTGGATTTGAGGAGGGTGCCGATCTCGGCCCTGTCATCAGCCCCGAGAGCAAGAAGCGCATTGAGGACCTCATTGCCAGTGCTGAGGCCGAGGGTGCGACCATTCTCCTCGACGGCCGTAACTACAAGCCCGCGAAGTACCCCAACGGAAACTTTGTAAGAACACCCTCCCTTTTCTGGACTCAATCACAATTCAACCCAATACTAATACTTCGCTCATTTAGGTCGGTCCCACCATTATCACCAACGTCACCCCCGACATGAAGTGCTACAAGGAGGAAATCTTCGGACCCGTCCTCGTCTGCCTTAATGTCGAGACCCTCGACGATGCCATTAACATGATCAATGCTAACGAGTACGGCAACGGTGCCGCCATCTTCACCCGCTCCGGCTCCACCGCCTCGCGCTTCCAGAAGGACATCGAAGCCGGCCAGCTGGGTATCAACGTTCCCATCCCCGTGCCACTGCCCATGTTCTCCTTCACCGGTAACAAGAAGAGTATTGCCGGTGGCGGTGCCAACACCTTCTACGGCAAGCCCGGTCTCCAATTCTATACCCAGCAGAAGACCGTGACTAGCTTGTGGAGGGCTGAGGATGCTACCAGCACCAAGGCGAGTGTTGTGATGCCTACTCACTCGTAGGCGCTGTTTATCCTTTTCAAAATTGTTTTCATTTTTTTCTCTTTCGGGATGTCATCTTACCACCTCATGACCATGTACCCTTAATGCATTATTTGGGCTTTTCAGAGGACCACAAATTGGCCTACGGGCTTTGGCCTTGCCAGCAATCAAAATTTATGTCACCTCATTTTGAAGTGATGATCTTCAATCCTGGTTTTATTTATTAAATTTCTGCTTCAGACCTCTCATGACCCACCGAAAATGGTCCACCAGCACGGGCTTGGGCAGGGACTCAATTACAGAAGACTCTTGGGGATTTGTCTCGATCGAGGAATCATGCCGGCATCTAGCTTGAATCCTCACCTCGACTATTATACTCCATTCATGATCTCTAGGTTGATACGAGTTTCGGATAGATGGCACTGTTTGAATTCCGTCTTTACTTACACAATCTAGACAGGAGCAGTAGTTTGATATTCTAAATGTAGCTAAATATGGGTCTCACAGAACCCATGCAAGAATGGTATCGTCTCACTTCGTTCCAAGCTCTTACTCGGGCTTGGGACCCTCAAACTTGTAGACCAGACGAGATAACTCGACCTGGTCGCCCTTGACTACAGCAACACGGCGGGTGTGGTGGCGTTGACCGTCAATAATCTCGAAGCCCCAGATCTTAAAAAGCGGAGATTAGCACACTCATTACCCGCAATATCACATGCAAAGTCATCACATGTAAATTGCATGACGGAAGCAGGGGAAATTGAACCCCTCCAAGAGTGGAGATTGTACGTACCTGCTCAGCAGTCCAGCCCTTCTCCTGATTCACAACAAAACTCTGCATCCAGAGACCCTCCCCCTCACCAAACTCGGCACCCTCATCATCAACAACGAAGCCCTCAGTAGCAGCGCCGTTGAGAAGGACCTCACCACGCAGGAAACGCTGGATCTTGGCATCCTTCTCGGCATCGCCAACCTTACTCTGGAAGTCAACTGCGGGCCGGACCTTGCCGTCATCAGCCTTGGAGCCGCGGACGAAACGAGACTTGCCGCGCAGGGTGCCAAAGATGCTGTCGACGTGCTCGCGCTCTTGCCAGTCAAGTTGACGGGCCTCCTTGCTGGCTTTGATACCCCCGGTGACGACCTGGTCGATTTCGATGTGGTAGACTTGCGGATTGGTGGAGTCCGCATACTCCTTCACATGCAGGGTGACGGTGGCATAGGAGATGGCTTTGCGGACGACCCAGCTCATACCTTGCTGCGGAGGATATTAGCGGATCTTCCCAATGGTTCAGTTGGGGATGTGGCTATAGGCACATGTGTCGCTAGAACTGGTGCAGCCACGAACACATGCAAGGGAAGGGGTAGGGGTGTGTTGGGTCATACCAGAGTCAGGATGGGATCCGCAGGATCGGACAGGGTTGAGTCCTGTTACACAGGGCAATCGTTAGTTCGCGAGGTTTAATTCTATCTTGTCGACGGTGACTTCTCTTTCTAAGACATACCATCACCCACGATCCATTGAGGTTTTTGATCGTAGTATTGGCGGGAGCAGCCATTTTGATTTGGTAGGAACTAAGATTGCGGGGAGGTGGGGGATAAGAGGGTGTAGATGATCTCAGGTTGATCGCGAATTGGCGAATAAAAGAATTGGATTGCGAGAAAATTCTTGAGAATGAGTGGAGAGCACAAGGGAGAATGTCAGGGACTATATAGGCAACAGCTCAATCTGCCCCGTATTCTATCCCCTTCGCTGGAAGTTGGCGGCCTGTGTCGCATGTGGTCCTTCCGAGGCTGACACGTGCGAGCTGAATCAGCGGAATCCGCTTGGGGAAGGAACGATGATGTCGGCGGGTCTGGGGCTTCTGGTGCCTGGATGCCTGGATGCCTGAGACTGTTACTATCCAGTGCCAAGATTGTCCAACTCGGAGCGGGTATAGTTCCCCGAACGGTGAAGCTCATTGTTGACGGTCTCTCACACCCCCACTTCGACATCACCATGGCATTCAACAAGAAGTACGCCGGTCTCCCTGACCTGGTAAGTCTGAAACTATATTATCCGTTTGTAATCC
This sequence comes from Penicillium sp. F50, assembly GCA_037356195.1. Lineage (NCBI taxonomy): Eukaryota > Fungi > Ascomycota > Eurotiomycetes > Eurotiales > Aspergillaceae > Penicillium > Penicillium sp. F50. Next base: position 1,098,372 of record JAYXSA010000054.1, on the reverse strand, counting down.
CTACTGACCCACCTTCTAGGACCCAGCTCCAGACATTTACGAAACCCCTGACCTGACCGACGAGGCCTCCACCATCCCCGTGAGTCCCAGCATTCCCTGCTAGGATCGCCGCAGCGGCCCAGACTTACAATTGTATCTACTCCTTCAGACTACAACTCTCCGCACAGACTCCGATCACGATGACGCCGGTTTCAACTCCGACATCGACCGCGAGGGCGTTAATGCCGACCAGGCGCGTCTGCATTTTATGGGTGCGGCGGTTGACGCGCGCGACGCCAATTTCTCCGACAGCATTTCCTCGAAGCGCCAAGCATATCGCAGCAAAGATAGAAGCAACCGAAGGCGACGGAGACGTGAGGATGGCACCGAGGAGGTGGGCGACCTGAGTGATAGCGAGGACGAGTCGGTCGAGCGGCGGCTGGCACGCCTCCGGCGCGAGGTTGAGGACTTGAAACTGGAAATGGAAAATCGGTCTAGCTCTGGACCAAATGAGGGGGCACAGGCCGGAACTGCCAACGATGCATCTGCAGCTGACAAGTCGGGGGAGAATACGCTTGGCGATGGCGTTGCAGAATTGAGCCGGGCGTTGGACAATTTGCATGCCTTGTCGCGTGGTCAAGCCGCTCCATATTCCGCCGCGACGGCGCTCACACAGAAGATTAACGCCGGGTCCCAAAATCTCTCGGTGCCTGGCGTAGCCTCGCAAAAGCAACAGCTCCCGACAGGAGAGTCAGCACCCACAGTCGTCACCTCCGTACCATCTCAGACTGCTGCCCCGTCTGCGGGACTCCTTTCCCATGCAGCTGCATTTGAAGGACGCCTAGCTCTCCTCGAAGCATCAATGGGTATCTCGAGCTCTTCAAACCCATTCATTGGTGATGGTATCAGTGAGCCCGCTCTACAGCCCGTGCTTCCTACGCTGGAACAAATGACCTCCCGTCTCTCAGCGCTGACCAGTCTACTGGCGGGCCCAAACCCTGTCTCGGGCGGTCCCAGTGCTGTTCCTGGGCTGACCACGCCACATTTGGAATCGTTGTCCGTACGAGTCCGCAAGTTGACCACCGATGCCGAGGCGCTCGCTTCTGCTCGCAAGCGTGCAGCTGATGCCGCCAAAGCTGCTCGGGCTGCACAAATTGCTACAGGCTCTGATGCAGACGGCGCTCCCTCGGGCGAAGGCTCTGCGATAGATGAGGAACAGATCGCCAAGATTCAAGCCCTCTATGCGACCCTGCCAACCATTCAGTCCCTGCATCCTTTGCTACCGAGTGTACTGGAACGTCTTCGCTCACTACGTGCTTGTCACGCGGGTGCTGCCCACGCCGCTGAATCCCTCAACGAGCTTGAGAAACGGCAGGCAGAGATGACCTCCGAGATCGAGCAATGGCGGGAGGGTCTCACAGCCGTTGAAGAGAAGATGAAACAAGGCGAGGCAGCCTTACGCTCGAACGTTGAGACTGTTGAACCCTGGGTGCGAGATCTGGAGTCTCGCATGGCCCGTCTGGGAGGCCCTCCTGGCGGTCTGTAAGGTGGCTCTGAAGTCCGGTTTTGTTTATTGTCCTGCTCCTGGTGACGGTAGAAATCTATCGTGATGCATAATACCCTGTTGCATTTGTTTCTTTCGCTCTAGGTGCCTGGTGCCTTGGTTGAGAAGTCGAGATAGGCTTATTTGTTGATAATTTTCCATTGAAATAGGAGCTACATAGTCTATTCTCCATTGAGTGTCGAATGAAACTTTGAACATGAGACCTAGAAATTGTCGTTGTGCAGGTAAATCTAGAATCTTTAGAATGCCCGCAGCACCAATAGAGCAAAAAGTACGCTTCCAGAAGCTTGCCCCTCCTTATCCTGAATGCGCTTAGAGAAAGATAATGGGAAGCCTCTCGTCAGCATCCATTATACTTCATACGATCCCTTTTGAAGCATGCGAGTACTGGCTCTTAGCTCAGCAAAATGTTGGGATACTGTTTAATCTCAAGCTATAGGACGAATCAGTCAGCATGTTCACTTTCTTCCTCTGTCTATAGATGGCCAATCAAAATTGATCTCTAGCGGCTTCCCTCGGCGTATCCATGACTGTTTCAGAGACATCTTCTTTCTGGACTGTCGATGTGTTGACCCGGTTGCCGTCATCGGGATTTCATCGACCGGGTCGCAAACTCGTGGAATCACGTATTCAGGAAGATGCTGAGACAAGCACTCGTTTACTTCAGTTGCCCAGAAGCGTTTGTTTGCTTTGCCGATGCCCGCCCTGAGCACCACTCGGTGCAAGAAAGACCACTAACAAACTTGTTTCACGACCGAGGGTCGTGAGATATTCCGCAACCGTCTTGAGCTCATTGTTAGGAGGAAGGCATTCTCGAATCCAGTCCTCAATTTCGCATGATAGATCTACTGGATTTTGGTAAATGGCCAGACAAACAAGTTCCTTGTAAAATGATTCTTTCGATATGTACAGGTACACCGGATGTCGCAAATCGATGTCTAATCGTCTCGAACGCGCCTGAGGACCTTGAGTTTGGGTCTCATCTTCAGCTCCACCCACCACCCACGCAAGATGAGCTTCCTCACGGAATCTCTCACCTCGGCGTAAAGATTATACAAAGACTCGCCAGCAACCATTGACAGAATCCGTCGCTCGGCAAGGCCTGCTGCAGGCGTCCCCGGTCTTAGAATAGAAATGCCAGCAAACCCATCAATAACTTCAGCGGTCTGCCAACTTGACGAGGGTAGAGCCTCGAGCAACTGGGTCTCATCGGAGTCCTTGACTTCAGGGTCTGCGGAAGCCTCGACGACAACGTAATCAAACTGATCCCAGAAATTCCCGGTGGACTTGACATCCTTGTCTTCGGTCTTATCATAACGCCAGCCATGTTCAAAGGGCTGCTGTAAGAATCGTGTCACTCCCGTTTGGCAGGCGAGGTTCCCAAGATAGACGGATACCTCGCCGCTGGACAAGGGCTGCTGACCGTGATAATTGTGAAGTGCAATCAAGGCCCGCGCACCAGGATAATTGGCCGCCGACGCCGGTAAAAGTACAAGATTCGACAAGAGTAATGACGCGACAGTGGAGACAATTAGAAGACGAGACGCGATACGTGCAAAGACCGACCGATCTCGCCGGTTCCACAAATATGCCGCTCCCAAGGCAGCCGTGGCTGTGAGAACAGGGACGATGTAGATGATAAAGCGCCACTCTTTATGAGGCTGGAGACTATACAACGTCACAAAACACACGGACGGCGCAAGTAGAGGGAGGATTGGTCCACGCAGAGCGGGATTGCGCAGGGCAACAGGGATAGCGATGAGATAGACAAACGGGTTCAGCAGAAGTCGAGGGAGCGCATTCACGAAGTAGAACGAGAACGGCTCCGTTCCCCAAGCCGAAGACTGGCCCTCAATGACATTGAACAGGAAAGCGTTCAACTCCGGCCAAACAAGCTCCTTCCAGAACATGCTATCAATGCCGACAGTGGCAGTGAGCCCAACCAGAAGCCCCAAGACACCGGCTATGACAATATCTGGGAAGATGTGCATACCATAGGTTGCAAGGAGAAAAGCCGCCGTAAAAGCGACCAGAATCGCCAGCTCTGCGCGGAAGATTACACCCGCCACTGTGAGCAGGCACAAGGACAACCTAACTCCTGAGGTGCCAACACGACGTCCCGGTTGCGACGTCGAGTCCGGCATGAGATACCGCAAAGCGATAGTAGTCATTCCAAAGGCAAACATATTTGATAGCGGCCTTGATGCATAGTAGATCAGGTGGAATTGACTGCCCTGAAACAGGAGGTACCACACCGCTACAGTCTGGCCAAAGCTCTTCCGCAAGCCCTGGGCAAAAATACCCAAAGCTGCGGCATTGTATACGCCCAAGATAGCTCGAGCTACAAGTGGCAGCAAGGGTTAGTTGAGTTCATCAGGCTTGAACATTCAAGAGTAGTAGTAACGATAGCTTACCCAAAATTTGCCGGTCAACTCCCGTCCACGCCGCAGTCACTGGCGGCGACAAACCAGCGAGAATAGTTGCCCCGACAGCAGTCCTAGGGACGGCGCCAGGGAACTTGAAATGATCGTAATTATCACGATCGATGTCATCGCCATAGGGAAATCCATGTGTGAGAATGTCATGGGTAGCTTGAATATGGAATGACTCCTCAACCTTGGTATATGGAGCGACGAAGAGGTGCAGCAGGATTAAACCCGCCAGCAAGAACACAAGTCCAATCCATGCTGTAAAGGCGTAAGTGATGATCCCCGTAAAATCCAGGAAATGGCGCGGACTGACCGTTTCTCATGGTGACTGCATTGGCGAGGGCCAGTGTAGGGGCATTCGGGGGCATGTAACTGGGCGCGTCATCAAATAGCTGGGCGTGGCCACAAAAATCTTTTTTCCTAGTGTTTCTGACCACGCCCAGCTCTCCAACTACCAACATGGTCAGAAGATGTTCGCATTGACTATTTCTAGTAAATGATTATTATACAGATGTTCGTCTGATCGTTTTTATGCCTCTTCAATATGACTATCTATAGTTATTCTAGTAAGAAACACAAAGCGTGACAGTTTAACCGTCATTCTACACGTGTTTTTGAATATGTTTCTACGTAATTTTACAAGGATGAGAATAAGTATTTTCTCCCAGGTTGCACAGTCATTTCTTCCCTTCGATCCAGTCCTTGGTCGCTCGTCTTGAAATTACTGCTATACATCGACCTATTCATTCCAAAAGAACCTGATAGACTCTATGCGGTTGAATGTGCTTACCAAGGTTGAGGCAGGCTCAATCGATCCACGCTCACATGAAAGTTGCAGTTACACCTATCCAGTGACTTCTTGAGTGCCTTGTAAAAGTAAGATCACAGCCAAGGACACTGCAGTATTTGTTCTATATGAAGCCCAACGGGCCAAGTGGCCAAAATACCTCCATACCCACGGTCTTGCATATTCACATCTTGCTTGTCTGGGAGATCGTGTTCACTCATACGCCTGTACAGGCTTGTCTATCACTGTCTGTTTTTGAGATATAATCAAAGTGGATTAAATACAAGAGGGGGTCTATCACGCTCACAAGACCGAGAGCAGTATGCTAGCCTTGATGGAGAAAAGATGTATTAGGAGGAGTGGTAGAAAGGAAAGTATGAAATAGGCCTAAGAGTCATGTTGTTTGACACTAGCCTATAAATTATTAAGGAAACATCAACGGAAAACGAAAGAATTATTACATTGCGATGATCTTAGAAGGGCCATAATTTCAGAACCATTCAACGACATTGGACATACAAAGCTGTGCGTGTCCATAATGAATAGACAGCAATCATTAATAGCTACGTCCCACTCCCCATTGTGCTGCGTGTTGTTAATCCGGAGATTTGGCGTTTCTGCCACTCCCGAACTTGTCGATAAGGCAACTCCGACAACTTCACTCCGTCATTACCCACTCACAGTGCTAACACGCGACACAATGTTGCTCTTCGGTCTTGGGAAGCTTGTTTACGGTGAGTCCTACCCTCTCTTCACCTTGTTTGAAGTTCGAAGGTCTTGAACTCATAACAATCACAGTTATTGTCCTCATCATCAATGCCATCGCCGTCCTCTCGGAGGATCGCTTCCTCGCTCGCAGTTCGTGCCTTCCCAACCCCTCCCCTCTCTCTTCCCATAGTACCGTTCCGATCGCAAATACCCGTTGATGATCATAGCCATGGTTCAATACTGGAACTGTACAGCTAACGTAGTTGAAATTCGAAATTACTATAGTTGGATGGGGCCGCACACAAGCTGAGCCCGGCTTCGGCGCAAGCTACGATAGCACCAGCGTCAAGGCCAAGTCAGTCAACTTGATTGCCAGCGTGCGGACAGTTATGCGGAGTAAGTGAATTTCCCTGTCATACCTCCACTTGAAACTATGATTCTGGGTTCCCTGTTCCTCGCACAAGAGTATGCATGGCTACTCCTGTGGTCGCGGACAGGCAAGCAAAGTGGTTGCGGACAACAGCTAACGCGCAATAATCTCCTGCAGTACCCCTCATCGTGATCAATACTATTATCATCGTCTATGAGCTCATCCTCGGTTGATACCTCGGCCCATGATATCTCAATCCTTGTCCTACTCTCAAACAAAATGAAGATCACGTCATTCCAAAAAATCATAAGCGGACTACACTTGCAAGAAATCGGCAAATGGAAGATACTAGGCACAGGTAGATACAGGCATGCAAATAAGACTGAAAAAGGGACTCGCTCGCTGCTCGCGGAAAGACAATCCGACAAGGGAAATGAATGGAGAGAAGGAGAAGCCGCGTTAAAGATCAGACAAACAAATCCAATGCCGACCAGCATTTTGCGATCCCAAACCATCATAAAAAAAGATAAAAACGCCCCTTTTCACGCCAGCATGTGATTAGACGGATCCCGCAAGCACAGAAATCATGCCGGCGTACATGTTACAGAGATGAGCAACCAAGTAGCAGCAAGAGAAGGACGAATGACCATGAACCGGGAAATCCAAAGGGGTCTAGAAAGACACATCTGTTGAGAGCACCATGAAGAGGCCCACATATAGAGCGCATTTGTCAAGGCGGGGTCACCGGGTGTCACCCAACAGTAGAATGGGATGGAAAGACGAAAGATGGCGCATGTCGTGAAAAAAAAATAGTGATAGTACATCCACGAAAAGCTATGTGCAAGAAGCAAATCGCGCTGGTATGTGCATGGTAATGGGTGTAGATGGTGTTAGAGTGGTGGGTTTTGAGGGTATCTCCGAAGCTGAACTGGAAGCGGACAGATGCAAAATCAACACGCTTTCTGAAATGCGTGATGGCCAGACACCCATCATGCTGCTTTTTTGAAGCTGAGAGACCTCCACCGGTGAGTGTGGCCAGTCTTTTCGTTCTTAAACTCCTTTGTGTCCTTGGGTATCGGGGGGGGCACCGGCACTCTCGAGGCCAGCTTTGGGTTGGAGATGGGAGAGAAATCTTTCGGTGACACTGAGTGCTGGTCTGTCTCAAATGAGTCCTGGGTTGGAGTCTCAGGAACTGGCGTGGGCAGCAGATCCGAAGTTGACACTCGAGGCTCTTTGTCCTTGCTGAGACGGTGGCCCAAGCTGCGGCTACCACGGCGAAGAAAGCCGAAACTAGAGGACTTTCTGGGGGATCCATTCTCCGGGTTGAGGTCAACGGCATCAGCCTTGCTGGCCTCAATTGCCTGTCGAAGCTCCTCAGCCTCACGCTTGACGTCCGCTTGGCGTTGCAGCTCGAGCTCTTTGCGTCGAGCTTTCTCGCTCTTTTCTCGTTCCTTCTCCGCCGCACGACGCTCCTTCTCCTCCCGAGCCTTTTCCTTCTTGGATTGGACATCGCTCTTCTTGACGTTCAAAATCGGGGGCTGCTCATCGGGGATGGGTGGCAGCGAAACTTGAGGCTGAGCGGGAGGGACGGGCTTTGGTTGCGAGGACGACTCGGGCTCCGGGTGTTCATAGTGAGGCTCGAGTTGAGGGGCCGTCGTCATTCTGCTAATCGGAGTGAACCGATGCGCCTCTTCCGAGGGAACTTGACCAGCACTGTGTACTTGGACTAGGTTGTTAGGCGACGTTGAGAATCCGTTAGTTTTCCCAAGGTCAACAGTCTCAGCTGCGGCCGCGGTGGACGCTGCGTCCTCTTCAGCCTGCTCTCGCATGACAGCTTCGAGCGTAGTCTCCTGGTAGAACAAAACGTATGCACAGGCCAAGCCGGGTCGATCACCGAAGAAATTCCGAACGTAATTCTTATCGACGGGCTCCACCAGCTCGTCATCAAACAGTAACCAGCCGCGATCTTCGGTCTTGATGATGGCAACATAGTGACCGTGATATGGTCCACCTCCGATATGAACCACAACGGCATACAACTCGTAAAGGCGATCTGGATCCTCGGCGTCGTCCGTCGTGTTGAACAGGCGGAGATGGTACGGATAGACAACGCGGTGGAAGAGCTTTTGTAGCCGCTGCAGATCTTCTGTGTACTTGAAGCGCTTGAGGTGCAAAGCCAGCACTCTGGGCAGGCGCTTGATCTTCATACGCTTTTCAGCCTCCTGAAGACCACCGCAGTTGTCGCAGTGGAATTTGTTGCGCTCGCAAAGCATCTCCTCCGCTGAAAACTTTCGAAGACACGCGGTTACAGATGAATGCTGTTCCAAGTCGACTGAGAGATCCAAAAACACCTCATCACGCTGCGAGACTTTCTCACAAGTCAAGCACTTGGTCTCCGAGGTCAGGGTTCCTTCGAACAGCTCGTGCACCCATCTAGTGGTGTTTGGAGACTTGGAGCCTGTGCTATTGGTCAACATCCCCAAGGATTCTGCACTATCGGAGGGTGGCGGAGGGAGAGACTTCTCCGTGAATGATTGCTTCGTCGCTTCCGCTTCGACATTCGACACCACCTCATTCAGCAGTAGATTCAGGAATTCATGGGCATCCTGATGCATGGCTGTCCGGAACATCTCATGCTCCCGCCGCAACACGTCCAAGAACTGCTGTGGCCGGATCACTCCGATCCGAGTCTGACTGCCCGCCAGGGACTCAAAAATATCTTTCATGGAGGTGAATAGAGATTCTGACATGCCGTAACTGGAAGCATTGTTCTTGGTCTCCAACAATGGAAGGGTCTGCAAAGCAACCTTCTTCTTGTACTCTGGCGAGTCTTTATCCTCTGGCTTCTGTGGTTGGTTGGGAGGCACGCCTGCTTGTCGCGCTGACGGCGCTGGAGCAGCAGCCTTTTGCTTAGCTGCCTGCGCCTCGGCTTCCAGGTACGCATTGGGGTTCTGATATCGAAGGTTCTGCGCCAGTGCGGCCTCGAGGCTCTCGACGGGTGTGCGCTGTGGGTAATTGATCACGGCCTCTCGAAACGGAACGGAGTAGTAAAGACATTGAAGGATTGAATTGCAATAGCAGGTATTGCCGTACTATCGGCGCATGCATCACTAGGTCAGCGTCACAGTTTCAATTCGCCGGCAGCGACCCGGGTGCGGGGGAGGTCTCACGTTCTCCATGCCAAAAAACTTGTCACTGCCATCAGCACGAATCGGCCCCATGTCCTTCAGTCTCTTCTCTAGCGGGGACGGCTGCGGCATTTGGAGGTCTTTCTTGGGCGGCGGCGCGGGTGACGGGTTGGTGGGAGCCTATACGAGGGAACCGTCAGTACCAGGTACGAACGAGATGGTCGCACAAGTAGCAACGAGCGGCCGGGGATCTTTCGGCTGCAGCACCACCGCCGGGGATGGATGCTTCTGGTTAGGACCATTTTTCTTACCCCATTGCTCCGGCGAGGAGAGAAGAGCCCCTTCATGGTTGATGTGTGGACTTGTCGGTCGCGCCCAGCTGCATGAAGAGGCGAGAACGGAGATTACCGGTCGCGATCAGGAAGGGACATGAGCAGAGGAAGAGGAGCAGGAACGAGAGTCGACAGCGAGGTGCACGAGGAGGAATATGAAGAGGAAGAAAGGGCCGGGGCCGTCAAGGGTTTCAGGTTGGGGTAAATCGGGGGAACGAGATCAGGAACGTTGAGTCGCGGAGTCTGGAGAGGGCGGTCCGGGGAAAATGACCGGCGGAAGCGTCCAGAAGCCGACAAGGAATATCGCCGGAATCACGACAAGGCGGGGGAGCAGGGGAATGACGATTGAGGGTGGTGAGAATGAAAAGGAGGGGAAGGCAGAGTAAGAAGAGTCGGCAGGCTGGTGGCGCCGTTCCTGGGGAGAAGAAGGAGAGGAGAGGAGGAAGAGCCGAGCAGAAGACGGACAGGACGAAGGTGACGGCGGAGCGGAGTTTAGAACGGACAGGCAGAGAGAAGGAGGGGGAGTCGGATCATGTAGGTAGAACCGAGTCTTTCGTAGTTCAATGGTCTAGGGCAAGTCTATGTCATCGGGACTAACACCGACTCGAACGATATTGAAATAGGAATCGTCAACCCTCTACAACTGAGGTATTTTCATCGAAGTCGATCTCATTAGTGAGCGTTGTTTCTATGAGGCTATATCCACGGCCACTAGCAGTGTCCAGTAGTTCCTATAGACATTGGAGTATTGTACTTTTTACATCATTCGATACCTTCTGGGCACCTCTATTGTTTATGATTTCTCTGCCCCTGTATAACGATTATTGGTGATGTTCAGTCCTTGTAATGATAATCATGCCTGGGGAGCCTCTCCGCACCCGCAGAGGGTTTCGGGCGGGCTGTCACTCAACAAACTTTGCTGTGTCAAGCTGTGAGCAAGAAGATAAGTCCTAGGCTAATCTACTTTCTTGCCTATTTCCGCTTAGTTCAATACTGCCATCACAGCAAGATCATCCTCATTTGTCCTATCAATCATTGCTGAGTTTGCTAAGTGCCGCGACAGGCTCGAGCCACGTGGAGTTCTAAGGCAGGTACTGAGCCAATCGCCGATTTTCTGGCTCTTTTTGCTTCCTGCACGTCTCGAGTCCATCGCTCGCGTCTACATCGGATATACCGGACGGACATTGTGGGCATTGTTGGACTGGAATGGACTACAAAAATGGGGGTAAGATTGGGAAACAAGTGGCCGTTATGTCATGGGTCTCTTGTTTTCTCCTCATCTTCAAGGATTTCGTCCGTCTCGCTGCATTCGGTTCAATATCCAGTGTCCACCCACCTTTTCCCCTAGTGGAGTCCTTCCCCCCCCCCCCCACGGCCATGGAAAACCTCCTCCTTTTGCGCTGCCTGGCCGATAGACTCTGGAACCCCCCCTCTTTAAACAATCTACATGATTGGTTCATGCTGGCTGTTGGCTCACGGGCCATGTGTCCGCCCCTCGCATGGCGTCCCATAACGGCCAATGATCGTCATGACCGTGGGGAAAGTGGCGGGGATCCTTTTCGAGTCCAACATGAATGGACTTGGTGACTGGACTGCGCTCGGTCGCGGCACTACTACTGCGGCTATCCATCTATGGAAGACGTACTCTCAGCCGGACACAACGCGGGGGCCAAAATTCAACCTTCGCATCCTCAGATTGCCCCAGATGCAAGGAGGTAACAAGGAGGTCTATACTCAGTCCCAGAAACCCTCCTACGGGCACATACCAACACGAGAAGATTCCCCTCCAATCCCTGCCGCCGCGCGGCCCGGGCACCTTCTCTGCTTCAGTCTGCCCTCCTCCTACTTGGAGATGACTGGCCACTCTCCGAGCAAGCACAGCTGTCCATCCTAACAATTATAGCTACAGCATGGAGCTCGATGGACTACCAAGCAGGACATGAGTGCGCCCGCCCATTGATATCGACTCGTCGATTCAATACTTAGCTGGCTTCCTTACGGGGCCCAGCGCGTGTGCGAAGCACCTGTATGCTCCCCCTACCGCGATACCCAGTGTCCCATTCGCCAGAGACATCAGCAGATTGTTGCCCGATTATTACCATGACGTTGGACCAAGATATGTATAGCACATCTATACTTGATACTTGTAGGAGCAGCCTACAATGAGACATATTGCAACCCCCCCCCCCTTCCTTGGCCACCTAAAGACCTCGTATGTCACTGAATGGAAACACCCGTACCTGAGAGAAGGCTATGAAGCTGCGGGACAAACAAGGCGAGGGGTCAAGGCTAAAGGCTGGCGAATACAAACTCTCACTCGCTACTCGTACCACAACTGAAATCAAGCGTCTTGGTTGTCCGGGCGCATGTACAGTAGTAGTAAGGTACACACAACACTGTAGTAACAGAGTGGGGGCAGGAATTCCGCCAGCCACACAAAGCAGGGTTGATTCAATCGGAACCGCCATGGAAATATCTCCAGTCACATTGGCATTGGGCACCCGCGGCTGGGCATATGCAAGAATAGGAACCAAGACCGTACATTTCCGCCATGGTGGTCTTCTTGGCAGGCCCGAAAAAGTCCACTGTTTCATTGATAACTGTCCGGACACCCATGAGGTGAAGGAAGTCGGCAACCTTAAGCGACTGACAAATGGACCCCCTGGATTAAACACGAAGCTGGCTGTTTGCTCATCCTGATTTTATGAACCCAGGTATATCAATCGACTTGGAAGTCAATTCTGATCAGTCTCATTGATTGCAAGGGCCTATATTTGCCTTTACTTGAATCGCGATACAGCAGACACTCAATAGCTGCGCGATCTGATTCGTGGAATAGTTTCCCAGCAATCTATCATTTTTCTCTCTAGATATTAACTTTGGCCGCTCATCGCAAATTTACTTCATGGTTCATGAAAGTCTCAACTAAAAACCTGCTCGAGGAACCTTTGAGATTGTAGGTCTTACCTTACCGACTTATTGATTGAAATACAAAGCTCAAATATCGCTCACGATGATGTTTAGGTGCCACAAATGCCATTTCTGCTAATCATTCGCTACGTGTCAAAGTTTCGTAACTGATTCAAAAAAAAGCAGCACTACACAAGTCGTCCTTCTTTATTGAGTCAGCTCTAGACCTAATTTAAATTCAATCTGCTCGCGTTGTAGATGAATCTACCCAGTCTTCAATGCGTGCGATTCTTCATTGGTGGGTTGGATGATTTTTGTGGGTAGGTGCTCAAATATCAGACTGCTACTAATCATGCGCGGGCACTGAGATGGAAGCAAAATGGGCCCATATACTGTACAGATTTCCAATCTCAAAGAGCAGAGAGCGCTGTACAGTATGGGGCTTAGTGAATAGAGGCACAGGAGATGCCGAGTATGCTAGTTGGCTATGAAGAACGGGAACTACTACGGGCAATTTAATACCGAAGCTGCTGATTATTTAGGCCAGATAACTTGAGGGTGAATGGACCAACGCTTCTGTAATCCAAAGTAATTCTAGGAAAGTGAACCTTTTGAGATGTCGTTATATCACATCACGTCCATGATCTAGCGGAAGAACGCTTCAAGGTGTATGTGTCAGTCAATTATGTATATTCTCGGACTCCACGTATCATCCCATCAAACTATTTCGATGATTTCTCGTTGATCTCGTGCAAACAATAGGAAACCCCCGAATTATTAGTTAAGAACATAGCTCAGATGCTGTATACTTCTATCGTATGACTCGGAAAAACTGACGGAAAAACTCCCCCGAAGCAGGAAGAAGGCCCGATAGAACCCAATTTGGCAACCCAAATTTAATCGCCCGAAGTTCGCGACGCCTTTTATGACGTGCCTTTCTGCTTCACTACGCTCTACACGGCGAGCAATTGTCGAGTCTTCAACTGCGGCCTCCCTCATTCGCGTGACTCATCTGCCAGCGCAACGGCAGCGCGCTGCCGCCTCGAATCAAATTTGTCTCCGAGCCCCCACCATCCCCCACTACTCAACTCTCCCCCGCCGCACTCGTTCTTTTTCCTCAATCTCTTGTCTCGCCGCGAAGATCGACACAATGGGCAAGGATAAGGGTCCCACGTTTACTCTCAAGACCCCTAAGGGCACCAAGGACTGGTGCGGGTCCGACGCTATCCTCCGTGATCGTATCTTCACCACCATCGCCAACGTTTTCAAGCGCCACGGCGGTACCGCCCTCGATACTCCCGTCTTTGAGCTGCGCGAGATCCTGGCCGGCAAGTATGGCGAGGACTCCAAGCTCATTTATGACTTGCAGGACCAGGGCGGCGAGATTTGCTCGCTGCGCTATGACTTGACCGTCCCCTTTGCCCGTTGGTTGGCCATGAACCCCGAGGTTCGCAGCATCAAGCGTTATCACATTGCGAAGGTGTACCGTCGAGATCAGCCCGCCGTGAGCAAGGGCCGTATGCGCGAGTTCTACCAGTGTGACTTCGATATTGCCGGTGCCTTCGATCCCATGGTTCCCGACGCCGAGGTTATGCGTATTGTGAGCGAAGTGTTCGAGGAGCTAGGCTGGAACGGCCGTTACACAATCAAGATTAACCACCGTAAGATTCTGGACGGTGTCTTCCAGGTCTGCGGTGTCCCAGAGGACAAGATTCGGCCCATCTCCAGTGCCGTTGATAAGTTGGACAAGATGTCTTGGGCGGACGTGCGCAAGGAGATGGTCGACCAAAAGGGTCTTGATGGAGCCGCGGCGGATCTCATCGAGACCTACGTGATGAACAAGGGTGGACGCGAGCTGTTGGATAAGCTGCTTCAAGATGAGAGGCTCACTGCCAACGCCTCCGCCAAGGCTGGTCTGGATGACATGGCTCTGATGATGGATTACCTGGAAGCGTTCAACGTCCTGGATAAGATCTCCTTCGATATGTCTCTGGCCCGTGGCCTGGATTATTACACGGGTGTTATCTACGAGGTTGTCACTGAGGGCTCTGCCCCTGCCGTGCAGTCTGATGCCCCTGAGGCTGAGCAGCTAAAGAAGGCCAGCAAGAAGGGCAAGTCCAAGAACTCCGACGACGATGACCGGTCCGATGACCCTACTCTGGGTGTTGGCAGTGTTGCTGCCGGTGGACGTTACGATAACCTGGTGGGCATGTTCCTGCCCAAGGCCCAGATCCCCTGTGTGGGTATCTCATTCGGTGTCGACCGTATCTTCTCTATTACCAAGGCACGTCTCGAGCGTGAGCAGAGCGCCAAGTCCCTGCGTAACAGTGAAGTTGACGTTCTCGTCATGGCCTTCGGTGGCAAGGGCTTCACTGGTATGCTCAAGGAGCGTATGGACATTTGCCAGAAGCTGTGGAGCGCCGGTATCAAGGTAAATCACATAAAATTCACTCGTTCTTCCCAAGTCTACATACTAATCTTCTTTTCCAGGCCGAATTCTCCTACAAGGCCAAGCCCAAGCCTCAACAGCAATTCAAGGCTGCCGAGGACGGTGGTATTCCCTTCGGTATCATCATCGGTGAGGACGAGCTTGCCGCCGGCAAGGTCAAGATCAAGGAGATGGGTCTGGACAAAGACCACCCCGAGAAGGAGGGTGTCGATGTCGAACTGGCCTCAATCATCCCCGAAATCCAGGCCCGCATTGCGAAGAAGCAGGGCGGCTCTGTCGTTACCTTGGCACAGCAGCTGCAAGGCGTGCAGGTCTGATTCTCTGCATTTCATTAAACAAAAAGTGAACGATGGGGGCGTTTGATTTTTCTTCCATTTTGTCATTTCTTTGTTACCCACTTCGGCCATGGTTCAATCGCGTAGCATTACCTTCTCCCTTCCCTTTTTCTTCTGAAAATATAGATTTTACATGTCCGTCTTTGCATGTGCCCGCCCTATCGATTTCTGCTGCGATTGCACCTTGAAAAGACTTGGGGCTTGCATCACCATAATCTAGCCTGGGCATGACCGATACCCAATACATAGTGTGCCTGTATTTTTGTGAGCAGTGATCGTTACGTACACTTTAATGGCGCCGTGATATGTTGAGAGACAACCAGTGCGAATACACAGAAACCATAAATTCCACTCCAAATAAAGAGTGGGAGACGGATAATACCCCAGTCGTGGGGAAAAATAA
Source organism: Penicillium sp. F50 (assembly GCA_037356195.1). NCBI lineage: Eukaryota > Fungi > Ascomycota > Eurotiomycetes > Eurotiales > Aspergillaceae > Penicillium > Penicillium sp. F50. Next base: position 1,082,978 of record JAYXSA010000054.1, on the reverse strand, counting down.
ACTAGTTATACAGGTAGGCATACAAAAAGACCGACATCGTCTTCGCTCACGACCACTACCCCTCGGCATTCTTCATCAAAAATGACTTGACAAATGGCAACTTATCAATCACATCCAGACCCAGGCTCCGCGCCCAGGTGACGGGACCTTGACCGGGGATATTATACATCTTATGCAGCAGATCGCAAGCACCCCCGATCTTGGCGTTGGGCAAGTACCGCTCGGACGAGTACCGCTCCAGCGTCAGAAGATCGCCGATATCCATACCGTGCGACACCGCATACTCGATCGTCCGCGAGAGCGCAGCAACGTCTGCAAGACCCAGATTCAGGCCTTGGCCAGCGAGTGGGTGAATGACGTGCGCTGCGTCGCCGACAAGAGCTACACGTGGAGAGATGTACTGCGCGGCGTGGCGGAAGCGGAGCGGGAAAGATGCAACGGTTCCTGTCTGCAAGCCTGTCGCCATGGGTGGGATTTGAGCAGGGAGGGGGGTATGCTGAATGCGCCAGGAGAGCTCGTCCTCATGCGAGGTGGGTTCAGACGATGACTGAGTCATGCCCATCATATAAGAGAGGTCAGTCATGGACAGGCGGAAGGCCGCGTTGACCATGGCCAGGAAGGCCGGTGGGGGGAGGGATTTGAGGTATGCGGCGTTCTCGGGGGTCGTAGACCAGACAAGGGTGGCATGGTTGTTGGGTAGAGGGAGCAGAGCGATTGGACCACCGAGTGCAGGGAGGAAGCGCTGGTAAGCCGTGCGCATGTAGGTCGGGAATGGAGGAGTAATGGGGTCAGCGATGGAGAGAGTAGCCACGATGCCGTGTCGGTTATAGTCCCAGCCGTGGGTGGTGATGTCCGCGAACGAGCGGACAGGGCTGTTGATTCCGTCCGCGCCGACTAAAAGCCTCGCGGCGATTCGAGAGGATGGCTGGGTCTCAGCGGTGGCTCCTGTTGGCTTGATAGAGAGAACAGGCCACGCGGACAAGTCCGGACCTTCGGTTTGAAGATCCGTTCCATTCTCAATACCAGCAACAGTGGTATTCGAGAAGAGCTTCAGATTTTCGTCTCCAGATGCCGCAATTCTTCCCAAGAGACCGCGCACCAAGTTTGCATTCTCCGTCATCGTCGCCACGGTGCGCATATCCTCGAATGCGGGCGTATCCATTGACCAGTCAAACGATATTCGGGATCCGCTCTCGCCATCCCACACCTGCATCTCGTGGTAATCCTGCACCCGCTGTGTATCCAAATGCTCCCACGCACCAATTTTCTGCAAGAATTCCTTGGACGACGGCGTCAAGCTGCTGACTCGGTTGGAGAACTGTGTTGAGTCCATGTTCCAAGCCCGCGCCTTGTTGAGATCCTGGCTTTCGATAAGGGCCACCTTAAGCTTCGATGTAACAGGGGAAGCTCCTGCAATAGCGACAAATTAGGAAAATTTCTCTACATTAAATATTGGTCCCAGAAATGTTATCACTCACGAAGCGCAGCCAGCAGACCTAGGCCCGCCGGGCCACCTCCGACGCAGACCACGTCGTAGATGTCAGGAGTCTGGTCGGTTTTGGTGGCGAACCGGCGTCGACCAGCGCCCATGCCACTCCGGCATGACGGGCAGATATATGACCGCAGAGCGGCTCGCGGAATCGGACGCATTGTGTTTCGAGCACTTGGATTTGTGCTTGAAGTCGAATGATCACGAACCGCTCCGCGCCGAAATGTAGTGTGCAAACAAGACAAACAGCCCTCCTTCCGCTTTGGGCAGGATCGTACGATCTTACGATCTTATCATCTCGTTGACGAGATGTCTTACATCTAGTGCGCCAATCAACAACGCACGTAGTGTCTATATCGTGGACAGGACTTTCGTTTTTCACACGTGGCCTTTGGCAAGAACAATTTTCGCAGAATCTGGCCTTTGAGTCGACCGACGTGACCAGGCTCGACCAAACAGAACCAGCTCTTTCAGCGAAGCTTTACGTAGACATGCTGATAGGCATTGACGTGTATGAGGTGATATGTGAGGGAACTTAAGTTATTTTTGATTCACAGAACTTAAGAATGAAGGGGGAAAGACATGATAAAATAGACTTTCAGTTCTTTCAGGAGCGGAACGAAGGTCAACGCTGCGGTCCAACTGTGTGAGCTCATGAACCCATTGTGATTGAAGGGAAAAGAGCCGCAAAGAACCCCAGCACGCAACAGAGATATGCTAGAAAGCCTCAGCCTAGCACTCTTCGCCGTTCACCCACATCTGCTTTGCTTTCATCAGCTCTATCATCCTGCAATGCCCTTGTAGTAGAATGCAAAAGGACCTATGGATACTGTGCCTATTGATTGATTCGCAATATTCGTATTGACACCGTTGATATCATAATTCACCGTACATGGAGGATATGCATAAGGTCTGCAGGTTCTTGAAAGGAAACACGCATTCTGCCAATGATCATGAAGCTCTAGAGAGTTCAAGATGCATAGCCACATTGACCAACTTTCGCTGCTTGCGCCATGGACAAAGTGTAGCATATCGATGAGCGGCTTTGCTTCGCCGGCATGCCATTGGCCCGCTAGGGCGTCAGCAGCCCAAGTCTGATGAATTTGGGGCTGAAAGGCGGGGCTGGGGCGCTTATGATTGGGATATAAATTAGTTCGGAGCTGCGAAAGCGGATGAGATTCTTGGATAACAGATGGCTCCAAAAATCATTCGAAGGGACTACCCTACAGGAAGCATCAGTCATGGCGGAAATAGTGGGAACTATAGCGAGCGCGCTCACACTTGCGGGTCTATTCAAGCTGTGTATTGAGTCATTTGATGTGATTCACACCCTTCAGACCCAAGGCACGGATCTTCAAAAACTGTCCCTGAAGCTCAGAATCGAAAAATGTCGTCTATACACCTGGGGCCAAGCCATGGGCCTGACAGCCGAGACAACAACCAAACCAAGACCAATCGATCTTTGCACTTATTCTGACCTGATCCACGAAACCATGACTCTGATCCTGGCTATCTTTGACGACTCTGAGAAAATGCAAGATCGATATGGCTGTGCCGGGGTGAAGGCATCGCAGCTCGGGCACGAGGGACCTGAAAGCGTGATTCAGCAGTTAAGCGCGTCGTTCAATAATTTCTCGGTCCAGTCAACGCCGGCTGACCGTGCGAAATCTTCGCTAAGAAGAAAGACGCACTGGGTCATCCGTGATCGGAAGAAGTTTGAAACGCTTATCTGCGACGCAAAGGCGTATATTGATAGCTTGCAAGAAATCACCAAGAATTTACAAGTTCATACCAGTCAGCGTCAGCAGGATATGATGACGTCGGGCATTCGAAGGATTAACGACACTAGGGCTTTGGAATGGCTCTCAGAAGTGTGTGAAATTGATTATCCAGAATTATCGGATGCTGCAACTTCCAAGGCAGAGACAATCACGCAACTCAGCATTGCTGGTAATGACCTTTTAGTTCAGGGAACTAACAGCGAGAATGACGATGATTCCGATGCATTTTCTGTCATCACCAGCTTGGAGGACATGACAGTCACAGAATTGAAGTATGAACTGTCGACGTTTCGATTGCGGGCAAAACGAAGAGCAAAGGAAGCGACGTCTCAAGGCCAAAAGAGCCAAGATGGACCTGAAGAATTGCCCGATGATAATCAACCAGGGGCAAAGTGGAATTCAGTCACCACGGCAGTTCAGAAATCCAGTCAACCAGACGATGAGCCCAAATCTAGTCCCGTCACAGATGCGACCAAAGCTTCCGTGGATAAAGAATTTGATGAAGAAATGCTTGCTGTCACGCAGTGGTTCAAGGTGCTGTCTCATGAGGAAAAAGCTTGCACGTTCCTCTGGGTTGAGCGATGTACGTTTGTCGATGCCGATATGTCAATATGGATCTCACAGCTCACGAAGAGGATCTAGATTTTGAGCAAGATACCGTATTAGAAGGAAACAATAGCGGCCTGATAGAGAGCTCCACGGGTCAACCAGAAGAAGATGCCAGCGATGAGCACATGGCAGATATGATCCTGGCCATCGAAAGCGAAGATTTCAGACACGAGGTGAAAGCCATTTCATCGTGGTTCAGGGTGTTATCTCACCCAGAGAGAGCCATGACTCTCATCCGTCTCAGAGAGAATTTCGTTATCGATCCGTGCCGTACACTGTCCACAAGTCAAAAGCAGAGATGGTTTGAACATTGGTTCAAGTTCGATACCACACTACAACATCTCAAAGGGTTGCTGGCGGAAAGAGGCGAGCAAGAATCCACAGAGAACCCGGACCAGTTCATGGAGGCTATGATACAAACCTCCCAGCTTCAGGACTTTCGAGACGAAACTGATGCAGTCATGATGTGGTTTATGGTTTTACTTCCCAGCGAAAGAGCTGTTGCTCTTCTACGTCTCAGAGAGTATTTGTCTACTGATTTCGATCGAATGATACTCTCTTTGGATTTGATGCATCAGGACCAGGATGAAAAGCACCGTATCTTGTCCCAGGAATCCGCCGGTACACATCAACAACTAGCATCAAAGTTCAAGCCGACACCTTGGAACGAGTTTGAAACGCGGCTCAGAGAAGACTACATCCCGCAATTCACTAAGCACGACAAGGCTACTAATCATGGACTGCAAGGCTATCGTTTCGGCAAGGCGAAGAGTAGGAAAGAAGAATTCAGCGAGTTGAGGCAGTTCTCTGAGCAATTTCAACTCCTTCCCAAAGAAAGGCCGGATCGACCTACCAAAGGTATGTCATTTCCACGGAGGTTCTGCTCTCGATCACTATCATGTTAGATCAGGGTAGGTGGCAGACAAGATGTTGTTTCGCTCTGGGTCCTTCATCAGGCCAAACACAAACCATTTCCAGGCATTCGAAATATACAAACTTGCTACCTCCATGGATCTAACCTCCAATCTTTTCTTTGCCTCTAGGTCGTCGTGTTAGTCCAGCGCCATCCACGGCACACCGAGGAAAATCGTCTGTCCCCAGTGCAGCCTGATATTAGAGCCTGTGTATGACTCCGAGGCCCTTCTTATTATTTTCCTCCCCTGTTTATCCTTTACGAGTATCCCAGACTGCGGTTTGGATGCCTTGACCACCCTTGGAGATGGCATGACGACTCCCTCCCGCGTTGAATCATGGCTATCAACCGACGCCAGATATTGCAGGGGGATCTGGACAGTCTACCAGAGACAAAATGTGATGGTATTACGGGTATGGAATGGTAGAAACAAAAAAGGTAAGAAACATCGGCTCATAAACAGCTATACCAAAAACCCATCCCGATATCATAGACAATTCCTCTCATGTCTCTCCTCCACCCAGAGGTGCATAGCACCTCCAGTCTACCGCGACCCAGCAGCGTGAGAGTTGGCCTCAAGACCACCAGCATCAACATCACCCTCCATTTCTGCGATAAATCGCTCCCAGGTTGACAAGACACCCTGATAGAAGTCGATGTGAGCCTCGGCAAGAGCGCCAAGAGAATCACGGAACTCAACCGCCTTGATGCGTTCAAAGTCTGCGACTTCGCGGACGACTTCCTCGTCAAACATCTCAGAGGTAGTCTTGGCAGAGTCGACTTCGCGGGTGAGTTCGTCAATGCGCAGCTCAAGCTTGCGGACACGCTCACGCCGGGACTGCTCGTGGTCGACGCCGCGCATATCCTCCATCTTGGACCGGATGAAGGAGGCCGGGGAGGAGGTCAGCGGGTTGGAGGCATAATAGGCGGCGGGGTTGGCAGCGAGCGAGTCGCGCTCAGCGACAGCCTTGTTCCGGTAGTCGACTAGCGCTTCAAAGTCAAGTTGTTTCTGTTCTCGGGTTTTCAGCAGCGCCTTCACGGAAAGGATGTATGCCTCCATATCGCGCAATGAGCCTAGGTAGTTCTGATCTGTATGGTCTTTCAAATCATGCAATCCTCGTGCAGTCTCCTCCACGGAGGCTGCGAATACCTGTAATGGCATCTCGACCGCCGGCTCTAGCGGAACAAGTTTGCGGAACTGTGTGGCCAGGTCCGTATAATCCGTCTCCAGATCAGCCTCCCGCCGCGCAACTCGCGCGATGGTCTTCTCAACATGCGACAAATCCTCATCTAGCTTATCTGCCTTCTCCTTCACCTCGATAAACCGTCGGTCAGGCTTGTGTACCTTGGTGAAAGCGTTGACAAAGGTATCTGTGAAATTGTCAAAGATTCCTGTCCCCGCATTCTCAGATGAGGCAGTCGTCGCTCCTCGATTCGAGTGTAACCGCACATGTGCATTCCAGTCCTGCGATTCCAAGAAGATGATGAGAAGTGGTGCACGGCGGAGAACCGGATGAAGCGTCAGCCGCTTCAAAAATCGATGCAGCGACCATGACCGCCGGGTAGTGAACTCTGGTCCAAATCGGTCTCCTCGTACGTACTCCATCTTGTGCTTGTCGGGAAGGGGCGGTACCGCGCATGCTGGGTATTCACGGTAGAGAGTCTTGTACAGGAAATAAAAGTCGGTGAATCGTCGTCGCACACTGAATTCAGGTTTCTGGAACGATTTGAAGTCCGTCTGAATAAACTGCGTATCAGCGAGATGGTCTTGGCTATGGTAGTAGATACTCAGAGAGCTCCCGAGGCTCCACCAGGCAGCCATAAGCTTCACCTGGGAAGCTCTTGAGATGATCAGGAGCGCTTACATGTGTGGTAACCAGGTAAGAGATATAAGCATCTTTTGTACCGTCATTCTCCTTGAGCGGCGAGTCGACACGGCATTCCAGCACACCATCACCGATACCAGCCAGGTCCACCGCATCGGCTAACGGACCGGCCTGAGGTTCCTCTTGCGCAGAGCTCATCCTCCGCTTGCCATTGGTGTCGTGATCATATTTATGGGCCTCCTCAGCATCTGTGCCCGAGGTGGTCGGTCGGGAAGCGTCACTTTCTGGATCATTCCTCCAAGAAACGCTATCGAAGTCGTCGTGCTCATCCATGGTGGGGAGGGGTGGTCGGTCTCAACCGTGGTCTCCCGGCGAAATCGGAGCTCGTTGCTGAAGCACAGTGGTGGGGGCTGAGCGATACACCAATACCAAGAATTCTGGAGCGACAAATATGAACGGTGAAATATGCAGAGAAGGGCTAGAATGGGGGAGGCTGAGGCGGGAGGAAGTTGAGAAGCTGAGAAGAGCTGGGCCAGTGAGATTCAGATGATCGTCCTTTCCCCAAAGGCGGAGTCCCCCCCAAAAGGCGGCACCGTCGTCATCGCTTCCGATCGCCCGTGGGCGGAGACCGCGTTCCCATTGATCTTACGGTTGGAATGAACGGCATGGCCTCTGTCTCGGTAAATGCAATTTCTTGATAAAGTTACCGATCGAACGCAAGAACAGTCCCAGAACAGGTATAAACCCCAATCTACGACGGCAGTTGAAAATTATAATTTCATAACCAGAGAAACGGCTAAACAGATATTTCTCCACTTCTTGCTTTTTAAAAAAAGTCTTGATACAGGTCGTTGAAGTCCTCTTTCCTGATAGCTGAGGTATCATTTTTCAGTCTATTGTTCAGCTCGTGGCTGTAAAGGTGGGCTTGTAAATTTGTGGGTTCCAAACAATGGAATCCCAATATAATGACACATGTGATGAGAACCGTACCAAATGCAAGAAGAGAAAGCACACACAGCTCTTACGACCCGGACCGCCTCTTCTCAGATAAAAGACGCTCGTTGGGGGAGTCGTCCTCGCCAGTCTTTTCAGGGTTGTTGCCTAGGCGATCCCGGTACGGCCCTTCATCGTCACTGAAAATCTCCTCATCACTTTCCCCAGCAAATGCGTTGTATAATTCGCCACCACGACGCTGAGTTCGTCCAGTCGCACCAGTCATAGGGTGCATCTCATCTTCATCCTCGATCATCTCGAACTCATAGTCATCGTTAGGGTTGGTGCGGCGGCGCTTTCGTCGCTGAAGCTGGAAGTAAACACCCAGGCCAATGAAGAAGATGATAATCATCGCCAAAGAAGCATAGATCCAGACTTGAGTGCGCTTCGAGGCCCCGAAGGAAGGGAGATAGCTGGACAGGTGGTCGGAAGTAGAGGTGGCGGAAGGAGAAGCGGCGCTAGAAGGTGCACTGGTGATGGTGGATTCTAATTCTTCAGTCGGCAATCCTGTCGCGGACGAGTCGCCAGGTTTCTGGTTGACTGGTCGGTCGTGATGGTCGTCAGGGGAGGTAGGGCTGGCGGTCTTTGTCGGCACAGCTTCGACAGTGGTTGTGGCTACATGCGCTTCCTCGTAGGGATGATCATCATCATCCTCCTCGGGAAGTGGGTGAAGGGGCTGCTTGGTTCCATCAATCGAGTCACCCCAGAGATTGAGTCTCCAGTCAATGAACTCGCCCGTGAATTCATTCACCTCGGTGTCCTTGACGATCACAGTCCACTCGCCCACGGGTGATTCACCCCTAGCGTAATGTCAGTGACAGGACTTCCCCAAATGACGTTGTTGGAGATAGAACATTTCGATACTTACCAGTGAGCAACTGACATAAAAGTCCAATCAACGTAACCAGCCTTCTCATCGTCATTCTCACGAGCAACGCTTAGATGGCTGACAATGCCCTTCGGGCTACGTAACTCCACACTGAGGTCGCCACGGCGGGTGTGATTGATATTCATCGTGACGGTAACGTGCTCGAGCTTGGCGAAATTGGCACCCTTCATGTGCTCGTCCGTCACCACATAACGGCTCAGCAGACCCTGAGCGCCCTGGGGAATGTTGTTGTGTACTCGCAACCAGGGAGAATAGAACCAGGCTTGGGGCTTCACCAGATCCCAACTCTGGGCCTTGTGAACCAGCGCGTACGTATCAACCTTGCCGTAACCCCAATCGTGGCTAAACTTCTTGCCCGAGGGAAGATCCACCCAGCTCCCATCGTTCTCATTAACCGGCACCGCCGTTTCAATCATCAAATATTGAATGTCACGCCAGGTGAGTTCGGGCCGAGTGCTGAGCGCAAGCGCAATCGAACCGGCGGCGAGCGGACCGGCCGCCGAAGTGCCACCGTGCTGGGAATTGCAAGTGTTCGTACCCACGTCGGTCGTGTGGATTGCATCCCCAGACCCACTGCTATATGCGACAACCAACTGTGCGGAGCAGGACTCCGAGTACGTCGGGTGCTTTCCCTGTCGGTCAATCGCCCCAACGGTGATACTGTAAATACTGTTGGTATATCCGTCGAAGTTGCAGTTGTCTCCAAACATGGCGCCGTTGCCGGCGGCAAACACGAAGATCGAGCCCTTTCCACCTCGTCCCTGCTGCACACCATTGACCATCGCCCGCTTGATCAACAAGCCCGGTGCATCCATGGTCGCACCATCATCGGGAGGACCCCACGAGCAGGAGTAAATGTCGTTTTCTTGGAACGCAAAGTTGATGGCGGCTGCTTCGTCGACGTCGTCAATCGGCTTGGACAAGATTCGAATTCCCGACACCTTGCTGTCATAGGCAACACCCACACCACACACGTCATTCTTGGCCGCTGCAATTTCGCCTGAGCAACGGGTACCGTGCTTATCATCGTACAGAAGAGGCCGAGGCTCGGGTCCGTGTTCGTTGAAATCCCAAGAGCCCGCGGCAAAGTAATTTGGTTTCAAGTCGTTGCTGTACATGTCCAATCCGTCGTCAACCACAGCCGTCGCCACGCCATGACCAGTAATCCCCTCCAACCAGACGCCGGTCACATTGAGATCGTGACCCGGCTGCAAGACGTTATATAGATGCCATTGCTCTTTGAAGATCGGATCGGTGATTCCCAAAGTTGACATCAGCTTGTTCTGTTCCTCCTGCGCCCTTCGATCCACCTTCGAGGAACCTCTCTCAGTCAAGTGCTTTGAAGGAACGGGGGGCACCCGCTTCTGCAACCTTTGTCTAGGTGGCTCCAGCTTCTGTGACCAAAGAATTCCCTCAAGCGGATCTTCACTCCGAGATGCGACTCCCTCGTCCGACCGGCGACGGAGCTTGCGCTTCGACTTCAATTTATTTAAGATCGTATTGAAATCTAAGCTCTGGTCTCGGGGCAGGGAAAACGTATGGTGACCCGCAAGCTCTCCGATCTGACCCTCATGTCGGGCACCTAGTATTTGTGCAACGTCGGCCGGAGGAGTCGCGTCGTCGAGGTGAAGGGCAAAGTACTCGCGAGTTTGTTGCGAGCGCGGGTGGAGGGATGCTGAGGCTGCGCCTACCAAGCTGAGGGCGACAGCAATGCCGCCGGCGACACGCATGATGGAAAAGGTGGTCGGTCGGCGGTTCGAGGCAAGATGGCGCGCTTGCTCTCAGGTTATGGAACGCACGGTCAAGGGCGCTGCTGCCATGAAAGGTGCCAGACCTTTGAATCGGGAGCAACTAGGAACAGAGGAGCCGAAAGGGTTCAAATTTTTAGGGTCGAGGGTAATATGGGTAGGTGAGGAAAGGTGGCCACAGAAAGTTAGATTGTAGAATAGGAGGCTCGACGGGGGGGAGCAGAATAACACGGGACCATAGACCGTACTCAGTTCCGCACTCCGCTGGCGATCCACTTCAGTGGCCCTCTGGGAGGGTTGTGGCGGAGGAGAATGGGTCTGGGCTGTCACTCCAGTAAAGGCAGTGCTCCTTTTTGGCCCCTACTGAAATTATTTATTTTGGGGAGAGACCACGGTTGCTTCTGTAATATTCAACGGTCGATGGGCGTTAGTTGGGTCCATCAATGGTCAATGGCTGACCACGAAAGGCTTACGTACGTACTAAAAACGGGGGGCCATTTAACTTCGTACCCTACGGAGCACTGCTACACTCCAGAGACACTCTGTTTCGAAGGAGGACTAGACACCACCTTACCTTATGCTGTAATTTGACTACATTGAACCCTACCAAAATAATACTACGTTTTCTACTTTTTTCTTAGATTTTTACCTCCCTCTGTATATCCGTCTTGTCGTTCCATCGATTCCTTGCCTACTGAAGAGAGACGGGTCGGCTAGCGAGGATCATTTCATAGGTTTAGAATTTACACAATTTGATCCAGATATTTGAGATCGATGACCTGCATATATTTTCTGCGCGCATATTTACACATAATCATTGCAGGTAAGGGTGGCTGGCTATAGACGATGGCCGGTTGGGGGTTGTATGTTGGTGACAAGTCTACCCAATCAGGCATCTCGCCTTGCGCGTGCTTCAACGAGCAGAAAAGAACCTAGTTACTGTGAACAGGGAACAGAAGTACTGCAATGTCTATTATCTTAAGGCAAGAGATAGCGCTAATGTTTTGCATCTTTCACTGAGGAGGGATGAGGCAATAAATCGGTTAGGCTATTAACCATAAACGGACCATTGGGGTAGAACCCCACTCTTTACTCTTTAGACTACGGACGAGCACCTGGTCGGATACGCAGTCCAAAAGACCTACGAATTAATCCAAAATCATTGAAAATCCTGCTAAGGTGACAAGAAACAAGGAATACTTTATTCAATGCTAATCAAGTACCTGTCACCCACGAGGGGGGAATTATTGGCCAATGAAGCCCCCTGCCCCGCGCGAAGGCTGGGGTGGGTGAATACCAGCCACCGGGATAATAGCGAAGTATAGACCAGGGCGGCGCAAGCTCATCCTGCCGTGCTGCCTCCACCGAATTTTCTCCTCTTCCATTCCATTCCTACCCACCGTCTGATCCTCTGATTTCAAATTTGCGACCTTGCCGTTCATTCTTGAGCATTTTGTGGTCGACTTCCATCAGGAAACCTCCGTGCCACGCTCTACCCTGTCACCGCCGTCAGCTCGCCCAAAGCAGTACCTGACAGCCTGGCGCAACCTAATCTAATTCAGGCGAGCATGTGGTGAGCCCGCATCAGGCATCAGACATCACCGGATTGTATTTTCATGACAACAAACGAAGGTTGGTACGTCGAGCCCATCTGCTCCGCATTCACTTGAGCTAGGTCTCAAAACTGCCCTGATGAGCAAGTATTGACTCAGAACGCCTTCTGCTCAGGGCCGGACGACGGGTACTCTTGACTACAATTCGATAGGAGAACAACCATTTCACCGGTGCTGTTCTTCCACGCAGATCACCGCAAAACAGCCGAACATGGCGACAACCGCAATGCGCGGATCTTCTGATCTGGCGAATGGTAGCTCTGACCCACCGATTGTGAAGGGAGCAAGCAGAGCTACGGAGTTTCGCAGAAATAGCACAACTGTCCCAAGTGTGGCTAGCTATGAAGAAGAAACAGATTTTGCGCCCCCGACGGAAGAGGGCTTTTATTCACAGCCCGGGCCCCAAGCCTCTTCAAGCTCCAGGGCGTCAGGACCGCCTAGCCGGTCATTCTCAGCCAGGGCCGCATCCAATCTAAACTATACCACACGTAAGCCTGCGCCAGTGGCTCCTCCAGGATTGGACGAAGAATCCACCACTCCTCGCGGTCTCCCGCCTGCAGACTATCTTCATGGCCCTGGTGCCACCTTGGGAGGAAATGAAAATGCGGGACATCCTCGCGAGGCTCCTGCTGCTCCAGGTGTACCATCTCCACCGAGTCGATTGAACACTATGCGCTCGACCAGTGGCGCCAGTACTAAAAGAGATTGGGCTTCGGATCGTTCGCCATTACAGAAACTTGAAGTTGCCCTGAATGGGATCAGCAAGGAAGAGAAGCGGGCGCGAGTACAAGAGGCCGAAATGCGACTGCGGGAACGCCTTGCTCGACAGAAGATTGAAAAGGAGCAGGCCGAAGCCGCAGCGGCAGGAGCAGCAGCAGCAAGCACTGCCAACGCTCCTCGGTTAAATTCAAAGCAAAGTACACAGTCGGCAGATCGTGGAACTCCTGCTTCCACGGCAGTTAAGCAGAATGATGTTGTGGTGGAATCCGCTCAGGCTGCGGCCCGGCCACCCGGAGGTACCGCTGTGCGTCACAACAGAGCTGTCTCGATGAATTCCCAATATCCAACTATTGAAAATCGCGAGGAAGCTGAATTTGCCGGTGCTGGCAATGCCAGAGCCCCACCGGTAAAGATAGCCACTGTGCCTCGGAGATCAGTCACGGTGCGCGAACATGGCGCAAAGGATGGACGAAGCGAGAAAATGATGCCCACGCGCTCAAAATCCCAACAAGGATCAACGAAGCCGGTGCAACCTGTTGCTGCCGTATCTAGCGTAGACAGACTAGACACCCCTCCTACAGCAAAGTCCCTATCCGGTGCGTCGCTGCCGAGGTCAAAACCACGGCAAACAGTGTCGTTTGACGTTCCACCACCCACACCTCCGCCTATTTTTGAGTGGAGAAATGCTCCTGTTGCTAGCCTTAGAGCTGCTGACTTTGATTTTCAACATCTGGACATTGATCGAAGCAAGGCGTGGTGGGAAGGCGGCGCCTCGGGTGATCGCAGGAAGAGCAGGGCGCTTCCTAAGAACTATCAGACCGCCGCGCAGAAAGCGACAGGTAAGTGTTACCCAAAATCCACTCGGAAAGAGCCGAGGTAGGCTAGGATCGAGATTCTGACTTTGTACAGGAGTCACTGGGCACAAAATTTTCCAGCCCAAGTTGTTCTTGAGATGCGGACCTCTCCTTCGATACACGGGTATGAGAAAGGAGAGGATCGATGGGGCCCACGGGCCTGTTGAGAAAGAGTTCTGGAGAGGCTCTGTCATGATAGTCACGAAAGATTCTCGATCTTCTTACGAGGTCCCGCCAACGCTGAGACTTTTCTCCCAACCGATGGATCTCCTCCCACCACCACCCGCAGAAGTGAGTGGCGAGAACGGAGCCCTGGCGCCTGAATACGTCGACCCTACTGCAGGCCTTATGAAGGTTGGCCGCGATGGTCGGCCTTTGTATGTCAAGCCAGTGGACCACCTTGAGGAAGAAGTTGACCTGTCCGGGGTGGAAAATGATGATGGGATCTATGAACTATCTCCCAGCATGATTGACTATGGTGTAGAGGGATTCAAGCAACCAATTCCTTCGAACAGAATACACCCCGTCGATGGAGAGACTGCAGAACTGTACCGGGATATAACCGGTGTTCGTCTCTACGCCGATGCTGCTAGAGATGTCACATTCTGGAGATTCAGTCTCGAGATTGAACTCAGTGCAACGCAGCAGCGAATCGCATACAGAATCAATCAAGGACCTGCCTTGGGCTTCTGGGTTCCAGCTATAGGCATGCCTATGAACATCATGTTTCACAGTGGCAATGGCTTCGGTCCTAATGTCGACCCCAACCCAATGTGCGGACCCGATCCACTTTGGCGGGATATTCTCAATGAACATCAAACTCAGCCTTTCCATGTGATGATCGGTGGAGGTGATCAAATCTTCAACGACGGCGTCATCACCGATATTGCTTTATTCCAGGATTGGATCAAAATTAAGAACGCAGGAGATCGCTACGGTTGCCCACTGACTCCCGAGTTTCGCGCGGAACTCGAGAAGTTTTACCTTGAACGTTACGCTTCGTGGTTCTCCCAGGGATTGTTTTCCCTGGCTAACTCACAAATTCCAATGGTGAATATCTGGAATGACCATGAGATCTTTAAGGGATTCGGCTCCTACCCCGAAGAGTTCATGCGAAGTGCCGTTATCTCCGGTCTGGGCAAGATTGCGTTCAAGTATTACCTCTTGTTCCAGCACCATAGCGTTCCCGACGAAACAGAAATGGATGAACCTAGCTGGATCCTTGGTGCCAGACCGGGCCCCTACATTGACCAGAAGAGTCGCAATTTGTTCATGTCGCTAGGCAGCGATGTGGTCCTTCTGGGGTTGGACTGCCGAACTGAACGACAGGTAAGATTACCGGGTCTTCTCACATCTCATTGATTAATATGCTAATTATTTCACTTAGAGTAACGAAGTAATCAGCCCAGATACCGGTGAATTGATCTGGGATAGATGCCACCGTGAAATCGTCAAAGGAAAAACCAAGCATTTGATCGTTCTTTCGAGCGTACCCATCGCCTACCCTCGCGTGGTACGTAGCCCGCTGGACCCATCTTCTCATCCAAAGCTGACCCTCTCCCTCTCTCCCCAAAAGGCCATGCTCAAAAACTACATGAACAGCCGCAAGTCCATTGGAAAAGCTGGCATGATTGGTGGTCTTGTCAATCGCTCTGGCGGTAATGTCGAGGTGTTTGACGATCACTGGTCTGGAAAGCACCTGAAGGCTGAACGTACCTGGCTGGTCGAGGACTTGCAAGATCTCGCAGCCGAGAAATCTGTCCGAGTCACGATTCTCAGGTGAGCAACTCCATGTTTGGTTGAGGACTCAAAGTCAATTTGCTAACAGCGAACCTAGCGGCGATGTTCACCTGGCTGCTATTGGACAATTCTATTCCAATCCCAAGCTGGATATAGCCAAAGATCGAGATTACCGATACATGCCCAATGTAATCTCATCTGCTATTGCCAACGTGCCCGAGACCGAAATCATCTCGGACATGCTCAACAAGCGCAACACAGTCCATCACATGGACTCAAACACTGACGAAGATGTCATCCCTATCTTCACACAAGATGTTGATGGCAAGCCGCGGAACAATAAGCGTCTCCTTCCCCGGCGCAACTGGTGTTCTATCCGGGAATATCGTCCCGGCTCTACACCCCCTGGGACGCCCGAGTCCGAAATGACACCAACCCCTGAGCCCCGCCCCAGAAAACTGCAACGAACTTTGTCGCTGGGACGTGGAGACAAAGGGCCTGGCAGTAAACCTGGTGGCCTTCTACGGCGACTGTCTACGCGAGGTGGTGGACCACCCACCCGAACCATGAGCATCGGACGCGAGGCAGGCGTATCTACTCGCCGAGCCAGTGTTGACGCCCCCGTCTCTCGACCCAACGAAAGTGCAGACAGCTACTTCCCTAGTGACCCACAAGCGCCTCGACCAGGCCAATTCCACCGCCGGCCGACCAACCTGAGCCTCAAGGCGGCCAAGAAAGCCGCCAAACACGGCGACGACGGAGCCGGAGCTCTCGTCGATCTCGAAGGAGGCCTTGCCATCACCTTGAACCTGGAGATCAGCCCGCACGACCCCGCAGGAATCACCGTGCCTTACAAGCTCCTGGTGCCAGTACTTCGCTACGATGGCACTGAATATGACCCTGAGCCTACCCCCGTGGTCAAGGGCTGGCGCAAATGGCTGCGCATGCCACGCCGCAAGAAGAACGGGGAGGATCCTCACGGCGCTGAATACGACGAAGAGGAGGACGCTGATGATTACGAAGACCATGACACTATCAATAATACCCGCGCAAATGCCGCTGCTACACACCCGCATTATGATGAATACCCTGAAAGCGATGAGGAGGATGAAAATGGACCCGTACCTCGTCGAGTGCAGCCTGAGGCGGCTGATGAGTCGTTTGAGGACGATTATGAGGAGGAAGAAGAGGAGCCCAATCGACCGAGGAAGAAGTGGTTTGGTTTGGTGTGATTTGATTTGATGTATATTATGATGGGTCCTGCTGGTGGTGTTCAATGGAGGACGTGTTCTTACCCTTGGGATTTTGGTGGGGTTTTTTTAATATGGATGATTTGGATCTGGACATCCTGTACATTCTGTGATTTCTATTTGATATTCTCTGCGGTGAACCTAATGTGCATTCGACATGAGCCCTGTTGAGTGACAACTATCCTCACTGCATTCCGTATATCCCGTGTTGACCGCCTTTCGGGAAACGGGCAACTGGCCAAATGGCGTGATTTTGGCCGCGTCAATCCCGACGGATAAGATAAAGCGACCTCATCATCGTCTGCTTAGTTAATCTCTGCTGGGGGAGGGGGAGGGGGGGGGGGGGTTCAAGATGTATCAATCCATACAAGAAGCCCAGTGGCTAGACCTCGTCTGGTTCAGTTCTAGCTGATCTTTGCTTACTAGCCGGGAGCCTGGAGAGGACGGCAACGTGTGTGTTTATGTGATCTGATAGTTCTTTGACTTTCTCTTTCGATACTCTGCGACCCGGTCGAGACCTTGTCACGTGACCCGAATGCTTAGAAAGCGAGGGGCCTCGACGCGGGCAAATGATTAATTCGGCTCGTTTTTCTTGGCTGTAGGCGGAAGGACGCAGAACTGTTCTGATCCTTTCTGATCTCATCGTCCACGACCCCCACCAGACCCGATTAAAAATTAGCCGGTCCTCCTTCATTTTTAATCCCCTTCTCCTCCTCTGTTCCCCGTCACCAATCTTCAAGCTGTTTTCCTCCACGCTCCGCCGTTTCCCTTCCGCCCTCCGGTCTCTCGGATTCACTGCCGCCGCGGCCTCAACTACTCTCCACCAACAATCTCCCCCGCCGGCCTCCGTCCTCAAGCAGCCGTTATCGACGCCCGCGCGCGTCAATTCTCTGAATACCGCCAGAATGGTGCACTCCAAAGTAGTCAGTAAGTATATCGGCCGACATTGATCTGGAACGGGCAAAAGTATGGCAGGTGCTAATCGGGGCTTTTCGTTTGCCAACAGTTATCGGTTCGGGCCCTGGCGCCCACACTGCCGCCATCTATCTCTCGCGCGCTGAACTCGAGCCTGTCCTGTACGAGGGTATGCTCGCAAATGGCACCGCCGCTGGTGGCCAGCTCACCACTACGACTGATGTCGAGAACTTCCCCGGCTTCCCCGACGGTGTCGGCGGTGCCGAGCTGATGGACAAGATGCGCGCCCAGTCCGAGCGCTTCGGTACCAAGATTATCACCGAGACCATCTCCAAGTTGGATCTGTCCCAGCGGCCCTTCAAGATGTGGACCGAATGGAACGACGGCCCCGACAACGAGCCTGCTCACACCGCGGACGCTGTCATCATTGCTACCGGTGCCAATGCCCGCCGCCTGAACTTGCCTGGTGAGGAGAAGTTCTGGCAGAACGGTATCAGTGCCTGCGCTGTCTGCGACGGTGCGGTGCCCATCTTCCGCAACAAGCCCCTGTACGTCATTGGTGGAGGTGACTCTGCCGCTGAGGAGGCCATGTTCCTGGCCAAGTACGGTAGCCACGTCACTGTGCTGGTCCGCCGTGACAAGCTGCGTGCCTCCAAGGTCATGGCCGATCGTCTGCTCAACCACCCCAAGTGCACTGTCCGCTTCAACACTGTCGCTACCGAGGTTATCGGTGAGAGCAAGCCCAACGGCCTCATGACCCACCTCCGCGTCAAGAACACCACCAACGACCAGGAGGAGATCGTCGAGGCTAACGGCCTCTTCTACGCTGTCGGCCACGACCCTGCTAATGCCCTGGTCAAGGGCCAGCTCAAGCTCGATGAGGATGGCTATATTGTCACCCAGCCCGGTACCAGCCTCACCAGTGTCGAGGGTGTCTTCGCTTGCGGTGACGTCCAGGATAAGCGCTACCGCCAGGCTATCACCAGTGCTGGTAAGTTGACCCTGTTCGTCTTCTGAAAATTCAAAGACAGTCTAGCTAATGCATCTTATATAGGCTCTGGCTGTATCGCTGCCCTCGAGGCCGAGAAGTTCCTCGCTGAGGCCGAGCCCGCCACCCAGGAGGTCAACGGTGCCAAGACCGCCCCTGTCCTCTAAATATCTCATCCACTCCGACATCTATAACACGACCATGCGACTCCTCTGACCCTCTCTTCCAAACTCTTATGATCCAATATTTACGCCGCATAGCGTTTAGAATTGCTTGCGCGCATGCACATTTCTAGACTTGTCTGTGTTCTGCGATCTGAAATGCTCTCAATTCCCCAATGCATTCCTCTTTTTGTGCCTTGTCCCTCTCATGGTTGACGGATTTTTCCACCGTGCCTATATCTACTTTGGTTCTTTTTGGTTTTTTACCTTTTTTTTTTGGTCTGGGGTGCTTGGTCCATCCTTCTTCTGCTTAGTAGATTAAGGTCGGGCGTTTTGTCTGAGATTCATCGTTGCCGATAGAGATAGAATTAGAAGATATCCCCGTGTACTTCGAACTTTGTGATGTCATTCTGAAGAGAATAGATAGATTACAGAGGCGGTAGTGAACATGGCAAATGAAATCTAGAAACCCGGAATACTTCTTTAGTATATCGACCTGCCAAGTATGTCCTGTCGGAGGACAGAATGATGCTTCTCCTGTTGATTTTATCGGACTTGTAGTTTTGGATGGGTTGATTCGGGTGTCCATCTCGGCTGGTTGCGCATGTAATCTTTGAGAGTACGGCAACATCTGAATTGGGCGTTGGTTGGTTCATTGGAGCCTTTTAGTAGGGGCTTTGTAGCAATCTAGACTTGTTGATACCCAATTCGTGCGCAATATGATCGACTAAGCAGTATCTCTGACTAGAAACACTCTAAGGGCGGAGACGCTTGCACCGGTTTCGCAACGGACTGTGCAAGGACGACGGCCTCAGAAGGACATGCGTTTCGGCCAGGTTAAGGAGCCTGCAGCCGATCAAAACAAGGATGAGTGCCTTAGCTCCATTGAAGCTCATCACTGACTTCCTACCCATCCTGTATGCATCCGCCCTGTCCTCAAGTAGTAGTGTGTCTCGGTCGATGATCCTCACTTACAGCCTATTTGCCACAAAGCTACTAGGATATATAGAGCTTATATAAGTGGAAAACTAAAGATAAATACTGGGAATCAAGGTAGTAGGCGTAACGCTTTGTTACTAGGAAACCGGAGCTCAGTAGGGTTTAGGTCCGGAGAAGGTACTTGTAAACCGGACTAGAATTAAAACTAATAAGAGCTAAGTTTCTAGTGTGAGCTTAATTTTATATACCTGATATGAGGTTATTCGTAAATTCTTCAAAGCACTCCTATACTCCTATATATCGGTTCAACTTTAATTACAATTCCTCTCGTTCCCGGTCGACAACCTGACTCGTGTCCCTCTGAGGCTTAATTCCCGAGATGCCGTAGACTGTGATGAAGGCCATGCCCAAGAACGCAGACACACAAGAGAATACCATAGCAACAATTCCTTTGGCCGTGAACCCGGCAGGTAGCCACGGAAGTTGCTTATTCTGACCGGTCAGATCAAGCAAGTCTTCGGTGTTGGCGGCAGCATTGCCTTCGTATGAGACACCGGCTGCCTTGCAAACGCTAATCTCGCTATCTGTCAACGACATTTGCTTTTGAATCTCCTTTGGGGCCTCGATAAATGACATAGCCAGTCCCTGTGACAAATGCCAATCGATGTGGCAATGGAAGAACCAAACACCGGGGTTGTCAGCCACGAATCGAATGACAAAGTTTCCTTGAGGTGGCGCAACAAATGTATCCCGGCGAGCAGGGTATGCGGGGAAGCTGCTTGAAGGGTTCTCAGTCGCATTGTAGGCGACGGGGTCCCCGTCGGCGAAGTCGTAGAAAGAGGGACCATATGAGGGAGTGCGGCTGACAACTTGGAAGTTGTGACCGTGCAAGTGGAACGGATGAGAGCCGGTATCCTGATTATTGAGAATGACTTCAATGACCGCGTTATGCTCGAGAACGAATGGGTGGGTGTATTCTCCGTACACCTCGACGTTATCCGCATAGTCACCAGAGGTAAGGACGGAGTATAATGTCGGGACTTTAGGCTTCGTGTATGAAATGTTGTTGAAAAACGCATAGCCTGCGCCGTTGGCAAGATTGGCCATGATGACATCAACCTCAATAGTCATATCAGGATCCGGAAGAAGCGCCATCCGGTCGTGAGGAACGAGTTTGAAATCGTCATACGGAACAAGATCGGAGGCCACTGCGACCTTCATCACAGCTTCAGGATAGGCCGCGCTGCTATTATACTCCAGCCAATTGGTCTGGTTGAGTTGAAGTGTGGGTGAAATAGTATCCAGCAGAACCGAGTCAGCGACTGTGACAATCGGATAGTTTTTGTCCGTAGAGTTCTTCATAGTCACAAGAATAGAGTAGCGTTGTGCTACGGCGATATAAAGCGTATCAGCCTCTTGCTCGTCAACGTAAACTCCGTCGATTTCGACGATGCGGAACGTGTGGTCCTCGATATAGAAATACTGCGCCACAAAGGCACCGATATTGATTAATCGGAGCAAGTAGGTCTTTCCAGCTTCGACTGGTATCTTCGTGTTCGACACGGTATCGTTGAAAAGGAAAGAGTCCGGAACAGGCTCGGCACCGGTTGGATTCTCCACACGAATGAATGGAATGTCTTCAACTAATTCGTGATACCAATCACTCATCGTGACAGTAAACTCATCATCATATAGGTCCTCAAAATATGCGTCTTTATCATGCACAATCAAAGCTTGACGATAGCCATCGGGGTAGCAAGCATCGGTATGACAATGATACCAGTAGGTGCCGTTTTGAGGGATCGTGAAATTATAGGTCATGGAGGCACCCGGGGGCACTGGACATTGAGTAACCATCGACGGACCATCCATGTTGTTGGTCCCATTTTGGAACATCCCGTGCCAGTGAATAGATGTGTCTTTGTCTCCCAGGCCGTTGTACATGTTGACCACCAGCCGATCGCCTTTGTCAACCTCGATCACTGGGAGCGGCCATTGGCCGTTCACACCGACGACCTTGCGTTCATGGAGGCCGTCAGGGTTGGCGTTCACCCATGTGACGTTGAAATCGAGGGTGACCGTTTTGGCCTGAGTATAGCGAGCTAATAGCAGCACCGCAGCAAGGCGCAAGAAACCAACCCGGAGCCAATTCATACTGAGATGCGACGTGTGACCCAGTAGAGAAAGGGAGTGATCGAGGATGAGAGATGGGACAATTTTAGCCAGAAGGGTGCGTATAAGCGACCGCTGTAGCTGGCGGCCAAGATTTGCGCACGAGCTTCTGGAACCGGGGGCACTCCATCATGGTTTCTTTTACCCGTACTGTACGTGTAATGAATTATTTCTCTTTGGCAGACTTCGAGAGACTAAACATGAACCAAGCCCATTCTCCACTCTGCAACCCCACTTTCCAAGTCACAGATCAATGCTTAGCCCTAGTTGGTCCCTTGCTTTCTCGGGCGTCGTGGAGGCTACCAAGAGGGATCGGAAGAGCGGCACAATCTGATTACGGACATGCCGTTCTGGTTCTTGGAGACTAGATGTATCTGTCGCTCAAATTGCCCGGGAATCTAACTCCAAGGCGGGTTCGCCGTAATCTCTATCGCTGAACTTTATTCAATTTTCCTCGAGAGCAGATCTCGGAAGCATTTTCGAAGCCCATCACAGATGCACTGAACTGTCGTCAATACATGAGGATCTCTTCCAGTAGGACAGATTTTCCTCATTCGTTTGCGAGAGAGACAGGAGGTGGGATGTTTCCAAAAATCCTTATTGATCGGTGGGCTTATTTGGCTGATATGGATCTTAAACCGCCACGTGTGTCGAGTGCGTATTTTGATTGACAGTGCTTTAATTGCTTCTTTCATCAGGAGCGAGGACTGATTGATCTATGTCTTTCCCCTCTTTCTATTAGTAGCGTGCGAAGACTCAAGGTCAGCTCTACTAGATATTCAATTCCTCGCAAAACTTGACAGTCTTCGCGATCCCGGAAATGTCCAGTACACAGTGGATTGAGTAAATCAAAAGCTTATCGACGACCCTGCTTTCTCATTGCCCTCTCTGCAAGACCGAATTTGTGATTACGTCGACAACTATCGCTCACTCGTGCAATATCATGTCACCCCCATCGTGACGGGGCGGGGCGGGGAGGGACAGGGACTTGGAAGAATTTTTTTTGGATTTCAGACCAGGCTCACTCACGGCTGCAGCACTTTGTACGGTACCGTTACTAGTGTCATAATACGTAGTGGGGCCGCTGGATCAGATAACCATCGATGCGTACACTAGTCGGTCGGAGCAAAAGGCTTCGCAGGTTCCCTGGCCCGCCAAAATTCGGGTGTTCATGCTGATTCCAGTCAGTCTTCCGACCAAACCCGTCCGCTGCAGTCAGCCACAGGTGATGATTGGTTGGTTGGCTACAGGAGTGTGGACTATCAGTGGTCGATCACGAGACACAAGCGCCACGTGCCAAGTAAAGCTTGTCGCGCATCTACTGATTGATAATTTACTGATTGATAAATCCCGCATACCAGCTTCCTCCTGGTGTGGTCAACTTCTGGATCCGGTTGAACTTGCACACCGCATTGCCCAAGACTAACGAGCAAGGAAACTTCTCTGGAAGGAAATATGTCTCCCTCGACGGGTCCCACGAAATCATGTTTCATGATCGTATGACTTTCCTAAGGTGCCTTCAGTTAATCCACTAGGTTCTACGTAACAGAATCTCAAGGCGCACGGATCCCGACGGTCCCCGCAGCAGCCAGAAACGGTCAACCCTATAGGGCCGATCGTTCGGAAATTTGAGGACACCCAGGACGCAGCTTGTCCTTTACAGGGAAGGGAGCTTCCTACGGCCTCTTTGCCATGACAGGCACTGTGATCACAATCGTATCGCTGTGCCTCTAGCATAGGTTTTGTAGGCTACTCAGACACTCCGTCTACATAATGCCATCTCACAGTCTAGGCAATCTTGTCTCCTGATGCTGAAGGTAATTCGAAAAATCCATTCCAGAAGGGAGATTCAATCATGATGTGATCCGATCCCGGCGCGCTGTTTTTTTTTTTCCTTTTTTTTTCGCAATTCATCCGTGGGTTGGTTCGGGCAGCCAGATCCCCACCGTAAGTTGGTCCCGCCCACAACAGCAAATCACCGCATCCCCCTTGTCGCACAAGGCAAAACCGGGCTTGATCAGATAATGACCAGGCAACTGTCCGGTCTTGTCTAAATACCGTAATATTGCATTAATTACAAGAGGCCCAAATGCCCTGGCATGGCGAGACTTTGCGAGATCATAAAATTTCTCGACTTTGATTTCCATTGGAGTCCCCTCCAGTGCTCTTGAAAAGACTGTCCCAAAGCACATCCATCATCATGGGAAACAACCAGGTTTTTGCGGTGACTGGTAAAGCAAATCCATTGAACTCTTTTTATTTGGCAAGCTCTAATGGCGTCGTACATCTAGTCTTTTTCATCTGTTTTCGAGAATGCCTCGAAACAACGGTGGTTGTCTCAGTGCTCCTGGCATTCCTGAAGCAGACACTATATGACGAGGACCGACCGACATACAAACGATTAGTGAAACAGGTATGTGGCCTTTCAAATCCCAGCGCGTTCTCAGGCTAACAACCACAGGTCTGGCTCGGGAGCGGTTTAGGTCTCTTTATCTGTCTTGCGGTCGGCGGAGGCATGATTGGCGCTTTCTACGGCCTCGGAACCGACACCTTCTCGAGCACCGAGGACATCTGGGAAGGTGTGCTCGGAATTGTCGCGTCGATCATCATCACAATTATGGGGGCTGCTCTCCTGCGCGTGTCCAAGCTTCAAGACAAGTGGCGCATCAAACTGGCAAAGGCTCTCGACCATGAGAAAAATCCCAACGAGACGAAAAAGGGCCGTGTCAAGAGATGGTTGGAGAAATATGTCATGTTTATCTTGCCTTTCATCACGGTCCTTCGCGAAGGTCTTGAAGCTGTTGTCTACATCGGAGGTGTCGGATTGGGACTTCCTGCGACTTCATTCCCACTGGCCGTTTTCTGTGGGCTCCTGGCCGGTATTGCAGTCGGCTATGTCATCTACCGGTATGTCAACTCCGATCTTGAAATGATGCCATAACTAACGGAACGGTAGTGGTGGACGGGAAACCTCGATGCAAATCTTTTTGATTATCTCTACATGCTTCCTCTATCTCGTGGCCGGCGGCCTGTTTTCACGTGGTGTCTGGTATTTCGAAAACAACGCCTGGAACAAAATCATCGGCGGTGATGCATCGGAAACAGGCTCCGGGCCAGGATCATACGATATTCGCAAGAGTGTTTGGCATGTGAACTGCTGCAATCCGGAGCTTGGAGGTGGCGGCGGTTGGGGTATCTTCAACGCGCTTCTCGGCTGGACCAATTCGGCTGACTATGGCTCGGTGATCTCTTACAATCTGTACTGGATTTGTGTCATGGTTGGTTATGGGCTGATGTTCTACCGTGAGAAGCGAGGGTCCATCCCTGTCGTTGATCCGGCTATCAACAGTATTGCCCGGACGAAAGCCAGAGCCAGAGCCTTCATCCTGCGCCGTCCCTACACGGACCCCGTGGAACCAGTCCAGCAAACAGTTCAGCAAACAGTTCCTGAGAAGAGTGCGCACACTGGTCTCATTGCTGTTCAATAGTAACACGGCTACCTTGACCGGGTTGCGTTATATAAGTAGTACGAGCAGGAGATGTGGAATGGATTCATTTGTCAGGATTTTGAGATCAAGGAACGGAATGAAAAAATTTGCGATGCTTGACTCATTTAGTCCCAGTGTGATTCTCGGTGATATCATGACATGATGGGAGACAACAAGCTTTGTGCGATTCAGCGTGCCCACATTCTCAGGCAGAATATTATTTTTACTTAATTTCAGGCTCTGTTGAAACCAAAAACTCTCCATCTGAAGTAGGTGATCACAAACACCCCATTGCTTACCACAAGATATTCTTCAAGTCCTTTTGACCAAATCCATTTTTTGCTCCGTAGCCGCCCTCGGCTTCCGTACTCTATCCAGTCCCTGCCAAGCCGCACTAAGCTTTCATTAAGTGGACCGCCGCAGAGACGGGCTAGGAAACGGCCTCGGTGAACATACAATGTTCTGACATGTTACCATTTCATTACCAGATTTTTCCGCGTCGGCAAGAGAAGCAATTAGCGTTGGCGATGTGCTCCGAGATTTCAGTCCCCACATGTGTCTCAGGTGTCTAGACCACTCAACGACTCCAGGTATGTCACTTCTGGCTAGTCAAGCCTAGATCAGGGATTCCTTGAGGCTTCAGTTTTAGCTCAATTTAGCGTGCGACCAATGAAAGGGAGCTCTACAGGGCGAAGTTGAATCCCAATTGAGAGGCCCGCTGGCGAGCAGAGGAGCCTTGGGGATCTACAGGACGTCATCAAATAGAAACTCTAGAAGCAAGAAGGATTCTCTCTCGTCTATGTTTGGAAAAACATGGTTACAGTAACTGCCCTTTATTCTTAGGCTGCGAATGTAGTTTATCGACCTCTCAATTGAGAAAGCAACAAGGCAAAGGGATCGACAAGAACGGCTCCCCGTAGCAGAGTCACTGATTGATAACGGGGTAGTGATGTCAGAGAATGGTTAAGAATCCCAAAGATCTCCGGAGGCTACGCGGATCTGAGCCACGCATTGTCTCGGATCTCCTACTGGTTCAGAAAAACTAGATAAGAGTGGATAGTCGACAAGCAATATATCACGACTTGGGCACAAAGCGTAGTATTTTCGTCCAATAGTCACTTACACCCCACTCGTTTTTGAAATTCCATGGAACGGACGTGACAGAGTTTTTCTTCTTGAGACTCGTCATAATCCTCTTATCTGATTGATTAGATGTCGGAGATCTGACCCGTGTAGGTCTGGGTCACGCGACAGATTCTGGTGCCTTTTACGGGCAATAAATGTGCCTTAACTCGGTGTAGAAAATTTTACTATTATAACTCTTTCCTGAGACTAAAGACAGAATCAAAATTTATCAAAAGACTATGTGATCTTTACCTAGTAGCGAATGTGTATATACTAATTTACTTCTCCTAAGACGTCGAGAGTGTGATAGGTGCCCAATCTCGTAGAAAAAAATGGACATCAAGGTGTCACGATGCATGATTAGCTCTATTATACTCCGAGCGAAGGATAGTTGAATTCTTGGCAAACGGGATTAGGCCGAGGGTATACCCTTGGACGGAGTGGAGTATGTCTCCATTCAGGAAGATATGTCGGCGAAAATGCGAAGAGAGAAAGGTTTTGCAATAGTGAGGTCGATCTCATATAGACCCTCTTTCTCCCAAATATTCTTCCGCTCATTGGTTTCATATTTCTGATATTGCAGCAGCAACAGGCACCATGAGCGACTCCAAGGCTGCAAAGGCTGCTGCAAAGGCTGCCGCAAAGGCATTGCGTCAACATAATAATGAGTGGAGTAATAAGTACTTTGCTATCGCTGTGGGTGCGATTATGGTCCTTTTCGCTATTCACCATTGGTTACATGTGATAAATTTTCACTATGGGCCGAGAAAGAGTTATCCCATACCACTCACTCGACTCTATAGGTATTTGCCTACTCTCTATTATCTGAGTCTGATGCTAATTGTTGTTATAAAATAGAAAAACTCGACAATTTCTATCAACTAGATGGATTGGAATAAGGACAGATCGAGCCCTTTTGTATATGGTTTACTGGGCAATCAATCTGATTCTCGCATTGACTAATGTTGACCTTACTTCAGTTAATTATGTAAGTTGAGCCTGTTGACTGGTTATTTCTGTTGTCTTCGTTTGCACGAAAACTCACCAGATTCAGGTTGCCAAACGATTCGGCTGGTATGGGCTATTGATTCAATGCTTTCATCTACAACTTTTCAGAGTCCTAGGATACTGACCACCACCAAACAACAGGATTTCGGTGGCAAACTTGGTGCTTCTAGTTTTTCTAGCTTTAAAGAATACGCCCCTCGCGCCGTTGACAGCCACATCCTATGAAAAGCTTCGCCCACTCCATAAGGTTGCTGGATATACCTGCATCTTCACTAGTGTTCTACATGGTATAGTGTATCTAGCCGCATGGTCAGAAAGTGGAGATCTGTCGTCGATGCAAGAGAGCAAAAACTTCGCCGGTGCTATTGCAGGTCTGGCTATGGTGATCATCGGCTTTTCGACCATCACATATTTCATGCGAGCAAACTACGAACGTGAGTCGATCATCCAAATGCTTTGCGAACAGAAATACTTACAACTCAGTTTTCTACATGCTCCACCTAGCCATGTTTATTTTGATTATGGTCACAGTGGGATTGCATCGACCAAACTTTTCAAGCTCAACTGTGATCATCATCATCTTCACTGCCTGTCTTTGGGTTATGGATCGAATCATCCGTGGAGCAAAGATAGTCTGGAATTTCTTTGGAAACTCTGCCACTGTCACAGCGTTGCCTAATGGGGCCCTCCGTGTGCAACTCAAACGCCGCATGCCCCTCAGCCCGGGCTCGCACGGCTTCTTGTGGGTTCCAGCAATCCGTTGGGTTGAAAGCCATCCATTTACTTTGGTGTCTTCCAATCCAACTGAATTCGTGATTCGGGTGTATGATGGATTCACTCGTGATTTGTATAAGGCTGCACAGCAGGCGCCAGAAAGATCACTCCGCTGCTCCGTGGATGGGCCCTACGGCCAAGTCCCCAACTTCAAATACTTTGACAGAGTTGTTCTCATTGCGGGCGGTAGCGGAGCTAGCTTCACCTTTGCCATCGCACTGGATCTGATCGAATCTTCTTCCAGTAAAGTCAAGTCAATTGATTTTATTTGGGTTGTGAGACATCAAGGTAAGTTAGATTGTGACTTGGCGGCAAGATGGACAGTCAATGAACAACACCAACTGACTGCGTTGTCCACAGAGAGCCTTGAATGGTACTCCCAAGAGCTTAAACAACTTCAAGCCGCCCCAGAAGTAAATGTGCTCATTCATGTCACTCGCCCAAATTCCTCTTCTAGCCTGTCTTCACCTACTTCTCCAGGCTCACGAGATGAGAAGGGGTCGGTGATTAGAGAGACGCCTGAACCAGAGGCTCCGTTGGCTGTCCCCACGAATGACCTCGAGAAGGGTGCCTTGAGTCCATCTACATTGAAAACATCTGCAGTCAGCGTAGTCCGACCGGGTCGCCCAGATATCGGCAGTCTTCTCAATGCTGTCATCTTGGCCCGGAGCAACGAGGATGATCGGGTCATTGTTGGTGCTTGTGGCCCCAATGAGCTAATGAGTGTTACACGGGAGGCTGTTCATAAAGAACTGCGTCATGAAAGATTATCAATGACACTCTATACAGAGGTATGTCAATGGTGCGCGGGACCGGTAGAGAAAGCATAACTAATATCTTGTCTCAGGAATTTGAATGGTGATCTCATTTTTCTTAATCCACGGGAGGTCGTGACGAGGCTCAAAGATTCTGTCAGGAAGTGGGTCATTCTATCTGCACATAATCGGATACATAGTTGTCGTATACTGCATATCGCCTTTACCGAGGGGTCAGTGTAAATGACATCACACGCACACAGACCGGGCCGACTCTCGCGTTATCTGGTCGTGCCGAAGCTCTTCCATGCCGAGGACAAAATCAGAGGGTGAGTAATCCGATAATCCGGCCCCGAGCGTCTTTAAGTACCTCGGTATCTACTTCTTCTGCCTTAAAGCGCATGTACATGAATCTTTCCATTTACCACTTTGAATTGTTGAAGAATTTTGAAACATCTGGCTCACTTCATAATGTCTTAAGCCTCATCCTGCGAGATTACAAGATGGAAAATGTATGGGATCAATTGAACTAGAATCAGTCTTTCCTCTTTATACCCTCATCTTACTCCTTATAATTTGAACATATAATACGGTTGATAAGTAATTTTGCTGTCAACATCAAAGTTAATGAGCCTAGGACGCTTCAATACTATGCGAGCAAGCTGGAAGGCCGAAATGAACTTATTATCATAGAAAAGTGCGCTTTTGCTCAGCCTTCTCACGCTCTTGGGCGGTCATTTTGCTAATGGGAGAACGCAGGTATGCCAATCGAGATGTATTGAAGCCCTACTCCAAGTCCTAGGCGCTCAAGGTATTCCAGCGAGAGGTTGCACCTCTTTTGGTGTCGCTAGCAGTTATTCGAAGGGCAGCAGGTTTCTGGGGATTTGAGAATAGCAACAGCGCAAATATGTAACGAATGTGGACGACATAGAAACTTTCTTCTACAATACTATAATCGTACCAAATGGACATTGCACAAACTTCTGCTTCTAGGATCAAACTGAGGAGGAATAGCACAAAACGCCTAAAAGAGGCAAGCGGGTGGACATATGTGATTGGATGATTTCACCAGCGACACAAACTGATGCCCCCATCAAATTATACATAAGAAAGACTATTTTCGAGGCCTTTGAGAATCACGGAGATTATTTCACTGTTTGATCCTGCTGATGGTCCTGCAGAGCAGTAGCAACATTCATCATTCCTAGTCAACCAATTTGGCCTGTCTATTCTCCAAATCTCTCAACTTGGGGGCGCAATGCCGCCTTCACAAATTTTCGCCTCTGGTACACCCCTTCTTCTTTCAGAGAGTTAATCCCTACCAGTTCGAATGTCAACAAACTTTCAATCTCATCACGAACCATGCCCACAATGAAAATGTTGCAGCTTTCCCATCCGTAGAGATTCTCTAGACCAGGTAAGGATGAGCAAATGCTGATGTTACGGGAAGAGAAGAAACTCACATGATGGCAGAGGAGTTTGGAGTCATGTCAACGAACGCTTCTGTTTTCAGAGTCCGAGACGAACCAATTTCTTTTGGCCTTCGTCTGTGAATAGCATCTTCCCACTAGACCAGCCCGACACGAATATAGCTGGATATCTCCAATGAAACCACAGCGGGTGAGACGACGCGCCAAAGTAGTGGAAGTAATGGTCGAGGCTGAAGCAAAGGTAGTTGCAGCTTCCCATCACCAGGAGAGTGAGCACGGCGGTAAACCACACGGCTTTTTTGCCATAGTAATGGTCCACCAGGAAGAAAGTGGTGAGACCTCCCATAGCGCCACCCATTCCAAGTGGGCATATAAGCAAGGTCCAAATGACCTTGTAGATCATCTCACGCAAGCCAGAAAAGAAGATCGTCGCAACCAGGAGGAACACAATCTCAGCAATCATTGAATTGACCCAGAACACGACGAAAG
This sequence comes from Penicillium sp. F50, assembly GCA_037356195.1. Lineage (NCBI taxonomy): Eukaryota > Fungi > Ascomycota > Eurotiomycetes > Eurotiales > Aspergillaceae > Penicillium > Penicillium sp. F50. The sequence goes on along the minus strand of JAYXSA010000054.1, from coordinate 1,052,309 downwards.
GACGAACATATATCGCACGTCGCTTGCGTGCTTGTTCTTCGTGCTCATCACCCGAAGTGATGATGACTTGGTACTTCGGTAGGGACATTCTCTTCAACGATCATAAGATCTATCCCCAATTAGAAATATGAGATCTCGACTGCTACACCTACACAACTTAAATATAGAGTAGTCACGTGAGTTTTATACACTGATGATGGGCTTCGGCACTCACTAATCAAATAAATACATCACTCTATCCGAGATCCCGAAACATTAGGGACCGATGCAGTATCCCGTACTTCTATCCGATTGTTCTGGTTGAGATTGTGAGAGGTGCGGAAGTCCGTGGTACACCCATCGCTGAAGCCCGGTGCTCAGGAGTTGGACTTCTGGTGTTCTCTCCGAGGATCATCTCCGTACATTGTAATCCAAAAAATCAAGCCTCGGCGGCAGATCCACGGCACCCCACAATCTCACAAGACCTGGCGGTCCTCAATTCGGATACACGGCACACATCGTCAATTGTCGAGTCAGTCTACGGGTTCCAGCACCAGCCATACGTGATACATTGGTGTAACCTACATACTAATCCAAGCCGTGGTTGCATGAGTTAACTTAACTTAGTTACCTCCTACGTACCCAAAATTAGACAGAAATTTTTAGGTCTGAGTGAACTTTTTTTGAGTACGCGTGAGCTGGGTGCCCAGACGTGCTGAGGTCTACTCAGTGGGCAAAAGCGGCGGAAGTCTGAGCACCAAAACGGTAGGAGAAAGCCCAGACGTGGGGTTGGAAACCCGATCGGTGGGTGCTGGCGGGCGCTTAGCCAGGCTTGCCGACGGAGACACAGGCAAGGGCCGGCGCCTAGACGGTCGCTTTGTGTGGATCGCTAAGAAGAGTAGACAGAAAATTCTCTGTGAACGTAATATCTACCAGAAAGAGGTATATAGCAGCTGTCGGACCTGGTGGGTAACCTGAAATCGACTGGTGCGCGCTTATAGTGAGATTGACATGGAGGCTCGGAGATGATGAGGTTCAACAAGGAGGCTCAACTATGCATGTAACTCTATAACCTGGGGACGTGTCTCAAACGAAAATAAGGTTATCGCCTTGAGCTTCGCCCTCGGTGCCCGACAAGGTCACCTTGTCTTTTATGCGGCTCCCCGGGCTCGATGCGGCGGCTTCGTAAAAGAGCCGCCTTCGGTGCAAATGGCGGTCCAACGCGGGTCGTCTGGTTTCAAAAGGCACCTCTCAGCCTTCTAGAAACCTGGAGATATTGATTTTATAATCCAAACCCTTTTATCAAAATTTGTAGTAACTCGTGAGCATGGTTTGAAGCTTATGCCGGCGATGTAAAGCCAGGATCATCGCCTTTCTGAACACCTCGGAAGCTTAGTTGCTAAGTGGTCTTGGCGCAAACTTTTGACAGGGTCAAGAAAAGCAGTCAAAGAGAGATGGTGGACTAACATATCAAAGAAGAATAATAATATCTACTATTATATATAGTGGCAGTTTTCATTCGTGCTAACGTTCCAGCCCAGATCGTCATTGGCTGACGCGATCCATTGATTCAAGCGTGGATCGACAATCGGCCTAAAGCGGGTGTCCTCGTCGACTCCAGATCACCACGGATCCCCTCGTATTCGCCCAATGCAACCGGATTTATTCTTCCTCTGACCCTCCCTTCCCCATCAGCGGAGTGCCCTAACCCCCGGACCTCTCTAGTGTATATACGACTTACCCCCACCGTGTAAGTACCCCGACAGAAGATGGTGGGTGTCCCTCGAAGCACCGGCTGCCAGACGTGTATACGGCGAAGAGTCAAGGTACGCCCCTCCAACTAATGCCACGCACGTTTGCGAGATCATGGCCACCCGAATCTAAATGAACTCATGCTAGTGCGACGAAACACACCCCGAATGTCTCCGTTGTCAAAGGAGAGGGCTCTCATGCCCCGGGTATGTGAAAGCCCGCAAGTTCTATGTCTATTCCAAAAACGTCGCCATCGACCCGGGTGAAGCAGCCTCAAAGTCTACTACTATTCACCCTTCGCAATCCTCACCATCCTCACCAAGAGATCTTATCTTTATCCCATCATCAATGGACCAAGTCGTCGCGCCAAGTCTTACCGCGAAGAATATAGATCTCCAATGCCGCGAGGGCTTCTGTACATTCCTCGACACAAAATACCGCTACCAGTACTACGGCCACAGCTGTCGCTTAGGCGTGACCTGGTTCGACATGGTTCGCAGCAATCAGTATTCCACCGCCGAGGCGTTCAACTGGGGTCTCCGCAGTGTAGGCGCCTTGCAAATGGGACGGGCGCTGCAAGATGACCGACTCGTCCACGCGAGTCGGGAGATGTACGGGCGTGGCTTGTACCACATGGCTCGGACATTGAATAATCCTGCCCAGGTCACGGCCGACTCGACTCTCGCCGCGGCGATTCTGCTGGGCGGATATGAAATGGCGAATGTCACCGGGGCAAAGGCGTGGATGCTACATTCGCGTGGTATTTCGCATCTGTATCAGCTTCGTGGAGCGCAGGCTCATGCTGATGGGATGGGCAGAACCTTGTTGTTGTCGTTCAAGGGGTTTCTTGTTTACGAGGCCCTGCTCAATGGGGAAAGTTGTTTTCTTGAAGATGAGGAGTGGAAACAGATTATCCCGCAGATGATCGAGGATGAGAAGCAACGAGGAAAAGTGAGTCGGTTGGGGGCTTTGATTGACTATGCTGGATATGAGATTGCTCGCTGCCCTGGCTTTGTGCAACGCACAAAATCTCTCATTGCGAAGGTCGGCCCAATTCGCGATGAACGAGAGTCATTGGTCAAATCTATCACGGAGTGCCAAAATACATTACATGAATACCAGACTGAGATGATGGCTGGCATAACCGCGAGTCGAAAGTCACAAGAAACGGATTTCGCCGGGGTAATCGCTGCTGATCTCGTGGGACCCCTGTGGGATTACACGATGCAAGGCATGAGTGCGGCGATTGAGATCTCAAATCAGCTCCTGACAGTTCTGAGAGCAGATCCGTCCCGACGAGCGGTCCCTCAGGGGACACCCGGGCAGCAAGGGTTTCAACCGGGAAAGAATGCGTGGGAAGTTCTTGATTACTCGTCCATATCACGGGCTATTGCTAGAGGGAGGCGAGCCCGACAAGTACCGGGGCCTCAGCAACAAGTGGATGATTTCGAGAGTTGGTTTGATCGTGTTTCTATGACGATGGGAATGTTGGATGAAACGGCGCCATTTATCAATTATACCCTCTGATAGGATTTTAGAGTTGTCACAGCGCTCATGGACTTTGCCTCATCTCGTAGGCCGATTGCTCAAAATAGCAGACCAAGTAGAAAACCTACTGGGACGTATGCCGGGTATCTCTGGTTATCTAAGATCAACAAAATCTGACTACGACTTCATGATGCTTGGATACTTATTCTCTCTCCAAACGAATTGAAAGTGAGCGACGAGTCTTTCAGACTCACGTGTCAGATTGCTTAAAATAAGAATGGGGAAATTATTGAAACAGGGTTAAGGGCAACCTAACTGGCCACGGTCGAGCCTGCCGGTACCTGCCAATCCTCGAAAGGATTCTCAGCACACCACTTATCCCTGACCTCGAACGAGCGCCGATTCCACTCCGCACCCACCGCCTTGAATTTCTCGAATGCCTCATCATTGGCAATTCGATTGGCCTCAACTTGGTCGATGTACGGCTGTTTCTCTGCAGGAGGTGCGTTCCGCCACATCAGACCAAGGGCCGCCCGGATGTCGTCACGAGAGGCCTTGGCATTAGGATTGTTGGACGCAGCCCGCCGAGCCTCATCGCACTGTTCCTTACACTTGGCCCAGAAGTCTTTCTGATACAAGAGGAACGGGTTGCGACCCGCCTTGGTTGGCGCAGTAGGGGTTGGCCCCAGTTCGGCATAGATGGCCGTCCACATGGCCTGCTCGTAAGTGTCGCGACGCTGCTTATCGGCAGCATTGGGACTTCGCGAGGATGTTGCCGGGGCCGGGCGCTTGGGTGTGCCCGCGATAATACCAACTGGCGGTGTGATCACACTGGGAGCAGGCTTCTCTGGCACGAGGGGCATGGGGATCTCAATGGGGCCGATGGTAGCCTCAATGACTTCTGACGCGGCGCGCAGACCGGATAGGTAGGCGCCATGGACGGTTGCCGGGTGTGTTCCACAAGTGGCTTCTCCCGCAAAATGAAGATTGCCAACCGGTCGTGCCATGAGATCGTAATCCTCAGGCTTAGCACCCGCGGCCACAAAGGAGTAGCTACCACGAATGAATGGGTCTGACGCCCAGCGAGTGACGATGGTCTCGAGAGGATCGGGAATGGCCGTATGTTTGAAGACATTTCGGAGCTGCGAAGTGACTTCTTCGACAATCTCGGTATCTGGCATTTGCTCGGCCTGGTGAGCGGCAGCTCCCGCCATCAGAGCAACCAACACAGGTAGACCAGTTGTTCTGATGCAGTTCCAGAACAGGTAGTACCGACCCCGATTCGCCGCATAGTCTTCCTGAATCATACTCTCAGGGTCATCAGGCGTGCGAAGGAGACCGAAGAAATCGCGCTCAGTATCCCAGAAAGGCTCCTCGAAGACCAGAACAACCTTGTTCAGGAGCCCAAAGCCCAATCGATCCACTGCGCCCTGCTTCCAATCAGGAAGGGGAGGATCAAATTGGACGGTACGGTGTTGAAGGGTGCCAAGAGAGCCAGTGTAGACGACATGATCGCCCACAAATTTCTCACCATTTTCGCAGTATACAACCGCCTTGCGATTTCCTTCGCCATTTGCGCCGTAAGCAATCTTTGTGACTTTCTTGTTGGTGTGAACATTGAGCTTGTCGGGGACCGAGTACAAGCCATAAGGCAACTGGTTGTAACCCCCGACCACCATCGAGTGGAGCCCTTCGAACTCATTTCCAGAGTCTTGATCCGCCAAGGTGAGACTCAGCTTCTTGGGATCTGCAGCGAACGAATACTCCAAATTTGCAAAATGCCAATTCAGAAGTCGCATATCTCGAGGCGTCAGAGGAAGCATATCTTGGTATTGTTTGACTCCCTCATCCATCACAGCGCCGAGGGACTGTGCCTCTCCTACGTGGGCGACGCGGTCCAACTCCAGAGTGTCATTTGCAGTGTAGCCCGCATTCAACTTCCACCCCGCAGCTTGAGCTGCCAAGGCTGCTGGGTGGTCTTCGGTCTGGCCCTCGAGCTTTGCAGCCGCGACGTTGGCGGCTCCGATGTCTCCAGTCTTGTGTCCTACTCCTCGACGTCGACGCACACGCTTGGTAGGAACTAGGGAATCGGTGGTGCCGGCCGCTCGAGCTTCTTCCCATTGTCGCACTGTAATTCCATCGTCTACAGTGGTCTCTTTTCCATCGTCGATCATCTCGCGGTCACCCTCGGCCGTTTGTCTGACAAGCTTTTTGTGGCGGTAAGCAAATGCTCGTTCCGAAACGTCCTCATAAAGTTTGTTGACCATCTCATCCTGCGTGTTAGGCACGGGAGAGCCGTCAAAGTCGTAAATCGTGGAAAGGTCGTGAAGTAGGTGGTGGTGAAGAGCTAGCTGGCCGCGGACAATCTGGTCAAGTGGATTTCCGTGATCGAAACCGATAATTATTTGAGCACCCATTTCGGCCTTGGGGACAAGACCATCTGGCAACATATCGGACTGGAGGCTCCGAAGTGGGTGGGAGTAAACGCGTCCACCAATTCGTGGACTTCCTTCAATGACAATGACTCGTGGCTCAGTGTCTGAATCACGATAGTGCTTGAAGAGACCCTCTAATTGGCGAGCACAGCCAAGTCCCCCGACACCGGCTCCAACAACAAGAATGACAGGGCCCTCTTTTCGACGTCCTCTTCGGGGAGCCACCAGAGGCATAGGAACCTGGACGCAGCCGAAGTTGATGTATCCATGACGCGCCAACCAGTCATATGCCAAAGAAGCCAAATTCATCCAACGATGGTCTTTGGCACACCCGAAAGCTTCTTCTCTGGTGACGCCGACCATTGGGTTCCGGGTCCACAAACGAAGAATTCCATTGCGAATGTTCAAATATGCAGTCACGTGCATGTGGCAAAGATGATCTTGCAGTACCTCTTGCTCCTTCTCATGCAATGCATACGGATTAAGTCGAGATGCATAGGCAGCTGCCACGCACTGCTGGCCATACATGGATGGTGTCAGCTTGGATGGGATAGATGACCGCGGTCGACATTTGGATACATCAACCTTGATGCTATCCAGCACACTGACGCCGGAAAAAGCGGATGGAGTCTGCAAAGACCGCGCAGGAGTAGACGGAGGAGTGGATGATTTTCTCGGCTCAATCGAGGATGTGATCGAGGCAGACGTGGTTGAGGCGTTGAGGGTTTGTGTATCTTCACCGATGTAAAGTCTCGGAGAGTTTTGTGTCTCATGGATGCCATTAGATAACTTTTTCTGTGAGAGAGCTTGATATTCAGCAGGGTTTTGTTGATGTTCGAGGGGAACAGAAGGTGGGGCGTAAGCAAAGGCTGCAACACGACCATTCTCGGTTCGAACCCTCTTCGCAGGCGGTTCAGATCTTTCTGGTTGTGAAGAATCCATAGCTTCATGTACTGCAGTATCTGAAAATCCGTTTGGAGTAACTCGATGGATGAAGGGATGCTGGTTTGGGGGAATGCCCGTGAAGGGAGGGATAACCATAGAAGATGTGGCGTGCATGGTGAAAAGGAACGGACACGGGTGTCTGTAGATTCTGTCCCGTACCCTGTAGAGTATTCAAGATAATTGGTGATTTTTGAAAAGAGAAAATGAGAAAAGGAAGGCAGGCTGCGGTGCTGTTCCGCGGAGACGAAGCCCTATTATCCTCCACTCGGGTGGCTGTATCAAGATCACTGGGCCACTAGGATGATTCAGTAGCAAGAGTTCGATTCATGTCTCCTTCGGCTGTGAAAGGCATCGTTGTCGAGGACGAAGCGATGATGATGATAATGATACTAGCAGGATCAAGGAGATGGATTAAACTGCGTCCCAGTCAGATATCGTGCATAATCAGGTGGTTCTATGCTCTGAATTTTTCCGTTGCATGCAAGATGTAGTAGATGTGGCTGAAGTACCGAGGGCGGGGCTTAGGGATCACCACGTACATTCAAGTATCCCACCTCCCCACAAACCCAACCCGTGTGAACTTGCACCTGAACCGGCATCAATCGAAGAACAATTGCGACGAGTCGGCGTGGAAAGGACGGAAGCGCAACTGGATTCGACGTTGAGCAGAATAGCCGTTGTACCTTGATTCCTCGGGGCGGAGCGTACATCTCAGTCCGGCTGGCGGTGGACTACGACATGTCCGATCTCATGGAGATCGGATGATCGACGGAAAACGGAACACCAGTAATTGTTGTCACAAAGCCAATGTTTATACTTCTTATGTATAGCTAGAGGTGTATGAAGAAGCGAAAAAAAAACTTCAGAAGTCAGAAGAAGAGAGGGCCATTGTAACATTACGATTCATCACTCTATCAAGCACGACGCCTACTGCCTCTACCTTCTCGGGCTCCCATACTCGCTTTACATACCCTTTCACGTCTCGCGCTAGACATGACTATGTAGCCCAATGGTCTCATGCCCTTCGTTCGGGAAGTCATCCGAGTCATTATCCGTAAACTCATCATGATATGACCGTCGATTCGCCTTCTTCTTCCATCGACCCGCAGGATCATTGTCGCTATCATCGTCTAGATCCAGGTCAACGTTATCGTCATCCAAATCATCGAAGCCAATGCGCTCTTCTTCATCCCGAGCGAGCATGGTGGCAGCCGCATTGACATCATCATCGTCGGAGAACCTGCGGTGAGGCCGATGAGCGGCATGGTCGGCCTGGAGAGATTGCCGAATCTCGGCGCGCTCTTTGGCCTCGAGTTCTTTCGCGCGAGCCAAAGTTCTGTTTGAACAGTTAAGTCCATCGTTAGTGACAAGTACTCGATCAGACTCATTTGTTGCATGCAACAGCAGTCAAGCCAGAAAGCATATCACTCACCTGTTATAAATGTAGTAGCCCGTAAAAATTCCAATACTGACCGTCACAATGATACTGATGATGTTGATAGCCTTGGAGCCTGCACTCATCTCCTCGCCCTTCTCCGAGAGCAAACGTAATCGACTCCCGATGAATGCTGGGACTAACAACTTCGGGGAGATGATCGCGGTCGCCAGTCCATACATCAAGGGCTGCACCGTCGGAAACGTGGAGACTGCACCATTGCAAATCGAATAGGGCAAAGGGCACAACCGAATCATGCAGAGAAGCTTCAACCCATCATATTTCAGCGTAAGCGACAACGCGGCAAATCTCTTGTCATGTTCCATCAGGCGTTTGACAAAACTGGAGAGCACGGTGCGCGATACGTAGAATGAGGCGGTTGATCCGACAACAGTCGCAGTGGAATATATAATCCATCTATTGTCGAGGAGTGTTAGTGTGATCCGTTTTGAATATTCAATGCCAACTGAGCAGCACGCTCAAGCTGTAGGCCGAAGCTGAAAAACGCCACTTACCCTTTCCACCAGCCAAAAATAAATCCTGCCACTGTTCCCAGCGTTGACCAGCCCACCAACGGTGGGAATGAGATGAAAAAGATACTTATCCATATAACAAACGCGACCAGCCAGGACTTCTCCCACTTCTCCGCAACGGGCCCCAACCAGATGAACAGCTTGCCCGTCAAGACCATAAGCCCAATTCCCAAAGCTGCGGTGCCGAACGATGCGGCATAGAATCCAATCTTCTGCCATAATGTCAACTGTTCATACCGATCGTTTGCCATCCGAAATAGCTTCTTGGCTTTCTCGATCATGCGGTCGCGGAAACTGGTTGCCCGTTCGCCCGACCAGCGCGCCGATGAGTCGCGCCTCCCCGACCGACTCCATATGGGCTGCTCCTCGTCGTCGTGAGAATCTGCAAGAGGCTCTGGCGGTGAAGTCGAGAGCGCCAATGCCCGTGCCGTGGACTCGTAGTCCGCAGGCATATTGGGCGGAGGATCAACGATGGAATGACAACAGGGGTTGGGTCTCGGGGTAACACTCCGGGAAAGGGATCGATACGTCAGGTGCGAACGGAATGGTTGACCCAGGAGGTTCTCTGTACCCCCAGAGATTTAGGAGGGTTTCAACAAGGATCGAGTAGTCACTTCATCCGATAAAAAACTAGTCAGATCCGTGTAAGGAGGTGTGTCAGCAGTGGAGAGGGCGTCGATAAGCCCCGAAAATCAGGGTTCAAACATTGGGGGCTGAGTCGAAGCCAAGGCGCGCGCCTCGGTCGGAGACGTTCCCATCAGCTCCTCCGGTTTCAAAAAGCGGATCCGCCGGAGCTTTCGGTGTTAATCATAATTGTTTACTAAGTTAACACTGTGTACTTTATTATTATTCTTTTTTTTTTTTTTTGGATTGACCCCAGATTGATGGACCCTAGGAAACCTTGTTGGGGGCTGCTGGTAGGGTCTGATTGAGAGAGCAGAGGTTGTTAGACGGCGCACCAAAGATTTATGTACGAGCTAGAGACGAGATCTTGTTGAACCATTTGATGATTTGATGGCATGGATGGAGCCCGTTGTTCTTCCCATCTAACGCATACAATCAATTGCCTCAGGGCTCATGGAACAAAAATGGAATCGCTCTGCTGCAGAAAAATTTACTTGCGATATAGGATGCTTCTCAATCGACGGCCTTTCATCCTGCATCAATTTGCGACGCATGCGATCGAAATATAGTACGGAAAGCATCATTACCAGTGCTCAGAGTCTTTCGTCCTCGTCTTAGTTAAGATGGTGCCTCTAGGCACTGGACAAGTAGTCTGCTCCGTTGTACTAGTACTTCGGATGTTGATCTCCTTTCTCCGCCTTCTGCCCTCCCCCTCCTTTGTTTGCATCGGATCGACTCCTCCACATCTGTGCTCTGCTTGGTTGATTTCCGTCTGAGATTTTGGAAAGTCTGGTCTTGCATGAATATTTTCAGTGTCGGCGATCCGATGTAACTGCTGCTAGTTACCCCGCGACACAGTGCCTGGAGTTTCTAGGGGAATCTTGCCCCTTACTACCGTCATTCAGCCTATTCGACCTGATCAGGAGGGATCATGGATCGCAGCCTCTGACCACCCAGATCGATGAGTCTCAACTTTGATCCATCTTCATCTCGGATACATACAGGTCTTTTATTCCGCCTATCGGTAAGAAGAGCCTGGGGCCCAGCTCTCATTTGCGATCGGTACCCTCGCCTCTCCCTCTCTCGCTCTCCAGCCGAGCTTACTCCCGTTCCCGCCGCGCGTTCAACTTTCGCATCAACAGTTCGCCATGGTATCCGAAGAGCTCCTCGAAAAGTCGCTGGAGATCCTGCAGGATCAGGCTCTCGATGAGGAAGAGCAGGTGGAAAAGATTGAAGACTTCTTGCGCGCCAACTCCTCCTTGTCCGGTTCATCCCTGGAGAATGCCGTCTTGGACATCTTGTGGCAGCATCGCAATCGCACCCTGCCCGACTCCTCCCCACCTCCAGCTCGCCATACAGTTATTCGCCGCTCATCGCCTGCACCATGGCAGATGGCTCGCGCTTCCACACCGCTGTCGCCCCAGCCAGCAACCCTAGGAACCAGCCCGGGAAGTACCTCGTGGGTGCAGAACTCGCGCGGGGCATTCGCCCGAGCTCCGCGCTCCTCAACTGGCTCCCCGTTTACCTCTCCCCGACCATCGCCCCGCCTTGCTCTGGCGCAACCTATTCCACACTCTCCAAATTTGAATGCGTATGAATTTTCAGATCAAAGCCAACTTTCAACCTTCTATGATGATCTGGGCAGTGATAGCAATGTGGATTGGCTGGTCGGAGATGATGCCAACAGTACAACTTCGTCTACGGGTGGCCTGAGCGTCCCTGGGTCCTTGAGTGCGACTGCGGCGGAGTTTGTCCCCGATATGAGCCCACATGACATTCTGCGCACCGTACTGGGAGACAAAAGAACGAATGAGGAGATTGAGACTGCTCTGGAAGCAAATAGCTACGATCTCGGTGCTACCATAGCGGCGCTCTCACAAGACTCGGAGGCAGATACCGTGTTGAAGAGAACCGAAGATGCCCGAGTTCTGGTTGGTAAATCGATGGCCATGGAACACATCCGTCCGGTGACGCCGTCGGGCAACGGTCGCAGTCCAGTGGTTTGCAAATACTGGCTGTCTACTGGGCAGTGTTTGAGGGCTGACTGTCGATTCAGCCACGACCTTACTTCCCATGTGTGCAAGTGAGTCTCTTCCCCTGTCCTCTAGCTTGTTCGGGCGAGTTTGTGAATAGAGAACTAACCATCATTCGTTTAGATACTGGGTTATGGGTAATTGCCTAGCCGGAGACGGCTGCCCATTCTCTCACGACCCTTCTGCCTTAATTTCCAATCTCAGTGTCTCAGGCAACAGTCGCCCAGTCTCACCAGCACCGAGTTCGTTGTTTCAGGTGGACAGCAATTCAGATGCGTTTCCACCGCTTTCATCAACGGGCACGGAAGATCAGTGGACAAATCAATACAGCAGCCGCTACCCTGCCCTCAGTTCCCACGCAAAGGCACTCCCTCCGGGGCTTCACCCCGGCATGGGTAGACGCAATGGCAGCATGACCCATCTTGGACGCCCAAGCTCCCGCCCAACCAGCCGCCACCAAAACCGGCCCGAGCTTAACCCCTCTGCTTTGTCTGTAGACGACCCAGATGCCTTCCCCACACTGGCCGCTGTCAGCGCAAAGAATGCAAGCAAGAAGCACCACGGCAAACGGGGTGCTCACCACGGGGCCAAAGAAATTATACCCTCCTCGCTTGCAGATGTCGTTCGCATGTCACCATCACCTGGCCCCATCAAAGGGAAAAGTTCTCCTAAGAATGCCAAGGAGACCAAGGGACGCGAGAACAGTGCAGCAGCCATGGCGATTCCTGCACCGCAGAATATTCCTTGGCTCGAAACGGGTGCACGTGCGAACCAGCAATATATCAAATATCGCACGGAAGCTATTCGCCATGGGACTGTGCGCAACAAATTCTTGCAAAGGTCAGTAAATTGAGGGATATCGGCATTTTTTCTCTCTTGATAACGCACGAATGGAACTGACTATCTCTTTAGTGCTGCTCAAGCTTGGAACCGAAGTGACGCCCGGGCTGCCAAAGCACTTTCTCTCCGTGGCCAAGCAGAAAACGATGCTATGCGCCGCTGCCATCGCGAAGCAGCACGCCAGCTGTATGAAGAGCGCAATCAACATCTGCTCCAGGCTGGCCTGGATGGAGCTTCAGAAGAGCTCTATGTTGACTTGCATGGTCTCCACCCCGAGGAAGCGATCGAATACCTCGAGAAGATTCTGCTTAAGCACGCCCGGGAAGGCATACCTGTGGTATACGCGATCACTGGCACAGGTCACCACTCGAAAAACGGCAAGGATAAGATCGGCAAGGCTGTCAAGGCCTGGCTCAACGAATGGCGCTACCTCTTCCGTGAATTCAGTGTTCCTGGTGAGCGGGGTGGGTACGTTGGTGGTATCCTGGGCATTGATCCATCTAGTTACGACAAGTCTCTCGCCAAGGCTCTGGCGGAGAGTGATGATGTGCCGACCGATGGAGGCCAGCCCACCCTCACCATGGGCAAGATCCAGTTGCTCAGACGGGAAGATTTAGAAACGAAGAACTCATGACCTTTTGAGTGTAATCTGGAATTACATGATGTGGCACGATATCCATCGCATTTGCATGATGAAGCTTTCCTATGACCTAACACTTATGCTTAAGAAATAGATCTCTCAAGGCAGTTTCCTGGTCCAATCTCTTCAAGTAAATCCTGTTTCTGCCTCACCTACTCCTTGAGAGGGACATATCTGTAGATCACCCGAATGATCCTGTAGGCTGATGAGCATGGACAAATTCTTTTCTGGCCAAATGGATGTGGCTGACACAAGCTATAAATTAGGTTCTACTTCAAGATAGCCTAAAGCCACGACAAGCTACATAGAAATAACACGGCGCGCTTCACTGATAACGAGGCGGTGGAGATCCTCGCATCATTAACAGCCAATAAGCGTCACGGGCCATTATTCTGCCGTGATGTACCGCCGGCGAGGTGGTGCTCATGGCTAACGTGGACACGGAGCATCTTCAAACAATAACAAGCTCTCTTCTCGGGAAGACAATTCTGAGTTCACTGGGTAGCGACTGTTCCATGAAGCGCTAGGCTCATTGGTTCACTGTTGTTCATCATGGATCAATCAAATCAGGGCGACTTGAACTGGCGCCTGAGCGCGCATCCGATCACGCTACTTGTCTTCTTGAGCATCCGAATCGGTACGTGCTGCTTTGTCCGAACTCTGGTGGTGAACATGGAAAACTAACAGATATGGTTGATAGGTGCTTTGCTGATGTACCTCTTTGGTGTCTTGTTCATCGATAACTTGTATGCGCACTTTGGTCCCTGATGTCCTCGTGCCGCTAGGCCGCAAAGCTTCATCCTGCTAATCAAGATACTCAGCATCCTGGTCTTCATTCTGACCCTCCTCCTGCTATCAGCCGACTTCTATTACCTCAAGAACATTGCTGGGCGTCGACTTGTTGGTTTGCGCTGGTGGAATGAAGTCAACACTGCCTCTGGCGACTCGCATTGGGTCTTTGAATCCTCCGATCCCAATGTCCGAACGATTACGGCCACGGACAAGCGCTTCTTCTGGCTGAGCCTGTATCTGACGCCCGCTTTCTGGGTGGGATTGGCCATTCTTGCTATTGTGCGGATGGTTGGCGTTATCTGGCTGAGTCTCGTCGGTAAGTGTTCCCTGTGCACCACAATAGTTAGCAATAGAGCGGAATTCCTTATACTGATGCATTTTGTCTAGGTATCGCCCTGATCCTGACGATCACCAACACCGTCGCTTTTTCACGATGTGACAAGTTCAGCCAGGCATCTACATTCGCCAACCGGGCTCTCGGAGGAGGAATCGTGAATAATATTGCTGGTGGCCTGCTGGGCAGGTTCTTCAGATAGATTTGGAGACAGGAATTCCGGTTTGCATGTTGAAACGACAAGCTGGCTTGCAGACCATAACATGTGTCCATGTCCCTATGTACTGACAGTGTCCCCATAAGCTAAATATAACTGAATTCGATTGATGACATCGTCGATTACATCGTCTTGGCTACAAGGTCTGCCCGTTACTACGTTTGATGCGATTCCACGTTCGGTAGGCGCCAATTCTCGGCGGGTCCATTGCTTATCATCTTGCTGCTCTTCTCCTCTTCTTCTCCATTTCTCTTCCTCGCCCATCTTCCCCATCTTCTTCATTTCGAATTCTTCGTTCCGGTCACCCCATCATTGAACTCAACTCCAAACCTGCGGTAAGTAGTGCTGGTTCTTTGATAATGGCTTTTCCCGAGCGATTGGGCGGTGCGGAGATGATTTCAGGACGGCTTTGTGATGAACAGACACGAGTCTGGCGTGACTGGCTTTGTCCGTGATGATATCGTGTGTCTTTTGGCTCTTCTCCATTCATCCCATAAGAGAGACATCTCGAGGGAACACTTCTTGATAGATTCTAGTTCAAAGTCACGTGTTTGGAAATGACACTGATAATGTGGACGTGATAGAAACACCTCAGCCCTCAGGATGTCTGACGTGTGGGAGAGGCATCTCTCCGCTGGGGATGACGAGTGGGATCGTCCCGACAGCCACGGCCTGCAGAAAGGCGACACTGATGGCTGGGGCACCCCTCCGCAAGGTAAAGCCGACGACGATGCTTGGAACGTTCCTCCTCAATTGAAAGCCGAAGACGATGGATGGGGCACCTCTCGGAAAGGCATGTTCCTTCTCCCCAGTCTTTCAGCCTGGTAGATGTTTGCCTACTGCCAATCACCTTCCTTCAACCCATTTCTTCTTTCATCACCTTTTCTTCTTCCATCCTTCCTCCTCCTCCAACATTTTCCCATATTGTCACACTGACAATTAATCAGACGACAACCACGAGAACATGGATCCTCACGCCGCTGAGTTCGGGGATGAGCTTCCTGCCACCCAAGGCGATAGCGGAGACTTTGCCTGCCGCAAGTACGTGTCTCTATCATTCATGGCCACTTTGACTCGATCGCTAATAAGAAGCATGTAGATGTGGCGAGACTGGCCATTACGCTCGCCAGTGCCCCCTGGCGGAAGCCCAGAAATGCTTCAATTGTGATGAGCCAGGGTGAGTGTAGCCTTGGATGTCATGACTCGGGGCTTGTACTAATTTTGATCTGGACAGACATAGCAAGGCCGAATGTCCCAACCCTACAAAGTCCCGAGCTTGCTTCAACTGCGGCGAAGAAGGGTGTGTGATGAATCACTCAAGCTGTCCGTAGAGGTGTTCTGGCTGCTTACACTTTCCCTTAGACACAGCAAGGTCGAATGCCCCAAGCCGCGTGTCTTCCGGGGAGCCTGCCGTATCTGCTCGCAGGAAGGCCACCCAGCCTCTACTTGCCCCGATAAGCCAGCCGATATCTGCAAGAATTGCCGCCAGGAAGGTCAGGATCCTTGAAGCTCTTCAAGTGAAATCAGAAGGGAATTGATTTGTTTCAATGATAGGCCACATCGCGATGGACTGCAAGGAGAATCGCAAATTCGACTTGAACCACATTCCCGACCGCCTCCCTGAGGAGGCTTGGGCCATGATGAAGAAAGCCAGTGACGAAAAAGATCTGGATGACTTCCGCGAGGTGACATTTGTGTCTCTCATCTAGACAAAGCTCTTGCTAACATTTGGATTCTCAAGGCTCTTGACATCTACACCAAGGCCGTTCCAGACGCCACCTACGTTGACATCGAAAAAAGGATGCGCGCGGAGGGATTCAGATTCTTTCTCATTGCTTTGGTACGTTGAATATTCGGTTTGCGGACGGGGTTGAATTCTATAATGACAATGATTATCACCTGTAGATGAAGGAACGCCAGGATGTCATCACCCTCATCGACCTCCAGGGTCGGCTGGACCGTGAATTCTCTGTCGCCTTCTTCGTCTCCGACAAGCCACAGCGTCCTATCCTTGAGAGTCGCTGGCCCAAAGATGCCGAAGAAAATCTTGAACGCTTGGCCAATGCTGGACTGGCCTACGATCGGTACGTTATCAAATGCCGAAACTGCGGAGGTAAGTTAGCCCAGGTCTGGCTTGGAATTTAAATCGGTACTCACGGACTTGTAGAACTGGGTCATGGTTCCCGCGCTTGCAAGCAGGAACGTATCGAGTTCAAGAAACCCGAGATCAAATGCTACAACTGTGGTGCTATCGGTCATCGCGTTCGAGACTGCACTGAGAAGCGCAAGAGCAAGTACGGATGCCGTAACTGTGGGTGAGTTTTGCTTCTACCCTAGTTTCAACGCCCACCATTCTGACTGTACCTAGTGTCGAGGGACATGAAGCTCGTGACTGCCCCGAGCCACGATCTGCAGGTGACATTGAGTGCCGTCGCTGCAATGAAGGTAAGGACCCAATTTCTGAAGACTCTGACTATCAAATGATGATATACTGATGTGTATCCAGTCGGCCACTTTGCGAAGGATTGCCCTAATCAGACCGAGCGGGCTCCTCGCACCTGCCGCAACTGCGGGTAAGTTTCCTTGAGTTGTAGAGCAAATGAACGCCTCAAACACCAAGAAACTCTTTTCGTTGACGCCGTTTATAGATCCGAGGACCACATTGCCCGTGAATGTGATCAGCCTCGCAACCTTGACACCATGGTTTGCCGCAATTGCGAGAAGAGTGAGTAACAACACACTACTCTGGCAAAGTCCCCCTCAGAGGTTTAGATGATGTTCTGACCGATGCTTACAGCTGGCCATGCTGCTCGCGACTGCCCCGAGCCCAAAAATTGGTCCAAGGTCCAGTGTAACCGCTGTGGAGAAAGTGAGTTGATCCCTTGGTCTCTCTGACTGCTACCACAGCTTTGCTAATGATAAGAAAGTGGGCCACACTGTGAAGCGCTGCCCCCAACCTGAGGACGCTGAAGCTGGCTTTGTTGGAGCCAGCACTGAGGAGGCAACCTGGGGACAGGCTGGTGAGAGCCACAGCGACGACGTCGAGACTGTTCGCCAGGCCGTGGAGGAAACCTCGTTCTGGTAATTTTGTGGCAGCGACGATACCGCAAAAATGGAAAGTGTGGTTCGGTGGATGGACCTTGATCTGGTTACGATGGAGAAACCGCGCCTTTTGGGTGGTGTTGATCGCGCACGTACATGCGGCCGATCAAATAGTGATCTGGCTGGAAAGCTTTTCGAAGGTACCCGCGCATGAAAGCTGCGCGCTTGTTGTGCATGAATGACACGGTGGTGTCTCCTTATTACTGGAATGGTTATCTTTTAGGAGCTTCTTTCTGAGTCAACAAACCTTGCCGAGTGCTAAAAAAAACATTCAATAATGATAAATTGTAGAAATCGGTGTGGAGACATAACGACACTCTGGAGTAGCAAAAGCCGATTCGGACAATGCCACTGTATGCTTCCTAACCTGTTGAATTTGTCGAGGACTAAGCTTGAGATTCATGTTAAAATGATTTCTCATCAACGCTCGTCTACGATTGCAAATTGAACTATTGTGCATAGATCCCCTCTCCATGGGTGAACCAATGAAATATGATATGAATAAAGTTCCCGCGCCCAACTCTACATGCATGAGTAAGCGTGTGATTAGCGACCTTTGTAGCAATTTCCCCACGATAATCGGCCCGTTTGTAGTCAGAATTGGAGTATTGACTAACCAGATACAGTATAACTAACTGACTAGTAGTTATCCACTTCAGCGTGAATGGAGCCTGGCAGTGATGTCATCGTGCTCGAACCCGGTCCGGTGCCCAGTTTTGTGCTAGATTAGCCATGCGAGAATGGGACCTATTGAATTCCCATGAATAAATAATACGGGATAGGGTAATGCTCCGACGCCGAGATGGAAGTGATACGGCCGCTCGGGGAGAGCGAGGGACCATGGCACCAATTGCGTCTCCCGTGAGAAGCCGATGTTCCGGTTCGTCAGCGGGATGCGCTGGCCGTGCGTACAGAAGTATCAGACGGGGATTAATGAAAGAGGATTGGTTTTCGCGTTTGATCAAAATCAATTGATATTTATTGAGCGTCTGTGAGATCCTCCTACGTGCCCAATGCTGGTTGAAAGACTTATCTGGAGACACACAGACAAAAAGTTAGAGAGGGACCTGGGGCAGGGGCCTGTCAGTCCACCGATTACCCCATTTATTACGCATCCTATAGATTGCGATCTAAGTACCTCCCTTGTGTAGAAGCTGTCTCGGTTATCAGAACCACACGAGCCAGGGGGGTAGAAATGCATCATCGATGTGGTCATCGATTTACTGAAAACAGTGTTGGTTTCGATCACAGAAGGATTGTTGGTATTGTCGGTAACATACGGCCCGTGACTATGGTCAATACCGGGCCGATACTGCTCAGGAACCTCCCCATGGAGTGCTCCATCTTCACTCTCTACATCCTTCTTTTTCTTCTCGCGAACCATATGCTTCAATGGAGCCTATGTCAGACGATGTTCAAAAAAATTTCACCCTGAATGATGGTTTGCTGAGAATCTTTCCTCGCGGTTCTGCTCACTGCCCACAATTTCCAGTCTATACAATGAAAAGTAGGGGGCCTGTCTATTACCCGATCCGGCCATGTATAGCCATTGTCAAATGCGACCTTGTATCGTGATTCTTGCTTGGTCCGAATTGAATATGTTTCATTTTCAATACACCGAGCCTGCTCTCAACTCACGGGCCCTTAAAGACTCGAGTGTCTACGTCGACACACTCAGTCGGGTCAATCATTTCCACCATTTTTCCAGCGACTCAGTCCATCGACAGGAATAGGTGTAGCATTGGACTTGATTTTTTTCCTCATCTTCCGCTATGATATTACACTCGGGATTGGCTTCATTCTAAAAAGCTTGTTCTACGTCATTTCAGCCTACCGTTACCATCTTGGTAGTATCTCTCGTCGTGATGAAGCCTTATTTCGGTCTGAGGGGCACTGCCCTCAACATCATGATCAGCATCATTGCTGGTCTTGATTTCTTGTACGTCAAAAGCAAATCTTGTTCCGATGCGGGGGATTCTGTTGACAAGTTCCAATTCACAGGCTATTTGGTTATGACCAGTATGTTGACATGAAACCCCATTCAAACCGGCGATTGAGCATGAATCCCTAACAATACAACAGGGGTGTTATGGGTGGCCTATTGACTCTCAAATCATTTGTTACTACCTTTCCAGATATCGACACTACCAAGGCTGGCTTGATCGGCCTCACCCGGTCTGAGCAGAGCCAGCGTTCAACCGTGCAGGGTATTACGACCGCGTCGTATAATCTGGGTTGTTTCTTCGGAGCTATCTTCTGTATCTGGATTGGAAACTACCTTGGCCGTCGCAAGACAATATTCGTCGGCTCCATCATCATGGTCATTGGAGCGACACTGCAATCGTGCGCGTACTCGCTGCCTCATTTGATTGTCGGCCGTATCGTGACTGGTCTTGGCAACGGCATGAACACTTCGACCGTCCGTAAGTATATCGCTCCGGTTTGATGTTGCGCATACCATCAGTACGAGGTAAACTGACGTCTTATTACAGCCACCTGGCAGTCTGAGTGCAGCAAATCGCACCACCGCGGCCGTCTCGTCATGCTAGAGGGTGCCTTGATCGCTGGCGGAATCACTATCAGCTACTGGATCGACCTTGGATTCTCCTTCCTCGACCCCAGTTCCGTAGCCTGGCGCTTCCCTGTCGCCTTCCAGAATGTCTTTGCCTTGGTAATTATGATCTTCGTTCTGCCTCTGCCGGAGTCGCCTCGCTGGTTAATTCTCAAGGGTCGGGAAGAGGAAGCCCTAACAGTGCTTTCTGCTATCCTGGATATGCCCGAGCACGACCCATATGTGCACTCCGAGTTCGCTGCTATCAAGGATGCCGTGTTGGCTGCTGAAAATGTCAGCTTCCGTGATTTGCTAACCATGGATGAGAACCGTCACTTCCACCGCGTCGTCCTGGCCTACGTCAACCAGATGTTCCAGCAGATATCCGGTATCAATTTGATCACATACTACGCCGCCACTATCTACGAGAAGTCAATTGGCATGGATGGTCTAATGTCTCGAATCCTTGCCGCTTGTAACGGTACAGAATACTTCCTGGCCTCATTGATCCCCATCTTTGTCATTGAGAAAATCGGCCGCCGCACGCTGATGCTGGTGGGTGCTGCTGGCATGTCGATCTCCATGGCCGTCCTTGCGATCACAACAAGCTTCGTCGGTCAAACTAAGCCCGGCATCGCCGCCGCGGTATTTCTCTTTGTCTTCAACACATTCTTCGCATGGGGTTGGCTTGGTATGACCTGGCTGTATCCGGCCGAGATCGTAAGTTTTGCTGTATTACGCGGCTCTTGGAGCCCTTCCGCTAATTTCGACTAGGTACCCCTTCGTATTCGTGCCCCGGCCAACGCCTTGGCCACTTCTGGAAATTGGATCTTTAATTTCATGGTCGTTATGATCACGCCCGTCGCATTCGACTCCATCGGCTACAAGACCTATATCATTTTCGCAGTCATGTAAGTGTTCCTAACATATGAAGACTAATAATACGACGCTTACAAAGCCCAATAGCAACGCCTTTATCTTCCCAGTGGTCTACTTCTTCTATCCCGAGACTGCATATCGCTCGCTCGAAGAGATGGACACCATTTTCCAAAAGAGTACCAGCATTTTCAACGTTGTCTCCGTCGCTCGCAATGAGCCTCACCGTTTCGGCAAAAACGGCGAGTTGCTGATCAACTACCAGGACACTGAGGAGCATCTGCGTCGCGCTAGCCACGTGTCTGAAAAGCAGATCAAGACTCTTTCTTCGAGATTAGACCTGGAGACTGGGAAGGACACACATGTTGAGAATAACGGCAGCGTATCAGACAGCAGCTAGAGCTCTGGGCTCAGTATGATACTGAGAGGTTCCTTTTGGGCCCTCTATTGATGATACCCTGGCTGTTTTGTCAGAGCTGTCGTTCACGAAGTTCGCATTTATGAAATGTTGGCTCAACGGCCGCTCCGTTATCATTACTGTTATTATATACCCCGGCGTATGGCTAAAATTGTTCAGCACCATAGGTAGTACCGTCTTGG
Organism: Penicillium sp. F50; assembly: GCA_037356195.1. Lineage (NCBI taxonomy): Eukaryota > Fungi > Ascomycota > Eurotiomycetes > Eurotiales > Aspergillaceae > Penicillium > Penicillium sp. F50. The sequence goes on along the minus strand of JAYXSA010000054.1, from coordinate 1,031,133 downwards.
AATACTTGTTTTCACGATGACAGCCTTTGCCTCGAATCTTGGGCTCTCTACTGAAATTGACGGATCAGGACAAGAATGAGAAAGTTGCGGTATAGTCCACTCAAATGTCATTAAAGTCCATCGCGCAAGTACAGCATAAAGAAAACCATCAATATATCACCGTTATCTGCCGCAACGCGCAGAATCAAGTTTCAGGCATTGCTAAGCCCGTGGACTCCGTTCACAGCCCCAATGCCAGACCACCAACCAAAACCGCCATAACAGTACCCATCAAAATAATCTTGATATCAGCAGCTACAACACTTGCAGCGTTGGTGCCACCGGGGCTGTTTCCTCCTTGGTTGGACGAAGTCAGGCCAGTGGGGGCAGAGACTCCAGTGCGAATGGGGACTGGGGCCGTTGAGCTCTGGAGGGAAGTAGCCCAGTAAGGAGGAGACGCTGTCCAGGAGCTGATGCTGCTCGAGAAGCTAGATTGGGCATCAGAAAGGTCGGTCACGTAGACGGAAAAAATAGTCGTGGTTGTAGTGAGAGTTGAGGTGACGGTCTGGACAGTATAGGGAGCGAATGAGGTCCAGAAGTAGAAGTAGAAAGCCCTACTCACGAGTTAGTTCGTCAATTCAGCGCCTTCATGCTTGAGGATCGAATCATCACCAGTAATAAGTCGTCGAGTAATACTCATAGTCCGCATAGGTACGGGTACTAGTCGAGGTGGTCTTCAACGTCGAGGTGGCAGTCACAGTAGCGCCGGCCGTGACAGTGCCTCCCAGGCTTCCGGAGTCAGACTCTCCAGCACAACCGGACGAGGCGCAGCAGACCTTTTCGCCGTTGTAGATGCGGCAATGCTTGCCGGCGGCGCAGTAGTATCCGCCATTGCAGCACTCTCCGTCAACAGGCGAGCACGCATCGCCACAGCAGTTCCATCCGCTAGGACAGGTGCCGCCGCCATTGCAGCAAGTCTCGCCAGGGTCCGCACAGTAGCCAGTTACGCAGCAGCCAGTGCCGGTAGGGCAGCAGCGCGAAGTATCGTACGCGCACTCCGAATATCCCGTGCTACACGTCAAAGCTCTGGGCTCCAACCCAAACAGATCGCGAGAACCTAAGATGCCCTCCTGCGAGATGTGCATGGATGCATTGTACAGCTGCTGGGGTTCATCTGCGACTGCCTCCTCGGCCACAACAGCGGGGAAGAGGAGAAGGAGGGAAACTCCAAATTGCTTCGCAAGCTTCACCATGTTGTCAAGCAGGGTGTATTTGAAAAAGGAGAGCCTCGGCAATACCGAATGTGAGATTCCTGCCACTTCGACCGTTCAGCGCTGCGAGAACGGAATCCTCGCTGAGCTGAGGTATGATCATAGCTTTATATGGGATTCTTGCGCCTGCTTCAAGTCTGGGCAAAAATGCGGCTAGGCCAAGAATAATTAGGTTGAAGCGCTAGCACCTTGTACTGAGACTAGGCTGGGTCAATTCATCGTGCCGTGGGCATGGATGCTGCGGAATACGAGCCGTGATGCTTAGCGTAACCCTCGAGCCGCTTTTTAGTCCTGCAGGGTCCTCCAGGATGGGGAGGCTCAAGACTGAGCGCTGGGGATATGGTACGGTACGACCACGATCGGCACCCCAGTCTCTTCCATGCGATATACATGCGGGCTATTTTGACGTTGACATAGAAGGCAAGTATGGCTTCTCAAAGCACAGCATTTCGACGAAAAATCAGTGTCTCTCCACGAACCCGCTTTTGCCCTTGCAGGTGGGGCTTGTCCTGGGCTCCATTGGGCAATTCCTCAATACGAGCTTCCGCATAATCTTCGCTACTGTGAACACTGGACTCAACCAATCGTGAATTACTAGTTATACATACACCGCATTCCCGCAACTGATCTATTCCTAAAGAAGGATGTTAGCTTTCCCGCTGCGGCTCGAGCTCAGAGTTTGACTCAGGTGTCGATACGAGATTGATATCCAAATTAGAGCATGAATCTAGTCATTTGACGATTAGCTCCGCCGATTAAGTGTTGAGGAGATTCGAGGGAACGGAAATCTCCATTGGTTGTGGAGAGAGATTTATTGGCTGATTCTCTCACATATGGTTTCACCAAGTTCCACTCTTTCAATATACTCCTTATTGACTGTGGGCATTCCGTTTCATGGAGGTACCACCGTTTCGATGTAAAATCGCAGCAATGGATATACTCCGCCATCAGTAGGTCATCGTTCAGTACCGAAAACAGCAAAATTATTACTCACTGTCCAGAGAACAAACACTTTCAACTCTGAGCTTGGACATTCGATAGGATCTGCTGCGCGACCGACAACTCTAGAAGACCAGCGGAAGGAAGGTCAAGATAAAAGCCGCTCTTCGTTTTATGTGATTTTGGGACACAGTCGGCAGATCTGCGAGGAAAAGTGGGCCGCATCAAATACAGTGTTTATGCAGGTCCTGATCTGTTGCTTCAGCCATGTCACGCTTTCATTGATACTGCCGACTACCAAAGTCAATACGAAGTGGCGGGGTGTTGAATGGAACTGTCCTTAGTGCCGCTCAGGTTTCCTTTCATGTCCATTAATCAACCTGGAATAAATGCAGGATACAGTTCAGATACGGCCTCTCCAAGATCGGTCCAAAGCGAGGTTAACAATTGAAGAGACTCGGAACAATTAGACCATCGTTTTAACATATGACTAATCTCGGTTGTGACACATTCAAAAAGAACGCCACAACGGCGAATGTCACCTTTGGATATGAACAATGCCCATGTCTATTATTCATGCGCAGAATTCTTTTATTTCTATCATAGGACAAATTTAACTTATATAGAATAGAAACTACGCGACACTTAACCAAGGCAAATGGCGAGATAAAGAATCTGGGGACGGGCATGATATGATGCACGCGGTTGTCGACCGCCTCGCCCTTGATAGACACTGACTGGGTCTTCCCGCAAAGGCTAATTTGACAGCCACCCACGGCAGCCACGGAATCCCTGATGTCATTCAATTTATGTACAGCCCCCAGCGGCTCTCTTGCCATCCAACCAACGTACAGCCTCAAGTGCGGGGAATTCGTCATAGACCGAGGGCTTAGAATTCACCGGTCATATAAGAAAAGACTTGATTACGCCTCCCGGTGTGGCCATCGTTTGGTCCTTCATCAAGTCCTTTGTTCACATTATGCAGCCAGAAAGTATAGCATCGCATCCTGAGGTGTGCCTTTTCCACTAGAATCTACTGCCATCGAAAACATCGACTAACAATACCTAAGCCACTATCGGAGAAGGAAAAGTCTCACTTCAGTAAGTACGAGAGGTTACCATCTGACGGCTCAATAACTCCGAAGGTACTGCTCCTCATAGTCCCCACTTCCATGCCGATGCTAACATTGACAGACTCGGGGATCATTTGACTCTCGCGACCATTCTGAGCAACGGACTGGTTACGACTCGAGAAAGAATTCCCACCAGCACCATTCATCTCAAGGTATATTTCACGCCTTAGGTTCTTGTTTCGACAGTGGCCCGATTTTAACTCCAGGACAGAGTCTTTAGGGACCAATCATTCACAATCTTACCGAAGCGACCGATAGTTGCTAAAATAATTATCTCATTTCTATGAGATACTTGGCGGTTGAGGGGGAAAGGTTCTCGAAGACTGATTTTCTTTCGTTTCTATTCCCTTTGGATACCGCAGATCTTTTTCCGTGTATGACTAGTAGAATCGCCGAAGACCTGAGTTGCATTACACATGCATAGGATTAGGGCAAACTGTGTACCAATAACCTTCGAATTGATAATTTGATGTCTAGATCAGTGCCATTAAATCCTGCATCTATTGCCACAGATTGGCTGAGACCGTTCAACATTTATATTTCCCCTGGGTGCTTCATGATTACCATCCCTCGAACTCAAAAGGAACTTTTAGGACACAAGACTTACTACCCCTCTAATTGCTATCGTAAAAGAGGCGAAGACTTGCAACCCATACGAAACGGGCATATGGTATGACGGGGAGTGGAGTCCGGCGACTCCGGGACCCGACGAGATGCATGCGCATGAAATTCCCAACCAATCAGATACACCTATTTTGCACGGAACTGCCCCCTTCCCCGAAATCATGTCTGTAAGGTCCCATTCCAAGTCTCGAATCTAGATTTGGGAGATTGTCGCGTGCAAAGACTCGTTGTTCAGAACTTCCCTCTGATCAATCACTTTTGCCAGATCCTTTTCGTAATCATCATATCCATCACAACCAAAGCTATGAAAGAGCAGTACAATGAGGCTACGCTACTTCACTAGATATGTTTCTATTTCTCTACATCTAAATGTGCAATTCGACCAACAAGATAGGATAGCCTCTCGGCGTGGGAGAAACATAAAGACTATCCGACCGACGAGATATTAAACAAAGATGGCTGGTCTTTCTCTCCGGATCGGTACTTGGTTCGAATCAGCCGACAAGGGCATCACTTTTTCTTTGCCGAAGTTTCACGACCTCAAACACAGAGCGCTCATCCATGTGAATACCTTGAAAATTCTCATTAAAAATGTGGCCCGTATATCCAATCTGCTCTTACTGTGCGCATGAGTTTCTAAAACACTCCCAAAAGGTCAAGACGTGAGCGAGAAGTATTGGAAAGAGGCCTAGGCGCAACAAGGATGGTGACGGGGCAGGAGGATCGACTGCTTTAGACTCATCAATGTGTGGCTCTGTTCATGATACCTAATGATTCACATGCTCAATACTAGTTAAAAAATCGGAAGTACGTGAGCCTATATGTTCAAAGTTATGACAGACTAGTACCTGTTCAGTAGGGTGAAATTAAAATTCAAGTTTAGCTTAGATTACAGCTCGTTATAAAACTTTTTAATTCAATAGGCTAGCAATATAGATTGCTCTAACACACATTCTACTTGACTGCTATAGCATTATGGATGCCCATTCTATTCTACGTCCACATCATCACCATGCAACGTATATCACGTGATCGGACCGAGACCGGCGATCTTGCTCTCTAGACCTAAGAAATAATGCGAATTACCGAGCAGCGTGAGCGAAATACGTCCAGAGGAGGCATTGCACTGCTGATGTTCACTAGGTTTATTTCATATTATAGAAAAAATCGGCATTCAAGCCACTTTACTCAACAACAGCACCCTATCAAGAAAAGTTCCAATGATGCGCTCAAGTTTAGCACATTTTGTGACATCACACACGAACATCCACAAAAGTAAGGGAATAGCTTGCCTGGTCTAGACTTTGAATAAATAGTGGGGGAAAGGAATGATCAGTCGGCAGGGGGCTGCTGAACGAGAGCGTCTTTGGATCTTGATTGGTGCGCTAGTACTCGTTGGCAAAAAATATTTGCAAAGAAAATGGCCTGAGAGAGATGAAGGTGATTCCGAGCGCCTCAAAACTGGAATGTGATGCCGATGCCATGCGAAAGGCCTCCACGCGAAAGCCGTGAGTCAGAAATATTTTTAAGGTTATCCTCGGTGAGCGTTGATGTTACCGGTTGGGGGGAGCATTTCCCGTCTGTTGCGGAGCGCCGAGAGTCGGAAGAAAAACTTCCCACCTCAACAAGCTCAACAGCCTCCTGTTCTTAGAAGAAATAGTGAGTCAGTATCCTGTTTTACTGAATTGACTCTATATATTCAATAATCACCCAACAGGAATCAAAAGAGACACAAAATCACCAAATCTCAATCACCATCTTGTCCCGCCAAGAACCCCCTCCATTATCAGATCTGCAAGCGGGTGACCTTCTCCGCCTCGCACTTTTTTTTCCTTCTCCGCTCGGTCAACTTTGTCGCGAGGTTAAGACGTTCCTTGCTCGGACGGAGCAGACCGGGGGCCGCTGAGCACAAGTCTTATTTCAGGTAGGTTGATGCGGTGCTGCTTTTGCTCTTTTAGTTCTCTCATTTTGTGGTGGGACTCATCAGACCTCGGCTACTCTTATATGAATCCGGCCTCGCTCGGCGATACTAGCGCAAAAGGGAACAAAATTATCAGCAAAGTTCAGTCACTTATAGTATTACACAGATTGATATATTCGCCCATATAATAGAACTGTCCTGCATTGTGACATATGGGCAAAACAGTTTGACTTGTTCCGGTTGAAAGCTAGAGTTGGTGCTGGCGATCAGTTCTCTCTCTCATTTTTTTTTAAAAAAAAATCCGAGGCCGGCAAAAGAAATAGCAGGACTACGCACTTTCGTCAAAATGTCAGTCGAGGCAGCTCAGGCTACCGTCGGTACAAACAAGGATTTTCCTTCAGATGATGTCTACGAGCCACCGCAGGCTCTGGCAGAATCGACGGACATGGATGACCTCGATCCGGAGGAGTTTAGTGTTGAAAACATTGAACGAATCTATAGGTCAGTCGTCCTCTACAAGATTCCGATTCTGCTCGAAAACTGACCTCCTGGAACAGACAATTGGATTGGCGCATTATCCCCGCCTTTTGGGTTCTCTACTTCATGTGCTCTGCCATTCGGTCCAATGTCGGTCTGGCGCAGACGATGAACACGAGCTCTGGTCATGACCTCGCCCATGTTTTGCATCTGAATCCCCACCAGATCTCGACTGGCCTGGCCTTGTTCTACGTCTGTTATGTGGTGTTTGATTTGCCTTCCAATCTGGTCATGACCCGTCTGAGTCCGCATGTGTGGTTGAGTCGTATTGTGATTAGCGTTGGGTTGATCGGTGCCTGCATGACAGCGATGAAGGCAGCCTGGAGCTTCTAGTATGTTGCCTCCAAATCCTTATCAACCATAGTGAATGCCTATACTAATGATCTGCAGTCTGCTCCGCCTCCTTCTTGGTATCGTCGAGGCCGGCTTATGGCCCGGCATGGCCTACTATCTCACGCTCTTCTACCCGCCCTCGCGTATTGGAAAGCGCATTGGTCAGTACTTCACTGCTGCGCAGGTCTCCGCGGCGGTGGTTGGCCTCGTCTCTGCCGGTTTCCAAGAGATGGATGGCGCTCGGGGCTACGTCGGATTCCAATGGATGTTCCTGATCTATGGGGTCATCACTATTGCTTTGGGATTCGCCCAGCTTTGGTGGCTGCCCGACCGACCTGTTGCACCCGGCGCTCCGGCTCCCGAGCGTCACCGAATGCTGCGCTGGTTGCCGGAAAGTCGTCCTGCTCTGACGGGCCGAGATTCTGTGATTCACTACCACGACATGAAACGTGTCTATCACAACTCGAAGTGGAATCTGCGGGATCTGCTGCATGTCTTCATGGATTGGAGACTTTGGCCGCTGCTGGTGATGTACTTTGGCGTTGTCGGTGTTGGTATCGGTGTTCAGCTGTATGCGAACGTGATTATCAAGGCGATTAACCCTTCTTTGAACGGAGTTGACCTGAGCTTGCTCACAGCTCCTATCTGGATTGTAAGTTCTCCAGAAGATGAATGATTTTGCCTTTCAATCGCTGATCTTTTTTTTCCCTCTAGATGGATCTTATTGCGATCCTCCTCGTCACCCCCTTCTCAGATCGTTTCCATCGTCATCGCGCTCTGTTCTTCTCAATTCCTGTTCTGCTCCAGATTCTGGGCTTACTGCTCACCAGCTATGCCGGTACCGAAGAGAACCCATGGCCACGTTACGGCGGTCTCTTGATCGTCGGTTTCGGACTTGGTCCAACCGTGCCCATCACTATGACGTGGACTGCAGAAATCTTCCAGCCACGCCATGGAGAGGTCGGTGTGGCAGCTGCCTCTGCCGTGGTCTCGGGATGGGGTAATTTGGGTAGTATCCTCACTACCTATGCCCTGTACTCGGGCTGGAAGAGTGATTATGAGGCACCTGGACGGCAAAAGTACCGAAAGAGTAACTTGGTCATGGTCGGGATTCTGATTGCTAGTATCCTTGCTGCGGTGCTGATGGATATTCTGCTTCGACTTGTGGATGGCCGTTCCCGTGGAAATGAGGAGGCGACTGGTGGTAATGCGGTCGATGGTGCGGCGCGTCGTGAGGTGCAGCAGCGTGGTCTGCAGGGACTGGGTTCGGGAGCCAGGCGCTGGTTGGGACGCGGCAAGGCTGAACGCAAGTGAACGGTGTTGACGAATTTACTCAGTATGGGGCACGACACGCTACTGGAAGTTGTTTCCGTGACGCTGTCAGGGCTTGCTTTAATGGTTGCTTTCTAGATGATATATAGCCTTGCTTATTGGGACTAATGATGAATAGATGGATAGAATTTTGAGTGAAATGCCACTTTCAAATTCCATATATGTCTCACTGTCTGAGCGTCTCAACGTAATAGATAGTGTCACTGCCCTTTTGGTGGACTCTTCGAGTCAGACATATCAAACAAGGGTCTTATATCCCTTGTACTTCGGCTTTGTCTTACACATGAGCATGATAAGTCTAGTACCTTCAACTTGAATGGCATCTCACAACGAGCTCCGGATGACCCCAGAAAAGGTGCTTTGCCGCGTGTATGTACGTCCGTTCCTTTAGGCGCATAAAGAACTGGCAAAAAAAAAAGAATTGGAAGTGGGTCAAAAAGGGTAAGGTTGAAGACATCAACGACGAATTTTCTCACAGTGACAGGCGGGATTTCGCACTCCAACCGAAAACGATAATATACTACAGCTAACTGATCATCCCAAGGGCTCTTCACCGTTGACACAGAACCCTAGTTCCGAATATGTAGGGAGATACAATGCCCATATTTGACTACATGTGGGGTAAGCAAGACTCGGCAGCGGCTTTCAAATGACCGGGGGGCCTCGCGGTCGAAACATTGATGTCGGTTTAAGGTGTAAGGTTACATTGCAAGGATCTCATCTTGACAAAAGCCACAGTGGAGACTCAGAAAATAAAGTGTGATGCTCAAACGATGGGTTGATTTTCCATCCATGTAATGATTCTATGCTATTGTACGTCACACATAACCCACTTTAGTGGAGGGGGAGGGGTTTCTCAGGAAAGAAACAAAACAAGAATTTACGGCGAGTGCAACTGACAAGGAGGCAAAAAGAACGCAAGAGGCGGACCCTGGCGCCGAGAGACGGGAAAAGGATAGATGTAGGGTGCATCTCCGAGATAGGACACGGGATGATAGTAGAGGAAAAGGGAAGGGGAAAATAAAAGCACAGAACAAAGGCAGTAGGTCAAAAAGAGGATTCTATGGACGGAAGGGCTCCCTCACGCAGTCAGGCCGCTCTCATGGTCCGAACTCCCAGTTGATGCCGGAGGGTATCGGAGCGCTAAGATCAAAGATTGAAATTAGAGACCACCGCACATGGTCTCGACGATAATGCCAGTAATCTGGTAAGGATCGGCGTTGGAGGCAGGACGGCGGTCCTCGAAGTAACCCTTGCCGTCCTTGGCGACCTGGCGAGGGATACGGATGGAGCCACCACGGTCGGCAACACCATATGAGAACTTGTCGATGCTACCGGTCTCGTGGCGACCAGTCAGACGCTTGTCGTTGCCCTCACCGTAGACGGCAATGTGCTCCTGGTGGCGGGCCTCGAACTTCTTCATGGCGGCCTCGATGGCCTTCATACCACCCTCGGCACGAGTAGCGACGGTAGAGACGTTGGAGTGCAGACCAGCACCGTTCCAGTCACCATCGATGGGCTTGGGCTCGAAGGAGATGCGGACACCGAACTCCTCAGCGACACGGTGGAGGATGAAGCGGGACATCCAGAGGTGGTCACCCACTAAAAGAAAATACAGGTTAGAAAAAGTGCGACATAATTTTTTGGGGCAACATAAATCCTCAATTGTGAGAGACGGGGGAAGGGGAAAACTCACTGTCAATGCCGGAGCAAGGGCCGACCTGGTACTCCCACTGGGAGGGCATAACCTCAGCGTTGATACCGGAGATGTTGATGCCGGCGTACAGGCAGGCGCGGTAGTGAGCCTCGACAATGTCACGGCAGTAGACCTTGCCGGTACCAACACCACAGTAGTAAGGACCCTGAGCACCGGGGAAACCACCACGGGGCCAGCCGTAGGGCCAGCCATCAGTGCCGAGGAGAGTGTACTCCTGCTCGAGGCCGAACCAGAACTCCTCCTTGGCGTGAGTCTCCATCAGGCGGGCAGCATCGTGGCGGTAGTTGAACTTGTTGGGGCTTCCATCGGCATCCCAGGTCTCGCAGAGAACGAGGATGTTGTCACCCTGGCGGAAGGGGTCAGGGAAGATAGCGACGGGGCGCAGGTAGACATCGGAGTTGTCGCCCGGGGCCTGGCCGGTGGAAGAACCATCGAAGTTCCACTCTGGGAGCTCCTCGACGGAGGAGACGGGCTTGGAGAGGGTCTAGATGGGAAGAGACAGGAAACGTTAGCGATCATTGTCTCGACTCAGGCAACCTTCCTCGATACCCCCTCCTTCTCACGTGATGCGGATTGTTGCCGGGTGGTCGCATGTGGTGATCGAAACAAGTAAAAACTCCGTGCGCAGGGCTTATCGCCCCCGTGGCTGATACGCACGGGGCAACTTATCCCACCATCACATCACGAACGAGAAAAGAGATAGGGCATTCTCCGGGGAAACCAGTAGGGTGACGAGAGTTTCCCGGAAGGCTGCAATTGAAAGACAAGAGGATGTAGGCATACCTTGGTCTTGGAGCGAGTGCCACCGCAGGAATCAATCCAGACGTACTCGGCCATCACACGACCACGCTGGTCGAGGGACATGTACTTCATGAGCTGTTCGACCGCATGGGAAGTCAGTATATGTATTTCCTCTCGGGCTCAACGGCCGTTGTGGAAATCCAATGCATCGAGAATCAAACGCACATTCTCCGTGTTGGAGACGACAGTTGAATCGGCGGCCTGTAGGACAATAGAAAACGCATCAGTTAGCACTCTGTACAGATCTTTGATGGCCAATTCGGGGTTGTTGGAGTCCAGCGGCGAAAGCGTGAGTCACCCGGCAACGAAGCCGGGAACGAGTCACGGCAATGGGGAAGAACGTACCATAATGAATGATTATGGGGTATGTGTGAGGTTAGAAAACCAAGTATGAGCTTGCAAGCAAGCAAAACCAACAATAACAGATGGAAGAAGGACAAGAGTTATTCCCGAAGGAAAAGAGTGAAGAGAGACGCGATGGATGGGAAATCGCGAGAAGGGAGGGGAAGAGGGTGAGTTTTTAGATGGTGGGGGAACCAGGAGGGCCAGATAAAGATTTAAACTTAGTCATGCCCGCGGACAGGTTGAGTCTTTTTTGGATTTTTTTTTGGGACGAAGAGGAGAGGGGTGGCAGTCCCAAGTGGAGTCTCGTCCAGAAAGGAAGGGGAAAAAGGGAAAAAAGAAAAAAATAATAATAAGAAGGCACGATTAGGGGCGGAAAGAGGAAAAAGAAATGAGAAAATAATTGGGAGGAAGCCGCGGATCAGCCACGCCCGTTCAGGTTTAGCGGTATCGGTATTACACGCGGTTACAGTACAATAACCCTTGATTTGCGCATAAATGCTCATTGAACCCGAGTCAATGAGCTGGACTCCGTATAAACTGTGTACATTACTTGGTATTCCGTATTGCTGTATGCTATGATTTCGTGTATGCGGAAAGTGCCTCATACTGGATCGACTCACATTCTCATGCCCGACACCGGGGTCGTTCAGGAAACACTTTCTGCGCTACATCGAAAAAATCACGCAAACATTGCTTCTGTGCTTGGATTGCCCTCTGTCCTCGGGGATGTAGTTTGCTTCTCTTTCTCTTGATATTCCCATTCGAAAAGGATGCACCCGAGGCAAGCGCTGGTCCGGATAAACCCAACCCTCATCTACCGATGCCCACGTTCAAATCCATCTGCCAACGCCACCCAGTTTCCCTTCCGTGTCATCATCGCATCATACACCCATACAACCACACCTGCGAAACCGGTCGTAGCCGAGCACTTTTCACACCCTTCGTCACTGATCGACCCTACAATTAAACTATTGTTAGGGCTTGCACATGCATGCTGGCCTTCTAGGTCCAATCCATTATTCATACCCGCGCTCGGTATTAGGTAGTGATGCTTCATCGATGTTCGTCACATTCTAAATTACATCGTCGCCCGATCGACCTCCGCATTCTTCCATACTCGGCTACGAGATTACAGTTCAACGTGTATGGACGTAATATCAATACAACCCATATCATGGAATATTAGATTGCCACCCGAAAGCCATCACCTCAACCAACGCACGCACATGCGACGCCGTAGTGATTCAACCCCTCCGTGTTCTTTTGCTTCTTCCTCTCCTATCGTGTTCAAAAATCCTGTCGTGATAACCGCCCTCATTCGCCGCGGTCCAATCAGCGGACAGCTTCTTCGTAATAAGGCCCAGTAATATGATCAATCCCTCTTCTCTCGTTGGGCCGATAAGCTGTGAAAACGCCTCCTGCCACACCCTTTCTATGAAGTACATAATTTTCCCCTATCAAGTGGCTAGTTTAACAACTACCCAGGTGGGTAAACAACCCTAGTTCAACATCCTTCTCTGCCACGCTTCAGCTTCCTAGATTTGGGTTTGATTCGGTTATTCCCTGAATCTCGAATTTGTCAATCACTGTCCCCTCTCGTCCATCTTTCCCCGGTCGCTGCCCACTACTACTACTCGCCAGACGCGGGAAAAGTCCGGGGGAGATCCCTCCCCCGGACATACACTCCGTCCACGCCCGTGGCGATCAGATGTCAATTTCGTGACGACGGAGACACCTCCCGCCGTGAACCTTCAAGGGTAGTCCAGCAGTACCCCTGTACTCCGCCCTCCGTACTAGAGTAAGCACAGATAGTGGGATTAAGTTGCTAATTCATCTTACCAACCGAGTCGCCAACACCAGGATCCTCCTGGTCCTGGCGCATACCAGCTGCAAGGCGCCGGGGTAAGAAAGTGTCGTCTGTAGGACGCTGGAGTCTCCATCTCTCAGATCTGGCGTATACTCATCTGACTCAGATCTCTGCGACGGCCTCTGTTCGGGAACCGCATCTACACCGAATAAGCAACGATTCCTTGCAAAGAGTGCAGTTTGTACGGAGTAGGAAATAATCACCTTATCGGAAAGGTAAATTGCTCCTCCTCTCGACATTCGCCGGACACACCTCAACAAGACACGCCGAGAAACGATCCCATGGCGGAGATGTGTACGACTTGATCAAACTCCTCCGCACTCTCATCGGGTAGGGTACCTGATATGGGAGCCCGGTACGGAGTAGTACCTTAGTAGCGTGCTAATGTCCCCTGCGCGATTCGTTATCAAAGCCTTCCCCTGACCCGACGCAAGGTATTGCCCGCGTGGCATGCCTGGCCCGTAAGATCTCTCTCTCCTCGGAGATCAACAATCCTGTCTCGACCGTTGATATGTCACTAGCAAGTCAGAAAGCGGACTCGAACTAGTGTACCTGCAGCAATGGAATCAGCGAATCTGGATATACATGCTGGCGGTCCACACTTTTTAAGTAGAAAGATCAGAGACCTACTATATACACATACATAGATCGGGGAATACAGTATACGCAGACAGTGGTGTTCCGTATGATGATGCCCACACACAATGGAGACAGTCAAGATCGTAATTTACATCTTGAAATTAACGATCCGCTCCCTGGCGGCTCTTCTGGGGACTCGTTCTGGAGATTCTTCTGGAGACCATGTGGAGACACCGGGCTCCTCCAGACTCCTCCCCAGCCACCGTCGTCTCGAGACGGACCGGCGAAATTCGCCGGTACACGGGGTGGAGCGTGGCAAAACGTTCTCGAAACCGCTTTTCGCGTCACCCAATCATTACCCGATCGTCTGTGGCCAAGCCGCGGGAACCGCCCCCGATACCGGCTTAGGGCTTGGGGCTGGCGTTGGGACTTGCCAATAAGACGGTGTATGGTCGGTCACGATTAGTCGCGTGAAGGATTGGAATTTTCAATGGATTGCCTCTTTTAGGACATTATTATGTTGTGCGGTATCTATGGAGGGGGAAAGGATTTGTATTTCATTTGTTATCTGTGGGTGTGGGTGTTTTACTCGGCTATGTCAGAATGGAAATCGCGCAAAGAAATCGTATGTGATAGGCTGGATTAAATCCTTAGAGACGAGCAGGGAATGGCTAAAGGCGAGAATAGGATAAAAGATCTCACGTCGGCTTTTGGATACTGTCAAGACGGTTAGGCGTGTTCTGGGGAACAGGGATTCTCCAGAAATGTGGCCATCAGAAAAAAGTGGCGACGAGATCTGCTTCCCCCGGCTTTTCTCGAGCAAATGGTGAAAAGTCGGGGGGTTTAGGGATCGGGCTGCGACTGGGTGGCTGAGGACAATAAGACAAGATCCTCCGATCTCTCAGCCCTGTCGAGGAGGAACGTTTCATACAAACCTATACATACGTGGTATCATTCGAAGGTCGACTATGTTACTTCTATACAGGAAAATAAAACCAATATATTCTATTGATAGATCCATGCTCAAAGATACCCAGCATACCCCTGCCCCAGTCTGTGTCTCTCGGCAGGGCGTCTCCGACGTAGCACAGCCCAAAACTATTTCTAGACATTCACAGGCGAGAGCCGCGACACACAAGAATAGTAGCGGCCACTGAAACATGATTTACGGCGGGCCCCGTTAGTCATCGCAGGTTCGCAGCGAGTTTCAGCCGAGTCGAGACCGGGGGGGTCCCACACGGGGCTTGCGTTCATCCGGCTCAGATGTATGCTAGTTACTCTAGCCATGCAGCAGACGGTGAATGCAAATGAAAGCCCCAATTCAGACAGGCAAAAGAGATCCAAATCCACCGGTCAAAAGTCCGCTTATTCTAGAGGATCGAATCGATATAGTGGGTGAAATGAGACCCAGAAAACACACGCGGTCAAACCAAAAGGCGCCGAATGGTAATGGGTCAATCACGAACGGTCTGCGGCTGGGATCGACAGCGCCCGAATTTCTTATCCTCGCCCGTTGATTGGTGGAGAATACTCTTGACACACTGCGCTGACTAGAACTGATTAACTAGATCACTAGTCATTGCCCCTCCAAGAGTCAGTCCCTCATGCTGTTGTACGCTGTACAGAGACGAAACGTACGAAGGAATCATTAATTTTGTCCCATGTCAACATCACCAACTTGGATGCAGCTCATCTCTACATCCAGTAGAGCCATACTTTGCTTTGCCCTCCAGCTGAGTATACGAGGCATTTGCATACATCACACCGCAGGAGCAAAATAATGGATCATTTTCTAAATGCCTCACCGAACTTTTGGGGAGAAAGAGGGGCTCCGCGGTAGTGTGCCAGGTACCACGCGCTTTACGGCGGAGTCCACTGATTCCACTGATAACAGCCCTGGCACCAGCGAACAATGTCATCCGACGCACGCTACGCCCAGCAGCTATCGCAAAGGTACTTTCTTAGTGGGGGAGAGAGGGGAGGAGGGGGGGGAGAAGGGAGTCTAGAGTCGATTCCGGAGCAGGCTTTGAGAAATTGATAAAGCCACGCAGTACTAAGAGCATGGAGGGATCTATTCGGTTAACAGATAGCTTTGCGGGTGTAATCTCATGCGCATCTGGCGGGCCGGTGGGTCAGTGGTACGGTAGGTAAGCGGGAACATTTACCTCGTATCAGGCAAAAGTCCCTATGCACGATGTCGGGTTCGGTCCCTGGTCTCTCACGAGCTCTCCCCGCGACTGTTTTCTCTGGTGCGTGATCTATGACACAGCTGCAGGGGAGCCACGTAAATACACTGGTAGGAGAGAGAAGGGGCGCTTAACAGATCAAGATCAAATAGGCCAGGTGAGATGATGATAATGATGTTCATGATGCCATATGATGTCGTCGCCACCCTGGGGTAGCAAGATCTACGGGGATCAAGCACAGGAAAGACGGACTAGAAGTCTATCCAGCCCAGGCTCGATGGATGGAAAGTCGTCACGTTGCCCATTCCCGGTAAAAGGGAAGATAAGGATATGGTATTAAATTGTACGCCTACGTCATAATCGATCCACGGGGGCTACAGTAGAGTTTGGGACCTGGATTGACTGGAGCATTTTGAACTTCGTCATTTCATGGCTCGAGAATATGCTGTACTGTTCGAGACAGTATCCTTGTCATGGAAACCCTGCAAAGCGCTCGAATGGGGCAGTACCTCACTGCATACCACAGAAGTTCGCATATGACAAGGTATAGCTTTGGATATCGAGACAATCTTCCTGCAGAGGCCCGGAAGATGATCGCAGACTTGTCAGAGTCGCATTTCATAGAATCCACAATCATTTCAGGGTATTCAATGCGGGCATGTACGCTTAGTCACGATAGTCTTGACCTTGCTGTCAAGTGGATGGTATCTACAACCTCGCCAGTGTCCGGGTAGGGCCGTTTCTCACCATGCCGAGAGTCTCAACGGCCGCTTACAAGTCCAGCCCAGTCCCACAATGACTGAGAGTGTAACACATGGTCAAAGAGCTCACAGGGGTAACCATGTCTAGATTCAAGACACCCTCCTGTACCAGAATCCTCGGATGGTCAGCCTCACCCGCTGCCGGCCCGCTGCCGCAGCCAACGCAGGACCCACTCGACCAGGATCCCTAGGTCCTGCGAGATCTCCAGAACCTTGGCGATCTTCTCATGCATATCCTGTAGCTTCGGCCCAGCGGCGTCTGAGCCTTGCATCTCTGTATCGCCGCCGTGATCACTTTGCCCTTTCAATTCGGCCACATCGACGATGGAAATACGCCCGTTGAGGCCGACTTCAAAACAGATCGACACTTGCACCGGCTCGCGCGTGGCATTCTCCACTTGGCTGCTGGAGTCTGTGATAAGCAGCATCAGAGCCGGCGCTTGGCCAATTTGCGTTCGTAGTGTCACGTCCACTCTGATGGCGTCCGAATAATCTTCGTTATGGAATGGAGAAGCATTGGAAGCGATAGTTGCGAAGGCGCTTGAGAATCCATCACCAAGTAGGGCACTCAACTTCTCCTCGTTGGGGTCGTCGTTACTGAGCGTAATAAGATCACTTTGACCAGCAAAGGATAGCTCATGGCTGGCGGGAACTGAGGGGGCGAGTGACACTCCGTTTGAAGTTTCTCGCTTATTATTTTGACTCTTGGCAGGGCTACCAGTGATTTTTCGTATCAGATTCGCCAATAAAGCATATTGACGGAAGAACTGAATTTCGTTAGCACTGTAGATATTCTCATAGAGGAGGGATACGTACTGGCAGAATCTCGGCGACTTGTCGTGGGTGCGAGAATGGGAGCTCACGAATCGTACGACCAGCAACAGACTCAAATGCTTGGAAGGTGTAGTTGTGATGATTCGTGCAAGCTGTGCCGGCAGAATCAAAGGTCTGTATCGACATCCGGCGCTTTCGCCGGCCAAGCTGCGGTGTAGAATCCAATTTTGACGCTTCCGAGGTCAGAAGATTGTCGTACGTGACCATCTTGAATTCCTGCGGTAGCTGCATTCCCAGATGACGGTAAATTTCGGATGCTGCAAAGATGGGCACTTCGAGAGGAGGGTCAAGCTTCGCCACGAAGCGTCGGTTTGGCGGGCTCGATTCTAGCATGCTCGAATCCAGAGCCATTGGGTCAGGGTGATTACCATGAGATAATCGCATGGTTTGGGGGGGGTCGAGCCAGTTCACTGTCTCTGTAGGGCCAACGCCGGGTGCCGAGTCGCTAGTTTGGCCGGTTGTCAAGACTTCAGTCCCCACCCATTCTTTCGAGATGCGTAGAGAAGGATACCCCTCTTCACATTCAATCATAACGGTCCATATCTTCTGCTGTTCATCGGACTCACTTTGGTGTTGGGGTTGGTCGACTACCATCGCATCAGGCGAGATATTCTTCTGCTTGGCGTCTAAGACCTTGGCTTGTTCGACAAAGTATTCCAGACCAAGACCAATTCGGGTTCCCTTGTGCATACTTGGGCGTCCAACGACTCCTGCACAGAGATGCTCGTAGTCGCCGCCATATTTTCCAGCCTTGCCTTCCTCAGACCATATCCGTCTGAGATTCTCTTCCAAGCCCTCTAAAGCTTCGAAACAGTTAACCTCTTGACTAAGCTTGTCGAGTTTTGCGAGCCAGTGCAGGTTCTCGTGAAACCTTTGAAGGGACCTCCACCTCCCGTGGTCGACGTCCTCGAGCGGCTGTACAAGGTTCCGCTTCAGAACCGCCGAAGCTTCATCTCGACGCTCGCCTTCTGTATATTCCGGGGTCGCATATCGCAAGCTGACATCTTTGACCACGTCGTGGCCAGCGTAGAATTCGATTTCCAGGTCGACAAAATTCCCGGCGATATTAATATCGTTGTCTTGCCAGATCGACTCGAATCCTTCCAGTCGGCTCAGTCGTTCAATTCCTTCCCGGGATACACCTCTGCCTGCGACGCGCGCTCGAAGGCATTGAACCACCTCTTGAATCCGGTGCTTCTGCTCCTCTTCGCTGTCACGTCCCACCCCGCCAAGCTTGACACCCTGCATCCCCAAAGTCTGAATGTCGGAGTCGTTCATGCCGTGCCCAACGAGACTTTCGTGGACTGCCGGCGACGGGCTGATACCAGTGTAACCACCGAGAGCGAGAAGTGCTGAAGGGGAGCTGAAATTGACAGTGTCGTCGACGCCGCTGGTCACAGCAAGAGGTGTGGCGTACTGATGTGAAGATACGCTGAGGTGTGTTGCGTGGCCAGGTCCCGAGGCCGACGGTGTTCGTGTCGAGGGTGATTTATGAGCGATTGATCGCAAGGGCGCCGAGGTCGGGTGTGGAGAAGAGGTGAGATGAGTTGGCGTTGCGCCAGGTTTGGCTGATGGAGTCGCCATGATTGAAGTCGCAGAGCAGGGACAGGCAAAGGCAATATGGAATGGAAGTACGGCTTCTATACCACAAGAGTAGTTTTAGTCCCAGGGTAAGGTATGCAATTGAACGAGGATATTGTTGAATGCGCAAACAACCAAATCAATCATGCGCAAGTGCTAGCTTCGGGAGTACTCCGGGCGAGGCTGGTCAGAAAGACGTGTGAATCGCGGTATTGCATTGACCAACAGCTGCCCCGCTCAGGTATAGCCGTCACTAACACTTGCAATGGACAGGCGCAAGACTGCCTTGAGGTTGTAAAGTTGTCTTGAAGTTGAATTGCAACAACAAAGACTCTCACATGAACGGCTTTTGGAGAGGTCCGCATTCACCGCCCGTCACGCCGCTTTGATCTGCACGATGACTGAATGACGGAGCTTCGGAGCTCTAGCGACCTCATCCGTCTCCAATTGAATTTCTTTAAAGACTCCGAGGCTTTCCAGAGATAGGCCATGTTCGCAACTAAGTCGATCGGCCGTCAGGCTCTGAGGATTCCCCATTTGACACAGGCGCGTTACGTGTCTTCACTTGAGGGCAACCCTCACATCGTATGTAAATCCCGAGAAGTATCAACACACCTTTACTAGACGCTTATCAAGAGACAGTATGTGTTCCCAAGCGAAGGAACAAATAAATCTCACATACTTTCACTTTTGTCTTCCGAGCCCGTCAATCCAGATCTTGCTATTGGAGTCACCAGCGAACTACCGCCTACGCCTGACTCGCTCCGAGAGAACCCCAAGTTCCTCAGCATTCTGCAGGAAGTCTTCGCCAAACATGCACACGAAGACCCAGACGCACAGGCTCAAGCGCAGGTTATGGTGTCAACAGCAGGAGCGAACCTCTATACTGGTGGTGTCCTGATGCCCAACCAACGAAATAGAAAGCGCACTGAAGCAGGTGACTCTAGCGGTGGTGCTAGCGGTCAGGGCGGTGCTGGTGGTGGTGGCAAGGGCGGTTGGATTCATATTTCAGACAACAGACGGCCTCCCGAGTTTGGGCGAATTGCATGGTATGGGACTGTGGTGGTTCGCATGCATAAGATAGCAGCTAATCTTTGTACAGGCCCGAGGATATCTTTGGCAGTCTCGAAGTTGATGGGCACGGTCAATTCGTTGGCGGCGACGGCAAATACCAAAGTAGCGGTATGTTGCGAATAGCTCCTGGTGCTACTCCGATGTTCCTTCAAACTGACCGTATTCATTGCAGGTACCTACAGAATGGTCACCAGAAATGGAATGTAAGTTTGTCCGAGAACGTATCAAGGCTTCTGTGATTATATTATGGGATGCTAATTTATGACACAGTTTGGGTTTGAGTCCCTTCCTTAGAGAGAAGCTCGTCCAGCGCCTTCGGGAATTGGACGGCCAATAAGCTGCGCTTCCACCTATGCCCGCTTCAATTGAAGCCCCCCTGTACAATAGTGTAACATCCGAGTTCCATTTCAATGAAAGTTATGACATTGTAGCCTCCATAAGCTTTGAAAATATACATACAAACTCGAGGTCTCTTGCATGTTTGTGGTCTTGAGTGACCAGGTGAAATAGGGTGGCTGGGTCCAATCATTGGGTGTCGTGAAGTAAACTATATATTTCCAGGGTCCACGCATCCACCCGACATACATGAAAACCTTGGAGCCCCGTCTCGAATCATCACTACCTAATTCTCCTAGAGTCTTTACTTTTTGAAAAAATTCGTGATTCGTTGTGATCCTTCTGCTGGTTTGGACCCTCCACTCTTCCTCATCGGCTTATTATGGGTAGCACTGCGCGTTTTCGACTTTTGCGGCGAGGGCGAGACAGGTCCGGCTTGATGGACCTTTGGTTTTTTGCTTTCATTATCAGGGCTCACCCATTCCGGCGTATGCTCCCTTTTCGTACCATGTACAGCGAATTCGCCTCGATCTTTGTCGGTTTCAGTCTTGATATCAGGTTCTTTCTTGGGAAATGTCTCTTTTGCCTTGGCATTGGCAAAGAAATTGACAATGTTGCTCTTGTTTTCTTTGCTGTTGACTGGGATGATGAAGTCGGGCGAATTGTTGCCCACTTTGCCCACTTCCTTGGAGACAGGGTAGCACTCGAGCTCGCCCTCATAAGGTTTCAAAATGGATTGCAGCTCTTTCGACCAGGTCTTCCGGCTAGGATCGAGCCATGTTCTCATCTCTTTACTTCCATAGTCCAGAATCACCGGCATCCTGTCATGAAGGAATTTCAGATAAGAGTTTGAGGATGTTGTAATCACGGAGTACGTGTACAGCTTCTCGTCCGAGTCTATGGAAGACGAATTAGACGCAATCCTAGATCTGGATCAAGGGCCCGAAAGAACAAGGAAACACAGCAGGTTCGATCCTACCTTCATATTTCACGCAGTCCCATAGACCAGCAAAACACATCAGATCACCATCCTTACGCCGGACGAAGTGGGGGATTTTCTCTTTTCCTGCAGGCCCCTTCTTCAACCACTCGTAGAAGCCCTGGCAGATGACGAGACATCTTTTACGCTGTTTCATAGTCGTCCACATCCCGCGATTCTCGATTAAAGAGTCATCGCGACAATTGATCGTGCGCATCATAGAACCGTAGTCTGGCTGTCGCTTGGTCCAGAATGGGATGAGGCCCCATTTCATGCTCTGAAGCTTGTACTTGGGACGTGCTACTGATGAAGTGTCGTCATTCTTCTTATCATCTTGATTATCTGGCTCTGCGACATTATCATCTTGCTCTTGACGTGCCTCTGTATTGTCTTGCTCGGAGCGAGCATTGTGATCGGGAATATCGGCACGGTAGATTGCGCCAAAGCTGCCCGGCGCAAAGTTGTATGTTTCGCGGACTTCATCATCATCTGGAGCTTCGTCTACTTGCATGCCTCGCTCTTGAAGCTGATGTCGGATGTACGCCAAGCGCTGTTGATCATTGATTAGTCGGGTCTTTGGGCACGAGGCAAGACAGGGTAAGGACTCACCACACCCAATGCATAGCGTCCACACATCGTTGAGAGATTGAATATTGATAAGAGCGATTGTCTCTACCTTTACGTATCACTGACCTGCCATTTGGAGCTTTGTTCTAAGGGGGGGATATGGAAAGGCAGCAGATGGAGGTTACAAAGCGATCCTAGCGACGTCATTGGGCCAAGATCGCCGCAGCGGAAAAACGGAGCGCGAACAATTCCACCTTTTGTCAACTCCAGCAACCATTTCTCAAAACCTCCCCGCGAACGTTCGACCTGCCTGTTACTTGTCAACGTTATCAAGGAGTGTGTCAAAATCATTCAATCGACACCAACGACGTCAATGTTTCGCGCAGCCTCGCGGCGCGCCAGCGCCCAAGCTCAAAAGCTCTCACCAGCACAGCGTCAGCCCTGGACTCGATCAATATACAGCAAAAATGGCCGACCAACGCCGCGTCCACAATGCAAAAATACCAGTCTCAATCTCTTCGCCATCCCTCATATACGCCAGCTCACCATGGGCCAGAAGATTCGTATGAAATACCGCGAAGCCTCCAAGGGTGTTTTCCGCAAGAACCCGATCCTGCTCCCCTTGGCCATCTTGTCTGTGGTCGGCGGTATCGCCGTCTTCGCTTACATCTCCTACGTGGAAGTCACTCGTGTCCAACCTCAGTATCACAAGTTCCCCCCACCTGTCACCGACCAGCTACGCACGGCTGTGTACTATACCGAGATCGATCTCAATCCACCCAAGGCACTGAAGGCGTATAAGGAGGCGCTCCGGATCGCCATAGAGATGGGTATGCATCCGTTCTCAGACGAAGTGCTAGGAATTAAGCTGCAGGTCGCAATGATGCTGGAGAAGGCTGGATTGGTCAAGCCTGCGGTTGAGGTGCTGGAGCGGACGAAGACGGAAGCTTTGAAATGGATTGAGGAAGGTCGCAAGGCAGAGTCTGCATCTGGGAGTGAGGCAAAGGTGGTACAAGCACCTGTGAAGACGAGCACCTCGTCAGAGAATGCCCAGATCAGCGCAGACGACCTGCAAGATGCCGAGAAGAAATTGAAGGAGATGCAGGAGTTTGAAGCGAAGCAGCGTGACCGGGCCCTGAAGAAGGTGGTCGGTATAGAAATGAAGCTCGCCGAGTTATACTCAAGCGAGTATATCCAGGATGAGAAGAAGGCCGAGGATGCCCAGGTCGCTGCCGTAGAGCTGTGCCTGAAAGAGATGCACCGCCGGCAAGAATTGGGCCTGCCTATTGGTGGTGGGACAGCCGGGGAAGGAAATAGTGAGGCATGGCTGAGCATCACCGAAATGGCCACCGCACTGGCTGAACTTGCGGACACTTACACCGCAAAGGACCGCAGCGAGCTTGCCTTGCCCTTGTACCTCCGCGCATTGGAAATGATCCGCGTCACAGAGGGCGACTCGCCGTCTTGCAAGCAGGTCGTGCTGCTCAATAGTGTTGCCAGCGCCATGGTTGGCCAAGCACAGGTGCCTGCGAAACCTCGTCAAGAAAAGCAGACTGTCTCCCGGGAGCAGACTATCGACGCTGCCCGGCAATGGGCTCAGAAAGCTATTGATGTGGCAGCCCGGATCCAGCCGCCTGTGCGCAACGAGGAGTGCGATTCGTCTTGTGTGGCTGCAACTTATAATCTGGGTGAGATTGCGGAACTCCAGAATAAGTTGGACGAGGCTCGACAGCGCTACGTAGAGGCCAAGTCGCTGGCGCAGGGCTTGGGCTATGAGGAAGGTGTCTCTATGGCTGAAGAAGCACTGAAGAGACTTGAAAAATAGGCATGACTGCGCGTAGACAGTCTGCTCTTTGTATATTATGGTCATGATCCTATCTCAATTTACATATATATGTGGAATATCCGTTCTGTAGATCATGAGTGGGCGTGAATTAGTCAAGTCAAACGGCAGGGTTGTAGTTCAATAAACAGGGACTGTTGCAATTACGTTTAGTTCCATATCAAAACCACCTTCCGTCACAGCCCGATATGTAAGGTTCTACATGGACCCATTGAGGAAGTGGTCAATGGTCAGGAAGTAGTAATGGACTTCACCAGGCATTGAACAATACCACGATGAAAATTTTACACAATACGGTAGGCATCACACCCAAACTACGCGACGGCAACACGAGTGAAGAAAAAATAGGAAACATTTTGATGCCTTATGTGGTATTAGAACATCACATGCCGTCACAAGATTCCAGGCATTCGATTTTAAAATGGTGAATCAAGCAAGCTAGACATGTCAGAAAACCCCCCGGGGCCGAAAAACTTCCCTCGACCTCGAGGAGTGCTTCATTGCTCGTGGCTCATACATCCCAAACCAAACCAATGCCCCAGCTTGTTCTGGTTTTGAACTTTTTTTTGATTCCTGACGATAGATCAAAAAGAGGCCTCCTCCTTTCTCCGCATTCGCTCACTACCAATCAACGGACCAATTTACGCCCGAGACATAACACCCCAGGCACGGATCTTGTTGTCGGTGTAACCGGCGAACAGGGTCTGGCCGTCGGCGGACCAGGCGAGAGAGATACACTCGGGGTCGCGGGACTTCTTGCCCTTCTCAAGGTACTCGGGCTTGAGCTCATCAACCTTGCTCTTCTTCTCGAGGTCGAAGATGGTGATGGAGCTGCTGGTGGCAGCGCACAGCCAGTAGCGGTTAGGAGAGAAGACGAGAGCGTGGATCTCATCACCGGCGTGCAGGGAGTAGAGGTGCTTGGACTCGTTCAGGTCCCAGAGCATGGTGGTGCCGTCCTTGCCACCGGAGGCGCAGAGGGATCCATCGGGGGAGATGGTGACGGTGTTGATGTAACCGGTGTGACCGATGTGGTCGGTCTGCAGGCGGCAGGAAGCGAGCTCCCAAACCTAGATCGTGGAGAAAGGGTCAGTATTACTGAATCTCATCCAAGTTCATGTGTGATATCAGATAAAGGCAAAATTTTTCTCCTCAAACTCAAGACCGTAAACAGGCATTGAATTTGAATTTTCCATCAGGCATTGGGTGAATGGTTGTCTCATAGCCGCCGAGGGCTCTGAAGTAGCAAATACGTAAAATATGCAAACATCATGCGGGAATGTAGTGATAACACGGGAGGGGTTTCGAATATCGAAAGGCGAATTGGATATGAAGCGTACCTTGACGAGCTTGTCCCAGCCAGCGGAGACGATGACGGGGTTCTGGGGGTTGGGGCTGAAGCGAACGCAGGAAACCCACTCGGTGTGGCCCTTGTCGGTGATGGTGAACTTGCAGTCACCGAGGGTGTTCCACAGCTTGATGGTGCGGTCACGGGAGCCGGAGACGATCTGGCGGTTGTCGGCGGAGAACGAGACGGACAGAACGTCGTTGGTGTGGCCGACGAAAGTGCGGGTGGTGTTGCCGGTAGCGAGCTCCCACAGGCGGAGGGACTTGTCCCAGGAGGCGGACAGAGCGTAGGCACCGTCGGAGGAGATCACCTATAATGCGATAAAAAGACCTGCGGTCAGTCAAAGCGCTTCCATACAATTCTCTCGGTCGTTCACGACAGTTTCGTTTCCGTTCCATCTTCCAATGGACTGATTTCAAATATCCTTGGCGTGGTCGAGAGAGGGAAGTAAGATTCGAAGACATACACAGTCGGAGACGATGTGGGAGTGGCCCTCCAGGCTGCGCTTGGGGTAGCCGTAAGCCTGCTCATCGCGGGTAAGGTTCCAGATGATCAGGGTCTTGTCGCGAGAACCGGACAGGAGCATGTTGGGGCTAAAAGCCGAAATCAAAAGTCAGACGGGCAATTCGAATTCGAAAATTGGAGCGGTTGGCTCTTACTTCTCCAGAGAGGTGGCGAGGGAGGTAACCCAGCCATTGTGGCCCTCGAGGGTGCCGCGAAGAACCAACTGCTCAGCCATGATGGGAGTGAGACGATGAAGGAGAGAGGATTGGCGGAGTAGGTCGTTGACGCTGGGGAGATAAAATCGCAGAGGGAGGAGGTTGGCTGCGTGCCCGCTCAAGCCCTAAACCCGGTTGGCTGCCATCTTGTGTGGTTCCGCCGTGCCCTAACCATAAGCGAAGGTCATGTGATTGGATGACGGGTCCAGCATGTATACATCGGGGCATCATTTACATGCTTATACCAGATGAAGAGTTTCTTTGATGACGAATTCAAGTATTCAAGAATTTAGATACTTGTTGTTTACAGACGACTTGCAGATCCTCTGGGGTTTGACTCTATGTTCCAATAAACCGTAATATTGACCGGTCATCATTTATGTGACGACAACTGACTGAGAACAAACATGCTTAACTTCAGTGCAATGAAAAGGACTACTGCTTCGTGTCTACCTTTCCTGAATATGATGCAATAAATCAGAACTACCCGGAGGTAGACGGTGCATGATGTTTATCATGATCTTATCATGACCATCCATCCAAACTTGCCATTCTTGTTGATACAAATCCGTTTCAATGCAACAAACTATACACGGGCATATAAACTCCACCTTGACCAACTCTATCATATCTTACAAGACCCCGACCAACCTTGCATGCTTTCTAGTTGAAGACCTGCACATCAGGCATCCGTCCCAAACCGCCTCCCCCACCACCTGTCTTCTTATTCTTAGCAGACTCGAAGCCCGTTGCGCTCTTATCACGCACATGCTCCCTCAACAAGCGCAACACCTCCGAGTCCGTCCAGCGCGACGGCACAGGTCGATAAGCCGCCTTGAACGCGCCAATCGTCTGCGCCCACTCACCGCTCTTGGCGCCGGTGTTCTTCCAAGTCTCCGTAACGGTGTCCTCCTTAGGCGGTTGCGCAGCCTCGGGCACCTCGGAGGGCGGGTCTTGGGTAGCCCAGTAGTAGATATCCCAGTCATTTTCGTCCAGGAAGCGGTCGTATTCTTGCAGCTGGGCGTGGGTCATGGTGCCCAAGTAGACGTCGGCAAATGTGGAGAGGAGGAGATCGGATTCGAGGATACCGCGCTTGCGGCTTTGGTCTGGTTGGGTAAGATGATTAGCTTTGATTCAGACAGAGGATTGGAAAAGTGGATATAGATGGTTTGGGGCGACGAACATAGTAGCCGGGCTCGCATGGTTGAAGTATCCTCGCCAGCGCGCTTCAAGGGTTCAACCTTGAACGTAATACCCTCCATCTCTCCGACCTCTAGCTCGGGCTTCGCAGGCCCCTGGTCCTGACGACCGCCAGTGAAGTGCTCGAGCTTGCCAGTGTATGCGTCTTCGGGGCCCTTGAAGCGCAGGCCGGTTGTGGCGAATGAACGGGTGATTGCCGGAGCTGAGCGGGCGTTGAATGCCCCCGAGGCAGGCCGCAGAAAGCGGCAGATGATGCGCGGAGCGGACATTTTGTCAAATCTGGTCTCTTGTGCTTAAGTTTTTGATTCGGGTCTGATCAAAGATAGGGTTAAGTGTCAATGAGCTTGCAAGTTACCCACGCCTGTTTGACATCATCTAAAGAACCCGAAAAAAGATACCCGAGGCTGCATGTCCCGATGTTTGCAGTGTTTGTTGGTCGGCCGCTCCACCAGATCGATGCCGATTACACAGCGGCCGGAATCATGCATGGGCAATACATAGCGCGGATCAATCAGTATATGTTTACTATCAAGATAATCACGAAAGGGTAATACTGAACTAATTTTCAAGTCATTCGACGATGACAATTTGCCCCGCAATTGCAGCTGGTAAGCCCGCGTAGGAGTCAAAAGTAATTTCGAGGTTATCATGAAGTAAACAAAGATAATTGATTAAGCCTCCGCGAGAGCAGGGCGTGTATTTTGTATCATTGAGGTCATGACTATTGGAACAGAAATACCTAAGGACAAGGGAAAGGCCATAACCAGCCGGCAAAGCAAGGCACCCTCTCCGCATGCAACAGCACCTCCAATCCAAGATCGAACAAGTAGAAAAGCGGAGGCATCCAAATCATGTATGCAACTCATCAATTCCCTCACATAAGCTCGCAGAGCAGAAAAAAAGAATAGAAAAATCGCTTTAAATGAGATGCTTAGACCGGAAGTAAGCCCGCAGGTAGACAACCTGCCAAGCTCCCAGACCAACGAGCATACCCATGGTACCGAACGCGAACCACTTCACCCGCTCGTTGGTACTCTCGTTTGTATCACGCAGACGCTGCTCACGCGCGCGGAGATAATCCATCTCTGTGACGATCTCGGTGACCATCTCCTCGAGGCGGCGGAGGTCGGTCTCAACGGGCTTGAGCTTCTCCTGCGCTTGGATGGAGGACCAATCGCGGGCGTCAGCGCCGATCTCAACATCAAGATCGATTTCACGGGAAGGATTCGCAACAGCGTCTAGATGTGACAGTTAAATTAGCTATGTGGCGGCGAGGACGGGCGTATGTAAATGGCAACTCGCGTGCCGAGAGAGACTTACTGCGACCGACGAGCTGGTTATCCAGACACACGTCGAAAGCGGTATCAGCAGTCGAAGTAAAAGCCTGGCGCACCTCGCCAACAATATCCCTAGGCCGACCGTGGTCATTGCCCATCGCATCCTTGATCTGTATCGCGCCGGGTCCTGTTAGCCACCGTGTCCCGCACGTCACAAACTTCACCAACTCGTTCTCATATCACGGAATTGACCCTCAACCCTTTCCAGAAAGCATTTTACGTACGTGCATGTTGACCCGCTGTCCATCACCCTTCTGGCCGCTCACAATGGCCGTCACCACGACCAGTTGGTCCTTCGAGACAAAGTTGCGGATGCATCGCTCAGTCTTGCCCGAGGTGGCGGCGAGATCGAACTTAAGTGCAGAAGCGAGTTGCACCACGAGGAGGAAAAGAGCGAGGAACGACCTCATGGTGAATGGAAAAGGACCCATGGTTGGCGGGATGGTCGGTGGTAAACAGGAGAGCTGTTGATGCCAGCTGGTAAGGGGACTTGGCAGGATCAACAATGTTCCGGGCCCAGGCATACCCCCATGAAGTATACTAACAATTCGACGACGATTTAGTATACTATCTATACTTTGACTTTGCGCAAATAGTTTACTTTCAATTAGAAAGAAAAAGTTTTCGTATTTAGCCCGGGATTTTTTTCTTGTGCATGGCCTCAAATGTGAACTCAAAATACTGTTGGGTCTTGAACTTCCGCTTATGTATCCTCCGGCTGGCAGTAAGTACTTCGCCGATTAACAGTGAGATCAGATTGTCCTCTCACGGTAACCTTTCGTGAGCCGAAAGTAAAAATGGTGGGTGCTATCCAGAATATGTGTCCAATAAATATTCCACTGATCAGCTGATGAGTACAGGTTTGCTGGAAAATGTATTCAGAAAAAGAAGGGATAATTTCGAAGCGTCAACAGTTATAGATACAAGCATACAAGTTCTTCAAACATGGTATCTAGCAAGAGGCCCACAGAAAAGAAAATAGAAAGAAAAAAGACAAAATCAGAAACCAAAGACATCCGTTCGGATCGGATAATTCGATCTTCAGAGCATAAGAGAAAAGAAGACGGAAAGAAAAAGGGACCGTATCAGTCGTTCAGTCCGGCGCAAAGAGTATCGAATCATCCAATGGAGGAAAGATAGGAGTAAAGAAATAGAAAAACACAAAGATGGGGGTTTAAGTTCAGTTCTCTGTAGACGAGAACAATCCAACACGAAAAGGGGATAGGGTGTAGCTTCCGTGAAGATTAGTTTCGAAAGAGAAAGTCGCCTTGGCCATAGCCGCGACACGATGTCGAAAAAAGTGAAAGAAAAGGAAAATGCCACAGGACGTGAAGGTCTATACAAAGAAGTGGTAGCCTCAAGGTGTGGAAGGTAAGGCTGGTGATGAATATGAAGGGAGGGAGATAAAGATGAAGGATGGAAGTAAAATGACCAGACAAAACGATGGACATGAGAGTATGTGGATCGTAAGATGAGTTGAAACGCTCAGAGCATGACATCGAATGTTGCAAGGGAATGACTTGAATTATGTGAGATTTGGAGGGTATGTAGAATGAAGCAAGGACTTTGAAATTAAACCTCGAGCTTCTTGCGACGCACGAAGAACCGGGAGAAACCACCTTCCTTGCCCTTGGCACCTAGATCACGCCCGGCGGGTGGCTCGGGGGGACCGGTGTTACGGAGGAAGTCCGCAAGGGCAGACGTTTCTGTCTGTCTATTGGTTGTGGAGGACATGACACCCGGATTGCGTGCCATGCCCACTTTGTAAGAGTAGTTGGATGACTGCTGGTGTTGCGAGTTGAGAGTACTCTGGGAGCGGAGGGAGCTGATAGACATCTTGGAGGAGGGACCTTTGTCGGTTGAGGTAGCGCTACGCATGAGTCGGGACTTCATGCCCATCCCGTTGGTTTTGGCAGAGGGAATGGTGACATTCAACGGCTGAGGTTGCACTTGCTCAAAGTCTGGGGGAGGCGCGCTGCGTAGGAAGTCGATGAGACTTTCTTCCTCCCGCTTCGGCGGCTTGGCGTTGATGAGCTCTTCCAGGAGATCGTCATCGTCGTCATCGTCAATGGCGTACGGATCTGGGGCCTGGCCTGGGATGCGACGTTGCCTGCGAACGGGGACCGGGCGGTCGTCGTCGTCGTCTTCGTCCATCGCAACGCTTGTGGGGGCAGCCCTGGTGTGGCCATTCGTACGATTGCTCGATTCCAGCAGGCTAGTCCGTGATCCAAGGGAAGTCAAGGACTTGTTGGGCGTCGAGCCATCCCGAGTACTGGCGAAGGAGCTGCCATGGTCCCTTTCGTGTGTAGAATCGAAATGAAGATCATCTGAGTCAACGGTGTTGCGGAATGGCGCAACAGTACGAGGAATACGGTGCGCACCGGGCTGTGGTGGGCCCTCACGAATGAAGTCGATCAATTCCGAGGTTTGTGAGCCTCGAGTCTCGGCAGGACGGGCCTGGAGACGGGGGCGGTTCGGATTGGATCGACTGGTGTTGTTGGTATGGCTGGAGAGGCTAGATGGAGGACGGACTGGGGAGCTAGCTTGGATAGGCGAACTGAAAGAACCGTTCGATCTCTTGGCCTCGGTAGCCATCTCACGGATCGAGGTGGGGGTATTCGCAATGCGTGCGATCTCCCGTGCAGGGGACCTTGGCGGTAAAGCCATACGAGGAGTGATCGGAATATGCTTTGGAGACTCAATCGACTTGGTACGTCCGAGAGCATTGGCATCAACAGTGTGTTTTGAAGACACAGAAATTCGTCTAGGCTCCGCTCCAGGCGGTCCAGTGTTCTTGATAAAGTCGGCAAGATCAGTCGTATTCGTAGTGTCTGATCGAGGAATTTGTCGAGGGTTCTCTGGGAAGTTCATCTCGCGCACGCTTCGAGGTGTCAGGGTGAAATGAATAGTCTCGTCGCTGTTGATCAATTTGTCGAGGTCAGTAGCATCGTTCTCCACAGAGCCTGCGCTGCCAGAGGCCCGGCTTGTTTCGGACGAGCTACGCAGGCTGAGGGACGGAGACTCGCCTGCAGGGCGATTCATGAGACCCTTGAGCTTGCTGGACACTTGAGATGTGGCGGAACCAGCGGTGAGCGGGCGCTTGTCGCGAGCGCTACTCACACTGTCTGAGCGATGAGCTTTGGGCTGAACCGTAGTGGCGATTGAGGTGCTGGGGCGAGGCATGCGCTGAACAGCAGCTCGTTGCTCAATTTGCGGGGACGTGCGGTTGGTTGGTGTGACCACGAGTGGACTGGGCTTGTGGCGCCGAGACCGTTGGGATCGTTCGCTACCTGTAGCAGATGCCGGGCGAGGCGACTCGGGGTAGTAAGCTGGCTCTTGGACAGCAGATTCTCCAGTCGTCAACTCGGCAGATTCAGTAGAATCATGAGATCCTTCACTGATCCTCTCGTCAGGCTTGTCAAGCGTCACTTCGTCGCGTACTGGAGCGGCCGTATTTATGGAAGTCATGACTGATATATGCCGATCGCGATCTTCGGCATTGTTGGCATCGCGAAGAGAATTGATAGCCTCGATGGTGGCGCCGGATGGTGTGGGTATGGTGTCAACCCCTTGCGTGGCTGGGGGATTTCCATCAACGGACTGTTCGCTGGCCTCGCTAGTCTCTTCGATGATCGGCTTTGCATTAACAATGACAGGATCCTTGCTGGGCATTCGCCTTGGTCGATGGATTGTAGACGTCAATTTGGGCTTCTCGCACAATCCTTGTCCCTCGATCACTTCCGGTTCCCTGGCAGGGCGATCAACTAGGGATGCGACCGAAACGCAAGCGCTGTGATCGATCGCAGCATCCTCGCCGTCTCTCCAGGTTCGCAAGGGCGCGACAGTCTCGTTGACGGCAGAGCCTGCAGCGGATACAGCCTTCCGGGCTGGCTGTTCCTCTTCTTCCTCCTGTACCACGGACATTCTGTCCTTCTCTGCAGATTCTGCCACAGACTGCTCTGTGACCTCCTCGTGTGACGTGGTGCTTGCGGTGCTAGGGGCGGCCTCTGCAGCGCCCATGGACTCCGCAGATTCGTCATCCTCATACATGGTCGCGAGCTGCTTCTTCTCCTCCGACGACCGTGGAGATGGCTGATCGGCTGGGGTAGCCGGCTCAGCCTGCTTGGAGGTCTGGCGCGGTGGACTGGCCGCCGCATTTGGCAAGGACCTCGAGCGGGCATGGCGAAGGCCCTTCTTGTCAATGGCACCCGCACTCACAGGCGAACCCGTTGACCTCGGGGACTTGGGTGCCAGGGACGGGGAAGTGATCACCATGAGACTGCGCGGTCGCACCTTGTGCGCGACTACGGCCTCCATGGTTTGAACCTCACCCTCCAACTCGGCAGAAAAACCGGGTACCTCAATCTCCTGGACATCGTAATCGCCTATGGGCAGAGGAACGGCGGCAGGGTCAAACGGGACAGGAAGCTCCCCAGGCAGCGGCTCCTGAGGAGTCATGGGCTCTTCGATGGTTACCACGCTGCTTTTCCGGCTGTTTACCAGGCTCTGCGTCTGTCCACGGCGGCGGAACGATTCGCGCGACAAAGTCCGCGAAATAGCGGTGTTACGTCTGCGCTTCCTCCATGTACGCCACAATCGCCCAAGAGTCGCATTGAGGGCTAATTTCTCCATGTCGAGATCCTCCACCACGAGTCGATCGATGCGCTTGCGATCCTCGTCCTCGTCGGTCGCATCATCCGGCCCATCATTCAGTTTCGCCGATAGCCGGGATCGCGCCGTCTCGCCGGCAATCACGAGCGCGCGTTCGCCAATGTGCTCGATAATTGAAGTCAGGAAGATGGCTGCCGCGGGCGTAATGTTGTCCACATGACTAGTGAACCTGCGAGGCGCTCCATCGTTATCGCCGAGGCCCTCCTGCGCAATAAATTCGTCCTCATCCTCCTCTTCCATATCACCCAGCCGGGTGTACACCATACAACGCAGACGCGTCAACTTCCACGCGCGAACGAGATCAAAATCGCCGCCCGGTTCATGACCTCCTCGAAACTCGGTCTGCTCGTCCTCTGCTCCTCCCATATATTCGCTCAATTCCTCGTCGGCGGTAGCCACCACCTCCGAGGCCAGTCGTGGCTTCAGCACATCAGCTAGCGCGGGTCGAATGGCCGCGAGTTGGGTCGACTTCGCTCCGGCCAGGATATTGAATAGGAGGTTGTCGAGGAATCCATTCAGCAGAGAGAGCGCGGCGGGCGTCACCAGCGCATTTGCGCCGGCCCCTGTCTCCTCATCGTCCGGAGCAAAATCGGCGGTGTTGAATTCTTGGTCGGAGGTGATGATCTCCGAGGCAGCGGAGGACGAAATGAAAGCAGGCGGCGGGCGGACCGAGGGAGGCGACATGAGGCTGACTCGGGGGTGTTGCGAGTCACTGGAAACACTGGTGCTGCGAGAGCTGCGAGAATGGGACAAGGTTCCGGCGTCCAGGAAATCGGATCCTTTGTAAGATTGCATCGCGGGGGAATCGGACACCCTGGTCCCTGGAGAGGATTTCTGGTGGATCACTGGACTCGTGCTCATTCGACTGTCGATTGGAAAAAATGTTTCTTTGGTGATCTTGACTTTGGTCTCGGAGCTTCCGGGGGGGTTCATGGCCCTTGATCTTGAAGGGTATGGGAGCGTAGTCGCAGAAGCAGGACTAGGTCGAATCAAAATCTCTAAATCATCCTGTACTTCCAGCGCATGGTCAGCCTGACACAGATTCTACCTGTCGTGAGAGCTGACATTGCAGAATGAGGGGGGGTATGCGATCTTTTTGGGGGCCTTGCGCCCATTGCGGCCCCTTTGCTCTTGTATTTTTTGGGGGGATTTCATGGTAGTTGGCATCGTTGCCTCTGCCCCCTCCCCCTCGTTTGTACCACGTTCTGCTTTTTTGGGGCCGCCATGCAGGCCGGGCAATGTGTTTGGCCCCCGACTGACCGTGTCAAGCAAGGAAGGGGATTTTTTCTGACGTACCCATATGGACCGGCGCAACAGCGAGTGATCATGCCGTCCGTGATGTGAACATCCCTGAAACGAGTGTCGTGGGAGTTAGTGGGCCAGGGGGGTAGTTGAGTCGAGAGTTGCTGGGAGGAAGATTTGAGTCGAGGGAAGAGTGTAAGAAGACAAAGGGAAAGACTGGGGTCGGTTGTTCCTAATGGAAATGGCGCCAATGGAGATAAATGGCGTCAAAGGAAATCAGATGGAAGATGAAAATGGAAACATGGAAATAAATGGATTAAGTATCCCCATTCTGTTTACAGTACTCCGTACAATGAATATAAGTATCTTAGAAGTGGAGACTCGTGCTGGGATGGATTTCGGGCACGACGATGGCGTACCGTCGAATCAGGTATCATTCTTATCGCGCTACAAAGATGAGGAATTCAAGATCAGATGAAAAAGAACACCATTCCGAATGGACCTGAAACGTAAGACTGAATCTTATTCTTGTGTCTCTACACAGCAAGTTGATGTGAAGGCATGCATCACCCCTGTAATTTTTTTAGTGCCCACGAGGTCAACGAGATCATCGTCAGTGGTACTCCGTCCCCTAGTCTCTAGTTTCTCCTTAGTTGACCCCCTGAGGCGGGGAGGCGTGCAGCCCGCACGAGGTGGCCAACAAGCCAAACAGCCGACTGGCTTCACTAGGTCAAACTGGGCCACCTCGGGCCCTCTTTTTTTTTTCTACACCACTTCCACCTATATTTTCTTTCCACATCCTCCATGCGCTTCTCATGATCCCATTGTGACCATCATTTCACAGTCGCTGCTGTTCCCTTTCTTATCGGCTCAGGTACCGTTCCTGGCTGAATACCCATCTTTACGATCGGGCTACCCAACCCACAGCGCCTCGCAACCACGGTCCGGTCTTGAATGGCCTATGGCAATGAAGAAACAGGGGGGTCCGCGAAAAGTGTGCACCGATCGACGGGCCCCAGGAGTGCACTAGTGGGCCCCACCCGTGCGGACGATTGTCTGGATTGTCCGGCTTGTCCTGGGTTCTACTCCGTACTAGGGGACCGATACTACCAATGACCGAACTTCAGAGCGTCCGATCTGGGGCCGGGCAATCATTAGTCTTTCAGGCTTGTCCCATTATTCAGTCTCTACGGAGTACGGAGTATTGGATTCTGGTTTTTCCCTACTCGCTCGCCCGCTGAAGCGGTCCACGACATTTTGCGCAAGAACCGGGCGCTAAGAGGCTCAGAACGCCCAGAAGGAATAATCCCTGCCTCTCTGGTACAGATGGGCAGTCTGATGTGATTCGAGCGGGCTTGTTTTGTCCACATCTCCGGGCCGTGGGGGCTTCGATCGTAATTCTATGCCTTCTTTCTCAGCCCACACGAGGCACACAGGTACATACCCATACCCACACCCACACCCACACACGCGCTACTGCCTCCCCCTGGTCGCAACCCTACTTAACTCACCTCCTCCCCTAGCAGTATTTCTCTGCCCGAGCCACCAATCATGCCACCATTCGCCTTCGAAGCCTTCGAAGCCTTCTAAACCTTCTTAGCCTCTCATATCCCGAGGTGGAGACTACCCATATCGTCTCATAGGTCTGGCATGGCTGGTCTCCATCGGTGCCAGTCAATACGAAAACCCACCTTCCTCAAGTCTCACCTCTCGTTCCATGGAATTTCCCAAGAAGGTAACACCCACGAGATGAATCATGGTGTGGCTGAGGCTTCGGCTGACACTGAGGCTGGAAGTCTCCAATGATAATAAGATGAGATTGTGCAACTCTTGAAAAGAGGCGGCACGGGGTCAATGTGATCTGGGCCGGTCCCAGTAAGAACGGAGTACTCCGTACGTGAATTAACAATCGAGCTCGTTCGCTCTCTACTCCGCTGACCGTGCCCGATTTTGTGCACGTTGTCTCAGGCCCATTGCGGGCGGATCTCCGTTGCGCGTCCCTCTATATCGACATGATCCCGATCGCACGTCCTTATCCTCCCCGAACCACTTTACCCGAATGACAGTGCCGCGGTTCTTCCCCTGGGAAGCGTCCGTGGTACTTGACGGACCGAGTAGACTCGATCCAGTAGTATAATATCTTTGGTCCTGGCAGATATTCGAGTCATGAAGCAATTTATCCACAGCGAGGGTAATGGCCAGGGTAAGGATGAATTCTCACGATTACTGCACACCGTACAACCATCTTGCGTGGGGATCCTCTCATCATGACCTCGACCACCTTCTGTAATGTCCATTCCGTACTATTGATTTGCGGGATAACCGCAGATAATGCAAATTCCTCGTGGCAGCTAAACTGGATCTGAACATTTTGTGAGTACAGAAAAGTGACTAAGTCTTAATTTTGGTGTGTTTCAACGAGGACAGTATTCTGTGACTCGGGTGAGACTTGAATGGTTTCGTGATCAAATCATGCTCAAAGCGGGATGGGATGACAAGAAGCTTGTGAGACAGACTGTGAAAGAATTGTCAAGTCCAGTCTATTCTTAGAGATGTCTTGTTCTCGACGAAGTAAAGTGGTCATTCCTCCACAATACATCGTATATTCCACTCTCATGTGGACCCCCTTCTCTCCCCTCTCCCCTCGAGTCAAGAAGCGGTCAATCAATCCGTCACCTCCGTGAACCTGCACAGAATAATCAAGATCACCAACCAAACCCCCTGAGCAACAAGACCGATACCGACTACCTCAATAAGTAAAAGACCTGAACTATGGCATGCACTTGTGAAAGATTAAGATTACTGGCACGCTTCGGGGGCTTCGCTCCGAGGCGTTCTAGGACAGTAGTTAACGCTGATGTGATTTCTCGAAACTCTGTATTTTTTCAACTGGCTGAGTTGAGTCTTTAGTCTTGGGTCGGTGATTGTGATGTTCATCTCTATTTGAGTCCGTCTTCATATGTAGGCCGCTTCATGATATGCACAGCTGCGCGGGAAAAGGAACGCGATTTTATGATTGTACTTTTATCTGGATCACTTCGTCTACGATAATACTCGATTTGGAGATAGTAGTATGACGTACCTCGAGTCATGCGCTCTTTCTTCCTCCCTCTCTTCCATTCAGCTTTTACTGCTTTTTCCTCGTAACTAGAGTTCAAGGCTACAAATTCATTCCAGTAATGCATAATGATAATAAATCGTATAGGGCGAATTATGTGTTCCTTTGCGATAGCCGTGCAGGAGGAGAGGAACGCAACCGGCTTGCGATACATCACAAGCAATCTTCCCTCGCTCATCACAGTGCATAAGTCTCTATTGTCCTGCTGCAGCCGCGATTGGGTCATCGAGCAAATTGTCAACCCTGCACTTTGAGGCCCGGACTTTTTGTGTGCCTGAGGTTTACCGCGCAGGACCGGGCGTCGGGGACGGTCCGCTATCACATTGATTTTGAGGTGATGGGGTGGAGATTTAATTTTAATGCTGTACGGAGTACAGTGGTAGTGACTCGTGCGATCATCTCGTATCTGACTGTCGTAATCTAATCGCATCATTGCGTCTCATCCTCCGCTAGGCGTGATATGACTATTCTCCATAGTTTGACGTTTATTCTGTATAGAACAGTAGTTCCTTACATATCTAGGCCTAGTCTCGGTGACTAGTACATACCTGAGTACCCCATACTCTGACTCGAGCCACAGGTAAACCCATACTGTGCAGGAAAGTCCTAACCGAGCAAAAGGTGTCCACTGATCGCCCAAGCAGCCCCAATTCTGTCCGCCAAACCGGCAATTGCCGCCAGTCAATCCAAGTCCCACACACCATTGAACATGCGAGGCATTGAGGATCTTCCAATCTCCACTGGATTAAACTCCTAAATTCCGGCGAATGGCAATAGTGGGTGGACCCCAAGACAATGGTCTCACAACTTTCAGGTCCGCCAGCGGTTAGAATTGGATTCTCTCCATGTCAATCCCCCTTCCCGGGGCTCCACACGGTGGGAGAGCCAAGACAAGACTGGCATTGTCCTTGTTCGTGAGGGGGGAGTGGGTTCGACTATTGCATTACAATTGTGGATGGGTATAGGAATTGGGTGTGATCGACTGTTCACTCGTGATGGTAGGGCGAGTTCGGTTGCGTGTTTTGCTTTGTATCGAGAGTGGCATCTTGTTGGACTCATCGCATCAGATCATTGAACTTGAGTTGCTGGAGATAATCACCGATCGAACAACGTGTATACCATTATCATGACTCAGAGATGACTGGTACCTTCACCCTCACCGCATCGTGTGCTCAAGCAACGAGGGAGACCTGGATACATCCGACTTTTTTTTTGGGCGTACCTGTCTGTGCTGCTCTCGCCGTTTAAGTGATCGACATACACAAATTGGCAACTAGATACCTCGAACTTTTACACCTCACTCGAGCAGTTGTCCAACCTGACCTGTCATAAACAGGAAAGTTATCACACGATAATCCTGGCCAAGCGGTGCCAGTGCGTATCCTGAAATCGAGCGATTGGGCCTCGAGCAACAGTCTGCGCAGTATCATTTCAAAAGTCACATCTTGAAAGTCGCGTAGAAGACGCCACTCAGTGAGAGTCAGGGTAGAAGTCTCGAGATGGTAGTTTTTCCTGCCAAACTCCGCCGATAGTCTGAGGGAACTTACATCTCTCTCGTTGAACAATGCAAACGCAGCTAGCCCTACTCAACCCTCCGTTCTCTGTGACGATATGAGCTACCGAATACTATCGCTCCTGGATGTCCCGTCCAGCGGAGACCAATATGCACGTGCCATTCCATACGTTTTCAAGTAGTACCTATCACTGGCTCTGGCTCTCTTTCCAAAAGCATCGACAAAGCATGGACCACAAGCCCACTTTCCACATCCGCCCATCCCTACCGCATCAAGAAGGACCCTCGATATTCCCCGACGTTCTAACATTTTGGCCACCAGGTTTACGTATACCATCACTCGCAGTGAACTACCAAGGACCCTGGGAAAGAGGAGTTATCATATCACTCTCATGCAGATATCAGTGTCGACATGTCAGGGGGTCGAGGGTTGAGGGCCGAGATCTCGAGGGGGTTTAGCTGCCGTGCCGTTATTCGGGCGGGAAGTGGGGTGGTATGTGGCAATGGCAGTGAGGAGGAAGGGGGGACCGGGGAGGGAGGGGGGAGATTGAGGATTAGAATTTGGAGCTTGAAACTTGAAACATGTAGCCACTTGGTATGCTTTGGCCTTGATGGTGAGACCTGACCAGGTTGCTGCTGATGTGGTGAGAATCTAGACCGGGGACTGGGGTTTGTCATTTTCTAAGGGTATGCTGGGTATTCGGTATTGGAGGACTATGGACGTGATTGTTCACATACGGAGGGTGCGTAGCATGTCTAGTAGGAGACGGGAATTGGTCCTTCTGAGGTTGTGAGTAGACCCATGTATAGACGGCAGGCTCACTGTCTCTAGTAGTGTGTAGAGGATCACCAGAGGCTCCCTGCAATTGGAATATGAAAAGTCCCTGATATCAATAGGTGAGAAGTATGGGTATTTGCTTTACACTACTCCTATGAGGTAACAGTTTCGGAACAGGCTGTCCACACTCATGGATCGTGGTGCTAAGCGTGAGTTGTCCTAGACTGCTCTTGCAAGGAATGTTGCCCTGTCATACTTCCTGCAGTTTCATACCCCACATGTTTGGGTTGCTGGTGGACTTGGCGGCCTGCAAATATGGCCAGGAGTCAATTCGAGACTTGAACCAGATGTGCTTCATCCACCTGGCACACAAGACTCTGGCAGAGGAAGGACGACCCGGATCGAGGCCGCTGGGGAAACCGCTACGGGCAGTTGTCCGTTGACAATCATGTCAATCGCGTCTTGGATCCAACCACTCTGACCTACACAAGACCATTACAACAAAGATCATGGTGAAGTTAAGAATTCTTATAATTTCAAATGCTAGCAAGGCTAAAAAAACATGATTCAGAACCATGGCCCGTACAGCTGTTTTTTGACCCCAAATCCTTTTCCCTTTCATGGTTGTTGTGAACCATTGAATACCTTTCGCCGATAGCGAATCCGAAATAACCATTTTTTCATAATCGTGAACTCGTAGCTCTGTTTGGCTTTTTTTTATTTTAAAAGACCCCGATGCTGTAATGGGGTCTAAGTCGAGGCAGGAAGGTCCTGCGTGCCCAGCGCTTGGACGACGCCGCCAGCTAGAAAGCTCATTTCGTCCGGACAGACATCGACTCGACCGTTGGCCAGACGATCCAGGAGGAAGTGCTCGACCCTTTCCAGAAGGACTTGATGGTGGTTTTGAGATGCGTCGAGAGAGCCGGGAGTGGCCATCGCGGCGGCAATATCTTGCTTGCGGAGACCGACGAGATCATCCAGCTCAGCCACGGAGAGAAGATTGCGAAAGACACCGATGACGTGATTTTGGATCGAATCAAGGTACATGCACGGTGCGTCGTCCGGATGCATGGACTCGGTTTCGTGGCCCAGTCTGATGTTGTCGGCCTGCGTGTGAATGTATGACCTGTATTTGGCGTCGGCAATCCCGTGGATCCCGTTCATGTAGGCAACGAACAGCTGACGGTCTACGTCAACCGCATCGCGAGTAAAGTCTTCGGGATGGTTGGTGCCACAGCGGATGAACTCGCGGTGAGGGTGAGCACTGTCATCTTCGGTTTCGCTCTCGTCCTCGGAATGGAATGAAGAGCTCGCCGATCCAGATTGAAGGGCCAGCATCATCATCTCGTGGCACGTCATCTCACTGTCAGGGGTCTCGTCGTCCTCTGCAAAAGCAGGGGTTTCGATGTATTCGATTTGAGGAGCAAAACGTACTGAGGCCTCAAATTCGATAAAAACATCGTCGAAAGTGTCGGTTCGGTCTTCTCGCGTCTCAGGAACATCTTCCGATGTCTCCTCCCAGATGGAAAAATCGGACATGTCATCGTCGTCGTCCTCATCTTCATCATCCTCCGAGAGGGCATCATAATCCAGTTCAATGTCATCCGAGCCGTAGCCGGACTCTGATTCAGTATCATCGACGTCGTCTTGAATGTCGGAAGTGGAATTTTTTAAGATCGACTTTAAGAACGGGTGGATAGTTGTCGCGCGCTTGTCGATAAAGGTCTCAGCACTGGACTGCAGAGGCGCAGGATTGTTGGATGAGACGGAGACTTCGTCGGAACCGTAGCAACTGTCATGTGAGATAGACACTTCGAGGTGGGCGAAGGCGGAGGAAAGGGAATCCCACGACTCTCTGTGGGTAGCGTGAGTGGCAGCCATCTTGGCCGGTGGAGTGTTTGCGAAGTAATCGTTTGAGTACGACGAATTTGGGGTTTAGGCAAATCTCGAGCCTAGATACAGCCAATTTCGTCGTAATAAGTAGAAGGATGGTGGAGACTAATTTGAATTCGAGACAATGGAGTGGCGAGGAAATCCTCGAATGCACGGAGAGGGATCCATGGTGAGGCACACGGTGATCGTGTGATCACTTAAGGGAACTTGACAGGGTAGCACCCAGCAAGAGCAATGTGAGAATACATGATGTGCGAGTGTAGTGTCGGGTTTAGGATGGGTTCAGCGAGGTCTTTCCTCTTGCAAATTCGAGTCTCACTGGGTGTGTCGCTCAGATGGT
Organism: Penicillium sp. F50; assembly: GCA_037356195.1. Lineage (NCBI taxonomy): Eukaryota > Fungi > Ascomycota > Eurotiomycetes > Eurotiales > Aspergillaceae > Penicillium > Penicillium sp. F50. Next base: position 989,438 of record JAYXSA010000054.1, on the reverse strand, counting down.
GCACACAAGGCAGTCGAGAAGAGTGAATGCCGTCGAAGATAGGACGGGTGAAGGGGAGGGGAAATCCTCTTGAAGCCGATTGTATTGTGATGGTGGTGAGAAGGGCAAAAATAGAAGAAGTGGTGCTAGTTTCGCGACGCGATGCAAGCGGAACTGGAATGTCAAGGGGTGTGGCGGGGCCTTCAAGCTGGTGGAGATAAGTGATGCGACCTGCGAAGAGTCTTTGGGGTTTCGAGGAAGAACTTCAGGGTAGACAGTCGGTTGAATGAGGGGGCACACTGAGGAGAAGTCGAGATGACCGAGGTCAGAACCCACGTTTCGCGGGGTGCTTCCTCAGAGGGATATCGTTGAGTCACTCGCGAAACTTCAGTTGGGGACTTCAGCGGCAACCGTCGGAGAGGCTGAAGTTGCAAGAAGGAGACAGTCTCAGTAGAACTATTAAGCCAACTGAGACTAGATAGTATTCGAGAGAGGTTGGTAAGATGAGCAAAGATGTGTGAAAAGGAGTACAGATGTGATCCTTTCAGCTGATCCGGTTTCTCTGGTCGGTGTTCGCCTCACGGGATTCTCGTCATCTGAGTCAGCCGCCCGCACTCCGATCGAGCGATTCTTCCGATCCGCGGCTCAATTGCCGACGAGTTTTGACAAATTTGATGCCCTATGAAAGAGCAAGGGGCAACCAGTCTCTTGCAAAGGCGAGCAGCTAGTCAATTCACTGCCCTTGAAAATAGGTTTGATGAATAATCCAAAGACAGCGGCTTTCAAAAGCGACGTCACTGAGTGATCCGATGCTCCGATGCGGGTTCGACAATCTTCTAGAAGGCGGCTCGCGGGATGACAATCGATTATCAGTACTCCGTACCGGTCGAAAGATGACCTCGTTAGTGAACTTTTTCTTTCAAATCACCTACACAGGTATAGCATTTTTACTCATATACTGACTGGTCAAAGACCGGTCTAGCGTGGACCTTTTAGGAGCTCTTCCCACTACCAGAGACGAGCCTCGTGCCCAAGGACGGACTGACTGTTTACCAGGTCGAGTTTACAATTACTTGGTGACAGCACCCAAGTTGATCACCCGAGGGTTTGAACATCCTAGCCCCCCATTAGTATGCCTCATGCTAGGCTACATGTATGCAGTAGCTGAGGTGCCCAAGTCGCGGGGGTTCGTTTCTAGCGACCAGCCTGGCTCCAGACACTATGAACTAATCGGCACCATTGAGTTTCCAAGAAAATACAGGAACAAACAAAGACTCAGTGGTCGTTCCATATACTGACACGTTTCAAACGGGATATCAAAGCAATACCCTCTTGTCGCAAGTTAGTTGGGTGCATGCCGGTGCCGATACGTCATCGTGCGCCTAAGCCCCCTGGCTCAGAAACAAAGTAACTCTCTGTTTTCGATATTTGATCTCTAAACTACCATCCAGTCACCGCTCAGCGACCCTTGTCCGGATATGGGCAACAGTGGCTTGAGAAAACAATGAAAACCCAAGGAACTGTCAGGTCCCATCTCGCGATGCCCTGGACTGCGCTTTGACTCGTGATCCTTGCAACAATTCAAGGAGGGGTTATGATTCCAAGCATGACTTGAACAAAGAGACACTGATGTTTTCGATCATTTCCTCAGTGATCTTCAGCCACGATGTGTTGAGACAGTGGATAATTATAGAATTGAGCCTCCATTCGAGAAGAGCCAACCACAGGCGCGTCGTGGACGATGATCCCCTGTAGATCAGAGCTTTTTTCCTCACGCTATATTTGGTACAGGGCTTTCAACGGCCAAAATGCCTTCTCGAATGTTGAAGGACTGTTCGGTGGTGCATTGCTGGAGCAGGCGTGACATTCCACCCAGCCTGCGAATATGCTCGGCCCACATTCCAGTCCTATCTCCCGTCTGGCATTGGGCAACGCTACAACGGTCTCTCCTCCACGGGAAGGTTGTACTGACTAATGATGGAACAGAAGAAAGAAAATACGGGCTTCTGAGGACAAGCTCGTGTCAAGGGCTGTCAATTGATACTTGGATGCTCCGAGTCAGCCGGGGTAGAGCCATTGACGATTAGATCACTACGGTCATGACGCATACACTGAAGAGAGGGGGACGATTCTTGGTGACTGACTACTGTCTGACCCACTCGAGAAATTGTATGGGCTCTGGTTCCTCCTGGACGGCTCGGCGAGCCCCCCGATCCAATGCTTCAAGCATCGTCTATACCACCATAGGAGCTTTGACAATCTCAATGGAGGGTGTTGATTTGACATGCCGATACTCTCGTTATCTGAAGCCCCCACTCCCCGCCACTGTGACTTATTCAGGATCCTGCTTCTGGTTTAGTGAGGGAGGGTTGCATTCCCACGGGTGGCTATCCGAACAGACATCCACTCTGGGGGTGGACACCAATTGGCAGCTCCAGTAGCCCGTCAAGACCTCCGGACCTCACGATTGGTCTATCTTGTTGGAAGAGGTCCTCTGTCATTCCTCGAGAGGCCGGTGGATCCGACAATAAGCCAACCGGGTCTTTCACAGTACATTCTTGAGACCTCTTGGCTCATTCTCTGGAATGTATGCAGAAAGTCCGAGGCTGGGACTGTCCGCCGCCTTCAAATACTCGCCTCAAAGCTGTTTGTTTGCTTTGCTTTCTTTGCATACTCAGCAGTGTTTTCACCAATTGCTTAACAGTCAAACAGTCTCTTTTCATTTTGCATCCTGTTTTGCATTGAATTGCGCTTTTGCATCCTTTGCATCATTTGGCACTCTCCGATCTAAGCGGTCGAACTACGGTTTACTCGACGCCCAGCGTACCCGGCCGATCTCCGCAGATCTCCGATCTCTCCGCTGCCTATCCAGCCCTAAGCAAATCAACACGAACCTCCCGCTCAGCCGCGGTTCGTTGACATTTCCTTGGGTTGCCAATCATCGTCCGTTCTGCTGCTCACCTGCCTCTGGCCGCAAACGGAAACTCAAAGCAAGATGTTCGCCCAACCATTTGATCACTCTTTCAATGATTTGTTCAACCAATACGTCAACATGGATACTTCTGCCCCCGATTGCAAAGATCCCATGCTCTCGAGTCATTTCGACGAACTCTTCCCGTTGGACTCCCTATCGAGCAACTGTGGCGATCTCTCCCCCACTGTCTCCACTCTCAAACGCCATCACCAGTCGCCGCAACCTTGGACTCAGGACTGGTCCCTGCAGGATGACAGCTCGGCTGGCAATCCGTTCGCTTTTCAAGACACTGTTCATCCCTCTGCCATCTCCGACCTGGGACTGAACAACTTTGACACCTCTTCCCGTCCTGCTATTCCTACCCCAATCCCTACTGCTTCTCCCTCCACTCCCCCGGCTACTCCTCAGCGCAAAGCGAACAAAAGTGCTCTCGTTACTCCCAAGTCTATCCGTCATCGTGATCCGAATGAGCGTCGGGCGCTTTTGCGCAAGCAAAGTTTCTCCCCCAGCTTGATGCGATCTTCTATCCAAAAAGGAAGAATGGCGTATCCCGAGGCCTGGGCCCAGAGGATTCAAAATTTCACCCTCACTGGCTCGGACGATCGCCTTCCCTTGTCTCCCCCGCCTTCCGATGTACTTATTCAACATGAGAATATCTCCGGCGACACTACCACAATGAACCGCCCAAGAAATTCTGCAGAGATGGCGGCTCAATACGATGCGCACCTTTTCCACCAGTCTCCTGCGGTTTCTATGCCATCTCCCTCTGTCGGTGCCCTGGCCCGTCATCAGCAACAATATATGAGCCACCCTCACTCCTCGGCTTTGACAAACTCGAGCCCTCCTTCTGCAGATGAGATTTTCTCTTCATCGCACTCCTCAGATCCTCACTCCATCTCTTCATGGCAGTCAGACTCCCTCGCCACCTCCCTCTCTTTCACTCCTGATCTCCCCAGCCACGACACCCAGTGGTGGTCTCCTATGCCCACACGAGTCGCTCAACATCAGAACGCCTACCAAAATATGGTCACATCGTCTGCCCCTCAGCGCCCTTTGCAAAGCGTCGCAGCCCAGAATGACATGATGCAAGGAGGACTCATGATCCAAATGGATCCCTCTTTTGACATGTCTGGCGAATCCTCCATCCTTCCCATGAGCAACCAGAAGTTCATGACTCCTTTCACTGCTCCTCAAGTCCACAACATCTCCCGCTCTCCATCACTCTCCCCTACCGCTGGTTCTTCGCCAAAAGATACACGCAATGGTAGCAAGAGCAACCACAGCCGCAAACACAGCCGCAAACTCTCGGGTCAAAACATGACTGGACCCAAGCCTGCAAAGAGCTCCACTAGTCCACGTGGCTCAAACAAGTCTGTCAGTGTGTCATTTGTCAACTTCACCGCCCATGACAGCAAGAAGATCCTCACTGGTGTCGCTCCCTCTGGTAGCTCCAAGACAAAGGCCCGTCGGGAGCAGGAGGCCAAGGACCGACGCCGCAAATTGAGTGAGGCGGCCCTTCGTGCCGTTCGCAATGCCGGCGGTGACGTTGAGGCCTTGGAAGCCGTCTTGTGTTAATATACATATCATTTTCTCTTCCTGATTGTGTCTCTTGATTGCTTTGATATATCTTCACGTTACAGCCGGTGTTTTATTTCCTCAGAGCTTTTTATATCATTGGGAGTATTTGTTTTACAAGGTCGTTTGTGGTGTCTGGTTTATTTCTCTGCGTTTTCAGCTTCGGTCTTCGGGGTTTTCTCCACTATGCTAGATTTACTATACATAATGTCTAGACACATTCATCGATGTCTAAATTCAAAACATTTCGAATTTCAAGCCCCCCGTGTTTCTTGTACTTTCTGAGGCAAATGTGACGGTGTAAATGCCAATGGCTATTATTTCAGTGCTGAACTTGCAGGAAACACAACCGTTTACTTTTTTTCAGGAGGCTTGAATCGCCAGGATGCCAACGATAAGTAGCTCCTCCCCGATATTGACCCTTCTTAGCATCCCAGTTCAATCGATCGCTTATTTTTATTTCGGTTCTAAACCTTCTTCCTTTCTTCTCTCATTCATCATACACCCATCTTTGAAAAGCTTACAGACACATATAGCTTCTTCTGCGCGGCCTGTCTTGGGCCTAATCAAGGTATGTCAATTTCTACGTTGATGCTGAAATCACCATGTCGAAATTCTTCATTTGATCATCAGCTTGTTATCTATATCTTCTTTCACCCTCATTTATCTGCAATTTCTGTCTTACCTGGGACGGTTCATACTCCCCTCCGATTCCCAATTTCCGGTCAATTCATGCTGTCTTTGTGACCAAGTCTGGAAATTGCTGTCTCAAGCTGTGCTTTTCTGGCCATTTCTCCCACCAAGCTCTAACTGCACCATTCTGCCTTTTGGGTCTATGGTCCGGAACTTGCGCAACTGTCTCCGCTACTGCCTGTTCCTTTTTGGGAACACCCCCATGACTATACATTTGCGATCTTTGAATCCAAACAACACGCACTGCCTGCCATAACATTTACTACTTGGATGGCGTTCCTTCTCGAGACTTTGTTTGTCGGTTCAGGGAAGAGTCAGGCTTCGATTGCTAACAATTGCTCCAGACACTCAAATACTCACCCTCAATCTCGACTCTTCTCCTTTTCTCCCTCCATATCTCTTCATCCTGCCTACCTCTACCTCCTCTCCTCCTCCTCTCCCCCTCCAGTGATCTCGCACTGGGTTATCAAGAACCTGGTCTTTGACAGATCCTTCCCTAACCATCGAAGCACCTTCCATATCCGCACCTTCGTCCTCCGATATCTTCCTTCCATTTTCATTCCAGCTTACACGGCACACTCCCCATTCCATCTACCCGTACATCAGACTAGTGAACCAAGACACAATGTCTGGACCCGGTCGTGGTGGTTCGGGCCGTGGTGGCTCTTCTCAGGAAATGCCTTACCGAGGCGGCCGTCCTGGTAGGGACGATGGTCCTCGCCAAGGTGGCCGAGGCGGTGGTCGTTCTGAACAAGAACCTTTTGTTGATGCCTGGTATGTAGTATGCAATGATTGAGGTTCAGTTTGACAAATACACTAACATTGTGATGCAGCGTGATGTGGGAGAACTCGGCTCAAGTTCCGCACGAGACTCTCAAATTTGAGGACAACTGGATTTCCGCGAACAAAGGCAAGCGAGCTGAAAAGGGCCAACTGGCTTTGCGTCCTACCTATGGTTCCAAGGGAAAGCCTATTGTTGTGCGGGCAAATTACTTCGAGATGTCACTCAACCCAAAGGTCACGTTCCACTCTTACATCGCAAGTGTCAATCCGGAACCAAAGGCCAAGCGGCATCTACGTGAGATCTGGAAGAAGATTCTTTCATCCCCAGATGTCGCTAAGGTAGGGGCTGCTTCCGATAATGCCACTGAACTGGTGACTTTGGGACACATTGGTGAATCGCCTGTTATTAAAATCCAAATCCCGGAAAGTGGAGGCGATCCCAAGGACTATACTGTCAAGCTCAAGCTTAATGGTATCATCGACCACCACGACGTCCTCAGAGCCCTCACCAATCCTAATAAGTTGTCACCCAGTGATCACGAGGCCGTTGTGGTGCGGGCCCTGAATATTCTGATGACTGCCTATCCTGGCACCAAGAACGATGTTATCACTCTTGGCAAGGGTAATAATAATAAGTTTTACTGGGTCAGTGCGGATAAGCAACAGTCGGCAAACCTTGATGATGCTCTGCAGTGCCTCCGTGGTTACTACGCTAGTGTACGTCCTGGAGCTTGCAGTTTCTTTCTCAACCTGAGCGTCAATCACAGCGCGTTTTACAAACAAGGTCCATTGATCAATCTCTGGAATGCGCTTCCGCCGTACTATCGTACGGACCGTCAGCTCTTCAGCAGATACGTCAGGATGCTCCGAGTTCAGTGCGATCATCTCAAGGATCCCGGCGAAAAAGAAGCTGTCCCTCGTGTCAAGACCATCTGGAGCCTCGCGGACCCGGATGATGGGAAAAATGAACCGAATCCACCAATGTTCAAGGACATGCGTGACGCCAAGCCTGATACCGCAAATGAAGCCAAAAGACGGGCATTCGGCGCTGATGCGTACAGCGTCAAGTTCTACTTGCGGGAGGAAAATGAGTGGACTACAGTCGCCGGTTACTTCCAGAAGAGTATGTATAAAGCCTACAAGCCCTTCCACATCCCTTTTCGAAATATGGATATGCTAACAAGGACCGGTAGAATACAATAAGAAGCTGCTGCCGGGCTTGCCATTATTGAACGTCGGCAACAAGGCTAGACCTGTCTATCTTCCTATGGATGTCTTGACGATCCCCCCTGGTCAGGTCTTCCGCGGCGAATTGAACTTGACTCAGCGCCAGAATATCATCAAATTCAGTTGCCGGCAGCCACCACAAAACTACATGTCGATCAAGAACCACGGTCTTGTCATCACTGGAGTGAAAGGTGATGCCACGATGAAACTCGGAATGAAAGTTCAGCATGAAATGGTTGCTGTGCCTGCTAGAATTCTGGAGGCTCCCAAGTTGCTGTATCGAGGAGGCAAAAAGCCGTCCACGAAGCCAGGTCAATGGAATTTGTCTGGCGTGCAATTTACCAAGAGTCCCTATCAAGTCAAAAAGTGGGCCGGTGTCCTGATTAAGACCCCAAGAAGCAGAGATCCGGGAATTTCATCGGTACAGGCGCTCCAGGCTTTCGAAAGGGAGATGACAAAGTTGGGCATGAGTGTGAAGGGCCTCGTCTCGGGAATCAAGACCGTCGCTCTCACCGATAATCCCAGAGACCAGCTCGAGCAAATCAACGTGTTGATCTCCAATATCAAAGCAGCACAATTTGACTTTGCGGTCGTCATCCTGCCCACTGGCGTAGATCGAATTTTTGACCATCTCAAATGGCGTGCAGATACCGTGGATGGTGTTGTGATCCACTGTTGTACTTTGGATAAGATCGCCCCTACTGGAAAGCCTGCAAATTCGCAGTACTTTGCCAACAATGCCATGAAGATTAATCTTCGCTTGGGTGGTGTCAACCAGACGCTCGAAATGCCTCAGTCCTCTTCACTGATTGCGGCAGGCAATACTATCGTTGTTGGCCTTGATGTGACCCACCCTTCACCTACTGATCCCGATAAGTTCCCAAGCATTGCTTCCATTGTCGCCAGCACCGACAAGTCAATGGGACAGTGGCCTGGCCAAGTCAAGATCCAAACTCGCCGGATGGAGAACGTGGAACACTTGGTCGAGATGATGAAGGCACGCCTACAGCGCTGGAAGAAGGACAACGGAAAGTTCCCCGAGAATATTGTGATTTTCCGCGACGGTGTCAGCGAAGGTCAGTATCAGATGGTTCTACAGGACGAGCTACCGCAAGTGAAAAAAGCCTGTGAGGCCTGCGGTTGTCGCCCTAACATCACGGTGCTGGTGGGTGGCAAGCGTCACAACACACGTTTCTTCCCAACCAGCAAGAATGATTGCGATGAGAAAAACAACTGCAAAAATGGCACAGTTGTTGATCGCGTCATTACCCGACCATTCTACTGGGAGTTTTTCCTTCAGGCGCAGGCTCCGCTGCAGGGTTCGGCTCGTTCAGCCCACTATGTGGTCATTCACGACGAGATCTTCACAAACTCGAAGCTGAACCGTGAAAACCCAGCCGATGCCATTCAACAGCTGACCCACAACATTTGTTACATGATGGGTCGCTGCACTCGCTCAATCAGCTACAGCACTCCTGCTTTCCTGGCGGACCGGTTTGCCGATCGTGCTCGCAAATACATTCGTGCTTACTACTACGATCAGCAGATTCGGCATCGCAACTTCAACCCTGATGCTCCTGATGATAGGGTTACTGTTTTGGCAGAACGACTTCGGGAGACTATGGTCTACATTTGAAGCATGCTTACGGCTTTCCAGATTCTCCAGTTTCACAGAGGCTTGATCTTCTGTTTGCACTTGTTCATCGACTTACCTTGCAAAGGCTTATTCTGCTTGAAGCTAAGGTTGACTTGCCGTAATCAGAATGCGTCAGCTCGATTCGATCATTGTATGCCTTACCATCAGAACACACACAGAGAAATGGGGATGTGATGATTCCTTGAGACGGAGATTGGCGACTTTGAGAAAAATCAAAAACCAAAAACATATGGAAAAGGTGGAAACTCTAAAAAAAGGGGATAGCGCGATTGATATCTTGCGCATTTACTCTTGCTCTTGCTCTTGCTTTTATTTTTCAGATTATTTTTGATGCGTCCATAACTAGAAAAATATAAAAGATGTGCCTTCGGGCCGAAAAAAGGTGTTCTCTCCTTGAAGACTTCGTAGACGATTGGAGTAGATCTAGAAATCGAATGGTAGAAATCGATTGACTCACCGTTAGGACTGCCTCATCCTAGCATTAGGTCATATGCATGACAATAAATCCAAAGTTCTTCTGTCTTTTAATCTTTCGATTCTTTTGGTTCTGGGCGCTTGAGGCTAAGTATCATTGTCACAACCATGAGATTGGAGATTGAGTATGTTCAGCTCATGTATAAGATATAAAGAAGTAAGATTAATGTACAAAGGCGTAACTGTCGATCTTGTGAACCGTCACGTAGCCAGAAAAAGGGGAGTGGAGAAGTTGACGAGTAATCTCGATGCTGCAGCATAATGATAAACCCTTACCAAGATGGGCTTCGTATAGCTGCCTGAACAGAGGGGTTTTCAAGCCTCCACTACCAGTACAACCAAAAGCCTTCGATAAAGAGAAACCCAAAATCGCTGCTGACACTGTTTTCGCGTTTGAACCATTCGTCTACAAATGTTCAAATGAGTGCGCGTGGCTTGCAGCAAGTCTTCGATTACTCAACGGGATCCCCAGCTTGTCCATTCCAAGGATAGGCCCCGATATAGGGAGACATGACCCCGTCGATGCTCCGAGTTTCTTTAATGTACCCCAAATTTGTGCAGCTTGTATGCGTGAAATGCTGTCGAAACTCGTTGTTGAGGTTCCGTTTTTTTTCACCTATCTTGGTGCTCAATCGTTGATTTAATTTTTCACCGATTAGATGAAGGTGTCCATGACTCAGGCTGCCAAGTGTCTCCTGGATTACCAGGGTTGGCTTTCGCCCACGGATCCTCTTTCACGGACTTCGGGATAGTGGGCGCAGGGTTGGATGTAGATGGAGCAGGCGCCGATGCATCTTGAGAACCCTCGGTGGCCGTATTCGCGGCTGAGCCGCTAGTTCCTGAGTGTGAAGGTGGTTGTTGGGCCTTTGGCTTATCAAGGAAGGATGGTTTGCTCGCCCAGCGTTCGTCGGCGAGTCGGGCGAGCTGCTTGATCTGCGCCTGACGGATCAAGTCCTGCTGCTGTTCTTCAAGGCTCGGCGGGTTTTCTCGGACATGTCGAAGCCATTGGTGCCATTGTGCTATTGAATGAGAGAGTGTCAGTGGACATATCTTCTAGCAGAGGGCGTGCAGCGTAACTGTGGCAAAACACGCCCGGAAGCTCCTCGGATGAGACAAGACTCACGCGAGACTTGGACATCTCCATAATGCGTTTTGGGATCGAATTTAACGATACGGCGGAATCGATTGGCGTTCAAGACGTCCTTGAATTCCCAGAATGTATTACCCGCGAGGTCCTGGCCTAGTAGGGGAGTGGTCAGCAAGATCGGCGACTTTCGATGAGCAACGCGCGTTCAGCACTGCGAGGCAGTAAATAGCGGTAACACTTACCGACAAGAACAGAGCGTCGCCAGGGTAGCCGAAGGCTTTTCCACTTGAACCAGAGACTGTTCACCATGGTTTTGTTGCGACGAAGAGCGACAGACGGAGGGAAGGAGGCGTGGAGAAAAAGTGGTCCGCGGATAAAAAGAACCTCCAAACCCGCCAGGAACGTCATCGGCGGAGCCGAAATAAACAGCTCCGAGCATTCCATTCCCCCTGCGCCTCCTTAACTCTCTTCCTGATCCCCTCCAAGGGCTATTTTATTCGGACAGATTTCTACCTCCGAGGCTTGCAGCCCCCAGCGCTAGAGCTGCTTTGAATCGCTTCACAGCCCTTTCCACCGCTGCTACCCAACGCAACTCCCCTCCCTAGAGGCTGATTAGGCACACTCGTGCAAAGGCATACGCAGCCAGACCAGGACAACCCCTGTCCCCTGGTTTCCAACACAACGAGATCTGGACGCAGACCCATGATTGAAACCTCACCATGGCTTCTGTGACTTCATTAGACAAAGACTTGCGCAACCTGCGACTGTCCCGCTATACCCCGCAGGCAGCCGCGGAGGTGCGCGACTGGATCGAGGAAGTACTACGGGAGAAACTCCCATCCGGCGATTTGCTGGAAGGATTGAGGGATGGTGTGGCCCTTTGCAAGTAAGTCGAGCCGCTGAACTCTTTAAGTGATGGTATAGATTCCTAGAATTGAAATCCTGACTGACGCCCCTTTCTGAAAAGGTTGGTCAATCTGGCTGTGTCACCAGGCGTGAAGTATAAGTCGTCGTCGATGCCATTCGTACAGATGGAGAACATTTCGCACTTTCTCCGCGCATGCCAAATGGCACCTCTGAGCCTACCCCCCCACGATGTCTTCCTTACCGTCGATCTCTACGAGTCCAAAGATCCCGCCCAAGTCCTCCAGTGCATAGCAGCATTTAGCCGTCGAGCCAACGCCCTCCAGCCTAGCAAGTTCCCTCGCACCGTTGGCCCTCAGAGCAAACGCGGGTTTATCAGCCCCAATGCAACCGGCGGCTCATCGGGCTCTGGCTCATTTACCCGAAATAGCCGGGCTTTGAGTAACGTGAGTGATGCAAACCCTCGACCCGAGAGTCCTTCGAAGCCCTCGGGATCGTATAGCTCCTGGAGCAAGAGAGGCGACGAGGAGGCTACCTCACCGGCATGGAATATCCATCAATACGGCTACATGGGTGGAGCTAGCCAAGGCAATCAGGGCATTGCATTCGGTGCTCGACGACAGATCACTACACCAGGCCCAGCCGTGCCTAGCCTGGCTGAAAAGGAGAAGCGTAGGCGAGAAGAGGAAGAGAGGATTCGCCAAGAGCAAGCAGAGAGAGAGGCGGCTGAGCGGGTTCGACAGCGAGAGCAGGAGGAGGAAGAGGCTCGGGTCAAGGCAGAGGAACAACGTCGGTGGGAAGAAGAGACGGCTCGCCTAAGGGAGAAGGAGCGCCAGGAGATTGAGAACGAGAAGAAGCGTTGGGACGAGGAAAAGCGTCAGTGGGAGGAAGAGGAGCAGCGCCGCGTTGCAGAAGATAAAGCGGCTGAGGAGCGTCTCGAGCAGGAGCGACAGCGTCGACGGGGCGCCAACGATACCCGTCTCAATGGCCAATTCCTCAGTCAATATCAGGCTGGCCAGTCTCGCAGCGTCAGTGGCAGCAGCGCAGCCGGAATACCCGAGGAGACTCCGGAAAGCCGCCGCATCAAAGAGCTCGAGCGTGAATTGGCACTGGCCAAGGAGCGAGAACAACAATATCAGAGCGAACGACAAAGCGTGCAGCTTCAGAGCAGTAATGAGCCTCAGCTTCGCAGTCAAAACCGTCCACGTCCGGCCCCCGTGGGCCCTAAGCCTAGCTATGACCTCTCCTCGCTGGAACAAGAACGACGAATGCTCCGTGGGGAGTGGATAAAGAACCAGGAAATGCCGGCAGCTCCCGAAGGGCCCCTGGCAGCAGAAGAGGAGCAGGCGCCACCTCCACCTCCCCGTCCACTGCCTGAACCGGTTGCATCGCCCAAGCCAGCAGTTCCACCTCGTGAGCTTCCTGCAGCTCCACGTCCCTTGCCCGACCCGGTAGCATACACAGCTAACCGTGGTCGTGAGACTCGTGTTGACCGCTTCCTGTCGTCGAACCCAGCGCCACAAGCTCCTGCCCCAGCTACCCACCGGCCACCAGACTACAGCACTACGTCTGAAGTTGATGCGGAGAACAAGCGCCGCTTTGAATCTCAGGAGAAGACTCGGGCTGGTGGATGGGCTTCCAAGTCACTTCTAGAGCGAGAAATGGAGCGCGAACGTGAGCGCCAGCGCGAGTGGGAAGAGAACCAGAAGCAAACCCAAGCTGCTGTGCGCGATCCCAACTCAGGTTCTGGTCCAGGTCAAAGCTGGGATGTGCATCAATATGGCTACATGGGAGGTGATAACCAAAATCGTGGCGGCACGGGCCTCGGGATAGGAGGAGCCAGACGCCAGATTATTGGACCTCGACCTCCCCCATAAGCAGCTTTGATGTTTCCTCTATTCAACCTCGGAGATCAGTCGTCTCCGACCCCCTTGTTCCTGTCACCTTTTGATCCTCTATTACTCGACTTGTAGCACTCAGCTTTTGTTCTCTTTTGCGTCGGCGACCGGGATTGGTGGATTTTATTTCATTCGGTTCGCCTTGAAGCCGCACCTTTATTCTGTGCTGGTTATGCTTTGGTTTGCTGTCAGTGGCTTCGGAAGCCGTTCTCTGTAAATAGCCCACGTGTACCCCGAACTTGAACATCGATTATTCCAAAAATCGCATCCTCATAAAAGTTCTTGCATTTACCTTTCGCACCAAAAAATAGACCAAACGAAGCGACATAGGGCAACCACATACCGGACAGGAAACTTACGAAATCATCAAAGGCAACTAGCTCGAGCAAAAAATGCCAAACCCCTCGGCTTTCTATGGGCAGCAGCAATATCCAGAGTCTGGCCACGGCTATTTTCTTTCAAATGTTAAATCCCAGATCCGCAAGTCTTGATAATACCTTCTTTCCCTCATCCGCATCATCTGCCTTCGTGCAATATCATGCAACAATGAGTCTCTGAAAAAAAGGCTAGTAAATTCCGTGATCCATATCTTCTTATTGTCTTCCGAGAAGCTGTATCATTCTGTATCTACCTTGGTAGACGATTGACCTGATAAACGCCCCTTACAGCTTACCGAGATCAACCGCTTGGCGTCTAAGAAAAGAAGATCGGGGAAGAAATAGCCATATACCAAGAATGATAAATCGAATGCAAGTATGTTTCACCCGAAAATACTTGCTAACCCAGGCGTGGATTTCCTGTAATGGGAATGCTTGTTTTTGGCTTCATAAGATCATTCTGGCAGCGTGGGTGCCCGGCCCTTCAGGCGTGCCATGCGCCATGCTCAGCCTCACGAGGGAAGCTGACACACAGAGCCCGCAGATCATCCATGCTCGTCCTGCACAGCCTGGCTGTTCTAATCAATGCCGGCACTGGTTACTAGCTACACATGCCCCCAAAATTTACGCTGTCACTCAGAACAGAGCAGCATCAAACCTGCTATCGCTCCTGCATCATGCTAGACACTAGACCGCAAGATGCCCTGAACAAGCTCTCGGCAGGCTATGAGCACGACGATGAGCATCACGAACCGATGCTTGAGAGTACAGGAAAGTGGTTCTTCGACGACCCGCGTGTGAAGAAGTGGCGTGATATAGATGAATCAAGCATTCTCTGGTTGACGAGCAGTCTTGGACAGGGAAAGTCTAGTCTTACAAAAACACTAGCCACTCAAAGCCGTGATTGGTGGGAAGATGGAACTTTGTCTCCTGAAAGAGATACGCTTGTTACATATTATTTCTTCCGCGAAGGTCATGCTCGACGAATGACGGCTGCAAGTACAGTCTGCGCAATGCTACATCAGCTCTTCCAGAAGACGCCCTATCCTGCATTTATCCATCAGACATGGGCTCGGCTACCCACGGGACGGAAGGTCAAGAATTTGTTGAAGGAGCCCTACGCAGACTTTGACAAGCCGTGGCTTGACTTTGATAAAGTATGGCCTCATTTCGTCAGGTGCGCGAGTGATGATAGGGCGGGACATTTCGTGTGTGTACTCGATGCTGTGGATGAGTGTGATCCGAAGGAGAGAAGGAGGCTGCTTCAGGCTTTAGGTCAATTCTATTCGAAGACATCCAGCAGGCCACGTCGATATCCACATTCAGTCGTGAAATTCTTCATCACAAGTCGCGAGCTAGGAGGTACCTTGAAGCAGGAATTTGAGGAACTTTGTGATGTAGCTGGCAATGAGCTGACAGCATTGATCGATGCGGATCAGGTTTCTCATCTGATTCAATTGGATATGGATCTGCTTATCCAAGTCAGCCTCGATGGTATCCCGATCAAACAAGCAGAGCGTGTGAAACGGATTCTACAAGGCAATGACAAGAAGACCTGGCTATGGCTGCGGGCGGCGACAAGCTTGATTAAGAATGCGTTCAAAGAAGAGGAGGATGGATTTATATACTATTCAGATATTGAAGCTTTGCTGAGTAACTTCCCTAGGGATATGCATGGCATTTATGAAAAAGCACTGGACATGACGAGTGCCAGATGGGGCACATCATTAGTCAAACAGATGCTGCATATTCTTCTAGCTGTACAGAGGCCTCTCTCATGTTCAGAGCTATGTTCAGCGATGCAGCTTGCAGACTCTGATCCCTCCGAAGCGATATGCACACCGCACCGACTCTTGTACGGACAAATTGTCAGACGGCACCCTGACCAAAAAGCCTTGTTTCCAGGACTCCTGGATGAAGTCCTACTAATATGCAGATCAAGAGTGAGTCTACTTCACAAATCAGCCCGGGATTTTCTTCTCCAGAAATCCGAGACGCAAACTTCCACACTCCCAAGACCATCAAATGCTTGGCAAGGCAGCATCAACATGACCACCGGACATGAGCTTCTCACTCGAGCTAGTCTTTCATTCCTTCTAACCCTCGGAATGAAATCACACGTCCACTACAACGACCACAAATACAAAAAGCCAAAAACACAAAGAAACATGCGACGCGAGGAACGCAGGTCTCCATTCCTGCGATACGCGGCGCGGTACTGGTCAACTCATTTTAATCATCAATCTGAATCTGCGGCGGCGGCAAGCCTTGATGCTATCAGGGTACTTTGTACTGGAGATGGCCCGGACAGAAATAACTGGATGTACCTGTACAGCGGATATGGAGGGTGGGAGTGGAATGACATCGATGTCGCTGCGCACATCGGAATCATCCCCTTGGTTGGAGAGATACTCGACAAGATGCGAGATACGGACCAAGAGACCGTCTCAACTGGAAATCCTGGTAGCTGGCATAATTGGCAGTGGAGGGGAATATGCCCGCTATACAAAGCCGTCCAACGAGGAGATATCAGGGCCACACGAATACTATTCAATCATGGCTTCATTTTGCAAAGAGGGTGTGAATGTGATCGATCACTGACAACGGCCGCTGGAAACGGACACGCAGACTTAGTTCAGCTACTCTTGGACCAGGGAGCGGATATTAATGGAGAGAGCGAATTCCGTGGGACTGCTCTGGCAGATGCATGTTATAATGGCCACGAAGAGGTGGTCAAGATGCTTCTGAATCGAGGGGTGAGCGTCAACACTGGATTAAGCAATATTGGGCTTGCTTCACGGAATCCACTGGAGGCGGCAGCTTACGGAGGGTATTTAGGGATTGTACAGAGACTTTTGGAGCATGGTATCCACGTCCACTGTTATGGAACAAGGGCACTGTGGGAAGCGGCTGGTGAAGGACATGAGGAGATTGTATGTCTTTTGCTGGAGACCGGCGTAACTCCCAATGTCCATTACAATAGTCGATCTGTTAGTGCACTGTGTAGGGCTATTCGCTTTGGGCACGCGCGGACCGTGCAGATGCTTCTTGATTTTGGAGCGAGGGTCTTTGAAGCGGAAATGGAGGAAGCACTTTCAAAAGGGAACGAGGCGATTGCAGGGATGCTGCTGAATCCGTACATCTCTTCGCTTTTTACTTGATTTCGTCTATCAGAAGCTCCATCGCAGATTCGGCTAATTCTATTTGCTCGGTTAATTTCGGTGTAGTGGGGAAGGAAGTTTTGGGTAGATGGTTGTGCGCTCTATGTAGGAAGGATCTGAAATATAACCAAGAAATTATAATGATATAGTAGATTAACACCTAAATGCATCATTAAGGTCATTGCCATCGTAAGTATCGTGATCTCAGCTGACTATCTTCTTGTGAGCTCAAGTCTACTCTACCGGGAGAAGATCGACCAAGAACGACAGTCTCTCTCCGCTTTCTCTTAGCCAGTCCCGTTCAAGTGCCTCTTTGTTCTGCTTGGCATGGCCCCGATGTGATTCTCCCCGGGCCCGCTGCGTTCGGTGCTGAATTCCCTTTTCAACCGCCGCTCTCAGAGATGGCGTTTGATTGATCCAACCTCGGCTTGCGAGCAGAGTGAGCAATGCTTCAAGAATGATAGAGAATTTGGCATTATCGACGACACTTGATGTGGCGGTGGCGTATGGAAGAAAGCATCGTTCGAGCTTCGCAGCGGTGAGTCGGTCCTCTTGTGATTTGCGGGCAGCGCTTTCGATCATATTAAAGAGCAAGAACTCGCAAAGAGTCGTCTGCGCTTCATCGTCGAGTTCGGGGAGTACGAGTGGATTGACAAAGGCTTGGAAGATTGGGAAGGGTTGGTGGCGGATATGCTCAACGAAGGATTGGTAGAGATTATTGAGTTCCATGAAGTTGCTGGGCAAGTAATCAGATACTTTGGATAAGATGCCGAGCAGCCTCTTGCGTAGTGCGAGGGACTCAAGACCACCCAGTTGGGACACGCCGCTACCATGACGTGTGATGTGTCCTTGACCTGCATCGGAGGCTTTTGCAGCTGGCTCTGCAGCAGTTGAATCTAATGCGTTCCTGGTGCCTCGGCGGGTGCGCTTCGAGCGTCGGAGATTTGACACATCTTCCAGAGGCGTAGACGAACAGGACTGTGAACTGATACCGGAGATAGGACCATCGTCCGAGTCATCATTCAAGTAGTCACCGTATTGTTCTTTTTCAATATTGACCTCGCGGTCTCGCTTCTTCGCCTTAACAGCATCTTTCTCGAGGTCTAATGGAATGAGTTCCTTCTCGAAAACTTCTCGAAACTCATTCACCGATGCAGTACTCCCGTCCGCAAAGATAGATCTGATAATTCGACGAGTGTTTGCATTCCTCGCGCCAGCAGAAATGTACTGGAAGATCAAACTCTGCCGGAGAATATCCAGGTCGTTCTCCCGATTTGGTATGGCACTGGTGGCTGTCTCGGTCATTGGGGAGGATTCCCCTGTTTGTCCCTGCAGCGCAAGATATTCCTTCTCTCGCTGTGACCAGTCGTCCTCCAGTACTTCGCACATAAACTGCAACCAGATCTGCCAACGGTCCCATCGTTCTGGATAAAGCACAGAACAGTTGAATGACCATCCCACAGCGTGCCAAAAGTCCTCTGCACGAGACCATAAGGACTCGGTCCTGCCTAATTCAAGATTCAATGGTTTAGTCGCGTCCTGGCGCAGATCATTATGCGGATCATTCTCCTCGTGATATCGCCGTCCCGAACGCGAGAGCTTGGAATGTTGAAAACTAAACGCTGTGTTGAGCTGTGCTTCCATTGGGTTGACCTGAGCGCAGTACAGGCGCAGTAGGCGCAGCGCAACCTCCGGCGCATCTTTTTCGTGGACGGACTGGGCGCGGGTGGTCGTTGAAGGGTGAACGAGGAAGGTTGCTGCAAGGGCAAGATGCTGTGGCAGAGGCACGAGAACTTTGCTCGAAGCATAGGTCCCCGAGGCGAGGGTGTTGAACAAAAGATTCAATGCTAGTCTGTCTGCTGGCGGGTTAGCTGGGGTGGGGTTCTCTCGAGCGCGTGACGGGGCGGAAAGACAACGGGGGATGGAGGTACGAACAGAGCTTCTCCTCGAGCCAATAACCGACATGTTGCACCAGCTCAAAGGGCAACGGCCGGGGCGTCCGCTGTGGGAAATCGCCCAAGGGAGCCATGGCCTGGTCGGGATGAATGGTCGACATCGTGGCCATCCCGACCGCGTCTTTTGGACGCGTGCTTATCGATAAGTGATTAGGTAAGGTGGGTAGTGGGTAGTGCGTTCGAGGGCTCAGGCCTTGAAAGGTGGACTAGAGCAGACTGAACATGAATAGGTAGAACTAGATGCGAGGGGAGAAAACTGGGAGAAGTAGGTTTTCTCTGGGCTTTTTGAGTTATAAAAGGGTATTGCGTGCTAGCAAACGGTCTTTCCTTGTCGCTCTCAGGTTGTTTGTCTTCCCCAAAGCCGATTTGGGGGCCCACCGAAACCCCCTTAGAGTTCTTTGTGCCCATGCTTTAAAGTTTATAGACTCCTCTGTCGATAACCTAGTGGGGCTATTTTCTCATTGAATGGTATTCTCATTCCCATAAGATCTTCTCTCTGTCAGTATCTGTATCGATATTCGATGACAATGCCTACAGCAGATCATGACCCCGCAACGGCCCGGGGGCCTAGCCAAGGCAAACGACTAAACATGACTCGCATTAGTACTGGAGCATCTACAGGTTTGCATCTTTGCCCGATGCCAGAAACCCAGACATTTGCAACCACAGATGATTAAGTTGATACGTTGACAAAAACGAGTGAGCATCAAGATGGGTGTGGTAGAAGATACGCAGGGCTTCAAAAGAGAAAACTCTAGACTACTCGATGACAAGAAACTTCTGTAAGATCGCATCGACGAAATCGAAGCAAGGAACCTATTAACAGAAGAAGGGAAATGGTAGAAGACACGACTATATTAGCCAGAATTAGGCTCTTAGGATGAAGCACAGGGCCGCCCCGGATTCTGTTCGATAATCTCGTGAGGAATGACAAGTCACAGAAATGCAAGATGCTAAAGGGAACTTCTATATTTATCTGAATAGATTCTTTGTACCCATACTTATAAGAAAAACGTAGCTGTAAGGTATATCTTTATATTGTGGGGAAACTTTGTAACGGGGTAGCGTTTCGAGAGCTAGAGGGAAAAATTTATATGTTTCGCGACGTACTAAATCGGGCACCTAGATTAAAAAATACAAATAGCGTTTGATATGTAGACTTCTAGGCCTTATGCATTTATCTATCTATGCCTATTTCCAGTATTATAGCCCTAGAGCTTGACGATATGCGTTTCTAGAACGATAAAACAAGGAGTCCGAGCCGAGTATCCTAGAATCTTAGGTCACACTAGATTATTCTCTACGAGGAAACATACTCGAAGAATATGTCTAGTATGGTTATATTTGAGGATTTAGAGCGTGAGAGTAGGCTCACGACTGGCTTTAGATATTAACATAAACACCACGCATAGATTGGTGCCTATTTCTATTATCACTGCGACAAGGACGACCCTAACCCAACGCTTAGAGACTAGGCATGGTGTGTGGTTGTTTTTCATGCCGATGTGGTCGGACTCATTCAACATTACACTCGAATTCCTCGCTTTGATTCTATTCCGGGATTTTGGGAATAGTACAGTAGTTGGTTTGACCACCTGGACATGGATGAAGTCTGCCAAGATGTGTTGGGATTTGGCGGCATAAAAGACGCGTCTGACGTCAGAAGACGAAAGTGATTAGACCAGGAGCATGTATTATTCCTTGTGGTATGATCCTTTTGTGCCTAGAACTCTTGTTGGTAAACTTTTATATGTAGTTGCTAGTCTGCAGGCAAGAGGTTGAACTGTTCCACAATACTCATCCATGCAATCGAAGAGGAAAAGGAGCACAGGAAGCGAGCTCGTAGGCCAGAAGACGCCGATGAAGCAAAAAAAGGCGGAACGGAAAAAGCAGAGAAGGAAGGCCAATACTATGAATCGTCGGGTATGTCGGAGAAGAGACCTATCCGCAGGCGATGCGACTGCAAATGGTATACGTTAGTTAGATCCAGCTTCATATCTGGTAGGAATGGGAACCACATACGAAAGGCAATTTAGGAATGACAACTCCCAGAGTGGCCAGGCAGTTGATGGTAAAGTAGGTCAGGTCATAGTGGGTATAATGGGTGCTGAGGAGGAACAGCACGATAGGCACGCAGAGCAAGAACTTCTTGGCGGGAGTATACTGGTCGCCATTGTCAATTTGCTCCCACATGTTGAGATTATCATAGGCACCGGCGTTGAACTCGAACGGGATGCCCCGCACCCAGTGGAACATGAGGAACGAGCCAAACATATAGCTGATGTTGGTGAGGGTCCATGAGGTCTCCTGCGAGACACCGGGAATAATATCGAATAAGATCTTCAGCGCGGCAATGAGGACAAAGTGGATGGTCCAGGCACCTAATTCACGCGACAGCATTCCTGATTAGCCTAGCTCTGTGATACAGGTGGTCATTCCGTCTTCCCGTGGAGAGATTCCCATCCACCGTGTCCGCACCGGTTCGGTCGGGACACTGGAAGATCACGAGAGATTCATGCAAGCTTTGACTCACCCTTAGCATTGACCCAGTTTGCATTGAGATTGGGCAAGGCCGCCTGGTCACTGATGTGTTCCATGGATTCGGCAGGTTCCTGGTAGATGATGCTGCTGGACCGCCGACGGCGGCCCTGCTTCTGGGTATTTGGAGATAACCGCTGTGGTCCGTCCATCTCAGGCGAAAAGGAGATGGCACGGGGGACCAGCAGGGACGACTTGGAAGTATTGGACGCCAGCGTGAAGAATCGAGAGAAGGAGAGAAAACGCTCGAGTTTGGATGGTTGGGAGGGGGGAAGAATGGAAAAGGAGCGTGGGGATAATAAAGGTGGCTCTCACGCGGCCCAGAAGTCCAGAACTAAAGTCGGGCGGATCGGCTTTCGGGTCACGGGGTTGGCTCGTTTTTTGTCTGCCTGGGGGATCTTATCTTTGGAACTAGAACCAACACTTATGATTGATCAAATAAAGACTCTTGGATGCGATCGAGATCTCAACAATTCAGCGCATGCATGTTAATTGGAAGAGAGAAAAAGAGTCAGGAATCGGGAAACGGAACTTGAGTTCGGCACGTGCAGAGTTCAACAGCTCGCAGCAGCAGACACCCTGGCCAACTATAATCGAACTAACCACTCCGAACAAAAGTTCCGATCCGAGGGGCCCCTTGTACATGGATAGGAGTAGTTTAATTAGCTCCGGGAGACATCTGCATGGGCTTTCTATAGTCTCCTTGTCTAGACTTGAGCGCGCCGACAAAAATAGAACATAGAGGGGACGGAGTAGTGATCTGATACTTCTCCTATGCGTCAGCGTGGAAATAGCTTCACTGAGGCACATCCGGAGAGTCTACACAGTGAAGTTGTGAAGCAATTCAAGCTGCACCAGAGAATCTATAGCATTCCCATATCTTTTTCATACTACTTTCATCAAAACTGGCCCTAGTATTATTGCCTCTTACTAACCAAAACAAATTGCTCATTCTTGCACCCCTGGCACCTTCCGCCCACCGTAAAATTTGTCTGCCCTGCGGTTTAATGTCCGATAGCCAACTTCTCCCTCCCCCTCAACCCTCTCGATAAAGCCACAGGTCATGTCAGATACAGGAGACGAGGCCGACTCGCGAACGGCCTCGTTTGGCGCCCAGCGTGCTCGCAAAAATACTCCTTCCTCCCGAGCCCACTCCGGCGACGACTCGCGCCCCACGAAAAAGCGGCGCCGCAATAGATCCCGCACAACCAGTGATCTCAGCGACTTGGTCCCCAAGGGCGCGTCCTTCAGCGCTGTTCCTCTAGAGGTGGACCCTGATGATACTTCCAGTTCCGGTTCGGACTCAGATAGTGCTTCGAGCAAGTCTGATACGCAAGATGCGCCCCCACCGGTCAACCCCCATGCGGGCAGCACTGCGCCGGCAATTAGTTGGAATCAAGGGAAAAAGACGGCTGTGAGAACGACGCTGGGAAAGCGTAAAGCGGGCTCACAAGCCCCATCTCCATCTATTCCCCAGGCGCAATCGGAGCCAGAGCCAGAGCCGGAGCCGGAGCCGGAGCCGGAGCGCCAGCCGCAGACGAACGGAAGTGCCGCAGATAGTACCGTGAATGGAACTTCTGCAAAGCAATTTAAAGCCGTCAACAGTACATACTGGCGCAGTCGCAGTGCCTCTGCGTCCTCCGAGGACGATGAAGGTTCAGAAGAAGGCGAGGTGGATACTGGAAGTGATTCGGATGATTCAGAGCTGGACTCCGAAGCCGACGACTCCCTCATGCTCAATATTGGCACCAAGGATGGGGCGGACGACTATAATCCAGAGTCACATTTGATGGGAAATGGTCCTACCAACGGCGCCAACGAGAACACTGCTGACTCGGTACCAACGGAGTCCAAGGAAGAAGCCTTCAAGCGATTCTCCAAAAAGTATCCGACTGCTCCTGTTTGCCTGATGGATTTGCAGCAGGATGATATGGATGTTCAGGCTAAATTTGTGTATTGGGATCGAGATGTCAATGACATCGATCTCCAACTGCCGGTTGGCTGCATCGAGTGTCTTCGTCAGGGCCACATGGCCGAAGTGTGTCCTACCAAGGAGGTACGTATAGTTTGCACTCAATCCTGAAACGATTTTGCGATTGACCTATATCCAGTGTGTCCACTGTGGAGCATGGAACACCCACTCGAGCACACAATGCCCCTCATGGCGAAGATGCCAACGCTGCCGTGAACGAGGCCACGTCCAAGGCGACTGTCCCTCCGCGCTCAAGAGTTCCGCCGCCGAGGTCCCCTGTGACTACTGCGGCTCCTCGACACACATGGAGTCCGACTGTGATCACCATTCCAGCCTCCCGACGAGGGAACCTTTCTCCCAAACCATTTCCGTCTCCATCTCCTGCGCCCACTGCACAAGTGGGAATCATCTGATCGGAGACTGCCCTCATCTCCCCCCCAGCCTCCAACATAATACTGCATGCTTCACTCTCAAGGATATTGATCCCGCCAAAATTACCAATCTGAACCTAGCAGCACCGTCCCGAAAGGGTCCTCCTCCGCCGAGCTACCAACGTGGCAGGGGACGTCGCGGAGGTGGTGGTGGTGCTGGTAATGGTGCTCGCACACCACCATCAAATAGTGAAGAGGATATGATGCCCCGCAAAGGTGCCCGAAAGGGCCCGCCTCCGGCTCGTGGCAGAGGTCGCGGGTCGATCACGTTTGGGAGTGGTATTGGCTCCAATCTGCCTCGGAATAAGCCACCACCATTCTCCCGTCCGAAGGGCCCACCTCCTCGAGGGGGAGGGGGAGGTGGTGGTGGTGGTGGTGGTGGTGGTGGAAATCGCGGTCGAGGCCGTGGGCGCGGTGGGAAGTCCCGTGGAGGGCGACCGTGAGAGGTCACTTATGAAAATAACGCCCAGTGTACGTTCTTGATTTGCCTTGGGTATGTGGGGATTTGTACATCAATCATACAAAGTCAATTAGACATTTTTTGTATACGACCATCGCGTCTATACAGCGTCATGAACTGAACGTGTTAGTATATCATTTCCGTTCCCCGGGTAAGTCGTATATAACCCCGCTGAGTGCCCATCAATGAGACATAGTGCTACTCATGCACATCCTCCTTCTCCATACCCAGGAATCCCTTCTCCAAAATATCAATCAGCTCATCCAACCGAGTAATACAAAGATCCGTATGCGCATGCTCGCGCAGGTGACCATTCCGCTCATTGAGCAGCAACACCGTTGCTGCGCCGGCTGCATGTCCGGATGTCATATCGTCAATGCTATCTCCGACCTACACTGTGGTAAGAAAAGGAAAGGTCGAATGGTCACGAGGGCTCGAGAATTCTACGTACCATGATCATGCTCTCCGCGCGATTGGTCAGCCCCCATTCACGGGCAATGTGCAGAATACCCGCTGGATCGGGCTTGGGAAGCAAATTCGGTGTATCCCGAGTGATGATGGGTAGGAAGATGTGGCTGGGGAGATGGTTCTGGATGAGATATTGGACTGGGGCTCTAGTGGAGGGTTGCGTCCCCATACAATTAGAAACGGGTACGATAGCAGGAGCCAAATGTTTTCCGGGGGTGAAAATGATCAAACTTACTCAAAATTACGTGTGCAGAGTGCTCGTCGCAGACCGCGGGATTGAAGGTAGTCCATTAGCTTGGTAAGACCTGGCTGAGGCTGCTGCTCGAGCATAGCACGTCGTTCAACGGCTTGGACCTTGGCGACAGCCGCAGCGCGGTCTTCTGGCGTGGGAAGATCGCGGATGTGGTGGAGGATATCGATGGATTTGTCGATGCCGAGGGCATCTCTAGAGCTGATAGTTAGAGAAGATCATCTTTCAGGGCAGAGCCTCCAGGAAGCGGTATGTTTCCAGCCTCGCAGATAGACAACATGTCTCACCTCATTTCGGTAAACATGTGGTGTTGTGGCAGACTAGATTGAATATTAGTCTGATGTCTTTTGTGATGCGTCTGAACCCAACGCTACATATCTTCGACGTAGTTGATTTGATGGCTTTCCTCGGACAAGTAGTAGGGGTAGTCAACCAAGCAAGGATATTTACAAAGCCGATCAAGAGATCGAATAACACTTGGACTGGCCGGATAGCTAGATTGTCACCATGATGAACACTTACCACAAAGTCCCGTCCACATCGAAGACAATCCCCTTCAGCACTGGGGCATCGGACGGCTTCCCGGCATCAAGCGGGGCAAATCGCCGCGGGCGAAGATGAGCACAACCCCCTGTGACGGCAGACATAATGGCGGATTTGGCACTGTGGATTGATGCGAGGCGACTCGTCATGGATCCAAGTCTGGGAAAGAGCTGTGAAGGAGGTGGAGATGAGGTGAGTGAAGGAGGTGGCAGCGGAATTCGGGAAACAAGATTGGAGTTGGCTGGAGACCTGCAGGTGGAGGAGGGTGGAGGAGGGAGGAGGAGGAGGGCCCACTTTGGGATCTATGGATCTATAGAATTTATATGAGAGAGGGTATAGACCTCCGGATTGTCATGGAAATAACAGATGCACACAGCACCCAATGGGGGCCGAAACAACAGCTTGATCAATCCAAACATCCGAATGTCAGTCTTGCTGTCGCGCTTTCCATCCTTTCGCACCTTCCCATCCTCATCATCAACCTCACCTTCACCCCGCCGCCCTCGTCAACCACCACACTTCCACTCACCAAGTTTGCAACCATCTGCGACTTGTGTTCACCTGAAATTGAGTCTGAAAAATGGCATTGATGCAGTCGTATCATACTCCGCTCGCTCGCCATATCCTCCCAATCTCTTTCCGGACTTCCATCTCTCTCATCTTTTTCCTCTTCTATCTCCAGTTCCTCTACGCTACTTCCTGCATTCTACGCCCATTCTGGCCTTCCAATCATGACCCCCGGCCCTTTAAGATTGCTATCAAGCGTATCGAGAGACGAGTCATTGATTTCATTCTTGAAATCCTTCCACCCCCAATCTATCGCTCCCCAGTGCCGAGTAGCGCCTTCCTGCATGAGGACTCGCAATCCCACCAGTCCACAACTGCGCATTGCGCCTCGCATCTGGGCTTCTACCGTGTCCGCAGTGCAGTCCCACGCGTTGTCGAAATCGCCGAAATCCCCCAAGTCTACCATCCCGGTGCAGTTGGACGAAGTCCCCCGCCCAATTTGCACCGCGAGAATCAGAGACCGGAGACCGATATCATGCCAATTGTTTCCAATCAAATCGGGCATGGAACGGCTTCAATCAGCAACGGAGTGCACAATGACCCCGTTTTCTCGCACTGTAATGGCATGAATACTTCCATCTTTCCTTCGCACAATTGCCCAAACATTGCGCTGGCCAGCAATGGAAATCAACATGGCTTTCTGGCATCGCCGCCTACCCCCGTACAGCCACATCTGAAGCGAGAGGAGCAGCAGAGGATAGTCCCGCTAGAACACGGAGTCACCATCGAAATGCATGTTGCGGCCAAAGCTCGTGGTTCAACCCAGCCAAACTCGAGCATCGAGTCCCCCACTGCCTCAACCGATGAGCCAAAAACATCGCTCGATGTCATTCCACCCTCGTCATCTCGGTACACGGACAACTTGACTGACTTGAGTCTTGAAAGCAACCGCGCTACCAAGGCCCGCTCAACGCAAAGTTACCCGGGCAAGTTTCCTGTCAGTGAGGGCATGGACTACAGCTCCTTGGCCACTGCTTCGTCAGCGTTTCGTGAAAAGGGGACGACTTATGTGCGTCCCTTTTCGGATTACTAAATTTGAGAGTGAAGTCCCCTCAAATTTGGGTCGAGATTATTAGTGCTTTTGCTTTGTACAGCGTTCTTGTTCTTGCCTGGTCTCTTGGAGGGCCAGCGTGTTTTGACCTGTTATGCCCCCCTCCCCCCCCCCTCTTTCTCTGTGACGTTGATCTGGTATGGAGCGATTAGAGCTATGGTAGCGAGGTTTGAAGTTGTTGAAGTTTGTCGTTCAGGAATCGTTGTTCAGAAAACAATGTACAATTTTTATCATCTTGCTGCTCTTCTTATATGCAACGAAAGCCATAGAAGTTAGGTCCAGAATCTTTCCGCAAACAAGACTATTAGGGCTGCATGGGTACGGCGGTGGAAACGATTCAAATAGAACCGGGAGGCAATGTTCCATTCTTCGAGTCTCAATTGCGGCAAGAATATGGTCCTTCTCGAGTCAGCAGACATCTAACCTTCTTTAATTATGATGCGCCGGGTCAGAAAAGGACTACCATACATGAGCTGAATCTAGATTATATCACGATCAAAAAGAAAAGGCTTTTAGCCTCAAGAATCTTGTCCATAGCACGACCCACCGGCTAGACCCGAGCACCTTATAGATTGCACTAACGAAAGAACTATATCCACGCTATCTCTACAACCAAGTCCTAGCGTCCAGCCCTAGGCTCGGCGATGCATTTACAAAAACGGACGAGAACACAAATCGGAATCAGAATCGGAAAAATACAAGAAATCAATCATGGAACCATTGCTGGCTGATTTGCCCCATCCATTTGAATGACTATTAACATGAGGACAGGGTACGTGGGATAGAATGCTCATGTTCAGGAATGGAAAGACTTTTGAGTTCACAATTGCTCATGGCTGAGAGGAAGGATGGGGATGTTTAAAGCGCCAAATACAGATGAAGTGGATGGGATAATAACTGATGGGGTTGATTGATTCCAGAACCATCGGACTCATAACGTGGTTTCGTCACTGTCGTAAAGGGCGTGAAAGATGACACGAATACAGCAAACAGTGGTCATCACATGAGGACAAAAAGGAAATACGTGAAAAATAAGACAAAAAAAAGGACATGAGGCTAACGAGGCTAAACAAAACTCGCTAGACACAGATACAAGGCCCGGGGGTATCACAATGCGGTCAAGTCATAACGTCTCAATAATTATCGTCATAGTCAATCTGCATCGGACTGCCGCGGTATTGCTTGCGCTTGATGTTACTAGGGCTGTAGGCACCGCCGGATGTAAGAGGCCGGGGTCCTGTGGGTTTGCGGGTCGGTGGGGAGCGGATGGCAGAGCTCTGTAGAGGGATGGTGTTAGATATGCTTGTTTGTCGGGGAGAAATGTTAAATGTGAGAGCGGCTGCCTCGGAGGTTGAACGTACCCTTGAAGCAACGCGATCGCCGCTGTAGTTTTGTGTCTGCGCTGCCTCTTCCTCGAGGACCTTGGGTGGCCGCTCGGGGACGAGAGGTCCATCGTCCTTGACCTTGGGAGGGCGAGGAGGACCTGGTGTGCGGGAGCTTGTCTCAGAATATCCTGCGTCGGAGATGGGAGAGAGGCGACTGCCCACACTGTAGCGATTCTGGTTGGGGTTCATGGGTGGGAGGCTGGGATTGGAGCCCCATTGGTCAGAGGTGGGTGAGGTGGGAGTTGTGTATGACTGCGCCTGGTTCTCGAGCTGGTTCTGATACCGGCCGGTGGGACCCTGGCGAGGCTGAGGGTGCTGCAGATCTAGACTGCCGCGGTGGGCCCGGTACTTGGGCGCCTCGGAGACCTGGGAGGGAACCAAGGGGGAGGGGGGGCGGTTTTCCTCTTGCGGTTGATCAAGGGTGTAGGTAGATCGAATGCGGTCGTCTCCCTCGGGATCGTAGTAGTTGCCCGTCTTGTATGTCTCCTGGGCGAGGTCCGAGCCAGAATGAGACACTTCAGAGTAAGGGCGTTCCTTGCGGTTGGGCTGGATGCTGTTGCGGATGTTGTCACCCATCGATGAGGCAGTCGTCTTGGACCAACGGGAGAACTTGGGGAAGATGGACGAGCTGCTGGACTTGTGCTTGCGAGCCTTGTCAGCGGAGTTCTTGGGTGTTGTCTCGGTGCTCAGGGCTCCCGTGGCCACAGGCTTGCGAGGTGGCGTGGAAAGAGGCATCGACCCAGCTCGCTCGTGGCGAGCAGGCTCTTGAACAGGGAGATGCGCAGTCACGTAAGCATCATCCTCGTCGATCTCCAAGTCATCGTCACCGTCTTCAGGGAAGTTGTCAACCCGGCGTTCCGCAGTGGCCGGTCGAGGACAGCCCAAGTGAGGTGAGCGGCTGCCCAAGGGAGTGGCATTTTGACCATTTGCATCATGGTCATTGGGGTCAACGCCAGCTCCTCGAGGACGATTGCGAGAAGCAGTGAAGCCTTGCCCTTCACGCAGGGCCTCAACCTCGTCAAGCAACTGCTCCAGCATACCCTCAATCTTGCTAAGGTCATTTCCAGACTTTAAACTCAGGCCCTTCAGAGCACGCTTGAAGATATTCTTTCGCTTGGCCTGGAGATCCTCTTCATCCTCCATGTTCAATTGACGGCTTCGAGAGCCACTGGGAGGTAGAGGTCGGGGTCCACCAAGAGCCCTGAGGGTTTGGTTATGTTGCTTGTCACTAGAATCCTGAAGCATCTCATCCTGCTGAGCAATGAATTTCTTCATCTCTTCAAACGAGGTGCGCATTTCAGCGGCACTTCGGACCAAAGTGACTAGGATCTCGGTATCTCTGGCATTGCGTTGAGCATCGCGAACAGTGAGCTGCAAAATTAGGTTAGTGAGCGATTTTCATACACGATATGCGTACAAGTCCACTTACATGATCCATCAAAGCGACAATATCCTTGGACTGAATCCTCTCGATTCCACGTCCAGTAGCACTGTCATAGAGCGGAGATGCAACACCGTGGGAGTATCCACTGAAGTGACGCTGATGGTTTGAATCAAACGGATCATCCGCGTGATTAGGGCTATCAAAAGCACCAACTCCAGCCGCCTCGGGCGCAAGACCGCGGCTACCTTGCTTGGGCGTGCCAATGCTTGGGGACATGGGGTTCGCAGCTGAGACATAGCCTTCATCCCTGGCACCAGGAGGTGTACCAAACAGCTGTCCGTCATGCTGGTCAACCAAGTAATCATCACCGCCAAAGATATTCCGGGCAGTCTCATAGTACTCAGCATCGAGGCTGCGCTTGGGAACCTGAGTGTTGCCACCAGCTTGGGCAGCCGGGGAATCGTAATAAGAGACTGGCGCAGCACCCCAGTGATCCTGGTCTACTGGAGCGACGCCGCCAATGGGGCCTTGGATGATGGATGGGTTGGTGTTGATCTCTGATTCGGATTCCTCACTGCGCTCCTCTGCATCGGCGGGGGAACTGTCAAGGCCACGAGCAGCGGCAGCAACCCTGCCCGCTTCCTCCAGATCCTCAATAGACTGAGTGACACTCTGAGGCGGCGATGTGACACCCATGCGGCGAGGGAAAGAAGTCTCATCGAGACCGGATGCCTCTTGGACTTGCTTCAGGGGGCTGCCGCGCTTCTCGGGGCTCCGGCTACCCGCACGCTCGAATTCGGTCTGAGAGCGATTGCCGGAATGCCCTGACGACTGAGACTCGAGAACAGAGGGGTCCATCAAGGAAGCAACAGCAGACTCGACACCTATTGGGTGGACGAATTGGGGGTTGGCAGCTGCACCCTCCGCAACATGTTGACCCGCCTTCACTCGATCCATGAAATCGACTTCGCTGTCATCATATCCCAGGGAACGTCGAGATTCCTCATCATTCCCGTACAGATCTTCCTCTGAAGCGTGCCTTGAGTGCTCGAAACCAAGCTCTGGGATCTCATCGGCATGCTTGTATTCACCCTGTTGGCTGTGGGGACTGGCGCCATTTCGAGTGGATCGTGCTAGGTCGGTGCTTGGTGCAGAAGACAAAGAATCGATTGAGAGGCGGGGTTCGATGTTGTGTTTTTGGACTTCGGCGAGGTGCTGATTCTTGTACTGGTGTGTTTCCGTCTGATCGCTCGCCACGCTCTGAATAGGACTCAAAGCTCGGCCAATCTCATAACGATCCTCATGGACAGGATGGGCAGCATCAAGCAGGTTGGCGGCAGCAGCAGCAGCAATAGCCCCTTCACCAAAGTCGGTGCCAGGGGATTGACTCTTACTCCGCAGGTCATGATCGGAGGCACTGTGGACAGGAAGATCGCGCTGTGACTGATTTCCATGACGCATACCCAGTTCATGACCTGCATCCAAAGGGGTTCTCGTGGGGGTTCGCGAGGACGGAGAAGCAAGTTGTCGTGGAGACCCGCGAAGCACCTCCCCATGGAGGATATTCTGATTGGGGCCGGGGCTCTCAGTACGTTCCGACAGCAAGGAGGCTCGGGTCAACTCTGAATCCATCTCGCTGTGCATGGGCATTCGCGGAACATTGTGCTTGTTGAAGACCAGCTCAGTCTCCGTGACTTTAAAATTCTCGACGCTCTTTCGAGAGCCACTGCCTCTTCGCTCAGCTCGCTCGGTTTGGCCAAGACTGGACTGGGAATCGTGATGTTTGAGAGACGCTGCTGTCAAAGCCGAGCCCACACGTCCGGCTGCCTGGGCATCTCGAAGACCCTTGCTCCTTTGCCGCCGCAGCATGTCCTGCTCGGTGAGCTCTGGTCGACCCCATTTCACCCATGCGCTGTCAGAGGTCTCACTGCCCTTGCTTGATTTGCGGGTCTTGGGAATGTCCTTGGGTCGTGGCCCTGATTCGGCGAGGACAATGCCTTCATCCTTGCTGTCCTTGTTCAACACAACTCTTGGCTTGATGATGTCGGGTGCACTCGAATGCTTGGACAATCGTCGGCCCAGCTCATCTCGAGAGCTGGTGGATGAGTAATTTGTCATCATGTCGCGCTCTCGCTCAAACCGATTCGTATTCTTCAAGACCTTCTGGTCTTTCTTGAGCTCCTTCAGCTCGGGCAGAATCAATCGTCGAATGGCATCTTCAACTGTCTCCAACAATTTTGGGTTGTTGATCGAGGATTTGGAGGCGCCTGACCGGATGGAATATTGATCCCCAGATTTGCGATTGGATGAGACGGCGGAGGTGCTCAGCAAGCTGGATTCGGGACTGGGGATCATGTCGTCCTCGTGATACTTCCGACGGGATGGTTTGGGCTCAGCCTCCAAATAATCCTTGCGGGAGCTCTTGCTCCGGTGTTTATGTCTGTGTTTGCCGCTGGCCACTTCTTGCGGGGATCCGCTCAATTTCTCAGCTACGCGGTGGGCAAAGCGCTCCTTGCTCAGGCTGCGACTGCGCTGTCGAGATGGTGTCTTCAGAAGATTCTTGTCTTCGCGACTGGAATCGCGCTCGAGACTCTGGCTGCGCTTGCGCCGGGGACCAGCCGAAGAGGTAGCGTCAAGCATACTGTCAGCCGGCATAGACGAGATGTCCGATGACGGGAGTACAAATCGAGTATCCCGCGAGACGGTGGAGAGCTCACTCCCGTGGTCGCGATTCACAAATTCAATCTCGACGGGCGGGCGCGACGAATGTTGACCTTCCTCGTCAGCCGAGTTGCTTTCGCTCAGACTGTGCTCATCCAAGCCGGACTCAGCCAGGTGCTTGGGTTTGGAACTGGGGGAGGTAAATGAAATGCGCCGGGTGTACGAGGGCTTGCGACTGCTGGACTCGGTAATCTGAATACGGTCTTTATTCTTAGACTTTCGAGCCCCGGAGGGAGTCACTCGCACTCGCACGCTGGGTCTGGAGACCACGCCACCGGATTCCTTCCCGCCTTCGAAGTACTCGATCAGCAGGGAGGTTTGCGAGTCCCGATGTGAGCGCGACAGTTTGTCGTCCCGGTCCCGATGAGGCCGGGTGGAGACAGTGATGGGTCTACCGTCGTCTGGAATCGAGTACGACGTCTTGTCTGTGCGGCGAGAAATGTCAGTTGCCAGATCAGTGCCCGTAGTACTGCCGCCCGTGGTGTCGACGAGGGATTCTGTGGGAGCGGGGAGGATGGGTCTGCGGGTGTCGACCCCCATTGTTGAAGGAGGTCAGGCTGGGAGGAGGAGGGGTGTTCCGCCGGGCAGCTGTTTCTTGGTTTTATTTCTTTCTAGATGCGCCCGTTTGTATTTCTTTTCCCTCTTCCCTGGTCCTCAGCCCGACAATCGCATGCTCCTATCGAGAGAATAGATCTCGGTAGACTGTTGCAAAAAGGGGGATTGTGGTCACTTGGCGGTGTTCCGTGCTATTGAATATGGGAGGAGGGGGGGGGGGGATTATGGTAGTGATGGTGGCGGTGGGGGAGGCTTGTGGTAGGAGTGTCGAGAATGGGGAAGATAGAGAAAAGATGGGGAAAAGAGGGAGGGGCAGCAGAGACAAGAATGTCTCGAATATGGGGAGTATTTAGAAGCGTACCAGCACAAGTCACCACCGCGTGGGTGCACGGGAGGATGAGAAGGAGAGAAAAAGCAACGGTGTGAGGTGGTTGCTATGCGGGCTGATGGTCGAACGAGCTTCGTTCCCGTCGATCTCCTCACATGAAAAGGGCCCGGGAGGAGAGAGAGCAAGAGACGAGGTGTGCGGATGCGATTATGCGAGGGATGGACCCAGGGACCGGGAGGGGGTGAGAGCGTGGAAGAAAGACAGGGTGGAGGAAGAGAGTGAGAGATAATGAAGAAAGGGAAAGAGAAGAAGAATGAATTGCAGCACAGATCCAACAGCCGACGGATGGCCAGCAGGGTAAGTAGGAGGAAGTAGGACTGGCAGCGTGAGGATGTCGTACGTCCGGGGACCCAGATTGGGTGGTGAACAGTGGCCCAGCCTCCTCCCCGTGCAAAAGAAGAAACCAAAGGGAAAAAAAAAAAAGAAAAAAAAAGAAATGGCTGGGACCTCCACAAGTTCATCCCAGATCTTCCCAAATTACTACAATACAGAAATCCAGGAATTGATAGTCTAGATCCAGGGGGAAATTCTACTTGGTCATCATTCAACCCACTCACTCCGTCGTGATACTCTTCGATTGAATCAACAAACGGAGCCGTGGGTTTAGGCGGCGGAGCCATCGGGCGGACCGCCGTGGTTCCTTGGTTCTCTGCACAGTTTTGTAGACTCCGCCCTGGACGAAGCACTGTCGTGAGCTTGTTTACTTCCTCCTCCTACTAGAGCCATTGCTATGTATCGTTCACACTACTGTTCCAACTAATTGGTCCTTGTCTCCTCTTAATATCCCTCTTCCACTCCACCCGCCTCTATCATCTCTCCACCTCCTCCCCCATCACCACGGCAATACAACCACGATGCACGGCCGATCCATGATTTGACCTGTTCGTTCTGCCTGTCACACCCAGCACCACACAACACGGACCAACAAAATCTTGCGGCCCTCCGTGGGGCGCTGGCAATCGTCGCACATCCGTTGGCCCAGCTGCTGAACCGGCTCAACCGCGGAGAAAAGTGGGCAAATTCGTCGCCCTGACGACCGGTCCCTCCTTCCTCCTCCCATAAGGCCGAGCTCCAAACTGACCGGATGAGTGGTGCCTGACCTAACAACTCACAGAACTCACCAGTCAATTGTCCAAAGAGGCTTATGAGAGACCAAGTACCAAGCAACGTACGCCAAAAAAACACCATCAACCAATCAAGTAGTTTCCCGCTCACAAACGAAAACGGGCTCGAGGCGGGCTGGCAGGGCTGGGGAGGGCTGCGAAGAACCCGTGATTGGCCCCAACAACTGCCAACTCATCCATCTCATCACACCGAAGATCCTGGCCGATGTTGTAGCCACCATACGAGAGGCTGTCACTGTCCAGCCCCACGACAGGCGGAGCCGAGACCATATGTCGGGCGGATAGACTCAATTGGCCGCATTAGCTTACTACGGAGTCATTCCGCTTGAATGGTCGTTTATTATCTGGGGAGGTCAGCATTTATATTAAATCGTTGCTTATGCAAGGCAAAGAGGCTGTTGCAACGATTCCTGTTGGGACCATGCAAGTCACTGGGAATTCTCATCGGGGCTGCCTGTACATCACGTACAGTACACACTTCAAGAAAACCGATGGCTGCAGGAAGCAGGCAAGATCTAGCAATTCCTTTGCTACAGTGTATGTTTCATATCGCAACTTCCATCCTCGTCGCTACCATCAAAATCTTTGGAAATTTCCAGTTGAGATGGAGTTCGAGATAGATTTGGCTTATCGACTGAATATTGCATACTGTTGATTCAAGGATATCCACTTCATATAATACCGTTGGTTGAGCAGAAGCTGCTCCCGAGAAGATGAGGCGATGCGAGTTTTTAAATCATGCTCTCGGAGTACTAGCCTTCGTTGCATGCCACTGCCCACGTGGGAGACAGGCGCTTCTTGCCTTCCACATGGCGGTGGCTGACATCCGAAGCATTCCTGGGCTTATCTCACAACAGAAGAACAGGGTACATGCAACATGTGCACACCTCAGCAAATGGAGAGGAGGAAGGAAAA
This sequence comes from Penicillium sp. F50, assembly GCA_037356195.1. Classification (NCBI taxonomy): domain Eukaryota; kingdom Fungi; phylum Ascomycota; class Eurotiomycetes; order Eurotiales; family Aspergillaceae; genus Penicillium; species Penicillium sp. F50. Next base: position 953,982 of record JAYXSA010000054.1, on the reverse strand, counting down.
TGACCATCGAACCTAGAGAGGCGAGAGCCGATGTAGGAAGAAAATGAAAAATGAATAAAATAGATATATCTACACTAATCAACGCCGTAATCCCCAGGATGAAGATGCAGGGACGAGACACTTTTGTGGATCCAACTCGTACACATCAAATGAGCCATGATAGAATGGCAAACAAGCAACGAGAATGACAATGACACCAACACCTCACATACTTCCAAATTACCTCGGAGTGGGCTTGGTCTAGTCATCGTGCTTCCGCTTGAACTTCAAACCTTTACCACCCTTGGGCTGGCTGCCGTACGTCCGGCGGCCCTGCTGCTCTTGCTTCTTGTCTCGGCTCAAGCTGGCGCCCAGCGAGATGTCGATCCGGGGCGGGGCCGAGAAGCCGAAGCCCTTGGCCACCTTGACCAAGTCCAGCTTGTGCACGTCGAAGACAGAGCGGAGGGAGTGCGAGGCGTAAGCCTGGAGGTAGGAGCGGTAACCTTCCTTGGCGGACTGGGACAAAGAGTCAGTAACTGGCATCGATGGAAATTAAGTGAGCTGTTTTGCAGCGGAGACATACCTTGTTGAGATAGTAGTTCTGACCAATGAGCTTCTCAAGCTGAGACTGGACGTTGACAATCTTCGAGCTGGGGAACTCAAACTCAACCACAGGCACACGGGCCTCCTTGAGGTGCTTCAGGAAGCCGACCTCTGACGGCTGCAGGAACATCAGACTGCGGCCCTTGCCGTTGGCACCACGGGCGGTTCGGCCGACGCGGTGGATGTAGTCACGAGGGTCATCTGGGGGATCGAACTGGATGATCCAGTCGACAGCGGGGATCTACAGAAACGAAAGGTTAGTTTCATGTTAAATGTGGCGATTGAGAAGAGGAAGACAAACATCAAGGCCACGAGCAGCAACGTCGGTGCAGATCAGGGTACCCTGCTTGGCGTTACAGAACTCGAAGAAAGTGTTGGTACGTTTTTGCTGTTTTTGCTTGCCGTGCAGCTCCAGCACGGGAAGGTCGATGTAGTTGAGGAGCTCGGCGTGGTACTTGACGCAGTTACAGCTGGAGAAGAAAACAATAATCTTCTTCTTGAGGTTGCGCTTCAGGAATGAGAACAGAAGCAGGAAACGCTTGTCGGCTTCACAGAGCACGTAGCCCTGCTCCAGACCCTCGACTGTAGAGTGCTCCTTGCGATGGTCGACGTTGATGTACAGGGGACCGGGGCGCAACGATATCCGGGCCAGATCCTCCACCTTGGTGGTTTGCGTGGCGGAGAACAGCATAGTTTGACGCTCCTCGGTAGGCAGGATCTTCACAATCTGGCGCATCTCGTCCTCGAAACCAACTTCGAGAATACGATCAGCCTCGTCAATGACCAAGGTCTTCAGGTTCTTGAAGACAAAACCCTGGGTATTTTGCAGGTGGTCGAGCAGACGACCGGGGGTGGCGATCAGCAGGTTAACACCCTTAACCAGCTTCTCGGCCTCGGCACGACGGTTGGCACCACCGATAACGATACCGTAAGTTTGGGAGTGGTGCGCCATCAGCTCACGAGCAACACCGAAGATCTGCAGAGCCAATTCACGGGTGGGAGACACAACGAGAACACCGGTACCGTTTCGGGGTTTGAAGCGCAAAGCACTGAGCATCTCCACTGCGGGGATCAAGAAAGACAAAGTCTTGCCAGAGCCGGTCTTCGCAGCACCCAGAACATCGCGGCCAGCCAACAAGGGTGGGATAGTACGCTGCTGGATCTCGGTCATTGTCTCAAAGCCCATGTCTTGAATACCCTTCATGGTCTTCTCGGAAAGGTTCAACTCGCTGAACTTTTGCAGTTCGCCCTCGGTCTGCGGCAGGCGGACCTGGTCCATGACAGGGAGATCTTCACCCTTGCCATTGACCCCCTTCACATCATCCTTATCGTCATTATTAACTTCCTCCTCGTCCTTCTCGTCCTCCTCATCCTCGTTATCTTCGACGTCCTCGACATCCTCGACCTCGCTGGCGCTCTCATCGTCGTCACTTGGCGAATGGCTCACTTTGCGCTTCTTGGTGGACTTGTCTGTAGCAGGCTTGGCAGGGGCGGCGGCCTTCTTCGATTTCACAGCAGGGCTTGACTGAGCCTCGACTGGCTTGGGAACCTCCTCATCGTCGGCTCCGGTACGGGCGCCATGCTTTCTCTTGCGCTTCTTAGTGATGGACTTTGCGGTGTCCACGGGGCCGGGCATCTTGCCGCTTTTTCGCAGGAAAATCTTTTAATATCAAGTGAAAGATATTTAATCGGCTCACAAACTTTTCGGCTAGTTTGAGACCGATCGTAAGTTATCTTTTAACTTTCGAGGGGATATCCTATCAATGCGGAAAATCGGGTTGCTACTTTTTTTTTCTGGCCGGTGAGGCTGGGCAGAATCTCCACATCACGTGTTGATAGTGTGGTTCTGTCGGAACGATAGCAGCAGTGGATCCGGAAGACGGAGATAGTATTGAACCGCATGTATTAGTCATTATTATGCCCACATAAACGGCCAGCTAGGGGCTTTATAGCAATTCAGACTCATGGATATCCTATTGGCCCAGTATGATTTACTAAGCAGTATTTCCGACAGTTATGAGCCCGAATCGCCAGTAAGAGGGCTATATTCGTCAATTGAATTGAATTGAAGCTATACGCAGGTTTTCACCGCGGTGGCTGGATCGAATTGACGTCTGCCCCCTTACCCCCTTCCTACCGAGGAACGCGGTCAATATGGAGTCAACTGTTGTCTCCGCCATGAAGGGCGAGAAACTGAAGGATCCAATGCAATGGAGAAATTGGCTTGGTCGAATCAAGCTATACGCACGCCAGAAAAGGATATGGGACCTTATCAATCCCCAGATCGAAGAGGAATATCTAGAGAAACCTCTCCGAAGGCCAAGGAGACCGCAATACCCAGAAGATGGCACCGAATCAATGAAACGAGAATGGCGAGACCGCATGGATATCTATAAGCTTGACCTCAGCGAATGGGAACAGCAGAATAAGAGCTTGGAAGCTGTCAACGAATGGATCGTCGCCAACCTAGATCCTACTTACCACACGTCTCTGCTTGACTATGATACCCCATATCAACGACTTGTATATCTTGAGAAGCGATTCGCACGTTCAGCGGCGACAGAGGAAGCTATTCGAGTGCAGTGGCAACGTGCGTGTGCTCAACCACCGAGAAAGGGAGCGAATGTAAACGTTTGGATCGATGAATGGAACACCCTAAGAGAGCAGGCCGTCAGCCTTGATCTACCAGAGGCGAAGAATGCGAACAAGGATTTCCTTCGAGCAGTGAAGGATATACTGCCTGTGTGGTGGCAGATTCAGTATCGATCAATTGTCACTCACCAGGAGGAATGGGATACTCGCGATCTCCTAGAAGATTTCCGCGGAGCTTATCTTGAGCAAAGCCCCCAGAGAGCAAGCAATAGTGCTAGTACGATCTCGAAAGCATCTTTTTCCACACTGCAAGGATTCGATGAAGCAAAGCAGGAACAGCCACAGCAAGCGCCTAATCAACCGCGATCCTTACCACCTATTCCAAAGCGATGGTGCCCTTGTGGTAATCGACAGCATAAGCCATGGAATTGCTGGACGCTGAATAGAGAGGCTTTCCCTGACAAACCACTCTCGAAATGGAAGGCTAAGCGTGCCGAAGAAGCCCTTGCAAAGGATGAAGCATGGAAGGCATGGGTAGAGAAATCTATCAAGGAACATAATGAGAAGAATGCTATCCAAGGATCGACCAATCTTACCCAAAGCATGCCGCCGTCCGCGACCTTCTTTACCTCGGATTTTCCAATAGTGTATCAAAGTGCAAAGACGGGCACTAAGGATGATATGCGACGCCTATGGATCCTCGATACTGGATCATCGGTGCATGTATGCAACCAAAGGGATCTTTTCACTACATTCAAACCGATCAAATCAGGCCTCAAAACGGGTGACACAGTTACTACTGTGCAGGGCATAGGCAACGTGATAATGACAGGAGTAGGCCTCGATGGGTCTGCGAAGTCGATTCACCTCAGCAACGTCTTGTATTCGCCTCACTTCCACGTCAATTTGATATCACCTGCATGCCTCGAGGATAAGGGTGGGACGTGGGACAAAGAAAACGAGTGCATCAAGGATTCTAGTGGCGAACCGGTCATTAGTGTGCGCCGCCATAAAGGATTGAAGATATGGGCATTCGATCAACCAGGGGATCGCCTAATAGGTGATACTGCCCATGCCCATTCTATTCAAAGATCGATGAAACCGCACGTTTCGGAGGCCTCGGCAGATCGATGGCATCGTCGACTAGCTCATGTTTCTGCCCGCGTGGTGAAAAAGACGGCTGAGATGGTAGATGGCGTCAAAATCAATGAAGACCTACCAGAATCGTCAGAAGATGGAGAGCTTTGCCAGGTCTGCAAGCTCTCGAACGCACCAAGGCAGATCTCACGACGACCGATTGGCCAAACCTTTGGAAGATATGGTCGAATCCACTTCGATCTGGTTCAATTCCCATCTGCATACAATCGACATCAGTGGATGACACACTTCTATGTGGAAGGCATTCGATTCCACTGGATCTACACTCATGAAGCGAGATCGCAGTGTAGAGATGCTATTCGGAAGTTTATTGCACTTATTAAAAACTGGTGGAACATACCAATCAAAGCATTTCACTATGATAATGAGGCTCGCCGCAGGTGCAGAGATCGAAGGTTTTCTGAATAATATCGGCATCGTGGTATCGCACAGTATTCCCTACCATCCCGAGCAGAACGGCCCTGCTGAGCGTTCCGGAGGAGTGATCTTGACTATGACGAGACACTTGCAGATCGAGAGCAAGCTACCGAATCAACTGTGGCCTGAGATGGTGAGCGCTGCTGTATGGATCCTGAATCGTATCCCTACCCACCTAAAAGAGGAGAATCGATGGATCGTGCCATGGGATGAGGCACGAAAAGATTTCGGCGGCGAGAGGATGAAGAAGGCCAATCTAGCTAACCTGCGCGTGTATGGATCGATGTCATATTGCCGCATCCGCAATATTCCAAAGCTGCATAAGACCTCACCGCGTGCCGAGATCGGTTTCCTCGTTGGTTATATTGCATCGAATGTATGGAAGGTCTGGTTCCCGGCAAGAGGAAAGGTGGAGGCTGTCCGCGATGCATGCTTCGATGAATCGAGGAAATGGACGCCCGACATGGAATATTGGGTAGAAAGGGCCCTCCCCGCACCGGAACCGACGATTTTGACTGAGGAAGAGCTTGTCGATGAGATACGCGATGATATCGGCATTCCTAGAGAATCAGCCAATCAGAACACACGAAATGATATGCAGGAAGGCCTTCACGATAGCACGCAGGAAAACCTGCAGGAAACGATTGCACTGGATGATGATAACCTAGGGCACGGAGATCGCATCCAAAATGACGATACACCTCAGGGGGTGCATGCCCCAATCACCCCGGAACCTGACGAGAGTGGCCATCTCCAGGTAGATCAAGATCCCCGAAATGACATACTGCCTGGATCATTTCCAATGGAGGAGCCCTCAGAGTTACCACCGAGTCCACCGGAGGAGCAAAATACCATAGAAATTGGCCCTGTAGCTGCTCAGGGGGTGGACCAGCACGCAACATCCGAGGCTGAAGACCATATTGCCTGCGAGGAGGAAGAGCAGCCAACAGACTCGAATCCCCCGCATGATAGTCTCACCGATGATAATCCACTCTCCGATAGTGAACAGCAGCTGCATGCGGAGCTCCACACACGAAGGAATGATGGAATCGACACAGCGAATATCATCGAGGGCAGTAGAAGGAGAAGACCTCGAATCGATCCTGATTTCCATGCGTATTCGACCGTGCCGATAGAAAAAGATGATCCACCTGAGCTGCTCCGTACGTTCGCCGCAGCACTATACACAGAGAAGCCGATCCAACGTCATCGTGATGATTTACCCCCTGCTCCTGATGGATGGAAGAATATGATGAAGCACCCGATGGCCGAAGGATTCCTGGCAGCATGCGCTAAGGAAATACGATCGCTGCAGGAGAAATCGACCTTTACTATTATCGACCGACCAAAGGACGTCTCGAAGCATATCCTGCCACTGCGATGGGTCTTCACATATAAATTTGACCAGGATGGGTATCTACTGAAGCTGAAAGCGCGCATTGTGGTGCGAGGCGACCTCGAAACGATCTCCACCGAGGATAAAAGGGCCGTCACATTGGCAGCACGTACAGCGAGGATGATATTCGCCCTCGTGGCAGCATTCAACCTCGATCTACGTCAGCGCGATGCAGTGACAGCGTTCCTTAATAGTATGCTTCCCACCGAGACGTACACGCTGATGCCCGAGGGATTTCACCAACCAGGGAAATGCTGGAAGCTCAATCGTGCATTATATGGCCTGCGCATCTCACCGAAGCTTTGGCAACAAGAGGCCTCGAGGGTCCTTAGGAAGCTTGGGCTTACACCGGCCCCGGAAGACCCCTGCGTGTTCATCATGTACGGCATCATCGTCTTCTTCTATGTGGATGATATCCTCATCGCAAGCCACCCGTCGGTACGAGAGAAAGCTATACAACTAGAGAAGGCCCTAGAGGCGCATTGGGAGCTTACGGATCATGGTGAAGCTGAATGGTTCCTTAATATTCGAATCATTCGTGATAGACAGCAGCATAAGCTATGGCTTTGCCAGGACGCATACATTAGCAGCATGGCCGCACGATACAATCTGACCGATCGTGCACCGGTCTACACACCCCTTCCTGTGGAAGAAATGAAGCCATTCGAGGGCAGGGCATCCCCGGCCGAGATCAAGCTCTACCAGGGCAAGGTTGGTTCTGTTCAATACCCAGCATCGATAACTAGACCAGATGCGGCGAAGGCAGCTTCGAAACTATCACAATTCCTTCAGAATCCTGGTCCTCAGCACCAGCGAGGGGTAGACAGATTGATCTGTTACCTATATTCAACACGATATTTGGCACTGCAGTATGGGGATATGGGAGACATGGAATCATTCGAACTGGCAAGTGATGCATCCTTCGCTGACAATCTAGATCGCCGAAGCTCCGCGGGGTATATATGCCAGGCTTATGGAGGGCCAGTTGATTGGAAGGCATCGAAACAGGATACTGTCACCACATCCACCACCGAGGCTGAGCTGCTAGGTTTGTCAGACGCGGCACGCTCGCTGCAGTGGTGGAAGCGATTCCTCGACCGAATCGAGTTCAAACCAAATCATACAATCACCCTTCGATGCGATAATCAGCAGACCGTCACCTTATTGACCTCCGAGCATGCCAAGATCGATACGAAGCTTCGTCACATCGATATTCATGGGCACTGGCTGAGACAAGAGGTTAGCGATGGTCGAATCAGCATCAAATGGATTCCAACGGCACGAATGGCCGCGGATGGGCTCACAAAGCTTCTACCGCGGCAGAAACATGACGAATTCATCAGAATGATGCGGATGGAGGATATCGAGCATCTAATCGAGGGACATTTGAAAGAAAAGTGAGAGATAAGTGAGAGAAAGGACAGGACTGCTGCATAGGATTCAGCGCCCAGCTCATTCAACAATGGCGATAATATTCAACATTCGCTAGCCGCTGAGGGGGTGTGTCGGAACGATAGCAGCAGTGGATCCGGAAGACGGAGATAGTATTGAACCGCATGTATTAGTCATTATTATGCCCACATAAACGGCCAGCTAGGGGCTTTATAGCAATTCAGACTCATGGATATCCTATTGGCCCAGTATGATTTACTAAGCAGTATTTCCGACAGGTTCACTGCTGCCCTGATATGAAGGCAGTAAGTCACTCAGGCATTAAGGCATTAAGGCACCAATTGACAGGTTGCGCAGATCAGATCAATGCCAAGCAAGTCACGGATGTTCACATCACTGTCAGTGAACGATGCTCCTCGTAAGTTTACGACTCCACTCTTTGAGCACTTGCTCACAGTGGACACGAAGATATATCACAACTAATTTAACCCACTTCACAGCCCTCTCGTCGCAGACAAGTCCCGGGAGCCCACAGCTACGGCGTCCCGTGCACAAAGCGCTGCACATTTCAATTAAAGTGCTGCCTGGGTACCAACGTCGTGGCACTTAATCTGCAAGCACATTAGTGCAGCGTTAGTAGACAGTACTGTAATTCAGTAGTGTACTTACTGTTAGTGCCGAAAACGAACTCAACCTGACTAAATACACACTTTTACAAAGGCCCTGCGCAATTCTTCCTAAAGGCTCTGTGCCAGCGGTCTAGAAGAGTCATTAGTTGGTTGGCTAGGCATTTCTAGGTATGTACAAAATACCTCCTGAGTCAATTACATTATTTCATAGTATCTGGGTGGGTCTAGCATCCAAGCTAGGCTATATCAATTACGAATACGCGACCGATTAAAGCTATCTGTTCTCCATAGTCTATTGCTGTAATTGATGTTCCAGTCTTGAAGACTAGCTCGCCTGTCATGGTGACAAACCTGAGACTAGGGCGTCTTAGAATAGGGCGGTTCAATCTCAGTCGTAAGCAGCCCGTCGTGAATCGCCACAGTTTCTATTCGTATTCTATGAAAGTCAAGGCTGGATGAGATAGAGATGCAGCGCCTGCAAGTGCATAGATGCAATTTACATATACCAATAGTGTGACAGCCAAAGTGTACTCCGTATTGTACGCAAACAAAAGCAGAGATTTCAAGCCCAGCGATTCAGGAACGAATCAGACGAGGAATCAGGAGAGCATGATATTAAAGCTGGGTGGCCCGGGAACCACTCAGAAGTCACGCTCAAAAACCCTGATCCAAAAATAGCCTACCGCCATCCATGGCTCTCAAGAGGCGACAGCAAAGGCAAAATAATTGTTGTTCTCAATTCACGACCAGCTTCCAATGGCGGCGAGGACAATCACCTTCTAGGATATGACGTGCTATATAGACGGGGAAATGGACAGGATTATTCACGTTATGACGCGCACTCAATGGTGGTGATCTGCATATTGATTGCTCAGTGCTCCGCACGGTACTCAGGGATGAAAAGGGTACTCGGGAGACGGGCCAACACAATTCATTCTCTACTTTAGCTTGTACTTCGTACGAAGAGTACGATGCCATACATACAGAGACAAACAATGTATCAGACACAAGGCATCCGTGTACACGTGGACTGGAGATCATTCAGCCTCCCGCCGCAAGAGTGGATGCAGCAATATCTGAAACATGACAGTAGATGTGAATGACGCATTTTAGAGCCTGTGTCAGTGTATCTCTAGAATCGGACTCACATTTGGCATTGAAAATTCGAGGCACATGAAATGATGCTGAACTTCAATCTTGAAAGATAAAGAGACTCTAGGATTGAAGAGTAGCGTTAACATTGTTAAGGGCTGGTATTAGGATAGGTGTGGGTGCATGAGTGAGGCTGTGCAACGCTAAAGCCTCAGGATTCTTGAGACGTTCTCGGGCAGTAAATTGTCTCTATGGGATACTGCTGGAAGACATGAAAACTCATCATAAGGTGCGGTCGGATGAGCGTCACTGGTCATGCCCCCGCCGGTTGGAAAAATTTGACTGGTTGATGGATGGGTCATCAGATATTTCTAGAGTACGGAATGAAACATGATACCGAGTCACGTATATTCAACTTAAATAGTTAACACAAAGATAAGCCGAAGGAAAGGCATAAGGTGTGTTTGCAAGTTTTAGGCGAGAGTTCTCAGTCTCCAAGCGTACCCTCGTAGGAGCTTGACAGAGCATTATTCACAGCCCCCTTGTTCGGTTCAGGGGTACGTATACAAGGCTTTTTCCCCTTCTGTGAATGAGAGCCCGGTCGGGCAATTGTAGGCAGACAGAATACAGGTACGGCATGTACAATTTTATGTAAGAATTGGCGCTCGCTAGTTAGTTACTAGTCAGCATAAAATCGGCCTCCCGCTAGACAAGACGATCTCGCAAGTCGAATCCTTTGGATGGAGTACTTTTGTCAACCCTCAAGGACTCTTCTAATCCTTGTGCCCTTGAACTCAGGAACGGTACAGGTCCTCCTCTTAAGGTTACGATGTGCGAAGAGACTCTCCACTCGCTACTTTCCCCTAGACATCAGGAACCAGTCAGTGAGCACTGCTTCAGGTTTACTCCACATCTGGGGGCGACAGTTCCGTTGGTACGAGATGAGGTACTCCGTACTGTATTACAATCCGCACTCTGCAGACCCGCTCACGCCTGCCACGATCCATCAACCGCTTTCGGGGGGCCCAGAACCTTTCCCGAGGACGCGTGTTCAGGAACGATCAAGACTGGGCGAGGCTAAGAGCCCTGGTAATGATCAGGGTACATATCGAAGAGCGGCTCAGCCAGGTTGTTGATATAGTTGTATAGTGGTTGACAGACGATACAAAATTGATCCCGTGTTCTTGTCGATCGCCCTCAACTCGAACGCCGTAGACATCACTAATCACAGGCATGTTCGTTCCCCTGTGGTCTGAGCATCCACCCGTACAAGAACTTGGTTAGTCAGCGCCTCTCGAAATAGAATAACCATGATCAGAATGATGGCAACCATCGCTGATTGGTCTCTATGCCGCCGCCCAGGCGTGCCAGGCGGCGTTTTCGTAATGCTGTAACAGTACCATACCAGCTGGGGGTTCTCGAAAGTCCAAGCCCTGGCTCGGTCACTCACTCTCCACACGAAGTCTCACAGTTCTAAAAGTTCCAAAAATACCGTACCAGATACCACATTCTCTTGGAACCTGGGACCCGCCCTGTCCCTGAGACACCTTCAGATGGGCAACTGGAACTGCTCTCTAAAGAGGCAAAACGCTAGCGCCCTTCTCCCCCCCCCCATTTCTGGCTCCCCTTCACGACCCTCTCTCCTCCCTTCTCCTTCAAGTTCCTTTCCTTCAAGGGAAATCAACCTCTTCAAAACTACACACCTCATTCTCCCTCCACGCTCTCCTCGGCCATACTGTGTGTGTCGCCAGTCCGCTCGCTCTCTCCACCCCTTTTTAGGTCCGAACTAGTACCAACCTGTACTCCCGCCTCACGTTTGACCATCCGCCCGCTTCTCTTTCAACTCCGACGACCCCAGCTTCTCGACTCTGGCAGGACTTCGCTGTGTCGCCGATTATTTTGGACTCGTGTCCACCGACTTTCATTTATTTTTTCCCATTCGCAAGGCATTCTTGACGGCTCCCGACTCTCTCCCAGCAACAATAACCTCCCGGTCACCCTGTTTGACTTGACCCGCTCCCGCGACAGACTCCAATGACGCTGCAGTGACCAGCCTCCCTCGAATCCACCACCACTGCAACAATTCACATTAAAGCATTAATCGCCGCAATATCCGGCGTCATCTGGAATTCATCGCCGGTCCCACCGTGTCCGCCGAGTTCTCTCTCTCTCCTTCTCGGCCGCTGACAGACATTCCGCATCCGGCGGCTGGTAACGTGGTACTCTGGAGTACCGCTCTGACACTCGCCGTCATACTCTGTTCCTGTTCCGACTTTCTTCTTTCTCGGTCGGCTGATCGCTTCCATCCGACCTTCTTTCCTCCATCGACCTTGATCGCCTACTCGCCAGCATGAGGTCGTTAGCATTTCTCACGTTATTGGTCGCCTTTTTGGCGCCGCTGGCGTCCGCGGTTAAACTCCTCGAATCCAATGCGTTAAATGTGTGCATGGAAAGTAGTAATTTCACTGCGACATATTTCAACGTCGTCTTCTACCCTGGAAACAACTCGCTTACCATCGGATTCGATGGTTACTCCTATATCTCCGGCAAAGTCGTGGCTGACTTGAGCTTAACGGCTTATGGATACAAGGCTTATTCGAGCACGATCGATCCCTGCTCGATTGAGGGCATGGGCATGTGTCCGATGGCCTCTGGTCCCATAGATTTGGGCCCAGTTTCTCTCGACCTTCCCGCGGACACTTCTTCCAGAGTTCCAGGTGAGTCGCATGGTCAACTTGATTTGAAACAAACGGTGTGCTAATCGGTGGTAATCAAAGGCATTGCCTATACCGTTCCCGATCTCGATGCCAATGTCCGGATTGAGATCAAGAAGAAGGACACCGGTGAGAGGATTGCCTGTGTCGAGGCTTCGCTTTCCAATGGCAAGAGTGTCTATCAATTAGGTGTGGCTTGGGTGACCGCGATTATTTCCGGTCTGGGTCTGGCAGCGTCTGCCATTACCTCTGGTCTAGGTCATTCCAACACGGCGGCCCATGTTGCCGCGAATGCGCTCTCTCTCTTTGGCTTCATGCAGGGCCAGGCTATGATTGGTATGATCTCCGTACACATGCCTCCAATTGTGGAATCCTGGACACAAAACTTCCAGTGGAGTATGGGTATCATCCACGTTAGCTTCTTGCAGAAAATTTGCACCTGGTATCAGCGCGCAACCGGCGGCACTCCTTCGACTGTTCTTTCGCAGCTCGGTGATACCTCCGTCGAGGTCCTTAAACGTCGCAAGCGTGATTTTATCGAACCTGCGGTCAACTTGCTCAAGCGAGCTACCAGTATCATCTCGAAGCGTGACAGCTCTCAAAAGCTGATTGTGGTGCGGGGTATCGAACGTGTCGGATTTCGTGCCAACATTGAGGAGACCAACATTTTCTTAACTGGTCTGATCTTCTTTGTGGTCTTCGTCTGCCTGGTGGTCATTATCGTTGCATCCTTCAAGGGTATATGCGAGCTCCTTGCCAAGAATGGCAGAATGAAGAGTGACAAGTTCCAGGACTTCCGTAATGGCTGGAAAGTTGTCACTCGCGGTATTCTCTTCCGCCTCACTCTGATCGGTTTCCCGCAAATGACCGTTCTCTGCCTGTGGGAGTTCACTCAACGTGACTCCTCCGCTGAGGTGGTCTTGGCTGTGGTCATGATCCTGTCCCTGCTTGTTGCCCTTGGTTGGGCCGCTCAGAAGGTTATTCGCCTGGCCAAGCGCTCTGTCACCATGCACAAGAACCCGGCCTACATCTTATACTCTGATCCTGCGGCCCTGAACAAGTGGGGCTTTTTGTATGTGCAGTACCGCGCAACGGCATACTATTTTGTCGTCCCGTACCTGGCCTACATTTTAGTCAAGGGCATGTTCATTGGTCTAAGCCAGCCTGCACCAGTTGTTCAGACTGTCGCATTGTTGATCCTCGAGGCCGCCATGCTGGTCGCTGTCTGCGTGATGCGCCCATGGATGGACAAGAAGACCAACATCTACAATATCTCGATCGCCAGCGTCAACTTCCTCAACGCCATCTTCCTGCTGGTCTTCTCGGATGTGTTTAATCCTCCTGGCATGATGATCGGTGTGATGGGAGTCGTCTTCTTCGTATATAACGCCGCTTTCGCTCTGGTCTTGCTCGTTCTCGTCTTGATTGCCTCGGTCTACGCCGTCGTATCCAAGAACCCCGATACCCGCTATCAGCCTATGCGGGACGACCGCGGGTCATTCATCAAGTCACAGACCCAACTGACCACCGAGCTGGACGCTCTTGGTGCCACCGCTCGTGGTGATGTCAAGAACGGCAACGGTTTCCAACAAAATCCATTCGATGACGATACCGCCTCCATCTCCAGCGGCACCGGTGTCACTGGTCACCACCACAACAACCTTGATGCTGCCAACAGCGCTCAAAATCTGAACCGTCATCAGCCCCCTCACTCACCTGTCGATCCGTCAGTACCGCTCTTCCCAAGCAATGCCTCGACACACTCGGCCAGCCGGGGGGCTCCCCCAGGCTACGACCAGTATGGTCGGTCTGCGTCACCCGCGGGGCGGAACTATGACAATGCTCCAGTCGGTGCTTCTGCGCTAGCAACCAACTATAGAGCGCAAAACAACGCCAGTCCCTGGCAAAGAGGTGCTGGCTACGACCACTAGACGGCGTAACTCGTCCGCATTGGTTTCCTGATTTTTGTTTTCCACCTGAGATGAAGATATGTGATTTTTAGCGTGGGACAGCGATGGTCTATGATCCTTTACCATCCGCATTTCTTTTGGGTCCGGTATCTGTTTGAATTTTTGAATCTCTGTCTAACTGCACCTTATATTGTAGCCCGCTCGTGGCTTGTACCTTTCTCGACTACACGCCGCTTCTCCTTGCTCTTTCTTCGTTTCTTCTGGTCGATATTGCCCAAGGGCGACATGATCACTTTTTTTCTTCACCTATTCCACCCGTTTCCCTTCTCTACAATCACACTTTTTGTTTCTTCTGTCTCAAAACTACCCGATTTTGCCTCTCCCACATTGACGTGCGGAGATTCTCTTCTCCTCTTTCCTTTTTTCGTCCCTTGTTATTTTGGCTTAAACCTGGCGTTCTGATGCATCTTGGTTATGGAGATCTGGCCTTGGGTTCCTCGCGGGCTTTGGAATATACCTTTGTTCCCTTCCTACTCTCTTTTCTCCTTTCGTTGCTAATATTCGACCTCTTTTGCGGGGTTGTGCGTGATATGTAAGCTACGTGCTCGGGTGAAAGAAGTAGTCCCAGTGTCTAAAAGACGAGGTTTAGTCATCTCGTATCTCGCGCAATCTAAAGCTGTCGTTTTATCTGATATGCTGTGCTCTATATTCGTAGGTCTTGATTCTTACAGTGGAATAAGTCATATAATCAATCATGTGCCCTGAACGCCGTGTTTAATTCGTTGAAGCATTTCAAGTCCATGACCCAGAGTGCTACTAGAAGGTAGCAGCCCGTCCCAAGTTCTGGACTTGAGATTGAAAATCAGAAGACGCTATTGTACAGAAAGAGCGAAGAAAGACCCCCGCGAGCTAAAAGAGGGGGAATTCGCTTCTCCGTAGTTATCTCCCCTCCCCCATTTTGCAGGGAACATCACAGCAACTTCCCGAAAACGCAAGATGACCGTGACCTGAGACTAGGTATTGAACCATTCGAAGAAGAAAGACGATAAGAAAAGCAGCATTACACCTGAAAAGAAGATCACCACCGATCTCCCCGACCAGGAGGCGGTCCTCCACCTGGAGGTGGTGGATAAGCATCCGAACCTCGTGGTCCACTTGGAATAGACGGATGCGAATCCGGCGCACCATGCTGGAACGGCATCGGGGGCGGGAATCCACCCGCAGCACCGGGCGGAGGGGTAGGGAAATTGGGGAATCCACCTGGCGGAGGTGGAGGCAGGTTGCCAGCGCCGGGGGGCAAATTGGGCATGTTTGGCAGTGGAGGAGGGAAGCCGCCTTGGGGCGGGGTGCCGGAGGCGTTAGGTGGGAATGGGGGGAATGGCATGCCACGGCCACCGGGGAGGACTGTCCGAGGGGGAAATAGGTTAGCTGGAGGAGCATCAGGGTAGGGATATGGAGGTGGAGGCGGAGGTTGGCGATTGAGTGGTCCTTGGGGGTACGTACGAGGAGGCATTCCTGGGGCGCCTGGGGCTCCGGGGGGTGGGATACCGAATGGGAGTGGGGGTACTTGGCCTGGGCCTCCTTTTTAGACAACAATTGTTAGAGGTTTATGTCCTTTGTGGGTTGTGTAGGCAATGGGTGCGAAGTACCTGGGAAGCCGAATGGAGGCGGGAATGCGCCGGGAGGGACCATGGCGGGATTGGGGACGGCCTTGCCCTCTGCGGCATAAGAGGAAGTGATGGAGTCGATGACTGATTGAGCCTTCTCTTGGCCAATCTCTGGATGGATTGTTAGCTGTGATCAGCCTGATCTGGGTGGGGATTGGGAGAATGGTTTCGTTTGAGCGACATACGCTGATAGTATTCGACCACGTTACGGAGGTGGTTGCGGCCGGAGTTGTGCGCCTTGCGCACGCTCATTGAGTCGTGTGTCAGGTACACATCGCAGTAATCACCTGTTATGGTATCCAGAGGTCAGCTAGCTGTTCAGGGATCCGAGAGTCCAGGCTGTGGTGGTCGATATCAAAGACGATCTGTCGCATTGCCGCGTTCGGGTCGAAATCGCGAGTCATGCACGCGAGAACCCATGGAAGTCGGGGCATGGATTAAAACCTACAAAAGAGTTCACAGAGAGTCAGCTGTGAGATCAGGATCATAAAGAGACAGAGAGTACTTATATTTCGGCATTTTGCCAGCTTCTGCAAGCGCTGAGCTGCAGTCACCAGAGGACGAAAATTCCCGCTCGTTGTAGTGGTCGCTCGGCAGAGGTGCTCGTCACGAGTTCAACGTCTAATAAATCTTTTGGTGAAATACGAGGCTTATAGATAACTGCGATAGCCCCAAAGGTGGCGAGTGAGTAAGAAATCGAGGTAATCGAAATGGTCGGTCGTCTCCAAGCTTCAAAGGCGAGGGTCTTTAAGGCGGTGGATAGGGGCAGAATGCGGCTTATCGTGTCGCTCGGACAGTTAGTTACAACCTTTCTTAGTTCATGCACAGGTTAGCAGACCAACCTCTTGTGCAAGGGCAGGTGCCCTTTGTTGTGTTCTTTCCTTGATTACTTCAAGTAAATCTTGAAATTTTGCATTTGAAGTCCTCGAGTTCTGTGTGTAATTTCTATCCACTAACTCGCACAGCTCGGTCCGGAGGGCACCAAAGATATATATGGCTTAACTTTGTCCTACAGCACGAAATAAAGATAGACCACCTCGTGCCAAGAACTGATTTCAATCAACATAATTCATGAGAAGAGACATGAGTGTTCTCACAATTTGTCAAGCAAAAGGAAATTAGTCTGAAATCATCATGGGTATGTTGAGTACCGATTACAGCTTCTGGGATAGCGCTTTCGTGTCAAATTGAAAGAGGAGACAAGAGAATTGGCAAAGCGGAAATTCAATGTTCAAGAGATGTGTCGCATTCTCACGGAGCAGATATTATAGCTGGAAACTACTATGAATGAATTGGCTGAGATGGAGGATATGGATTACCTAGTGAGGAGCTAAAAGGAATGGCGTCCATTTTACGCGCTTTCTTATTGCGGATCATACTTCATTTGTGAATGACGCGGAGACCATCAGTAATATCCCACCCAGCCTTGTGTTGATCTCGAAGATCTGCATGATCTTTCAAAATTTAAGTACCCATTTCTAGACAGTCTTGGCCTGGCGTGGGACCCGGAACAGCTATGTGCGAGGGAGTCGGGTACCAAGAGAGACTTGCGATATTCCTTCGAGACATCCATGAAACGCCTGAAAATTGAAAAAGATAAAAAAAGGTGTTTCGTGATGCTGCTCTCCCGACAAATCTGGTGGCGAATTCGTGTGATCTAGTCTAATAAAGAGCGAGCATTATGTAGCAGCCTCGAAGGCTTGATAATCACAGACCCAATATGTATGGTGTATACCTTAGCATTTTCAGCATTTCCGAACCCAGTCACGACATTCTATCTAGCGGTTACAATAAATCCCTCGGTGGGACAACCAGGATTGAACTCACTGGTATCTTTGTACTATCACATCTCAGGCTGATAAAGTAAAGGGCCTAGGCAATTAAGCCGGGGTTTCTTGTAACATCAAGGCGACAGAATCAGGATTCATAGGATTCCACTTCTCTAAATGGCCTTTTTTCATCGTTGATACAAGTCGCAACATAATAAGGCGATCTGAGTAGGACGGGATTGAATCAAGCATTACGGTAAATGCCTCAGGTAAGTCTTGGCATTTTGACTTGGATCAATCACCCATCCTAAGAGCACACAAGCTGTCTAGCAGCGCGTGAATGCATTACTCAAGCATTTTACATGCATCCGTTTCGATCTAATAATATCTCACAAGATATACTGAATCAACCCGGCGAGCCCCGACGGATTGCCCTCAAAAAAATCCCTCAAAGTACCCAGCCCCAATTCCAACTATGACCAACATACTTGCGTAGAATCCGTCAGATTGCAAATCCAAAGAGCTTAGCATCGAATCTCGAGCCCTGGGTAACGTTGTACCGTTGACAGCCCTGCAAGGCAACAGGGAAAGAGTCAAGAAAAACAAGTACTCCGTAAGCATCTCAATATCCCAAATCGGGACTACGTTACAGAGGGAATTAGCACATAATCTCCATCACTGCCCAGAAATCATGCAGTGTTATCAGCAAGATCGAAATCCAAAGATTGAAGACAACGATAATGATGCGCACATTATTAGACTCATACTACTTCCTGTTCTTTCCCTCTCATCCACATTTGACTCTATGTACTTACTAAGATCTTGCGTCATTGGCGATCACATCCAGCTGGCCGGCAGGTAGCCGGCTCAACGATCATCGGCAGATCGACCGATGGTCTGGACCAGCAGGGACAGATTTTGATGTGTCATCGTCCCTTTTCTATTAGATAATAAATGTAGAAGGTGTGTTGGCGTCCAGGTTTCTGGACGATGGAATATAGGTGCAATATGGATCCACTCAGCACTGGCGCAGTATGAGGGTTTTCTTCAAGGGTGGTTGAGGAGTGGGGATACGATGTAAGGCATGTCAATTACGATTGACTTACTATGCACTCTGCCATAAGTACTGCGGTGGAGTGATATGTGTGATGTGATGAGTGAGACGGAGAGGATAGTATTACGAGATAGGTATACTGTGCTTCAAAGGTAGGAATTGCGTACCACGTGGAATATGATTTAATGCCGCATTTTTGTATCGTGTGAGGAGTACAGCAGGTCCGTGTTAGTCATTTAAAAGAGGGAGTAATTACTTAATAAGTACGGGGTGTACTTCACTAGGTACTGCGGGGTGGGTGAGATAGGTTGGGGTACAGACTCATCCTATAACGCCAGCAGATTCTAAGTCTGAATCTAAAATAACGTTGGGAATTGTCTAACCTTCTTGCGCTGGGTTAGTCCTGCGTCAGATCTGACAAAAGAAGGAGGGCCCTCGATCCTGAATCTGGATTTCTCAGGGATCTTGATGAGTCCAACCCTTACTGTAAAAAGAATGCCATTAACACTTGACACCTTCTAGAAGGAGCAGACCCCGTGACTCAAACCGGTTCATTCAGTCCCACTCCAGTCATTCTATGGCAAATTTAAAAAAACCATAGCTTAGAAACAGGACCGGCGGACTTGGTTTGCCTCGGCTGAGGCCGAAATTGGAGATGGTGTCCCGCGTGCGGGGGATAGGGCAAGTACAAGCCAGACGGCCAATTCCGGTGTTCCTGGTAGTTATTGTAACAGGCCGCTGCCCCCTCCCAAAACCGGTCTTTGGGGTAGCATCATCATGGGGCCTAGAGACAGACTGTTTTGGGGAGGACGTATGATCAATGATATGTGTAAAAAGGGAGAGCTGATCCGCAAGGCTGGAAATAATTTTGGATACAAATCTTCAGCTTAGATTGATAGGTTAGACTTGTCAGTCCAAGGTGAGCATGTCGAGACCTACATGACAATCCCAAACGAAGCAAGTCCTGTCGGAGTCTGGGGAAAAAGGAAGGAAAATCTGGGGAAAAGGCCGCTCAGCCAGGCCGCAGGATGATGATTGGATTAAACCACCGGGCTCGGATCCGTCGGCCATTCAGCAGGTCCAAGTCCCATGAACACGCAGAATTTTCTCATGCATGCTTTTTTACGTGTTTCGTCATGGGCTCCCCACTTGCGTGGTCTTTGATTCTGGGGAACACTATTTCCCTTTCGGGTCACTCGGGCCAGAGTTTTTTTTTGGAAGGTGGCTCGCCGGGCCAGGGGTGAGTTTTTATGGTGTTTGCCAAGAGTACCTCCAGGGTTCTAATATGATTGCTGTATGTACGGGGTAGTGTGATCTTGATCTACGACCTCCTGGCAGTTGGACGCGAACCATGCCGGTATTTACAAATCTTTTCTAAAAAAGGAGGCCATGGGAGAATGACTCGGCGTTCTGGGCATTGATCTCGGCATAGGGCTGGGAAATGAAATATTGAGAGTGCCAAGTCACGATGACTGGCAAGGGGGAAGCAGTGGGGGGAGTGTGCGTGAATTTTTTCAAGGCGGATGATCTCCTAGGCCCTCTCAGGTACCGAGCGTGAAAATGCAGCAGACTTAGACTCAATCGAGCGAGTTGTGCAATGGGAGAAAAAAAAATATCCCGCATTACTGTGGGTGCTCAGGGCCGCTTTCAGTGCGATGGGGTCACCGTGTTCTTGGATCAGCGGGCCCCCTGGAAAGTAATCGGTCCACTTTGGTATAGGAGCTTGTACGAAGTATACAATACACGAAGACAGGGCACAATAGGAGTAGTAGCACGGAGTATATAGAAATATGATGGACTGCTGGCGTGCTCACGGGTCCAACCTCAGAAACCATGCGGATCAATTGGAAGTGGCTCGTTGCTTGTGTTGTAGCACGACAGCGAGACCAAGTATGTTCTCAATTATATCATTAGATGTCGCAAGACAAGGCGGTTGAGCATCTCCGCGTCGTTGATCACGGCCGGCCCGGGATGATGCAATTTGGCCGGTGGCATTTCTCAACCAGTCATCTCAGTCATTCTGGACGATTCGAAGGTCACACGGGGTCCTCAGGGCTGTTGTCAATGGCGACATAGCTCGTCCGCTGTCGAAAGCATGGGTGCATAACTTTTTGTCACTATTTGCTGGGCCAACACCTGACCTGAGAGAGCGCTAGAGACGTTTAATCCGAGCCACGAGGGCGCGAGGGATGCGGTGAACGGGTGATGGATGAACAGTCGGTAATGGACAGTAATACGGCCAACGTGTTCATCGAGTCTGGACACGATGTGCGAGGTTATTTGCAGGTTTCCTGGGGGTAATGAAAACTTCGTTAGCGGCCACGAACCCGCCGAGCATCCCTGTTTTTAGACGCCGTGCATGATGATTGGCGGGCGGGACTATTTCTGTTACGTGAAGATGGAGCTTCATTGGGAAGGGAGCGGAGTCAGATGACCCGGGGGGCCATGACGGTGTCGTAGCAGTGGTTGGGTAACTTGGGTTTGGAACGGTTAAAGCAGCGAGCAGAAGTGGAGGCCGAAGAGAGAACGAGAGCGAGAAAGAAGACCAATCAAAGAGAAGAAAAGAACCACACGGCCACATGGCGTCGTGAATTTTCTCCAAGATTCGTTGGATACCCTGTTACTCAGGCACAGGGCCCAGCTGAGTCATCGGCCCGTGCTTCCCAAAGTGGCCACTTGCTCTTGCCATTTTAAAAATCGATGACGCCGGGCGAAAAAAGAGGAAGCTCCCAGTTGGAAAAAAAATGACCGAAAAAAATAAAAAAAAAATAGAAAAAAAAATTCGCAAATCCCCACAGACCGTCTTCTGAGCCCCACCCGCAAGCAGCGTGTGACCCGTGGATGTCGTGCCTGGCCACTACTCACAATGGCCTGCGACACCTGAAATGACTCTGTGGTCCTCCATCTATAAAATTGTAGCCTCCCCGCCATGATCCACGATGGTCTCCATAATACGAATCTTGCAAATTTTTCACGCTTCACTCTGAACTTGCTCTGCAATTCCATTCTTGCTTCCTGCATATGGACTTGACTCCTCTATAGTTGCCCTGCAGCTTTAATCTACATACTTCCAAATACACTCACACATCACAACCAACACCATGCCTTCCGCAAGGACATCAAGCTACCGCGTCATCGAGCCGCACCCCTCGGTGCCTCACACCACTCGCCCGGCGGTATACACTGGCCGTGGAGGCAGTGGCAATGTCATCAGCCTCAAGAACACCAAGACCACCGACTCGCGAACGGCTACCGGCCCAGCCTCATTGACTCGCCTTGACTCGCGCACTCAGACAACTTTCACTTCCGGCCGCGGTGGTGCCGGCAACGTCCACAGCAGCAGCGAACGCGCCATCTTCAGCTTCGATGAAGAACTCGAGCGCGACCTCCGTCGTGCCGCTCCTGTCTACCACGTTGGTCGTGGGGGCGCCGGCAACATGATCTACCGTGATGATGCCTCGAATTGCAGCCTCAGCCGCAAGTACTCGTCTACCAGCACCAACACTGCCAGCAGCACTGGCTCTGTGGCTGATCGGGCCCGCGATATGGCTCGCCGTGGCCTCGAGAAGGGCTGGGGCAAGCTCACGGGCACCGCCTAGATGGAGATGCTCCATTTTGACGACGACACGATATTCATGACCCAACAACCAAAAAAAGTTTTTGTTTTTTAACGCCTCTTCGGCCTTTTCTTCTACTGTCCCCTTTCTCTAATCACACGAACTCCTCGGGGAAGACATGGGTGGTCTTTTTAACAAAGACAAACTCGGCGGATTTCTATCAACAAACCCGTCTACCTCTTAACGACGCCTTTTTGCGCCATTTCCTCGTCGCCCGATACCCCAATTCCTGCGACGCAGTACAATATTCTGTTCTGTTCTGTCTTGTCCTTTCTTACACTGTACTCCCTGTGGAGGGAGGATTTGATTTGTCCCGTCCTCCACTTTCTTTGCGAAAGACTCCTCACTCTCAAATCATCACCCCGAACCATCATGGGATCGGCGTTTTTTTGCTTATTCCAATCTCTTAATTTCCCGGGCTTTGTTGACGGGCAGCTGGTAGAGAGAACTTGCTTGATTGCATTCTTCCTTGCATAAGCTAGATTTCGGGCACTTTTTTCTTGCCGGACTGCGCGCCATTTGAGGGCATATTCTCATTAGTTTAACCTCATTCTCGCATCTCGCATTGGTCCACCGCCGGAGTCCAGTCTACTGTATCCCACCCCTTACCCGTACTCTGTGCTTCTTCCTACCTGTTTGGCTTCTTCAAGCGACTGCATCTGATGTATCCTTCTGTTCTTGTTAACAATATTCCCCCACAATCGCGCCATGGGCTACTACTTTCTAGCTTCTGGGCTCAACAATGAATTTCTCTAAGCCACATGAGGCTCAATGTTCTTTGACTCAAAAATTTGTCCCTTCCTTTCATTCTAGTAAATTCTATTGCGTAGCAGGTTCGTGCTTGGAAATTATGCGAAAGTTGCCTTGTTCGAACTTGACCATCCGTGGATCCACCATCGATGGCGACATTGACATTGGCGGTCGGCCGGCCCGGCCGTGGTGGCACTGGGCAACTGGCCGCACTGGCTCTGGTACACTACTAAGCCGCGTCACAGCCGCGGATAGGCGAGGACAACCGTTTTGTTTCGCCTCTTTTTTGACTCATGGTTCGCATCAGACGAGTACTTGAAAATTTTCAGCCCTTGACCGATGCCTCTAGAGGTAACGCTCCATATTGTCTTGGTTTTTTTAGATGGCTCTGACTAGTACCTGTACAGTAGGTATGATGTAGTCACATTTTTGATGCTTAATCAATAACGGATACTCGGATATGACTGGAATCATTTTTCCTTTGTTTTTGTCGATCTGTTTTGTGGTGGCCATATCATTTAGTTTTTAGAGATGCCGTTGATCCGTCAACTATCTAAATTATATGGAGTATTTTTTAAGCTTCATGTGTCGTTTTGTAGGTCCTCGCCCGATTACGCTCGTCTTGGTCTGTACTCTGCTACCTTGGCTTCTAGAGTAATTGGGCACAATTATTGACAACCAAGTCCGTGGATTCATCGTTTTGATTCCCGTCAGTCTTAAGCTAAATTTCTTGATGCGGCGAGCGGGTGATACTAAACCACGTGACAGTCGTCCTCTTGCCAGATGTGTTGGAACAAGAAGCAGCCCGTCTGACTAAAAATCGCCATGGAGCAGTTGGGTCTAGCGGTCGTGTGCGTTTTTGACAAGATGTTCGTGCCTTATTAGTCAGGCAACAGGGCAACCATGAATCTAGATCCTCTAGCCTCTCAGAGAATGTACCTTCTGACAAGTTTTTCATGCTGTTATGATCCTGAAATCCAATAAAGTCTAATCTTTATGCGCAGGAATTTGCGTCTTCGTAGGCCTATACTCTCTCTAAGATGTGAAGAATTTGCGCCATCATCCGACTATGAAGTGCCTCCGTCAGGTTTCTTGTCTACATGACGCAGGTAGATGAAATAAGCCTCAAGAGACCCCAACGGCAATGAGCAAGATAGCTCACGTGAGCCAAATCAGCATATGCTTGCGGGGAAGTTGTAAACGCCTGTAACTGCCGGTATTCGGTGTTGGCAATACCAATACTGTCAATATCACTCAAGCCATAACCGTCTTCTGAGTGCCCCATCGATTGGTCATGATTAAATACCGCTCCACAGCCTGACCATTCGTGACATGAAAAGTGTTCATGCACTGTCATAGGCAGGCCATTATGCACTTCAATACCCGTGTTTATCGACCCCATTTTCTTGGTACACCTGCAAGCTATGGTTAGCAAATTTGCTGAGCTCTCGAATCCGTCTTCCATATTTCCTAAACAAAAACGGAAAGATACAGAAGACAGTCGCAAGCGCTGCCAGAATAGATGACGCTACATTCGCACCCAATGCATCATACATATCTGTCGCGAACAACGGAAACGCAGCAGACATCGACGACCGAAGGAGTTGAACCGCAGCAAACCCACTAGCCGCGTAACCCAAGTAACTGTCAGCCAAATACCCGGTCAAAACGGAATCGAATTCGTTGACGCCATATCCGATCAGCATCAGTGAAGCCGTAGATATCAACCAGTGAACATGCACTGCTGGTGGAATCGTCCATGAGAACCACCACAGTCCTACAGCGAGGGTAGGTGCGCCGATTGAAAAGCCGAGAAGTTTGTGTTCAGGTTCGAGAGGGATGCCTTGTTCTTGATACCGCACAATGATGCGGTGATCTTGGATCCGGGTGAATATGCCGAAGAGGAAACCGATGCAAATCGCGAAAAAGGGCAGGTAAGATGACGTCTTTGAGAACCCCATCGACATGTAGATCGGTGGTAAAGCTTCCGTGAACAGGTATATCAATGCAAAGGTCACTGCGCTCATTGTAGCAACTAGGAAGACGATTGGCTCTGTAAAGAAGAGGTGAATCGGACGGAAGAGACCAACGCGGACGAAGGTCTCGAGATCGGGAATGTGGTCTGGATTCAGCGCTTTGAGATTTGCAATGCCACTTTCTCTGCGGAGTTTGGTAACTTCTTGTTCCAGGACCAAAGACGGGCGAGATTCGCGGATGCCGAAGAGGAGAAGTGTGATGATCGCCGTGACCACTGCGGAGATACGAAAGACCCATCGCCTGGGAGAGTTAGCCGCGGTCAAGAGAAGGCAAAAATGTATGATCTTACCAAGTTAAGCTGGCTATGATATAGATGCTCATAATAGGGCCCAAGGCAAGGCCCATATTAGCGACTACAGCCCACATGAAGATAATCCATATCCGATCTTTGGCATTGTACATATCTTCAATACTGCCAGCCACAACGACTGCCGGTATAGCGGAAAGAAAGCCAGCGAAGAAGCGACCTATCGCAACACCTGCAAGGGAAGGAGACGTTGCCGAGATGAGACAAAAGATGCTGTATAGCCCGGTGCTGCCGATGTATAGTTTTTTACGACCGAATGCTTCTGACCAAGCTGGGAAGATCATTCCGCCAATCATCTGACCGAACAAGGACCTGTTGATATCAGAGAGGTGTTAGTTTTGAGATATTTGCAGGGAGAAAGGATGCTGACAGTGAGACAAAGACAAAGACAGCAGAGGTCTTATTGAGTCCAAATTCATCTCGAGCGTGATCCGCCGCGGTGCTCTGTTAGTCGTGTCAAAATCCGATACCGACCGGATTGGAGTCACATTCACTTACCCCGGCTGTGCTCACACATGTCCTATATGTTGCTTTCTCGTTAGCGGAGTTGCTTCTCAAGCAGCGAGTGTTGGAACGACTCTTGATAGACTCGCCCTCTCGATCCATACACGAAAAGATCCAAGAAGACGATCAGACTAGTATCGAAGATCTTCCGGGCCACCGGCCAATTACGGGGGTGCTTCCTGTTCGAAACCGCCCAACGAATACACTGTCCATCCGATGTGTACTCTAGGCCATATGTGTCTAGGAATTGTTGAATGTCGCAACAATCCTCTGTGGGCGGGAGATCTTGAGGGAAAAGTGCCACCCAAAGGCCCATTGTTAACGAAAGAGTAAAGTGTGACAAGCAGACAGATTGACGAGGATGAAATATCCCACAAAGAATAGAATATATAAGCTATTAGAAGGCTATAGTGCGTATAGGAAGTAGAATAAATAGAGGGAGGAGAATTACTATCTTAGGTAAGATAATATAGGGCTCTCCTGAGCTGAAGACGGTAAACCCCGTACTCCGTACTTGTCGGCATAATTGCCGTTGAAAGAGATCCACCAGCTCATTCATCTACTAGGGATCATTCTGCAATAGCACAAAATACGACAACTATCGCCTGGCGATATTGGCCAATCAAAATAATTATTATACGATATGCAGACCATTTGCAGCATCAGGATACTACTTATGCCCTGGCTGACTGAATCGATCTTGACATGAGCTGAATCACGATACTATAATCGACAAGACTACCATGGACTTTACTTATCTAATGGTCGCATCTAATATAGTGAAAGTTATCACTCTAGTCTCATACTCTATACAGTGCATGGTGATCGTCAGGCGAAAGTGTTAGTAAAAGTGGAAAAGTTGTCGAGATCTCTAGGATGTCGATTGGGTTTGATGCTGAGTTGGGCAGTTCCATTCAGCAACCAGGCGCCCCATTCAGCCCTCAATCTAGGGCATTGACTGATGAGGCTTGGTCAAAATCTCGAATGGCCTTCTATTAATGGCTTTCAGGTATGTGGCTTGACTGCCTTATGGCTTAGCTCATCCGTGGTACGGCTTTGTTCCTTTATGTTTCTAGAACAAGTTCTATCTTTCTTCTCTTCAATTTACTGTAAGCATACCATGATCGTGCAGGGACCTGGGCTATGATCAGCCCAAGTTGAGCCGCTGCAGGACTTGCATAAATGGTGGAATTGATTCCTCGATCCGAGCAGATACGAGATTCTCATTGGTGCATAGAAACAAGCGAGAATGGTTGAGTAGAGCTGACTGCGCATCAATACGAAGGATCGGGTCACAAGAGGAATAAGTAATGATCTCGACGACAAGATGGAAGACATGTACGAATCGAAGGTTCATTGAGAAGTAGCTCATCTTCAAAAGGATGTAGAGCTCACGGTATACAACCCACTCTTTCAAAACACGAAACTCCAAATGAACACAAGAACACAATAGTATTTGCACAGATCGGTATGCTCGCCGATATGGGAGCCAAAATGGCGTATCACGTAAACAACATATGGGCCAAAGAGATTTGAGGGATATGACGATGGGGCAAGGGGTATCAAAAGTCGCACGCACGACTCGAACTCAATAAGGGACAAAGTGAATACTGATCACTTGGGTTTCCACGCGGCGCTGCCCACTCCAAGAATGAAAGCATTGCTAGACTGTTGTTGACTTACTCTGAGAATTTCTTCCCCATTCTCATCGAGCGTAGATGGTGGTTGAGGGATTGCAAAGGTTGCCACTTCTGCAATGGCGTTGAGGTCATCTCGGGCGGCACCGAGGGCAAGGGGGGCGCACCCGGATCAAGGGCAAATGAACAGGAGTTTGCCCTCCGTCCTACCGTAATTGGAAGATGTGCTAGATTATGCGAATCGCTTGAAGATGATCTCCGGGTCCTCATGCCACTCGTCCGCGCTCACCCACATCTGCGAACGACGAGATTTAGTTACCCAGTTTCAAGGCTGAATGCTTTTCCCAAAGTTTCACGTACCTTTCTGAAAGTGCTTAGACCAGCAAGAATGCTACCACCGATCCATGTCGTGTATTTGCGCTCGGCAGGTGCAGAAATTCGGATTTTCATGTCTTCCACGGCAAGTCGTTTGATTTCGCGCATCAGGCGGTCGGGGAAGTTCTTGCACAGCGTCGAACCACCGGAGAGAACAATGTTGAGGTATAAGGATTTGCGCAGGTCAAGATCGGTACGAGTGATTGCATCTTGAACGATCTGGTGGACACCAGGGTATTCGAGACCGATCAGTTCAGGATCGAAGAGGATTTCAGGGGCGCGATAACGTTCTTGGCCAATCTACAAAGGAAAGAAAGAACGCTAGTCAGTAAAGGGATATTCTGTCAAGCGTCGAATGCATGGCACCAGCAAGACTCACCTTGATCTTGTGCCCGTCAGGTAGCGTATAGTCGATTGCCTTGGCGTCCGACTTGTGATAGCTGTTCATCCACTCCTTCTCTTCCCGCTTGGGGTCCAGCGACACGTAGCAGACCTTTTCCTTGATCATCCGGACGACCTCCTTCTCAGCACTGGTGTGCAGCACATGGCCGGCTTTTCGCAAAAGCAATTGCATCTGTTCTGTGACATCGCGACCGGCCACATCGATTCTCCGGATACTGTTGGGAATAGCGAAACCCTCGAATACTGGCACCGCGTGGGAGACACCATCTCCGGAATCCAGGACCACACCTGTCGTGCGCCCAGACGCGTACAGAGACAAAACGGCTTGGATAGACATGTATAGAGCCGGTACGTTGAAAGCCTCAAACATGAGCTGGGCGGCCATATCACGGTTGGCGCGAGGGTTCAACGGCGGTTCGGTGAGCAGCACGGGGTGCTCCTCGGGGAGGGTCTTCAGCTCGTTCTCGTAGACATAGTGCCAAATCGACTCCATATCCTCCCAGTTTGTCACAATTCCATGCTCAAGCGGATACCGGATCTTTAGTAGACCGCGGAGGTCCTGCGCGCGCTGGCCGATGAATGAATCGCCTTCCAGACCACCGGCCATGACCCGCGGGTGTTTTGGGCGACCGACAAACGAAGGGAAATAGCATGACGGGATTTCTTCACCTGCGAATCCAGCTCGGATTGTACCACTGCCATTGTCAATGACAATCGGCACGTTGTGAAGGGTAGCCTCAGCCATTGCGGGGAGTGGATGCGAAGGAGGGAGATCGGGGGGTCGGGAGGTCGAGGCGCAGGTAGTTGAGACGGCCCCACGGCCTGAGATCAATGACTCAAGGTATCAGGAGGTATGATTGAACACAAGAAACATGTACAGACTCAATGCCGGGTGAACATGGACAACAGTGGTGAGGGCGTCAGGAGTGGAGTAGGATTTCTGCGGCTTCGCGTCGGGAGTTGTCAACAAGAAGCTTGGGCCAATGATGGTTCCCGATGAGGTCCCATCCATGGTCGAGTGGTCCGTCTCGAGGGTTGATCTGTCGCATCTCGTACAACGATGTCTATCATGGCTTATCGTAAACGGAAAAAGTAAAATAGATTCTCTGGGGGACATAGGACAAGAATTGCCGTGCATCTCATAATTCCTATCCTGCAGAGCTCGAACCACGGGCAGTGGGCAGCGACGCCTCATGGCTGTAAGGTATGCATTGGATTTCGTGCGTGAGTAGATTACTAGCGGATATGAAAGCGATGAAAAGCGATAAAAAGGTCTTAGCCATCTCGATTCAAGAACGCTCTAATTGATCTTGCTAGCTGATATTCTATCCAGCTGTCTCCTTCATACATTAGATACATTCTTTGGGTTGCCTTACTCGGCCCCACTGTCCATCAGCATTGAAGGTCGCAGGGTGGCCAAACAAGCCTATGCCCCGAGCGAGACCTCTCGTCTCTAATTGAGAGGCAAAGGGAGTTCTAGCCGCATCTATAATGGTCAAAATTCTGGCATCAAGGAAACGGGATGAAAGGCCCAGAAGAAAGATCGGGAGCATAGACAGGGCTGGACATACTACTTCAGCCTGGGTGTGGTGTGATAGACCCGATGCCCTATGTCTTTCCACTACTGTGCGGGGGCAAAGAAACCTTCGAATACCGAAAGATATTTACCGAGGAGAAAACCTGCTGTTCAAAAGAAAAGGGTCGGTAAGTATCACTGTAGGTCACATCTTATCATCACTCTGGAATAGAGAGCATCGTACCTTGTCAGTAGATGAATGTGATGAAACCAACAGGCATGTTTCTATACTCAACAAAGAGCAAAACATCAAGTTCAGTCCACCCACGACAGCTCATCCGCCATCGGCATGATCAAGCGACTCTTGTTGTCGCGGCGGAAGAAGGGCGCCTGCTCACTCCGCTTGACTGCTTGCCCGACAGTGCTGGACATATCACTACATCGGTTGTCAGACACCACAGATATGTTACAGATTAGTACAATGAGAGATCGCTCACTCAAGTTTGCCAATGATGGCATATCCCTGGCCGGCAAGTTCATCGGCAAGCTCCTGTTGGTGGTTGTCGGCCAGATCAGGGTTGGGAACAACTACGAGAGGCACACCCGCGCGAAGGGCGTCCAAAATTGAGCCGGTACCTGTCAAACGATGAGTATCCAAGATATGACGCCACAAAGCAAAGTCAGCAACTCACCGGCATGGCTGATCACCATCCCGAGCTCCTGGAAGTTGCCAGGGTCGTCTTGGACCATACGGAGATATGGGGTCATGTTGGGGCAAAGGTCGAAACCACCAATTTCGATACCGTGGTCGATATTCCCACTCTCATACTCGATACGATACGCGTCGAACACGTGCTGGCCACCTTTGCCGTGCTGGATCAAGAGACGGGTGAACTTATGCTTCTCCAGTTCCGCCAAGAACGACTCATGGAGGACGGCCTGGATGAGCTTCTCGAACGGTGCCGTAGCCCCCACCGTGACGAGGCAAAGCTTGACAACCATCGTGTAGGATATGGATATGTGTTTGAAAAATACAATACGCTAAGGAAGAAAGACGTAAAGTTGGTTAATGGTGCACGTCGCTGTCGCTGCCGTTGATGGCAGCAAATCACGTGAATGGTCAAAAGGGGACTAGCGTAGATCGGCCTTGGGACATTGGAAAACATCGAAAAAAGGTACTTCCGCCAACGTATCCGCGCAGATCCACGCCCGCAACAATGGCTTGTGTCGCTCGGTCATTGACTCGCTCAGCCCGAGTCCTGGCTCAACGGGGGCCAGGATTCATTTCTACACGGTCGTTTTCCGTCTCGCCCTTCCGATTCGTGACCGAGGACCCGGTCATCCCTCCACCCCCGAAGGAACTCAAAGCGGAGGACTACCCGCCTGTCCCTGAGTATTCGCCCGACCTTCTGACCAAGGAGGAGAGATCTATGTATGATATGCTGTCACCAGAAGAGCGGGCAGCTTTTGATGCCGAGAATCAACGGATTGTGGCCGATTTCAATGACCTCGAGAAGCGCGCTGCGGCTTTCGCGGAGATTCAAAAGAGCGTCGACCAGATCGACAAACAAGAGGACATCCGTTTCGAGGACATCCGATCTAAGACCCGGGGCTTCTGGGCCGAGGATGACGGAGACGAGATGGCCCAGGTGGAGGACGGCGACGAAGACATTCAAGACGACGAGATTACTTCAATGGCCCATGCCGAGATGGAGTTGCATCGTGAGATGAGAGAGTACGCCCGCATTGCGGCCTGGGACATGCCAATGCTGAGCAGTAAGGAATCCAATTATATCTTGGCATCTTGATCTAGCCTTGCTGACCGTGATTCCCTTATAAGAGCTCGCCAAACCCTTTACGCTACCCCCCGAGACACACATTCTCCGCTTCCGCTATACTACATACATGGGCGAGCA
The DNA here is from genome assembly GCA_037356195.1 of Penicillium sp. F50. NCBI lineage: Eukaryota > Fungi > Ascomycota > Eurotiomycetes > Eurotiales > Aspergillaceae > Penicillium > Penicillium sp. F50. The sequence goes on along the minus strand of JAYXSA010000054.1, from coordinate 922,549 downwards.
GCACCCGGCTGAGCCCAAGGTCGTTGTGGAGCTTGCATCCCGCGATCTGACCCCCAAGTACCTTACGGAAGCTCAGCGCCAGACATTCCTGAAGCTGGTGGGCCCCCGATATAACCCCCAGACGGATATTGTCAAGATGTCCGCCGAGCAATTCGGATCTCGCGCAGAGAACAAGCGGTATCTGGCCGACGTTGTCAACTCGCTGATCCAAGAGGCCAAGAAGGGCGACTCCTTCGCAGATATCCCTCTCGACCTGCGCCACCACAAGCCTAAGTTCCGCCCTCAATTCCCCGAGTCCTGGAACATGACCGAAGAGCGCCGGCAACAACTGGCCGCGCGTCGTAAGGAGCGTTTGACCGCTCAATCTTCACGGGAAGCTGTTGTGGACGGCAACCAGATTGTCTCCGAGGCCGTGCTGGCCCTCCCCGAGCTCAACCCAGCTCTGAAGGCTCGCGCTGCGGAAGAGCGAGAGAGGGTTGCTGTCAAGGTTGGGGCGCGTCCAGCGAAGAGGTCGACTCGTCGGTAAAGGACGGTGATTGGCGATGTATAGTTATGCTTTGCATGGTCTCTTTGGGGTGTAAGACAAAACTGCGATCAGACATTTGCGAGGCGCGGGCGCATATTCTAGGAGGTCTAATCGGCCCTACTTGTTTTTCTCAATGTACTATAACCACTTCTTCATTTTGTTGTATTAACGTACCAGCGCCTCGCTGCCCAAATTATTGAGAATGATGATAATCTTCGTGTTTTGCGTAGGGGGTTCTGGACAAGGGCTTAGCTCGGTACCTTTGCGCTTGGATGCAGCCAATCATTTTACAAGGTGTCACGGGACCGCGCTATGCCACAGCATGGTAACCCTAAACCAATCTACATCTATGAACAAGATACTAATGATGTACTGGGAATGGAGAATAAATAAAGTCATCATTTAATTTCTCCTTCAAAGGCCGCTTTCAGAAAGAAAAGGGAAAAGGAGGTCACCCCCCACGAGGAAGGCCGTTCTAGGTGTTAACCAACCAGCTCCTCCCACTGACCAACTTCCAGCACGCCGTCGTTCAGACTCGCCACGAATTGAGCGTCTTGGAACCCGGATACCCCGGAAGATACGCAAGATTAGCTCCATCAAGTCGAAAATAGAGAACAATGGCGAATGCCAAGACAGAAGGGAAGACAAATAAAAACAACGCAAAGGGGCAGAATCCAAACACACAACCGAGTAACTACCAACGAACGCCTTCGTTTCACTTATCATTCATGTTCTTCAGATTGATCGTTATTTCGTGACCACTGATCAATTTTGTTTGTCCATGCTTGTCTTTTTTTTTGACCCTCAAATGCCGCCACGATGGAAGACAGGTGTCGGGAGAGGATTCGGTTGTCATGTTCATGTTCAAATTGCCTGTCGACGTTGACATTGGGTATATCATATCAAACAGGGAGCCTTATCTGGCAGTGTAGGCAATTTCTGGGTCGGAAGTCACGTAAATGCCTGGGTTGAACAAAATAGTCGAATAATTGTATCATCGTATTCAATCACATCACCAAGATCACGTGTAGATCTCTTTCAAATGGTCACTTGCAGTATGGTCATAGATGGCAGACAAATGTGCAGAGACTCGAAAAACGATTTGTTCATATCTAGTGCTGGCCCATATAAGGATAAGCGAACTTTCCATTGAAACCATTCTCCGCCTGACCCTTGATGAGAGCCATGGCGTAGGTGGCGTGGGCAGGGCGCTGAACTGGCTCGCCAATGGGACCCCAGTTGGTCAGGAGCTCATTGGGATCGATGGGCTGGGAGGCAGCAACGAGCTCACGGATCATAGGAGTCAAAGCCGGGGCAGTGGCCCTTCCTGAAGTCTCATCCTCGGCAGGACTGGCGTACGGATCAAAGGCAGCGGCAAGCTTGTTAGTGCCATCAACGCCGAAGTTGAAGACATGGCGAGTCTTAGCGCGAAAGAAGTTCCGCACGGGCTCCTCCTGCTCTTCTTCGGGAATGGGCCCGTACGTATCTTCAGGGGTCAGCCGGCGAAGGCGGGCAGTCACGGCGTTCTTGCGGGCCATACCATCCTTGTCCAGAATGTGCTGACCAGAGATACTGACATTGGGCATAGGATCAACCATTGGAGTGGCCAAAAGGTCAATGCGGGCGGCACCAGAGCTGATGCTGAACGAAGAGCCGCCACTGGTGTTGGGAGATATGGAGCCGGGAGTATCATCGCCGCCAGTCTCCTTGTCGACATTAGCAGGGGGAGGAGTCACGCCATTGCGTTGACCATTCTTGGCCCAGTACGAGTTGCCACGGCTCTTATCAGCGCCAAAGCCAGCACCACGAGGGGTCTTGGAACGACCTCCACGAGGGTGAGCTGGGCCATTATGATTGCCATTGTTGCCGTTGTTCTTCTGACCTGCGTTGTGGGCGACATTTCCATTGCCATGGGTGTGGCCAGAGGGACCAGCCTTGCTCGCACTGTTAGCAGCCTTAGTGATGCCAGTAGCATAAACAGAGGTACCAGCGGTTCTCGCATTGTTGATGTTGTGGCTGTGGTCAGAGGAGCCAGCCTTGCTCGCATTTATAGCGGCTTTGGGGGTGCTATTAGCGTGCCCGGAGGGGCCGGAGGTGCTCGCGTTGTTAGCGGCATTAGTGATGCCAGTGGCATGAGTAGAGGTGCCAACGGTGCCCGCGTTATTCGCGGCAGGATGGTTCAGGATAGCATTATTAGCGAGATGATCGCCGGCAGCTTGGTTGTGCTCTCCACGGTGGAGGTTGCCGTAGTTGGTCTGCAGCAGGCTGGGTACACTAAACTTCTCACGGTACCAGCGAGGGATGTCACGAAGACCAAGCTTCTCCAATTTTGCGATGTCAGTTGGCATCTCGTGCTTAAACATGCAACCTGCGTAAAGCGCGGGGTTAGTCTGATGAAGTTAGAGTAGGATTAAGACAAAAAATACCCTGCTGCGCGTAATCACATTCGCCGTGACGGATCCAGAAAGAGCAGAACTCCTTCTTGGTGTTGAAGTTCTGTGAAAGGTTTGTCAGTGAGATGGTCAATATGAAAGAAGTCCGATATCAATCACTAACGTGCTTGTGATAAGCGTGGCCACGACTATTACCGTAGTAAACAGGCGGGGCGGACTGACGACCCGTCACAGCCTCAGTGACAGGAGCCGCAAGGGGAAGGGAAGCACCAGAGTGGCGATACAGGATTGCGTTGATGGCCATACGGAGGTGGGTAGGAACGCTGTCATCAGATAAGATCTTGAGGAGGACGGCCTGCAGCTCAGAAGCGTCCTCGTTGCTGGCGGTTGTATCCTTACCGGCCGGAGTAACACCCTCAAGGGTCCATGGCTCAGAGCGAGACTCGGAAGTACCGCAGCTGATCATGCCCTGGGTTTCACCGGGAGTGAGAGTGCGGGAGATACCACGAATAGTGACACCAGCAGGAAGGTCATCAAGAGCAATGAGGGGGGTCAGCGACCCGTTAGGGCGGCTGCAGAAGAACGAGGGCCGAACCTGAGAGCTCATGGTTGATGCCAATGAGGTGATCTCTTCGAGGGGAAGCTGAAGGAAAGAAGGTTGTATGATACAAGATGGTGGAAGGGGTAAGGAAGGTCTGGGAAAAAGGAAAGTCGGAAGAGGGTTGGAGGAGGGAAGAAGGGAGTAGAGAAGAAGAAGAGGAAGAAGGACAAGAAGAAGAAGAGGAGGAGAAGGAAGAAAAAGTCGAAGGTAGAGCAAATTGAGGCAGACGAAAAGGGCCTAGGCAAACAATCACGAGCGCTGCATCAGAGCTTTAGAAGGCAGACAAGCCGTTTGTTCATTCGGAATCTTCCAAACATATCAATGAGGCCACCTTTAATACCGCATGAACTAAGCACAGAATGGGTCGAAGGGGTGTGACTTGACTAAATACGAGACAATGGACTGCAATACAATGAAAGAGACCTATGTAATGGAGCCATATCAAAACATATAAAACCGCACACGGCCCCATAGAACCGTGCCACGTGTGGGGATGTATAAATAAGCTTATTAGTGAATTGCCGAATCAGGATTGGCGAGCGCTGCCTATTTGTGGGGTCAGGCAAACATGTGACTGGACTGGAATCTAGTAGAGGAGGCCAAGGGTCTGTGATTGGCTGAACCTGCGCTACCTTGCAACTGCGCTGCCTTGATTTTACGCCCCACGTGCTCTAAGGCTAAGAGTTCGGCGAATCAGAAGCAGGAACTGATCAGCCCTGCATCGGATGGCTGCAGCTAGCCCCTGGCCCAGAATGGAAATTGGGTCTTCTATACCTGGTGCTGCAAGAAAGGGACGTCCTACCAATTGTGATCTGCTCTTTCTACTCATTGTCCGAATGGCAGCTACACTTTGATAGCTACTGTGACCTACATCCCAGTTTCTTGGCTCAACGAAAACGAAACTCTCTCGTGTACTGGGCAAGTGCTCCAGCATTGCCAATATTTCGCATTTTTCTAGCCTTCAGCCACGTGATCAGAGCCCAAGATTCATCATCGTTTGTTGGAATCTGGATATGGAAATGGCTGACATGACTGCTTCCCCCTCAGACTGAGAACTGAACACTGACGACCACCACTGGGGTCGTCCTGGCCGTTAATACCGTACAGGCTACGGCAGGTCCAGGATGATACCACAAATACCATAGCCCTTCCATGGAAATGGTATGCTACATATTGATACAAATTCCCCACTTCTCATACTAAGTCATCAATAGGTGCCGGGGACTGCAGACACAAGAGCCAACGAGGTAACATCAATCTGACGCTCATTGGCTGGCTGCCAGACTGGGCTCCGCATAGCCATGAGCATACATTGGAATCATGATGACCAAGAATGCCATGCTGACTACCAGTTGATTCTAGTCTTGCACGGAAATTAAACAATGTACTCGTCATGATACGGCAAAGGACTACAATCATGTCTTACAAACGGGGGGCAAAATTTCGATGGCGCGCACTGTCTCGCTATCGTACGCTTAAAGCCTCCTGGAAGTTACAGACATTGATGTAGATGAACGTTGGATACGAAAAAAAATGAATTTTGTACATGCGCTTAAACATGCTGAATTGCTGATGCAGTTCTAATCTAACAACGGAGGGGGTATCTTCAATCATGGCTCATCAGAAAAGATTAGGGAAGTAAATTGAAGAGCTTCGGAGTGGCTATTCAATTTTTGGTCTGTACGAGACAGACCCAAGGAATAAAGAAAAGAAAAGAATGTGCATGCTCATGACACGAAGCCGAGAGATACTTTCGAACCTGCGAGTGTGCGATAGTACGCGGTGCTAGCCGAACGCCGTAGTCAACGCCTACGAGGAAGCCTGAAGGTCCCCAGTCGAAAGCTGAGGTGTTTCGCAGGATTCTGCATTAATGTTTGTGAGATCATATGGGTGTTGATAAGACCCAGGCTGGGGAGCGGTGACATTGGCAGGCGTCGAGTCGCTAGTCGAGGCCTGGGATGTCGCTGCCGGAGTCACATCAGGCATCATGGCTTTCTTGCGGGCAGCCGTGAGGTGTCCAAGGACACCCCTGACATATTTCTTGGCAAGGGAGACAAGCTCGGGGTCTTCGGTGCTCTGTCGCAAGGCCGCCAGCATGCGACGAAGTTGGGTCTCCGAATGGAAGTGCGTACAAGCACGTCTTCCACCAAAGTGCGCTAGACCGCACAACGGGCAGTGTTCAACGCCGGCTTGCTTCAAGCGGCAACGGCCAAGCAAGTGGTACTGGTTGCATGCAATGCACCGAGCGGAGAGATCCAAACTGCCATCCAAGCCAAGTGTAGGTTCAGGTGGCGGGTACTGAACACGCTGGAAAGGAGCAGTTGAAGACTGCCTGGGAGGCGAAATCTCTTGGATACCGGCCACGTCCTCCGTGAAGTCACTTTCTTCTGCTTCCTCTTGCGCTTGAAATTCGACATCACTGTTGCCTCTCTTGCGAGTCTTGACGGGAGAGGACATAGCAGGGTCGGGCTCTAGAGTATCATCGTCCTCGCGAACGGTTTGGTAGTTGATAGTCGCTCGCTTACGCTTGCCGCGACCAAGTCCCTCCGCCTTTTTGAACTCCTCTTCTTGGGCCGCGCGCTCTCGCTGAAGAAGGATTTCTGCCCAGGCAGTGGTATCATCAGGGGTCTCTTCATCTTCGGGGGCCTCCTCGAGTATACCACGGTCCTTCTGCCACACACGGGCGAAGTTAAACTGTGGCTGTTCTGAAGAAGAACCTGGGGTATCCGAAGCGATCTGCTCAGCTATTTCTACCTGGCTGCGGTCGAGAAGCTTGTCGATGGACTCCGCATCGTAATGAATGTCCTGCGAATTGTTGTCACTAAACAAATCTGAAGCACCATGTCTGAGGATGGACTCTAGGTCTTCTTCCTCCTCGCTCGCTTCCATGCGCTCAATCAGCACGTGATCTAGGGCCAGCTTCTTCTTGCCCTTTTGCATGATTTTTTCTTCCACCGTTGCCCGAGTGGTCAAGTGGAAGACCAAGACGGTATTCTTCTGGCCGATTCGATGCGCACGGGAAAGTGCTTGCATGTCCTGCTTCGGATTGAAGTCTGGATCCATGATGATGACGGTATCGGCGGTGGCAAGATTGATGCCCACGCCGCCTGATCGAGTCGATAGCAAGAAGGCAAAGAATGGGGAGTCGGGCTCATTAAACGCATCAATCTGCTGCTGCTTCTGCCTGGCAGTCAACTTTCCATCTAGTCGACAATAGGAAAGGTCAAGGCCGCTGAGAAAATCTTCGACGATGTCGAGATTCTCCAGGAACTGACTGAAGATCAGGACCCGATTTCCACGTTTTTGCAGTTTTGGTAGCATGATGTTCAATAGCTTGAGCTTCCCCGAGGCTTCAATCAAGCGCTGGAAAGCCAGCCTGTGGTCATTTGTTTGTTCTTCAATGGCCTTATTGTAAATGAAAGGATGGCAAAGACACTTTCGAAGCTGTACCAGAATATTGTTCAAGTTGTGCTTTTCAGCCTTCTTGAGGTGGCCAGTCTGCTTCTTGCAAATTGCCTGAATCAACTGCGGGTTCTTTTCCAAAATCGATTTGTACAATTTCTTTTGTACAACAGACATCGATACTGGAATGATGATCTGCACCATAGGCGGGAGGAAAGGCAAAACTTCGGCTTTCGTACGACGAAGGAAAAACGGACGGATCATCTCATGGAGACATCGAATGTTCTCTGCTGTGAGTTTGCCATATTCTTCCTCCAATTTGGTGGCATTCTTGTCCGGGTCCAGGAATTGAATCAGGTTGAACAACTCTCTGATGTTGTTCTGTAGGGGGGTGCCAGTTAGAAGCGCTTTGAAGTCAAATTTCATGCGACAAAGCCGTTCATAAAGCTGCGACTTGTCATTCTTGAGGCGCTGTCCCTCGTCAACGACCAGTCCTGCCCAATGGATCTTGTTCAAGACACGCTTGGCCTCCTCATCAACCATGCTCTCATATGAGGCGATCACCACATGACATTGGAGTGTTTTACCACGTTGAGGAAACATCTCATAGTCGTTCGCCATCTGACGCGCAAACGCTGAGCCAAAGTAGGTTACGACTCGAATACGCGGTGCCCACATCTTGATCTCACGCCGCCAGTTGGGGACTGTGGAGTTAGGAGCAACGACAAGGAATGGCCAACATGAGTGTTTTTCAATCAAGGTTGCAAACAGTGAGATCACCTGTACTGTCTTACCCAAACCCATGTCGTCGGCTAGAATGGCATTTTGCTGTTTCAAAAACATGTAGTAGAGCCAATTTACACCATCGAGCTGATAGTCCATCAGTTGGCCACCGGTAATTAGCTCAGGTTGAGCGTTGAGAACCAGATGTTTCTCGAAGTTCAAACGCCTGCTATTGGCAAGACGGCTCTTAAGCTCGTGTCGATTCGGCTGGTCAATACTGTCACGGTGCAGCCAGTCAGTGAAAGCGAGCTTAAAATCTTCCCATCGATCAGTGTCCTTTGGGTTTGGTGGCGATTCCCAAACAGAGTCCTCGTAGTTTAGACCCTTGTATTTGACGTAGGCCTCTTTGACAGACTCAGGGTTGGTCTGATCATCAAGGTTGGTGCCCTCAAGAAAAGTCACGTCAAAGACGATGTCAACGCGTAGATTCTCTTCCGGAATCGCCTCTTCGGCTGTCCAGATAGGCTTTCGTGCCTTGGGAGAATTGAAGAATGCCCGACGCATGGCGGCGTTGCTGACACCCCAAACCCAGTCTCCAGGCATCCAGGCATTGCGGAAATAAGACTTGAGCTTCCACTTGACGAGGTATTCCTTTTCCACCTCAGGGATTAGCTCGGCCGAAGGAAGTCTCGAGCCTTTGGCGGGCCGGGTTACTAGACGCCATGCAACTAGAGCTTCAACATCACCTGGACAGTCAGAGCAATCTTTGCACTGCCAATGAGTTGTGTAGTGGGATATCACGTCCGAGAGATCTTGGGAAGAGTTTGGTGCAGGAAGATGCTCGAAATGGAAGGCTCGCTGGCACTTTGCGCAACGGAAGAGGACATCATCGATGTTGTTGACGCGAGTCATGTCAATATGGGTAGTAGGGTCGGTACCCCCATTTGCCACACGTTGCTGTTGCTCCTCTTTGGGAGTGAGGCGCTCTCTCAGTGGCTGTGACATTGAGCCATCTTCCTTACAAACGGCACAGCGGCCCAAATGAGGGGAAACATCATGTTTACTGTGTGCGACCCCAAGACACCGGCGACACTGCAGAATGAAGTGCTCCTCATCAATCTTGGTGACCAGGTGTTCACGGCTGCTGCGCGGACCAAGGCATTGTTGATGATACGACGAGCTACACCCTTGACAGAACACAAGGGATCCTTTGACGTCATCATCTTCAAAATAGTTGCAGGTAGAGCAGCATGCAAAGTGTCGTAATCGGAATTCATCATCCCGTGGAAGCTCAGGAAACGCTTCTCGGGCTCCAGAGTACTTTTGCCGTTTGGGTGCCTCGCTCTCAGCTTCCGAGAAGTCATCTTCTAATCGCTCTCGTAAATTTTGGCGAGCGCTCTTTCGTGTACGCGTGGAAACACGATTTGGTGCTTCCAGATCGGAAGAATCGTCATCCTCGTCGGAAGAAGCGAACACTTTTCTGCTTATTCTGGTCGACCGGCGACGTCTTTTGGGGAAACGTCCACTAAGCTCGTCGCTTGACTCATCTGAATCTTCATCAGAGCTGGAGGACTCTGGAATTTCATAGAATGCAGCATAACTGCCACGGGCAGAAGATGCCTGACGGCGTGGCTGAGTTGATTGTCTCGCGATGCGGGTCCGCTTTCCATGTCCTGCCCCATCCCCACCAAAGTAATTGTTTGAAGTGGGCTTGTATCCAACTGCCATGAGTTCATCATCCGATTCTGACTCCGGAACGAGTTCTGCCAGAGCCTGGGCGCCATTGTCAAGGCTCATGAGCGTATCGCGCGACATCTGTAAAAAGTATAACCAATGTTAGAATTATATATCCAATGTTCAGAATGAGGGGGTTGTTCTGACCGTTGAAAGCTCTCCACTGGCAAGGCAAACGGTGTACAGCGGTTTCTCGGGGTTGCTCGAGTCTATCCTTATGATGCGCCGGATCTTGAAGTGACCCGGGAGATATTCATATTCACCGGGATTGTCGACTACGGGGACGCGGATCTCAATGCTCGGAAACTCCATTGATCCGGCCTCTAGACTTGGACAAATCTCGTCCTTTGGCCGCTGAGATTCGGGCTCATCAGCCAGTGCTGCTGGTTTCGGAGTCAAACTCTCTCGCTGGCTCGGCAGCTGCATGACCATGGCGTCTGGGTCATCAGGGCCCGAGAAATTCATGTCTTCCAGATGAGACATGTTGCCAAGAGGTGCTGTGGTGTGCGATGAGCCGGAGTGCTCAGGCAAGGCACCGCACACACAGTCACCGAGCGTCGTGGAAGCGATCACAAAGTTGAGAGCTTAATGAAGATTGGTGTGAGAGATAGTGAGGGTATTGGTGAGATGGAATAACTTTGATTCTGATTAATCTGCAAAGACTGTAGCAGAATCAGAGCAGGAGGCGTAGTCAGTCCGAAAGTGATGACAGGTCGAGGATCTCAGAAACGCGAGGGCTTATAGAGACGCGTTTAGTAGAATGATGCTTATCGATAGTTGTTCGGATCAATATTATTCCGACGGAATTCATCCAACAGCCCCGGCCGTGCGCGAGATGGACCTGTCAAGCATTTGGGTGATAATGATCTCAAATATCCAAACGACAAGCCTCGTTACGCGCCTGTCAGTCTTTAGGTTGCCATTTTCAGGCAGCTTCGTTCGCTATGCTTCGTTAAATTCAGCTATTGGCCGTGGCATTCGCAGGTCTCAAAATGTTGGCTCGTTCGAGCGAGCGTCCACTGCTGGTGGTAGCCGGAGCAGGTCACGTCGGGAAGATATATCTTCGAGTGAGCGTGCAGCCAAGGATGGCAGAAGGCCATCCAGGATTGACTTTGACAGGGACGAGTTCGTTCGAAGTGGAAAATTCCGAGGGATGCCGCGAGACATCCAGGATCGCGGGCAATTCAGACGCAGAGAACGAGCCTCGAGGTCGAATTCAACATCGCTGTCTTCGGAGGAGATTGATCTTCCGAAGTCGAAGTCTCGTGCCCATCGTGTGACAGACAGCATGCCGGAACGAGTCAAGGAGAACGTCAAAGTCCCCGAATCGATCCCCTACTCCAGCCCAGCATCCGAATTTATCTACGGCACCAGCGCCGTGGAAGCGGCTTTGCGATGCGGCAGACGAAAATTATACAAACTTTACCTCTATCAGCGAGCTGGGGAAGATCTGGGGCCATCCAAGATAGCTCTTCGGAAGCTGGCTCTCTCGAAAAACATTGAGATCAAACTGGCCTTTGCTGGATGGGATAGGCTTCTAGACAAGATGTCTGCGGGCCGTCCCCACAATGGATGTGTCCTTGAGGCCTCCCCCCTGCCCAGACTTCCCGTGCGTGGCCTGCATGCTGTTCCCACGAAATCGGAGAGCCACTTTCGGGTAGAATTGGCCCCCCAGTCTCGGGAGGAAGCTGCAGTAAACGGCACGAGCGATCGTATCCCGATTCTGCATCCCTCAGAACCTTCCTCCGGCCAACAAAATTATCGATACCCTGTGGCTCTGCTGTTGGATGGGGTGGTAGATTCCGGCAACATTGGTGCCATCATTCGGTCTGCTTATTATCTTGGCATTGATGCCATTATTTTCGCTGGTCGCCAATCCGCCCCTCTCTCTCCCGTGACGATCAAGGCTTCTGCTGGCGCGGCAGAGAACATGATCTTGCTGCATGCTCAGAATGAGGTGAATTTCATCAAGCGTTCCAAGGAGAATGGATGGCGATTTTACGCCGCCGATGCTCCTGGTCCAGGTGCGACTATTCTTGACCGGGCTATGGCCGTAGGCGAAACTGTACTTCCCACAATGCACTCACCCAGTGTGATTATGATGGGGAGCGAGGCAACAGGGCTGAATTCACACATCAAGGCCCACGCTGATTCTATCGTCAGTATTCCGGGTGCCCGTCACAGTGCTCATTTAGGGGTGGAGTCCGACCCGGCTCGCATCGATAGTTTGAATGTGAGTGTTGCCGCGGCACTGTTGATGGAGATGTTCTTGCGAACCCCTCTTGCGATGTCTGAGCCAGTCAAGAAGAGCAGTGACCGAGTTTGGTGAAGCCCGTTGTACGATACTTTTTTTCTCCTGCATGTACAAAAGATACCTCATTGTATAATATGGTTGATTGTTCTATTCAATAATATGTACCTCTATGATATGTCAAGAACCATTGACATCAAGCATGCAACTTTGGATTTCATCACAGTAGCATGGCAATCAGACTCGGCTGAGAAGGTCGCTTACAAGACTCATAAAACCGTCTCAAATAGGAGATAAGAACCTCCGTAAGCTGTGGCTGCTCTGCATAAGCGTGGGAAGCTGGCAGCGTTGCCGGGTTTCAATCCCGAAGTCGCGCTGGTGTGGAGAAACCCCACCAATTGATCGGCTTTGCGGGGAAAGACCCGCTGGGGCGCTTTCAAAAGGTTCCTCTTTTCAGGCGACCTGGACATCTCAGAATCGAGACTTGACCTTGGACGTATAAAATGCGCACACAATCACGATCTAGACGCACCGTGGTTCGTAGCCTTCTTCCCTCGTACCTTTGAAGCTCAATATTACCCGCTTCCCGAGTGACAGCAACAGCCGATAACACCAAACTTCGGACCACCGACTGCATGATGATCCCACAGACACAAATTCCCACCAAGGCGTTAGTGGTAGACTCACCAAAGTCTCCATTTGTCTTGCAAGATGTTATATTGGACGAAGTCCGGGAAAATGAAGTTTTGGTCGAAATGAAATACACTGGGCTATGCCACACAGTAAGAAATTATCTCCCTTCCACTCCATCTGAACCACTACCAAAGGACTGGTTCCGTTGATTGGTTTTGTTCCAATTTCTCACATATTGCTGATAGGATATTGTTGTCCAAAACGGAGCCATTCCCGTGGGCGACTACCCAGCTGTGCTTGGCCATGAGGGTGCGGGCATCGTGCGCCGGGTCGGTAGTGGAGTCAAAGACAAGAGTCTGAGCGAAGGAGATCGAGTATTCCTTAGCTTCACCACCTGCAGTAGCTGCAAGCCATGCCAGGAAGGACGAAATGGATTCTGCAGTCGCTTTACTGAAATCAACTTTGGTGGCGCTCGTGGCATATCGGCTGCAGACTCGCCCATTTCCTCTAGTGAGGGAAAGCCCATTCGCGGACAATTCTTTGGACAATCTTCAATGAGCAAGCTTGCAATAGTTGCGGAGACCTCAATTGTGAAGAGTCCCGCAGATATTGGCCTCACAGACGCAGATATGGCCTCGCTGGCCCCACTTGGATGTGGATATCTCACGGGTGCAGGTACAGTTTTAAATGTTTTGAAGCCCAAGGCCACTGATCGACTTGCCGTATTGGGCATGGGGGCCGTGGGTTTGGCGGCTCTGATGGCTGCAAGAGCACATGGAGTTGAGATCGTCATTGCGGTGGATATTGTCGATGCGAAGCTGAAGTTGGCTGCTTCTTTGGGGGCCTCACACACATTGAATACAAAAAAGGTCCCCGATCTTGCCCAAGGTCTACATGAGCTGTTCCCCAATGGCGTAGACCACATAATTGATACTACCGGAGTAGTTACTCTAATGCAGTCTTCTATCAAGGCGTTGGGCCACGAAGGCACGTTGGCCATTGTGGGTGTTGCCCCAGCTGGATCATCACTGAGTATCGATCCTCTTGAATTTATGGTCAATTGCAAACGTATCGTTGGTGCTATTGAAGGGTCTTGCAATCCTGCCATGGTAAGTTGATTGTTCTGCAATTTGTGATCGGTTCCTAGGCTGAGATGTTCTACCTTTTTTTTTCAGCTATTGCCTCAGTTGATCGGCTGGTATAAAGCGGGTAAGTTCCCAGTTGATAAGTTGGCCACGATTTACAATGCGAGTCGTCTTGAACAAGCCTTGGAAGATCTACATGAAGGGAAGGTCATTAAGCCGGTGCTAAAATGGGAGGACATCTAATCTCATTTGAATTTCAAACCTTGTGAGAAAGAGTTACGAGCCGGAACAATTTTGGATAAGATTTCAAGATTCGTGAGATTTATGAATTACTTGTGTTCAAAACTTTATAAGATCTCTCGGGTACCACCAATGTCTGCTCTAAATCTTCGTCATGGTTAATTGTCCGCCGCGCGTTCTTTCTGGGGTCATATTATGCTCTGACAGCGGGTAGAAACGTACTCATGCCACTGGCCTCTCAGTTACCTGTTGCAGCATAAGTGCCAACAATAAATAGAACAAATCAATTTTCTCCATACTGGTAGATTGAGAGGATCTTGGACACTGTCAACTAGCAGAGAAGCTACAAGCAGAGCCAAATAACGCCATGCCGTTTGGATCATTTGTTGGAGTGTGTACAAGAACCGCCTCTGAATCCTTGATGATATTTATGTCTGTCGAAAACTGACCATCGAGAGTATGATAAATCTCAACGTGATCAATGTGAAGGTTCCCAGACCCTTTGATCGTATGACTGCTGGCGACGGAATGTGAATGTAATGAAATTTTATTCGATGATATATGGCCCCATTTTGCCACCTGAAGATATTCTGGGCGCTCATATAAGCATCTTAGAAGTCGGTTCAGGATGCTATACATAATATTCAGAGTAGCCTGTTGGAAGACGAAGCAAGTCTAATGCTGCATGAACAGGTCGATCGAACAAGACAAACTCCAGGCGCCTCGCAATCCCCGGCTTACAGGAAGGCTAATATTGCTGAATAAGATTAGAGTATGCCTCCGCATGGGGTGAATTGGCGCAGTCTTCCTCAAATACCCAAAGGCTCTCCGTAATTCCGCAAAGAGCCGTCTTCGAGTCCAATCTCTGCGTTTTGCGTGACGGGCAAACAGGAGCTCCGTAATAAACTATCCTAGATGACAGCGGAAGCACTTCCAATTGCGCACGGCTTTTTTATCTAATTATCGCACCTCCAATCAATCCCCGCAGTTTATGGTCTTTTCTGGAGGCGTCAGGTGGCTTCAACCTTTATTGATCCCCCGTAGTGAAGATTGCTTCAACTCTGTTCAGACTCCACGGCACAGGTACATCGGAAGCTGCCTGAGCGGTAAACTATTTACAAACTAGTACGGCCTCAACCCAGCGAGTTTCTCCAGCTTCTCTGTCATCTCCGGCTTCTCCAATGGCTCTGTTCTCTCCAATGGATCCAGTACACCATCAATCATATGCTTCCCATGAGAGTGAATATTGATATGAGGCCAGTGGGTAGTGACCTCCCATTTTTCGAAAATTTCCTTCTTTCTCTTCCGATCTTCATCCGAGATCCAGGCAGACGGTGTATAGCAAGTATAAATCACAGTACGGACGAGATCACTTTCAGGATAGACTGCGTAGTGGATCTGTCGGGAGTCCCAAAGCACCAGATCACCGGGCTCGGCGCAAACCTTAACAATCTTGCAGCCACGTTCTTCAAACCATTTGAGGTCTTTTTCCTCGAAAGGATAGAAATCATAGTGAAGGGCGGCAAGAGGACCCTTTGTTCTGTCGGGCGGAAACTCGGTGAAGAATTCCTCGAACAACGTCGCGCTACCATCCATGACAACCAAGCCACCGTCCTTGGGGCCGGATTCAGACACTGTGAGTTGCGCAGAAGTTATCAGCTTAGTACTTCTCAATCTGATTTGTATACACTTACGATTAAGGAATCCTTGAATACATTGCTTCCCGTGTCTTTCGGGGGCTTGGTCAACATGCGGCCACGGAGTGACGCCGCCCATCGTCGAAGCGTTAGGAAGAGTGATGTTGATCGTATCGTAAGACGAAATCAGCTCATCAGTACCCCAGATTCTAGCAAAGGCGTCAAGAATAGCGGGCTCTTGCCTCGCTTCCCAAACGTATTTCTCATGAGCAGCACAGTAGTTGAGGTACATGCCATTTTTGAAGCTCCATGGCAAGTTCTCTGAAGTCCAGGTACTTTTGTCGTTGATGTCGAAGGCATTATCAAATGAGCCAAGCCATTTCAGCATATTTTGGTGATAGTAGAGTGCTCGCTCTTTTGGGACGACATTCTTAATCACAACAAAACCTCTTTCGTGAAGCTCATCCCGCCAGTCTCCATACTTGGCAGGTTGGGTCTGGTTTGAGGTCTTATCGGAAACAGCCATTGCAAGACTAAAAGCCTAGAGATTCGCGTTTTTGTCAGAGAAGAAACTGACTAGAATAATCCCTCCCAGAAATGTCAGGCTTGATATACCACACCTTTGACCTAGGGCACTTTCGGCTAGATGCTATAGCTCAACTTCCGGGCTGGGTTATCCTATCGGGTTGTCCGGCTTAATTTGCCGGGCCGGATAGTGAGGGAACTTTGCGCCCAGTATTATTTGCCGAAACACTCCAAACACAACTTTGCGATCAGAACTCGATCATGGTACATGGCCTTCCAATGGCAGATCCCCATCAATTAAGCAAGACTATCCGTTCCTGCTCTCCGTGTGTGCAGCCTAACGAGATCTGTACACATTCTTCTCTGTAAATATGTTGCTTTATCTTAATACATTGTTACCAACACGCACTGGGATAATTTTTTGGCCACGAATGATGTTCTCAACTTTTTATGGGTCTATCTTGGACTTTTAGATAGAAACAGGAAACCTGTCTGATCGTGATAGATTCGTGACTAATGTTACTACGGAACAAAAAATTCGCTCGCAAAAATGGATTGGGAAATCACAGGTAATAGGAAGTTTATTTGCAGTCAAGGTTTGCTACCCTTTTGGGATAGAAACAAAATCATACAAGATTATCAGATTAGCGTGCTAGATAGAAAGACTTTGAAAACGATTTCCCTGATCCGCTGGGCAAACTATTGCACTGGAAAACTGGAAAAACTGTCCATACTAGAGATGGAAGAGCGAAATATCATCAGCCAAAGTCACCCTACCAAGCATAGAAATTTCTAACCAGCAAAGCAGGCTATCAGCCAAGTTACAATATTATTATTCAATTGAGCTCATCTCTTGAAAAATGAATGAAATGCATTGTTCCGGCGCAATACTCATGCGCGGAGCTTTTTGCTGTTAGCAAAAGGGCAAAATCACATGACTATCAAATTCACCTCCAATATGCACATTGTGTCGACCTTTGTTCTTGACATGCTCTGGTTTTCCAAAGTTCGCGATACCTCGGAAATGCCCAGCTACTTCAAATTGGATACCCTCTCCAGCCTCGAACTCGATACCCGTCGCCCAAATACCAATCTCAATTTTGACAACTTGGCCAGGTGGAATTCGCTCTTCCCTGTCGTGAGGGTGGAAAGGCCAATTAGGGTGTATCGACTTGTCATGGTCGATTGCGCGTTGCGAGGCTCGAAGAATGCCAGTCGGCCCTTTGTACAGGATGACTTCGGTCCTCAGCTCCTCTGGGATCTCGTCAAATGTCTTGACCGGTATACCTTCCCATGGTACGTTCAAGCATAACATAGGCTCGCATGTTGCCGATAGCTTGCGAATGATAACAAAAATATCCATGTCATCGTGTTCATTGCAAGACATGTACAAGACCGCCTTCGGTATTCCCATGATCTGTGTGGCTTTATCGAACGTGTGGGTGAACTTCAAGAAGTCCGTCTGAGAGGTGGCAGAGTAAGACAGGGCGAGGCTGTCTGTGGGCTTGTCGAAGGTCAATTGTTCATGGGGTCCGAGAAAAATCTTTGTGTATTTTGTGTTCGGAATAGGGAAATCCTCCACCACTATGCCTGAGACGGATGGCGTCTGGCCGAATTTCAACGATGCCATGCGTACCCGAGGTGTACTCTCCCAGTCATTCTTGATCCCCTTCAGATACCGATCGAAGAACTTGAGCAGCTCTTGAATAGAGTCGGGGCATCCCCAGATGTCATACCATTCCTGGTAGGGATGGAATCTGAGCCACTTCTCAGAGGTATCAACTTTGAGCCATCCTCGGATTGAGCCCATCCCATGCATGGTGTTCGACCACGTGCCAGTGATATAGGTGGGAATATTGATCTTTTCAATTCCCGCGCGTTTGTCGTTCCAGTAATCATTTGCCAAGGGATACTTGTCGAACATGGCGCGGATGCCCTCAATCTCGCGGCCGTGAATGACATACTTGCAGATGAGTTCATCAAACAGGTCGCCACTGTAGATACCACCACGAGCAAATGTTTCACGGTACATATCTGCGCAGCCTTCCCATGGAGCGATAGCTTTCAGCGATGGTGGCCTCTCGGCCGCAATGAACCACTGGCTTTGAGCAAGGTGCGAATTACCTGCCATTCCGACACTTCCTGAGCACCATGGCTCCTTCGCGATGCATTCAATCACATCATGACCATCTTCACCTTCTTGAGTTCCTAGCACAGCACAGGAGCCCTCAGAGTCAAAACTACCCCTATTGTCGACGTTGACGATGGCGTATCCCTTTTCCACCCAGAATGCTGGATCCGGAGCCTCGAACTTCTCAAAACCGCTCATCGCGTCGGCAGGAAGTCCCAGGTTGTAGGGAGCCATCAGCTTCAAAGCATCAGAGCCGTTGAATTTCTTTCCAAATGGACTCCAGCAAACGATAGCCGGGACCTTTCCGGTGGTAGGGCGAAAAACGTCAGCATATAGTGTGACGCCATCCCGCACCTTGTATCCAACATCATGCTCGACCAGAATATCACAAGTCAAGGGTTTCTTTCCATCTTTCGACCATCCCTTCGGCAGAACCTCGGTACGTGGATCAAAGCCTTCGTAGCCAAGCCCTACCTTTGGGGGGCTCAAGGGAATATAGGTCACTTCCTCCTCGAACGTCTTCATGATTTCTGGTCGTTATTCTGAGGAGAGTTGGGAATTCGAAGATTTTATTAAATTTTGGGCAATAAAATCAAGTCTAATCCGGCCTACTTAAGGGAAGGCGGACTGTCTGTTAGCAAATAAGCACAGTATAGACTATTTCCGTGGCGGCACTTCGTGCTAGGATTAATTACCTAGTAACCCAATCGGATCATGCCAATGCTCCCACTTTCTTGTAGTAGAGGCCAGCCGATCGGGTTGTGGGATGCTCCACGGAGCCTGAGCCGATGAAGAATACGTGGGGGGCCGCCCGGTTGAGTTTACAGATCCCGATTGGTCAATAAAGCCCAATTCCCAGCCCATGAGTCTTTTCCGATCACGTCGACTATCAAAAGAAGCAGAAGAAGCAGAAGAAGCAGAAGAAGCAGAAGAAGCAGAAGAAGCAGAAGAAGCAGAAGAAGCAGAAGAAGCAGAAGAAGCAGAAGAAGCAGAAGAAGCAGGCACAGTATGAAACCCTCACTGTTGAGACTCCCTGACAACCTCCACAATGCTGCTCTGGGAAAATCTAGTCGCATCTGTTCCATTGCAAAAAGTAATGTCATTTTCCTCTCCTGCGCTTATCAGAAGATATGCCATCCAAGACTGCTCTCGTTACAGGTACGTGCAATTCTCTCTCTGAGAATATTCTAGAGAAATTATATACGATTGACTCATTACCTAACCAGGTGGTGTGGCTGGTATTGGTCTAGGAATCTTGAGGCATTTGATGCAAGCCAGTGAGCACGGTGTCTTGCATCGTGCATCGTTAAGATGAGAATTAAAATATCTTTTGACCATGCCTAATATTCTAATGCTTTTTAAAAACCAACATTGGCCGTAGACTACGGAGCCTCCCTGAGATCACTTTCACTTCACTGAGCATAGTGATAACGGCTGTTGCGAAGATACTCAGTACCCCCAAGCTGAACGGAAAAATCTTAGAGATTTCAGAGGATAGAGTGACGCTCGCAAAGACACCCACCTTTGTTGATGAGAGTACTGAGAAGAGCATTGGAATTATTGAGGGCTGGTCCAGCGAATCTGGAACGGGATCTTGCTAGCCACGGCGAGATCTAGAACTGAAGAGATTTAGGTGGCCGATGCGGCTAAGAACTGTCGACTTTGATAAAGAATGACACGGGGTTCAGAGGCCAGGTTGTATGAAACAAGCGGAAGGGTCTGACTAATCTTAGCACACCTAGGTACTGTATTATTATTTTTATTGTTGATAACAATGGATGGGCCATGGTCATCCTGCCCCTGTGATTCTAGGTGTGTAGTGGTGGTATAGAGGCGCTAATGGCCGGCCCATCGGAACCATGTGGGGGAAAATGTGGGGGAAAAATGTGGGCACGCGGATTATGGAAGATATTCCGTGATGGGCCAACAAGCCTCCATCTTGACTGGCGCCGGCTCGGCTGGAGGCTAGGGCCGCTCGGCTGCAAAACAGGTACTGATTTTTTTTCCCTAGGCAAGATGAAAGAACCTACTAAAATGGGCCAGATTTCGCAGAGACGCTTAGATTGATCTGTCTCGGTCATACATAGTAAATCAGTCCACTCCTCTTGATACAGTCACAATGTCCATTGGAATAGCTTTGCTTGGGGCTGGCGTCTTTGCAAAGAAGGGTGAGAGTGTATTTTCCTCATAGAATCACAATGGTGCGCAAATGTCTGCTGTGAATCTAACATACACAATCACAGAGCACCTTCCGGCGATCAAAGCCTGTCAATCCTTGACCTTGAAAGCAGTCTACTCGCGATCGCAGAACTCGGCCGAGAATTTAGTAGCTGCAGCCCGTGAGAATGGGGCTAGCGAGGATGCCGAAGCTTACTTTGATTCGCCATCTGTTCCATCGAAGTCACTTGATGATCTGTTACGACGCGATGATATTGCGGCTGTTATCGTCGCTGTCGCTATTGACGTCTCGCCAGTGCTTATTAAGAAAGCGTTAGCCGCAGGCAAGCACGTCTTGAGCGAGAAACCAATTGCTCCCGATGTCAACGTAGCTCGGAATTTAGTAGACTATTCTCGACAGATCAAAGACGTTCTATGGGGCGTCGGTGAGAATTTCCGGTTCTGGAATTCGGTCCATCGAGCAGCAAAGATCATTGAGGACCTCGACGCAAGCTTGCTGACCTTTTCGGTCACTGCATTTTCCTTTGCTGACGCTAAGAACCCATATTATCATTCCGACTGGTAAGCTGCCATAGCTAGGCGCTGCAGAGCTTTGAGCTAACTTCTTCAAGGCGCCAGAAGCCTACTTTTCAGGGTGGCTACCTACTCGATGGTGGTGTTCATTTTGTGGCTGTTTTACGAATCTTGCTTGCTGCACTAGGTCGAACCGTTGACAGTACGTCCGCGTATACGATGTCTTTGCAAAAGGATCTTCCGCCTGTTGACACTGTCCATGCGATATTGAGGACTGACAACGGGCGAAGTGGCTTCTTTATCTCATCTGTTGGAGTTGAGGCCAAGCTTGCTATGGAGTTTGAAATTGTCACCGACAAAGGGACCGTCACATACCGCCCCTTTCAGATGCAGATCTTGACCAAGCTCAAGGACCAGCCAGAGAAAGGCAAGTGGGAGGAAAAAACAGAACCGGCACCACTCATGTGGGGTGTCAAGGAGGAAGTCGCTGCGTTCGCCGAGTCCATAACCACTGGTAGGCTGGATTCGAGATTATCAGTCTCCGAGGCCATGCAAGACTTGAGGGTTTTAGAAGCTATGCTTAAGTCTGCAGAGGCAGAAGGTCAACCATTTTCTATTAGTAGAGGCACCGCTCAGCTATATTGAGCCAACCTGGTGAATTTCAGCTCTAGTCAGTTGTCTTTTATGAGTATTTCCTTGCACGTTTTCCTTCTACATCAGTATGACGTTGTCGAGGTTCCAAGGTAAAAGTATGGCCGAGGATATATGGGCAATGTGGTTGTTATGTTTAATTGTGAGTTCCACTATATAATTCAAGCATTACTTTTGCTAAATTCTCGAGATCTACCATGAAAGACTCAAGAATTCTGAAAAAGGCAAAGAATTGTTTCTGATTTGAATAAATTTGGTTTCTGAATTCATCATTCCATGAAATCCGTGTCTTTGATTAGTACGACCTCTCTCTTCCTTAGGTATTTGGGTTGGTCCATGTTCTCTCAATTCTTAAAAATGTGTTATCTCGCGGAAAGCCAAAGTGATGTCGACTACTTCCCACCGAAATTGGAATACCACATAAGTAATGACCTATTGTACATCTTCAATCTTTTGCAATTCCTCGCCCTAGATGAGCAGTTGTCCGCGTGGGTCTGGTGTGCGTCGAAAAAACTTTCTCATGCCGCTTTCATACGTCTCCTGGTTACGCAAGGAGTAATAGGCAGAAAAGTAAATTGTCATTACCTCTGTCACAGGTGCTTTGGTGAGAACACTAGGCAGATGAGGGTGCAAACGGGCATGATAAACCGCGTATGGGCCAGAAAATACGAGACTTGTAGGATTACAGCGGCTGAATAAACATTATGCATGGCAATAATGTAGCTGCTATAGCTTGAGATGTTAGTTTGCGCATGAATTACGAGTTTTTTGGCATCCCCATGAGCCCCTAAAGGCTTTGATCCTCGATCTCAATTCTCCAAACAATGCGTTCGCATCCTTTCTATTCCTTGATAGCGGGAAAGTCCTCTTCCGTTGGGCCGTATCAAGAACGGCGAGCAATTAAACCTTGATAGCCAGAAGCTCTCAAGACTTACAAGCCGATCAGATTTGATTAGATTACTCCGTAGGTTCTTTTTCCAACGTAAGACTCGGCAATCTCTTGGTGCATCATGTACGAAGCACCTCAGCCATTACCGGCGGTATCGATGGTGGTAATTCGGCTTGGTTGACCAATCGGTTGCTCTGGCTTAAGCTAGCGCCTAAAGGTTGGCAACACAGCAACACGAATACGGGGCGAAAAGGCCAATTTGCCTACGCACATCTGATCTTCTCAAGAAAAATTTTCCACAAGATTTGACTCTATGACCCTTCTTCTTCACCTAACAAACAATAAGAGAAGAACATGAGTCTCCTGATGTGCCGTTTTTTTTTGCTTTGCTTCTTGTGTATAAAAAAGAAAGAAGATGGGGTCGGGCCTTTGCCGCTAATCCGTTTAGTTCGAGCTACAACAATCGAGAGTTTTCATCTCGTATTATCTCAAATCTCTCACTGCCTTTTTAGGAGTCAATCTACATTCAACTAGCCAGTATTGTTTGCGTTTCAAGGAAAGATATACGGTGTATAGATCAGCACGCATTGATTGAATTCTAATTGAGGTTACAGCAAAGAGATGAATGGGAGGGCTGTTCATTGTTGGTAACACTGTACAAAGGAGAGCCTCAGAAAGGCCTTCCTCAAGTGAACAAAATATAGGTTTAAAAGAAAAAGTAATGGATGTCGAGTCATGTTCCCGCAAGGTGACCCGCATCCACACCCTCATAGAGCTCATGGCATCGGTCCCATCTCCTTGAGGGACGTGGGACGAGCAAAACCGCGATAGATATCAAAAGTCTTCCATTTGTAGTGTGCAAACTTTGTCGTAGAGATGTAGTCAAGGCGGAAGACTCAAGGCTGAGGTATCCGAACATTCACATATGGAATAATACTGACATCTTCAATCAACCCATTCTCTGAAATACCTGGCAGGGGCAGTCCCATCGTAAGCAGACCGGGGAGATGTCCTTGGTCCCGTATGTCTGATATGATACTGCGAATATAGTTCCACATCGTCGTTGGGACGACTGCAAGGACTTCGTTTTTACCCCTTCTGAGATACTGACTGATGTCCGCTCGGGCATCGGTGTAGTCTAATGGCGGAATTTTCTGTCCATTTATCGAGACCTGGATTGCATGTAAAATTGATGGGAAGACAATATAAGCACCATCTGCATCTTGTCTCTTCCCTGTGTGTTGAGCAGGTGGCCATTGGAACGATGTACTATAATAGCCCAGGCCGGAGGTGTTTGTGAGACCAGGGATCTTGCTCCAAGACACCAGTGACGACAATTCGTGGGTGGTATTGTGCTTCCGTGCGACTATTTCCGCATCGTAGAGGTCTGTTGGCGCTTCCCAGTGTTCAGCAACCAAGGTCCACTTGGTGAGATTGAACACATCCGCTATTTTCTCGCTTTGAGGCAGGTCCAACTTTCTACCGTTCGATAGGAGAATTCTTTCCGGTACGGTAGCTGATCCCTGACTGGTAGCATGGGCAATCCAGCCCTCTTCTTTGTCAAATGTGGAGCCAATCACTGAAAGCGGGGCTTCAATAGCATGGATCTTTGGTGCTCCAGACTTTCTTGGGCCATGGGGAGAAAATGCGATGATCACAGTCTGATTGCCCTTGAGAGATACAGGCAATTTCAAGCCTGAATCTGTCACATTGTATGCAAAGGCTGGCTTTTGCTCCCCTGTCCATGCATTCATGTAATATGGCACTTTGTTCCTCGCCGGACCAGTCACCGTAATGTATCCGGAAGAGCTATTAGAGTCACAAAATATCAGGGCGTAGTCAACTCCACTTGATGCATCTTCTCTCCACGTTGTCAACCATTTCCCGCTCGTTTCAACTCCGATATAAGGCGACAGCCCAAGAGATTCTAACTTGTCTGAGACGCCGCCTTTGCGTACGGTATAAACATTGGCTGAGGTTGACAGCTGTGTCAGTCGGGCTTTGATTGTGGCGGCCTCGCTCCCATTGGCGGCGGCATAGACTCCCGGCAAACCCCCGCTGAGCAGAATTGGCAAGCCGCTATCCGCAAAGGCCTGTATATAGCTCACTCCGGCCAGCGTCATATTGCTTTCACTCGTCACGACCAGAGCCTTGAAACACGGTCCATCTGGGCCAAGAACACCATTTTTCACAGTAGCTTGTGGCAGCGCAAAATTGTTTGGAGAAAGGTACACCCACGACCATCCTTGAAGAAGTTGATTAGCATCTGGACATAAATTGAAGGAATATTGGAATATCAGTAATACCTCCATTGATCAAGTCGTCCGATTGATATATCGAAGGAAATGCGGGATCGGTGGCTGAGACTTTATTGTATATGGCGACGTCCACCTTCGGGATACCTTGCCGCTGGGTATACTGAACCTTTGCCAAAAAGTTCAACACATCCGACAATCCGTGATCCCAGGAGGGCTGTTTATTTGAGTAAAGCTCAGTAGTCGTGTATGAGAAGGCAGTATAGCCTGGCCATGTCGTTTCTGGGTAATCTCCAGTATAACTCTGCCCATGCAAAACCAACTGGTTTACACCTCCTACAACAGCACGCCCCGCAGAGGACAAAAGGTGTGAAAAAGGGTATGCGTAGGCGCCCATAGTTGCACCCATCTCGTTTGAAATCACCTTTCTACCAGCAAGCAACGCTGGTCCGGAAAATTGCCGGTAGCCATCGATGTTGTCTCCAAACTGAAGGCTCTCACATTCAGGAACATCCACCACAGGTATGTTCACTTCCATGTCCATGGGAAGATTGTAGGATACCTGTGCGGAGAACTCAATGTGCAGCTCATTATGCGCCCAGTCCGTCAAAGTTTGGAGATATTCACGGTAGCCATCTTCAAGGACACTGCGGAAGTCATTGATGTAGCCAGCCCCCAAGTCTGGGGTATTCAGAATACTTTGCACAGGCCCGGGTTGTAACTTTTGGATATTGATATTGTTATCGGGCCACAAGGTTCCGAAGTTCACCACAGGAAGGTATGGCTTGAGGCTGTAACCCAGCTTCTTCTCAAAGTTTTCAAGCAGTCCTGGCGTCCATGATGTGTTTGATTTGAGTTCTATACTGTCTTCCCAGCCTATAAATCATTTTAGCATGCGGTCAGTATGATACTGTGGTCTTGAATGATCTATCGGACTTACCACAGTTGCCTACTTCCATCAGCAGTTCCTTGATACCATCGACGAGGATGTGCTTTTCCCAGAAATTAATAACAGTTTGAGCACCGCGTGCGCTGTAATGATCTACAGCATAGGAGCCGTTGTCCCAGATAGTTGCTGTAGAATTGTTGGTGAATTCCAAATTTTTATGGAGAGTTTGCGTTTGGTAGTAGGCGAAGATTCGATTTCCAACACCTTCTGTTTTTCTGGGAAATGTAAATGAAAGATGTCCAGTTTTAGACACTTGGTCTGTGATGTCAGTCAGACTTTCTTTGTCGATCACTAAGCTTATATATCCTTTCTGCGCCGTGAGGAATGGCGAATTAACCTCAGGCAAGGAGACATTTGTTTTCGAAAGGACATTCGCTGAGACCACCGCTACCAGTTCTCCGATACCCCACCCAGGGATTTGGCCACTGAATATTTCATTAGCAGCAATCTCCACTGAGTATGGGACCTAGACGTGAAAGACTTAGCACGTCGACGTCCAGTCGAGCATGTCGATAAGTGAGAGCTGATACTATAGCAACACTTACCAGATCCCATTGTAGGCCGCGATCGTCACTGGAAGCAGGAACACCTTGACCCTGATTTGGGCCTAATGCAAAATCCATCAACAAGCTTGAGTCCTTGTGTGCATGCAAAGCAGCCCGGAATACGTTGCGAAAAGCGGGCGTGCCGAACCCATTGGTGACCCAGTCAGCTTGGGCTGGCGGGTCGCCAGCTTCACCTCCATAATTGTAGAATGGGACAAACTCCACCCCACCAGCGCCATGCTCACCACTGTCTCTGATGTTCGCAGCAATAATTCCTGGGTCAACCCCCGAATCCGGAAGCCAATATCGAAAGCGTGGGCGGGATTTGACGGAAGGGTTCTCGAATGTCCCCAGGGACGAGGAGAGCTTCGAAGGTACCGGGGATACTGATCCTAGTACGGCGACTGCATGGAGGAGCAGTGACAGGGCAGTTTGTACCATGATATATACGTTTTAAACGAAGATGGAACAACCAAAGGAACACTATCCCCTCGATTGAATAAACCTTCATCCGGTGTGTTTATCATTGAAGTCGCGGTCTTTCAACTTCTCTTAAATCGCTGGCTCGGGATAATTGGGCCCCGAATCTCGGTATAACATTATTCAACCTGACAATATAGATGGAGAAATTTAGAGTTTGGTGATTGGTTGTTCAAAAGGCCATGAAAAGCTTCCAAAACTGCCCGCAACGAGTTCCTGGCCTAGTCCCGAGCCGAACCGGGTGCTGCCAGCCGGAGCCAATCACTGTCATTTTAGTAATTTACTCCCCACAGTTTCTCCTCGGTGGGAACCGAACCGGCCAAGCCTAAAACAAGAAGAAAGCGGGGGAATAGAGTTCAAAGTATAGTTCCCTTCGCAGGTGTTGATATTATAGCGCATATTATTGCACAAAGGATGTCTTGATCGATTCCGCGCTATATACAGACTTCTTGCCACAAGTATTTTTTCATTATTTAAAAAGCGCTTACTAGGTCAATAAATCTCGCTATTGAGGACAGTAATAAATACAAGGTTGCGTCAGGCTTGGCATATATTCACTGATACCGGAATTGAACACTTTTTGCCCAGCCAGATCTCTTCAATTCTGCGGAAAAATTTCGTTCCAATCCCAACTCATCCACTCGAAAGACTCCCATGGGACCAATGGGGTTTCAAGCGGATTTGACGGCGCTGCAATAGTGAGTGGGGGCCAGGGAGTATTATTTTCGGCCGATGGTGGGTAAATCTCATGCGAGGATCGACTCGCTGTATCAGCCAGGAGTTGAGCAATATGTTGTTCTAATGTATCGAGATGCCTGTGAAGTAGGCGCTCGGATGCACCGGTTGGATATCGTTGGCGCGAAATTGTCATTGCTGCCTTCATGAGCTAGATTGAAATGAGTTACCAGGTCTGCTCCACAGGTCCCTTGGACTGCCTTAAAGAACATACCTCGAAATGGGTCCGGCTCAAAAGAGAGGCTGGCTGGCGACGGATATAGATGGCTAAGACGTATGCCGCAGCCAGGGGCGAGGTAGCCAGATATAGAAAGGTGGGTTCGCCGGCTTCAGTAACCATGACTTGCAAGTTTGTCATTTCTTTGGCAGCTTCAAGGCATAGTTGGGGTCCCTTGAGGAGTCGTAGATACCAAACATCTCTCGAGGCGTATTGATCTGTCTCTCTTTTCAGCTCATTCCAGTCTAGCAGAAGAATGTTTCTATACAAGACAATGATCCTGGAAGCATCGTTAGAAGACTGTTTCATCGATATTCGAAAGAAATACAGGGTTCGATTCTAAAACGAACATACGCCTGGTAATAGTAGAATGAGAGGAAAGTCCACTGAGGCGCAAGCTGCACATCAGCTGCGCTGAATGTTCCGATCCTAAAAAGCAACATCCGTTACCAAAGTCCTCCTAAAACGTGAAGAATTCTTGCCACAATTTTTTTTTGTATTGACAATGACTGATGATGTTTATCGTCAACTCACTGATGTTCAGGGGGCAAGCTTTCCCGCCATTTGCAAAGTAAAGTGTCCATTTCGCCCGCGGCACGAATTTTGCTCGCGCGATTTGCCTCATCCGTTGTTGTCTCAAGGCTCTCTTTACGCCAAGTATGCCACGATCGATGTTGCATTTCGCGTAGGACATTGGCCAGGTGAGTCATGCAATATCGGTAATTATCGAGATTGGGAATTTCAGCCTGCTCGGACAGCTTCGCCGGGACTTGTCGCCCCAAAGATCCTAACGTTGGATCTTCCACGGAGGACTTCCGACCAGAATCAAAAGCGAGGAATTTCTCAAACACGTACAGGGCCCACCATGTGCGAGAGATATCGCTATCGCCGTCTGGCACGATTTGAGGTATCGATTGTGGATCGCTGAGCCTTAATGTCTGCGACATAGAAATAGCTAGCGTGAGCACATCCCATGCTTGAGATAGCTGATCGCGGAGACGAAGGGTAATTGAGAAAAGGAGTAGTGCCTGCACCGATTCTAGGGATGGCTGCAGCAGGAGGTGTCCGACAAGCGTATGACAATAAGCCAGAGATGCGCTGAGAGACTGATGGGAGGCTTGTGGTCTTGCCAGAGAGCCCAAGATATTTATCAGATGCAGGAGCATCAACCGAGGAACTTTGCCACATGTACGAACACTATTGTCACATTGAGATTTATCGGAGGCCCCATTCAGAAGGGCGAGTATAAACTGACGACCGAGAAAGGGATACACCGGGTGATAAACCTTGAAAAAGATCTCGGCAAATCTGTGAAGATCGTCGAAAGGCGGCAGATCCGGCTCTACGTCGGGAATCGAGTACTCGCAGATGTTACTCGGGCCGGAGAGACACGGCTTCAGGTCCACACGTACGGGTGAATTGAGAGGGATTTGAAGCCGAGATAGCGCTAGATCGAGCCATTGCGTTGAGTTGTGTACCACGCTGGATCTGAGTCGTGAGGGTATGAGCGGGAGATGCTTCGTGTCCCAGCTGGGAGTAGACCAGCCCTGTCCATCATGTGAAGCAGGAACAGGAGATGGGGACCTTGAAAAAGCGGGAGCAATCGAGAACGCCTGGCCACTGAGAGATGAGGGGCTGACACGACTCGTTTCTGGGGATGCCAGTGCCGTTATTCTCGGTGCCTCCGTCTCAAGTGATCGCTCGGCGGACGGTAAATCTCGGCGACGATTCTGGACTGGTGCGTTCGGTCGTCTCTTATTGACCGTGATGCAAGATATGCCGGCTAGTTGACAGTTTCGGCAACGTGGGAATTGCTCGTCACATCGCGTCTTCTTGGCTCTGCAGTAGTTACAAGCATATGATAAGCGCTTCCGCTTGGGGAGCGGTGCCGAATAGAAATTTGCGCCACTCATGGCTTTGCTGGAACATCACCGGCATTGCATTGCGTCAACATCGAGTCAACTTGGAGAAGGTAGGGGCAAAGAGTAGTGCACCTCAGCTTGAGCGAAACCGGAATGCGGGGAAAGAAGACACCATCCACATCTCCGAAAGTGGAGGCACAGTGAGTCCAAAATCGTGATTTGGGCCCCTCTGATTAGCCAGCCTGGGTTAGGAGCCTCTTAACTAATTGGGGGGCAATTGTGGTCCACTTCGGGCTCTTTCAGTTGGCCCCATAGGGAATTCCTGTAGGGCCTTCCTATTGACACATTGATTGTTTGCCAAGTCAAAACCCTCGCTCCAGCTTGGAGGGGATAATCAAATTCAAAGATAATGCCATCGAGCCAGTGACACATCTTGCAGGGCGCAATGGGGATAATTGAAATGAGTCTTTTGACTGTACCTGTCCATTGGAAGAAATCTCACGCCCGCTCCCTCACTCAGACCGTAAGGCAAACACTGTGACACCTAAGGCACCAATCCATCTTCAACATCACGCGGCACGCGACAAACGTCGTCGTGCTCGTCATTGCACCACTCCAGGGAAGGTCGAAATGACCTGGGCCCAATTTTCATGATGCAAAGTTCAAGCTCACGCCAGCCTGGTCTGTCTGCTACCTCACCTGCACTCGGAACAGTCCGACAACGCTCCAGACAAGCATGCCTCCCTTGCCGACGACGCAAGAGGAAATGCGATGGCAAATTTCCTTGTAACATGTGCCAAGGATATGACTACGAATGTGAATATGAAAATGGATCTTCAAAACTACGCCCAAAGCGACCTCCCTCCCCTGAGGAATTCCCGTCACGGCCACCCGAGAAACTGGCAAGGCTGGCGTCCCCGCAGTCCGTGTTGAGACGGACCACCGACGCGTCTATCCCTGGTATTGTCGAGCCGTCAAAAGCCCGATATGTGGGCAAATATTCTTCAATTGCCTTTCCCCTGTACGTAGGACTAGAAGTTCAGGCGCCAAAGCTTCCGCGTCTGCACTCATTTGCATACCACTCAGGCATTCGCAAAGAGCCGCCCTGTGCGGTCACCCATCAAATTGCCGAGAAAATCCCCTGGCATACAACCAAGAGTCTCATTGAAATATATATTGTTACTGTACATCCAATATTCGGTTTTTTGGACATGGATAATTTCTCCGCACGATGCGAGAAACATTGGCATGGGCAACCACAAGACCTGACTTTCGAGGCTACCGCCAGCGGAGTTCTTGCCCTGGCTTCCCTGTTGAATGGAAATTTAGACCAAGATGTGGAAATGTGGCTGGTACTACACGCAAAACAAATACTCGAGGATCATTCAATCAGTCGCTTTCCATCTCTGGAGCAGATTGCAGCGTGGATTTTGCGCGCCGTATATCTCCGCTGTACTGGGCGACCACATGTCACTTGGCTCACAACATGCACTATGATGCATCTGATTGAAGCAAATGGCTTACATCACTCGTCGGATTCTTTGTCACAGACAACGGGAAATCTTGCTCCAAGCCCGGAGGTTTCGAACACGAACATCCGAACGGCTCAAGTAGCCACTTGTCTCCATATTGTCATTGCTTTCGAGTATGGGAGGTCTATCATGACTGTCAATCGGAAGACTTTCGAGGGCAACCTACAGGCTACTCACGATGGCGATCTGACTCCCCAAATGTGCAGTCTTGTGGCAGCAGCTCTTCCTGTGACTCTTGCAACACATGACTCAGCAGATATGACGGAAGTCATACTTTCCGCTCTCGAAAAAGTTGCCAATGTCCCCGTCAGCCATGATTTCCTGCTACTGCTTAAGGCAGATTTAGCTTTGGGTATGTATCGACGGCTTCGAGTCATGGATCCGAGACCTCAGCAGATGCCCAACGACCGGGTGATTACTACCGGCGCGGCAGCACTGCCCGCAGCCCGAAGGCTGATGAGTCAAGGCCATGTGTGGTGGAATATCATCGGATCTATCTTTCAATTCACCTGTGCGCTTCTCGCCATGGATACTTCTTCCAGTTTTGACATGCTTGTGGAAACGATGGACACTTTAGAGTTTGTTGTTGATCAATTGGACACCCATCTAGCCAGAGAAGCTTTGTCAACCGCACGACAGCTTGCTCGAGCAGCTCTAGACAAGAAGAAAAAGAGCGTTGAAGCCTTGGAGCGCGTAGTGGGAGCTTCGACAGACTCCACGGCCGCTCAGAGGGAACTCTCACAAAGCCCAACTCTGGACCATCAATTTCCCTTTGATCTTGACTCTCTATGGGCCATGGAATTCCAGCTACCATTATGATGTGGCGCAAGACTGCGCTCCTGTTCTCAATTGCGACAAGCTTGCTTAGACCGGTGCCCGAACGTCTTGGGAATACCAATATAAGACAAGCTGCGATCATCGCACTGCGACGTGCAAGCTCAATACCCATCTGTCGCTCCGCTATTGCCCTTGAGGACGTCTGTTCCCTCCCCTTTCCTGTGTCTCTCAATTATGCCCGCAAACCTGAGGCCCATCACGGCTGAAGTATTCACGCGTGAAGTGACGACACCTTGATCATTATAGGGCATCGTATGACTCAATATTAGGATTCCGGACAGAAAAATCACACCCCCGGCCCGAAATTAGCGGTAAAGATGTCATGCAAATTGGAGCGACCTTGCCCCATGACCTGACCAACTTTATCACAAAGGCACCAGCCCAGTAGGTCTAGGCGATTAGCATTGACGCCGAAAGTGCTTCACCAGCTGTGAATACTAAGATTGTGACGAATTTAGTCATGCTAGCATATACTCGACCGAAGAGCATAATCAGTGACCATAGCAGTGTACGCTCCAGACACAGAACAGAGCGGCAGCTCGTTTGGCAGCTGCTAGTAAGCCGTTGCCCATCTCCAATTTTTCAATCATGTTATCTTAGTAAAAATAAGATACTGAAGCTAGGCCTTTCCGCAGCAAGGCGACCGAGCGAATAGTAGAATTTCAGGCTATGTTAGGCTGACCGAGCGGAGCGTAATAAGAGAAAGTGGGATTTTTCCTCAACGCCTCCTGCGACCACTTTAGGTCAACGGTCTTCCTCCTATTATACTGTAAGCCTCCCTTGAATGTCTTCATATCTAAGGCGGCGAGAATATTTTTAGCTATTCGATTGAATCGGATTTTGATTATCTACCCGCCGAATTTGCAATTCTTGCATAATCCTGCATAATCCTGCATACAACCCTGTCATCTTCCAAAGGATGGCGCTGATAGGCCAGCATACGTCATCGGCAACCCAAGACTGCCATTAGTATGAGCTTAGTCGATAATTTGCAAACAAAGAGCTCATGATGTATCAGCCTTGACAATGCTTGGGTTAGTTGGGGCAAAATAGAAGCTATCACGAAGAAATATATACCACCGTAGACATCCCACCAACAATGGCCGCCAACGCACTCATACTCCTATCCAACTCACATCATCAGGACTTGAGGTCCTTACTGAGCCAATATGAACACCATGAAAGCCCTCCAACTCACTCGCACTTCATCAGGCGCTGTTCCAGAATTGAAGACTACAGAGTTGCCCATTCCTCAACTCAAACAGGGCTACGCCCTTGTCCAGATTCATTATGCTTCCATTCAGCCGTCCGATAAACTCAATGCCCAAGGTAGCTTCCCTTCAACGACGTACCCGCGTGTCCTGGGACGTGACTACTCCGGAACGGTAATCGATATCTTGGGCAAAAATGTCGAGTCCAAGTCATGGATTGGTAAAAACGTCTACGGAACCAGCGGGTCTAGTCTGGGATTCGACATGGACGGCACACACGCTCAGTACTGCTTGATCCCGGAAGACGCGCTTGTCGAGAAGCCGAGCCAGCTATCATCCATTCAAGCCGCAACTATCGGTGTCCCATTCACGACTGCAATGATATGTTTGCAGCGTGCGCAAGCGAAAGAGGACGACGTCGTCCTCGTCCTTGGTGCGAGCGGTGCCGTGGGATCTGCCGTTGTGCAGATCGCGCAAGCAATGGGATGCAAAAAGGTCTTGACAGCAGCGCGTCGTGGAAATCCTGATGTTTCCTTAGGACCCGATTCCTCCATTGAAGAAACTATCTCAAGTTTAACGGATGGCAAGGGCGTCAATATCGTGGTCGACACGGTGGGGGACTTAGCATTGATGGCGGTACTAGTGGAACAATTGGCCGTTGGAGGACGATATGCATGGATCACGGGTCCTCGGTCAGGTAGCACCCAGTTGACCTTTGACGTCTCGAAGGCATACCGCAAGGAGATTTCGCTGGTGGGATGCAATTCCGTTGCTCGGACGCTTGAACAGACGGCGGAATATCTACGTTCAGTGAACCGCTGGATTGAAGCGGGTCTTGTAAAGGCGGGGGATGAAGCTCAATTCGAGATTGTGAAGATAGAGAATGCGATTGCTGCGGGGTATGGGAAGCCGCAGAAAGTGGTTATCGATATGTCTTGATGAAACGCCTCGAATGAAATATCTTTCTTTACATAGTACTCAAAATGCGATGGAACAAGTACGTTGCAGCTAATGACTAGTTATATTTCGATCAAAAGAGTATTCTAGGGGGTAATGACAATCTAGTTCACAAATCGACGACCTATTGAGGAGGCGGAGACAGGTTCTGGTGAAGCTCCTTTCGCTGCACAGCCCCGAACTGCATGTTGCCAATGTCAAAGACCTAACATAATTAGTTCACGTCCACCGTTCAGCAACGGGGGCAAAAGTACTCACTGCATAAATACCCTTCAAAAAGGTATCTCCCAGAATATCCATATCCATGGAACCTCGACTCTGAATGCCACCATAGACATACCCTGACTTAGCCTCTGCGAAGCCCAAATCCTCCTTTTGAACAACAAATTGCTTATCGCCCACCGCAAAGGACACAACTGGTAGCTTATCCAGAGCGGTATTGGTCGGATAGATGTAACCCTGGCTATCATTATCATAGTAAGCTCCTTCAATCGCATCATAGATTGCCTTGCATGTGCTGTCATCAACAAGAGCCAGAGTGGTACCCGTGTCCGCAATGGCCTTATTGCCCGCACGAGCAATCGATTTGCCATTCACAGTTGCCGATGTCGAATCAAACATCCAGAATCCCTGACTATTATCAACGGGCGTGTAGTAGATATCTTCACCCGAGGCTGTCACGGTCTCCTGATCAATGAATCCAAAGGTGTAGAACGACTCGCCCTTGTCAGGCTCGTCTGCATCGCGCCAGGAACCTAATTTGGCCGTGAATAGCTCTGCAGTCTTGGGGATATCCGCTTGCGAAATCATGTTCTCGACGGGTGTCTTTACGGCCTTCGGCTGCACCGTGTTGATATTACCGAATGCGAGGCCAAGCAGACCATCACCAGCGCCGCTTGCAAACTGTGCTGAGAGAGTATCCGCTAACTCGATGGCCTGACCTTTGACTACGAGGCCTCCGATGTTGACATCATCGTTGCCGACTGTGCCAGAGGCGGAAGACCCATCACCATAGGAAATCTTCCATGTAGAACCGTCTTTGTTCTTGAATGAGGACGACTTGCTGGGGTCAAAGACTGTGTGATTCTGGTTCGCAGATAGCGTGGCAGATGGCAGTTTCGTTGACCAGACCTACACCTCAATTAGTTTCGGAGGCTCTTCGCGATAGACAAAAGGATCCAACACAGCCCATCTCTTACCCAAAGATCAGCAGAGCCAGTGTCAAAGTCAAGATTCAGATTCTGCGCAGGGGTACCGATACCGATCTGCGCCAAATATAGAGAATCATTCTGTACATCATCGGCACCAACCTCCCCAACCTCATTGGCATCGGCGCCCTTCTTCTGCAGGACTTGATGAGGATGAAGTCGGCCCCCAATAGGCTTATCTGTGTACTGGCGACCAGTCTGTCGCATCACCGTGCCAATGGTGAAGGGGCCTTCTTTGGTTGGGTGGAAGCCATACTTTCGCATCAAGTGCACGTACGACTTCGTTCCCGACTTCTGGTAGTGCGGGTTGTGGATGAGTTTGATCTTGGTAGTAGTAGTAGTCATGGTTACAGGTTTGCGACGTATTTTGAGCTTGGACTTGAAGTATTTGATGATAGACATGACGGGACTAGGTAGTACGGGCTATTTATGAACCCGATTATGGCGTGAGCCGACTATGACGGGCTGGCTGAAATCGTGGATCCATCGTCGTTTTATCCTTGGTGGGACTGCTTAGAGAGGGATTAGTCCCCCGTAAACCTGTTGTTTCTGTTGCGTCTTGCCTATTTTGCATGACCTTTCGTCATCGCAGGTGACAGGGCTTTGTTAGTGTGAAATTTAGTGCCAAGTGACGATCGACGTAGTATTTCCCGGTGTAGGATCGGCAGAGGTGTATCAGGCGAGCGGGGGTGTTGCCTCTAGCTGGAAAAGTCATGAGGAGAAGCGGGTACAGAAATACAAGATAAGCCTTTAAATACTTTCTGCTATCTTTAGTTTGGCATGATACGGTAAATCATCTGAACGCCGATCCCTGAAATCCGAACGCAGACCACCCCCCTCTCCGAATAGCAACACAATCAGGGAAAATACAAGATACATAGGCATTCACTTCATCGCTTCCGGGTCTTGGCCTTGGGTGCGTTGGCAACGCTACCCGCCCGTGAATTCGTTGCGGAAGCACTCTTACTACCCTTAGCGGCCTTAGCTTGTTTAGTCTGGAAGAAGAATGGGTTAGATAAGGTGATGAGTGGCTATCGCCAAGGTGCGGGTACGGGCACTTACTGTGGCGCCATTCTTAGCCTTCTTCTTTGCAGGTGCCGCGTCATCAATTTCTTCTTCCTCATCACGGGCGCGACCGCGACCCTTGCCCTCGCCATTGGCTTTGGTGTCTTTGGCGTCTTTAGTGTCGGGCTCAAACTCCTTGGCCACGGTATTGAGCAATGTCGTGCAGCGGCGACTGATCTCGACCGGGGTACGGCTGAGGAAGAACCAGTCAAAGCGGAATAGAGGTGACTCGCGAACCTCGTCCCGGATCTTCTCGAACAAGCCGTCGCCCTCCACACCATATTTGTCGAGCATAACCAGTAGGAATCGGTCTTCTTCCTCGGTGTAAACCTTCTTGTTGGTCGTAGACACGGTGTAATTGATCTTGAGCTGCTGCAGAGGCACGCGGTACATCTCCATCTTCTTTCGCAGCATCTTGCGCTGGTGGTTCATCTTCCGCAGCTTCTCTTCTCCCTGCTCAATGACACGTAGGTACTTGGGGTAATCTTCGATCTCGGAGTAGCGTTCCCAGAAGACCGCAGCGTATTCCTCGATCTCATCCGGCTCCTTGCTGTCAATTTCGGTGGCAATTCCCTCGTAATCGGTGCGCCCGAACTTGGCTGATCCGTTGACGAACTGTTGGAAGTCACGGCGGTTCCAGGTTGAGAAGCCTTCCTCAGTCATGGCGGCCTTCTTAATTTGCTCTTCTTCCGTCAGAGGCTGGGCATTATCAATAGTATATTGAGCAAGCTCTCGATCGGCCTCACGCTCACTCAGGGTTTCCTCCGGACCCTCGGGCAGCTCAGCCTTGTGGCCGATCTGCTTTTGATGCCAGGCAGTCTCTTGCGCCTGTAACTCTTGCAGTTCAGGAGGGAAGAACTGCCAGTCGTGGATTGTAATCTGCTTTGGCGGGCGAGGTACCTTCGGCTTAGTGTCGGCGGTACGACCACCGGTGGCCAAAGCCTGACGGTAGTACTTGTCGATGGAGTAGAACTGCTCCTTACGCTCACGCTTGGCGGGATTGATCCAAGTCATACCAATGTCCTTTTTGCGGTCGGTGAAATCCTTGCCATTCCACTCGTACGCGCTTTCGGAGCTGAACTTCTGCAGGTCATCAATGCCCAATGCCTCATATTTTTTGTTCAACTCAGCCGTCCTTTCTTGACCCTTTTGGAGAATAGCGTCAAAGTCATCTTCGGTGAGGTCTTTTGAGCTGTCTTCGCTGGTGTCCTTGTTGCTGAAGACATTGGCGGCACCGTGCTGAATCATGCCGAGCAGCTCGTCCTTTGAAGCAGCCTTGTTGGAGCCCTGCTGGGCCCGGCCTTGCTGGATCACCAGCTGGTCCAAGCGGAGTTTCTGGGCCGCCCGCTCCAAAACCTTTTCCTCGATCGCGTTTTCGGTAACGAACCGGAAGACCTTCACTTGCTTGGTCTGGCCAATACGGTGAGCACGGTCCATGGCCTGCAGGTCAGCCTGGGGGTTCCAGTCGCTGTCGAATAGCACCACGATATCGGCAGTGGTCAAGTTGATACCCAAGCCACCGGCACGGGTCGTCAGAAGGAAAATAAACTTCTCCGACCCTGGCTTATTGTAGTCGTCGATGGCTGCAATGCGGTCCTCATGAGCCGTGGTACCGTCGATGCGACAATATTTGTACTCTCGGAAAACGCAGTAATCCTCCAAGATATCAAGGACACGGCTCATCTGCGAGAAAATAAGCACGCGACTGCCATCCGCCTTCATTCGCTTCAGAAGCTTGTCAAGGATCTTCATTTTTCCGGAGTTGTACACGAGATGCTCATCAGTCGTGTATGGTGGGCCGGGCTCTGCGCCTTCAAACAGGTAAGGGTGGTTGCAACACTTGCGCAACTGCATGACAATGTTCAACAGACGAGTCTTTGACTCACGCTTGCCACCAGCTCCGTTGACCGCATCGATGTCCTTCTCGAGAATCTTCTGGTACCATTTCCGCTGCATTTCAGCCATGGGAACGTACAGATTCATCTCCTGCTTCGGCAACAAACTCTTTTCGACATCACTCTTGACACGTCGAAGCAAGAAGGGGCGGAGGACACGGTGCAGCTGTTGCACCACGGTGTCTTGGTCGGAGTCTTGACCGGAGAACCACTGATCGAATGCCTCCGAATCTCCAAAGACATCAGGGAGCAAGAAATTGAGCAGAGCCCACAGCTCGTGTAGATTGTTCTGTAGCGGGGTTCCGGTGATCAAGAGTCGATTACGGGAATTGAAAAGGCGAATTATCTGGGAGAGGGAGGATTCCTCGTTCTTGATACGGTGAGCCTCATCGATGATAATGTACTCCCAGGGAAGCTTTTTCAAGGCGGCTTTCTCTCGGAGAATCATCTCGTAGCTGGTGATGCAGACATCGAACTTCTCGTCTGCCAATCGTTCGTTGATCAAGCGCTGTCTCTCTTCTTTGTCACCCTGGAGAACAAGGACATCGACGTCGGGTATCCACTTGGCGAATTCACGCTTCCAGTTGTCAAGGGTCGACTTGGGCACAGCAACGAGGTGAGGTCCGCTGATATCGCAGATGAATCGAAGATAGCCAAGAAACGAGATTGTCTGGAGTGTCTTTCCAAGACCCATCTCATCGGCCAGGATACCGGAGATACCATTCTCATGGAGAGAAACGAGCCAGTTTAGACCAGCAATCTGGTAGTCACGAAGTTGGCCGTGAATGAACGCGGGCGACTCGCGAAACACTGTAGTGGTCTCTCCGCCCCGCTTCTCATCCTGCAAGAGTTCCGCGTCCTCTTCCTGTTCGGTACGACGGCGTCGATCACCGCTTGCACCACCCGAGCGCGAGGAGCCCTTTCGCGCTTTCCCAGCCTGCTCCTCATTCTGACGATCAATCTCGGCCATAATTTCCTTGATACGAGGGTTGGGGTTGGTTTCGATGAAGTGGCGGAACAGATCGGTGAGACCAAGAAGGTAACGGAATCGGCGAATCGAATCATCTTCCTGCACGCAGAGTTCAAGATTAGATGGTTGGATTAGGACATAGTAACAAAATTGTAATGGTGCGTACTTTGGACTCGTCCAAACGACCGTGCTTCTTGCCCAGAAGGCTTTTTCTCAGCTGGGTGGCCTCGGACCTGCGACGGCGTCCATCTGTTAGAGGGTCGCCTGCGACACTGCTAGCAGTTGTGTTGGGGTTGGTGTCCGAATCCTATGTGCAAACGATATCAGCCACCGGTTTTGACATTGATGTTTTTGTCCAGTCTATTTTTACCGTGTAGTCGGGGGTGTCTTGGTAGCTCTGCAATGAGTCAGAATCAGTGACTGTTTGAAAAATTGAAGACCGAAGCAAAAGGGTGCCGGAGTGAGTCCACTCTCACTACCCGATCGGAAACTTCAAGGAGCATCTCATACCTGAGGCGCGTCTGCACTATCGACTGGAATCGATGGAATTGGATCGCTATACGCGTCCGTCATTGGTGTGTCAGCCTGAGATGGCGAGTCCGTTGCGGCTGGTGCCATCGTTGCTTCCGGCGCGCAGAGCGCAAATGGCAGTGCAATAAAGGTATGGTCACGTCTGCAGTTCCAATCTAGTCGCGAACTTCGATAAAACTTCCACAGCTATCGGTGCTCAGAACAGATGCGAAAAGAAAATCCTCCAGTTCTGAAAATTTGTATTAGCAGGACGAATAAAAATGTATTAGGACCCTGGCTGAGGTGGAGGTAGGAATCCAGATAGATGAAAGCGCCAGAGAAACGCCAGGCGCGACGAAGAATACTGGAGAGCGCGGAGAGTGGACACGCGCTGATTGGCTCAGGCAGCATCCGTGCAAAGCTGACTCATCAGACTGAACAGCCAGCATTTCGGAAAATAGATTCCCCGTAAAGTGGGGTCACGTTACCCGGTCAGTGCAAAAAGCGCAAAGACCATCTGCAGCAAGAGGCATTTGCTAGTGAGCCGCCCCCCTCCTCCGGCCTGTGAACGACACCTTACAACGATAGGAGTTAGAGAACTGATTCGAATTCTTTCCAGAGTCCTTCCAAATTTGGACTGCAGTCCTTTATTTCTTATATTTCCGATCTCCCGATTTGTGGCAACATCATTGCTGCAGTTCGGCTCGCTACATCTGACCTCTCGGTGACAACATCGCTTGCCTTTCTCTAGCTACGTCTACATTCGTGCGTTGCACCAACCTATACGCATCATGGACTCTATGAGATCTCTCAACACTTCCTTGCCGAAATCAACACCTCGCCCGCAGCCATCCGAGCAACTGCTCCAGTCCTTCAAAGCGGCAGCTCTCTCGGTCACCAATCTATACAAGAATGCTGTTTGTGAACAAGTCCAGGCAAGGGCGGCAGGCTATCAGGAAGCTATCGAAGACCTTCTCCATTTTCTGGACCGTGAGAATCTAGGCCTTGGCGACGGTGAGGGGTGGAAGGTTCGACAATGGGCGACAGAGAAGTGTGATGGAACAGCATCCCAGACGAGCGATGAGGAGGACCGCGTGGACTCGGAGAAACTTGATCGAAGCGCTACTCCCAATATTGCTCGCAAAGAACCACCGACAGCAGAACCGACATCCCAGCAACCCGCCACCCCAGCGGCTGTGCCTCGGCCAGAGACTACCACCCCCGCTCCGCAACCACAGGAGGCGAATGTTCCATCGCCGACAGTCTTTACGTTTACCGCCGGACCGACCTTCCCCCAGTGCCAGGAGCTAGATATGGATATGCAATCATCGGACAACTCAACTTCGCTGTCGCAGGATAGTGCCCCGGTCAACATCTCCCTTATGCCTCGAACCCCACGCCAGTCCCTTCGCCACAACCACAACCATAACCACTCCTGGCCCAACACTCGCCCTGCCCAACGAGAGACACCGGCTGCTCTAGGGTCAAAGAGGAAATTCAACTTTCCTGATTTCTTTGACCTGTCCAACCTACCAAATGGAAGGGACAACTCATTTGGAGGAGGGAAACGTGGCCGGTTTACCTAGGGATCATTCATATCTCTACTCTACGAACTCGACGAAATGACGAACATTTCCTTCTGATTGTCAGCAGCTGGGTGGATATTCGGGGTGTTTTTTCGGGTGCATATTGGGGAAAGTGAATACTTGCATACATATGGCTTTGCTGCATTTTTACGTTTTGGTTCTATCTTTTGATTTTCTTTTTTATTGCCCTTCGCATTTTCCTACTTTCACATTATGTCTTCGCTTCCCCTTTTTTTTCCCTTATACCTGCCATTCAGCATATAGAGGAATTGTGTTCCCGTGATACCCGATGTAGCAGCTATCATTAATCATGATGGTTCAACAAATCAATATCATACATATAACCCCAAAGTATGTCTCTCATATCGTACAAGCATCACAAAAATAACAGGCATACTCGATGCTTCTAGCATTTTCTAGCACTGATGTGTAGCTCCATACAGTGTATCACCATATTTCGAAAGGTAATCAATTGAAGGCCCGCCAGACTCCCAGGCCTATCAGACTGGCCGAAATAGTGGCAATGCCGAGTCTTCGTGATCCCATCTTATACTTGGTTGGGCCTTGCATGATGGCCTTCTCTTGCTTGCGAAGGTTGCTCATGCCGGTGTAGTAGCTGTAGACTCCAAGGCCGATAAATGCAGCGGAACCTGTAAATAAGCTTCAGTACAAAGAGTCGGTGGCCTTAGTGATATTGGGAGCCTATTCGAACTTACCGGTGACTCTACAGGACAAACAGTCGTCCCACTTATCATCGGCAATTGCCTGTTTAGCGGTGCGA
Organism: Penicillium sp. F50; assembly: GCA_037356195.1. NCBI lineage: Eukaryota > Fungi > Ascomycota > Eurotiomycetes > Eurotiales > Aspergillaceae > Penicillium > Penicillium sp. F50. The sequence continues at coordinate 880,842 of JAYXSA010000054.1, read as the reverse complement.
TTTTCTGAAGGCGACGACATTTCGGATGTGTGACTAGTGCTCTGGAGAGTTTCAATACCGAACAGAAACGACCGATTCACTCTTTAGCGTCTGGTTCGTTCGATATGGCAGTGACTTGATTGAGGGAATCGCTCACGCGCCTTCAGAAAATAGTCTTGAGGCGGAACTCAGGGGCAGAATCCACAGCTCCATATCGAGCTATACGGCGCCAAGGCATCTTGTCCCCAGACAACTGTCACCATGAGCGGCGAGATTGATGCCGTCTACATATTTGACGAGCATAAGTATGCTTGATGACCTACCAGTTGAAGAATCACACTAAAAACGCTCTTCCAGTGCCCCTCTCGTCGAGCATGTTTACCGATCCCGCCCGCCATCGGCCGCGGCCATCCTGCCCCTCTACCTCGCTCATGCTGCCCCGCGACCATCCTTGATATATCTCCCCGGAACTACACCTCCAGTGACAGTATTTTCGACTGTTCAGTCCAATCTCCTATTCCTCGCTGTGTCTGAAGTAGATACGGAGCCGCTGTTGGTTCTGGAGTTCCTGCATCGCGTGGTCGATGTACTCGAGGAGTTCATCGGCGCTCCGTTACTTTCTACGAAGATACAAGCCAATTATGAGGTTGTGGCGCAGTTGCTCCATGAGATATGTGATGGGGGAGCCGTGTGTAATACCGAACCTAATGTGTTGCAGGAGGTTGTAGAGGTGCCGGGGTGGATGGGGAAGCTCCTTGGAGGTATCAGCGTGCCTGGGTAAGGATCGGATCCTGTTGATTCTTGATTCATGCTTTATGGAAGGCATTGCTGATGGTTTTCTTTTCATTCCTTTAGCACGTCGACCCCTACACTGGGAACAACCAACCCTCTGAAGCAATCGCTAGCCGCGGCGAACGCATCCCAAGGCCCGGCAATTCCCTGGCGGCGCTCTGGGGTTCGGCATACCTCGAATGAGCTATATGTCGACATTATCGAATCTCTTTCTGTTACAATGGCTCCCTCTGGCAGGTTACTTTCTGCCTTAGTCTTTGGGACCATCGCTTTTACTGCAAAGATATCTGGAGTGCCAGATCTCCTTCTATCATTATCAGCACCGGGCGGCCAACAATCTCTCGCGCGCAAGATTGAGCTTCCCGTTTTCCACCCCTGTGTTCGTCTTGCTCGTTGGCGGGAACGGCCGGGTGAGCTCAGCTTTGTGCCTCCGGATGGACGATTCATTCTCGCAGGCTACGAAGTCGATCTTCTCCCCATAGATCCGAGTCTTGATCAACCGCCCAGTCATATGGAGAAGCTATTCCTTCCAGCCATTGTGGATATCCGAAAGTCACTGGGGCCTTCTGGTGCAGACTTTGAGGTTCGATTGACTTTGAACACCACCTTTCCTGGGCAGACCTCTTCTTCGCGACCAACCGCATCGCGCGGCGGATCTGGATCCTCAACACCCTCGTTCCTTGGCGGTGGTAGTGGTAATTCTTCTGGGCCGGTACTAGAGGAAGTAGTCGTGACCGTCCCTATTTCAAAATCTGTGCGGCACATCACGGACATGCAGGCCAGTCGTGGTGATGCGCAGTTCACACATGCTACTGGTCTCATTGAATGGCGAGTTCCGACAGGTAAGGATGCTGGGACAATATCTGGGACTGCAACGCTTCGCTGCACTGTCTCCGGCTACCCATCACCGGACGAGGAGCTGGACGACAGCCTAGAAGATGAAGATGCCGATACCAACCTCCTCCAGGGCTACTACGAAGCTCCGGCTTCTTATGACCCAGCTACAAGCAGCACCAGGAAGAGCCGAGACCCTTCCAAACGAAAGAAGAAAAAGAAAAAGTCCAGCAAAAAGTCTCGGGCGGCTGATGAATCCGGCGAGAACCCTGCTGAAGGCATATCAGAAGACCGAGTCAAAGCCAAAACTCCCTCGCCCAATCATTCTAAACCTCAAACGCCACAACCGCCATCTTCTGCCCCCTCCTCATCCTCTCAACTCCCAGCCTTCTTCACGCCCGCCTCTTCTTCTACCTCACGCCCTGCCCCGCGCAGAACCAAAGCTCAGATCAATGCCAGCCTCATGCCGAATTCAGCCTCGGTATCCTTCTCCGTCCGCGGCTGGCTGCCCTCCGGTATCAAAGTGGAGAGTCTGAATATTGATCAGCGCCGCAGTCGCGGTCTAGGAGAGAGTGTCAAGCCGTACAAGGGAGTGAAATATCTCTGCGTCAGCAAACGCGGAGTAGAGCGACGTTGCTGAGCGTAAACCTCGAACTCGGCAAAGTTTTACAGTTTTGAAATTGAGGACTTGTGACGTGGTGACACGAATAACGAATGAATATACCAATTCAGCCATAAATCAAATCGGAAAAGACATCCAGACCGTAATCACCTTTACCTTTCCACTACCTTTCCAGACCCCTGCCAGGCCCCTGCCAGGCCCCTGGTCCATCCCCAACTTACCCAAACTACCCGGCAACATATTTAAGAGCGACGTAAGTCCACCCAATCAGCCGCCAAGCTTGGTCCGTTCGTGGGGAAAGCTTGGATGAGAGCTAAAATCGTGAGGGTCTATCCAGGGATGTCGGAGTGAGGTCTCCTAGGTACATATTTGGTGATAGCAAATGAAGTTTCGCGAGCGGCTGAGGCCGGCTGGGGGATCTATGGGATGATGAATTACTTTTCATGTCAAGAGGTTGGGATGTGAGGGTTAATACGTTTTACCTAGATCTGGTCACATTTGAGACGTTGCGATGCGCTCTATGTTTCCATCCTACTATGCTACTTCGTGTGGTAGATGGACTCACCACGGGAGGTCGTGTTTTGAGTGCCCCAACAACTGGGGGCGTTCTAAGGGATACCTCATCTACCAAAACCGACATCCACCATCTGTCACAAAAGCACGCCTTGTTCAATCCTTGACGACTAAGTTCGACCGGGATCGTTTATACGCATTTCCACTGTGCGTATGATTCCTCAGCTACCCCGAACTCTTCCCCAAGAACCGCCCGCCGCCTCAGCCAATCTCCTAACCCAATTAGGCACCTCCATCCCTCGGCCATAGCGGCACAACTTCCCACTTCTCATCTGCACGGCTCTCCGATCTGACTGCAGACACACCAATCACGCTCCCGCGGACACTCATGGTCATACAGCAATCCGCATCTTCGAATGAGACCAGTCCGGCCAAGCCGATAAGCCCACCGAGCCCGCGTAACCCACTAAACCCAACTAGTTCGGTTAATCGTCGATTCGTGATTTGTTTAATTATCACGCCATTTTGAGTCCTGAACAACCCCTGCCATTTGCCACTCTCTCTGTGGGAGTTTGGATGGAAATTGGATATTGGACAGATTCTAGATTCTATTCACATTTCGCTGGAAATTCCAGGCTTCTGGTGCTCGGGTTGGATCCGTGGAACACGACTGTCAGCGTGCTCTCATAGGGTAATTGCGTAGAAAATCACCACGCTAGAGATCAGTTAGGGGCAGGGAAACTTGTCGCCAAAGAAAGGCAATTATGGCGCGAGGCAATCACGACCTGGTCATCCACGTGTAATTTTTTTTATTTTTTATTTCTTTTTATGTTGGGGGCGTGCTGGTTGACGGGGGTTTGAGCTCAGCTTGCTTTAAATTGCTGCAGGGTCTGTAGATCGAGACCTTTTCTTGGTTCTCGCTTTTTTTTCCCTTTCTCCTTCCATTTCTGCTCTTTGGGATTCTTTTGGGTGTTATAATTTGTCCTCCCCTTTGTTGTTTATCATGTCCAAGATCAAAGAGATTGACGAGAAGCGACAGCCCGGCTTTGTGCAGGGTACCGAGGTTGATGAATCGACTTCCATCGATACGATCACGGCCCTAGTGGCGGAAGGTAGGCGACGACGCTGCGAGGAACGCTGGTTTCCGGATCTGTCTTGATCTAACGGTGTTAATCTAGATCACCAACATGAAATCAAGCTCCGAACCATGTCTTGGCAGAAAACCGCCGTTCTGTTGGCTGGTGATCAGGTCTGCTTGGCTATTATGGCGCAATCGTGGTCCCTTTCGTGAGTTGATGCATACTTTGCAAAAGGGTGATCAAGATAACGGTCTTGGGACTGACATTCGTTTGCGCATCCAGAGTTCTTGGATGGGTTCCCGGGATTATCACCATGGTTCTTGCTGGCGTGATATTTTGGATTACCTCTCTCACCATGCACAAGTATATTATGAAACACCCGCAGATCAAGGATATCTGTGAGTGAATATGGAGCATCCAAGGGCCGGATTATACTAGCCGCTCTTTCGACTTATGCTGATCGATGTCTGAAATTTAGGTGATTTTGGATATTATGTGTTCGGCAAAAGCAAAGGAGCTTATGTCTTCTCGGCATTCATGCTTCTTGCCAACAATATCCTACTAATTGGCTTCCATGTTCTCACTGGAGCCAAGGTTCTGAATACCCTATCAGATCACTCGCTGTGCACAGCTGTGTTCTCCGTCATCGCGACTATCATGGGCATAATCATGTCCGCGCCACGGACTCTCCGCCATGTTAGCTTCATGTCGATGTTTTCTTGTGAGTACCGCGTGCTTCTTCACCGAAGATACTTCAAAAAAATAATAGCATTCCACTAACACTGCGATGATAAAGCTGCATGCATGGGAATCGCCATCCTTCTCTTCCTCATCTTCGCCGGCATCGAGAAGGCCCCGGGATACGGGTATAACGGCAGCTATCCCACCGACGGACCCGTCAAGACCTACGCCTTCCCCCTCCCCGGCACAACCTGGGTGGCCTGCATGAACGCCGTGCTAAACATTACCTTCCTCTGGGTCCCACAAATCCTCTTCCCAACCTTCATCGCCGAAATGGAACGTCCCCAGGACTTCCCTAAGGCCCTCGCCGTTCTCGCCGGTATTTCCGCCATCCTTTTCATCGTGCCCCCAGCCATCGGCTTCCACTACTTGGGCCAGTACTCGACAGCGCCTGCCTTTGGCAGTCTGGGCGTGACATCGTACAAAAAGGCCTCTTTCGGCTTCGTCATTGTACCCACGCTCATCATCGGCGTTATCTACGCCAATGTCACGGCCAAGTTCATCTACAATCAAGTCCTGGGGAAATCCAGGCATTCCCACAGCAATACCGTCCTCGGATGGGGCGTTTGGGGCTTGATCATGGTTGGTATTTGGTTGATTGCATTTGTGTTTTCCGAAGTTGTCCCCAGCATGGGCGATTTCCTCTCGTTGCTAAGTGCGGCCTTTGATTCGTTCTTTGGGTTCATCTTCTTCGCTCTAGCTTATTGGCAGCTTAACCGGGGACAATTGTTCGCTGGTGCAAAGAGGACGACTATGACGCTGTTTTATGTCTTTGTCATGATTGTTGGTCTGTTTATCCTGGGACCTGGTTTGTATGCCGCGGTCGAGGCGATTATTGCTGACTATTCGGGGGCGACGACGCCGGCGTTTACGTGTGCTAATATGGCTATTTGAGGAGACGAGGGTTGGAGACACTGTGATGATTAAGTGATGAAGGAATGAAGAGATAGATCTGCTAAATAAAGATCTGTGATTTCAAATAAACATACAAGGCTACGACTAGAGGCATAGGAAAGATGGAGTGAGTATCACGCTAAAAGTGACATGACAGTTCAATTTCACACGACCTAGTAGTTCGAACATTTTCCTAGATGAATCCAGTAGATACTTACAGTACATAAAAACAAAAATCCCGTATAAAGCGAAAATCCCAACCTAATTGGGAATTTCCAAATTCTCCCATTGGTTTCCTCCCAACATTGGAAGATCACAATTTCGACGATCGTTTTTCGAGGATTTGCAGAGCGAAGTAGGCAACTACAGAGCACGTTAGTATGACGATTTGCTTTTTCTTTTCACAAAAAGGCTCATTTTGGGGGCAGAGTGGTGCACCACTTGCGTTACCCAGACAGGGAGATTCAGTGAAGATGATGGCATTTGAGAACACACGATTTTCTTCTACTTATCTTGTTGCGAGTAGGAAAACCAGAAGAAGGGTATGTGAGAGGGAAGAAAGTGGACTGGCTAAATTGAAAAGCAAGAGCGAGATGGAGCAGAAAAACCGGGCCGAAATGTCAAGGGGGTATACAGGGGTATCAAAGAATCTCATCAGGGCTTTGAGATGTCGCCTTCGAGACATGCCATAGACACGAGTCCTAACTATGATTTTTCTTCATCGTCTTCCCCCGTGTAAAGGCATACCCGAGGAAGAAAATGAGAAAATGACATAGGAAAAAACTGTCGGATGATATGGGCAAGCAGAAAGCCAAAGGGGAAATAGATCGAATAAATCGTGTAGATCAAGAAGTCGAAATCGGAGCCAAAGAAAAAGGGAGAAGAAAAGATGGAGGAAATGGGTTAGTTCTTACGAGCAGCAACAACGGCAGCACGGCCAGCTCCAGCCTTCGCGCTTCCGCCACCCAGAGTCAAGAAGAATCGCAGCCAGCCGAGCGTCAATTTCCGACCGCTGCGATCAAAGTCCGGCACCAGAGCGCTGCTGGCCTTCATCTTGCTCAGCTTACCGGCGTACGGTGGGTACCGGATGGCGAGGAGAGACTCGAGCCAGCTAGGGCTGCTGGTGATGGGGCGGCGATGAACCCAGACATCGAAGCTGGCGCGGCCACGGTAGGCACCGTTGCCACTCTCACCGACACCGCCGAAGGGCAGGGTGGGGATGTGCAGGGCGGCATCGTTGCAGGAGACACCACCGGAACGGGTGGAGTTGATAACTAGAGATGATTGTCAGCACTAGGACTTTGTGAATATAATGGAGATCAGTCTTACTTTTAGCAACTTCGGCCTTGGAGCCGAAGGGGTACAAGCCTAGCGGGGTGCTCTGAACGCCATTGGCGATATTAATGGCCTCATCTAGGTTCTCAACGGGCAAGATAGGGATAAAAGGACCAAAGCTCTCCTGTGTGCACAGAGAATCTTCAACAGAGTCGACTTGAATCACGGTGGGCTCAATGAAGAGCTCTTTCTCGTCCATAGTACCACCGAGCAAGATCTTGCCCTTGGTGTTATCGAGCATAGACTTCAGGCGCTGGAATTGAGCCTTATTGACAATATGCGAGTAATCAGGCGAGTCCTTAGCACCATTAGGGTAGAACTCTGCATATGCTTTCTTGAACTCCTCGATAACTCTAGGAACGATTTCCTTATCAACAAGCAGGTAGTTCTGCGATGTGCAAAGCTGGCCAGCGTTCAGGATCTTTGCCCATAGCATGCGACGTGCAACCAGGCGCGGGTCGGCATTCTTAGTGACAATAGCCGGGTTAATGCCGCCTAACTCGAGGACAACAGGGGTCAAGTGAGGAGCAGCGGCCTTCGCGATAATGCGACCAACGTTGGCGCCACCAGTGAAGAATATCTTATCCCAGCGCTCAGCCAAAAGAGCCTGTGTCTCGGGGATACCACCTTGAATGACAGAATAACAGGAGGGGTCTAGCGAAGCCTCGCAGATCTTTTGCATAACGGCGGCGCTGCGAGGGGCATTCTCGGAGGGCTTGATGACGACGGTGTTACCGGCGGCAATAGCACCGATGACGGGGCCCATGGTGAGCTGGAAGGGGAAGTTGAAAGCACTATATCAGATTGGAAACAATATCTCCGTGATCAGCTTGCTGTTTTGTCGGAACGTGCTGCTAGATGATCAGGGACTTACCCGATGACCAAAACGGTACCAAGGGGGTCCTTGCGGATCTTAGGGCTCATGAACTTGTACATAAGCTCAATATCAGGAGCCTTCTCGTCCTGTACCCACTTGTGAAGATTGCGCGTGGTAAAGACGATATCATTGAGCAGCCAACCGCTCTCCGCGATCTCGGTCTCGAAGCGTGGCTTGTGAAGGTCCTGGGCGCACGCCTCGACAATCTCCTCCTCATGATCCTTGATGCTGCAGAAAACGTCAATATATCACCTCTCTAGCGAGCCAAATATTTTCAGTCGGTCATTAGGTCGGTACTCACGCCCAGTAGAGCTTGCGGAGCTGCACAAGACGGAACTCGACATCGCGCGTCCTGTTCTCCAAAAACGACTTTCGGAGGGTGGAGACACGCTCGGGGATGACCTCGAGCGGTGTTAGTTGAAATTCAGGGAGCTGGACACCCATCTTGTATATACGGTGGATGGTAAGAACAGAAAATAAAGAACTCGACAAAGTCAGGAGAGTGGGTAGTGTCGAGGCGCGTGGGAAGGAAGTGCGGGGATGCCGGAAAAGGCGAATTATTAAAGGGGTGAGGTCTCCGCGTGGCACATGCAATCCGCTCGGCTTCTGAGCTGTGCAGAGTGTCGATCTCCGCCTTCTAAATCATAGTGTCTTCAACTCTTTCCGGCCCCGCTACGACTGGCGCCACGCCTCAACCGCGGCCTCTGATTGGCTAAATTGCCAAACTCACTGACGAGTCGGACTCCAACAGGTTGTCAAAAACGCAGAGCTAAACCTTATAGCTCCTTTACGACAGGAAGGCTGACTAAGCTAAGTTCCTCCCTTCAGTAGCTGCTACAAAGGAATAACATCCTGCTAACAAATATTGGTCGGTTTGCTGATGACCTTCGAACTCCTAGGTAAAGGCCTGGGTGTGAGCGCCTCTTGTCAAAGGATTGAGTGAATTATCGGACCCTGAATATTAAAGATAATTCTAACACAGCTAACGATGTTGCACCTGGAGCTTTTTTGGGCCTAGGCCTTTCACCATACGAAAGTGCGAGGAGGACTCAATAGTCGACTTAATTCGTAGAGCCTCTTAGACGGGGTTCAGCGTATAGTAAGCTAGGCATCAAGAATATTTGTAAGAAGACACTCTGTAAGTCAGGATAGAAGCCTGCCAATCAGGCAGGAGGAAGGAAAGAGGTCAATCATTCAGAAAGGCCAACGACTGTTTCTGGAGAAATGTAAAATCTTTTGAACATAAATTAATTTAGATACAGTCTTATCGCTCAAAACAGGTTGGAGATTGATCCCTGAATGTGGAGGGGGAGCGGGATTCGTACGGCGTGCTGTATAACCGAGGTTCTGTGTGACCGAGGTTCTGTATAAGCTTCTTGCAGGGATCTCAAGGGATTCAGCGTCGTTGCCGGAGCGCACCGCACAACAAGGCGAAAATATGGGTTGAAAAATGGCGTCAACAAGAAGAAATAATTATGAGGAAACTGGCCAGCCACTGATTGATCAGGAACTAAAGGATTTGCTGCACACCCACAATCCAGCAGGTTCCTTGGCACTCAATCCAGAATTCAATCCTCTTTGTATCAAGGGTCGCTGTGACATGCATTGGGCGGATTGCGGAAGGATGTTATCTCGAGTACAGTCTGACTATATATACGTTAGTTTCAAGGAAAGTGCCCACCAAGCTTTCATGCTTTTGCGACTCATCCTTATACTCTGAGAATGATACTGTCCAATCAGAGCCTGAATTTTCTCGGAGTCAGTGTGAATTTCTTCAAATTCATCGTGCATGATGAAGAATTTGTGATCTCGAAACCGTTCATTAATGCCACCTCGGCGATTCTACATCAAGATTGCTCACCTGCGCCGAATGCTTCGGTATTTACGTATATATTTTTATTGAGTGAACCAATTGAATGATTTGATTGGAGAACTATCCTGCAGATCGCTATTGAGGGCGTTTTAATGCCTGATAGGCCATTCTTAGCTTGTTACAACGTGCGTACAGTGGCACCGCTCTCTAGGTTAGGATACAGGCGTCATGATTTGGTAGAAGAAAGCCACTGAGTTGGATTTTTTTTTTTGATCTGTTAAGAACAATCTCTCGAATCGTAAGAAGCCTCTTCATTTTATATTAGTTTATAGTTCGGGTCCCTCCCTATCTATCGGGTTGACAATTTTTGTACAGTATGATGATCTCGAGAAGTTTGATCGAAATTATTCAGCCTGCGATTTTCAAAATATGCAAGAAATATAGACACTCGGCTTATCTCCAAGGAGATGCCGATGGGAATCAGGTCCAGTCGAGACTAGATCAAAGATGACAGAAGATGAAAAGAAAAAGACAACGCCGCAATGAATCCCAGCAGATATACAACGGCTGTTCACTATATGATCATGACATAACGGAGTATATGAACCCTCTGCTCAGTTCTTGAACTGGTCCTCAGTCACACCCTTACCCATAGCAGCAGTGCTGCTCACACCACCAGAAACCATCTTGAGCAGGTTGTCGACGTAGTTCGCACCACTCCACTTCTGGTGGGTGACGACATCGACGCCCTGCTCCATTTCGGGCTCCTGGACCAGCTCGCCGTAGGCGCGCATGCCGTTCTGAGAATAGGCCTTGGCGAATTGGTGGGAGATGAGCGCGGTGGTGTGTAGACCAGCCAGGGTGATGAACTGCCAGCAGTATCCCAGTTGGCCCAGGCGCTTGATGTAGGTCTCTTGCTCGTCGCGGGGCATGGCCTTTTTCCAGTTGAACGAGGGAGACAGATTGTAGGCGAGCCTGCAGGTAGAGAGACATATGTTAGTATGAGGTGGAACATGTGAAAATAGGATGAGGGACGGGTTAAGACTCACTTCTGTTCAGGCCAGACGGCGTGAACGCCATCGGCAAACTCCTTGGCCTGGTTGTAGTCGGGCAGCTTGCTCTCCATCCAGATCAAATCGGCGAAGGGAGCATAGGCGATGGCACGGTTCACAGCGCACTGAGTGCCACCCTGGTAGCGGTAGTAGCCCTCACGGGTACGGGGAGCCTCCCAGTTCCAGTAAATATCAACCCCGGTGATGCCTTTGGCAATAGCGCGAGCCTCGGTATTGCTCTTGCCCTTTGCAGCCTTGAGGTACTGCTCAATCAGACCCTTCTTGTCGGAGTGGGTGCCGGCATTGATAGTGTCAATGACGGCATCGTTGAAGAGCTTGAGACCAGCCTGGGCCGTCCACTGGTCCTCAATAGCCTGTAGCTGGGGACCGTTCTTGCCAGCCTGTTCGGCAGCGACCATCAGGTCGTTCAAGGCCTGGAGGTTGGGGTTGGTAGAGCCGACGATGAAGGCGTGGTCACGGTGGTCAATGGTGGAGGTGATGAGAGTGGCGGCTTCGGAGTCGGTACGGGCAATGGCAAGGAGATCAGTGCCCATGATATCGGCCTGGGCACGGATGGCAACCAGGCGGTTGATGTGCTCGCTAATAGGGACCAGGACCTTACCAGCCATGTGGCCGCACTTCTTGGTACCGGGAGCCTGGTCCTCAATGTGAATACCAGCCGCGCCGCGCTCGACGAACAGCTTGGTCAATTTCATGACGGCGGTCAGACCACCGTGACCAGTGTCGGCATCAGCAATAATAGGACGAAGGTAGTCGACATTGGCGATCTTGGAGCGCTGATCCTTGGGGGTAGTAATGCGCTCCTCGCGCTGTTTCCGGTCGTGGAAGAGCTGAGCCATGAACAGCTGATTCACCTTGCGGGGGACAGTATCCTAGCAAAATACACAGTCAGCTGAATAGTTCCTCTACCTCGGCATTGTCGCAATTTCGGTTGAACCCACCATAGGATAGTCCGCAAGATCGGGGGAGGGCTCATCGGTAGACGAGGCCGTAGACGAGCTCTGCCAGCCAGAGACGTAGATTGTATCCAAGAATTTGCACATCTGGGTGATCATTGTGGGCTCGAGGCAGCCATAGGTATAGCTAGCCTCCTTGTTCTGATCATGGCAACCGCGTGTTAGCAAATTATCTCGTCATAGAATTCTCCTGTGATCACGAATTTAATCCATACCTGCCAGTTTTGCTCCAGAATCCCCCACAGTTTCTTTGCCTGCACAGCAGAGGGGTAGTTGATGGTCAGATTACCACGCTTGGCAACAATCTGCTCGGCAGTGAAGGGACGCTTGGTGAAGCGCCACCGAGAGTCCTTCCACCAGTTCTTGACAGCCTGGACATCCTCCGCATACTTGCGGTCCTCATCCTCGTGTAGGCCCATGTTGCAATTTTCTTTCTAAAGAGAGAAGGAGGGTATAGTGTATAGGACACAGAAAGGGGGTGTGACGATAATGCCACAAAGTGTGAATATGTATTTTAGTCGAGCCAGCAAGGGTATCGAGAATACACGACGAGGAGGGCAGAGTTGTCGCCGAGAAGAAAGCACAATCGCAGGTTCAAAAAGTAAAAGTAAAAACAGAGCGCAATCACAAGCCGGCAGGAAACCCGGAGTACTTATTTACATTTGTGAATGCGTCACCAGCAAGTCAACGAGATCGGTAAACGCTCGGCTCACCGGGTGGACAGACAGTGGTCGAAACCCAGTCAGCCTAGGCAATCCCATCGATACAATACAGTCAGCTCAATCAGATGTCCAGTAGAAATTCAGCATTCACGGGTGTTGCTCCGAAACGCGGAAGGCGGGTGCGGTGGTTCGGAAGAGAGGATCCAGACTCTGGAGATCCTCGGTCAAATGGACGCGAGCTGTACTCGGCGCTCTGGAGCACCCGCAGGCGGCAGAACCTCCGCCAGGATGCTGTTTTGTGTTTTGTTGGCTTTCCCTAGTGTGAGACACATTTGAAAAAGAGTCTGATTTCATTCGGTATCTCCATATGACACTACTCGAAATCGTTTTCCCTTCATTTGAATCGCAGTTATTAGATATCTAGGCGCAAAGAAGCGCGTAAAGAACTCGGGATGGCGACAAAAGTAAGTGACGTCGTTGGACACATGCAGATACCTGACAATACGCCTTGCCGCAACTTTCACGTGCGGTTGCAGTCGGGGTTTCATGACCAGAGCCTGGTTGAAGCACCAAGATAAATTAATAAGGGGGTTGAGGTGACTGTCGTGTGATCAAGGCAGAGGAAGGTCCGCCATCGGCCTATTCCCCTTTTTTCTATGACCTTTTACTGGAATCATTATACAAGTCCAGAATGGTGAAGTGTGGAAAATGCCATGGCTGCCTGAGTCATCCATACCGTTCTGTCATGCCCCGGTATTCGGTGCGCATCTCCACCAAACATCTGCGGAACCAAGCATCTTCATCCTGAAGCAGGACTTTTCCATGAATCCTCCAGACTTAGAGGGATTGATGATTAATTCCATGTTCTAATTTGTATTGTGTGAGAGCTATTCTTTCAAATACTGTCTCTTATCACTTTGTTTCATCACTTCAACACGATCCTTATAATTCGGAGCACATCCCGATAGAGACATTCACCACCAACACTCACACGTCCCGCCTCAAGTTTGCGACCATCATTCCCTCGTAACTAGACTCGAACATCACGAACTCAAACCGGAACCGCAAACACCGCCACCCACCAAGTTTGATGTATCAAACCCAATACAATCTCAGCGCGATCCACCTGAATGATCCTCAAAATGACTCAAACTAAGCCAACTTCGTTGGACCTCGGCTCAGTTCTCGCTGACTACGCAAAGGGTATGAGCTAAGGTAACGAACCTCACTAACGCTAGTTAGTTATGCGATGATGCATATACTTATCTGTGGTCCACCTACTGCTGGGACCTCAATACTCTGTACTCCGTAGACAGATCGGTATTAGTCTATATTCTCCCCCCTCCTCCCCCAAGATTCCCTTCTCGGCGATTCTCATAGGACCTCGTCGCCGAGATATCTTAAGGTTATTTGTACTTCAACGATGGAAAGTTATCAAAGGTAACTACAAAGCCGGCATCCACTTCTCTACATTATTCAGTCCATCAACGAAGTCAACATAAACGTGCCTAGGAACAACAAGATTAAATGTTCGAAAATAACACGGACAGCGTTACATACACCGCCGTATCAGCAGATACATACCTCATACCGCCCTCGCCGCCAACGAGAATCAACCTCGGGAAAACCAGGGTCGTCCCGACACTTGCCCCTTCCGTAGAATTGTCGAACCTTGGAGGCACTCGTAGCTAGTCGTAGTCACTTGCTACTACATACGGACAATAATACGTGCTTACTGGCAGTTGGTCGCTGCACAGATCCTGCGGGGAACCCGATAGCGTCTACAATTCGGGATCCCCAAGGCCTACAGTTCGGAGGTTGACCGGGTTAGGGGCCTTGCCGAAAGGGAGCCGGTTCATTTTCGCTGCTGCCGTGTTTCTTGACCCCATCCAGGTGTTGACAATATGAGTTTACTTGTACTGCTTCCTGACTGGATGGTGTATTGCGGGGCTTACGCATGATGGTGACCTGTTTGGGAAACACATGAGGCTTTTTTTTCGGGGCGGGGGGTTGGTCTCAGTGACGGAGAATGAAATTGCATTGCGTCAGAGCTCAACAGGTAATGATCAAAGACTGATATTTGTAATGGTAGTTCATCGCCATAGTAGTCGCAGACCAGACACCAGCTGTACATCTATATCATGACAGCGTATGCCAACACCCAACGCAACGAGACTGGGCTGATCTGATAAAACACCTCGCCGTGCACCCAAGAGAAGACGTAAACAAGCCTCTCCAAATTCAATACTCACTCTTTAATGCATGCTTTTCTGTTCTGTTTGTCGACCTCTACGGAAACCACCGTATTCACTCCAAGACTAGACACGGTCCTGAACCAAGGCCAATTAAAATGCATCCGATGCATCAACAGCCCGCTTGTATGTCTCGTACGGGGTGATAGCACCCAGCGAGCGCCTCATATGCGCGTTGAGAATCTCCAGGCCATATACATAACTGGCATTGACCCAGCCGAACCTATAAATGCCAAGCATTAGCAGAGTTCTAGAAAAGAGCCTGGAAAAAGAAGCCGCGAGAAACTTACCCTTCACGTGGCGCCCCCTTAAAGTCGGTTCCCTGATTGCCGTACTCGGCATCGACTCGGTGCGGGTCGATTGGGCGAGTCACATCATACTTCTCAACAACTACACCATTAAAGTCGACAAAGGCCTTGGTGATCATGTACAGCCACTTGTACGCCAACCGCTCCGCTTCCTCCTGGTAACCGTAACGCAGGAAACCCGTCCATGCGAGCATCTGCTGCGGCGCCCAGCCATAAGGGAAGTCCCACTGCCGATTCGGGCGTTCTAAGCCTACCGGGCCACGCGACTCTTCCGTACCGGAGACTAGACCGCCGTAAGCTTCGAGCCGAGGTAGAGCCTTCTCCACCATCGTGGCCGCTTGTGCGGGCGTCGCCAATCCAGCCCACAGGGCCCAGAATGTAGTGGCGGTCTCGTAGTCGGTGCGCTGCTGCTTGACAGTGTCGTAGTCGAAGAACATGCCCTTGTCGGCGTCCCACAGAAGCTGGTCCATGCGCTGCTTGCGTTTACGGGCACGGCGATCCCAAGTCGACGAGGACTCGGTCGAGATGTCTTTGGTGGAGGGCGTGCGGAATTCGACGGGGATCTCAAGTTTGTCCTTGAAGTGAATGCGGATGATGCGCGCAATGTCAACCTCGTATTTATACAGCAGAGAGTTGAGGTCGACGGTGGCCAGGTTGGCGCATACGCGCTCCAGACGATAGCTCGTATCGTGACCGGACTCGCGGACAGCACGATCATGCAGGAAGTATTCGTCGAGTTCAGGCTCGACCACAGCGCGCGAATTGTACGCCTCGACAAAGTCCTCGAAGCTCATGCCGTGCTTCTCAGCATACGGCATCAGCACGTGGATGAAGTGACTCGGCTCTGTCTCTGGCGGCACACCCCAACCCTCAGGACGATATCTTGAAAGACCGGTTACAGGGTCAAGACGCGGCTCGGCGGCCCAGACACTGTAGTATTCCTTGATAGCAGCGAGAACAGCGTTCCGCAAAAACTCCTTGGAATCAGGATCGTTCTTGATGCGCTCATACACCCGCAGAGCCATATCGGTCAAGAATGGAGGCTGCGAGCGGGTCAGGTAGTAGGAACGATTCGCGTTCAGGATCTTGCCGTAGTGCTTAATTTCAAAGCAGAAGTTGATGACCATGCCCTTGGCAAGATCAACGCGATCACTTACGAGAAGACCCAAGGACTCCATGTAGCTATCCCATCCGTAGAGCTCGTTAAATCGACCTCCCGGCACCACAAATGGGACACCAGTGTATTCATCCTCACCAGTTTCGTCGTTGTGCTCCTTGGTCATTGCCAATGCCAGCAATCCAGGCTTCTGCTTGAGCTTCATGACATAATCAGGAGTGATGTCGGCCTCAAGCATCACCACATCGAGGCGTAGCTCTGGGTGCTCCGCCGCGATCTTCGAGTAGTATTCGAATTGCTCGGGGGCACCAGGGGGAATGTAAATTCGAGGTCGCGGGTCATCAGTCCAGTCCTTGGGATCCTTGCCAGCGACCTCAATGTTGGACCCATCGATACGTCTCGTCAGTGCCTTCCAGAAGGAGTTCTTGATGAGTCGCGAGAGACGGGCAACAGGGTTCTCACTCAAGCGCGCCTCATCGAGAATAATGTGCTTGCGACCGTAGTCTTTGGCAATGGTAAGCTCCTGCAGGAGGTTGGAAAGCATGTAAGTACCGCGGACGTCGACGCGGTTGTATCCCGACGATCCTGCAGTTCCGACGGAGAGTGTCTAAGCTGATTAGCAGCCAATCCAAATCAAACACCATCGGCGAATAGCGCACCTTGGGTCCAACATCTTCGATTGTGATCTGCATATTCTGATCGGTATCTTCCTGCTTCAGCAGAGCCTCGAGCGTTTCATCCACGTTGATAAGGAACTTGCGGGGTTGTCCCGAAGCCTCATCTGGCCAGCGCTGTTAGCTAGCTGCCCGCTTGTGTCATTGGGGTGCTGATAAGTGATGTGCATACCGTGACTACCTCGTCTCGATGGCAATGTACCCAGTAAGTCGGAGATATCCCCACGGTTGTAGTCCTTCACGCTCTAGGCACACGGGAAGAGTGAGCAGGGGTCGTAGATCCGCGGGGTCGCCGCACAGGCGCTGTGGCTGCTTACCGTCGAAAAAGCGCGCCTGCGGTCTCTGATCCTTGCCAGGGAGTCTTCATCGCCGTAGTAGACATCAGGGTGCGAAAAGGGATCGAGGGATGGTACCCGCTGGTGGCTCCCATTTGACGAGGTCATGGTATATCGCGGGGGGCGGAGGGAGAGGAAGGTCGGAGAGCACAATCTAGATCTCCGATCGTGCGTAACGCAAGGAGAGTTTGTGGCTGTACACCGACTTTTTGGGGCGTCGGACTGTCTATCGTAATAGCAGGAGTAGTAACAATAAAAGTGGCGGGGCAGCAACAACAGCAGGAGCGATGTGTGTGTCCCAAACTTCTCGGTGGGAAAAAGTGAAGAGGATGGCTGGTTTATGTGGGCTGAACTCCGAGTGTGTGATTTGATGGTAATGGTCGCGAGATAAGGGGTGAGAAACTCTGTTCATACAATCAGTCAGTCGTGGATAGTTGGACAAACTGTCGAAGAATATTGCAATATTCTCAAAAGGGTTTGAACAAACCAGTGTGTGAAATGGACGATGGTGGGATGGATGATCTTGATTACAGCAATGATCTCATGCGAACGATGATGATGATGTCGCCGCTCCACTCCGTGTTGCCTCCGATAAGAGACGGTGATAACAGCGGGACAAGAACAGCAGACACACACTGATTGTTTGGCCGCGATACTCTACGACGCCCGCCAGATTTGCTGTTTATGTCTTTTTTTAACACTAGCCTCCAGAGGAACAAACTTCGCTCAAGTCTTTTAATAGGAAGCCATAGTCGTTTGGACTGATTCACTGGTTGTGGCCGCCAGCCTTCCTCAGGAATGCTAGAGATTTTTGTGGTTTAGTCGAGTATACAATAGGCCCGTCTCGGAATCAGCAACTGGGATCCGAACTGTACAAAATCTTGTACAATAGTGAGCTTCCTGCTCTGTCGTATTCAATATCTACAGCGACAATTATCTGACAATGTTTTGTTCATTGGCGCACTAGCTAAATCCACTTCAGATCTTAGCAGAAATGGAGCTACCACCATCGACCGTGATGGTGGCACCGTTAATATAAGCGCCCGCTCGGCTGCTGAGGAACAAGCAGGTACCGGCGACATCCTGGGGAGTACCGATACGGCCCAGAGGAACACCGGCCTTGATAGCATCACCGAAGGACTTGAGGGTGGCAGCCATCATCTTGCTCTCGAAGGGACCACAGGCCAGAGTGTTGGAACTTTGAAGAATGAATAGCGTCAGCCTCTGTACCACGAAATGTATGAACCGAGCAAGATCAAAGCAGATTTTCTTACGTGATGTTGCGCTTGCCGAGGTGGTTTGCCAACACGCGGCTAAGATGGTGCAGACCAGCCTTGCTAGAGCTGTAGGCAAATGTCTCGAGTGAGGGAACACGGAGGCCGTCAATGCTGCCAATGTTGATGATGCGGGCTGGATCATTCGGAGCGGAGGCTTTCTCTAAAAGGGGAGTGACGAGCTGGGTAAGATCGAAGACACGGTGCAGGTTGAGGGTAAGCACTCGAGTGAAGGCCTCGCTGGGATACTCATCGTAGGGAGCACCCCAGTTTGAACCAGAGTTGTTAACCAGGACGTGGAGCTCTAGGAGGTAGGAAGCCGCAGGTCAGCAGGATGATATTGCATGACATACAAATACCCAAAGTAATCACTTGAACTTGCAATCGTTGTAACTTACTGCTTTCGCGCTTGCCAAGCTCCTCGGCCAACTTCTTCACGTCCTCATACTTGTAGAAATCGGCAGGGATAGCGTGGGCCTTGCCCTTGCCAAGTGCATTGAGCTCCTTAACCGCCTGGTCGCAAGCCTTTGCATCGCGGGAAGATATATAGACTGTGGCACCGTTGGTCACATATCCCTCGGAGATCATGCGACCAATGCCTTTGGCGCCACCAGTGACCAGCACCACTTTGCCCTGGAGTGCTCGTTAGCAAGCGGGTAGCGTTAATGATCGCGTGTAGCTTTCTCACCTTCACGTTGAAAAGACTTTCGGAATCCATGACAATAATTTTGATGTTCACTTCGGGCGTTCAGAATCCCGGCGAGGATCCATACTTTATTCTCCCCCTCGTAGGCTTCGGGGTAGCTCCCTGATTACGCTTCATACCCGAGAGACCGACGCGGCGAGCCTCGGCTCATCGGACCTCAGGTTTCTCCGGAAGATGCGACGCTAAGCCTTATCTGACGGGAACTTAGGGCAGCTCCGTCAGGGTTTCGCGGGGTCTGCAATTCCAAGGCTGCAGCTCTGGTTGTTTACGTTGACATTCGTGGTTGCATTTACGGCTGTTGATCGTTGTTCTCGATTTTTCTTTTTCTTTCCTTCCGATCACCATGGAGGAATTGTTGGCCAAGCACCGTAAAGAGCAAAAAGATCTTCAAGGGCGCATCACTCAGAAAAAAAAGTCCGCCACCAAGAAGACCCGAAAAGGCGTCAATGATGATTGCGAGCGGATGCAGCGAGAGCTCACCGAGCGACAACAGGCGGAGATCGCAGAGCTGAATGGTGAACCGACAGAGCCGGTTGAGGAAGCTCTTGAAGATCTGAACCTGGACGATGGGACGCCAGCCGAAGATAGATCAACTGATGAGAAGACCAACCCAACAACACAAGCTCCCGAAAATACCTCAACAGAACCTTCCGAGGAAACGAGCACGAGAAAAAAGAAGCCCAATCGTCAGAAAGCCCGTCTCGCCCGGCGTGCAGCCGAACAAGCCGCCCAGTCCGCAGCAGCCGCTGAGGAGGCAGCCAACCAAACAAATTATCGAGGAAACGAGCAAGAAGTCATGGACGCGGTTTTCAAGAAGCTCAACCTGAGGGAGGTCGAAGTCACACCCGATGGGCACTGTCTCTACTCCGCGGTTGCCAAACAACTCGACCATTCCGGAGTCGGTTTGCGGCCGGACCCAAGCCGAATCGTGCTCCAACCATCAACCCAAACGCGCATCGACACCGTCGCCTCCCCACAACATGACGGATACCGGGCTGTCCGCGCCGTGGCTGCGGACTTTATCACGGAACATAAGGAGGACTTTGAAGCGTTTATGGAGGAGCCGGTGGATGTCTACACTCGGAAGGTGAAGCTCACTGCCGAGTGGGGTGGTCAGTTAGAGCTGCAGGCTATTGCTCGAGCTTACGGGGTGGATATCAACGTGGTACAGAAGGATGGGCGGTTGGAGAAGATCGAGTGCGGGGATATGGACAGCTTTGATCAGGAGGAGCAGCAGAGACGCGTGGTCTGGCTGGCATATTACCGACACACCTACGGACTTGGCGAGCACTACAACGCCCTGTTTAAGAATGATTGAGTGTGTGTCTGGTAAAGTGTTTTATTTTTTTTTTCTTTTTTCACAAATAAAGCAGCCCTCGCCACGCGGGGCTGTTCTTTCGACAGCCAATTTAGCGTCCTAGGCTGGCCTCTTACATTCATGGGCGGCCTCCAAAATCATCAACATTTTCCTTTTCATCTTCTTTCTCTTAAGATGAACTAGTCACGCCGGCGCCAAATGGAGACTCTGTCAAAGATCTCCCCGTTCTCGCCTTGGCCCACGGTGTGCGTGCGCTCGGGCTGCCAGTGTGCAACTCTCTCAAGACCAGCCTTACTGGGCTCCCGCAATGGATCCGCATTGACGAGACCCTTGGCGTTGTAGGTGATCTTTTCACCGGGGTGGCTCAAGTGCTCCATGTACGCCTCGGAGGGCGAGGCATATGGTGGGCCGGGGGCCAGGGGATCTTTGTGGCGGGGAAATTCCAGACAGATCAGGTTTCCTCCTGGCGAGGGAGCCAGGAGCTCGGTATGTCGGAGTGCCCATTTAGGACGGAGATCTGGATTCAGGGCGCAGAAGAACTAAATGATCGTCAGTACCTTTGAAATGGCCATAAATCTAAAGTGGATCGAAGTGAGCCGTGCAACCTCAAAGCTATAGAGACTAGACCATTCCCCAGGTCTCAACGTAGCATGTAGGTAGAACCCAAGAGGCAAAGAACGTAATAATGGAAAAAGGTCAACAAAAAAGACTCCGTATACGTACTGTGTAATCATAAATAATGTCGAATCCATTCCGAGGCACTCCGATCGTCTTCAACCAGGCATCATCGAAGAAATCTCCCTGGACGAAGGTCACGTTTCCCTTACCGACGCTCTGGTCTCGCACACGATACCAGCTGTGATTTTCTTTCTCTTCCTTCTTGCACACCTCCACTGCAGTGGCACTGTACTCGAGGCCATACGCATCATACCCAAAGCTCGCCAGCAAGAGAACATCGACACCACGGCCACAGCCTGGTACTAGGGCCTTGCGTCTGTACGACTTGCCCTCAGCATCCTGCGCGAGGGGACCACCAATGGTGCCGACACGCTGGACCAAGGTGTCCTCTAACGCGGGGTTGGGGAAGCCCCGGTCCCAGGGCAGATTGTCCCCTTTATCCCAGAGGGAGGCCCAACCATCGACGTACTTGTCGCCCTGGTATTGGGCTAGGTGGGCTTGAATATCTTTGGGGTCGGCCTTGGTTGGAGTTGTCATGGCTGTGACTTGCAGATGGATGGTGATGGAGTGCGGGGCAAATTGGAGATGTTGATGGTTAGATTGTCAATCGGATGTGGATTCCTCTGGGTGGATCTCGGCTTGGCCACCTGAAGATGACTGTCTATGATTGTTTTAGAAGTTGAAGGTCAAAGAGGAAGATAGCGCAACGTTTTTAATATGCGGAAAGCTAGATCAGTATGAGAAGAAGGTGAAAAGTGTTGATTGAATATCATGGTGATTACCCCAAAAAGCTGGGGGGCTGTTCGCTTATTCAGCATCTCCCTGCAGCGTCCACGGATGCGAGCGCAGGTTGTTGCGGTGAGAGAAGAGCTTGAGCCTGGTCTTGATAAGGATCTTGAGCAGCCTACTCATCGTGTCTGCTGTACCATGGCAAAGATCACTTCAGAAGACTCCTCCGATCTCATCGAAGTCGTCATGGTCCGTGCGGAGACCGTCATGGTGGATTTAATCACGGCTAAGAAAGGCCAAGCCGAGTCTATCGGGGAATCGAAGACACAGAGCATGGAATTTTCACCATGATGAACGTGCAAGCTTGACGTTGGCAGTACAAATGAAAATTCTACTTGCCTGGTCCCTCTTCCTCTATCGAAAAGCCGTCTATCTACCATCTTGTTGTGCCTCTCGGGGATTAAGAGTCCAGCGGGATCGACCGCTCAAACGTTCGCTGGCGGAAGACCGGCACATCAGGACTGCGCAATGACTGGCCCCCTCGCCCCACGGCAGACTCCTCGGAGGCGAATAATTGGATCGCAGGTTTTTTTTGGGTACAATGACCCCTCACTGTAATCGGATTAATATCCATGCTTGTTCCTCATAAACAAGTAATGGGGTGCACTCGGGGATCATCGGTGGTCGTCGGCTTTCCGAATGCAGTGAAAGATCACGCCTGGTCGACTCCGTCAGTGCAACAAAAGATCGCCAATTCTTCAAAAGCTTTGGAGGTTCGCAAAATAGCTTCGCAAAAGCGCCCTTTCACATTGGAGCCGTTCAGAAATCCTGCCTAGTCAATCCTGCTCGTTCTGAGCTGTGTGGGTCATTTGTTAGTAGCTGCTTCCCGAGTCTACGAGTAGACCCTGCAACGAAGTAGTCACGATCGAGTCTTCAGGCACTCCTCCTGGCCATTTTAGCTACTGTTCGGCCGTCAGAACCCGATTCCTTTTAGTTGCCTTCTCTGGGAGTCTATTAATGATCGTCCGCAGCGCAATCATCGTCTATCCTTGCCCATGAGATATCCTCACTATCTCTGAGTCAACACTCATAATTTTTTGTGGCAGCCTGGGCAGAGAGCTATATCACCTCTCATTCTCGAATCTCCGTTTCCCATTACCTTGACTCGCATCGATCTTGATCCCGGTCCTCAAGTTTATCATGTCCACAAACATGGAGAAAGGCGACTCCATCATTCCGGCGAATTCACCATCCAGTCCCAGCTATGACCATTCCCTCGAGATGGACAATAATCAATCGCGATCGCACGCCTCGAGCATTGCGGCCAGAGATGAGGAGAAGAATATCTCGGATGTGCCAATCCCGTTAGCTCGACAATACACCGAGTTGGGCCCAGCCGTAAAAGTGCCGCGATCGAAGCGTCGAGGCCTGTTTGGCCAGATGACTCTGGTGGCAGAGGTCGAAGATCCCAAAACCTATCCTCGAAAAATGAAATGGTTCATCACATTCATTGTTGCGGTGGCTGGAGCTACGGCGCCGATGGGCTCGTCCATCTTCTTTCGTAAGTGATTTGCCCCGTCATGAGATCCACGAGTGCATTTAGATCTAATGCATGTCTTGATTAGCTTCACTCTCTCAAGTGACTCAGGAGTTACATACCACGACTACGATTACTAACCTATCAATCGCCTTGTACATGTTAAGTATGTCTATTTTCCCGCTGTGGTGGTCCTCGTTCAGCGAACGTCTTGGCCGACGGACAATCTACTTGGCTTCTTTCGTTCTTTTTGTGGTTTTCAATTGCCTCTGCGCGGTCTCAAGCTCCATCGCGATGCTGATCGTGATGCGAATGCTGAGCGGCGGTGCATCCGCTTCTGTTCAAGCGGTGGGCGCAGGAACCATTTCGGATTTGTGGGAACCCCGCGAACGAGGTCGTGCCATGGGAATTTTTTATCTGGGCCCCTTGTGTGGACCCTTATTTGCACCCATCGTTGGCGGTCTCCTGGCTGAGAGATGGGGTTGGAGGAGTACAATGTGGTTTCTTGCCTGTTACGGTGCGCTCACTGTCATCTTCATTTTCCTTGCTCTGCCAGAAACGCTCGCTGTGCGGAAGCCAGTGCTTCTGGATGTGACCGAGAATGAGGTGGCACCCGGTAGTCGTCCGCTCAGCCGAGTGTCTTCGCGACAAGTGGTTGGTGTCACGACAAGATGGCTCAAGATGTTGAAGATTGTTTTCATCGATCCTTTGAAAATTGTCCTTTACTTGCAGTACATTCCCGTGCTGTTGAGCGTGTACTATGCAAGCATCGCCTTTGGTTCGCTCTATGTGTTGAATGTCAGTGTTGAAGACTCATTCGGCAAGCCACCATATAATTTTAGTACCATTATAATTGGCTTGCTATATATCCCAAATTCGGTGGGGTACGTGGTGGCGAGTCTATTTGGTGGTCGGTGGATGGACAGTATCATGCAACGCGAAGCGAAGAAGGCAAACCGGTATGATGAGAAGGGCCGACCGATATACCGACCCGAGGATCGCATGCGTGAGAATGCTTGGCTGGGAGCTTTCCTCTACCCAGCAGCTCTTATTTGGTATGGTTGGACAGTCGACAAAGGAGTATTCTGGCTGGTTCCGGTAAGTTGACAGAACTCGTAAAAGACGAGATATGGCGCAATTGCTCATCAGTTCATCATTCCAGATGATTGCGAACTTCTTTTTCGGTATCGGCTCGATGCTCATTTTCAGCATGGTCACCACCATGTTGACAGAGTTCATGCCTAAGAAATCCTCAGAAGGTGTGGCCCTCAACAACTTCATGCGAAATATCTTCTCTTGCGTTGGCTCCCTCGTCACGGCGCCCATCATCAATGGCATCGGCAACGGGTGGCTTTTCACCATTCTTGGACTGGTCGGCTTCGCAAGCAGCTCGGTCGTTTTCTTGATGAGGGTTTATGGTCCTCGCTGGCGAAAAACAATGGATGAACGCATGCGGTAAAGCCTCGCTTGCACTTGGACTTTGCATTCCTTCCATCTCAGGCCTTTTGCTCTTCCTTGTGGGGAGACGCTCCCAAAATTTGATACTTTGACACGATCCTTTGACTTCGGATTTCTTGCTCCATGCACAAAGGACTATACGCTATTTTTATACCCTTACTCCAGCGTTCTTTTTCTCTCGACTTGCTTTTGATTGGTGAAAGAGGGTCTTTGACGGCACTCTTTTGCTGGGTTTGTTTTGCTGCCTTCGGGCTCTGTTCTGTACGCACAATCATGAACATACATCGAGGCCCTCACTAAGGCCTGTGGATGATACCATGGTCGAAATATCATTATTACTAGAAGTGGGTCAAGCGGTGATTCCATCTTGACTTTCCCTTGACAAAATCAATCGTGAATGGGCAAAAGCACTAAATCAATCATAAGTAAAACGAGATTTCTTTTCTAAAAAAAACCTTCCTTATCTCGCCTTCCTTATATGCCCCAAATGAGCGTACTGCCTACGACCAATAACAAGCAGACCATGTAGTACGGTGTTCCGAAGTGGGCACCTTTGAAAATGGCGTCTCCCATGCCAATCTTGCACACATGGTACTTCAACACACCCGAAAGAGGTAGGAAGTCCATTTCACTTTTCGATACCCCTGAGTCGCTCTGTACCGTACTTAGATACAGCCGAGAAGGGCCCTCCAGGCTAAAGCGAGAGTATTCTACCCAATTACAATATCTCATCTGTGTAGGGTAAAGGAGTTCCTATAAGAGTGTACTGTACTACAAGAAGACACAATATGGGGCAAAAGAAGTCTATAAAATCTTACCTCTAGACCTTAGGTATAAAAGAGCCGCAGAAGTACAACTTAGCATCTTTGAATGAGCCCCTAGTACAATGAAGTGTAAAAGGAATGAGCAAGAAACCCAACAGTCATCCTATGGCGATGCTCACCTAGCGCTGATCGTTATGTAGCAAGGTGGAGTCGGTAGAGCGAGAGGATGTGAACCGGCTGGTGATGATTTTGAATGGTTTGTGGATCCAGGGCCTGGTGGATGAGATTCCATCACTCTCCGTCGTCGTAAACCCTGTTCCCCGCCCTTCCACGTTGTACCCATTCCTTGCAGAGGCCCATCTTATACAGCAATATTCAAAATCAGTTTCACCACAACACTTTCACGAATTAACTCAGATTCTCATGTATTCTCAAACGTACTAAGCTAATCAAAGTTCACCGCTCCGTAAATCCGGCAGAACGTGCCAGCAATGGCCGTACAAACAGCGTGGTCGTTTTGTGATATGGCACGACCGCCGCCAGCTAAGTATCGGGAATCTCACCATAGGACTCTGTGGCTGGCCCAGAAAAAAAGCCCCATCCTGTATACAGGCAGCCAAGATCATGGACACAGACGGAAAAACTAGAAAAAAAAATAAGTAGTATAGGGATAATTGTAGGGTTAAATGAAATCACTAATATTTTGGATGAAGTGAACAGAATGATACACAATCTTATAATAAAAGAGTAAAAGGAGCGTAGGAATCAACATTTAATGAAAGGATTACCCGGGAACGAGTGTAAATGATCCACGTACTTTGATAATTCAGACTGATTTGGCATTGGTCAGTTCTTGATAGAAGTCCTCTCCTACTGCTTTGACAGTCGCTAAAAGGGGGAGGCACCTAAGAAAGGTATGTGCTGTCGGGGGCATGTAGTGTTCGACGATGGAACTATACCTTGGAGGTATGCCTGAACATGTCCAAAGTAGCAATTTGACGCCCCCTGGTTTATGACCGTGTGCTGTATTCAAAGGAAACGTCCCGCGAGTAAGCCTAGGATCTTGGTCGAGATGGTCGTAGATTTGAGAATTGATCACAACTTACACCAACAGCTTCTTGCATTATAATTACCGACCCTGCAAAACGAGAAGACATCGTGCGCGCCCTGTGACGAGATAATGTCAGCCTAGTAAAAACTCCAAAGCCGATGCGATTTGGCCGAAACGTACGATTTCAGCGGCGTGATAGGGTCGATGGTATTACTCGCAAAGAGGATGGGGAAGGTTGTACGCCTGTTTGCTGCACTTATTTCATCTGCGTCAAATTTGGTTAGAATTTGCTTCTAGTGCGAGTAATTGACCCATTTTGCCGAAGTCAATGTTTATAGAATGCCGAAAGAGAGAGAGAGAGAGAAGGAGAGTTAGCTACCTTGAACTACCATGCTATCAGGCAACTGCGGTTGGAATGATCGGCATAAGATACCTTCGAGGAATGAGGGGTAGATATCACCGATGTACTTGCTCTTGAAAGTCGTGTACTCTGCCCAATTCTTGAACTCTTGCATAGTAGTAAGCCTGTTCCTCCGATACGAATCGGTGCATGTAATGATGAGACGGGCATCGGTAATAGAGTTTGACTGGTCATACATGCCCGCAAGAGCAGACACATTCCCAAACTCGGCCTGGTGTAGGATTTCGGCCATGCTTGGAAACATTGCGAGTGGAGTGTAGAGTGCGTTGAGAAAAAGAGTCTTTAGGTCAGAATACGTGACCATTGTCGGCAGGTCTGAATTTCCGACGCCGCTTAGCGGGACTGGATGGTTCTGAAGTTGACGGATGATGCCATCCATTCTTGCCGTGATGTTAGCGGGTGTTGGTCCCCAAAATGAGCACTTTTCAGGCCCTGCAGAATGGCAAAAAGTCGAGAATGTTTCCATGGCCTCGTCCATTTGATCGACATTGTCCGTCCAATAGTTGTTATAATATTGTTCTGCGTTCAGAACACCATCAAGTATCATTCTCCCAACCCGGTCAGGAAACAGTGAAGCGAAGGTGCTACCGATGACAGTGCCGTAACTGATGCTATAGCACCATAATTTGGAGTTTGATGGTGGCTGACCAGCAAGCTCAGCCTCGGCCTCGGTAAATGTGAGCAAATCACGCGCAACTGCTGGTGTAGTCACATAATATGAATAGGGTGACTTATTCTCAACGGCATTGTTGCACCACTCGCCGTAGATAGAGCTTGAATAGTACTGTTCCTCAAGCGATGTTGATGAGATATTGAGGGCTCCCGTTCTGTGGAGTCGATAGAAAGCGGATCTTGATTTTGCGTCTCCCGAGAAGCAGTCGAGATGCAACCCACTGTTGTTCACACCGCGAGGGTCAAAGGAGACGAAGTTGTACTGCTCTCCAAGCATCTGCCCGATGACATTCTTGTATGTGAGGAGCAGGTCGACACCAGAGCCACCTGGACCGCCTAACTAAGTGTCAGTCCAGTTAAATGAAATCCAGGCCACGTTGCATGATTAATAGAATTGGGGTCTTACCCGGGATGAATACAATACTTGGAGACTCGACAGTGGCATTTTTGCCAGCCAGCTTGATGAACGCAATCGACGTAGTTCCAAGGCTCCTGTTTGAATAATCTAGAGGAACCTCTATTCGAGAGCAATTAAAGGCATCGAAACATGGTATCCATGTGAGGTCAGCTGATGGTTCAATCTAGATAAATCGTCAGAAACGTCGAAACTCTTGGTTAAGTTGGCACTGTTAGGTCCCAAACTCACACTATCAAATCCATAGACCATTAAACTGTGGGCTTTCAACCCCAAGCTCATGAAAAGAGTGAGAACATTCACGAGTCGATTCATTGTAATCCCTGGGGGCTTCTCACTGATCCATCCACTCAATTGCTTGCAAGAGCCGATACAATTGCAATATCTGGGAACTATTTATACCAGTTGAATTTCTTAAGTTAGTAGTATCAAGTTCGGTAATTCCAATAGGCAGCTACATTTTTCCCATCAATTCACAGGGCCTCTTCTTGTATACCATCGTTTTCCGTGCTGCTTGTACGAACCAGCCAATCAATGTTTTATGTAGGATCACCACAAGGATGACTACTTATATAGGCCCCTCCTGGTCCTTTGTCCTGAATACTTGAGGAGGAAGAGGCTTGCCTTCCTTGGCGCCCCAGTTGTACGAACTATCCAATCAGTACTTATTACAATATGCACTCGTCTCTAGCAAGCAAGATACATGCCAATCAGATTTCTCTCTGAGCGGCCCACATGTACGAACTAACCAATCAATAGCTGCATAAAACGTACTAAAATATACTTAGTAAGATGAATATCAATTGGTCGAACTAGCTTTTAGCTACTTACCCTATCTCTCCCCATCACTGAGAACTGTCCTTTTCATGTGTCCCGCTTTATTGTTTTTACCTCGTACCACTTTTCATCTTTTCTCACGACGCTGTCCATCGCAAAGGACGTGGTATTGATATCTTAATAGGCATGTGAGCCGACGAACAGATCATCATCTTAAACTATCATCGGCAGGTGGTGTCTTCAGGGTCGTGGCGGCATTGAAACCAACCTCTAGCTGAAACGGTGCAAATATTAGACAGTTCACGTCACTGCGATGGATGATGTGAAGAACAAGAAAACCAAGAAGACGGACAATCAAGCCTGGAGAAGGAAGCCTCGCAAGTTCGCTCCAAAGTCAAAACTAGGCTGTAAGACCTGCAAGTATGTCTTGACTTTACATGTTACAGAGCGAACAATTGTGTTTAAAGAATTAAAAACTGATGTCTTCTAGGATAAGACGAGTTAAATGCGATCTATATCAGCCTGCATGCTTGAAATGCAGTTCTACCGGTCGCACCTGCGATGGCTACAGTGAAATGCCCCTCACTTTCAAGACGGAGATTGAATTATCTTCTTATCACAAGAAGATCGAGGACCGTGCGAACAGCTGCAATAGTGACCACGCCTGTACCGCGATCAGTGCGTACGAGTTAAAGCAGTGGCACTCAAAATCCCAGGGCCTTATTTTGCGGAATCTCGGATCCTTTATGATCTTACCCGGGACTCGGTCAACCGAGGCAGAGGCAATGTGCTTTTTCAAGGATGTCTCGATCAAGCATCTGAATGAATATCGACCTTGCGAACCATGGCAGAACACTCTCATGTTCTTTTCCCAAACAGTGCCATCAGTGCGCCATGCCGCTATTGCTCTGGCCTTAATTCACCGACATTACCTGGAACGTCATTCCAACAGTCGAGTGTATCAACCGCCTTTCTTGAAAGACCGGCTACCGGATAAGGCTCCTTTACTTCACTACAACCGTGCCATTCAGCTTCTTCTGAATCCGGAAAGTGGTGACAGCGCCAATATAATAGCTGTCACGCTTTTGGTCTGTTATCTCTTTACTTGCTTTGATCACCTGGCAGGCGACGACGTACAAGCAGTAAAACACTTGCGCGGAGGTGTGGCGCTCTCACACACCATCGACAGCAATACGTTGAAAAAGTGTATCTATGACGATGCCCAATCCTCAGATATTTACGCGGTTATCTGCCAGGTTACCAAGCAGATTCGCCGTCTTGACATGCAGGCCGTCATGTTTCTAGTCGACTGGACCCCAGCCAACATCCAAGAGACATTTATATCCCATCTTGCACTCGTCGAAAATACATTTCGGTCAGTCGACCAAGCTGCCGACCACCTCCAGATTCTCGTCGCTCAGGTAATAAGGCTCCGCAACACAGAGCAACAAATGTCCCCGACAGGTACGATGTCGCCGTTGTCTTCTCCACTCAAGAACATCGTTCTCGGGCAGTTAGAAACGTGGTCGAGCCTCTTTGAGAATTTCGTGCAACAAACCAACCCCTCAGAGTCAGACTTTGAAACTAACCCTCTCGTATCACTCCTGCGCTTACAACATACTATCGCATGGACTCTCCTCAGTGCTCACGGACCTGGCAGAGAAATGGACTATGACAACTTCCTGCCCCAGTTTCAGCAATGCGTCGCATTGGCGGGAGAGGTAGTGGCGGCGCATCAGCGGTATTCAGGGTCGTCTTGGTCGACTTTTACGCCAGAGATCGGGTTTATCCCTGCTCTTTACATAATTGGGGTCAAATGCCGGCATCCTAATGTCCGTCGTGAGGTCTTGAGTATTTTGCGAAGGCAACCAATACGGGAGGCAATTTGGGATAGCATCTCTACTGCCAAAATTGTTGAGAGGGTTATCGAAATTGAAGAGGGTACGGCTGGGGAAGAGCAAATCGTACAGTTCATGGAACAAATTCCCGTATGGCAGAGGATCGAAGCATTGTCCTATATACATATCCCGGAAGGAGAGTCTGCGGCCAGATTGGATATTACGTATACATTCTGTGCCAAAGAAGGATTCCACGTTGAGTCGCTCTTGATATAGTAGCCCGGATAGAGAGTCTTATTATGTCAAATATTCAATAACAGAGAACAGGCTGTGTTTAAAAGCCAAAGAGAGACTGATTCCCGTCTGTACTTGTGAATGTAGCCAGTTCCAAACACCAGACATTGTTATCAGCAAGAGGGAATTCAGGCGGGGAGAGATTCAGGAGGTGAGTAAAAAAGCTACAAGTCTACCTTGAAACCACCCACCCACTGATTTCGGGCAAGCGCTCCGTTAGTTCCAATTCAGGACTCAGAATCAGCGGTACGGTGATTCACCATAATAACCGCGAAAGGCGGCCCTTCACAGATCGCTAGGTCTGTTCTTGCTCCTTCCTCCATAGGGCGCCACAGTGGCATTTTTGAGTCCCCAGACAGCGAGATGACACCCACATTAACTAGCAGAACTTTCAATCAAGGCCCACAGACCGCATACGAGTCAATCTTGACAATCACTCAGGTTTGAATATGAGCCATTATGTGGAATCGACAACTGGCGATCTGGCTTGACTTGTCTCGAGGATCAGACGTCGACGATAAGTATTGTTTCGGCTCGGCTGGATGGTGCAAATCTGATAGTGGCTTGTATCCGCCAAGTTCCCCTGGATTATTATTCCGTTGCGACGGATTCGATGCAGGAGGAAGTAGGATACCAGACGATGATTGGGGTGAATTCTGGAGGACTAGAAAAAGCGATCAAGGTTTTCTTGATATGATGAATGCAATTAATCACCCAATCCAGCCCGGTGTAATTAACATAGAGTAGTCGCATTACGCAGGTCTTTCACTACACCTACATCTGACATTTGAACGCAGCATCAGGGCAATTTCAAGTATGAGAGCGGGCAGAAGCTTGTATCATCGCCGAGAAAATGATCCTACGC
This sequence comes from Penicillium sp. F50, assembly GCA_037356195.1. Classification (NCBI taxonomy): domain Eukaryota; kingdom Fungi; phylum Ascomycota; class Eurotiomycetes; order Eurotiales; family Aspergillaceae; genus Penicillium; species Penicillium sp. F50. Next base: position 849,189 of record JAYXSA010000054.1, on the reverse strand, counting down.
GCAGAAAATACCCGATTTCGACGATGGTTGTCAGCAATGACCGAAATTTCTCGAGTGTTTCAAGCAGGCTTCTCCCTTCCTCCGAAGACGGAGAATTTTACCTTCTCTGGCTTCGGAAGTGAATAGCCAAGGGCCCCTAATCACGTACGTTAGTGCCTCCAAGCTTTACCAAGGTCTCCCAGTCATGATCCCATGTTTGTCGCGAGTGTTACTGGATGATGTTTCATTCAGGATTACTCTTTCCCTAGTAGCTTGCTGCGTGTCATTGACCAAAACTTTGGGCCGGGATTCGCCAACAGGAGGTAAGCGTGGCATGGATGTTCGGCCCGCTGCAGGGTGTTGGGCAGTCAGGTGATCCAAATTTGGAACAAAGACGAAGCTGGGGGAGCACAACACATCGAGAAACGGGGCGTCCGGGACGCCCTCGGGTCGCGCCGTCGCGAGAACCATGGGAAGTCGTCGACGGGTCGGAGACACTAGTAGTTGAAGGTATGCATGCGTCTGTTTTCGGACTTGGGTCAAGGCCACGACAAGGGGGAAATGGCGATCACGGTCGTCTGTTTTCCAAGTTGGCTTCGCAATCTGATTGACGACTTTCCGACGCGGGTGGGACGTGGTGAGTTGGCACTGGTTGGGGAGATCGCACGACTGGTCGTCACCTGATCCCGCCCAACCGGCCCTGGAAAGGCCCCGAAGTCGCTCCAGTCCACGTTCCACCACTTTCCCCTCCCTCAGCAGGAGACTGATGCATCATCAATCCTGCGCGATGGAGAACCGGATCTCCATTCTGGCCACGCCCTTGCCGTAAACAACATCGTCGTGAGGTATCGATGTCCCTTTACGTTCGCGGGAAGAGGAAGATCGGCCTGATGAAGTGTCGGTGTCGGATAGTGGGGTCCATAGGTCTCCAGCGACTCCATCCAATTTATTAGAGGCCCTCCTGTTTGACACATTTGACTCATTGGGCCAAGGAATTCCACTGGAAAGTTCTAAGTGTTCCCAAACCGCGTTTCTGAGGAGAGGAGACCCTCGCCTGCGGCCTCCCCCACTGCCGGCAGGCCTGCGTCCTATTTGCCGCCGTAACCGGTGGCTGGTTGGGCACAAATGAATCTCTCGACCGCATCACTTTTTCGTTCCTGGATGGGCACCTTAACATTGACTATTCTCTCCTCCTCCATGATGGGAGCCCAGCAGCTCTATTTCGAATTCGCTTCACAGAGGCTATTCGAATTATCTCTTGACCCACTTGCGCTCAATGATCTTCTCAACCCTACGCTGAGTTGGGTGTGTACCTTACCGCCAGAGCATAACAACAGATAAATTTTTAAAATCCAATTGTACGGTGGCACCCCACCCCACTCAACATACCCATCTTACTCCATGAAGATGCAGGAATGCCTTTCCTATCTGGACCGTTTAGCTTCCCAAACTCCAATCCCATTCCGCCATGGGATGCTTGCTCCTGCAGCTTCACCCTCCGAGTGGGGATTGTGCTGCTCTCGCCCGGCCCTAGTCGAGTACCGGTACTCATTCATCCACCCAATGCTGGGAACCACTGCATGGAGACCGAGGCGACGTGGTCCAATGGCAAACATTCTCGTTGGGCAATGCACTAATGACGTTCAGGGCCCAATGCCACAATGTAGCGGATTGCTATCCTGATCTCCCCGGGTAGCGGACGAACTATTATACGTTGCCTTGCAATAACCATCCAATACAATCCCTTGGTCTCCAGAGAAACAAGCATATGCTTCTTTCCCATTCCGTCTTCTAATACTTCGTACCCTGCCCAGTCTCGTGGCTTCTCACCTTTCGATCTTTTGCTATTTCTTTTTGTCCCTGTGGCTCCATTCCGGCCCCTTTACCCTGCACCATAAGCCCAAAAGCGGCTTGTCACTCTACAATCGTTCCGTTCTTTAGCGCATCACGCGCCAGTCAGCATCGTCCACACCTCGATATATGATACGTCATTGATCGGAGGATATGGCCGGCAAAGGAAAAAAGAAGAAGAATAAGAACAACAACAACAATAACCGCCTCCCCGTCGGTGCAACAAACTCCAACCCTGAGACTTTAGACCTTCCAGACGAGCCCAGCCCGGAGACGGCGGCTGTAGGCTGCGAAGATGAACTCCAAGAAATTCCAGTATGCAGAGGTCCCTCAATTTTCATATCACTCCGTTCAACAGCATTACCAAACTTTCGATCGGAACACGTTGAAACTTTCCTACTATCCCGTCGGTTCGAAAGCAAAAACTCTGACGGTGGGCAACGTCCAGGACAACAAAGAGCCCAGTGCTACCGAACCAGCGAAAGAACCAGCTCCTGCTGCTGAATCTAAGACAGAAGAATCTACGAGCTCTCAAGAAGAAAGCTCAGCGACACCAGAGCCTGCAGGTAAGTACATCACCTTCGATATGTAAATCGTGATTGTTGAGACAGACTTGGCTTGTGCTGTGTAAGAGTCACTCATTTGAATCTTGCAGAATCCTCCGAGGCGACCACGCCCCCGGCAGATGAACAACCTGCTGAAGCCGCCAATGCATCAGGCGAAGATGCAAAAGTGGAGAATGAGAACGCAGCTCATGCCGATGAACCTGCTCCAAATGCAGACGGCGAAGCTGCCTCAGACGCAGCCGCCACGGAGCCTCCTGCAGAGGGTGCGGAATCCGAAAAGGTCGATGAAAGCCCTGTCCAGGCAGCGGAAGATAGTGCAGCAAAGCCCAGCGATGAAAATGGAGGCAATGGTATGTGAAAACTGTTCCAACTGTGCAATTTGTCGAATTGACAGTTTTATAGACGAGGATTTTCCACCAGTTGACCCTGAGGCTGGACACGATGGAGTAGAATCGGAAAAAGAAGAAGCGGCAAAGCAAGCCGCTGAGGACGCCGAAGAAGCGGAAGCTCTATCTCAGGCAGACGAAGAGCAGAACGATGCCCCAGCCGACGATGCACCTGCTGGAGATTCTCCAGCCGAAGCTGCCCCTCCGGAAGAAGCAGCAGCCGAAGCCGCTTTGGATGAAAGCGAGGCTAAAGAATCTGCATCCCAGGAAGATAAGGCTGTAGCTTCAGAAGAATCTCCCGCTGAAGAACCTGCCGACAAGTTGGAAGATTTGGGAGATGATGCTGCCCAGGCAGAAACGCCAGCTGCGACGGAAGCCCCTCCAGCCCCCGAGGCCGAGCCTGAAGTTGATAAGGCGGCTCCAGCCGAAACCTCAGAAGCTGAGTCAAAAGCTGTTGAGGAGCCTCTTGCTGAGTCCAGCCCCGAAGAGTCGGTAGAAGACTCATCAGCTCCAACTTCGAAGTCGTCCAAAAAGAAGAAGGAAAAGAAGAAGAAGAAGAAGGGCAAAGGCAAAGCAGCTGATGCGGAACCTGAACCTGAACCTGAACCTACACCCGTGGCTGAGCCCGAGCCTGAACCCGAAGCCGATAAGCCTGCTCCCGGTGATCCCCCAGCTGTAGAGACAGCCGTAGAGGAGCCCACTGGGCCGGCCACTGACCTGGTAGCTGAAATTGTCGAGAAGCCTGCCGACATTGAAGTGAAGCCTGAGGATGCTGCGGCGGATTCAACCGAGAATACTGCACCGGCTGAATCTGACAGCACTGAATCCGCAGCAGAACCAGAATCGACCCTTGCAGAACCCGCAGAAGCTGCCAAAGAACCGGAGACTACGCCTACAGATGAGCCTGCTGCGCCGGAGACCTCAACGGACGACACGCCAGACGCCGCTGCCGCCGACCCGCCTGCTGAGACGGTAAAGGAAGAATCGACCGAAGAAACTGCCGTGACGGAGCCAGAAGCAGAAGCCAAGTCTGAGCCAGAAAATGAACTCGAGATGACCACAGACGCACCTGCTGAAGCACCAATGGAAGAATCTCCTAATGACGCAGCTGCCGAGCTACCTAGCGAAGAATCAGCACCGCAAGCAGCCTCAGAGGAAGCGCCTGTGATTGAATCTCCGTCCTCTGATCCAGCGAAAAAGGAAGCCGATGATCCTGCTGCCGCAGATCCAGTCGAAAACCTTGCTACGGAAAACCTCAGTACGGAATCCCCCGAGGAGACGGTGGATGAAAAGCAGCCTGAAGAAGCCCCAGTCGAGGCTGCAACGGTAGAAGAATCTCCTGCCGTCGAGGAACCGCCTGTTGCTGAAGAAAGACCTGTTGTCGAAGATTCTGTTGCTGAAGATGCTCCAACCGCTGAAGATGCTCCAACAGCTGAAGATGCTCCAACTGCTGAAGATGCCGCTGCCGCTGAAGTTGCCCCTGCCGCTGAAGTTGCCCCTGCCGCTGAAGTTGCCCTTGCCGCTGAAGTTGCCCCTGCCGCTGAAGTTGCCCCTGCCGCTGAAGTTGCCCCTGCCGCTGAAGAGCCCGTTACTCAGGAGGAGTCTTTTGTTGAAAATACATCTGCGGAAGAGGCACCTGCGGATGTAGAGGAGCCCACTGAAGCTGTGGAGGCGGAAGCATCAACAGAAGAGCCTCCAGCAGCTGCCGACGCGGTTATTAAAGAGCCTGTGACTGAAGAGCCTGCTTCTGAGCCGCAGGAGGAACCTGCTGCCGAAGCGGCCCCTGTTGAAGCGTCATCAACCAAGGAGACAGTTGTCGAAGAGCTACCGGCAGATGATTTGAAGACTGAAGATCCTCCCGTCGAAGACTCTCTTCCCAACGAGACCATCGCTGAGGCCGCTCCGGTCGAAGAAACAACACCCGAGCCACCCACGGAGGACCCTGGCACTGAACAGCCTTCTCCGGAAGATCCAGTCGCAGATGTATCGGAGCCTTTGGTGGAGGAGCCATCAGTCTCTCAGCCAGAGCCTGAAGCAGCCGAAAGCGCTCCCGAAGCCCCGGTCGAGAAACAAAGCGAATCTGCTGCGGATGAGCCCGAAGTTTCAGCTACATCGACCGAATCTGCTGGAAGTGCGCCGCAAGAAGAGGTCGTAGAGGAGGCTGCAGTTGAATCAGCACCTGTTGAAGAAGTTCCTGTCGTCGAGCCTGCTGCCAACGAGGAGGTTGTTCCCGAAGCAATAGAAGCTCCGAAGGAGGAGGTAGCTGTCTCTGAGCCTGCCCCAGAAGAGCCCGCCCCTGCTGAGCCCGAACTTCCTCCTGAACAACCTGGCCCCGAAGAATCTGCTCCTGCTGGGCCTGCAACCGAGGAACCTACGCCCACGGAGCCTTCACCTCCCGTTGAAGAAGCCCCTCCCGAGCTCGTCCCTGAAGAGACGCCTGCTGAGGAGTCTCCAGCAGAGGCAGAACAGACAAAGGAGATACCAGTTGAGGACTCTCCTGCTGCGCCTGAGTCGGCACCGGAACCTGCACCCGCCGAGCCAGTGGCCGATCCACCTGTTGAAGAGCTTCCCGATGAAACAGGAGAGGCACCGGCTGAACCTGCCCCTCCTGCCGATGAAGTAGCCCCGGAAGATAACGCCCCTGCAGAGCCTGCGTTGGAAGAACCTGAAGACGTCCCATTCGCAGAAGCATCCGAACTGCCAGTGGGAGACTCAGCAGCCAGGCACAATGCCCGTCGACGTAAGAAGCGCCCCGTAAATGAACGCGAGCGACGAAACTCCAAAACTTCTTCGGAAGGGCAAAAGAAGGAACAGCTCAAGCGTCAGAAGAGTGAACGCGGCCTATTCACCAACCGCTGGGCAAAGGCTCTCGAAGAAGCCCGCAAGCTGCACGAGGAGAAGAAGAGAGCTGAAGCAAACAACCAACGAAAGCAACAGGCTATTGCCGAAGACAGGGAGCGCAGTGGTGTTCCTCCATCCGAAGGCTCTGTAAAGTCCAGGACTTCTTCCTCAAAGGAGAAGGTGGAGATCGCGATTGAAAAGGAACCGCCAGTCGTCACTGTGGAGGCAGAGCCCAAACCCAAACCGAAGCGTCGTTCTACCGAACCAGAGCAAAGCAAATCAGTCAAGACTTCCTCGTCCTCGAAGCAGAGATCGACCTCTGCGCCAAAGCCCCGGGCGTTCCTGAGATATATGAGCAACGCCCCGCCCACTCACACCAATGGGCTCATCGTGCGACCCAACGGCACTTCCAAGTCTGCGGCTGACGCTCCTGAGAAACTCCGCCGGTCCTCCACGAGCCACAGCCACAGCAGCGGTAATCCAGAGCGTTCCTCAAAGGAGGAGAAGCGGCCCAGCGCACGGCCTGAGAAAACCCCATCCCGACGCGAAGACGACCCCGCTCGTCATGAGAGAAGAAGTCGGCGCCGCAGCTCTGTTGAAGCCGAAGTCAGCAAGCCTCGGGACCGTGAGAAGAGACCAGAGGGTTCACGTCGCACCCACAGCAGCAGAGACAAAGACGGCAAGGAGAGGGACAAAGAGGGTAAGGAGAAGGACAAAGAGGTTCGTGCCCATCGCCGGCACAAGCGTGAGGAATCTCCGCCTCGAGAGCAGTCTAAACTGAAGGGTCTCTTGAGAGCTATTGCCGCTCATTAAGACAAATGAGGCCATTGGCGTATCAGACAAGGTGAAATTCTTTTTGTGAAATTTGATATTTGATGATGATGATTCGTGATGAACTTTTTGAGATGTGTTTTCAGATATGTATGATGTTATAGTTGTTGCATGGAGGAGCGAGCATTTCCGGAGTACTGTCTTTTCTTGTCATGATGAGACTGGGCTCTATCATCCAGACTGTTAACCTAGCCACTATTTTTTACTTTGATGTCTTACCACCTATCAAATTAGATGTCCAGCTTCTATGGACAAAATATCAAACATTATACTTTTGTGATTCTATTGATCCACGAGTGAAGTATACTGGTAAAGTCGACAATTCACATGCACTCGTTGAATACGCTGTGCACGCTATCATGACCGTATATTCAATATTGTCGCCATCAAGTGTGGTGTGTACAAGGCGGCCATAATGCAATGAACCAAAATGATGGCCATGCAAGCTATATAACTGGCTCATTGCCATTGCCCAAGCGACTTCTCATTATTCGCCGGAATAACCCTCGAACACCATCCGCACCATGCCCGATCTAGACCATTCTCTTCGCGCATAAGATACCTCCCCGTCTCCCGCTCATGCTCATACTCGACTACACAGGCACCCACCATGACTCGTTTCTTAGCCTTGTGCTTCATCAGCCCACCCAAGCCAATGATTTCCTGACGGAAGTACCCCGGTTCCTCATCATCATGACTATCCGTTGACATCAGCTCGTGATGATGCGAGGGGTGATTGGGAGGGCTGTGGCCGGGACTACTGGTATCACTCGACCCTTCGTCCGCTTCGCAGTCAACCTCGAGCTCAATCTCTTTCGCGGCGAGACAAGCTTCGCCACGGCCACATTTCACACCCTGAGAGCCCTCGCCAATACCAGTGCCGAGCCCGCCACCGAGGTATGTGCTGTATCGGGTGCGCCAGGCCCAAACACGGCGGTATGTGGTGTCGTTACTGCGTAGGGTTTGCCCGCATTGTTGGCACAGCCATAACGCATCGTCGCAGTTGCATATTCCGGCACTGCGTGCGATTTCCTCCGCCACGGTGGCTTGGTTGCAGGTATCGAGGGAATCCACGTTGTGGGGTGTATTGGGGAGGTGACAGGAGAGTGGTGCTTTGCCGCAGGGCCGGCACAGACGACGAATGCGACCCTTCATAGCGGTCTGGGAGGGGGGTTTGATCGTGCAATTCTGTCGCGAGTCAGTCACTTTTGCCTCCGCCTATATTTTCCGAAGGAAGAGGCATACCCTGCATACGATTTTACTGCAGCGTCGACACTCGCCAACCATGTCGCGTGCGCATCTACCCACCTTCCCACGTGTCATACGCCCCGGCCCGCCACTGCTCTGGCTCAGCAGCTGTAGCACCGATTTGACACTGTTCGGGATGATAGCACCCCCATCTAGCATATCGGCCACAGTCTCGATATACTCGTTCTCGCAGCGCAGAGTTTCCCGCACGAGCTGGTGCCTAAATTGCGCCAGGTTGGCGTGGAACTGGCGACATGTTCGAGACAAGGCGTCGAGGGTATTCAGATCAACGGCACGAGCGATTTCCTTGACGATGCTACAGAGCACCCAGAAGGGAATTGTCGTTAGTGACGGGTTACGCGGGGAAGAGCGGTCGCGCTAGGGATCCACATACGGGTAGCAACTCAATGCTGCCGAAAAGGAATTCAGGTTAGGATTCTCGGCATCAGACGCTTGACTTGGAAGCGAAAGCGCCGGGTTCACCTCGTGGTCGTTTTCAGATGAGGTTGGCGAGGGTAGCAGCTCAGAGGCCTCTGTCACTGAAATGGGGTCGACCGTCAGTTTGGGTGGGAAAGGCTTCTCGAGCGAGGGCGCCAATCCGTGGTGATGCTCGGGAAAGGAGTCATCGCGATCCAGATCGACAAACACCACCATGCTGCTACTGCCATTAGAGGCTTGTCGCGGGGATCAGGTGAATCAGCACATCAGATAAGATGAAAGATCTTTGACCCTCTTTTCCGGGGGAGAGGTTTTCTTATAGGCCCCGGTGGATATTGGCGCGGAGGAAATGTGGTTCTGGGGGAGGGCGGCAGTCGCGTTCCGAGTCGGATGATGTGCGACTTTGAGGGATTTGATGCTCCGTTCTTCGGGAGCGAAGAATTGCGCCTTCAAGGAGAGAGTGGCCAACAAATGGGCCAGATGTCTCTTCGCGGGGAATGTGAAGGTGTTCCAAGGCGAAATAGAACCCGAGGAAAGTCGGACGTTGAAAGTGGAAGGTCTCAGCAGCGATGATGACATTCCCCCCATTTTCCCCTCTTTCCCCCTCCGACCCGGTTTTGGCGCAATGGGCTTCCCTCATTTTCAGGTCTTTGATAGGATGAGCTTGTACGAAAACAATTGAGACAGACAGAGTAGACAGATTCTCCGTCCTCCTCTAATGGCTTTGCTATTTCCATGTTCAATGTCAAGTTCGATGTCATTTTGGTCCTCAACCTTTGATTTTCTCATAAACATCATCACAATGAGTTGGACAAAGCACCCAGCAGCAAATGAATTAGTTGGAGAAAGTCAGGTACACTAGAGAAAATTCCATTGAATATATCGAGGCTCACAGAATCTTCGCAAAACTGCCACCTATGGTTGATACCAAATGTGCCCTTCTGCATTGAACCCTCAATAGGAGCCTCCTTGAATCCCACGATGCGTAGTATATGATAGACATCAGAATTTCCTCCGAAATCAGAGATCCTCAACTTTGAGCCGTTATGTTATCACTAGATTCTATATCTGATTTTCCAGAGAATCATGGTCACAATGGTTGCAACAGCAGAAGAAAGTATCACCTGTACAGGCATCAATGTGCCGAGCATTCCCAGGCTTGTCAAAGTGGCAAAGAAACCCCCTGCAGGTGTAAAGCCACCGTACATCCACGACTGAAAATAAGCCGCTGCAGACCCTGTTGAGCGATTAGCTGATGGAAGTCAGTGGCGATGATTCTTATGCGGGGATATGCCGGACCTGCAGCAACTCCTACAGGAGTGAATCCACAAGATGTGAGAATCATAACAACCACAAAAGTAATCCACCACACGGTTATGATAAGAAGGATTTCTGAGACGGCCATTAATAACTTAATGATGGAGCATGGAGCATGGAGCTAAGTTGTCTTACCAGGACGGGTAAGCCATTCCGAGACTTGTGCTAGCCATTCAGGCAAGCGTTTGGAGAAGATCTCAGAAATGGGAAAGACCGGGAAATGGTCGGCTAGATATTGATAGAGCCCAGCTGTGTAAGTCCCAGCCTGTGCATAATCTAGGCTAGCAATAAGCAAGCTCACGGGCGCCATTGTTGATATGGTCGTGGTAGATATGCTGGCTGAGACTTAGAAGGTGCGAAATGTTGTAATGCAATGGAGGAGGGAAAAGTAAGAGGGCTGAATATTCCGTATTTTAAGCCTTGGAATCCAGGCGAGGCTGTCAACGAATATCCTAATGAAGATATAATCATTGAAACTAATCGTTCGTGAGGCTTTTTCCTCTTAGCGCTTGTTTCCAATGTTTGATTGGAGTATTCAGCAGGGGGCCATGCAGTTAAAGCGTTTATACAGAACGCAGCGCCAAAAAGTGGAAAAAGGAAATCAAAGTAGAGTATTCTGCTCCTATTTGAATTAAGTCATGAATTTAGGGACACATTAATGCCAAATTTGGCCATTTTTAATGGTGTCTACCAGCGGCTTGTGCCATGAAGCATGGTCCATGTGGCACCGTAAGGACCTTCAATATCGAAATTCCAATACAGGGACCATTTTCCCACCCTCAGCTATTTTATCAGTGGAGGCTGTGCTACTAGAAGCTGTCTCAGCCACGTACTTCTCTTTGGCGATTGTTGCTCTTCATATTCCTTCCTGTCCACAGCTCAACTTCGACCCGCCATACTCACGCGACTCGGGGCAAGTTTGCAGACCAATGCCATCCTCAGAAACAAAAACGTGTCCAAAGGTTGCCCCGGTTGGATTTTCTCGTCCTTCGCCTGATCTCAGAATCGCGAAGCAGACGATGGTCTTCCGCCTTAGGAAGAGCAAGCTAGAAGAAGAGGCCCTTCAAAAGAGCCGGGATTATCGGTATCATGTCGCATCTCAAGCTGATGCCCATCGGGGACACAGATTAAATAATAGCTACTCATTTGGCAAAGCCCCGAAACGCCCGTACTAGGCGCTCCAAGGTCGCCCCAAAAACGGAGTTGTTCGCCCCGGTGGAGTGTCTCCAATCCTTGCTCTCTACTTGAAAGCCTTATTGACATGGAAACTGTTGGTTGACATGGACTGTGGCATGGTCAAAAAGAAACGACTTGTTCTGCCTTGCTGTGGGCTGGCACTTGATCTGACAGCTTCTTGGGACTGTTCACTATGTGCATTCCACTGATTCTTCCTCAGCGGAGACGGCCTACCTCCCGGGGATATTTGCAGTGAGATCCTCGATGAAGATGAAATGTCGAACCGCTAAGCACTAAACCATAACCCCCACTTTAGAAAGAAAAAAGAATCAATAAAATGGGCTGGAGAGCAATGACTCGAGGCGAGGACAATCATACGTTTCTTAAATCGCCACGGGAATGGCCGGGACAGATATGGGTTGTGCAATTCATACTCCAAATTTGAAATGTTTCTAATCTAGGAATGGTCTCGCTTTGTCTATAAAAATCAAAAATTGCGATACACAGAGATTGCAGATTATTCCAAACTACCAGAAGACAGGAATTACAATAACATATTTCCGTCAAAAGAGAGGTTTGACAAATATGCAATTACAGCGTATCGAAAACCGCAACCGCCGCCTTGGCTGTAGATGTTGCGCTGGCAGGGTTCTGGCCTGTCACTAGACGGCCATCAACGACGTGGAAGTCATCCCAGATTCCAGCTGAGCGCTCATCTAGAATTCGAATTAGCTCTCGGTGCTAGAAATTCTTCAAGTTTCAAAGCCAACTTACAAGTAGCGCCAAGGCGTGCAGCAACCTCCTCGACCATCTCGGAATTCCATCCCCGAAGCTCAGACATGATTCCCATGGTCTCCTCAGCCTCAGTGGTAAAGCCAGTAATCTTTCTGCCCTTGATGATAGGCTCTCCAGTTGTCTTATCGCGGATGTTGGCAAAAATGGCAGGTCCGTGACACACCGACGCGACAACACCACCATTTGCCCAAACTTCCTCGGCGATTTTCTGCAAGGAGGATGCGGTGGGATAGTCGATCAGAGCGGCGTGACCAGCAGAAGCATAGAACAACCCATACTGTGTCTTGTCCAAGTCAGCAGCCTTGTGTAGCTTGTCAAGTTTTTGGCGGAAGGCGCTCTTGGGGTCGTTCCAGATCTCAAGATCATCGCCATTGAGGAAATCTGGCTGTTGCGACAACCAGTCAGGAGTATATTTTCCAGTCTCCGAGGCGAGATCGACCTCAAATCCAGCCGCAGTCAGAACCTTGAATGGGTGAAGAGCTTCGCTGATAAAAAGTCCGGTCGTCTCTTTTCCTTGGAAGAGTGTGGCCTGGGCCGAGGTGATGCTGATGAGCGCCTTGCGAGCAGGAGACATTTTGTATTTGGAAAGAAGTAGAAGTGATAAATTTATCTTGTAGTAGGAAGAAGCTTTGATATGATGATGTGTGAATTTTAAAATCGAAAAGAGGCAGATGAGATGCCAATTTATAGGCCTTCTTGTCTATAGTTAAGATGCAGTCTTTCAGCTCCGTAACTCCGCGACTCCGTCTCTCCGCAACTCCGCCACTCCTCCGGTCTGACTGCAGGCCGAACGAACTACGTGGACCCAGTTATCAACAATTCAATTTACGAACCTCCATCAGACTGTTCTAGCATATGCGAAATGAATTTAAATATTCTTTAATTAATTTAAAAAAAATTACTTTTAATAGGTATTAAACTTATAGCATTTTTACTACAAGGTATTCATTATTTGATAAAAAATAGTTTTTATTTAACTTATTTACTCTTTGAATTTTAGAAAACAAGCCTACAAATAGTTCGATTCACATCATTGTCAAAATTTTTATGTTTGGTCCTAGCATATGCGAGTAGTACCCGATCATATTGTGCGAGTATCCTTTTGTCCTGCTAAAGTTCTCTTGGAAAGCGCACGAAGCGGCCGTCCTGACAAATTCAACACTGGAAAAAATGAGTCACTTTTGAACGTCAAGACATTAAGAGATATAGCTCTTAATCGGGATTGCATCTTTTATTGATGTTTTATTGATGACTATTATATTTCAAAAGAATCAGGCTGGGCATTCGTCGCTCATATTTCCGCTTGTAAGAGTGGAAAATTGTCAGAATCGGGCCATAATGTGTCGACACTATTCCAGAAATCGATTCCGACAGCCATATCGAACAGGTTGAAGTCCGGTGTATCGAAAATATCCTGTGATGGCAGAGGCTGGTCGACCGTCATCGAGGATAAAGACCCAAGTTCAAAGCCTTGGGGAACGATCGAAGTATTGGACTCAAGATAGCTAGCCTTCGCGAGAGCCTCAATTTTGACAGATAGTTCACGAACGATTTTCGCTGCATTTGCTGCGACAGGGAATTTGGCACCAAAATTGTCGAATACCAAGATAGCCAATTCAATTGCGTGTTTGGCCTGGTGGGATAATGTTGAAGACGGAAATAGCAAGACAAACCCAACGAGAGTCATGACTGAATTCCACTGGCAGAAGAATGCCTCGTGCCACCCGTCAAAGAGCGTTGATTCTGTAAGCGCTTGATGCGTAATCATCGTCAACATTATCGCATGGGAAACGCATCTTCTGGCAAGTTCTTCCGCCGTTGAGTCGGCCGGCGGTTGTAATGTGAAGGATAAGAATGGTCGATACAGATTGACATTGAGGTGATGATATGTGTGTTCAAGAAGCAAGCGTTGACGCTGCAGCCAAGTTGGGGTAAACGGCTCCAGTATAATGGAGCTGAACTCCGTGGACAGGGCGTGCCCATTGTCTTTACGCTTCAATTTTAGGGATTCTGGAACACCATCAACCCATTGGCGAATGCCCTGGGTGTATGCTTTCAAATTCTCCGCACTGGAGTTTTGGTCTTCATAATTAGCCCATAAAGTCTGACCATCTGGTAGATGGATGTCTTGATCGTAAAATGCCGTGTATGCTGTTCGGATTTTCATGTAAAGCTGCACTGTGTGTAGATTAAAGCTCAGCCATGTAGTATTCTGTCCGATAGGAGCATACATGGATCCGGAGCTCGCAGCAGCTTCAAGGGTATCACTAGGTAGAGACGGCATAACGTAGGCGCTAGAAAGCATGAAGGGACGACCAAGCTTCATTCCAGATTTACTGTCCATAAGATAGACTGCCCACCATAACCGCCTGCGCATTTCGCGTTCCTTTTCGGGCATGGTGGGCGGGGGATCCAAATGTAAACCAAGCATGTGTGCAGTGCTCACAGCTAGTCCCACAGTACTGTTCGTCAAGTTATGGAAAGACCCGCCACACGTGTAGACTGAACAAAGCAGATGGCACTGTAGTGTAGATAACGATGGGCTATCAAGCTCATATTGAAGCAACTTTTGCCCGCGCCAATAGTGCCACCGACCGGCAACTAGCGCATCTTTGCCCTCGGCAAAAATGCCTTGAGTCTCTGCAGGCATCGCGGCGGTTGCATATTGCATGCACATGGCGATTATAATGTCGACGAGGGCCGAGGGCTTGCGGTCCTGGCCGCCGTTGATCAAGAGAGACTGATAATGATTCTTGAACTGTGTCTCATCCACGATCGGAAAAAGTGATGTATGATAGGTTTGCCAGTAAAGGTTGATGAAGTAGTCCTCTTGTATGAGACTCAGATAAATCCCCGCACTGGCAACTTCCTCTGCTGGGGGTGCTAGTAGACGGTCCTGGTTTCCAACTAGGCCTGCATCCGGTACATCCAATAGTTTTTGGTGACTAGCGGATACAGGATGCAAACGATGAACAGAATGCTGCTTTTGTAGTTTGAGGTTGAGAAACTCGCCAAGACGCTGAATGAAAGAGTAAAGCGATGATGGTCCAAACCATGTCTCGTTCGAGCAGCGCGTGGGCCGAAATTGTATACCATGAGCGTAGCTTTTTAAACCAGGACTAGGATCCCCTCTTGTAGATATTCGAGCCGACTCCAGTGATGGTGAAGATCCTACGGGACTTGGTAGGCTGTGATGGATAGAGGCCTGGCGCTTGAGCTCTTCTTCTAGATCCTGAACTTTTCGCTGAAGACGGGCAATTTCCTCGGAGGCTTCGGTGAGAGTCGAGACCTTGGGTGCGCCACTATTACTACAGTGATTTCCACGTGCTATGCACTTTGAACATGGTACACCATTGTCACATTTGGTGCGGCGAAGTCGACAAGCGTCACACGCTCGAGCTACTTGAACTCGTCTCTGGCGACGTCGCAGTCTCACTTGGTGGTCCAGTGTAGAGACTGGATCCTCTAAATCTCTCATCTTAGAAGTATCCTGGAAGTGGCGACCCAATATAAGAAGAGAACAAACTCGGCAAAGATCTCATTTGATGCTGGCACTCCAGAGAAGAGAGGAGGTCGCTCTATTACCAATACCACCTGGATCCCACGTGATAAGTCATGTGACATAATATGGACATGGCAGTAGTCGCTGGTTGGGCACCGCACGAGTACACATTGACATTGTCCTAGCTGTAATTTGTGTCCCGAGGAGCTGTGTTGGTTTCGTCTTTAAGCAACTCGTCTGGTTCGCCATTTTGCTGGGAAATATCAATTTCGGATCTGAATTTCTGAGTTCGGTTATGCTACCAAGATACAGGACATTGAAATTCATCGCGTTTGCGAAAAACGATCATATCTGTTCACAATAAGGCGAAATTAGTTTGAAAAGTTGGGCGGACCGTAAAAAAAAAGCTCTCGCTCATACTCTGTTCTCTTGTTTTATTCTCGGCCGCGTCAGATCCAACCCGTGTATTCCAAGGTTCTATCAAAATAGTCTGTCAATTACACTCTGAAAGCTAGCATATAGAAAATCACGCGAAAGTCAAATGTCGACTGCTCTGAATCTCCAAAACCGGTGTGAGCTTCAGGCACCAGTCCACTCCCCGCAAACCACCAGCCGCCTGTAACACTAACACCGTCCCCAACCCCAAACGCCTCTGCAACAGCGCAACCCAAGAAAAACGCGGCCAAGAGAAAACAAACCCTTTTGAACCACAAATCAAGAAACAAATTGAGACTAATTCTTCATCTCAATCGAGCTCTATCCCTAACAACAATTAGGCAACATTTCAAATGAATTTTTTTTAAAAAAAAAAAGAGTCAAAAGTTTCTCTCCGCGAATTACCAAAAAGAGCCTCGAGACAAGACCCACCCTAGATCGACATGGCAACCCACGGGGAACAAGAAACGAGACCACTCAGAGGCTCCGGCACGGTGACATCAACCAGAGACATGGCTGATCGATGTGCCATGTGCCAAATTTCACGCGGTCCCGGCCCTCCAGTACCTATCACTGCGCTGGATACCTGAGCCTGTTTCGAGAAACGTGAGCAGGTCGCCTAAGCTCTGACTTCCCTGCAAGGTTGAGACCAGGGTTACGCATGCGGGAAGTAGGCAGAACTTGTGAACTGCCTAAGTGACTCAGACTCTCGGTGCGGTTCTAAGCCCTAGCTGGTTACTGCTACTACGATGACAACATCCATGTTTCGTAACAGATTCCCGGAAGAAGAGATACAGCGACGTGAATTACCCAGCGAAAATAGTCGTTGAAAGTACGGAGTTCCGGGAGCAAGGAAGGTCTAAAGTGGACAATTGAGCGGGTAACAGGCAATCTCAATGGGCAACAGGCGTGGGCAGGATGACACAACACCCGCCCGCACCGTTTACCCAACTCGGATGATTTATGCAGCAGGTTGGAGGCAACTAAGGGGTCAATGACTTGACAAGGGGTTGGCCGCACGAGGCCGAGTCAGAAGCGGTGAACCCGGGGGTTTGAGCTGAAGAATGGTCGCTAGAGTAAGGAGCTCGGAGTTAAGAAATCGGGGGAGCTGAGTGCCGCAGTCGAGTTTGCCCCTAATACTTGCAGATTGAACGTACGGAGTACATGTGGTCTATCGACGATGATAATTTTACCGGCTCAGAAAACCTGTTCGGTACTGCGCACTCCTATCTGGGATAACGGGGCACATAACCACGAAACGCGGTATGAAAGATGACTAGCGAGCTAGTCATGATGATAATGTCGCTACATGACTCGCGACGCCATCTTCGTGGGGCAAACAATCACGCCTTATCTGCTGTCTACGCGATTCATGAAACTCCAACGGTCATTTATCCTATGGTTAGCTCACTACTCCGTGCTCCGTGCATCACGATTCTAAGATATGACTACTTCGTACCTAATCACCCCATACAGATATTCAGCCAGTCGTAATCAAGACAGTAAAGCCAACGATCCAATCACAGCGTTGAAAGCGGGGGGAGGGGGCGAGACCCAGAGCGGACGGAGATCGACCGACAAACGCCCCGTGCTTTGTTCCGTAAAATGAAGAAATGAAAGGAGGACGGGGGGAGCATCACGATGAGTTTGGCGAACGCCTCGTTCTTCGGCCGATCGGGCTTAACGATTTGGTGGCTGATAATGGATGGATCATAGCTCATCAAACTGCTCATCGGAACTAAACTTAATTAGCGAGGATGTGCTGAGGACCACCGCGGGATTTTGCTGGATGTACGTTTCAGGGGGTTGAGTTACGGCTTCCGACTCCATCCTCGGGCCGCCATCCTCCATGAATCCTTCGACGAAGTTCATTGGGTGAACGGTCGATCGGCAATCGTTTCCGGGGCATGAAAGATTTCGATAATCAGGATAGGCCATAATCTGGGTCGGGTTAGGCCTTAGGGAGAGTTTTGTATCGGTGTCGCCGTCGCCTGTTTCCGTTGCCGTGATGAGCCTTGGGCTGGGCCATGTGAAGTGGTATAGTAGTTGATTTGGGAATAGTCTGGCATCTAGCAGTTCGGCTACACTTAGTGCTATAGTGGTTACCAGTGTTTACTGGTGTTTAGTGGGAGTATAGTACTCACATTCTTTCCAATGCTACCTTAGAACTATCACAAGCTACATCTCTAACTTTGATTAGATCACACCCTAATCCAGGAACAGCAGGATACCTCTTTCCTAAAGCCGAGCAGTAATTACAGTAGAACGTACTAACTAAATAGTGAGTAAACTACAGTAGTTAGCGAACCACTATCCAGAATCAGTTAGTCAAGCCAGAGTGGAAGTCTATTAGATTATTACCCTTCAGTTCCGCAATTCCCCAAAGTGGCCTAAGACTCTCTTGGCGCGACTGGTCAACAAACAGGGTTCTCCAACTTTGATTTGCTTCCCCCCTTAGCCAGGCCGTCGTGATGCCGATGACGAGGTTGAACGGAAATAACGGCACCCTGCTTTCATTGCATTTGGAATTCAATGGCAATACTACGGAACACTTGAACGCAGGTATAGTATTGTAACTCAATTCGGTGGGTTCGGTTCTGGCTTCTCATTAGGACGCTCCGCGATTCCAAATCGTGGCGCGCCCGCCGACAGGTGGTGGGTGGCA
This sequence comes from Penicillium sp. F50, assembly GCA_037356195.1. Lineage (NCBI taxonomy): Eukaryota > Fungi > Ascomycota > Eurotiomycetes > Eurotiales > Aspergillaceae > Penicillium > Penicillium sp. F50. The sequence continues at coordinate 831,159 of JAYXSA010000054.1, read as the reverse complement.
TGGGGCGATCTGCCGAACCACGGCTCGTAGTATGTACGGAGTAGATGCTACCTATCTGATGGTCCGATGAAAGAAGTGCAAATCTAAGGCTGGATTGTTCTTTGTTAGGTTGAGCCTGTGTGAAAGATATTGTCGACTTGAATGGGATTTGGGCTGATATTCTCCCTAATTTTCAGGGTAGGTATGGTATCTGGTCTGCTCGGGTGGTACAAGTACAGGGGTTTGACATTGTGCGGCTCTGTGGGTCGGCGGTTCCGGGAAGCCTCCCCGTCGGACAACTGAGAGGAGATCCCTGGGATGAAGTAATTACGTTTTGAGTTTAGCCATGAAAAACTACTGAATACTACCACTGTACGGAGTCGAGGGAGCTTGGTCTGATCAATGTTTGTATGTTCATTTGTCTCAATGTATGTGCAGAGTTGGGCAAAACAAAGTATGTACAGTCAACGGGAGGAGGGTATTCGTATATGGCGGAGACACCAAGTAACACATGGCACAGAGGGGAAGGTATGTCGAGGGGTATACAACACAGAAGAAAGAAAAGAAGAACAAAAGAAAAAACCGTGACAAAAACAGACAAAACATGTTCCGCGTCAAATCATCAAAAACACACAAGAAAAACACCGGCAACTCTAAACTCCAGGAAATTCTATCCCAAAGATTTGAAAGAACGTAAACAGAATTTGTATGAAAGAAAAGACTTTCTTTTCGCAGGCTGCTCTCCCAATTTCCCGTTGTTTGGCCCGTCGTTACGTTGGTACAAGGGCTCTCTCAAGTGGAGCTGCTTTGCCCGGCGCGGACCTTGTCCGCTGGAAGTCACTCCGCGGTCGCGCCTCGAGAGGCTTGTGGCCAGAGCCCCGACCTATGAATAGCCTCTGGGTCCCTCGATGGGAAGGTGGTTGTTTGCTCTCTATGCCCCCTACACTCTCAACATTTTATCGAGGGAGAAGATGGGTCGGAAGTAAGCGGTGTGTGAGAAACCTGGGTGCTGCATCGCTTGCGACCAATTTCTCTGTTAAGTTGGCGCTTTCAGCGAACCCAGGCCGGATGGTCGTTTTTGCTTTTTTGCTCTTTTTTTTTCTGGTTTGCGGGATAATTAGGGAGGGGCAGTAGCGGGTCGTGGCGCCTCCGGTGGGGGGAAGCAGAGGCTAAGAGTCATTTTGATGGCACCTTATGCGACCCATCGTACTCGACGCAGCTAGCAGCTAGCAAGCAGGGAAGGAGTCATCAGTCGTGTAATAGAGCGTGGCCCGTGTTTTTTTTTTTTCGTGGAGGACATTCTAATCAAAGATCCATTGAGGCATGGTTCTTTCACATCGTCCACTGCTTCCAATTCATCGGCTGAAAGTGGGTCAATGAGTGCAATTGCTCGTCGTATGGCAGGCAGTCGGCACTAGACCAGGAAGGAGAAGGGTAATGGCACTGGACTGGCGGCTGCATGAGGTTCTCCTCCAGTGAGATCGGCACGAGGTGAGAGGGCGGCATGCCCGCGTCGGAGCCGTCCCATCGCAGAGGCGAGTGCATCTGCAGTGGGGAAGAGGTCACGTTCGTCTTCAACATGCCCTTGGAGTACTGATCAAGGACGGAGCCCCCGACTGAAGAGATGGATGAGATAGATGAGATGGAGCTCGAGTGAGGAGGCATGGAGAAGGCCACATCTGATAGAGGCGAAGGGCAGGTCTCCGCAGGTGAGGAGTAGAAGGGGCTATCGTCGGCGGACTCGGGGAGCTGGTTCTGGAACAGGTTGACTGCTGGGCGTGGCTGGAGAGGCAGGTCCATGCCGTTCCACATCAGCGAGCAGTCGTTGGCCAGGTCTGGGTGAATACCGGGGGCCACGATTGAACCGATAGACATGGAGTGCGACTGTTGCGTGGCGACAGCCATCAGACTTCCGCTGTCTATGGGCATGCACCGGGGGACCGAGGTTGAGTCGTTAACAAGGGGAGTTGAGGTTTGGGAAGTCCATTGGGTCTGTTCAGGCTGCGACTCGAGTTCACTATGGCGCGAATACTGGTGAGTCTTGTTCTCCTTTGCGCGATGGGGTGGTTTGCAACTCACTGTCTCTCCAAGTGGCGCGCAAGCAGGTCGGAGCGATGGAAGGCCTTCTTGCAGCCAAGGTGCGTACACCGATAGGAAGCCTCTGGGTTGTGGTTCAATTCGTGACGCCTCCGATGCTCGGCCCGGGTAAAGACCTAGATTTCGAATTGAAGGTCAACTTCTGATGCGCGCATGACTGTATCAACGAGCGCATACCTTGTTGCACCCGGGAAATTCGCAGGCATGTACACGCTTGCCCTTCTTGGCCTTGCTAATACGATGGGTGGTTGGTGTGTATGTAACGGGCAGCGCAATCTCCGCCTGAGGGCTGCGGCGCATATTGTTCTTGCGGCCCACCATGGTGGATGATGTGACCAGATGAGGTTCGGGAGAGGGCGAGGCCGAAGTGACCGGACTGTTGAGCACAGAGACAATCTGGTTGGAAGATCGCGAGGGATTGTTGGAAATGTTCTTGCGTTCCTGTGAGGATCCTCGGGCCATGCTGTGGTGGAAAGGAATGGAGGGAAGTCGAGGAGGGGGGAAGGAAGTCAAGATATATAGATGTTCGAGGCTGAGGCGATGTAATTGAGAATGAGCGTTGAAGAATCGGAAGCACGGCTAAAGAAGATTGTTTGAAACTGAAGCTGAAGCTGCAGAAGAGGGTGAAGAAAAGCGGAGGAAGAGTGGACTGATATAGAGGCACGAGGATTAGCACTCGCAAGGCTGTTACTACAGATCTCCCGACAGATTATTAGACTTCCCAAATTGAAATGAGGAAAATAATAATATTAAAAAAGAAGGGAAATCAAATAAAAAAAATAGATAATTCAAAAAAAAAAGAAAATCGAGTAAATTCCAGCGGTTCCAAAAATACCCATAATTATCCTGGCCTTAGATCAGAGGCATCCAAGCACGGGCGTGGAGGCGATGATCGCTCGGGATGATCAAGCATAAGCCCATCCTAAAATAAAATGCGTGTAGAAATATTGAATTTCCTATTAAATTCCGAAATTAATAAGTTGAAAAAAAAAATTGACACCACGTTGTTGGACTGGGGGGGGAGGGGGTACACCATGATTATCATTGCCAAGGCGGGTTAGCGGTGCGAGGGGACAAATTAGGACACTCGGCGCAATGGAGTCATCGATGGTTGGCTCAGTCCTCAGGGTGGTGCGGCTGAGGCGTGCAGCAGCAGGAAAGGAGGATAATACAGGACGAATAGGTAGTGATCAAGGATGAAGTGAATGTCATAATCAAATCATTATTCCTATGGAACATCACAATATGGTCGATATTATCTGTGCCTATTCAAACATTTGTGTCTAGGCAGGACCAGAAAGAATCATGTCCACAAACAGGAAGACCCGAGTTCAGCTTCCCTGTCCTGCGGCCGAAACTACTGGACATGCTGACGGGAAATCCGTCAAGTACAGAGTACGGAAAACTCCGTCGTTCATAGGCCAGTGGTGTTCTGGCCGGATAGATAGACTGGCACCGCCAACATACCCTCAGAGACTAAAACCAGTAGATGCCTTGTGAGTGGCCTGAGAGGCCCTTTTCGGCTCTGGGGACTCCACAAAGAACAAAATTGAGGGTGCTAACGGGGCTAAATGTTTAGTGTCCCTTTGCTAATTATGAGCATTGTGTTGGTTCAGATAGCGTCGTGGTTGGCTAGAAACCCGAACGGCTCGCTACCGATGCAGTGGGAAGGCATGCGCCAGGATTTCTTCACTGGTCAAGAGAACGACATGACAATAGTACTGTTGGAACTTGGCTGTGTTTTTGGGTGGTATTCTATGTGTCGCGCAGGGGGGCGGGGGGGAAGGGAAGGCTTTTTTACTAGGGTTGTGTACGAAAATATACGCTGTCCATGGTGAAATCCAACGGAGTACAGAGTAGCCCCGTAGTAGCGGCAGTAGTGGCAATTTCGGTCATAGGTATCGGGTATTACCCACCGCAATCCAAATGTTCGACCTCCTCTCCAACTCCAGATGTCATTCCAAATCCCTAAACCCGCGTGGATCGCAAAGAGCTCGCGAGTTTGTCCAAGCTCCCACGGAACTCAACGGGGTTGCCCCACTGCACTGATAAGTGGAGCCGCGCTATCCGTGAACCAGCCAGCGAGCGGCAAACCAAAGCCACGAGCTGGGTTCATCCAGGTTGGGCAACTCGCAGGATTGTACTTTAACCCCGTTGAGTAAAATAACTGACTCGCCCGGGTGGCCCGACCAATGGTTCCCGATGTCATGAGCCATGACTATGTATTGATGTGCTGGGTGCCTCCTCCCTCACACCTGACGAACAAAGCTGCGTACCTGAGGCTGATTACTCGGATACCCTGCGTGTCAAACTGTACGCACCACCATTGTCAGAACCCTCTTCTTTATTCTTTCTTCCGCGCTCTTGTGGAGATACTATGCATTTGTCTTGCATGATTCTTCTCATCCTCCATGTAGGCTGAGATAACGAGTCTTGCATCGCATTCCGACCGCGCGAAGAGAACATCCCCTGACGAATGTGGTCATTTCAGTAGGCTTCACCATAATACACCCCTCTTTTCCTATCTAGATCGACCATCTCATGGATGAATATTGGACGATCCAAGCGGTGGATCTCCCTAGATGCCCAAGGCATTCAGGAATCCAGGAATCCAAAACGAGGGTCCTCATGACAGCCCCTCCAGAAGTCAAGAATCAGCCTAGTGGGTCTGCCGAGTACGCCTTAGGAGGAAGGGGGGGAAAGGAAGGGGTGCGTTAGACGTGAGTCTACTGACCAGGGCTTGGCAGGCAGTCCAGCAGGTTCAACTGGCTCGTTTCAGGTTTGCTGATCCCTTACTACATGGGGTCGAAATGTGACAAAAGACGAAAACCTGCCCCTGCCCCAGTTTAAAGAAAGATCAAAAAAGACCCCCCCCCAACAGCAAAAGAGCCCCAAGCTAGTCTAGCACATCTATTTCCGACGTCACAGAGAACGGGATTCTCATCGTGTGCCTCGCAGGATGACTCGGGCCCTTGACGTGCGATCGGACGGACCCTCGGACGGGAAGGATGGGGGTTCGTTGAGATGAAAATAGAATGCGGGCAAGGCACTGCCCTAAACTGTAAAGGCCCTTCCTATCCTTTGGTTTTGCATGCGATGAAGAATGCCTCGCCATGTTTATACTTTGAATGGCGCAGATCCAGGACCCGGTGCACGTACTCCCGCAGTTTGAACTCGACCCTACGGCGGCCCACACAAATCTTAAGTAGTATGTGTTTATATCTCAGGAGTATTGTATACTATAAAATAGTTTAGAGTGTAATCGAATACTCCAATTCATTTCTTGCGTCTTACTCCAGAGAGAGGACTAAAGAAGCTAACCTCACCATCGCTCCAACGGCCCCTGCCTACCTAGAATAGCTGCACTTCCCGCCTCGTAGAACCTTATGTCCGATGATTCCAACACTTCAACTAGCTGCGCATAAGCACGGTCAACCTCGTGGCAAATAGCATGGTTCTCCATCCTTCGCTCAGGGGTACCTAACCGTCAGATCTATAATATCTGGTGAGAAAAGGGGGGGGGGGGGGGGGCTAACGGCTTATTTGGGAGCATATCTGAAACGTCGGCGTGGGAGTTTTCTGCAGGGTTGAGCTGTGTCATGTCATTCTGGAAGAATATCACATGTTTCAGGACTAGATGGACTGTCGGATTCTCATTTCGCCCCAAATATGCAGAAAATAGATACATTAGGGCCATGAGGGCCATGCGAGATAGTGACCTGTTGGTGATGGTGAGAATGATGATGCATTGGGGGTTGGATTCGGGTCTGGATGGATCCCATGCAGGGGTTCGGCATCAGCATGTAGTACTTACTCCATGAAGAACTGCTTTATTTCCGAAGAAAAAGCATATACAACTTTCCTACATCGCTGCAGGTTATCAAGCGGGACAGACGCATTGTACTGAATGCTTGGCAGGGGTTTTATGTCTTATTCCGATATATGGATGGCAGTAAGGCAATGAGCATTTCCTAAACCAGTGAAAAAAATCCCTACATAGCGTAATGAAGAATCTATCTTTGCCTCTCGAGGCCCTGGCCGGTTCTGAAAAGATCGCCCAGTCTAGCTCACGACCAGCGTCAGAGTAGCATGAACCCGATTTTCTCGTCCAGCGATATAGCACAGCCATGCCCAGATTAGCTCCGAACAGGGGTATGGTTGATGAGTAGATGATCGCCCGGTGCCGTTAGCAGCCTCTTTTTTCCCTGAAGTAGTAATGACGCAAAAATCCAAGATGATGCTCAAGTAGCGTGCTCATTGGTCCCTCCTCAACTTCCCGTCACAGCTCCCCACGAGCGATTTGTATTAGCCCGCTCGGACAAAATACCGTGTTCCGCCCCGCCATGATCGCAGTCTAACCCTTTTAAGGTCTTAGTCTGCCGCCAGTCGGCCTGATTAGGGCGTAGTGGGAAGAGCGTACGTGGGAATTAGTCCGCTTTTCCTAATTCCTGCACGGAGTACAAGACTAAGGCTGGATTTGGGTTAGGGCTGAATTAGGAGGAGTTAGTGCCTGGGGCAGGGTAAATTGAATTGACTGACTCGTGGATAGCCCTTGGCTGGTAATTTTACTTGCCCGGCTGAACGGTTCGCGCCAGCTCCTTCGCGCTCTTTGGGTTTATAGGCAACACCCGGGAGATTGGGTCATTTTGTTCACGTGGTGAGGTTTGGGTACTTTAGACTGTTTTTGTGCGCGGCGCGCGGATCATGACGATAGCTAAGGATGAGGCAGTAGGTCATTCTTTGGTCTTCGCATAGTAAACCACTGCAGTACTATCCCGTTACACGGACCAGGAACCAGGACCAAAAACGTGAGGGTTGGTGGCTGGGTCTCGGTCAGTGACAATGGAGATTTCTCGGATACTTTGGAAACACCTGATTTACTATGCATTGTGCGATTGTATCATTCGCAGCTTGCTTGATACTCATTTTCATGTCCTGTGCTATGTATATCCAACTTCGCAACATGGTGGACCCTTTCATCTTACTCTTTGAGGTAGAGAGAAAATGAAAAAGGCCCCATGGTTACAGCCAACTCGGAGCATTTCCCGCCATTTGACGATTATCAGCTTCTGATGGATCATGGACAATCGTTCAGAGCCAGTAAAGCGCACTGTAAGAAAGATAACCGCTGTTGGGACGTCAGGGCTGAAGCCAAGTTCTCTTACCCGGTTAGTCCACGATGCCCCCAAATCGTCATTGCTCCCGGGGGTGGCTTTGCTATCCCTGCAGAAAAATTAGCCTGTACCAAGCCCGCCAGTCATAAGGCCCGATTACTGTTGGTTTTCTTTTTTTTAGGGTTGCTGGTGATCTTGGGGCTGTTGTCACTCCTGAGGGGGGGGGGGGAGTTTGGGGCCTTCGGGGTTTGGTCAGGGGAGGGGGGGGCCCTTTGCATGGTCTATGGTGGGCTGGCCTTTGTAGCTTAGGGTAGTTTAGAGGGCCAAAAGAGTGAAGTTATGGGATAGTGAGATATGAGCTTCTCGGATCATAGTATAAAGTATAGCTTCCAAAACAACGACATTGTTGGTTGTTTGTTGGGTTACATTCGTTGGTGAGCTGATACCGTGCCTGCTACGTACCTGCTGAACATCCCGTCTCTCCTCAGCACTTAACTCTCTGACATGGCGACTGCTGCGGGTCTCTCGTTTCTCAATACTCAGTCCGGCATAGTTGTCGGCAAATCCAATATGAAAATGGAGTCTAGACACACAAATACTTACCCCTTTTGGGGAGGGTTGCTGGTCGATTGACAGCCTTCAGGCATGAACTCGGCTCCGACCCGCCGGGTTTAGCGACGATATGTCATTATCAACGCAATCAGATCAATCGATTCAGCACGGCTCATCTCCGTCTAGTCCTCCAGACGGAATTTGCCCGCGGGGAACAAACGAAACAGCACACACTGCGAAACTGACAAATAACGGGACGGGACGGCGGATGGCTCCACTACGAGGCTCTGGCGAGGATTTAGCGACCTTGATCAAATAATACATCGTAGCTGATCTGCTCATGAAGACCGAGAGGGCGGGCGAGACCGACTGGATCCACCACTGTGGCCGATCGCTGGCCATATCAGTCTGATGATCTCTCACCCATGTGGGCGTGTCTGATAGCTGTGACAAGGTCGGATACTCCACTGGCCTCTAGTGCCCCCTCCGTAGACTGCCACGGTCCGCGCCACTGCCAACGCCAAATCCTGGCTTAGCTCTTTATCAATCCTTCCGGACTGAGATCTGACAAGATCCATCATCACGGGTACCTAGCATGACGGGGCCGACTTCTTCACGGCTCCTGAAATCTCACCTCAGATCCGGAAGATAATCCATGGGGGAGGATATCCATGACTCCAACCTACCAGCGTGCTTCTCGGCGGTTTGCCTGACTCGCACGGCACGTTCATGTAAAGAGAGAGTCGATCTCGACTAACTTGTCCTATCTTGGTCGTGCACATTGCCAATAACTACACAGTACTAGTCACTACTTACAGGACAAAGTCTGGGCAACGTCAGCGAGTGCTACAGCTGGCTAGTAATCGAGTTAGTGGCGCGGCGACATCACCCACGCTACTACGACCCAGTCGCAACTCTTCCCCATCGCATACTTGTCATTTGCTGTGGCGGATGACGATTATTATTTCTTCAGCACAGACCGTTGAACAAACCGATTTTGAACGATGGTGGAGATCCTAATCCCGACCGTCGGGTCGGCCTCGATTGTATTCTCCCGATGTGGCAATGAACGTAAAGTACCATATCCAAATCAGGATGGCATCCTAGCACCAGCGGAGTATGGAGTATGGAGCCCTGATTTGTCTATCCCAGGATACAAGCTAGATTGAGCCGACATTCTGCGATATGCTTCCTCCCGTGTACGCTTCAGTCCCTCGTAACTTAAATTGTAGTACGGAGTGGATGGGCCGCGTTTGTTTGAGATTTGGATCCGGCGCCAGAACCGTTGGGCTGCTCCTCCCGACCGACCCTCCCCCTCGAGGCTTACCGCATCTCCACCAATGGAGAACCAATGGAGAACCAATGGAGATTGTCGGGAGCTAGCTAACCGTGTTCAGCCTCATGGCTACTCGAACAGGGCTAGTGCAGGTAGCTTCCCCCGTTTGAGAATTAGCTCGGCTTAGCTCGACTTAACTCACATTCACATTAGCTGGCTTATTAGCGCAACTTAACCCGGTTTAATTTAGTAGTGTCCATGTGCATATTCCCAACGGGGTTAGCTGCGCGAACCTTTGGCTGTCCCCACATTTCCTCCATTTTGCTGCATGCCCAGCATTCTCCAGCATTCGCCGGGGCCTTGGCCAATGGTCAATGACCCAGTTATGAGGTTATCTTACTCTCACTCCCCATCATGTCCCAAACGGTCTTGTCAGTATCTTCTTCGCTTCCCAGAGTAATTACACCCCTTTGAAGACCGAAGTGGGTACACACGCTGCGACTATATGCCCCCCCGGTCTAAATGCCTCGTCCGGCCGAGTATCCACCTTGCACTAGACTTGACTTGCGACGGCCAGCGTACAAGACACACGGGTTGGACTCTGCGTGGCATACCACGTGTACAGCTTTGCCCGTCTCGACCAAGTTGACTGTATTTTAACTTTACAGGACCCTAGTTTGTATTCTATTCCCACTTTGCGATTCACGATGAGCCCCTTCCGTGGATTGATGACCCCATTAATCGTTATTTCCGAAACGGATAGATGATCTGCACACCAGCGGGCCAATCGAGACACCATGATCGGGCTCTGAGGTCAGTGGTTCTTCGAAGGATGAACAATGACGACGGGTGATGGGCCCGAAGGATTTTGGGTAATGCACCGTGCATATCACATGGAGATGCAGCACTTTGTTTGGATAGAAGAAGGACCCTCCTTCTTCGCTGCAGATGATGCTGACAACGCCTTTGATGGCGGGGGCAATGTTGGCGCGGGATGGCAGCATACTCAGCAAGTAACTCTGTCCTATCCTCAGACACACTTGATCATGTGCCGATCAAGTTCAAAGCTGGTATACTTTGAAGTATGTACGGGGACGCAGCAGGTAGTATTTCAAGGGCCATGGTGCATGAGAGACATAAGTAGAAGTCAGTATGGGACATGTTTGTCAGACAGCAGCCTTTACCAAAGGGGACAATAAATCGAGAATGTCGCAGAACACTGCAGGGAATTATCATGGCGTCATTAGCTCTGCTTCCTATGCTGAAGCAAGGGCTATCATTCTGGGGAATATCCTGCACCCCAAACACCCTCACCTTCTGCATAGATCAAATGGTGGCGGCATTCTTAACGTTTCCGCCCTAGTAGAAGCAAAGAATAAGACCGAAGAAGAAAAAATTTACTTGAGATGATGCGTAGATAGGGATAAGAAATTGTCTTCAGCTGCAGGCACCACCAGGCGACCCATGTGTCAGCATCATGGCACAACAGCTGAAGCGACCGACACTTTCCATGGTTCACCATCACCAATTTGGCATGATAGGCAAGAACAAAATGACACCGGCCCCCAGGTCGTAGCTAGTGATCATTTCCCAACTGCAATAGACATCAACATTTAGGAACGGCTCGGGAGACCGCGGTCACTCCAGTCGTTTGAGGGTATAGTGACAATTCGAGTTAATACCATAATGTAAAAATATCCCACATGGCGGCCATGACTGCGGGTGGAGGCATGCTGCATTCCTAATCTGCAAGGTGGTTCAGTGTTGGGAGGAATGTTGGTGTTTCAGAGTTGCAGATGTCGGTCGATCAGCCCATGTGGCTGTCGGGATGGCAAGGCAGACTTGCCAGTCTACCCTATGAGGAATCTGAGGGGTAAGCCCCCAAGATCCGTCCGTAGTGCACATCAGTCGTCTTGGATTGGTGGGCTCGGGTGATGATCGCATGGCCCCGAGAGGTGTAATAATCTGGATCAATGATGTTTCTGAGGTCTTCCTCTTGTCGTTTGATGTCTATATTATCTCGAGGTGCATTTAAACGGTTCATCCGAGTCTAATGAAAATAACTTTTCCTGGGGCCAGGATCGAGGTGTAGTAACTAATCCAGGATGCAATCGACATTGTCATTAAATCAGATTTATTGTACACAAAACAACGTTACATTGTATCAAACTATCTTCTCGTGGTCGCTCAATCTAAATGTGGGGGATTCAAAAACGGGCCAAACCTGTCTCAAAAGGCTCTGCAAACTAGTGTATTATTAATTAATGCATAGCGTGGTGTGACTCTATCCTTACTCTCTTGTACAACGCAGAAATGTTTAATTTTCCTACACTACGGAGTAGTCATGCGTGATTTACCCTTGTGTGGGCCATGTGGCCGGAGGATCAAGCAAGGACAAGAGGATGCTGAACTCTATGCTTAGTGACGGAGTTACGGACCACTATCTGGGCCATGCACTGCCCGAATGAGCAAAATTAGCAACAAAAACTTGCGCTAAATCTGCAAGGTAGTAGACTTTGCATAACATTCCAGGAGGGGTATTAGCCGCTAATTTACCTAAAAGAGAAGGGCGCGATAGGCTAGGGAGCCACGCTACTGCAGCTTCCATGCTAGGCACTGCAGGCATCATGCCAAGCTAACACCTTCTGGGTAAAAGCAGGAGGGCTTGTACAGGGGTGAGTGATCCTGGACCGCTTGTTTCAAATTGCTTACACGTGGACCTCTTGCGGCTTTTGCGGGCTTAGGCTGCCGATCATGCAGTATTTCTTTTTATAATCCCCTTTTCGACCTTTGCGGCGCTGTTGGTATGCGGGTTGGTTACTAGTGGCACTTAAGCCTGCATCGTGCATACTGCATCTTCGCTTCTTGCCATGTGTGGATGCTATCTTTACCAGCCCGGGCTAACTGTGCGAGGACAGACCACGCGAAGAATGCACGCCCGATCGACCGCCCTCCCAGCCACTTGCTGATCGTGTGTTTCATGTTCTATGTTTGAGGTTTTCTTTTCTTAACCTGACTCTTCTCTATCATGATATTGACAGAAAGAATGGGGGTTGGATGCTTGCCTGTTCTGTCTTGGTTTCGGACCAGATTGGGAATTCTACATGCCAACTCGCTAGCAGTCAACTGGGCCATGAATTTTACTATTTCTGGCTGTGGTTACAGAACACATCTATGGCCCCGACTGAGCCTATCTTCCTGTGAAAAGACGGATGTAAGTTGCTCAACTCATCCGCTAATCTGCATGATTTCGAGATTCGCAAGCTTCTCTACACTTACTCCGGTTGTTCTCGATTCGAAATCTTCTACTTCAAGTTCTCTCCTGCTAAACTCTTTGCTTCTCCGTTGACCTGCCTTCTTTGAAAGATTTTATTTAGATCGTCTGTGATTAGAAATTGAGGCTTTGAATTAGTATTTCATAGATTGAGCTCATCACTAACATCTCGCATTTTCCATTTAATTCTTGTCCGCCACTTAACTGACCAGGCACCTACAGGTAGCAATACCTAGCTAGGACGAGTTATCTATGGGTACTGAGTGCCCCTGATAGGTTTATATATCTAATCCAAGGAATACCCAAAAAGAACTCCGTCTACCACATGGGCATTTTTCGTCACTCGTTGTAGATCATTCTGAGCAGCAACTTCCTAGGCTCAAGCTATTGAGTGCCGTTCTAAGAATCTGAGACCGAGTCATAGGGATGTCAAGGAACCACGTAAATGGAGTTCGGTGGGGGCTCTGGTCATTTGAAATTGGCCAAGTTCTCCTCTTCCTTCTTTTTGGGTGACGCTGGATAAAGTAATGTAGGAATCAGAAGATAGCTCCAGAAGTGGAGAAGGGCCTTTAAATCCATACAATTTTCGCCGAGTTCGTCGCACCGAAATTTCACTTTCGCGATTAGGGCAAATTATCTAGCACTTGTTCGCTTTTTTGAGAGTATGGACCACGCTGGCTAAGGAGCTACCAAAGAATGATGGTATTGTTAATCTCCATTTACAGACCCTTTGTCGGCCAGTACCGTCAAACCGTTGTGCAGCCAACACGAATCAACACGCCTCCAACAGCACGGCAAGTTCACGAATCACGATTTCGCCTCGCCCTCCTCTTTCAATGTACAAAGACGCCGTTGAGCTCAATTCATTGACGTGTTCCTTCCGCAAGACCTATCAAATTCGCTCTTGACTGCCACCGGCATGATCGGCAGGTGCACGATGACATCATTTCACCAGCGCCAATATCGCCCCTCGTCCTTCTAAGCGCTGTTGGAAACCAACACTACTATTATTCGTCGAGTTGTGCTATCCCTACCCTGAACCGGTATCATATCTGATGGTAGTTCCAATGATTGATGTTTGAAATTCTCAAAGTACAAGACGTTGTTTGCTTACTTTGGTTTCCTTTTCCGACTACACCACACTGGGCGCCTGAACTAAACTAAAAAATTGCCCCGAAGGGCTGAAGATCAAGATCAGCGGGAGGAAAATGAGAACGTGAGCTGAGTGGCAACGAGTGCTGAAGAGTGATTCTCAGGAACCAATGAGCTAGTCTATCCTTCATCGTCACTTATTGTCGCATTCCGGAGTCGTTGACCAGCGACTTTTTCATGGCAAATGTGTGGTCGGGTATTAGCTAAAAATCAGTACTCGCCGACACTACTTGTTTCAGGGTGATCAACTCCTCAGAGCAGTCGAGTCAAATACAGTAGACCAGAATGAATGATGGGGGTTCAGGGGAAAGATCGGCCGGGGCTTGTGGTGGCTTATAGCTCGATCCTTCCACCCAGCTCATTCGGTGGTTACTTGCATCACTGCATCACTCTAATCCAGGTATCAGTTCTGTTACAATCTGAACAGTAGTAGATTTCATTAGAATCTCGGCAGAGCCTTGTAAGGTTCTTCCTACGCGTGGTTCAAACCGTTTGTCTTCTTGTCACGAATATCGGACTACATGCCTCAGCTGCTCCTCAGGCTTCATGTCGATCGCAGCTTGGCACCAGCTGACTTCACCTCCAAGGTCAGCTGTAGCTCTCCCTCAATGACCGTAGAGGCTTTTTGTCGGAGGTACCGACATCTTTCTGCGGGGAATCAGCCGTTGCAACTCTTATGACTGATGTCATCAGTCTTCCCAGCTGTCGTCCTGACTCCAGGGTAAGTGGTTTGCTTTGAACCTTGAGAAGAGGGCTGTAAGGATAATTTATGGTGAAAAAAAGAGGGTAGTAAAGAAGTGACGGGTATATGTAGAAGCCCGGATCTAATAAATATTTCGGAGAACTAAACTTGACCCGATCATCGCTTGATAAACAGAGTCCACTAGCATTGATTTGAAGAACTTTGCCATACTAATGACCAGGAATTCATGGCTTAGGCTAATTCAATCCTGAGATAAATGATACTGGTTTTGCGAGATGAATTCGATGTCTCTCGAGATATTCGGGGATATTCATCTCTTCCTGGCGCGGTACTCTGCACACTGCCAGTCCCTTTCGTGATGATCCATGGCAATCGTTTGCCGACAAAAAGCAATTTGCTGAAAGACTTGGCTAAGATAGAACGATATCCACAGTCTTTTGAATGTGCATCGTGTTAAATCTCAGAAACTCAGCGCAGTCCAGCCTACCTTATATCCAGGACAAGAAGAAACATTTTATGTCTATCTGAGGATTTGCTCCTATGAGGAGAAAGTCTACCTGAAGATTCAGTACATACTTCGATTTACTCAAGGGCGGCTTGAACAGGTGCTTCCAGTCCCAATTATCACTTTTTTGTTTAGTCAAAACGCACTGCAGATTATGATGGTGTTGTGGAGCATTCAGTAGAAGCTCGAGACGAGATCTTCCATAGAAGCAAGCCATAGACTAAATTGTTAGTAGCGCCAGCGCACAATTATTTGCACGTCTAATGAGATAAGTGCAAGCTGCTTTCTTTGATATCGATGATCAAAAGGACATCCGCAAACCCATTTCTTATTTCTTGTGTAGGCACAGTCTAGTCTAATAAACAAGCTGCTATCCTTCGTGATTATTCCGCCGAACCAATCCTCCATTTCCAGATAATCTTTGTAACCGCAAAGACTGAATGGAAAGCACTACAAAATTTACCTCTCCTTGATGGATCGAACATGATTAAAAAAAGGCTAAAAACACAAACCACCTTTGTCTCGTGCGTTCCATGCCATCTGGGTTTCCCTGGTCGAACAGACTGAACTTGAAGAGTATTGAGATGGCCGATACGGGCGATAGGCAGACAATCACTTTGCGCTTAGAATTCTTCTGTCATCCTTTTGTCGAGAAAGCGATATCAAAGTAAAACTTCTGTGGCAAGAGACAAAGAGTAGAAAATTATTGTGCAACGCAGGACCGGTAGCCCCGTCTCATGGAGATGCTTTGGACCTAGGCGACGAAGAAAAATATATTTCAAAACCTACGAAATATAGAACACATGGGATTGTCATTGAAACATTGCGGTGGTCAAAGGACCTCATTATAACAGTATTTGGAGGCAACACTCGGGCCATAAAATTTGTCCACTTGAGAACTCTTGTCAAAAGGGAAACACCTATGATACAATCAGGATTCGTTGAGCAAAGCTCATATCCTTTTTAGACTGATATAATTTACCTGACTTTCTTGTAATTTCTAATGGTCTTCTGATCTTTCAGAATTCTGTAAGAGACCGGCTCAGATTCACCAATATCCATCAACATACTCGAGATTCATCTGTGGTGACCAGTAGAGAATATTGGACAATGCATAACAATTTCATGCAAATTTCACCCGATGAGACCTAATAATAAACAGACCAGCCTTCCTGCCACATCTTTACAACGCACCATTCGCCTGGCCCCCGTCCTTCGCCCCTGAAAACCGCCTCGCAGCCATACACCCAACAATCCCAATCAAAGATCCAACCCCAGCACCACCAACAATTCCCCTCCACCCTCCTACTCCCATCCCAGTCCCAGGTCCTACTAACCCTCTCGAAGCAACGACCAGGACACCCAGCGCCGCCCCCGGTTCCGCCCAATCATCAATCGCCACCTGACCGGTATTATATCGAAGGCGCCAACTCCGATCTTTCCATTCAATCTCTTCCCTCCCCCACATCCGGGCAACGAGGCCCACACTCACTATCCCAGTGCCGATGAGTCCTCCCGTCCCTGCTGAGCGAAGAAGGATAGGCGTGGTGAGGGGTCGGCGTTTGACCAGGTATACGGCGCCGGCGTTTAGGAGGCCGATTGCGGTGCCAAGTTGAAAGCCCCGGCTGAGGACGTGGGTTGTGAGGATTGTTCGGGAGAGGGGTTGGTCGTCTGCATATTCAGATGATGGGAAAAAGTGGGACATTATGGTTTAGGATTTGGGTTTGAATCTCGGGGAGATAGATAGATGGATAGATGGACGTTTTTTATTGCGGAGGGATGGCTAGGGTAAGTTGCGATGAATTTGCATGCGGCGCGTTTGTTTTAATCGTGAATGATGATTCATGAAAGAAAGCGGGGAAATCCCGACGGATTTGAAGGTCTGCCCATCACGGAGGACGTTATTGTAGGGGCTGGAAGGACCCTGGTAAAAAGGACTGGGAGTGTCCAATAATAATCAGCTCTCGAAAGCTTCGTGCTGACGGGTGCTTATCAGACATTCCATTTGCGGCGATTGGCCGTAAGATGTTCAAGAGGAGCCGACCACATTATATTCCGAAACTTGGATATATCCAGGGAACATTCCCATGAGGACTGTGGGTACATCAGTTTGAATGTCGGATCAGACTAGTTCTCTAAGTCCGTAATCCAGATTGATTAAGCATGTGCATTCTCGTCATAGGTACAAACTAATATCTACTCTGTTCCACGTTCTTGAGGTCCACAAGAAGCATCACCTAGCCCAAGAATGAGTACCAGGATCTCCTTTGAACCAAGTATTAAGTCCGAGAAAATAGGCCATTTCAGTTAAAATCAAGGATGAGAAAAAGAAAAATGATTCTCGTCATGGACAGGGACTGAGTAGATCATGAACAAAAGAAGCAAGAGCACGGATCGAATCAGAAATGTCGAAATCGGTAAAAGCCGTTTCGAATACAAAATATTTCCAGCCAACAACGTCGCACGAGCCATAGGGTGGTTGAAATTGAACGAGATGGGTCATTCTAAGTTTCGGTAGTCGGTGATGTGTGATTATCTTCCAAAATGCGATGGGCTGTGGTAAGCAGCGGGTTGGGAAACAAGCGCTTTGTTCTCAACCGATACAGCTGCCTAGCAGAATTTACCCAAAGGCCAGTGAAGAAGAGAAAAGAATACAAATTGACCAAATATGGACACAAATAGGGTCGAGCCATCTGCCTTTCGGATATCATAACTCCGCTAAAACAACCCGAGGATAATATGGTTAACAAGAGAGCAAGACACTGCCATAGAGCCGGAAAGAGATATTCGAGGTAGAGGATATTCGGTGGAGGTGAGGTTCCAAGTAGTCAAGGAGAGGAGTGGTGGTTGAACATGAGAGGAAAGACGCCCGGATCCACTAGCGACGGTCAGGGTTGGTGACCTGGAGTTACGTCAGTTAACCTTCCAACATGATATATCCAAAGACATTTAAAAACTGACCTGCAGGATTCGGCGAGAAAAGTCATGGTCATCATCGATGCTGCCGTTGCTCTGACGGCGCTGGGCCATGTAGTCTCCATCGAAACGGGAGTCAGACATGGAGGGTGGCTGTGAGTCTCGGCCGTAGCCACCGGTCGTGCCACGGAATCCACCCTCGGCGTTCTGCTTCTTGGAGCGATAGAAGAAGAATGCAGCACCAGCCAGAGCGGCCACACCGACGACACCAACCACCACACCAGCGGCAATGGCGGCAGTGTTGTGGCTGCTCTTGACCTGCGATGATGTGTCCGTGGTCTGCTTGACGGCCGGGGCAGTGACAATGATCGTCTCGCCACCGGAATCAGTGGAGACAGAAGGGGCGCTAGAATCAGTCTTGGAGGACGCGGTTTCACTGGTGCCATTGGAGCCGCTGCTACTCGTGGTCGTTGCTGATACTGAAGAGACGGTGCCTTCCAACCCGGTTGTGTAAAGTGAGTAGAAACCACTACCACCACCTAAATAGTACTGTCAGCGAACATGGCCCGCGGTCAGACCGAAATCCGAGGTTTAACTTACACATATCTGACGGCCAGCCATTACAGGGTGTGCTGCACTTGCTGCTGGCCACCTTGTCTGAAGAAGGAGGCAGTTCGTCACCACAGAGGCAATCCGAGCCACCAGACAAGGCAAACACGGCAGCGTTCCAGGCAGTGCATCGATCATAGCACCATCCGGAACTCTGGAATGTGTATGATGTCTGGTTGGTAAGGCCGTCACTGCTACTGTAGCAGCCAACTAGGGTCATGGCGGAGCGCGGAGTCAACTCCTCAATAGATTGGGCCGTGACTGAACCGGCGGCGAGCAGAACGCTCGAGGCCATCAGGGCTGTGCGCAGACTGACGTACATATTGACTCGTGAGGAGAGGACAAGTTTTGATGGCGTGTGTATGGGAACGAGTGCAGCGAATAAAGTACCGCGTCGGACTCAGTCGGAGCGGTTAAGGAAATCGAAAATCCAGGAACGACCGGCGTAACCCTTAGGATCTTCTCGAGAAGTAAAAGTGTCGATGAAAGTCGTCAATTTCAGAATAAAACTTTTCGCATCAAAATCACCGCTGTGTTTGGCGCGTAGCGTTCCCGGTCGGGGGGGGGGGCACCGTCAGGGTGGACCGGGTTTAGCGGGGATCTGACAGGAAGGTCTGTCGAAGCCGTGTGACCAGCCAAACAAGATGAACGAAAGGAGTAGGAAAGGATGACAGGATCAAAAATCGAAAATGGATAGCGAGAGAACCGAAACCAACAGGCCGAAGCGAAGAAGCGATGGAATTTCGAGGACGGGAAGAGTCACCCCCTAAGTTGGGCTTTGTTTATGGGATCAGGGTTTTCGAACGGCCGGGATTGGATCGCAGACCAGTCGACTTGAGAACTGGTAGAGGTGAGGTCGAGCTCGAGGAGTGTCTTGGGGAAGTCGAGAGAGAAACGAGTGTATGGAAGTAGTTCAGGAAGGGAAGGAAGAAAGAGAGAGAATCTTCAGCAACGGTGGAAGAGTGACAGTGCGCAACGAAACGGGAGTATGGGGGGCTTTCTCTCCATCGGTTCTAGAGTGTTGTTCGAGAGTGGGTTCATTCAGGGACAAGGGGTCCGGCGACTTTAGGGCCCTGGGGTACCGTATTGGGATGTAATTTAAATGTAAACAAAAGGTTTCTGATGCTTGGAGTACTTTGTGGTACATAGATTGTTACAGGAATAGGTGATCGGACAGACGCTCTCCTCAATGCTTGTTCGCTGGATACCACTTTGGTACCCATGCAGGTACACTCTCTGAAATTCAGAGTCCTGGATGATTTCTTCGTCTCTTTGACGACTCGAGTCGAGTACATGGATATACAAAAACAAGTGTGATATGTAATATCAATACGGGTTACCGTACCAGAACCCCAGAGAGATCAATTCTGGTCTCCACTCGGTATCAATGAAACCATCTGGTGTATCCAATCATTATCCACCGCTTCCCTGACATAATCAGGCACCTGCTCCATTCCGTTCACCTTCAATCAGCGTCAACCAGGGGCCACCAAGTCGATCCCCTTCCATTTTGGCTCCCACCCGGCTGATGATGGCGCTCCGAAGTGTGCCGGCTTGACGTTGGTGGTGTTTGTTACTCGAATCCAACACGGCCACACAGTTTTACGCCCGCTAGGATCGTCATTTCTCGCCACATGAACCCCTCTTTCTCCCACAATGGCCGCCTACGCTATGATCCGCTAGCCTCGGGGAAAGACATCAGACTGCTCCGTGGATGTCCCTAGTTCGCGATAGAACAAAGGCGTTCTGTCCTCTGACTTCTTTCTCAGCCAGATGTAAGAGTAATTCATTACCGATGGACACCCTACAGCTGTGGCTGTCTCGCTGCATGCTGGGCCTTCATCGGGCGCCCTTGGCGACCGAAAATCCGGGATACGAATTTGGTACCATCCAAAACGAACGATTACAGCCTAGCGTTCGATCCTGCTTCTCGAAAAGAAGAGACACAGTTCGAGGGAGGACTTGTCCGATCACCCGTTCTTCCGGGCACACATATCCTGTCATTAGAGATTTTGGGTGGGAATACTCTCCCGTACTGATCCCTGAATTGGTTTCTTAGCATAGAAACTATCAGGATCGTCCCCCGAGTGAACCTCGTCTCGTTGCGTACCGGTTACTACATATGTATCCTGCGGTACCATCATGAGAAGTAAAACCCGTTAGCGCATGGAGCTCATTTGCCCGCAGGAGTTTGGGTACGGATGTGTCATGTAACAAACGCTGTCGGCGAGCCGATGCTCGGCTACCAATTCTCCCGTCACAAATGAATGTTCATCAACCAGATGCAGAGCTCGATAGTCAACTGTATTCTCTGATCATATCAATGGCCCTCACTCTACGAGAACCTCTGGTAACAATCCACGCCCCTTCTTTTGTCAGCAGATTATTACCACGGGTCCTGAGCGGCCACTCCCGGAGTGGGCCGACAACAGTACCTACCCAAAGATCGAGACGACCCGGTATCTCTAATACATAATTAACGTCTACTCCATCCATACTTACAACTGTACGCTTGTAACGAAAACTCTGGATCTCCCACACCCTGCAGGAGGCCCACACCGGGACATTGAACATATTCTAAGGATGCTCGCGTGCGAGACGAGTCCAATATTATTATCCCGGACTCTGTACATAGAGCTATCTTGACGGCCTCGGTATTACAAGAAAAGAATCGCAGCGCCTTCACACTGGAGTGCGAAATAATCTCGTCCGCGTAAGGCGTTCTCGATACCCTGTGTATTGTGGTGTTTCACCTTGATCAAATTAGATTGCACTGCCACCATCATCAGTCAAAGCAAGGCTTATTTAGATTGAATTGGAGATCTGGCCACCGATTCAAAAGAAATTATCGTAATGACAGCGGGTTGAATTAAGATTATCTGATCTGGTGAATATTCCTGTAGGTATTCCAGGGACGGGTTTAAAGGGTAGTGTAGAGAATATATATCAGGAGTCAAGTCCCCTCTTTGTACAATGAAAAGACGTCTCCGCAATAACATTGGAACGCGAATGAAGAAATTTATCGTTCAAAGAAAAGGAAACCTTGAATTGATTATTGACCAGAAATGTTTGATTGACATGGCGCTTCTTCCTACTTTTACCACATGATCCGAGGCATGGTTTGCCTGACCTCAATATCAGAAAGCTCGCTGTGTATACACATCATACCAATATTCAAGGTAGCTTCCAACGGTTCCAGGAAGGCTCATTGGGTATCAACCATCGATAGACTTCATCAGTAAGCAACAACAGCTGATTGCCTAGTTCGAAAAATCACATCCATTCTCTAGCCGCCCGCGGATCTATTATTGAATGCGTCGCACAGGGAATCCAAACCGATATACCAACATACTTTTGAACCCAACTTTATGGAGATCTTCCCATACATACAAAACATCTCTATGAAATACAAAAAAGCCATCACACTGTACAAACGGCCGGTACACACGCAAAGATCTGCCCAGACCTATCCGAGGGCGCCCTCTTGACTCACCACACTGTTATTTATGGAATAGTGGCGTCCACTAGCCCATGTCCATTCCCCACCTGCCATAAGAAACGAACTGTCGCACAGCAAGTCCCTTGCGCCGCCAGATCAAATTTACTGAACACAAAGCAATTCATCATTGAGTGCTCCGTACTCCGTACCGAGTATTCCTTTGGCAAAGCCTCGTAATAATAATACTGTACGCGAAGGACCCGACAAGCATAGTGTAATTTCGGATCAACACGGCGGAAATTTACCACGTCGCCACTTTGTGGATGCAATTCAAGACCTAGAGGCTCTGGACTTGAAGGAGGGACTCGCTATCTAACAGGACCCTGCATGTGGATCTTTACGCCTGTTCGTGAGGTCTTCCGCCGTGGTCCAGAACTTGATGTGTTTTTCAGGCCATGTGAGGGTCCGCGATGATGAATGTGAGCACACGACCTGCCCAGACGGAGCCTGTGACCTACGTGCCGGATTTCCCATGCTATGGCGTGGCTTTGCCTTTCCGTTTTAGTGCCCAGCCCCTCGCCGCTTCTGCTCACTGAGTAGAATTGAGCACGTCTCTGAGCGCTAAGATCCGATCAGGGAGCACTCTGACTTGCTCACTGAGCACACCCTGAACATAGGGCACCTCAATAAAACACAATACGCTAGGCCCATCCACGTGGAGCTCTTTTTCTCTAGGTTGGCCCAACTGTCTCATCCAAGTGCCTTCGCATCAACAAACTGATGTTTCATTTTGGTAGTTATTGCGCCTCGGTGAAGAATGATGGTTAATTCACCCTTTTAAATCATCTACATCCTCCTGAGAATCCTTGCCAACTGATTTCCACGGCCTATAGAGGAGCTAGTCTAAGAGATATTACATGAACATACTGGAAGACCGCAAGTCTTACTGTGGGCATCTTCTTTCTACATCAAGCACACGTACTAGAACGCATGCTTGGCTAAATTCTAATCTCCGCAGATTATCATATCTCAGAAGATACTGCTCCTGAGAATTTCTCGGGTGATTGATTGGTTGATTCATAGACTATTCCTGGCGGGAAAGCCGCCTGGATGATCCTGGGAGTGTCCGGCTTTGCGCTACTTTGTTGATATGTATAAATTTCAATCACTATCTAGATTCCTAGGAACTTGAAACATAAGTAGGTCTTGTGATGAAGTCCTAGAGTCAAGTGGTGTTAGTTTCTCTAAGGCGTATATATTTAAAGCCTGTACTAAGCAAAGTAGTCGCCATCATTGGCCTCCGTTTGATTGTACTACTAGGAGGTGAATCATTTCTATCTACTGTTTAGTACTAACTTGATTGCGTGAATAGTCTGAAATAGTCTTGTGCGACTCAATGATTGTCCCTAGGTTAGGGACGTTCACTAGTCCTGTATTGATCGTAGATGAATCTGCTCTACTAGACTCAACTTTTAATTTTAATATAATCAAGGTTGAGGAGGATTGGTCTCGCGATGAGCTATACCATCTTTTAGATGCCGACACTGAGATAATAACTACACCGGAACATTATAGGTCTTTGACTCGTGAAAATATTCAGTACCTAGGGAAGCATAAAGCGGCTATCGATTCGCCCTCTTTTTATGCGTCTGACAGATCGATAGACTCTGAGGACCTAGAGGGTCTTCAGTTAGACCACCAAAATTTTAAGTCACTTAAAATATAAGTAACGATCCCTTTCGGCTTGCGGGGAGTGAAAGCGTTGCAATTGACCACGAAACATCGCTTAGTTGATGCCAATTTGACTTTATTATGCGAAATCTTGAATATTACTAGAACCCGAGTTAAGCACCAAATAAAGAAAAGAGAAGAAAAGAGTCTAAGACAGAGGAACCAAAAGTGGACTTAAATATAGCTGATTCCCTCTTGATAACCGGCGACGGTGTTCCCGAAGGGATAGATATCAGTAGCCGAAAATCTCCTCAAGGGAAAGTCTCTCAATTAGTCCCTGTGAGATATAATCCATAGATCACAGATAATCGCAAGAAGCAGCGGATACTATTAATGAAGCCAAGTGTTCAGGCAGAGCGGCGAATACCAGGGATTCTTCCAGATCTACTACCATCAGCGATAAATTAGCCAGGATACATAATCACATAGAAAATTGTCGAAATATTGGTTGATTAGACGCTAAAGCTTTTTAAGATAGAACCCAGTCTCCTCATGAGTGATTTCATGCTCTTAAAGTCCAACACAGTCACTATTACCTTGAGATTGGTCACTGCGCCACCTGATACGTATCTCCACAACACCCTAAATATTTAAGCCTAAGAAGCTAATTTAGATGATCCAGAATACCGAAAGTGTTAGAAGACACATGACCTCCTCGTGTTCCTTATAGGGCTCCGCTAGCAAATCTTCAAGTATGTGAGTTCGCTCCCCAACAGGTAGAATACATTCATAAGAAGTCTCCTTTTGCGACGGTATTGATATCGGGATCAAACCCTTCCCCACCCGGGGTGGACATGGCAATCTTGAAAGGTTACATTCATCCTCATTTACTCTAACCAGTAAAGTCATCGTTCAGTTGGATATGAGGAGCCTTGGGTGATGCCAAGATGGAACTCGGCTTCGCGTTGGTGTGTAATTATATTACATGCTGAGATCTAGGGGTATACATAACATCTTTATCATAGGCCGCTTGTTTACTAAGTGTGAGCAATTTCACTATAAATACCCGTACTGTGCGCCGCTATTGTCCCAGACTTTTGTAAATTGTTATCATTTACCATTCGCATCAGTCAGAGCACAGTGCATATTCGGTACTGTATCTACATTTGGGGATTGTTCGCCGTCCCAGGCAACCTAGCCGAGGATATCGACTTCCAGGCTGCCGCGCGGTCGATATCTGCTGCATTAGCCGATCCCTCGTTCGCGCCCTACACAAAGTCCACTCGAAAGATTCGGGAATTTATCGCTGTTGGTGATTCGTACACTGCTGGTACTGGATGCAATGGCAATGGTGAAAGAATGAGCGAGGACGCGCTTCGTGGAAAGCGGTCATATCCCATGCAAATGTCCCAGGATGGAAAAAATTGTGCCTTTATCAACGATGACGACACTCTCGGTCGGTTTAGCTTCCATGCTTACACAGGCAACAAATCAGAACAGCTGATTACCGAGCAACTGGAGCAGGGAGATTACAAAGACGGCGACTTTGTACCACGCAACCAGCCTTTTGGAAAAGCGCAAGTTGCCGTGGCAACTAATGGAAGCAATGACGCGATGCTATCTTGGTGATTGTTCCACTTCGATTTGGCGTGCAATGTATTTCAATTACTGAACGTAAGAGAAGAGTACATTGAGCGATTGCATATACAAAGGATGGAAGCCGGATAACTTGCCAGACCACACTAGATAAGCTTCAACTCGAGCTCGACAGTGGGAGCTTTCAGGATAAAGTCAACTATGCGCTATATCAAGTGGCACCTGCAGGACGACAGGCTGGCGGTGCCGACCCTTGCGAAGCTTTCTGGTATTTGTCCTCGAATATTTTACCTTCTTCAGCGATGCTAGGGGTCCCGAATGCAACGATTATACTTGGGCATTGTGGCCAAGCTCGTGGAGCGAACAGCTCAATGACAAGGTCCGCCAGGTCAACGCGGCCATCAAAGCGGCAGCGGAAGACCTCAAGAAGATGGGCGTCATGTATGTGGACGGCATCCAAGACGCTTACAACGGCCACCGCTACTGTGAACAGGGTGTCTCCGAGAAACAGACGGAAATACAGTGTATGGTTCTGGACAGATGCCTGCCAATGGATCACGGCTTCTGAAGGCCCGGGCGACCCCAGCAACGCTGCGTTGACGGACAGTGTCG
Source organism: Penicillium sp. F50 (assembly GCA_037356195.1). Classification (NCBI taxonomy): domain Eukaryota; kingdom Fungi; phylum Ascomycota; class Eurotiomycetes; order Eurotiales; family Aspergillaceae; genus Penicillium; species Penicillium sp. F50. The sequence goes on along the minus strand of JAYXSA010000054.1, from coordinate 805,664 downwards.
ATCTCGCGCAGGTCCTGCTTGAATTTAACTTCTCCGATGAGAAAAAGGTGGTTCCTGCAGAGAATTCTGCGGACAATACGCCGCCGTGGGAATGGAACGGCGCCGAGAAGTACCGGGACCTGCAGTCGCTGCTGGATGGTATTCGCGCTGCTGCCGGTGACGACGCCGACACGCATGGATTAATACCGATCCAGTTACTGTGCTCATTCCACCCCAACGGAACGGCTTATGCCACGCACGCTACTGCACTCTTTGCCCCCGTAACGGATGACAGAGCAGCGTTTGCAACGGGCAATGGAGGGCAGCAGATCGCCATAGCGTCGTACATCAACCCCTTGGGAGACTCGGCCTCGTGGGAACGACTGCTCGCATACGACACTCAAAAGTTCAGCTTAGTGGTTGCGACTGTCTTGAATGGTCTGGAATATGTGGTCGATAAATACTGGAAATCGATGATCGATCAGGCCGCGAGTCAAGGCAAAAAGATCCTTGGTAACGTTTAGACAGGCTACCTAGGGGTGGGACAACAACAATTCACTACTCGACTAGGCTCGCACTATCTCGCAGACTAGGCACCGCAAATTGAACAGGATATCGACAAGTAGTACGATCTATACGGCGTCAGTCTCGGTGGTATATTTTTTCGATAAAGAATGGCTAGAATACAGTCCCAACAGTATCTACGTAGATATAAACGTATACATTAGCGATTACACGAAGCGTAAACACTCCGGGATATAAACAGTTCTCAATCTTAGCTTACGTATATCTTAATATCTCAAAGATACAATAGATACGCTATCAACGTTCGAGAGGAATTGTATCAGTACCTAGAGGGCGATGAGATCAGGCGCCGGCGCCTATGACCAACTCTTCACTAGTTGCGCTGAAGAGGGCGAAAGATAGATTGCAGTGTAGACACAAGCTGCAGCGCATTACTTCTTGAATCCGAAAGTGAAATCAAAGCTGGAATTCGGAGCTCCGACTGCAGGCTGGCCAGAGTGTACCTTAGGGCGCTTACTGTTGCATAGTCGAAGGAACATCGGTCGATCAAGGGGAACCCGAGTCGACCAAAAACTAACTGGATCAATACCACATCGACGCCAACAAAGAAAATTCACGAAATGCCCTCTAAGCACATTTCGCTCCAGTTGGTGCATTGTTATTGGTCGCAAGTTGTCGGAAGACGTCGTGAATCATCCAAAAGGCCTCGGTGAATTGTCCTTAACTTTTTCAGTTTCGAGTACAATTGGGCAATCATTTGGAGGATCGCACAGGCCTGATCTTTATCTGTGTTGTATTTATTGTCTTGTAAGATCCCGGGATATACATAGATCTCCGCGAGGAGCTCGTTGAGGATTTCATTCAGCTTTAACTTGTGTACGAAGGACGAGGTAGCTGCAATCGTCTTCGATGACCTGGAAATGGTACATGATTTAATCTGATAACAGAGATAAGGATAATTTAGAAACAGCCAGGCAAGATGTGGTATTCAACTAGCTAAATTGATATTATGGACCTGACAAAAGATGATCCATGCCATCAACTCTCCTCCTTTTCACCTTCTTCTGCAACTGATCCCTACCCGTCGCCGAGGGGACATTATATTTCCCTTAATCAGTCACATCTTAAACAAGTAGCCAATTCTCATCAGTGGTATCTGTGTCTGGGCGATCATCTGTTGGAAGATCCAAGATCACAGGATCGTTTTCCTTCGTGTTTGCCACTGGAATGGGCCATGACCATTTCGCAAGGATATTAAGCATGTCATAGAACTTGCGTCTGTCGATAACATCAATGTATGGTGTACCCTTGGGCGGTTCTACAGCATATTCCTCGAAGTCCAAAATGCGGCTGAACTGAATATGAAGTTGCCCATCGAAATATCCAGCTAGGACCCGAGATCGCCCGTACGAATCGAGTGTGATGAGAAGTGTCTGCGTCAGGAATGAGCGCTATAAGGCACTATAGATTTTCATGACGAAGTAGCTGGCTTACCGGAAACATATCGTCTCGACGTGATTGTTCCTCATGGATTGATGGGTTCGCTTGCCACATACAATCCAACATAGTACATGCTAGGGCTGCGACTTCATCTCTTGAGGGACGCGAATTATCGCCACATGTACGGAGCTCAGCTAAGGCCCATCTATATGTCTGCTGGTCCGGCGTACCGAGTTTTTTTCGCCATATAGTCCGTTGGGCAGAGGGCACCATTCTCAAGACTTCGACCCTTTCCCCATCATTGAATATGCTAGCAAGAAACACCCCTTTAAAGCTCTCACTAAAGAAAGGTGAAGTTAGGAGAGTACCATCTAGCTACGGACAAAGGTAAGAACTTACTCATCGTCAATCCAGCCGTAGATGTTTGGCCCGCCGGGGTCCGTAAATTTCCTGTAGAGTGCGTAGTCGTCGTTTTTCTCGAACGAAAAATTAACCAAATCGTACCACAAGCAATCCGGGAAAATATCACTACTACTGATCGTTGACGTCTCACTCCAGCCACATTCTTTCAAGCTCACTATTTTCTTCTCAACACCATCAAAAACATTCGGGTAGAAATCATCTCCATCCAAAACTTCAGGAAGATCAGTCTTTGGAAGGAAGCAAGGAATAGATGACGGGGAAACGTCGCCTGTCTCGATATCGAGATGATGGAACTGGATTTGAAGGTTTGATAGTTCTTCATCAGAGATGACTGGATTGTACTCAGGCGATTTGTAATCCAACGATTCCGGATCCGAAGTAACAGGACGTAGGGCGTGGAGAATAACCCAAAGTTCATAACCGAAAACCTCAGGACGCCCCTGACCAGTGGCCAGGTAGAAGAAATGACCCAGGTCATACGAATCGGTGCTCATGTTGACGTTCAGGGTTCTGTTGTGTTGGAGTGTACTGGAAGGACACGAAGAACAGGTAACGAGGGTGTCGGGCAAGAAAGAAAAACTCCCATCGACGTGAGAACGGTAGTAAAAGAAGCGGTGGTCCCTTGAGGAGGAAATTTCATCCAGATTCTACGTTAGAATAGTATGTTAATCCTAATTCGAGAATTCATGCTTCCAAATTCGGCAAAGTAGGATGTAGAACCGTATTGATACTGGCGGATCCGTACCAGGCAACAACTAGCTTCAAATACAGTCCGGTGTGATATGGTTCATTTCTTCTATTTTTATTCCTATTCACAGTACCTCAAGCTGCTAGAGTCCAGAGTATCTGTTGAAGACATTGCGCTATTCTCATACATCGTGCACATAATACAAAATACCACGCAGGATCTTCTCCGTGACGTAGTCGAAATCCATGGCGAAGAACAATCATCCTCAATTAAGTATATTGAGATTGTGTCCAGCTCACTTATAGACAGCTGTCTCTTATCTCTCGTTCTTTATTTTCACGCTCAACCTATCCAAGCGAAGCAGAACAGGCCTGGCCAATTGCGTCAAGGATAGTTGCCCCCACAAGTTTTTTGATAACCCGTTTAGGGCTTAGGGATGTGTATCGTCTTGCTGACCATCAAACATCCGTGCAGGACGAACAGAAGAACAACGGGGTGGAACTCGAAAATGGTACCCTCGCCGATGATACCAAAGGGAATGTTCTCATGAGTCCAGCCTTGGGACACCCAGTAGGCCATAAGAGAGGCAATGGACAGTGTTGTAGGGATAGGAGTACCTTCAAAGTATTTCGATTTTCCAGACTTGTCTTTGGGTAGAACAGCCACTGTAACGTTGAACCGAGCCAAGCGGGTCAGGCCGCAGAGGACGAAGAAGGCTAGGAAGAGGTGGTCAAGCGAAGTGCGAATACCAATAGCGAATGCGGCGGCGGCAGGAGAAAGACCGAAGGAGATCTATGCACACGCATCAACAGATTAGCACGTTGTTACTCATAGCGACCACTGCATATTTTAGGGCTCGTACGAGATCCGCAAGCGAGTCAAGCTCCTGTCCCATCAACGAAGACTTCTTGCGCCACCGAGCAATCTTGCCGTCCATGAAGTCGAAGAAAAGACCGAATGGCATGAATCCAAGGGCGGCCCAAATAGCACTGTAGTCGGAGGGGTCACCGAGACAGTAGCGCATAGAGGAGAAGACGGACATGACTGTTAGGCACGGTTAGTAAGGAAGTGAGCCACTGGGGCGTATCAACTTGCCTCCGCAGAAACCTATCGCAAGACAAATTAGCCATTGTGAAGTCATCAAAAGAGGTCATACAGCGGGGCAGTAGACTTACCGTTGAGTTCAGTCACCAGATCGGCAAGATGGAGGGCCCTGCGACATATTAGAACGTGCTCCAAAGATTAGGCAGCGGCAATAAGATCCTAGATACGCACTTCACCAAGCTAAAATGACCCTGCTCAGAGGAAAGAAGCATCTTCTGCTTTTCTTGGCCTGTAGAGTCTCCATTAGCCCGCGCACGAGGGGTTCAGGCAGATCGCAAACCAACCTCCGTCGCTGGCGGATGAGACGCCGCTGTTGGAACTACTCGGGGACATGGTGGACTTTCTGCGAGACATGCTCAGATGACGAGCGATAACAAAAAGGTATGAATATTGAGATATTGATATGGCTGCTGCAGGAGGTCGAAAAGGGGGACTGCGGGACTCAGAATGGCCGTCAATAATCCTGCTTCGAACAGTGTTGACAGACGCACAGTCGCAGAGCGGTCAACGTCATTTCCCAAGGGCAGTAATCGGAGAGGCGGTGCACCCCGGGCCTGCGCCACACATCACTAGCCACACGAGTAAAAAGTTTCCAAGCTCCAAGGCGAGGGTTGAAGGCTTGACTGACTACGTTGAGACGAAGAAATAGGTAACGGGTAAGAGCAGAAAAAAATCAGATGTTTTTGTGTGACTGGATATATTCTACAGTCCCTGCAGCCAGAGAAGCAGTAATTTGTGTCAGGATGCACAAGAAGAAAGGAAATATTCCTGCAATAAGCTCCCGAATCCCCCAAACGCCATAAGAAGACAAGTTGTTCGGCTAGAATAGTCTTTTAACCACGACCGCGGAAGCCGCCGCGGGAGCCGCCCCGGCTACCACCGCGAGAGAAGCCACCACCGCGACCACCGAAGCTGCCGCCGCCGCCACGGCCACCACCACGACCGCCGAATCCACCACGACCGCGAGGAGCACCACCGCGAGCACCGAATCCACCACGGCCACGGGGGGCACCGCCGCGACCACCGCGGGCACCACCGGCACGCTTGGGCTTAGCAGCACCTGGTGGGGGCTTGGGCTTGGGAAGGAACCTGGACAGGAAGATAATTAGTTTCGATCGTGCAAGGCGGGACAAAGAAAGGCAAGAGAGGATGGAGCCATACTTCTCCAGAGGGAGCAGCTTGTCGCCGCCGATGAAGACCTTGTCACCGGGCTTGAACGAGGTCGCGACAATGCCCTCCTGGGGCTTGATGGTGAAGTACACCTGGTTGATAGGACCGAGAACCTCGTCGACCTTGCCAATGGGAGTCTATCATAATTAAAGTTAGATCTATGGCTAGCTAATGGTATCTGATGGGGATTGTCCGGGGCGGTGTACCTTGTTCTCGAGGTAGATCGGAGCGTTGAAGTAGGGGATCTTGGGATTGATCGACTCGCAGACCATCTCACCCTCGCAAGCGTGCATGACAGTTCCCATCTCTAACATTAATCATCAGCATTGTGTTCGCAACGTCGTCAATTCGAGTGATAGATACCGAGAACTTGCGCAGGGGGCCCGAAGGACTGCTGCGAAAAGCCTCCGCGACCTGCGTCCAAAAAAAATTTCGTCAGCTTCTCCGCACAATCTTGAGCTCCCAGAACGGGGAAAATAATCGCATACCTCCACGGCTACCGAAACCACCCCGGTTAGCACCAGTGCCACGCCCACGGAAAGACATGTTGAAGATTGTTGTCGTTGGGGGTTCTTGGGCGAAGAAGTTTTCGAGAGGTGGAAACTTCATACGGCAAAGCGTCGCTAGGGCAGTTTAAAGTCACATGACTCACCGCCCGGGCTTGTCCCTCACCAAACAGTCATTTTCCCCTCCATGCAAAACATGTGAGTCAGGCCAGACTTCTGCCTTCCTTTCAGTCTCTCTACGGACAATTTCTCTGCGTCTCCCCAGAGAAATTCCAAAATGGCACCTGGAGCTGCCAACGACCTGCCTGAGCGCCCTGCGGCGCAGGCTCAGGAAAACGCCCAAAACGCTGCCCCGCCCAAGAAGGCCCCCGCCGCCGATGTCCTCCCAGACTGGCTGATTGAGCGCAACAAATTCTTTGAAGAGCTTTGGCAACAACATTTGCAGGAGGTTCAGTCTCGCCCGCATCCAGAGATCAACGTCACCCTCGATATCGGCGACGGTAACCCCTCCTCCGTCCCCGCCAAGGCCTTCGAGACCACCCCCGGCTCTTTCCTGCGCGATGTTCCCAAGGAAGTGAGCGCCGACGTCGTTGTTGCAAAGGTCAATGGAGAATTGTGGGATCTCAACCGTCCTTTGGAGGGTGACTGCACCGTTTCTTTTGTACCCTTCAGTCAACACGATGGCAGAATGGTCTTTTTCCACAGCTCCGCACACGCTCTAGGCGAGGCCTGCGAGTGTGAGTACGGGTGTTTCCTATCGCACGGCCCACCAGGTATGTGCCTATAACGATAAAGATATGAATTATCGTAACTGAATTGATTCCTCTTAGAACCAATGGGCTTTTTCTATGATCAGCGAATGCCTGATGAGTAAGTGTTTGGACATGCCCTATGCGGGCTTCAGTTCTGGGTGCTAATCAAAAATGGCTAACAGACGTGTCGTCCTCCCCTCCGACTGGCCTATACTCGAGAACAGGGCCTCGCGCATTTTCAAGGAGAAGCAAAGCTTCGACCGATTGGAGGTCTCCAAAGAGAACCTCAAAAAGATGTTTGGGTACAGCAAGTACAAGCTGCACTATATCGACAAGCTTGTGACCGGGGAGAAGAGTACCGTGTATCGCTGCGGTACTTTGGTTGATCTGTGCCGGGGACCTCATATCCAGAACACTGGTAGGTCTGAGACAATTATACAGTTAAGCAGGACTCTCATTTAACCTCAAAAATCTAGGCAAGATCAAGACTTTCAAAATCATGCAGGTGAGTTTCTCATCCGCCCCTTTTTCAAGATAACCAAACTTGTCAGCTAATAACATTCTTTCTTCTCCGCCAGAACTCTTCCGCGTACTTCCTCGGTGACCAAAACAATGATTCGCTTCAGCGTGTCCGTGGTGTCGCTTTCCCTGATAAGAACTCCATGAAGGAGCACTTGAAATTCCTCGAGGAGGCCGAGAAGCGTAACCACTTGAAAATTGGCAAGGCGCAAGAGCTGTTCTTCTTCCACGATGTCTCCCCTGGAAGTCCTTTCTTGCTTCCCCGTGGCACTCTCATCTTCAATGCTATTCAGAAGCTGCTACGATCTGAGTACCGCAAGCGCGGCTACCAAGAGGTTCAAACCCCGAACATGTTCGACGTCAGCCTCTGGAAACAATCTGGTCACTGGCAGCACTATGCGGATGACATGTTCAAATTGAATGTCGAGAAGCACGAGTGGGCTCTGAAGCCCATGAACTGTCCATCGCATTTTGTACTATTCGGGTCGCGAGATCGCAGTTACCGCGAGTAAGTCTGTCGCGTTCTTGTCGAGCCGACGCATGCTAACTGCGCTCTAGTCTTCCGATGCGCGTGGCCGATTTCGGCGTCTTGCATAGAAACGAAGCTTCCGGTGCTCTGAGCGGCCTGACGCGCGTGCGAAAGTTCCAACAGGTAAGCTCTAATTATTCCTCAGAGATTTGTGAATTTCTTGCGGAGACGTTCCGTCGGGAGAAGTGCTGTCGATTACTAACGATTCCTGGTACTAGGATGATACTCATATCTTCTGCACAAACGAGCAGATTGAGTCTGAAGTCGCTGGGCTGTTCGACTTCTTGGAATCCATCTATGGGCTATTCGGTTTCACCTTCAAATTGAAGCTGTCTACTCGCCCTGAGAAGTACATGGGTGACTTGGAGACTTGGAACCGCGCCGAGGATCAGCTCAAGAAGGCCCTGACCCAGTTCAAGGGCAACGACTGGGTCATCGATGAGGGTGATGGAGCCTTCTACGGCCCCAAGATTGACATCACCATTGCGGATGCCCTTGGGCGTGAGTTCCAATGCGCCACCATTCAGCTGGATTACCAGGCTCCCATCAACTTCAAGCTTGAGTACGTAGATAAGGAGAAGCCCAAGGAAGGCGATGTCGAGAAGAAGGATGAGGCCTCCAACCAGCCCGCCCCTGGACGGTCCCGTCCCGTGGTTATCCACCGTGCTATCATTGGTAGCTTCGAGCGCTTCCTTGGCATCATCACAGAGCACTTTGCTGGCAAATGGCCATTCTGGCTCAGCCCTCGTCAGATCATGATCATCCCGGTCATGCCCGCGCTGAATTCCTATTGCGAGGAGCTGCAGCAGATTCTCCATGCCGACAAGTTCAATGTCGAGATTGATATCTCTGGCAACACTCTCCCGAAGAAGATTCGTACCGCCCAACTGGCTCAGATCAACTTCATCTTTGGTATGTGCATCTAGGTCGAAGCTGTTCTTGTGCCACTTTTGCTGACCCATATTCTAGTCGTTGGCGCTGCCGAACGCGACAGTCGTAGCGTCAATGTCCGCAACCGAGACGACCCTGAGACTCAGAAACTGGGTGTGATGGTGCCGCTTGACGAGATTCGGGCGAAGATGACCGCGCTGCGCAAGGAGCGTCGGTTGGAGAACAAGCTGTAGGCGTGATATGCATTATTGAATGACGAAAAAAAAATGAAAATGCCCAGCATTCGGAATTTCGACTGGTTCTCATCTCGACTACTTGCGCATTGCCCTAGATACTCCATGACTTCTTCTTAACTTAGACGGGCCATGAGGTTCATTCCGTAGATATTGAAGAGAAGGGGTATAATAGATGCTTGACAGTTCGACTGGAGAAAACCGGGTTGACAGTGTAAATACATATGCTCGAACTTGACCTTCTCGAGAGAATCTTTCTCACGGTCTTTTCCACTATCTTATTTGGTCCGCTGAAGAACCAGTGAACCGTGTCTTCAATGTATTCGAGATGAAATCGAATATCGTGCGAAAGCCCATGCTCGCGTGCGAGTTGTCTCAGCCTCCAGGGCATTCCTGGGACGACGGGTCAGTATCCCGTCTGTCCCTGATGTGTGTGCGGTGACCCCGAAGGAAGCAACTCCTCGGAAATCATCGAACTTGCACTGCTCTGGTAGAGATCACTGGGCTCAATATCAATCCCTCGAGTCCATCGCCGGAGAGTCTTGATAGGGCTGACGTCGGGACTCTGGATCGGCGCCTGGTCCTGTCATCCGTCATCCGCAGCGCCCACCAAGTGGACCCCGACACCAACAAAGCGCTGGCATGTTTCAGAGTCTTTTCACAGCATGAACCCCCCTCGAGTTGGGTTAGTTTCAGCTGGAACACTTTCTTTCAGCTGAGGACTCGAGGCTCGGTCGTCAAGCAGACTCGTAGAATTCATCCTTCCGCCTCTGATAAAAACCCTCCCTTTGGTGGCCCCCCAATCATCAGCCAAAAACCCGCGTTGTGATCACCCGCGGGGACTGCGGGGCTCAGCTTTCTTCTCATCACACCTCAACGACAACTTCCCCTTTTCCTCTCGACTCTCCATTTCTCCTCGCTCGTTCGTTTCAATTCTTCTGCATTGCTCGCTCTCGCTTAAACGTTGACCATCGCCTTCTCTTTGTGGCTTCCACCTTCTCCGTCTCTCTTCCCTCCTCTTCGCTTCACAAGCCCCTCCCCGCCCGCCCGACATGGCTGATCTACAGGGCCGCAAGGTCTTCAAGGTCTTCAACCAGGATTTCATCGTGAACGAGCAATACAATGTCACCAAGGAGCTAGGCCAGGGTGCTTATGGTATCGTCTGGTAGGTCTGCCCCCGTGCGAGTGGTGGCGAAACGTGCCCGTGAGCCTCGTGGGAGGAACTGGGATGAAGCTAATCAACAACCCACCTCGTGCAGTGCCGCAACCAACACCCAGACTGGCGAAGGCGTTGCCATCAAGAAAGTCACCAATGTATTCAGCAAAAAGATTCTGGCCAAGCGAGCCCTGCGCGAGATTAAGCTCCTCCAGCATTTCCGCGGCCATCGCAATGTATGTGTCGTTGCCCCGCCTCGTGCTCATGCCATCTCCCCCCCTCCTTCTCCTGTTGACTTGCAATCCGCTTAGATCACCTGCCTATACGATATGGATATTCCTCGCCCGGATCAATTTAACGAGACATATCTTTACGAGGGTACGAAAGACCAACCATACAAAAAGGAAAATATTCTCGTCTGACACCATTGCAGAATTGATGGAGTGTGATTTGGCGGCGATCATTCGTTCGGGCCAGCCGTTGACTGATGCACACTTCCAATCCTTCATTTATCAGATCCTGTGCGGTCTCAAGTACATTCACTCGGCGAATGTCCTGCACCGCGATCTGAAGCCGGGTAACCTGCTGGTCAATGCAGACTGCGAGCTGAAGATTTGTGACTTTGGTCTGGCTCGTGGGTTCTCGATTGACCCCGAGGAGAATGCGGGATATATGACCGAGTATGTCGCGACAAGATGGTATCGTGCCCCGGAGATCATGTTGAGCTTCCAAAGCTACACCAAAGCGAGTAAGTCCCCCCTTCAGTTCTACTCGCCCTCTTCCGCGGGTTCCTAGAATTCCATCCAAAGACAGCGCGCTAATCCACGTATGATAGTTGACGTCTGGTCTGTGGGCTGTATCCTGGCGGAACTGCTCGGGGGACGGCCCTTCTTCAAGGGCCGCGACTACGTCGATCAGCTGAATCAGATCCTGCACTACCTGGGTACCCCCAACGAGGAGACCCTGGCCCGTATCGGATCACCCCGTGCTCAGGAATACGTGCGCAACCTGCCCTTCATGCCCAAGATTCCCTTCCAGCGACTATTCCCCAACGCCAACCCAGACGCACTGGACCTGCTGGACCGCATGCTGGCCTTTGACCCCTCCTCGCGTATCTCCGTCGAGGAGGCCCTCGAGCATCCCTACCTGCACATCTGGCACGATGCCTCGGACGAGCCCACTTGCCCTACCACCTTTGACTTCCACTTTGAAGTCGTCGACGACGTCCCCGAGATGCGCAAAATGATCCTCGACGAGGTCATCCGCTTCCGCGCCACCGTTCGCCAACAGTCCCAGGCCCACGCTGCCCAGCAGCAGCAGATGGCTCAGGCGACGAACGTCCCCATCCCTGAGAACCACCAGGGTGGCTGGAAGACCGAGGAGCCTAAGCCTCAGGAGGCGGCCGCTGGCGGCGGGCACATGAATGACCTGGAGGCCTCGCTGCAGCGCGGCATGGACTCTGTTCACCATTGATCTCGTCGATTTTGGATTTACTGGCATTGAATATGGATCTGAGAAAATCACCTTTTGTTTTCTCTGCTTTCTTCTTTCTCCCACTTCCATTCCTCCACCACCCTCCCCCCTTTCATGCGTGCAATGCGTTTCCCCCCTCCCTGCCTCTTTCTTGTTTGGTTCTGGCTCGGCTGGATCTGCCAATCATCAAGTTTGCGTTTGGTGTTTCGCCCCGATTTCTGCATGTTGACATAATGAATTAGCAAAGAGATACCATCCGAGAAGAAAGACCGGACGACCTGCATGATATATTTTGTTCCTTTGTTCTGTCCTGATTTAGTCTCCCCGAGTCTCCCGTTTTTTTCATTGTACTCATTTCTTGAGATTTCTTTGTCTTGTGTGAACCGAACCGAACTGAACCGAACCCTCATGCCATACCTAGTCTTTCACTTGGATTGTAGGTTGGCGACCTCACCATTCTCGAGAACACTGTCAGTTTGGATTGGATAGATAGATGGTTGTAGTCAAATCTCTTTGTCTTCAAGTGAACATTTATTTTGATAGGAAAGTTGTCAAAGAGCCAATTTACACGGTATGTCAAAATGAAGATGCTCGTGGAATGGGAAATATACATCGTGGTTATTGTGGAGAGGGAGAGCTTGGGATGAGTGGTGAACCTCAATTCTTATGAACATGATGTTGCAGAGTACACAGACTGCTACTTGTGCACTCTACTTGGGAAATCGGATCCATAAAGGCAGCAACGCTATGAAGTTGGACATGATCGATAGACGGCACTTGATAAACCAGAAGCTAAAGACAAATTCCCGCTTATGCTCCAGCTAAATAGCCACAAAGAACAAAAGAAAAGAAAAACACCGAGTCATGAGCACCAACTTGTCCACCCCTTATAAATCGTCAACCACAATGATGCCACCTTGAAACATAGTAGGTGATAACCAGATCAATGGTAATACCCCCTCCACCAAACAGCCATACAAGCCGCAACAACCAAATCTAACATTTTAATGCCCTCATCCTCAATCACTAATTTCCCCAACTTGGCACTCTTTCCCCTCATCCCGCCACCCGCTAGCTCCCTCGCAAGCGAAAAGTCCAATCGATCCTCATCCGAGTCCGGACCCCCGCTGCTCGTGCTCGTGCTACGGCGCGGACGGGGCGGAGCCGCCGGGTATTGGTGGCGGTATTCGGCTGGGCGGGAGAAACGCGCGGTTCGGAGAGACGTGCGTCGGATGAGGTTTGTCGGACTAAAAGTTGCGCGTGGGTTGCTCGGGTTGGGGGTGGAGGGGGTGTTCGGGCCAGAATGGGCGCGGGGCCGGGAGAAGTTTGGGTTGAGGAATTGGGAGAGGGAGTTTCTTTTGGGCACGGTATCAGAGTTTGAAGGGTCCGGGATGTGGTGGGGGGAGGTTGGGGTCGCGTTGGCGTTGGAGGTGTGGGAGGTGTGAGAGTGATGGCGAGTGTGAGCGTGAGGTTGTTGATGTTGGCGTTGGGAGGCATGGTAGTGTAGGTTGGCGGCTTGAAATGGTGTGTTGAAGCGAATTTCGGCGACGGTCACTGCTGGATTGGAGTCACTATCACCCGGCGATGCATACCCCGGCGTAGATATCATATGCTTGCATTTGAGACTGCGGCCGTTGACGCTGGAGGAGAAAGTGCAGATACCATTCCACGGGGAGTTGAAGACGTAGTAACCACTCTTCAGCTTCGAGCCCTCGGGAACATGGCCATTGCCAGAGTCAAAGGTGCTGCGACTACCTCCGCTGGGGTCTTCAAACCGCTTTGAGACACAGAGTTGACGGTGGAATTTGCGTGGTCCCAATGACTGTGGTTGTGTTTTCGTCTGCGGCTGTTTCTCAACAGGCTTTTCAAGCCCCAACGATGCTGCTAGGGACGATCCCGCTGATTTCAACATTTCTGGGGGAAGATTGGCAGCCAAACTTGCCAGGGAAAGCGGCTCGTTCGATCCGGCAAACCGATTATATCCAGGCGTCGAGATCTCGATATCAACAGCATTACGGTCCATTCGAGGCGTCGATATCGTCGCGACATTCCATTGCGTGCCCGACCCAGGATCACGTCGGATGAGAGTGAGATGGAATCCATCATGGATGTGAGAAATTTGGTGTGATTTTGCCTTGCGGGTGGGAGATTGCCCGGGGCTTCGATTCAGCGAGCGAGAGCTCTCGTGTGATGGGCGAGGCGGTAATTGCGGTCTGTTGGCATCTAGACTACGCCGACCTGCGGACATGGTCTCGTGCTTTTCTCTCCAAACTTCTTTCCCTCGGGTCTGGACATTGTCTATGAACGCACTCCATCGATTAGACTTTCTGGGATGATCGTCGCCGCTGGAGGGGTCGTGAATGAGTGGCTCCTCGTTCGGGGGCAGAGGGGGCAGCGGCCGCCTTGGAACTGAATTTCCAATTGAGTCTGCCGAGCCCTGTCTCCGGTCACTCGTCCCCTCTAATTGTACATTCGCAATTGGCGTCCCGACGAAAGACATATTTTCCGCCGAGACGTGCGGCCCAGGCAATGGCCGGCGGGGTACTCGTGGAGGGGTAACGTTATCTTGCGCCGACGCAGGCGCAGTGACAACCATCGACGTAGGGGTGTTCTCCTGGCCTGACGGCTCTCGTTCTCCACCGACCGGTTTGCGACGGACCTTGTTCAGACGAGCGAACTCTCGGCGAGCGGGATCATCTACGCAGGCCGCATCTAGTTCCTCCTGGCGTTGTTGTAGCTGTTTCTCGCGCTCGAGCTCGACTTGTTGTAGCAGCGCATCGTCTTCAGGTGTCGAGACATGGAGATAATATAGGGATGCATTGATAGCCTCGGCGGAGACACTGGATTTGGTGGGTGGTTTGACTGGAGAGAGGAATATGTCTGTCAGATGATGCGCGCATGCATCCCGCATATTAGTTACAGCTTATCTCAGACGCACGAGGAACCGATAAGACCGGGATGAGATGAGGAAGATGCGGAGGGAGATTGCAAGAAGGGTATCGGAAAGGATATAGACACACCTTGACTGCCAGGTACCCTCACAATGTACAGTTGCAGAGGATCATGCTTCTCATGGGTGGGATTGCGCGGATAGGCAGGGGGATTAGAAGCGATGGCGGTGATCGACGAGAGCGAACGAGCCTCGACAGGTCCTTGTTGAGTAGTCGCGGAAACAGAAGACATGCTGGGCACGGCCAGGGTGTGCCGGCCCTAAGAAAAGAGATGTTCAATATAATTCAATGGGTCAAGAGGGTGTCAAAAAGTCAAGCCGGATTTCTTTGCAGAGGTTCGGACGGTCAAGTGTAAACAACGGCGGGTTCGTTCGGCAGTAGTGGGGTCACCGAGGGATTCACCTTGGTATTTGCTGTCGGCGAAGGAAATGATTAGAGTTTGGGACGACGAGGATTGAATGCGTCGACAAGTGAACACCTGGACCTGCAAGTCAACCTAATTGACGCAAGGGAAGGGAGCACACAAGTTACACAGTACCGCATACATACATCCTAATGGGTGCAGATGAAGGCTGCCTGATGGCTGATGCCGAGCCCGGGAGGTGTGGCGCAGTCTATCGATGGCGGGGAGGTTGGCTGGTTGGCTGGTTGGCTGGTTGGGCTTGCGCAGGCACCGATGAAAAGGAGAATACGATCGTGTACCTAAGCATACTGATTATGTCCAGGATCTACAAGGATCGACAAAATTAGCAGGAACTCGTGGCAAGAGAGAAGAGGGAAAAAGAAAATCTTGATGGTGGCGTATTCGACAGTTGGTATCTCCAATGTAGCTACAAGGCTATGGAATGGTATGAAGCTGGAGGTGTAGAGAATGCAGAGGGCAAGAAAGCCAATAAGTCAAAGGAAGAAAAGGAAAGATCACAGAGGAGGGAATCTCCGCAACAAGGGGGTGTCCAAAAACAAGTGTAAAGAGAAGCGACCAAAAGAAGAGAGACAAGGAGGGATGAAACGCCAATGAAGAAAACCGTATCCCGGTAAAACGCCGCAATGGAAGACCCTTTCCAATATCCAATTCCCTAGAAACATTAAACCACGGTTTCAGACCGTTCTCCCTCCGCGATAACTGGCACGCCCAGGCCTCGATCGGGACTCTGCAAGACGAGTTGCTCGTGACGCCGTGCGCGGAGGAAGTCGCTGACGGCGCGAATCAAAATGAACCATCCGACAATCATCAGAACATATGAAATCCACTCGCTGGTGGTGATCCCTGAAAGAGCACTGCCACCATCATCACCCGAGCTCTCGCCAACGGAGTTTGGATCAAAGCTATGGCTGTTGGGATCTGGAGGCGGGACGTATTGATCGCTGCCGGTGTCGCCGCCCGATGAATCACTGCCGCCTTTCATGTAGAATCCGTATTGAACAAGGGTAAGGCCGAGACCCGCTCGACTGCCGTTCTTTGCGGCGTGGGTGGTGTGCAGGAGATAAGTCAGCAAGAAACCGACGAGTTGGAACGACATGGAAATCATGGCGTTCCACACAAAGGAGAAGACTGATCCGACAGGCAGTCCATCAACATATACTTCGTCGGAAGAAATGCCGGGCGCAACGATCGTGGTCTCCCAATATGGGGGTGTCGCATCAGCGGCGGCTTCTTCGTAGGACTAGAGAAAGAGGGATTGCGTCAGTCAAGACCGTCGTAAATCACATCATCACCAAATGAGATTGGGCATCGACTTACAGGAGGTAGATCCTCGCTTTTCTCGCCTCGTTCTGGCTTGGCAGCCAAGTTGGCAAACACTCCATCATTCGATTGGGCGACCGATCGGCTTCCCCCAGACGTCGGTGTCGTAAAATTAGGGAGCATAGTTGTTCGGCGCGGGAGCTGTGAAGCACGAGGCTGCTCGTGTCCATCATTCCTGGCATCCGACGAGGAGGCGGACGACGCCACTTGACCATAACCAGCGGGTGACCCAGCGTCCGGATTGGCGCGCATCAACCGCTGCCTATCGTCCGGCTCTTCTTCGTCATCAGATCCATCTTCGTCGCCAAAAGCATCGGCCAGGGTCTGATCATCATCATCATTGTGGAGTGGGTCGCCATGAAGTAGCCGCCTTGAGGACGGGGAGGATGAACGGGAACCGGAATGGAACGAGGGAGGCGGAGAAGTCGGAGTAAGATCAGATCGAGTAGGATTCAAAGGGTAGGATTGAGCGTGGTCGTCTTCATCGTGGGCATTCACCTAGAGGGGCGGGTGTCAGTTCTGGTCGGAGTCATATCCGGGGTGATGTTGGACAGGCGATGGTGTTCCGGCCGGGGCCTGGAATCAGCGGGAGGGGAGAGATTGGGGATGACGAACCCGTTGATAGCGCTGCGAGCTCATGACGAGCTGAGCGGGACGATTGAACAAGAGGGCAGTGTACGGGAAAAGGACCAAGGATGGGGAGTGAAAAGAAAGGAAAAAGGACAAGAATCTAGAGAAGGACGAACAGGAACAGTGGGCAGGACGTAGAAAGGTATGAGGTGAGGTGGAAACGCCGGGAATCAGAGTAGGAGGAGGTGGCTGCCTCAGGCTTGGAAGGCGAATGTCGCTGACCAACCACGCTTGGCATTCTTGGCATCGGATCTGATCGTTCGCGATGCTCCATGTCATAGTCTTTGCTTCTATAAGATCATTTCCTCCTCCTACCACCCACCATGGCTAAGCCAAAGGTATGTTGACGTCTCATTCTTAGCTCTGTCCTCGAGATTCCAGCCTCCTTCAAGATTGAATACCCAAATCTAACACCACAAATCTAAAGAGCCTCAACCCACGCTCCCTCCAATCTCGCCTCACTCACATTCTCCAACACTGGCCCTCAGACGCCGTCCGCCCAGCCTCAGTCTCAGTGCAGACCTACCTCCAAAACCAACTAGGTCAAAACCAACCCACGAACACCTCATCCTCATCACAGTCTCCCTCCACACCCAAAACCACCCCTAAGATCTCCGAATCCTCCGTGAACGCGCTATCTGCGCTATTGGAAAACCGTTTCGCAAACAAATACCCCCTGTCGCAAAAGATTCGCTACCCAGCCAGTGACCCAGAGCATTATGATAATTTGATTCGGGAGTTTGCGGAGGCGCCAAATCGGGATTGGCTTGGAAGGTTGCGGAAGAGACTGGGTGGGTTGTTGCGGTTGCAGTGATTGTGATTACTGTGCGCTGGTTGGATGTTTTATTGTATAAAAACGGGGGCTTATTATCTCTCTCCTCTCTGTATCCTCTCTTGGAGTAATTGTTGTATGTGGAGATTTAGAGGAGTTCCTCTGACGGATTTGATTTGCATGGCATGTACCATTATCTTGACTTGAAAAGCCAGTTGCGGGCGACAATCACGATATCACTACTCAACATATGAAAAGATTACGTTTGTGTCTTCTCTCATCTACCTTTGGAAAATATTAACGTGTCTTCAATGGACAATAGGTGTAGAATTAGCGCCGAGTCAATGCGCTTGTGTGTAGCACATGTTAGAGTAACTCCTTCACACATGACACGAAATTTCATATATACAATGACCCAATGAAACCTAAATGCACGCTCGGGGAGAATCAAAAGCTCGAAGTCAAAACATGGCAAAGACCAAACAGAGAAAGGAAACATTTTCTTTTACAGCATGGGCTTCAGATCATCGGCGACCTTGAAAGGAGCCTCAGTCTTGGCCTTGACCTCCTCAACGGTCACACCGTCGGCAATCTCAATCAGAGTCAGACCCTCGGTGAAATCAACGTCAAAGACGCACAGGTCAGTGATAATTCGGCTGACACAGGCAGGTCCCGTGAGTGGGAACTCGCACTGCTTGACGATCTTGGGATTACCCTTCTTATCGGTGTGCTCCATGGTGACAACGACCTTGGTAGCGGAAGGGTTGGACACGAGATCCATAGCACCACCGAAACCCTTGATCTTACCGGGCAGCATCCAGTTGGCCAAGTCACCCTTGGCACTGACCTGCATAGCACCCAGGATAGTCAGATCGATACGGCCAGAGCGGATCATACCGAAGGACTCGTCGCTGCCAAAGACAGAAGCACCGGGCTTGAGCGTCACGGTCTCCTTGCCGGCGTTGATGAGATCAGGGTCCTCCTCGCCCTGCTTGGGGTAGGGGCCCAAACCCAGGATACCATTCTCAGATTGCAGGGTCACTTCGACGGAGGAGTCGACAAAGTTGGGAGCAAGCATGGGCATACCAATACCCAGATTGGCGTACATGCCATTTTTGAACTCCTTCGCGGCGCGACGAACGATGCGTTCGCGCTTGCTAGCGGTGTCACCCTTGCCCAGCGCCGAGGTATCGGCCCCCTCCTCCTTGGCAAAGGTGTACTTTTCAATCTTCTTCTCCGTGGTGCTCTGGATCACACGCTTGACATAGATACCGGGCAGGTGAATAGCAGCGGGATCAATCTCACCAGGCTCGACAATGTGCTCAGCCTCAACAATAGTCATCTTAGCGTTGCGACCCATGGCACCGTTGAAGTTGGCCGCGGAGTAGCGGAACTGGCAGTTACCCAGCTTATCGGCCTTCCAGGCCTTAACAAAAGCATAATCACCCTTGATTGCCTCCTCCATGACATAACTCTTGCCATCGAACACCTTTGTGTCGCGAGGCTGGCTGTACAATGCGACAGTACCGTCACTGTTGTGGCGCAGAGGTAGGTCGCCAGTCTGGACGACGGTGCCGAAGGCGGCCGGAGTGTAGAACGCCGGGATACCAGCGCCGCCAGAGCGGCAGCGCTCGGCGAGAGTGCCCTGGGGGGTGAGCTCAAGCTCGATCTCACCGGTCAGATACATGCGCTCAAAGGTTTTGTTCTCGCCGACGTAGCTGGCAATCATCTTCTTGATCTGCTTGGACTGGAGGAGGAGGCCGAGGCCGGAGCCGTCGACACCGGCGTTGTTACTGACGACGGTCAGGCCTTGGATGGAAGAGTTTGCGCGAACAGCATTGATCAGGGTGTCCGGTACACCGCAGAGTCCGAAACCACCGGCCAGTAGTGTTGTGTTGGACTTCATGTCCTTGGTGGCCTCCTCGGCGGAGGCAAAGACCTTGTTGATCGCAGCCCGGCGAACGCTGCTGGAGAAGTTGCGCGCAAGGAAGAGCTGATGCTGTAACGAAAGAGAGTCATTTCAATACCTCCGAAAATAGCTACTGGGACCATCTCCAACATACCTTGGCCGGATCAGCGGAGAACTGCCGCGCCATGCGCAGGCACGTTGTTACTTGAGAAGGCATGGCGAATTGCTGCAATTGGAGAAGCTGGAGATTGAAGGATGCTGTACAGGCAGAGAGAAGAGGGGAGACGGGGGAGTAAGAGCAGTAGGGCGCACAGCAGAAATGCGGAGGCGAATGAGAGGCCGGCAGCTGGTTGGTTTATAGTCCCGGGCGGCGGCAATAAATGCGGAATGGAAGCCGGATGCTCTTCGTGTTGCCCTCTTCCCCGGACATTTCCACTTTTCCCCGCAGGAAGCTCCATTGCCTCTCCAACATTCGACGGTACTTCAACAACGATACTACGAGGTGTTTAGATCTGATTTAATCATATGGGGCTAAAGAATATGCCTCCGATACTTCAATTACTTATGCCTTTAACCGTTTTTACTCGATTCATCGCGAAGCCCGTCACGAATACAGCACCCGAACTGACTGCCGATCCGATTCCGATCCGCGGGCCGCCCGGCGGCTGATTTATCTAGATACCTGAGGCAGCCAATTTGTACCATGTTCGACTCTCTCTCTGCAGTGTAGTGACCGCACGCCTCAGCGGATCACCTTCAAAGGGGATTCCCGCTTATCCAATTCTCATCAGAAACTAAGGCAAAGAAATTGTCGAGCATTGATAGAGTCATGTGCCAGACCATTTTTGTGCACCTTTTCGGGAGGACACGACAAACTATGATAAGAAAAGTCTACTATGAAGATTTACTGCCTGCTGGAAAACATCCCGAGAAACCTCATCCATATGGTCATTCATTCAGGTATCTTCTACTTATGTACACTGACAACACATGATACTCTCGCTCATGCAGAAATATCACACAAAATAGCACGGTCATGATGGCAGATGAGAGGAAAAAGACGGTAGGACAGACGTGGGTAGCAAGCGCCGTGAATCTGCCGACAGGGCATCACGGCTTGAAAATGCGCAGGGGAATTCGTACAATCGTGTTGGAGGATCAAGCCCCCTGTACTCATAATAAACAATGTAGAGATCTATGAGTGCTCAAAGTACTTCTTGGTTTCGTCGACGAAGGCGTGCTTCTCCTCTTGGGCGGTTGGCCAAACTGATTCGGTCGACACCATGGGATCCATTGATGCTGCTTCCTCGTAAGCTGGTGGCGCCATGTTGACATCTTCAGTGATCCCTGGCGATTGAACGCCCTCCATGGCAGTAGTTGCCTCGGTGTCTTCAGTGCTGGTATCGGGTTGCCATTCGGGGATGTCGCGACAAACAGGATCAACCAGGCGAGACCACATATCGTCGTTGACGTAGACGAGGAAATAGGGGGTAGGTGGGTTTTTGGTGTCGGTGTTCTTGAAGATCTCGTCCAAATTCTGGACTTCGGTCACGTACTCATCATTGTACTTGCGCCAGACGCCCCTCTGGAAATCGTGAATGTAAATCCAGTAGTGTCCAAACGAGACGGAACCGTGGTGCACGAAGACGGCGTACAGCAGGTATGGAAGTTTTGTGAAACTGGAGAATTGATTGGAGAGCATAGCCTGGATGCTCTGGATCTCTTTGTCGACGGCTGTGAAAGACGTGTTAGTGTGTTGCAAGGAAGGATTCTGATCGATCGAAACATTCTTACATTGGAGCTCAGCCTGTACGCTCTGGGAAAGCTGTTCAAGTTCATTGAGGAAATCCGGGCTAATTCCCAGATTTCCATCGCTCTCAATCTCTGTCACCGCTTCAAGTGCACTCTTGGTGTCGCGGAAGAGCTCCGTCAATTCAAGGTGATCGTCCTCCTGCACACAGTGTCAGCTTGTGGTGTCCATTACGGTAAGTGAAACAGTTTCATACTTGCTGACGCAACAGCTCCGCGCGACGAGCTTCGAGCGACTTGAGCTTTCCCTTCCATTCCCAGCTCTGGCGACGTCGATTCATCACCTCAGGCTTAGTGGTATCCATGTACCGGTCCATGTAAATGACCTCTCGCAGCTCCAAATGGTTGGTTGACTTGAAAGAGGTTTTCTTCACCGGATCAAATTGGACCCGCTGCACTTGAATCTGCAGAATCGGAGGAATGTTGGTGATGGATCCGTACTGCTCAGCCTCTCCATTTTCGACGCTGATTTTTTGCACATCGAACGCACCGTCGATGGCTGCATAGATATCGCGCGAGCCGCCGGCGACATCAACCTTGATGTCACACCATCTTTCTTCCTTGGAACGTGTACCTAAGGCAGTGGTGATATACGACCGACTTCGGCCATAGAACAAGCTGATACGATGTTAACAAATCACCACATCATATTGCAACTCTGGTACTAGATATACTCACTTTTTGATGAGATCGACCTGCTCTCCGTCGCTGTCGATTCTCAGCGGCTTGATGGCACACTGACTCTGGAAAAGAACGTTGTTGATCACTTCGGTGACATCTTGCTGAGCACCAATCTCCACTTCTTCGATCAGTTGCTTCTGGCGATCTGTTTCCGGGATCGGACGTGGGGGTACCGGTGGCGGGTGGCTAGGAGGCTCGAAATGTAGCGGGGTGGCACCGGCGGGTTCAGTTGTAACCCCATCGGATCCTGCTGCTAGCGGAGAAAGCGGGCCACCCTCTCTATCCTCATCGTCTTTGTTTCCCGCAGGAATTGCAGGTGCCGCGTTGAGAATGGCATCCGACACAAGGGTGGCATCACTGTCGATATCACTGACAGTGTCCTTTGAGGGTGATGGAGTGTTGACCGGGGCTGCCTGTTGCTCGCTTTGCTCTTCAGCGATTGGCAGAGGAGGTCCAAGAGGTCCCAAGATGGGTCTTCCATCGACATCGCCGAGAGTCTGAGATTTTGAGATGGTGGATCGACGACGGATGGCAGCTTCGCCTCCCGGGCTAATCAAGGTAAGTCGTGCCAGCTCTTGCCCAGGAGCTACCGAAGACTGTGCCGACATGATCATACTTTCAAACAGACCACATAATTCGCTAAGGACTGTGAATGGTCAGTTTTGCACGCGAGGGTTTGGAAAACGGCGATCCATATGCCTGGAAAAAACTCACATTTCAGTGACCGCTCCACTTCTTTCTTGGCTACCTTACGAGAGCCGACCTGCTTCTGAGCGATGGCTGATTCGTTGCTGACATCCATCTGATATCTCTCAAAGTGCAGGACCATGTCGCGGAATGGGCGGATTGAGAAATAGAACTGCAGAAGACTGTTCAGGTAGCAGGTGTTACCGATGTTTTGCAGACCGACCGGCCACTCCAACAGGTTGCGATCCGGTTCACTCGAGATTCCGGCCATGTTACGCAGCATGGGACTGTCCATATTCTTTGCAATAATCGACAACGCGCGATTATAGAGGTCAGCTTGGCCGGGGCTCTCATCAATGCAAATGGTGTAGGCCGCCATAATAGCACCGTCATCAGCAGTGCGATCTGGAATCTGGAGCACGCGATAGGCGTCTCCGATATCCATTTCGGCCGCAATCGTCTCTCCGGTTGTGAGGTAGTGACTGAGCATTGTCGACTTGCGGCCTTCCGCAATGAGCTTGAGAGCGCGATTGGCGAGGTCCTTGCATGAGGGGTTGTCGTTCACTTTGGCAGTGTACATGGTGATGATGAAGTCATCCGGGGTGTTGTTCTCGACACCCAAGAAGACCTGGGCCTGCTCAACAGTGGAGACCCGGTCCTCGGAAACGGCTTTGATGCGCTCACTGCCTCTACTGACACCGATCCGCCACAGGTTTTGGCGCGACTCGTTCTCTTTCTGCGGTGAGGTCGAACTCAGATAAGCGTAGAATTTTCCGATAATGACGTCCTCGCTGAGAGAATAGTCATCATGCCGCAGCCCAAAGTATTTGTATGCCTCAACAAGATCATCATCCGTGTATCTGCCTTCAGAATAAGCGACTGCCACGGCCTGTTCGATTATTTCATAGTCTTCTCCGCCGCGCAGAGTGCCAATTGCTTTGAGACATTGTAGATACAGCGGGGCTCGTCCAGGATCGAGAGAAACTTGACGATTGTATGCTTCAACAATCATCGAGGCAGCCATATCCTCTGTGGCCCCAAGATCTTCGTAAAATCTAAAAGAGAAGTAAGGCCGTTAATTATTTTCATCTCTCACACTCTCGTCACGTCACATTCAAACAAGGAGAACTAACGGAGCAGGCGCCATTGCGAAGTCTTGGGAGCGGGAGGATTTCGGATCTGATTCTTGCGTGAGCTTCAGAGCGTTTCGGATGAATAGAGGGAGGAAACCAACATTCCAGGGCGTCCAGCACGTAGAGGATGTCGTTGGTCGATTGTGGGGGAAGCGCAGGGAAGTTGACACCTCTCTTCTCCGATGCAGGTCTCTGGTGGAGTAAACAAAGCAGTTCCTGAATTATGTCGTCAAGAAAGATCCGCTCAGTATCCTGATACGGTTTCAATGTCCAGGGGGTGGGGCATGGGGGTTGCCAGCTACCAGCTTCCTATACGAATGGTCAGTTCAAGGCGTATCGCAAGGAATGATATGAGCATATAGTCAGCACTGACCGCATCGTAGACAAACCCTAGGAATTCCAAGACATCTTTACACGGATTTCCCTCCAGTCCAAAGGACAGCATGAATCTCTTATTAGCGGCTGAAATTGCCTTACTCCGCTCGTGGCTATGAAGAGCGTTGTGCAAGTACAGGCGTAGATTGTCTAGAACGGTAATGGGTGCCGGAACTGCCATACCCTCGAGTCGCTCCGGCTGATCTGCAATCGCGTCTTCTGCACGCTCACGAATCAAAGCTGGATCGCTAAGCACCTCCAGAAAATGTGGATTGATGAGAGGAGACAGGATTCGAAGTGATACCATTGCTGAACAAGGGCCGTGCGAGCATTGATAGTGGTAAGTCTCTACCACCTGGCCCTTCTCAGTCACCTCCTCTGCCATTCGACTACCCTGCTGTCTGCCAGATTTGTATACCAAGTGATGCACATGCCCTACCATGTTGGATACAGCAAATTCATTGCCACTGATGGTGTAGTGTACAACCACCTGTAGGTGGTAACGACATTTAGAGCAGATCGCAGATAGCTTTGACGATGTTCCCGGTCTTCGTCTTTGCTCGGCCGAGGCAAGGTATGTTTGGTTCTCCTTTGTCACATATTGGTGCTGACAGGCGAAAGGAGAGATGAAATCGACGGTCTTGTCAGCGTCTTTTGGGTACACTGGAGGTACCTGTGAAAGTAGGTTGAGGCCAGTACCCGGAAGATGTACAGGATCATAGAGCCGGATGTCCTCAGCCAAGCGGGGAGCTGTCTTGCCTATACATTGCAGCGAGGTGATATTTCAGCAGCCCATTCCACAACCGCACAGTCACATGGAACTTTAGTCCTGATATCGTTACTCACCTGGCCGCTGTGGAGACACCATGACGATGGATTATCGACGCAGCTCAGCACAGCTCAAAGAGTTATTATTTAAGATGAAGCATATACGGGAGCTTCTAGATGCAGATCACCCATACGGACCCAGCAAGCGGTTTCGGGCCCCCGCGATGGAGCGATATCTCGTCGATGAGAACTAGCTGGTGGATTGACAGCGGGGAACCGCACTGGGCAGCAGCGGGCGGTAAGCTTGCAACGGATGTCCAAGGAGATGCAGCAGCAGCTTTGGACAAGATGAATCTGCGGATTTGAATCGAGCACGACAAGGCTATCGAACAGATACGCTATGGGGAATTGGAAAATATAAGCAGACCGTGTTGTTGCGAGATGTTGCGAAGCAGTTGCGCCGATGAAGCTACATAGGTTATCGGCAAGGCGGCATGGAGGGCGGTCTAATCCAGCAGAATACGGGTCCCGAAATCCAAACTCGACCACATCTCCGTCCGCCGTCAAGTCGCATTTGCAGCTCATCCCTCCCCGCGATACAATGGCGAACCACGAAGAGGACCACCACTACCATCCCCAGGATGCTGTCTCCGCCGCTATCAAGACCACCATGATGACCGGCGGTGTTGGTCTCTTTGCCTCGGCTGTGCAGAACACCCTGGTGAGACAGAACGTCGGCCCACTGGGTATCTTCATGCGCAGCGGCAGCACCATTACTATCCTCGGTATGATCGCCATATCTCTGGGATTTCTAGACTTTTCAGTACTAATGCAATCATTGTTCTAGCTGCAATGGGTGGTACCTATGAGTTCGCTAAGACCGCTTCGGCGAACCTGCGCGAGAAGCAGGACCCTTGGAACACCGCCATCGGCGGTTTCTTCTCTGGTTCAATCCTGGGTCTTCGAGGTCAGTCATGAACAACATTGAGCGATTGAATGGCAATTGGGTTCATTTTATGGAAAACTGACCTTCTCCAGCACGCTCCCTCCCCGCCGTTCTGGGTTACGGTATTGCCCTCTCCACCGGCCTGTTCGCCTTCGACTACACTGGTGGCACGCTCTTCGGATACAGCAAGGATAAGAACGAGGACGAGTTCGACCGCCGGACGAAGCTGCGCAAGGCTTTCCAGACCCCCGCTGAGCAAACCTTTGCTGAGTTGGGTGAGGGACGTGGTATGTACTTCCCCGATGCCCTTCTGACCCCCTCGTTCTGTGGGAGTTCCGGATTGAGCAATGCTAATAACAGCACGTAGGTATCTACGGCCCTAACTACGAGGAGCGCCGCGCTGAGCGGATCAAGGAGGCGTACGGCATCGAGGTCCCTAGATCTCCAGTCCCCGCATCATAAAAGCCCATTCCCTTTTCCCTCCGATTATCTTTCCCCCTCTTATCCGTCTCGTTGTGTAAATTACCCACTTTTCATCACGTTGCCTTAGCATGCAGGATACATCAATCCGAACCCAATCCTTTTTTTTTCTTTTTCGTGAGAGACTTAGTGACGTACACCGATTTATAGCTCTGTGTGGGTAGACAAGGGGGTGCCTGAGAGGGGGGGGGAGGTGGTTCAATCAGGTACTAAATCACTGTTGGGGTCGGGTCATTGAGTAGTATTTCTTGTTATGAGATAATTCTTGGAAAAAGAGCAATCATAGACTCTGTACATCTTACAAGTCCGATTCTTCCGTAGAGTATGAATCAATTCGTGGAAGCGGCTGTCCGATCGAGTTTGACGTTCGTGGAGTGGTGGAGGGGTGGATGCCCCAGGCACGCAAAGAGGATTTAGCAATCTCAAGTTCTCCGTTGATGCACTGCATTACCCAGTCAATAGTCCAGTCTTACAGAACCGACAAACCAGACGGGCTTCGAGTACTTCGATCTGGAAAGACCTTGTGGATATCTGATTGAATGATCTTTCTTGATAGCACAGATACGTTTCTGTGACCTATCGTTCCTCCTGGAATGGCGTTTCTTATGATCGACAAGGTGGAAAGTTAAAAGCTTTTTGAGGTTAGTCACAACTAGGATCCTGATGCCATAATCTCTTGAGCAGAGCCTTTTTCATGGGTTATTACGTCGATCTTGAGATCACCAACGGGCCATTGGACTGCGCTAAGCCACCAGATGGGACTATGGAGAGTATCCCCAAGGAGATCTACTACAGACAGATACCGCATGTTCTCGAAATGTACTTGAAACCCCTCCGAGTACTATGAACTTGGAGAGACCTGGGCGATGTGTGCAACTGCCGGGTATCTTCCAGCTCCCGGTCTGCAGGAAACTTCCCCCCAGTATAACAAGCAGTTGCAACAGATTGACCTGCATCATCGGGCCCTCGGAAGTATCGGAGTGCATCGGTACAGAAATCATGTCCTCAGCAAGGGGTAAACACGTTTTTCCAGCAAAGCTTCAGAATTACACACGTTCTCTTCCAACCTTAGGCCGCGACGTCATGCATCACTCATAGGGCAGAGATCAGGAGGGGGGAGATGAACCAATGAAAGCGACTCCCCCCTTTTAAAGCCCTGTGATGGGGCTGAGCCTGAGCCACAGATGGCGTGGATCCTGCTCGCATGAACCCCCGAGTAGTCAATCCCTAGCAGTCCCGTTGGGCTCTGGCAGTCTCCTTTTTTGTTCTTCCAGGGGAGGGGGCGGGGGTTGTCTCTAGGCGTTGCAGCAATCCACTCCATCGCC
Organism: Penicillium sp. F50; assembly: GCA_037356195.1. Taxonomy (NCBI): domain Eukaryota; kingdom Fungi; phylum Ascomycota; class Eurotiomycetes; order Eurotiales; family Aspergillaceae; genus Penicillium; species Penicillium sp. F50. The sequence goes on along the minus strand of JAYXSA010000054.1, from coordinate 778,066 downwards.
GCGGCATGGCGGAGCCACCTTCGTCAGCCACGTTCATCTTCCAGGCAGACAGATATTTGGACGGAGAAGGGACACGGAGTGCTTCATCGGAGTCTTTCACCGAGGACCGCTCCCAGAGCCAGGAGAGACCAGATAAAAGGACGAACATCTTTGCCTGATCGGTCTTGAATTCCGCGAGTTCAGGTCCTCGACGTCAACCATCGTGATTCATGTGAATTAGCTTCCCAAGCGCTGCATCCTCTCAAATCGATATCCGGGCCTCCCGAATTTGAACCAAGTCTAGTAGTGATGGTCATACTGTATGGAGTACTGGTCGTAGTAAATGGGTGGCCACAATCTGACTTGGTTGGACCTGGGTTCTGGGGTGATTGAGTTTCTTGGTCGTCATCACTTCGATCGCATCCCCCTCTGCTCTCGTAGACGTCATTCCCACACCATCTGCTTTCCCAGCGACTTTTCTGGTCTTTAGGTTCTCCGAAAGCTTACACAAATTTATCTTTTACTTCTATCCTCCATTTCTTCATCTTCCCCCAACTCCCCCTATTTCTCCCCCTTCCCCTAATCCTGCAATACTTCGGCAACGATAGTCGTGTGGGGCGAGTGCAATTTGATCTTCCCGCTGTTCCAAGGCTATTCGACATTTCGACCAACTCCCCGCAAAAACAGGCCAGACCCAAGCCTCGCCGGTCGCTGGGTAACCACGATCCCCCCTCTCTCTCTCTCTCTCAGTTCCTCGAGAACACATCCCACAGGTTCTAGAAAAAAAAGATCCTCTTGCATCAGTCTTACCCAGAAACTCATTCTCATATTCTGTTCCCCACACGGAGATTCTGGAATTTTTTCTTCGCTCTGTCACTCCGACGCTCTCCAAATCAAATCGGCACCTCCCCTGGTGTCACTCCTTTTAATATCTCTTCCCCCTCAAACCCCCCCGGTCTGCACCTCCGACATCCCCGATCTCTCACTCTTTTCCCGCGCACCACGTTCCCGTGATGGCGACGGCGGCGCGGCCACAGACCCCCGTGCAGGATGCATACTCGATCCCGCACCCAAATGAGACGGGGGCCTTGATCCGCGGGCATAGCACCATTCGGTCCTCGTCATCGCGACCCAACTCCTTTGCCGGCACCGGCTCCGCCTATTACAATCACGCCGAACAACCGTCCCAACTCGCCCACAACCCGCGCTTCAAGGAGGACTTTGAAGCCGCCAGTCGTCGCAGCTCTGTCCTGCTGGACGGTCCCTCCGGTGCCAGTGCTGGGATGCAGCGCTCAGCCTCCCTCATGTCTCCGAGTCCATCTCGATCAGGCACACTCCGCAAAAAGGCCTCCTTGAGCAAGAAAGGCAGTTTACGACGCAATGGCAGTCGCCGCTCCATGCGCGCAGGCAGCGTTCGCAGTCTCAGTTTGGGTGACCGAGAGAAATATCACTCCGAGGGCGTGGACGATGTGAACAGCGTATTCATGGTTCCTATCCCCACTACTGGGAATCCGACTGAGGTGTTAGCGAACCGATTTCAAGGTATGGACGAGTCTGTTGATACTGGTTTGACATCTCAATTTGACTGACCGATCCCTTTTTTTCTCTCTAGCATGGCGCAAGATCCTGAAAGATCTGATTCTCTTCTTTAAGGAAGTACAAAAGTCCTACGAAACCAGATCGAAGCTCTTCCTCTCCGCATCCCATGTCATGAACAACCAGGTCACTCCCCCGGCCTTCCTACAATCTGGCGGTCTCGCCGATGCGACCGAGATTCTGCAACACTTCCACCGTCAAGGATACACCGAAGCCAACAAGGCGGTCGAGGTGGAGACTGAGGTGATCAGTCAGTTGACGGGTCTCCGAAGCGATCTCCAGAAGAAGACCAAGGAGATCAAGAGTCTCTCCGGAGACTTCAAGAACACCGTGGAGAAGGAGGTTGACGGAACCCGTAAGGCCGTTCGCAATCTGCATGAGTCGTTGGGCCTGGTAGACACCGATCCCTCTGCCACCTCCGGGAAAGGCGATCCGTTCTTGATGCGCCTGAATGTTGAGCGACAGGTGGAAAAACAAATTGAGGAGGAGAACTACCTCCACCGGGTATGTTGTATCGCCACAGATCATTATTCTATATTGGACCTTTAATAAACTAACGTCTTATGTGGCTCGCTCCCAGGCTTACTTGAATCTGGAAAACTCTGGGCGCGAACTCGAGTCGATCGTCGTCAGTGAGATCCAGAAGGCCTACAACGCCTACGCCAGCATCCTTAAGAGGGAAGCTGATGAGGCATACGACACGGTGGAAAAGCTGCGTGCGGGACCGATTTCGATGCCGCAAGATCACGAGTGGAATGCCTTTGTCGCCAGTACCGACGAACTCGTCGATCCGCGCATTCCATTACGAAATGTCGAGAACATTACCTACGACGGCAAAGATCACCCAGCTGCAGCAGAAGTCCGCGCGGGTATGCTGGAACGTAAGAGCAAGTACCTCAAGAGTTACACTCCTGGTTGGTACGTGCTGTCGCCGACCCACCTGCACGAGTTCAAGTCGGCCGATCGTGTTGAGTGGCAAACTCCGGTCATGTCGCTGTATCTTCCTGAGCAGAAGCTGGGCTCCCATTCGCAGGAAGATTCCAGTTCTCATAAATTCATGTTGAAGGGCCGGCAGACTGGTGCGATGCACCGCGGTCACTCATGGGTGTTCCGCGCCGAGTCGCACGAAACTATGATGTCCTGGTATCATGATATCGAGAGCCTCAGCAACAAGTCGGGCGAAGCGCGCAATGCCTTCGTACGCCGACACGTGCGAAGTGTGAGTGGCCGCTCGACTAACAGCGAGGTGATGGAAGACGATGAGGCGGATCGGACCCCGTACTCCGCCGAGTCCGTGGTTCTGGGACAGGAACGGCCCACCTCAGCCACCCGCCAGCCCGGCGGGGCCTTTCCGAGTGACGTCCAGATTGATCGACATCTCCAGGCGCCACTCTCCCCATCCAGCGGCGACAGCTCTGGCAGGGACATGATCGCTGCTGCCGAGGCCCTTCCAGATGGTACGGCTGCTGCCGGCTCATCCCGATTTTATGGTGGTCGCGAGTCAGCCACCGCATCTCCACAGCCCACCAATGATGACGGTTCGATCCGGGTGGACCGATCGCGATCACGGATGAGTCGCCACGACAGCTACTACGGGGACTGGATCGGTCCTGCCGCGATCGTAGCGCAGCAGGAGAAGAGCCGGCTGTCAGAAAAAGCGAACGCGGATGCCCGGGAGATCCGATCGGACGGGGACCACAATTCTGTCGTGGCCATGTCGGGCGTCCTCGACACCGCAGACCGACGTGAATCTTCTGCGCCAGCACAGGTGGCTCGTCGCGAGAGTGTGTCTACGGTACCGACCAACACCAACGGCACTGACTACACCAACAACACCATGGCCACATCTCTCGACGAGACACCTGGGTTCATCACTAACGGCGGTGCGGTAGCCAGTGGTTCCATGCCCGCCAAGAACTACGAGGATGGGTACGCACTGCCTGGCCCAGCCAACACGCGTCCCGACTTGGGCCTACCCAGGATGGACAGCGTCGCGGCCATCGACATGAAAATTCCTGGTCGCTACCCGCCAACCAACGTGGCCGCATAATCTGCATTTCTACTAAGATCACACGCATGCCACATTCCGCTTTCTTGATCTTTTTTTGTTTTCCCATGTTCATTTCTAGTATGCTACTACTTTGCACTTTTCACTGTACATGTACCTCCTGCCCCGCACCATGATCATTGCCTCCTTTCTACACTACACTGCACTACAATGCCTCCTTGGTTTCGTTGAGGCGTTTTGGTTTCATTCGTTCGGTCGAGGAATGATGTCCCCGCTACATGAATTCTCGATGTACCCACTCTCCAATCGGAGACCCAGAATCCTTTCCGCCGGTTATTGCGGGCGTCATGGTCAACCGGGTCTCCTTTCGATTCTTGATTCCCCTTGGGGTGCGGAGCACCCACGCATTCGTTCTTGTCTTTCCGATCTGTGATCTTTTAGGCTTAATTTTTTTCTTGTTTTGGTCATTTTCTGTGTATGCTTTGGACTGAAGAAATGAACACGTTTTAATCTGATCTCAGAGATGTACTTGTTGTGTTGGAAGGGAGCCTAAGTTCTTGTGTATATGTAGGGCGGGAGTCGCAGTTGGGATCGATTCCGGGCTGGACCGGTGGGTGGCTGCAGGAGGGTTGTGACACGGGGCGGCTAGACCGTGAAGGATTGGGTTGGTATGGATATTTCCAGTATGTACTGTATGTACATGTATGGCGTATGAGAAGCTGACGGCACCTTCAGGAGGGTTTTTGGCATGGGATTGGCCATCATGATTAGGTTTCGTATATCAGTTTTTGATACCTGTTGCAGGTAGAAACCTGAGAATACCGATCGCTTAGTAGCTACGTAGCTCTCTGCTTGTCGTCGTATGATCTGGATCTTTATCCACAGAGACTGAGATTGCTCTCGGTATGAAGTTTTCCGACTAGTGTGTGGTTCGCCGGTCTGTTCTCATTCCCATACCACACTATTCGGCCCCCAGGCTCCCAAGTTCAACCCGGAGAAAGCGGGCGGTGGGGGCTAAAAATGGGGCTGTCAAGCATCAGAGGATCAAACAGCTTGGAACCTGCCAACGTTCCTCCTACTGACTACTTTCCTGGTCCAACTGCCAAACTGAACAACCTCAATCCGCCTTTCGTCTCGTTAGCCTCAGTCCACCTCCGCTTCCTCCTCTTTCCGGCTTCTTCTCTTTACTCTCTTCTTGCTATCATCCGCTCCACATTACTTCCCTCTCGCAACGACTCATCGCTCCACAACTAATCCATCCTTGTACCACCACCACCACCACTACAACCTTCTCCCAGTCTGGAATTATGGGTAGGTGTCTCGCTCTTCCTGTCTCATTGTGCACGCAACGTCAGCAAGTGTATGCGGCGTATATTACTAGAATTACTCGTGTTCCAGTATGCTGCTTGTCCGGGCTGTTCTCCCCTTCTTGTATCTCTTCTCCCCCTCGTTCCCTTGGGTTTCTGGCTGGTACTTCTGACCTACTCCCCCCCCCAGTATTATTCCCAGTACTCGCAGTACATTCTCAGCTCCTCCTTCCCCCTCCGTTCCCATTATTACTACTCACTTCGCCCTCCAATCACCGCTCGTCCCTTTTCCCCAAGTCCCAACGAACCTGGGCCCTTCCATCCTTCCCACCCCTCCTCCTTCCTCCTTCTTTCTTTCCCTCTTACTTTCCCCTGATCGTTCTCCTGGCCGTTGCTAATCATCCTGTTTGTTTCTCCCCCCGATATAGCGGACGTCTACCGACCTTATCAAGTAAGCACTGCAATATTTCCTTATCTTTCCCTATCTCCTACTCCTCCGGGCCTGGTCCATTATTGCGGAATGCGCGATGCGCCGGTGCTGGGCGCGACCTATCGTCCATCTATCGTGGTCAGTGCGGGGGCGGACACCTCCATCTAAGACCATCGTGACAATCGGTTTGCGCCGCATCGACGCTAGGACCAGATAAACAAAAAAAAAGGGAGAATATCAAGACTGCGCGCTTTTTTCTTTGATTTTCTGCAAATATCCCACCTTTCCGTGTGCTGTGCGCACAATCCCGAAACACAGTGGCCCTCAAGGGGTCCTCTCCGGGGGTCCTCAAAACTGTCCGTCTCGGCTTATACAGCCACACGGTCACATGACCAACACCTCCCTCCGCCCCGATCTCGCGCGCTCTTCCCCCCGGGTCCCTTCTGCTGTGCTCTCTTGTCTCGGCTGCGCCTCAAGACCCAATTCCTCATCATCACATACCTTTGTGCTTCCCCACTTCCCGTGATCTTTGATCATCTCTCTACCTTCCTTTCCTCGTCATTCCGTGTTTCGCTTGCGCGATCTTCACCTGCCTTCCTCCCTTCGGCCGTCGTCGCAATGTCTTCTCAATACCCCGATTACAACTATCCCAACTCTGACCGTACCCAGCAGCGTGAGCGGTCTCGTTCGCCCCGACGTCGTCCTTCTCGCAGTCCCCGTCGGACTCGTCGCTCGTACTCCCCGCGCAGTCGCTCCCGTAGCCGTGACGATTACCGTCGCCCTGATCGCGATCGCCGTTCTCGTTCTCCGTTGAGTGCTTCTGGTGCTGCTGGACCGTCGGGCTCTCCCTACGGTGGACGCAATAGTTACGCACCCGGTCGCAACTTTGAAGATCGTTCTGCCGCCAAAGAAAATATGATGCAATCCGTCCGCGAATCCTCCCAACAAGACCGCCGGGTCTATGTCGGCAACCTTTCATACGATGTGAAATGGCACCACTTGAAAGATTTTATGCGACAGGGTAAGCCACTGGATGGAGATGTGATGATGATTGCGGTGATGGGGTGGTCGCGCTGTATGACACAGGATAATGGCTAACCGATGACCGTGTTATTTCTCGTGGTGCAGCTGGAGAGGTTCTCTTTGCCGATGTTTTACTTCTTCCGAATGGAATGTCGAAGGTGGGCGCCAATGCGTAGAGTGGCTGGTTCCTTTTCTACTCCCTGATTTCTCGTGGTTTTTCTTTTCTGGTTTCCTTGCATGGACTGTTGGGTTGACGGGCTGGGCCTGGTTGTCCGGAAACTGTAGGGATGCGGGTACGTCTTGCGCCTCGCAATAAATGATAGAGGCAGATTGGCTAACTCCATTGACAGGATTGTGGAATACGCTACGAGGGAGCAAGCACAAAACGCAGTCAACTCGCTCAGCAACCAAAGTTTGATGGGCCGCCTCGTTTACGTCCGCGAAGTATGTTGATACCCCGGAGGAGGTCGAGTATGCAGGGCAAGAACTGACTCGGTCAATTGCAGGATCGTGAGGCCGAGCCTCGTTTCATCGGTGGTCCTCCCCGCGGCGACTTTGGCGGTGGTGGCCGCGGTGGCTTTGGTGGTGGATTTGGCGGCGCTCCCGGTGGTGGGGGTGGCCGTCAACTCTATGTGTCGAACGTTTGTAGTCCCCAGTGCTTCCCCTGTGATGCTAAGATTTCGTTTTGAGCCAGGACCGTATTGACAGAATCCCCTTAGCTTCCGTTCAACGTGGGCTGGCAAGACTTGAAGGATCTCTTCCGCCAAGCTGGTAAGTTTCGCATGTAGTCAAAAGGACGATTGACATTGAGTGTCTTTTTTCACATCACTGTTTGACTCCTTCTGTCTGTCTTTCCCTTTGTGAGCGTTTGGCGAATTGACTTGAACTCTTCCTTCACAGCCCAGCAGGGTGCCGTTATTCGTGCCGATGTGCACACCGATCCGACTGGTCGCCCCAAGGGCTCTGGTATCGTTGCCTTCGAGTCCCCGGATGATGCCCGCAACGCTATTGCCCAGTTCAATGGCTACGAGTGGCAGGGCCGTCCTCTGGAGGTCCGCGAAGACCGCTTCGCTGGCGGTGGCCCCGGCTTCGGCGGCCGTGGTGGCTTCGGCGGCGGCTTTGGTGGTCGCGGTGGCTTCCCTGGAGGTGGCCGTGGCGGCTTTGGCGGTCGTGGAGGCTTCGGCGGTGGTTTCGGCGGCCGTGGAGGATTTGCTGGTGGTGCTCCCGGTGGAGGCTTTGGCGGCGGCGGCGGCGGCGGTTTCGAGAACCCCGTTGCTTCGGTGCCCCCGAACCCTTTCACTGACTTTGCAACCTCCGGCGGCGAGAGAAGCAGTATCATCTATGTCCGCAACGTAAGTTTCTCTTTAGGGCGATATGCTATCGTCAAATGTTTGAATCGGTCCGATCAATTGCTGACTCGTATGATAGCTGCCCTGGTCTACCTGCAACGAGGACCTGATCGACCTGTTCTCGACTATTGGCAAGGTTGATCGAGCTGAGATCCAGTATGAGCCTAACGGCCGCTCCCGTGGCACTGGTGTGGTTGAATTTGACAGTCCCGAACTTGCAGAGACTGCTATTGGTGAGTTGATGGTGGTGGATGTTCCCTCTGATCGTCCTGTACTAATCGTCTTTTCCTTCTTTCTAGCCAAGTTTACTGGTTACCAGTACGGAGGTCGTCCTCTGGGCATCACTTTTGTCAAGTATCTGAATGCTGGCGGTGCCCCTGGCGAGATGATGGAAGGCGCCGAGCCAACGGATCAACTCACTCAGGACCAGATCATGTAAACTTGTTGTCTGTTGTTTCCACTGGACCGTGGGGACGTTCTTCCATTATTATTACTTGGTCTTGAGATTTTTTTTTTCTTTCTACTTTCTACTGAGTTTTATCTTCTTGTTGCTAGTCGCCTTTTCTTTATTCCCCCATGTTTTCCCTCCTGCCACCAAGGGGGTTTATGTCGATCTGCGGTGCTTAGAATGGAAACAACCGTCTGTGCTTTTTGGGTGGTGTAGTTGGCACGTGCAGATAGCAGATAGCGGAAGATCGGACAATCGCAACTTGACTTTCTTCTCCACTTGTGCTCTTCTGCCCCCGTAACTTCTGTTTGACCAAACCACTCCTCAAACCGGGCACAACTATCGCAATGGCATCATTTCAACGTCTACCCGGTCCTCGGAGGGCCATTTATGGTATCCAATCCATCCGCCAAACCCGTCTCAACCACACCATCAACCACCGCTTCTTCCCATCATCTCCATCTCCATCTCCGTCTCGATCAGCCACCGCCACTACAAAGCGAAGCTTCAAGACCCCCTCAGTCCCAATCCGCACCTACCACTCCGACCTCCATCCCCGCCTCCCACCCCATGAATACACAAACAGTCAAACCGCTATCTTAACTGCCTCCCTCCCGCACGTCCCAACCCACGGCTTCACATATGCGGCCTTGACCGCCGGCGCCCGCGACGCGGGGTTTCTCGATGTCTCGGTGCAGTTGTTGCCGCGCGGGGAGTTCGATCTTGTGCTTTTTTGGCTGGCGAGTCGACGTGGGTTGTTGAGGGCCAAGGTTGAAAGTGGTGAGGCTTTTGGTACGAATAGGGAGGGGCTAAGTGTGCAGGAGAAGATTAAGATTCTTGTTCTGGAGAGATTGAGGATGAATTGCGATGTGAAGGATGTCTGGCAAGATGTAGGACACGCCGTTTTCTTTCCTCTCTGCCCCCATTTTTCTTTCTTATTCTGGGTCTGGGTCTGGGTTGTTTTTTGCTAATCTTGATTCTTGATCGTTCTGCAGGCCCTCGCCCAAATGTCCCTGCTCGGCAATATCCCCCTCTCTCTGCTGGAGCTCCACGCCCTCTCCAACGACATTCTCACGCTGGCAGGCGACAATGCCGTCGACGCAACCTGGTACGCGCGCCGGATGGGCGTGGGTGCGATCTATGCTAGTGCCGAGGTGGTCATGACGCGGGATCCGACGCCGGATCTGTTGGAGACGGAGGCGTTTGTGGAACGCAGGTTTGAGGATAAGGAGGTGCTTAAGGGGAAGGTTGAAGGGGTTAGTTCTTGGCTTGGGTTTTGGGGGAATACGGTTGTTGGGGTTGGTAGGAGTTGGGGACTGAAGATTTAAAGAAGAGTTTAATTGGACTTTGAAGGATGGATTTAGCAGAAGTCCTGATTTGATGGGCTTATGGGGAGGCGGGGGGGGGAAGAGTGTTTGTATTTTTATTTCTTTTTCGGAGGGGGGGGGGGGATGTCCAACTTCCATTGTCTGCTCTTCCCTTGACCAAGGAGGGAAGAGTTGTGACTGTTCTTGTCTGGGTCGATCCATGTCCATGGTTATCAGCGAGGTTATTGAGATGGATCAATTCCCCGACTCTTGTACTCTATTTTCTACTCTATCTACACCCTTTTGATATTCCAGCGCTTAGCGAACAACACTCTACTTTCTTCCTTCGTTCAAAGGATAATACTTTCTCGTCTGTCCGTCAATGAATCTTATTGATAAAAACAAATAGGTGAAGATCTATGTATGCATCACGACACCAGCCCCCTGTCCAGACGTAGCTCCAATATCCACGATCAATGCAACGAGACATTCTGCACTGCCTCCTCAACACTAACCGGCTGTGCAGCCCCCTTCTCATCCGTATTCGAAACAAACAACGTCGGACTAGTCGGACTCGTCGGCGAAAACGGGTCAGACAATGGTCCGGAATCCCCATTGCCAGCCTGTACACCTGTCGTGCAACTCACAGCCATAGCCACAGCCTCCGAATCGCTTTCCTTAGCCTGCGACCCGGTACTGACTCCGCTTTCGACAGAGTCCGTGTGTGCATGCGCGTGGGCTTTACCGCGGCCCCAGCGACGTGTCTTAGGCGGTGCGGGTTTCTGGCCGTTCTTGCTGACGCTGATACTCGTACTAGTGCTTGGAGTAGGGCTTGGCCCTGTAGAGGCTGGTACAGACCGGTGGTGGCTCGTTGATGGGGTTGTTTGGGTAGAGCGACGGGGTGGGGGTAGAGCTGGGGGTGGATTTGAGGCGGAGCGGCGTGGAGGCCCTGGAGGTATGAGATGAGAAGTGGTGGTAGAGTTACGCCGGTCTGTCGTCGAGCCCGGAATTGTGAAGTTGGCCGTGGAGGAGGAGGGGATTGTCAGGGTTGGCGTCGGTGCTGTGTGTGTTGATGTCGGGCTGATTTCGACTCCTTCGGGAATGATGTTGCGGTCACTACTAGTGCCGGGAGAGTGTTGATCGTCCTCGTCAACGGCCAAGCGACGACCACGCCAGCGCCGGGATTTGGGTGGTTCGGGCTTAACCTTGGGGGCACGGAGTGTGGGAGCCTCTGCGACGAGGTCGACGGTTCGGCCATCTTTACGGCTGGGTGTGATGACACCGGGCTTTTCATGCTGCGCAGCGACGGCTTGCACGCTGAGTGCCGATGCCGATGCCGGCTCGAGTTGCATGCCTAATCGGTGGATTGCACTTAGTTTTCGACGTGAATCGGGTGCCTTGGACGAGCCTCGCGAGTCTAGAGAGTCCATTCTGGTTGGTGATGACGTGCCGGGTGAATCCGGGCTGGTACTCGTATGGGAGAGGGTACGAGTAACATCGATAGGATCCATATCTATCGGCGAGTCTTGCTGAATACCCTCATCGAGGACTGTGTCAATTGTGGCAGTGACATTCTGAATGGGAGTCTCCTGGACTGGGGTAGAGATATCCGGATGCTCGCGTAGCCACTCTACTGTTGCACATCTAGCCACGAGTCGCCGGGTGGTTTCATCGACCTCTTCAAAGTGTGGGATCTTCTCTGGTTCAGTCTCGTTCCCATACGAGACTTGTCCTCGGACGAGAATACTGAGCAATCTCCTCAGCTCATCCCGCTTATAGTGTGGTGGAAGTCGTAGCTGGGTATGTGCCAGAAGCGGGTATAAAACACGAAGATAAGTATGTCGCAATGCAGATGCCTCTTCAGGCAAGTCAAGAAGGTTGCGGATCAATATGTCCACCAAAACGTGCAAATCATTGGTGAAAAAATATTCATAAGTGCTGGGGGTGGTAAAGATCAGATACAGCAACTTCAAGGTAAGCAGCTGCAGAGATGTCTCGGCTGTTTGCGTATCAGCCGTAAGCTCTAGAATTGTAAATAGAGGAGATCAAACTTTACCTTCACGGTTGATAAGAAGGATAATGTTTTCGCCAAAAGTCTTGTACAAGCTTCCATATACCGAGAGAATCTTGATCACTTTATTGGTCAAATGACTAGAGGATGACTGCTCGTCAACCGGGTCGTGAGCCGAAATCATAAACTGCTCGTTGAGGACGAGCTACAAGCAATCAATTAGCTCGCATCCAATATAAATAGAAACCCAAATAACACCACTCACCAATACTCGGATTACAGGATAATGGTACGGATCCGTGACATCGTAGGACAAATCCTCAATTATGTCGAAAAGACACCGGATGAAATCATCATCTACAAGCACTGCACACCGAGAAACTCATATCAGCAACCTCATTCCAAGAACAGCTCTACGTTCCAAGAGACTGACATACCCAAATCTTCAATCTTAATCCTTTGAATCCGGGACATCTCATACAACAAGTCCATGAGCAACCGGTGGAGACCCGCCCCGCCATCTGTATCGTCCCTGCGCAGCGACTGAATCAGCTCAAGGAGGCGCGCAAATACACCCTCCTCGTTCATCATCTGGAAAGCCGTTTCATTCTGCCGACCGTCGAAGAGCAGGAACGATGCGACGAAGTGTAGTGTGTTCAGATCATCTTCCTAGATACGTCACGTAGGTGTCAGCGGGCTGTTTGCGTATTCGAGTGTGCCACAGAATCTGGAGACGGAAAGAGGTACCTGCAAGAGACAGTAGACAATCTGTCTGCGGACATAGTCCGCATGAGCCCCGAAGATGGTCGAAGCAAAGAGTTTATACGAGCAGCGCGAGATATCATATTCGGAAGACAGAAAGTCATCTATACCCCAGAAGTCGGACTGTTAGCGACGAGCGTTGTAGACAGACATCTTGCGACAAGACACGAGACCGATCCTCGACTGAGAGGAGGGGAGGTGATTGTCACCTTTGTACTGCGTCGTCAAACTCAAATATGCCCTGAGGGCGTTGTCAATCGAATCCTCCGAGTCGCAAGGCTTGGAGACAATCTCTTGGAGTTCTACAGGGTGGTTAATTGAGGGCGGTCGCAAGGGAGTAATCGCCGGGCCCATCACATCATCGGGCTTCTGTGTCGGTCCGCAGGATTGGCGGAGTCAGGGAGCAAAGACTCACCATTCCAGAACTGCTGAGGTTCCAAGACCTCGGGCTCCATTTCCCACCGAGCTCGATCTGGGACGTGGGGGGTGGTGAGTCAGGGCACTCATCCCGTCTTATTGTGCCGGGGAAAGAGAGAGGTTGGAGATGCGGAATGTGTCTGTGGTTGTGGAGGCGGGGGGGGGAGAGGTCGTTAGCTCCGGTGTCCACTTTGCGGGCCAAGACTACAAAGAGACGACTACGAAAGGGGACTGCTTTGCCTGGAGGATGTTGACGCCAATACTTCTCCTTACTACTAGGTAGTTGTTACGAGTCCTACGGGGTCAAGTGAATAATGGTCAATGGTTATACGGTCAAACAAGCATATATGCATATTTTTCGCTGGTATCACTATGCAGGACAGTTTCCACAAAAATGAAACAATAGGAACAAAGCCCCCGACGAGAGGGTGAAATATATCATGAAACTGGGCGTAGCAAGGGATGCGCTTCGGTGTTTCTGTAAAGAACGTTAGCTTCGCTGATTTGCGAGTCAAAAGCAGGGAGAGACCTCAACACTTACAGCACATATTTGTCCAAATCTACCACACTGGGATCGCTGAAAAGAAGGTAAAAGTACTTTAGCGTTTCCGCTGTCCAGAAGGACTCCATCGCATCCTTCTGCGCAGGCTTTGGCGCCGTGACATCCTTAATGCCGGCGTGCGCCACGTTCGTCCTCGTATATTTGATAATTGCCTCGAACATCTTCCATCCCTTCCGCCGCCAAGCATCGTCGCCAGTCAATCGGAACATGATGAATACGGACTCGATGGCCTCGGGTCGGAGGAAGTACTCTGGCGCCGAGATGTGGGTCATACCTGAAGGTAAACGGTCATTGATCTCATTCCCCTCAGACTGCGATACGAACGCTGGGCGGGGTGCCTCGCGGTTGGAGCCCGGGCCTGCTGCGCCCCGTCCGGCGGTGACAGCATCACGCTTGTTGTAGGCGGGGTCATCGTCATGTGGATTCATGGAGCCAGGCATGGGCAGAGGCACAGCGACGCCGCCCTCGCCGACCTCTTGGGGCTTGAAATCGGTGTTCATCTTCACTCGCTGACCGTAGGTGCTTTCGCCAGTGCGGAACCGCGCTTCAGCCTCGGAGTCTAACACGTGCGAGTATTTCTTGACGTCGTCCTGGTAGAGCTTCTCATCCCACTCGCAAGACTTGTCCCTGCTGCAGGGCAACAGACGGAATCGCTCGGGCATGATCCCGGTGTTAGTCGACTCGTATGCCCACACACAGCCATCAGTCAGCTTCGCAGCCAGTTCAAGGTCGCTCTCGATGCCGAATGCCTTTCCACCCATAGCAACCATACCGCCGAGGAAGCAGCTGAGGTGGGTGCTCTCATATTCAAGATCAGCAGAAGAAAGAACGCCCGGCTTCGTGGGGTCAAGCGAGCTGGTAGTTGCCATAAAGCGCAGGTCCCTCTCGCCTTTAACCATGGGTCTGAAAATAAGGTTCTTGCGAGCTGCGTCCATTGCCTTCTTGTACATCTTTTTGTATTGGTCGTTCGCGCCGCCTAAGATGAGATACTCTTTGGGCAGATATTCGTAGGTAGAGTCAGCTAATCCACCAAGACCATACTTGTTATCGCGGAGGGACAGAGGGAGCTCTAGCCCGCCATCACATTTCTCAGTAACCAAAATCTGGTCTCCAGAGGTAGCCTTGCTAGAACTATCACTGCTGGTACCGCTGGCACTGCCGGCGCTGTTACCGCCCCGGTTATATGGCGCAAGTTCTGCTTCCGAGAGGTCGACGTCGGTCTGACGTTGGATTAAGCGGATATAGCTGTCCATATCGGTCGGAGCAGCGTACGACTTGCGGGTGCGCGAGGGTGTGGGCGTAGCCACAGCCGAGGAGGAAGTGTTGGTCGGGATAAACTCTTCAAAGTCGTCTTCGATAGGCCTGGAAGTATCCCGACTGGGTCTGTATTTAGCGCAGCCCTGCGCGTTCACTCGCACGGGCCACAAGCCTGGGACGCTGGTCGAATCCTGAAACTCTTCCAGTCGGTTGGTGATTCGCGCAATTGCATCGTAGTACTTGTCTTGTTTGGTCAATTGGGCCAGGCGGGTGAACTCCAATGATAGGGATCCCAGTTCGGCCAGGGTGGCCTTGGATGATGCTCGATGAGGGCGCTTAGTATGGGCACTAGAGGAAGTTATTAGCTCTGCAACATTCAAGATGGGAAGAGACATCTGATGTGCACTCACGGTGTCCAACGGTAATATAGAACGGGCATGCGGTTCGGCGTGTCAAAGGCGCCAATCAAAACTTCGGCTAATTGTTCAGCCTTCTCTAATAGAACCTCGTATCTCTGCCCCGAAATATCATAGGCACCGAGTAGTCCTCCCAGGTAGCGAATCACAGTCTCAAACACGGGGATATCCTCGCGAGGAGAAGTAGTAAAATCGATCTTCTTCACCGCATCTACAGCCTCCAAGAACTCATCCTCCAAGCCCATAATCCACAGAGTATCCAGCGAATCAACCAGCGTTGCACCCCAGCCATTGAACGGATCGTCGAAAGTCTCGGAGAGGGGCTTAATTTCATCATGTCCCATTGCCACTCGTCTATAACCGTCCCAAGCGTGCTTGAACTCGGCCTTGATAGCGCTCAATCGCTGCATTCGCTCCTGCTTGTCCACACTGGTCTCGTCCTTGGACTTGGCCTGAAGCTTGGGCATGGCCTTTGACACATCCTTGGGAAGTTGGATCAGTTCGCCTGGTGCAACTGGGAATCGCTCGGCTGTCTTGACCCAGTGCGCTGCAGGGCCGCTGGGATGCTTGTGAACAGACAATCTGCCAGTGCCGCCATGATCGATTTCCTCGGGAAATTCGTCAGATGAAACACCTATAATTGTAGGCGTTAGGTCATTGTTGTTGCTGTTGCTGCTGCTCCCAGGCTTCTTCTCATTCGAGCTATCCGAGCTACTGCTGCTTGGAGACTTCGATGAAGCATCATTGGGGGCAGTAGATCCAGATCCGGACCCGGACCCGGACCCATGGGACAACCCCGGCTCCTTATTCTTATCGTTCTTAGCACTACCCGGTCCAACAGGCGACTTGAAGTCACTTTGCGGCGGATATCCAGGGGAATTGCTATCCGGCGGTGACGGAGGTGGAGATTTGCTTTGATCCTGTGCCGGGGCTTGCGGTGGAGTTGACTGTGACGAATGATCGCCAGCCGAGGTCTCGATTACTGCGGTCTGTTTCCAATCGCGCGATCGGGTGAAATGGAGGGTCGTCAGGACGAAAACCGCCGCAAAGATCAGCAAGATGCGGTAGCGGCGGGCGCGAAACATGGCGGGCCGGCGCACCCCTCGGGGGGTGTGAAAAAGGAGGGTGGTGGTTGTTGTTGTTGTTAGTGGCCGAGGGGCAATGTGGGAATGAGGGAAGGAAGAGAGAAAGGAAGGAAAGGAAGAGGGAAAGAAGAGTCGTAGGGAGTGACAGATCCGCTCGTAGTCCAGACGAGGAGGAGGAGTAGAGTTGAATGTCACGAGACAAAACGCTCGCGAGCAGCGCAGAAGGAGAATACTGTACAGTAATGCGGAGCGGAGATCCACATGTGATGGGTCGGATTCAGGAACCAGTCGTTCACTAATTGACTAGGTGTTTGGGGTCTAATTTCAAGGGTTCTGTGGCTATGAATCGTCTAAATTTAGTAAACACTGTTGGTACTCCGTAGTAAGAGTTATCTTCAATTTGTACCATTAGAGTGTATTTACTCAGCTCCAAAACTTCGTGCTTGATTTTGAGGTCACTCTGGACTGGCTATCACGTTGTCCGATCCGGTTCTAGTACGGACTTTACCCCTAACTTGAAATCCAACCGGGACTAGGTCATTAACCCGGCTCCTTCAGCCCATCAGGGTTCTCGACCGAGCCAAGGACGCCCAGTGTCGCCAAATCCGCGGCTCTCGGGCCGCTCACTGGTGGACATCCTCGAAGCCTGGGATGCCAGATCAGCCCCATAAAACGCCCCCCTCCCACACATTGCATGTCTTGCATTTCAATGGGTCGATTTTGCTAGCCCGACGTGTCCCCGACGTGTTACAGGGCTATTTGACCCTGATGGATTTTTTCAGAATCATGAGCATATTGTGATCAGTACTGGCCTTTCCTCGGTGCCTAGACGACCCGGCGGAGGAAGTAGATAAGGCGATCGGTAAGGGTCTCCCAGATCGGCCTATCATCATGGAGCGGCACCTGGACGGAGAGGGGACATTCAAGAGGAGTGGTTCAATTGTTCGCTGTAATTCTTAATCATGCTAATTGCTAGTTAGTCAAGTAGTCATTTAACGAACGAGCGAACGAATTCAACTAGTCTGTAAATTAACTTAATTGAGCAACCAACTAGTTCAGTAACTGCTTTTTTAGTGTTAAATAGCCCCTGCCTAGAGCCGTATTCGTTCCGGCAGTGCCGAAATAATCCTGACGGGGCTCTTCTACTACACGGCTGTCCCTGGTGAAAATTACGATTCAGTTCCCGGGCTTTTATTCAGTCGCAAGGCTTATATTTTTTTTTCCTGCTCCCTTGGATATGAAATGTTTGAATGTGTGGTAGCTGTCAACGATCTACTACATCAGTATAGCTATGCCGTGCCATTGGCATACACAATACTACAGGGACTCGGCGAGTGTGCATATACAGGAGTTGGTCTGTATTGGCCCACTCAGATTAGGGCCCCATGTGAATACATACGAAGACACAGAGACCCTACATCTCGACCCGAACCAGTTGAAAGTGGGGTGGACCATTCTCAGGAACAAAATATAAAAAGAAAATCAAGCAAATTCAAGATTCTTTGTACCTTATCGCTAAAAGACATGTCAGAAGGACGTACGGATGGTATCATGTGCATGGCGATATCCCCAGACTATATGCGCGGCAAAAAACATCGACTAAATTCCCACTGGGGCCCGTCTACCTTCAGCATTCGCCTTCTGGAACTGCTGGATGAGACCCAGCACGCCCGCACCTCCAGCAATTGCGTCAACATTTTCACTCTCATCGTCCTCATCTGTGTCCTCCTGGCCAAGTGGATTCATGCGCCATGAATCGCCAAGGCTGCTTTCGCCAGTACCGGCACCTCCACTAGAAGCTCCACCTGGCTGGCGCGATATGGAATCGCGGGGTTCCTGGGACTGCGGTTCTTCGTCAACGATCGTGCTGACAATGGGTAGTTGTGAGCGTGCAAGTCGAGACCGCTGATGAGGCGCATGACGTGTTGCAGAGCGAAAGCCAGAGCTAGAGGGTTGATGATGGGGATCAAGGAGAATGGAGGGACCTGGGGAGCGGGGATCGCCGGCTGGTGCTGGCCGGAACCTGGAGGCGGCAACGATGGATTGGGGGCCCCATGGTCCCCCTGCTAGATTGGGGCGAGTTGAATGCTCAAATCGTTCGGGAAGAGCGCCTAGCTCGGGAGACCCGAGAGTAGGTAAACCTGGAGGCGGATGGAATGGGCGGCGGGCGTTGGTTTGAGGCATTGTCCCGTAATGATCCAAGAATCCATAGTAGGATGCAAGCATCTTGCCATCCTTGGTCGAGAAGTAGTCGGTCCGCATGTCCTGGCGACCACTGTCCCGTCGCCCTTGCGACATGACATTTGTGCCCTTCTTGAAGTCGAATACAGCAAAGGAGCATAGGTAGCCGACTCCATCCACATGGACTGTAAACTCGCGGAAGAAATCAATTAAACGGTCGCTGCACTTTGGTAGACTGAACCACAGTACAAATGGTGTAAAGATCATGCTCAGGATTTCCTCCAAAAAAATCACAATCTTGAGCTGGTAGGAAATGGCAAACTCTTTTCGCACATCGTCGCTGTGCAAGCGCCCTTTCCACGTCGAGGGGAAGTAATAGGTGAAATCAATCAACTCTAAAAGAGCAAACTCCGGATCAAAGACGTCGGTTTCCTCCGGAGCCATTCCCTGCGCAAATGCCCACACTGTACCGAAAATACCTAGATAGAAGAGCACCGTCCGATCATGGGTGATTTCAAATCCAAGGAAGAGTTCCGGATCGATCACCGAGGCTAGTGCAAGCACAGAAGCGAGTGCACCAGATATGAAGGCAACGAAACGAGCCAGCTGGACGGTCTTATCCTTGGGAAATTGATCAATGTAGCGACTAGCAAAGGGGTAAGACATATTAATGCGACGCTCAAAGAGATGCCAGAGTTCGTTGAATTCGCGGAACTTCCACTCCGCCAGCGGTGTGTATTGACGCGAACCTATTTGGGACGGATTTTTCTTGAACTCGTTAAAATAGCGGAAAAAATAATGCATCAGGAAGTAGACGACGATGAATGGGGCGACAAAAATGTTCATGATGCCGGCAAAGATGAAACGTCTTCGCAAGCCATCACTCAATGCTCTTCGATGAGTATCTTTGAGGAAGATGGTTCGTAGTTGTCCCTGCTCGTTAAAGACATAGTCCATGATACAGAGATTAAGATTCCACTCCAGTGTCCGCGAGAATAGCTGTCGATTGCGGAGAAATGGGATCGGCAGCGTCAAATCCATGATGTTTTTGTTGACTAGTGCAATCATGTAATTCTCCTTTCGCATCAAGCGATTGGCAATATCATGGGCATCCATGCGCTGTTTCGACTGGCTGCGCAGGTACTTTCGGTGCTTGGCAGAAACTGCGGCGGCTGTGGCTGGATTGGCATCCCTTAGCGTCATCAAGCGACTGACTACCTCTTGCCACGATATCGTCTGGACTTCAGCATCAGACACCCCCAGCAGATGGTAGTAGAAATCATGCATATGCTTGAGTCTACGAATATCCAGCAGCAGCTGGAAGAGCTTGCTGATCCAGAAAAAGCTCAGCAGCCAAAGTAAAAAGGTGGCCGAGCCAGACATCTTGGATGTACATTTGGGAACGAGAATTTCATCCAGGGACTTGCTGCCCCGAACTTTGTGATAGTCGACACAGTTGGTCAGAAAAGTCGTGAATCCGACCACGAAAGCAAACGTCCTATTAAACGTTGTTAGTCTGAGGTATTTCCGCATTGCAGAGTCAAGACGGGCGGGGCGAGGATCTCGGCATACAGGAGGCTCAAGGTTCGACTTAACAAGATCGACCAAAACCCATTTCCCAGGAAATAGGTATACACGTCCTTCAGAAAGTTGTCCAAATTTTCCACGTTCGCCCACCGCCACATGGCTTTCTTCTTGGGGTCAGTGTTTGTTAGGCTCGGGTGTTGTTGTGCGATGAACCAACGGGCCACGGGATGAGTGCTAGCATTGCCTAGCAATGTTTGCGCTTGACGTGTTTGCCTGCGTGGCGGGTCAGGTGAAGGTGATGGTCGAGGACTAGGGGTTCGTGATCGGCTGGGCATGCTATGGGGCGGAGGAGGCAAACGCGACTTCAAATCTTCGTCGTCATGCCCCTCGACCAACAGCGATGGCGGCACGTCCTCATCTCGATCGTCAAGCTCATATCCCGGGGGCGATAGCTGTGTCATCCAACGCGGCCGTGAAGATTTCCGCCGCCGAGTATGAGACGGTGAAGCATGACGATTTGCTGCCTTGCTGGACGACCTGGGACCCAACAAGCCGGCACTCGGACCAGAGGCTTCACTTTGAACTGCATCTGCCAGTGCATCCTCCAGCTCTCCGTCACTAAAGTGTTCTCTGGAGGCCCCTTCGTGGGACAACCCCGCCCGCTCTTCGAGATCAGAGGAATCAGATCCGGCGTCGTGTTCGCGGATTGCCTCGTATACCGAGGGGGAGTCCGTAGGGGGTAAGAAGCGAGACAAGGTATTAGAGGCCGTCATTTTGCCATATGATAAGATGTAGTATATGTGGCCCTATGCTTTCATCGCCGCAGCTGTGTTTGTCAGTAGTATATGGGTCAACACCCAGGTGTGCGGAGAAAGAAAGGAACCACTCGAGCTTGAAGCCGCACCGCTGGTGGTATCATTCACTTGATAGTCGAGTCTTTTTTGACAGATTTTATGATTATAGACCAGAGAGGAGCACAGCCGCCTTTATTATTCGCGGCGGGGATTGTGATCCCACGCATCTGATCGCGTCTCGTGAGAACCGTTGGAGCTCACCGTGATCTCCAAGCCGCCCCGTTATGACATAATAAGCTTCCGCCCCTTTAGGTAAGTTGACTAACTTATAGGGTGGCCTGGGAGCCTAGCAACCTGAAACTCCTGGCTAAAATAAATTACAGCCTGAGGCAGCCAACTTACCTGTTGCTGTATTAGTCATGTGGTTTGTGCGGGGTCGACGATACCGAAAGAAGTAGGGTCTCCTGCACTACCGTCTCTTTGAGGACTTTCCACCGAAGGTTCTACTATGCTAGACTACAAGTACCAATTGCGGAGTACATGAATACAGGTTTCCATACTATCTGCTCTGTTTCTGTATTAGGGGTGGGCCCTCAGAGGCTGGCTGATGTGCTGCCGAGTGCTGACGCGCTGACTTCTTGAACACTGCGAGGCACCACCACCACCACATGGCGGTGTCGTTCGAATCTGGACCTCGTTAGACCTTTGGACCCGACCAGACCTTCCGAAAATTCTCCTCGCACTGACTTCTGCTGGGCTCAACAGTTTAAATCTACCTCCATTCTGCGCACACCTTCGGTCGCCTAAGCGGAGATATCGGTTGTCCAAGTCCGCCTTTCATCCTGATAGGATGTCTTCTCCTTCAATATCCGGGAACCCACGGCGCCCCGAGCGGCTCCACTTCTCGGGGATTTCCCACGATCGACCTTTTTGCAAATAGGAAACTCGCGGTCAACCGGATGTCGCTGACTCTTCACTATCTCATCACCGCACGTTGACTGGCCCATCGAGCCAGGTAGCAGTGACCGGACTCCCAATGGTCGCCTCCACCCCAAAGTTTGTACCCGGTACCTACTCTGCTCTCTGGTTCGTTCTCCCTGCCTTGTGTGAGAGGCAGTATTCCAGTTTCCTTACGGTCACTACATTCGCCCCCTTCCTTCGTCTCCTTAGTATGAGTGTTATGGGCCGCCGAGTTCGACCCATGAAATCTGAGGGCAAAGTGATGATCCTTATTCTTATCCGTACTTTTGCCATTTGGCTCGTGTGGAGGAAGAGAAACACGGGGACAGGGATGAGGATAACCGGTAGACCACTGACTGGGGGAGCAGGGGGCGAATAAGGACAGCGGAGGGTCTGATCGACCAGATCATGTCCTTGGCCTTTGGGCATCCGGTCATGATTCAGGAATCGTTCCAAATTGTTACAATTACCTGCTCGTCCCGCAATGGCTCACTTTTGGGTCCCTCTGCAAGGACCGTGCAATTTAGGGATTATCGTAGGTCTTTCCATCTGGCTAATCATTTCATGCTGGTAATCAGCAAACCAACGCTTGGTCCCCGACGGGCCAACAGGGTATCCCGCCTTTGAGGCTAGTGGGGGTAAGGAATATCGACATTCACACTTGAGCCGTTTAGCGCGATGGGATTCTGCAGTTGGCCCGTCCCATTGGTACCAGTTCTCGGTATTTTCGGTTCAGATGGTTGAACAAATGGCGACGAGAAAAGGAAAGCCCCCGTCGGTCTCACCGTCTGACGCCCACCGGGTCCATTGCAAGTAGAACTGCCGAATATCGGCTATAGACTATTATATGCAGGTGTAAAATTGTGTATTGCAGATTGAGCCGTTTGGAGATTAAGTGAATTGCTTTGTGGAAATCCGCCACCTTCTGGGAACGGGGTAGGTCTGCGACGGCCGGATTAGTGTCTTGTCCTAGGGCTTATTTCATGGACATGGCGATGCTGGCCGTTAGAAATATATTGCAGCCAACGCGAAGGAAATCCTCAATTAATTGGAGAAGTGCCTATTCAGCCTGAGGCGCAATATACTACTAATCACCCACAATGAAAAAAAGGTCGACCCATCTGTCTACAGTAGATTGATTTTATTTCGTTTTGTTCCATACTAATTCACACGACACGGCAGAATGGGTAGGACCATAGACCAGCAATGCTAGAAGTATGTTCATGGGTTTGTCAAATGAATTAAACAACTCGTCCAAAGACTGAAAGAGACGAATTGGAGAAAGTTGGGTAAGGTTAGATGGGTTTACTTCACGGAGTCGAAGCAGCGTCCCCTATACAACTCAGCTCATCCATTATCCACACTCCCCCTCCCTCTCCACCCCCTCTCCTTCCCTCTTCACCTTCTACCACCACAACCTTCGAGGGTACCAACATCAACCACCCACCATCCTATCTATCGTCGCACTATTACCTTACCATTCCTCTCTGCCTCTACAGGACAGTCCGCTTCCGACCATTTGAGCTGGGGGATCTGCGAAGCACCGCACACAAACCCCCCTCAAACACCCAACCACAACCGCCCGGAGCCCCAGCGAAACCGACTAGAGACCTCAAATTCGAAAAGGGACTGATGAAGGTGTGTGTGTGCGTCTTACTCTGCATCTCCCTCTTTATCCTCCAGCTCTGCTCGCTTGCCCACTTGTGTTCCCTCTCCGCTCTCTGGTTTCAATAATAATGATATCACGGCGCCCTGAATGATTAACTTTCTGGGCTTCCTGATCCCGCTTTTCACTGCCCTGTCGGTAGCCACGCGGTCGCAAGTGGCCAGCTAGAGAAGTGAGTACTTACTGTCTCTTTTTAGGCCCTGCATTACTCGGACAAACGACGGTGACCTGCGCCTATCTTTGTCCCTATCTCGCGCCATTCCCGTCCAACCTCGACCGAATGTACAATTCCGAACCCCTTCTTTCTGCTAGACTCCATGTGTTCACCTAGCAATTCTTTGAATATAAGCGACTCACAATTAACCACGCGCGACTGAGCACCGAAACCCAAGAGACTTGAATAGACGGGAGAGAACATACCCCCAATACCGACCGGTGCGGAGGGTGAGGTTGTGTCGGGCGCGCGGAGTGAATCCTCTTTCCCAATCCAGGCTTTCTGATATTCTCGCGCTTGTCAATCCGCGCTGAGCTGCGACCGTGCAGGATGGAGTCTGACAATCCGAATGGGTACAAGCGGAGCTCGATGCACCAGGCCTTCTATAGCCGCCCAGTGGAACGACGTCCCAGCAAGAAATCATCTTCTCGGGATCGCCATGGAATGGTCTACCCAGACAATTTTCGCGACACGAGTATACGCACTGTGACCCCAGAGTCTCAGTCCCCCCTATCCGACGTGGAGTATCTCACTGGCAACAGTGCGAGCGCGCCCTCACCACGGACCACCATGCGAGCAAGGACAGTTGAACGGAACGAGGAAGAGACGCTCACAGAAGTCAGAAACCAGCGCACACGATCACGAACTACGACACTAGAGGAACAAAGGGGCGATATGGCGCCGAGTAATTTCAAGGCAAGGACGCGAATAGGATCGGTCAACGCAGCCAGCTCGTCTCAGCCCAAGATGGTGGATACCAAGGTCGCTGAGGAATCCGCAAGTTCAATCGGTTTCCCTTCAATACACTCGCCTAATTACGTTGGGCAGGCCGTCACACGTCAGCGACTCAGTAGATCCCAGGGATCCGGCATGGCGAGCACTATCGCATACAACCAAGCCGCTTTTGCATCGCCCTTATCAAATACCGATGCCGCCAAGATCCTCCAATTGATGAAAACGACATGTGGCCGAATGCACGGAATCCTGTCCTTTAGAACCGCGACAAACAACTCATGGTCGTCGAGCTCGTGGACCTCGGGGTATTGTGCAATCAACGTCGCTACTGGTAGTCTGATATATCAAGCGAAGGGCGAACCGGCGCTGGCAAAGACATTGATTCCCGACTTGCGTGGGTGTCGTGTTCGCACACTGTTCGATGCAGACTTGCAAACCACTTACTTGAGCGTCAATACTTTTACCTCCGGTCTCGGCATTCAACTAAGACCCCACGTGAACGAGACCTTCGACTCTTGGCTGGCGGCGCTGCTTTGCTGGCAGCCCATCCGACCAAAGGGTGTGCAAAATAAGATGACCAAACCACAGGCCGTCGTCATCGGCGATCGCCGTATTCCCGAGCGCCGACGAAACTCGGAGAGTGCTGCACAGAAGGATGCAGCCATCATTAAGGTTGGAAAGATGCTTCTATGGGATAAACCCTCAGCATCTGGAGCTCGTCCTGCTTCAGTTCGTCGAGTATCTACATATCGGCAATCCAGGGCCCTGAACTCTTCATGGCAGCGAGTAAGCTGTACATTGCAGGAGAACGGTTTCTTCAAGCTTTACACCGAGTCGGATGTCACACTCGTAGCCACAGTCCAGCTCTCGCAGCTCTCGAGATGTGCGATCCAGCAGTTGGACCCGTCAGTATTGGACGACGAGTTTTGTATTGCGATCTACCCGCAGTATACGGCGCACCCTGTTCCCGATCCCGGAATGCGTCCGATATATCTCGCTCTCGAAAGCCGCGTTCTTTTTGAAGTCTGGTTTGTGCTGTTGCGTGCATTCACCATTCCAGAACTCTACGGTCCCGAGGCTCCAGGCGATGAAGAAGATCGCAACAAAACGCCCGAGGCACAGTCTCCTACACATCACACCCACGGCATGTTCCGAATTGAGCGTATTCTTCACCTCCGAGTCACGGAGGCGAAGCTTTTCAAAGCCAAGCCGGAGGAAACTCCTCGCAGCCGGAAAATGTCGAGGTCGCATGGGCACTTGGCATCGTCCCCACCCAAAGTCAGCGATTACTATACGGAGGTCCTTCTGGACGGAGAAATTCGCGCCAAAACGGCTGTGAAATATCGTACAACTAATCCGTTCTGGCGCGAGGACTTCACGTTCAACGACTTGCCACCTGTCCTGTCTCAAGCATCTATTTTAGTGAAAACCCTCAATCCCACACAAAGAGATTGGACACTCATTGCACATGGGACATACTCCAATCAAGATGGCAATGCAGCTAGCATGCTGGACGAGATCGAGATCTCAACTAACGACGCAATTTTTGGGCGAGTTGACCTGCGCCTTGAGGAACTAGATGCTGGCGTTGACACAGAAAAGTGGTGGCCTATTCTGGATGACCAGGATCAGGCTGTGGGAGAGATGTTCATGAAAGCCCGAATGGAGGAAACGGTCGTCTTGATGTCTGAGGAATATGCGCCGATGCATGACCTACTCCACGCCTTCACTAACGGTCTCACAATCAACATGGCTCAGGTGATGTCATCCGAATTGACTCAACTGTCCGAAATGCTCTTAAACATCTACCAAGTCTCTGGTTCGACAGTAGATTGGATATCTGCGCTGGTCGAAGATGAAATCGATGGTGTCCACAAGGAATCGACTACCAATCGACTGCGCTACACAACAAGGATCCATTCCAATGACTCCCGCGAGTCTGGTCAGGACCGTGAGATCCTTGTGAGAGACATGGGACGGACCGCAACTGTTGAAGCGAACCTGCTATTCCGTGGAAATTCACTGCTCACAAAGGCCCTTGATCTCCACATGCGTCGACTCGGCAAGGAGTATCTGGAGGAGACTATTGGAGAACGAATCCGGGAAATCGATGAGAGTGATCCAGAATGTGAGGTGGATCCGGCTCGTGTGCCACGCACGGAGGACCTTGATCGCAACTGGCGCAACTTGATCTCGCTTACAACGGGTGTTTGGAAATCAATTGCGATGTCCGTTGCTCGTTGTCCTCCTGAGCTGCGTCGTATCTTTCGGCACGTCAGAGCTTGCGCCGAGGACCGCTACGGCGACTTCCTCCGCTCCGTGACTTACAGCAGTGTTTCCGGTTTCTTGTTTCTGCGGTTCTTTTGCCCGGCTATCCTGAACCCTAAGTTGTTCGGGCTGTTGAAAGGTAGGCCAGCCTAACGGAAGGTCGCATCTCGAGTGTAAAGCGCTAACTTAGAAGACAGACCACCCTCGCCCTCGGGCTCAACGCACCTTGACGCTCATTGCCAAGGCTCTCCAAGGACTAGCCAATATGACTACCTTTGGTAATAAAGAACCGTGGATGGAGCCGATGAACAAATTCTTGGTCGGCAACCGTTCTGATTTTAAAACTTTCGTCGACCAAATCTGTAACATCTCAGCGGAGCGGCCCGCTGCTATGATCACGCCTTCTTATACCACACCTCTGCAAATTCTTGGGCGCTTGCCGGCAACATCCCGCGAAGGCTTTCCCAGTCTTCCGTTCCTCATTGACATTGCCCGGTGTTTTGCAAAATTGATTCGTATCTGGTTGGAAGTAGTTCCAGAGCGCCTTTCCGAGCTTGAGGAAGTGGACCCCTTCCTGGCCAAGTTCCATCAACTGGCCATGCAACTGCAGGAGCGCACCGAAGATTGTCTTGATGAGGCCGAGCAAGCCGAACGACCCAGTGGGAGCCTTGAGGACAAGTGGGAGGAATTGGTCGATTCGATGGAGCGAGCAGTGACCTTTTACGATGAGACCTCGAGTAAACCTGCGACTCCTGCTCCGGAACCACCTTTGGCAGGCAACAATATGCCGGTCTCCTCATCCTCAGCATCAAACATCCCTGGCCACCGCGGGTCAATCGGCTTCTTTGCCAATCGGCCTACCTTGCCCCGTCGATCAACCGACAACGCGCCGGAAGCAGATGACACGCCACCTAGCTCATCCTCCGCTACTTGGGATCAGTCTCGCGTGCCATTCAGTATTCCTCGGTGGTCAGATCCCCGCGATAGCACTGGCAGTTCTAAAAACTCGTCTACGTACTCCCTTGAATATTCGGAGAACGCAAAGGCCCGCCGGTCGAGTGTCACCAAAGAATCGTCAAGCAAATACCGCTTCTTCGACTTTGTCCCGGCGCCGTCACGTCGTAAGAAGGATCGAGATCAGTCTCAGCATCACTCGCACGAGGATCTCCGGAACGAATTTTAATTGACAAGCATTCCGTTGTGACTTGTCACATTCGACCTTTCTGCTTTCTTCTCTATCTCTATGTGCTCATGAAGTCAATGTTCCAGTTCCTTTACTCACCTCATTCTCCATTTCTCTCATTTTCAGCTATCCCCGCCAATCTCAATCACAATAGCAATTCCCGATCGGATTGAATATCCTTTGATCCCCTCGCAAATCTTCTCCTCAGCATGTGTCACGGTGTTGATACCCTTTTTTCTTCCCCTTCTCTTGATCACTATTCGTGTCTCTGGAAACCCCCGCTCTTGCCTCGCCACCATCCATCCCTTTCCAAGTCATACACATGCCTCCCAAACTTCACTAGCCAGCCAGGTCAGCTAGTCTGCCGGTCATCGCTCGAGTCTTAGATGAGTGTGAGCAAAAGTTAACAGGACCCTACCATTCCATGATTCAATGAAAGCTCAGCCTTCACAGAAGAGGCCTTGAGCTTGTGTTTTGTGGGTGTTTTTGCGTGGCGATGCACTTTTGGCCTGCTTTTGCATGTGAATGTGGTCAATGGTTGTTAACAGCGTGTATATACTTGATTGTATTCCCCAAATAGACGGAATGGACCCTTGTTCGCAGCGTCATTGAATTGGATGCTCCAGCTTCAATGCACTACAGCTCTGCGGTTGTACTTTAAGCGTAGGTCGATCTCTTAAAGAAATGCTTATTTGATTTGGGCAGCCTGGTTTATTGGCGCCAACCCCCTATAATTAATCATTTTCCTTGTTTAAAGTGGCTTAGCCTCCAGCTCCCCATCCGCTCGGGATTCCGACTCAAAACGGAAATTCTCCGCTTCAGCACCGCCTCGGACCATCCGGACGATTTGAAACAGCTACTAGAATCTTTCCACTTGTACTGATCTTGCGATGCAGCCCCTCGGGCCTCTTTGAATCTACTTACCGAATACCTCTCTCCGGTGTAACTTATGCTTGGGATGAATGACGACGGCATTTTGCGTGCCGTAAGTGACCAAGCCATTGGATCACATGATCTATAGCGGAACTATTACGGATTGGACAGGAAACTGATGGATAGGCTAATCAGTGTGATCTGTGCCATGCAAGAAAGGTTGGGGGTTTTACCTCCTGTTTGAGTCTATAGTTGTGACATTAACTGGCTTTGATAACGCAGGTGCGATGTGATAGGCTGCCACATTGTGCAAACTGCGCCGATGCGGGAGCAGAGTGCCAGCGTCTTCGCCCCGAGCGGCCGGCCAGATCTCGGAAGCCAACGGCGTAGGTTTAAAAGATGCTCACCTGTATGATTCGATTGCTTACTGGTTGCTATAGTATTTCTACCTTGGGAGAGAGACTGCTGAGGTTGGAGAAATCAGTCTCGGCACCACACGAGTATGATGAACACATCCATTCCGTCAGGATGGGCAACGCTGATCTCAGGAGAAAGGGCTGAGAGCTTCAGTCTAAAGCACGGGGCATATAAACCTGACATCGATGTCCAACCAAAGAAGAGAAAGCAGGATCAGATCGGTTCTGGAAGGGAAACACCCAAGTCTCCTCTCAGCAATTGCCCGGTTGTCACATCAGACGAGTCTACTCATCATGCAGAGCAGGCCCGAGTTATCATTCAGTGTGAACTTGAGGGCAACGAACGTATGAACCGTGAGAGACAAGCGATTCTAAAGTCTGCTCTAGAATTTGTGAATTCTATCGCACAAGGGACGGATTCGACGTCTGATGACGATTTGGCCCTGGAGATACCGCAAGGCGATTGTACGGGGACTCCTGAATCTATTGAACCAACGCCAGAGCTACTATATATGCTCATTCGAGGTACCGAAAGCATTTTTAGCTCTCAAGTGGTACCTTGCATCTCTGCGATTTATACTAACAAATGGGCAGAGTCCACCCCGTCGACCCATGTCTCTAACAACATGCAATGGCCCGATCATATATCCAACAAAGCGTTGCAAAAAATGGCCGCCAAGTTCTTTCAAGGTAATCTGACAGGGCAAAAGTTCTACCAGTATTGCATATGCATCTACATGAGAGCCATTTTCCACACCATCAACATGCCCAGATTATACAATGATTCGGCCATGAGCAAACAATTCCTCAAGTCGAAGAGGCTATATGTCGCCTCTGCCCTCCATGCTCTACAAAACCTCAACATCTTGAACACTCCCAGTCTGTCTCATATTCAGGCATTGATCGCTGCAGTAAGTCTCACAGTCAGTAATCTTACGCCGCTGTTCTAAACATTTTCTCCCAAAGACATTTTTAATGCTATTTCTCGGCAACGTGAGCCAAGCTTGGGTGTTTAATTCCTACGCCGCTCGGCTGATCGCTGCTCTGAACTACCATGATATCCAGGCCCAGAATTGTGCGCCAGATCTCGAGGAAGAAATCAACAGCTCTGTTTACTGGTGTTTCTACCTTGATCGGACACTAAGCTCCCTTCTTCGCCGTCCATTCTCATTACCGGAACTTCATAGTCCAGCGAGCGATCTCATGCGTTGGAATGATTCTGTGCCTCACATGCAATTAGTACGTGTCCTGGTGGATCTAGCCCAGGTGCAAGGAGATCTTTCAAGCGGTTGCAAGGGGTCCGATACTCGGCAAATTCTGGATTATCACTCCAAGCTTCAAGGAAGAATGGATTCAATATACTCAAGCTTTC
Organism: Penicillium sp. F50; assembly: GCA_037356195.1. Classification (NCBI taxonomy): domain Eukaryota; kingdom Fungi; phylum Ascomycota; class Eurotiomycetes; order Eurotiales; family Aspergillaceae; genus Penicillium; species Penicillium sp. F50. Next base: position 747,920 of record JAYXSA010000054.1, on the reverse strand, counting down.
AGTCGGTACGTGCTGCAAAGTCTCATGGGATTTTCTTGGCCTCATTCTAATCTCTTAGATTCGGACCTCTGCCCCCGAGCCGATCAGCTTCGATTGGATGGCAATCGAGTTTGCTTATTATGCCATCCTGGTAGACATTCTCCGATCAAGATTGAAATTTGCATTTTCTCCTTTGACGCATAGAGAATGCGTCTCATGTTCGAGGAAGGCTTTGAAAGCATTACAGTATCTGCAACATCATCTCGCCAAGAGTCCTGGCTTCGTTGACCCATATCCAACGTTCCTTACTTGGTGAGCTTACCCAGTGCTACGGCCTACAAGGAACGAACCCGCTGACGGGCTCCATCTGCTTAATTTAGGACTGTCTTCTTATACCCCCTCAGCCCATTCTTCGTTCTCTTCTGCAACATCATCGCCGAAGTGGACGTGGATGACTATCACCTCATCCAAGACATTACCCGAAATCTATCTGAATTCGATGCCAGTCCGTATATAGCTAAGCTGCTCAGACTCTTGGACACATTGCAACACCTCTGCGAGCCTTTAGTCCTGACCAAGCAGCATCTCTGCCCACAAGCCAAAGTTGCACCTTGGTACCCAGCAACCACTGAGGAGCAGCAAGCATCTATGGCTGTTTCTGATGGATCCGTTGCTTTGGGGGTCTCTTACAATAACCCTCTGGCTCAGTCATATCCTCAACCAGCGCAGCAGGATGCTAGTGGTGAAATTCCACCTGTTGCAGATGAATTGATGTGGCACTTGTTCAATAGCCAGCCTTCACTGCAATGGTGCGATTCGGATATCATTCCACTTGATCCGACTGCCAGTTACTAAGGGATAGTGATTATCTTTGGTCTGGACCCAAAACTCCACTCAATACAGTATATCTCGATCTTCTTTCGTTGTGTAAATTGACTGAACATATACTCTATACAACGTGGCATTGTGGCGAAAGAGAATCCACAGGTAGCATATATACCGGAAAGGATCTAAAAAGACTTGATTTTATATTGCAGTCTCGTTCTTTCATGGTGCGTTCGAGGACTAGGAGAATAGCAACTGAAACGCAGAAGAGGGAAGTTGACGATAACATTACCTAGATAGATTGATGGCTTAGGTACTTTCAGATCTATATATTCAAATACTCAGCGATCACATGGATCTTCATATAATGGACTATCAGGTAATTCTAACTCTTTAGGCGCGGCAATCGATAACTTGGGCAAGAGGTGCACCTTGTGCCCCAAAGCCGCATTACCAGATCAACCCCGACCCCGGCCTCGACTGAGCCGATGTCTTCCGTCTCTCTTCGGACCTTCGGGCTCTAGATCAGCAGATATCCTCGTCTACATCTTCCCACCTCAGTGACTTCTGATGTGCGTAACATGCCGGCGCCATATTCAACTGCCGTGGAGCCCACCGTAGCCCGGACCAGCCGAGTCTCGACGAAACAACATCGTTTCCGCTCCCCAACAGATTGCCTCATATCGATACCATGGTGCTAGATGCTGAGCAGGCTGGGGAATCTCCCTACGAGACTTATTTCCTAGGTCCTCTGGTACTTGCGGGTTCCTGCATGTTGCAAACGGACCAACGGCAGCTGCTCCTGGCTAGCCTTCGGTCAGACAGATTCCAAATGAATCACTGCTTGCGGGCAGCTTCACTTCTTGGAACAGCTCTGGAGCAACCCTAGTGGGCATATATTTGGGCCCAGTGGTTTAGCTATCATCATGCAGCGTCATGTTATCAATCTCGGCATTGCATAATTCATGAATGGACTTGAAGAATTTTAGCAACGAACAATAAATCATCAACCAGCGTGACCACGAGGGCTGTCCGAGTGCACAATGCCATCGTCGATTTCAACATTGCTGACATCGAACAGCTTATGATTGTACTTCAGGGGATGCTTGCGGCTCGCGGGGTTCACACGGGGTGGCCTCGTCAAGCTCGCCGAGCTTGCGGGTGAGCTCAAGGTGGGGTTCGTCGGTCCGGCGAGTGTCGCGCACGACAGCAACGCCATACTGTGGGGTTGGGAGTCCGGAGTATGGGGGTTGACGTGGGGGCGTAGGGATTGGGGAAATAACTACCTTAGTCACTGGGTATCCTAAGTGGCGAAAGTCCCTGTCGTGATTGAAGCAGCAACCTGTAGCTTCTGTGCCAAAGCCTGGCTTCATATCTTGCACTCGGTGGTTGTATGTCTTCATGATACCCCTGGAATTTTCTACAATCACTTGATCAGCAAATGCTTTTTCTTTTCAGTATGGCACTTGGTGTAGTACAACTTTTCTGGTTAGCTTGTCTGATCAGCATGCGTCTCAAACCTCGTACCCCCACGTAATGGCGTTGGCGTGGGGGTTGCTATCTACATTCATTCACCAAAACAGTCTATAGTATGCCAGCGACAGCCGACAAAGCATCCATCTCGCCGGTTCGGACCCCCGTGCACGGCTCGAGAAATATAAATCCTAGCCCTGTTTTCGAAACATTTCCATTCGGTGCTGTTTCACTTGCCTACCTTCAACCGACAACCCTTCCGCTCACAACTGGGGTGATCTCTATCTAGCTTCCTCCACCTCGGTACCTCGTGCAGTTCTTGGTGAATATCCTCATCCTACTACGGGAACAATGATCGAACTATCCAGCGCAGATGATCGCCCAACCTCGGCCAAAAAATCTAACAACAAAGAATTACTCTCAATGCAATCATTCCAAAACCTCGATGAATTGGAATTCCTCGCGACAAACAACCTGAGCAAAACCGCCTGGGCCTTCAACTACGCGGCCGCCGGCGATTCCATCTCTAAACGAATGGACCAAGAGGCCTACCGATCAATCCTTCTGCGGCCACGCATCCTCGTCAATGTCAAAGAATGTGACCTGTCAACGACTATCCTTGGCCAGAAGGTCGGGCTACCCATCTTTGTCTCCCCCATGGCAATGGCCCGCTTAGCGCACCCAGCGGGCGAAGCTGGCATTTCGGCGGCCTGTGGAAATTTCGGTGCCATGCATATCATTTCCAACAATGCGTCTATGAGCCCCGAGGAGATTGTCGCAGGAGCCGCACCTGAGCAGATTTTTGGATTCCAGCTTTATGTTCAGACGGATCGCACCGAGAGCGAGGCTGTCCTGGCGAGGATCAACAACTTACCAGCCATCAAGTGCATTGTTCTCACCGTTGACGAGCCCGTCCCTGGGAAGCACGAGCTTGGACCGAGAGGCTTGGAGCCATACAACGATGTGCACACCGAAATGTCGAGTCCACTGGAGGAGCCATCCCCACCAGTCGCAGATGTCAAAGTGGCCATCCCATCGGCCTCTGGACCAGCTTGTGATGCCGAGTGGGAGAGTACGCTACAATGGCTCGCGAAACACACCTCGCTACCCATAGTCATCAAGGGCATTCAAACTTACGAGGATGCTCAAATCGCGGCGACATATGCTGGGCACGTCAAAGGCATTATCTTGTCGAACCACGGAGGACGTGTCCTTGATACTGCGCCGCCAGCTATTCATACTCTTCTCGAAATTCGCAAATATTGCCCCGAGGTTCGAGAGAAGCTGGAGATTATGGTCGACGGAGGGATCCGACGCGGGACAGATGTTGTAAAAGCTTTGTGCCTGGGTGCGAGGGCAGTGGGCATCGGACGCGCGGTGTTCTGGGGCCTTGGTGCCGGTGGTGTTGCGGGGGTTGAGCGGACGTTGCAGAGTAAGTGCTTCATTCCTATATCCATTTCTAAGGAGTGGGCTTGTGCTGACTCCCTTTTTTCTTTTGATAAGTTCTCGCAGAGGAGACGAAGAGCTGCATGAGACTGTTAGGCGTGAGGAGAGTCGCGGATCTTGGCATGCACCATGTAAGTCAACCTCGGCCACGCAGTTTCTTGGAAACTAACGAGGATTTCGTAGGTCAATGTGAGAGCCGTAGAACAGCAGATTTACAACGGGCATATACTTTGAACAAGGCTACCTTAAAGAAGTCGGCATTCAAGTGTAGCTAGACTACACCACTCCTATAGTCTCATGAGTTGAGAGATGACAGGTTTGGACCGCTGGCCAGGCTATTGGTTTGATCCATGACATTCCTACTTGTGCCAAACAACTTCCACGCATAGGCCCAGGACTTTGGAAGCGAAGGAACGTGCTCAGTCGCTGCGCATTCAAGAGAGCAAGCTCTAGAATACCGAATCTCGGTTAATCTTTTGCTTTTTTACAAGAGAGGCAGGATCAATCAAGAATACGCGGCTAGAGAATCGGAACATATTTCAAGGTTGAGAATTGGCCAGGCGCTCATGACAGAAGTCCTAAAGAGAGCCCAGACAGAAATTGTTGCAGTTAGAGTAGAGGCCAGTGGTGGTGGAGTGAAGCTCTACCGATCACTAGGATTCGGGATGCGACGCCCATTCTCCATATTGATTGCAATCACCAGTAGGTGGATGCATGATGTAGACTCCTACACAGAGACACTGGATTGAACAGGCTGTCCCCATTCAATGCGTTCAGATGATATTTGGTCGTGGGTGTGCAACTGGGTTGGTCGCCTTAACAATACGAGCCCTAAGCGGGGCCGATCCGCACGAGTTACTGAAAAGAGTCCCCGAAGCTGACAAGATTGACATAAAAGGACGTTTACCTCTGCACCCGAAATATGGAGATATCAAGAAAATTCACTCCTTCAATTGAAGTCACTGTAACTGGGCCGAGATATGGCAGAAATTGTCAAATATGAGCTCTCCGATCTGGACAAGAGCGGGTTCCTGAAGGAGGTGACAGTCGCCATGTTTTACGAGGTGCCTGCTACCACCGATGTGGAAAGCCTCATCTCTTCGTTGGAATCAGGTTTGGAGAACGCAATCAACCAGTTACCATTCATGTCAGGAGAGTTGCAATTTGAAAATACCGGCAAACTGTGCATCGTCAAGTCCCCCGAGAACCAACTCAAGTTCCAGATTCGCCGATTCGACTCGACAGAAGATAAATCTCTTTCGGCTCTCGCTCATACCTCATTCGCTCCCTATTCATTGAACCTCACAGCATTCATACCCAAAGTCCCTGAAGACAAGAAGGTAGTTTGTGCTCTGAGCTTGAACATTATCGATGGTGGCTTGGTTCTAGGACTCAGAGTCAACCATGCAGCCGGTGACTGGTCCTCGATTGACAAGTTCCTGTCTCTGATATGCCAAGGGTGCAAAGCACAGCAAGAAGGCATGGGCATGCCCACTTTTACATATGATCTCCGTAGAGATCCATACAACACACCCGCAGATACCTCGAAATATTCAAGACATGCTTCCCTGAAGAGACTTCGACTCTTCTATGTCATGGAAAAGAGTCAATTCAAACTACCCTCATCGACTCCCTCGCAGCCGAGGATTTACCGGATCTCAGATGCGGGTATCAAAGACATCAAAGCCCAGTGTTCTTCATACCTCACTGGAGTGGAGTTCGTATCCTCCTACGACTGCATCTCTGCTCTTCTCTGGACTTCAATCACGCGTGCTCGACTTCAACTTCACCCAGATATGGAGACCTTCCTATCTCGCTTCATTCACCCTGTTGACGTGCGAACTCGTGACCCGGACAACAGAACATCTGAAAATTATTTCGGCAACGCTGTCATCGGAGCTCAGGCTGGCCCTTTAAATGCCCAAGACCTAGTATCAGATACAAACCGAGGCCTGGCAACCGCAGCCTCGCTCATTCGCCAATCCATTAATTCTGTCGACCTGAGTTCTATCAGCCATATGACCTATCTCATTTCATCGCTTTCGCCGATGGAAACTTTGGGCTCTCACGCTGATTTCACCAACATGGACGTGTTCATGAACACTTGGCACTCCGGCAGCACAGCGAAATACGATCTCGGAGCGGGCGTGGTTCCCGTTGCTTTCCGACTGTACGCACCGATGCCAGGGGCTTGTGCAGTGATCTTGCCAAATTTCTCACGTAGATCAACGGGGATCGTTGACGTACATCTGCAAGTTACAGCAGAGGAGCACGATCTGTTACAACGAGATGCTGAGTTCACAAAGTATTTTGAGCTTGTTGCATAGGGCAGCGAAGTATGGGTTGTGATCAGGATCCAGGGCATAGTGATCACCGGCTCGTTCTCATCCTCGGCTGATAGCCTCGCGAACATTTTTTTCAATTTTCAGAGGGTCTTCATTTCTACACGACCATCTTCAGTCAAGGTCTGAGGTAACTTACTTAGTGAAAGACGATTCGACAGAGGGATTAAAAGCTTGTCTAATTGGTCCGTTCCTTTGGTTTATATGCTCAGATAGCCAATGAACATGGACATGGTCCGGCCTCCTCTTTTCGGTCCAGGGTCTCAAGTCGTTCATACTCTAATCTACTCAGAGGACTAACAATTCTTAGTTGACTAACGAAGAAAGTGCCAATCCGACTTGGGCACTGGTTTGATTACTACCAGCACTAATGAAGAGAGAGAGAGGCGTCTCTCGCTTAGAATCTCCAGGAAACTGGAGTAGTCCCTGAGAAGATGATATAGCAGGCGGATATTTCAATCATGTTTAAAAACGGCTTTCAAAAAAAAGACCTATATGTACAGTCTGGTGTACATCAACAAGCTAAAGATACTTAAACAACCAGCGCCATGCCAATTCAAAGTCCATAGAGGTATTGCGTTTTCGGTCAATACAAGCTAATGTCTTACATCCAAAGGCAAACTTTGCCACTAGCTGTACCGCCCGCGACCCAGTTCTTACTACGGTGGAACACAGCTACTGCAGGAACAGCGGTGATTCCATCACCGCCAAGCTGAGCTAGCTGATCGCCGGAGCCGCTGTAGACATCAACAAAGCGGTTCATGTTACCCACACAGAATCGCTGAATATGAGATTGAGGGTTCATCTGCCATTGGGGACGCAGACTAGGAAAATATGTGTCAGCATGATGTTCGTGTAGAAAACAGACTCGGATTGTTCTTGGAAACTCACATCGTCACCCAACGACCAGTTTGACAGTTGTGCCTCACAACAGTGTCGGGGCGGAACTCCTGATCCGAGAGAGTGTGGCCTGCCTCCCATGACGAGATACCCTTGGCTCTCAGATCATAGAGCTTGATTGTATCATCGTATGATGTAGTAGCAATTTGGCCAGCCGCATTGAATGCAGCATGTGAAACTGAGAGACGACTCTCATGTTCCGCAACTGGTACAGGTTCCTCAGTCGATAGCTTTCGAAGATCCCATAGCTTCAATGTCCGGTCCAAGCTTGCTGTCGCAAAGTAGTGCGGCTGTGACGGGTATAGAGAGAAGCCTCCGATCTTCTTCTCAGAAAGCTGCCAATGAGTGACAGTTTTCTCTGACAATTTGCTGCGCATATCGTAACGCCCAAATGTACCGTTAAGCGTTGTCCAGTACAATGTGTTGGGGTCCTCGGCCGCCATATCAACTCCAGAAAGTGCCTCGTCAATGTTTGTCGACTCAGGACCGTATTTTTCCACTGAAGTGGTCTTCTCGAGATCCAGCTCACGAATTGAACTGTCATAACTCGCGGTAAACAAGCTCGTGGGCTTTGACGGGTGAACCATCATGGCACTAATTGTTCGAGTATGCGGCTTGAGAGTGGTCAGAACCGGGTCGGGATCGTCGTCATCTTCATCATCTCCCGTTTCTGGCTTCTCTTGAGATGCGTCGAAGACACCGATATGCCCCATCTTATCGCCCGCAAATATCAAGGGCTTCGTTTCGGAAGGATGGAATGCCATGGCATAAACTCGCTCGGGTGTGACCTTAATTCCTATAGAGATCAGTGTTAGTCGCTTCTATTTGCGCGGGAGACTGAGATATAGTTCATACTCTGAGGATCCCATTCGCTCCACAAGCTCAGCCCATTCATTTCCTCACGCAAAGCTTTTAAATCCTTGTCGGAGGTTTTCTTGATGTCCTCATCGCCGAAAGTCCGCACATATGGCTCTGCAACACCCTTATTCACAACATCCACACCGATGAGACTATCTCCGTTGAGCTTCTGCCCAGCAATGAACATGTCATTTGCAGAATATGAGTCAGTCCTTCGGATCTTCTTAGCTCGCTCGGCCTCCCGAGCTGCCTCGTACTGCTCTTCGGCCTTGCGCTTCACAACCTCGCTGTCAGCCGTCAATCCCCTCAGACGGGAAGACTGACGCCGAGGCAGAGGCGGCTCTTCCTCCTTGATGCGCTTGGGTGGCGCCTTTTTCTTTGGCTTTGGCGCATTGCTGCCGGGGGTCTTCGGGGTGGTGAAGAGGCCCGCCGATTGCGCCTCCAAGCTCAACTTCTTCAAGAGGGCATCTCGCTCGGCGATATTTGCCAGGCGTTGTTTCTCAAACTCAGAGAGCCCGTTTGTGCTGTCTGTCGTCATAGTGAGGTGTAATAATGGTCGAATTCTGCAGAGCGCAGTTGCTGGGTGACACCAGAGTGCGCGGCGTGGGAAACGCGTGGGCGAAGGAACGCGAAGTCATGTGATTGAAATGGGAAAAGCTTCGACCCATTCAAACTTCAACCTTGCGAACTCGGCTCAATGCAGCGAGCAACCCCAGACGACGCAATGGCGACGAATATCTCTCGCGCATTCTTTTTATCAGCGACAACAAGCTCGCCAACCCCCTTTCTCTATCAAACTCGCACCCTTGCGCCGATATCGCTGTCATTGCGCAGAACGTTCGATGCTCGCGTGCGTCAATATACGGCGGAAAACAGAGCATCTCGTGGTTATGAGAGGTCGGAGAGCAGTTTCGCATCTGATCAAGATGAATTGAGCCAGGACGCTTTTTCTCAAAGGTCTGGCTCTGGTTCAGCGTCTGAGGCTCCTCCACCTCGGAGAAGTTATTTGCGTCGGCGTTCTGCCTCTTTGGCACCGAAAGCTCGAATTCAAACAAGAGATCCCTCATCAAAGTCCTCCAAGAGATCCAGTACGGTCACCGGTCCGGAACGAAAGGCTTTTGGAGAGCTACTTGGACAGCTCGGTATCGGTCGCGACGACGCTGATGCGCATGGCGAAGACACAGCACAATTGCAAGACCCCTCGGGCGAGGGACAGGAGCGTATAAAGGAGCTCATGGTCAAGTTTGGCACGATTTTGAAGGATGTGCAGGATAAGAATAAGATTTCTGGGAAATCTAAGCGAGAATTGCAAAGGGCAGCCGATACTGAAGGCGGAATACCTTTCTCCAGCGAGATTTCCTTGGACCCGAGCCTCATGGATGGAACATCTGAAGGCTTGACCAGACTTCGAATCAGTGACCTTGGTTACACCGAGCCAGCTTCAGCCACCGGCGTGGAACCCGAGATTACCATGAAAGAAGCGATCGAGTTTGTCGTTAAGAAGGAATCAGAAAAAATCGAGTTTGCACTCTTCCAAGCGATTGAGGAAGGCAAAGGCGACATGGGTCTGTGGGAAGTGTGTCAAGAGCGCATTTTCTCGGTGTTACAGCATTTGGACGAGGCAGCCGATCTCACAATGCCTGGCTCTGCCGATTCACCGGATGCAAACAGAACACCAAGTACCAAACCAGCAGCACCTACAGCACCCTCATCTGGACCTCTCAGGATTCCGTCTGTCGTGCCAATTGGCCCGGTCATCACAGCACTTTACCCGAAAACTCTTCTGATCGCCTTCCGCCTGCTGAACACGCATTTCCCGGATTCGCATCTCATCGGCCAGTTTCGTTCAACCATCAAGGAGCAGGGCCGTGCATCTGCGCTCCTGGGATCATCGGTTGCCCTATACGATGAAATGATTCACTTCTATTGGCATGGCTGCAACGATCTACCGGCCGTGGTATCGTTCCTTCATGACATGGATGTGACTGGGCTGGATCCCAGTTTCAGAACCCGCAAGCTGCTGAAAGATATCGTGCGTCAACAAAGGCGGGATACGGATATCCAGAGACAGTCTACGGCTGATCAAGGCTCATTCTGGGATTTCCCTCCGAACAAAAGAGCATTTGAGGAACTCGCTGGGCCTAACGGGTGGCTAGACAGGCTCAAGTCTCGCGCGCGAGAGTCTCATAACCAGCGCCAAGCCCAGCGATCAGCATAGAGATCCTTGCTTGTACGGAATCTCCTATCACTCTATAATTCTCTCTAAACTGCTTGTATGATTATCTACACCCATAGCATCGGCGTGAATATGAATCGAATCTCTCTCCATTCTCCTTGACCTCAAGAAAATGGAACCTATCTACATCGCTTTTATGTGAAAAGCATCACATCGTTCTAGCTATTAATCTACTACTGGTAGATGCCCCAGAACCGCTCGGCATTGAATGTATACTGATTATCCTGCTTCCAAAGGTCGTCATAGGCAGTGAAAAGCACAAGATCGTCCTCGCGGTGCGCAAAGCTGCGACGAATGCTGTCGACCGCCACCCGCTGGTTTTCAGGCGACGGGATAGCCGCGCCGTTCGACTGACCAGCATGGGGCCAGCCAGACTCAGTGATGATTGTACGTTTACCACCAGCTGCAGCCGAAACAGCATGGGCCTGCTCGAGAACATACGGACCTGCGTTGTACGGTTGCTGGGTTGCGTCGAAAAAGGCGTGGCAGTTCGCAGCGCAGTAGTCCGATGCAATGCATAGCTCTGGGTGTTTGAGGAGGACAGAGAAGGTATCGACTGTGACAACTGGGCCTTCGTACCCTTCCTTGCGGAGCATGGTTCGAGCTTCGTTCACAGTCCTGGTCACATCTGCGGGTGCCGCCATGCCGCTGTTCACTAGTTCGTTGCCAATGGCAATGGTGTGGAACACGGACCAGTCTTTCTTCCCATCGGGCAGAGTGGCCGCATCCTTCAATGCCTTCAGGCTCTCGGGGAAATTCTCCAGGTTATAGACACCAGCGAAAACTTGCATGTGGTGTTGCCGTGCCGCTCTGGCAACAGTGGTTGTCTGACCACAGTCCGTACCGTAGATGCGAACGAAGGCGTATTCCGTCAGTCGATCGAGGTCCTTGTTGACTTCATCCTGGGTTTTGCAGCTTCTATCAGCGCTGTATGGCGAATAGGAGATTCCGAGTTTGCGGTGGTCCTCTTCGTGATGTTTCGGGTGAGGGAGTTGGGCCGGATGAGGATGCTGTGCAGGAGGTTGCGGTTTCTTTTCCAATCTAATGACGTCGATTTGCTTCTCGACTTGTGTTGGTTGTTCCTTGGGTGGTGTTTGCGTTGTAGGGCAAGCATCATGTGTCGTTTCGAGCTCTGGTGTCGACAAGGATGTGTTGACGCCCGTTGGTCGGGTCTTGGCAGATATATCAACAGCCGTCCAATTTCATGGGTCTTGGCATGGATTTCAGGTGTTTCTACTAACATTTTCTTGCGGCGCAGGCGTGGCAGCAACACGGTTCGTTTCGGTGCGGATCGGACTTCCATCGTCGTTCACCCATACAACCACCTCAGCAGTGGACTGAGCTTGAGAAGCGCCCTCTAGCTCACCAAGGCAATTTTTGGGACCTACGTAGATATCAGTCACAACGGTCTTGGCGATAGGTCTTCGCTCGTCTCTGTCTTACCCTGGGCTTCGGCAACACCGCACGCGAAAAGCAGGGCCAAGAGAACCTGATTGAGGCGCTTCATTGCACCGTCGAATCCGTGGGCCGGGGTCGTCCGAACCCTCGATCCTAAACTTGGGGTTAAGAGTCGCTCACGAATCAGACCAAGAATAACCTGCAAATCCTCCCTGCACACGGAGAAAGGAACCTCCCATGCAGATCAGGCAGGTTATATTGACCCTGGAATCGAGGTGCCCTGAGTTCGCTTGTGGACTTGGCGGCATAACAAGTAAATAAAGGGGCATCCGGGCATAGTTACTTAGTATGGGGTGACATGGAGAATGGGATCAGGGTCCAGATCTGGAGCGGCCGCAGCCCCTTGACACTCTGACTGAAGGCCTCACAGGGCCGACGTGCCCACCTGAATCAGTTTGAGACGAGGACCCAATCTCAGCTAATTTTCAAGAGGGTTAGATCTTTCTTTGAACTTGACAGGGAATGTCCCTAGCATGACCGAGTTGTGAGGAATGCTGAACTCATTCCAGCTCCGTTGCGCCGAGACTGAAGGGGCTCGGGCCTTGGAGTCATGAACTATCTATCGATCAGAGCATTAGAGGAACCCGAGATCACATTTCAGAGGCTGAAGGGATGAAAAGGATCTCACATCGTACCAACTTTATCATCCAAGTCACCGCCGATGAAAATTGGGCTGTTGCATCTAGTGACGCTTTGCTGCTGTCCAGATGGGCATCCAGTATTGAACCCCTAGATTAGATCGGCAAGGTGAAAACAAGCCTATTACAAGGTGAAAACATTGATGAAAATGTTAGGATGTGCAAAACTTGACCCCGCGATGAGCCACGGCCAAGGTAGGAAGGAGTAGTAATATTAAACAATCTAGAAGTTGAGCACTGATGAAGTATGAGAGCGTCCCTGAGAAATAATGAAATAAGGGACCACGCTGTACCTAATTAATAGCGAAAGCGATGTGTATCAACGGGCGTCTGTAGCAATACAATAGATAAGGACGGGGGAAAGGGCATTAGGCATGTAGCGAGATCGCCGAGGAACCCCAGCGGATGTACAGATGAAGAGTGCTGGATGTCATTGGAGCATGAGCGGTCATTCGAGTAAAGAACGAAAAGCGTGACAGAACTCGGCTCTTCACTTTTTCTTGCTCATCACCTTTGTGATAGCGTGCCGAATGATGGTGCCAGATTTCTCAATCTCCTTCTTGGTCAGGCCGATGGTAACGCAAACCTTGAGAGCGGGCGGCACAACCTGCTTAGGCTGGAAGTTGTCTTCGAGTGCCTTCAGGCGAGAGATAAGGACCCCGTTGGCAAGACACTAGATACGAGCACACATGTTAGCGCATCATCGGGCTCGATTACGGTCAAGAATCAGGAAGAAGGACACGAACCTCGTCAACAACATCCTGGAGGATATACTGCTGATCCTCGTAGGTGAGTCTTTTAGACGTCACGACCTCCGGCTTGATGACCAAAATAAGGATTGGGTTCTCCGGGGCGCTGGTGCAGTAGACCCAGTCACTGCGAGGATCCAGCTGAGCACGCATGGCCTTCGTGTACTCCCGCAGCTGCGAAATAGTTTCGGGGCTATTTTGAAGAAGGTTGATGGTTGCACTAGCAGTGGTCGAGAGCAAAGCAGGAAGCGCGGCGGAGAAAGTGTATGCAGCGGCTGAAATCCGTTGGTGGTGGACGATTTCTTCAGATCCTGCGCAGAAGCCTCCACCTCCGACAAGGGGGCCAGCCAGTGACCCTACAATCATATCAACCTCGGCAGCGTCGACATTCTGGTGCTCTGTGATACCACGTCCGGTGCGGCCGAGAACTCCAAAGGACCAGGTCTCGTCGAGGATAAGGCGGAACTTGTACTTGAGTCTCAACTCGATCTAGAGTGCGAGGAATGTCAGCAAGTTATAGACGACGCAGATCGACACGACGCGAAGACAATTGGACTCACAATCTTTGGTAAGTCAGCCATATCACCATAGGACTCAAAAAGTCCCTCGGTAATGATGAAACGCCGAGTCAGCGGCTTCCGGGCCTGTTCCTTGGTTATCTTGGCAAGCACACGCTCAAGATCCTCCATATCATTGTGCTCGTACCACCGAACGATACTGCGGGAGATTTGGATACCCTTCCGAATAGCAAAGCTAACACCCTTGTCCGCAACGATAATGTCACCACGCTTGGAGAACGCGGGTATCACACTGGAGATGGTCGAGAAAGCCTGCGAATACATGATACAGGCCGCAGTACCCAAGAAAGAGGCAATATCGGCCTCGGTTTTCATGTGCACGTCCTGAGTGCCGTAGAAGCCGCGGGGGCCGCAAGGTCCGACACCATAGTTGCGTAGGGTCTGGATGGCCTGCTCCTTTAAGGATTCATTGGTGTTGAAGTTGTAGAAGTTGAACGAGCAGAGGTTGTTCACAGTACGACCGTTGGCGAGCTTGGATTTAGGACCGACTGGGCTGGGAGGTTGATGATGCCTCGTTAGCAAAATATCCGAGCGATCCTAGTTCCGGGTTCACCGCGGGACATCGGGGAAGCTTACCCAACAATCACCATCCGCTTATCCACCTCCATCTCCTCAAGAGCGGTGGGCTGGGCCACGAGCGGCTCAGGAGTCCACTCATCGACGAGGTCATCAATCTCATCCTCGGTCAATGGCACGACACCTGGCTTGGTGGAGTATTTAGGGGCGAGCAAGTAGCGCACAGCGAAGAGGAAAAGGAAAAGTTCGACTGCAGAGCGAATTGGATCATCCTGGTAGCTGGATTTCACGTAACGCAGGAAGATTGCCGAGCCAGGCACACGATGGAAGAGGTTCGCGAGTTCGTGTAGGTACTCGGTCAGGAGACGTTGCGTCTCCTGGAGGTCCATCGCAGGGTGATTCAAGGCGCTCAGGGCGCAGTGGCAACAAACAGGATGATTCCAGTGACCCAAGGTCTGCAAAGATTAACGAATGGATTTAATTTGACGTGGTGGTTGGCGTACACGCCGCCGGGGGCTCGCGGACAGGCTGAAACGTTTATTGTCACGTGACATTCTCGTGACCAGTAACAAGCACGACTGCTGAACGTCTTTGGTGAACCTCCCGGAGTTGTAAGGCTAATCTAAAACTAAAGATAATATGTATGCTAATTATAGGCAGATGAGAGAGAATATTTCTATGAGTTGAAGCAATGCAGTTTGTATTCCGTGAGTGTTTTAGAGAGAGGGTAAGAAGGAGAGCTATGAGAGCGGTAAACGAAGGTAAACCCCTCCGGGGAAATGACAAACCACTCGAGATACAAGTGTCATTCCACACAAGAAGCCATTAAGATCAACAATTGCGCCGGTGATTTCACGAAAGAATGCAGCGAAGCGCAAGAAAATAGGTAGAAAAAAAAGAAAGGAAAGGCAGTAAACTTTGTACAGGACATTCTCATGGAAGGACGAAATGGCCGTTTCACAGCAAGCGCTGGAAATCGAAGTTCCCGGCGGTAGGTGTGACGACAGCATGAGACGAGAAACCCTTGGGCAGGTGGCTACCGGTGTAGTAGGTCTGGGTGTCATTAAGGCCCTTGTCAAGGGGCTGGAGAAGGAACATGCTGTTACCCTGCTTGACACCAACGGCGTTGTACAGGGTACGGCGCAGGCTGGTGTCAATGCCCATGTTGCGCACGACGATAGGCGCAGCAAGAAGGACAACAAAGAGGACCAGCATGACAAAGTAGAGAATGGCGAAACGGATCACACGTCTCTTGCGCAATTTGGACTGCTTCAGAGAATAGATAGGGGGACGGATTTGGCGGCTGTGGATATCAAGTTAGTATGGCAGTGATCCTAGGAGAGAAAATACAACGGAAACGTACCTGGGACGCAGCCAGAACAGGATGACAGAGTGGAACTTGTCGGCATAAGGAATGGCAAGGGCCGGCAGCATGAAAAAGAGGATGATATGACCGAGGACAAAGTCGGCGGCGAAGTAGCCCAACTCAGTGATCTTGCAAAGGAATTCACGACCAGGCTGAGAGAGGGAGTGCCAGCCCATGTTGTACCACTTGCCGGTCCACCACGCGATGTTGGACTGATCATTCTTGAACTCACGGGTGAGGGCCAGGGAAATGATGAGCTTGTAGATGAAGCGTTGAAGGGCCATCATGGCGATCATACCGGAGACAGTACGGGGCCAGTTGAAGGACTCAAGAACGAATAGAACCTCGAAGAAGACGATCAGAACGATGACGGCGATGGCGTGGGCGATCGCAGCCAGGACAGCACCGAACTTCTTGCAGCACATGCTGAAAATAGGTCCCATACAGCAGGCCATACCGAAGAACATACCAGCCACACCGGCATTGACACCGATAGGAGCAAAGGCAACGAGGGCAATACGTAAGATGGCGTTCGGAGCATACTTCGTGTCATCGCTGAACATGGTGCGAGAGTTGATGTACAGGTATGGAACGAAGGTGACAGCCACGACGACCAAGGGTGCGATGATCTCACTGAAGAAAATGTTCGTGATACGAGCGCGAGGAATATCACCAGATCCCTTTTCAGAAGGAACTCCGAGGAGCTTCTTCTTGTAACCAGTGATCCGGGTTCGGGACAGACGGCAGAAGCCGATCCAAGAAGAGGCATGAGACCGGGAATTGCCACGCGAGAGCCAGCGGATATAGTCACGGTAATCGATGAAAAAGTCATTCCAGGAGAACTGGTGGGGGTTGAAGAGGAAGGGCGAGATGATGAGGGCAAGGAGAGACACCCAGAACCAGATCAAAGCAGGAGTCCACACAGTGCTGCTGGCAAAGAGCAGCATCAGCAGTAGACGGGCACCAGCGTAGATTGAGGGACCAGCGAAACGGGAGTACAGGACACCGAAAGGAATACGAGCAGTTGCGAAACCACGGCCAGTACCGATGTAGCGGGCACCACCAAAGGACAAGTTCTGATGAACCGCTTGCGCGTAAATCTGGCATACAAACACCTCGAACATGAACGAGAAGGAACCAAAGTGCTTCGCCAGACGAGTAGCCATGCGCCAAACACCACGCTCAGTCAGTTCCTGGACGGCGAGGGGAACGAACGAGATGAAGAACACAATGAAGATGGAGATAACGCAACGGTTCACCCAGTTGACGATGGGAGCGAGATCAGCACAGTAAGTCGGCTCCAAGGGATCAGTAATCGGCAGGTCGGAGTTGTAACGGCAGGTGATGGTCTCGTGCTTCAGGGCACCCAGGTTGATAAGAACAATCATGAACATTTGCACCGACAGCATAATAAACATGTTATTGATGTGGAAACCAGGGTGCGCATAGTAGAAGGATAGGAAGCGATCGAGAGGAAGTTGAGTGCCGAGGTAGTAGTATTCACGCGAGAGCATCTGCTCACCCATACCAGTACCAATTTTGGTGGTGAAGTTCAAAATTGAGCCGAAACCCAAATCACGACCCTTACCACATTGGTAGTACTCGCAATGCTTAATGCGACCACCACGAAGAAGAGCATTCATACCAGCGTAAATATCCTCGTTCAGATGGAGACCCTTTTGAGCCTTAGACACACCACCACGGGTACACATGAAGGTAGCGTTCAGGAAATCAGGGTGACCGTAATGCAGCTTGCCACCGATCTGGGCCAGGGTACGGGCGAACAGAGTACCGAATGTTTGTTCCTTAGAGGCGGCCACGTCACCAAGAACACCAATGCTCTCGGAGAAAATGTATTCACGAGCGCCGAGAATGGCAACAGGGTTGGTGTCGGGAGAGGGAACACCGGGTGTGTAAGGCGAGACATTGTCGGTAGTCAGCTCCTCAAACTCGGCGAGGACGGAACGAATCTTCAGACACTCTTCCAGGTAGTTGTCCTGGTTCGCATCAATCAATTGAATGTATTCACCGCGGTAGAAGATGATGGCGTGATTCTGGTTGTCCGACTTTCCGTCACCGAGAATGGGATTGCCGGAGAGCTGGATGCGGAACTTGGGCTTACGCATTCCATTCTCGAGCAGCTCACAATGGCCATCAATCAAGGCAGAGTACAGACGGGGGTCTTCGCCCTCGTTAACAGGAGGCTCCTCGTCGAGGTAGGCGATTTGGAGGTCAGGGTAGGCGCGCAGGAGGAATTCGGTGTTCTCGCGCTCGTCCTTATTGAACTTGGCATAACGTTGCATCGAGACACAGATACGGAACTTGCGGCGAGCCATACGCTCGAGCTCACGCTCAAGCTTCTCAGAATTACCGCCAAACATCTGCACAACCTCGGGATTCTCGACACGATACAGGAGCTTGATAGCACGGCTGTAGTTCATGAAACCCGAAACAGTTCTGTAAAGAGTTTGGGAGCGAAGGGAAGCCCAGATGCGAGTGCGAAGGGTATACTCGGGAGCAGCAGACTTGAAACCGATGCAGTAGAAGGGCAGGTCGTCGATCTTGCTCTTAGCAGCGTCCTTCTCGCCCTTCTCGCTGTATTCCCCATTGAATTGAGAGGTCTCATCGGCCAGAATCTTGGTGTCCTTAACGAAGCAGTCCCATTCGTGAGGGTGAAGCTGCTTAAGATACTCGAGGACAGTCACACGGGAGTAGGGCTCATCCTCGCGAATGATTTCACGCAGAGAAAGAAGAATCTTTTCACCATAATGGGGAATCAGAACACTGAAAGTGGGCATGTTGTCCACTGGCAGAGGCTCGGGCATAGGAGTCGACAAAGACTGAGCAAAGAAGGAGATACGGCGCTCGGCTTCACTACCGGCAGGGAAGAACTCGGTTTTGAAAGACTGATCTTCCTGGGAGACAAAAAAGGTAGGAGCACGGAGAGTACGTTTACCCTCTTGCTCAGATGGGACTTGGTGGTAGAGGAGCTTCTGGACATGGTCGATCGCCAAAAGATGCTCGCGATACATTGAGATGATAATAGCATTCCACACCTGTGAGATGAGCACCTTGGGCTTGTACTTGATCTCCATGTCAGTGGTTGCCAGCACCTTAGAGTAGATACGCTTGGGAAGGCGGGAGAAAATGTTTCTCCAAGGCGACCAGATGGAGACACCAAGGTAGAATGAGCGAGCCACCGAGAAGATGGTGTTGCAAATAATGTACCACAGGTAACTGTCGAGGAAGAAGAGGGTCAAGTCCATGAAGAACATCAGACCCAGAAGGATCTGGGGCTGCTTATGGCACAGGATGTTGCCAACGTACGTGACACCGGTGCACTGGTAAATATTCATGGGCGAAAGGATACGGATAGGATCCTTGAACGACAGAGTGAGGAAGAAGTAAGATTCTGCCAGCTTGGCACCGAAAACGCAGACCCAGAGACCGTAAGACATCCACATGTCATTGCCGTGTAGACGGGGGAAACTGGCAGTAAAGGTCTGACTAGCAACATACTGTCGACCATTCTTTTTCAAGTAACTGCCGAACAGCGCACCCAGCGGCTGGACACCGAAGAATACTGCAGTCAGGAGCGCGATGACGAAGTGAACAATACCGAGAGCAAGGCCAACTGGCTTCTGGATGCCTGTGGGCAGCTTATCCAAGAATCCGAAGATAACCACACCGGGAGCCAGATTGATGATGAACATGCCGAGGATGAAGAAGAATCGCTTGCGCAGGTGCTGGGCACCAGCCCACCGACGAGGGACATACAACCACTCACAGATGGTAGCGAACATCTGGATGAAAGCAGCAAGGGCACCGCCAAACCCGACAGCAGCCAGGTACTTGGCAGTAGACGGCTTGTTGTTCCACTGTTGTTGGTAGTCGGTAGTGTAGAGAGTGGGAGCGTTGTAGGCAGTGAAAAACCAGAAAGAACACAAGTGAATGACCCAGATACGGTTGAAGTTGGTGACCAAGTGGAACCACGAGCGAGTTTCCTTGTAGGTCTTGAAGAACGCCTTCTTCCAAACGACATCCTTGAGCTTAGGCCAACGCTGCGCAGGAGGGATATCAACCAGACGAGTCTTATCCTCAAAACCGATGCGCTCGATACCCTCAGGGTACCAGAACAGTTGGTTCATATCATCGTAACCGATGATCTTGTTGTGGTCGAGCTCCCGGCGAACGTACTTGCCTTCGTAGATCTCGTAGCCCTGGTCACGGCAGTACTGGTAGAGAGGGGTGATGATTTCGTTGAGGTAGGTGAACTCCTCAACGGGCTCCACGCGCGCCTGGCACTCGGGCGAAGAGTAGTAGTCATCGGCACACTTGAAGATGAAGCACAGACACTCAGGCAAGAAACGGACCTGGTTGGCCTCACCCCAAATGAGCAGATACAACGCAACTTGACGGGCACGATCATGCTGGGACATGCGATTCATACGAGACTTCCAGCGGTATTCAGCGGCCTCCAGACTGTTATCGCCTTCCAGAGCCTCCAGTGTCTCCTCCTCGTTCTCAGGATTCTGCTTGGCAGCCTTCTGGGCAGCCTTTCGGGCTTTGCGAGTCTTGCGATCGCCCTTGCCCAGCTTCATGTTGGCAAACCCAACCGCATCGTCCAAGTCCAGATGAGCAGCAAAGTACCAGCGGCGGTAATTGGCGTTGTGGCCACCGATATAGTCCGCATGCAGAGACAGGAGGGCCTGGTTGGGGGTCATGCGAGAAGCACGAGAGTCGAGAAGCGTCATCATATGGTCGTACATGTTGCGCATGCTGTCACGCTGGAAACCGAACTTGTTCACTAGGTCCAAGAAGATGTCCTCCAGCTCCTCTTTGGAGAGCGGAATCTGGGCATCCGAGGTCCAGGCAGGGTAAGGTTCCCGCGAACGCTGGCCAGCCGGCAACGCGTTTCCGTATTCCATGCCATAGACGGGGGTAGAGGCACCCGATGACCGGTTGCCGCCATACGAGATCTGCGATGATGGCGGACGGTAGCCGTATCCGCCACGACCGTACTGGCTATCAGTGTAGCTATTATAGCGCTCGTCCCCACGACCGTAGTAATCCATATCAGCAGCGCGGGCGGTCTCCGATCTCATTGTGAAATCACTGAAGGTCTCGGAGTCCTCTTCGGACTCATTGCCACGTCGACCGCGGCCATACCCAGCCTGACCGGCATCGTAGTACTGGTCGGCATAGTATTCATCTTGATGGCCACCACCTTCGTAATATCCTCCTTCGGCGTAGCCTTGATGACCACCCTCCTGTTGTGCGTAGGCGCCCGAAGCACTGCAGTTTCTACCGTCAGCATTGATTTGGATTCTCTCGTCCCTCATCAGACCGATAAGTTTCTCGCAGCTCATAAGAAAGGTGAACATACCCTCGGTCATAGTAGCCATCACCATATTCCTGGTTGTCGTAGTAATTACCCTGGACAGCATGCTCGTCCTGGTAGTAGGAGTCACCTTGGCCTGCCGGGTGGCCGTAGCCCTCGTCGTAATGGCCGCCTTGTTGTTGGTAGCCGGACATGACGGAGGAGTCGCAATCGATTGCTTAGTTCGAGCTCTGGTGATAGTGGTCAGTCGACTGTCTGACGGGACGGTGGTTTCCGTCTTTTGCGTCTCGTATCGACCTGGGGCAGATCCCAGCCAATTCGTAGTCAGGCTCTTACCTCAACCGCGACTCATTCACAGTATGAAGTCAATTGATGGAACGAGATCCTTTTAGTTGGTGTATTTGTTTTTGAAGAGGCGAAATTAATGCAGCATCGACAGAGAACGAATGGCGTCGGGCCTCGTTACGGCGTAGTTTGAAAAGGGATGCCGAGCTTAGACGAAGATCCCGAATCCGCGAGTCTCAAACTCGATCGGAGATGTAAAGAGCGAAGTGAATAAACCAGTCGACAGCAATAACGATGTGGTAAGTCAACACTTCCCTTCTCCGGACCTTCCTCAAGGAAACGAGAGTGTCACCTTAGCTAAAGGAAGATGGATGGGGAGAGGAAGAAAGCGAATGGAATGGGGAAGGGGCGAGTGGGAGGTTAGAGGGACGGAGGAGAGAGACAAGATTCTGAGGAAGGAGGGAAAATATTGGCTGTGCTGTTATTTTGGGATCTCGGGGGGAATTGTTTCCACCTAGTTTCCTAATTTACCGTCACAGCGGCACCTCGTCACAGCGTTGATTACTCTGTATTGGCACACTCACCTCAGAGGGATACAGCAGGTACCGGGTACTTGAGTGGAGTGTGGGAACCACTGTGTACGTGGTAGTATTCGATACGTATGCTCCATTCAGTATAGAGAGGAGTTGAATACCGCACGAGGTACCGGTACCATACGCCCCAATACCGCCATGGCCGCCCCGATCATCCATCCTCAGGGGATCCCTCACCAAACCTCTTCGGAGCCTTGTTCATCTTCAATGTGTCTCTCCTGGTCTTCCCACCCCCCCTGCTCCAGCCCTCTTTGCCATACATCGTTGTTGTCCAACGGTACCTTACACTGGGACACGCATACACAAATCCAAACATCACTCCACCACAACCGAGATCCTAATGTTATCGGCCAATAAGCAGCTGTGAAGCTCCCTACCCACACCCTGACTATGTCCAATGAGACTGTCCAGCTCATGCTGAATTCCAAGGGAATTGCGACGGCCCCTGAAACCTGCCCCACCAGCGCCTTCCAGCATGTATTCCAGGTAACAAATTATGTGGTCGGAGCGGGTATTTCCATTGGGGATACCTGCGATGGGCCTGTGGCGTGCTCTGATTGGCCCGTGCCCTGTTATCGTTACGACTACGGCATGCAGGGATAAGCGTTGCGCGGGTACTCGATTTTCATTCCTCGTTTCTATGTGACGACGGTGATGGAGGACTCGTAATTCGGTATTTTGCTGTGGCAAGTGAGGACGAGGATAGAGTGGTGCACGATGGAAAAGCAGAGAGGTCCAGCATGAACGGTTCAAATATCCATCAGCAAACTGACATCTCTTCCGATCGGGGATGGAACAAAGACGAGGGGGGTGTCTGCCTCGATCCATGGTTTTCAAGCGACAGTACCAGCCAACAATCACTCGTCTTCTGTTGCGAAATGGCTGCTCAACGCCCACCTCCTCTTGCTATTGCTTTTCTGAGATGCACTTGCCTATCTGTCGAAGATGATCACCCCGTAATTTGCTTCTTTCGCCGAGTTCATCCCAGCAGTCCCAAGAGAAAGGTACAAGATTTCCACACTAACACACCCAATTTGCCACTGCAAAAAATACACCCAATACATTTAGGGTTCATCCAGTACATTTGACGCCGTACAGCGTCTCAGAGTGTCCGGACTACTGCTGCCCACCGTTGGAGCTATCCCGGACTAAGCCCAGCGCGGTCCTATAATAAGACTCCACACGCACAAAAGCTACCCACAACTCGTCCTCAAAAAACCGGCTGCTGTTGGCTTTTTTCTCAAGCCACCACCTTTTTTCCCTGATTGGGAGATGCATTGAATAAGTCTCTGGGGACTGTGTTCCCTCGCAAACAAGGAAAGCTTCCATTTTGACGAAGTGACCCATCCAGAAAAGTAGAGCCTACTGGTCAAATTTATTTTACTCGAATGGTGTCCCATCATACCCTCTGTTCCTTATCACGATGTAATCTGTTCTTTCTGACCTCGCACCTCTTATACATCTGTTTCAGATGGCGAGTTTTTGGTATTTTTTCTAAATACACGGAGTATGGAGTACAACAGTACGGAGTAATGACTATGCAGTCGTGGCGACCGGTACTGTAAAGCGTCGCTGGCCATCTCCACCGTTGGCCCAGCCTTTTCAGCCCGTCCCACCAGTCTAAGTGGATCACTGATGCTTTATTTTCTAATTTCAAGCCTCGACGTCGGACCACCATGGTCCAGCCAGAAGTCGGTTGGCGGCCAGTACACGCAATGCACTGTGAACACGGTGCATTTAGTACGCGTTTATGATCTGATTGCTTGAATTGATTGCCGCTAATTAGGTACTTATTCTTACTTGGAGAGTATTATGGTTATGAGAAATTGATGGCAGTACCCCAGTGCAGTAGATCACATATCTTTAGCTATCAAGGCCTAGGACGAGAGCACGATTGAGGTAATGGACTTTCATCTAAATTCTCTGTACTCCGAGCCTCGACAGAGACATATGCTTGATAATTGACTATCGGTGGGACAGTCTTTACCTATCAACTGATTGGGCTACCGAGTTGTTATCTCTCAGAAAGGTCGCGCCCGACGCGCGACCGTACAGCCTGTAAATAATTACCCAACCCCGTTCTGTAAAGTTAGGAATCTTATTCACAATAGGATACGCTACTCCTTTACGAAGTTGGTGCAGCGACGCAAGTCGGCCGCAGGAACGATACATCCACTGCATGAGAATAGAGACTAATCTAAGATTCCGATCTCCATTTCGCAAGTCTTTCAAATCGTTCTCGACTGCTGCTGTAGAATAGTCGTAGTAACCGTGATTTAATTTACTGCTCTCTGTTCAATTTCCCATTTCCCCGAGAGATAACCAGAGGTTCTGCACGATCATTTCAAGCCCCCGGTTCCTGCTGATCGCCAACCCCAAAAATAGCCTGTCTCGAGCGGGCGTTCAAAGGATCTAGTCGCGATCGCTCGCGGCATGGGCTTGCCCTAACAATGTTGCAAGTTTATTGTATTGACTGACCCGCTTCTTTTCAATACCCGAACCTTCATACGAAGTCCTTCAGATCCCCCTTGGCCTCTTTAGGATTAAATGTGGCTGGAGGCTAGGTTTCATAGCTGCGATCATAGAGTGTTTGCTGAAACCTCGTACACCGTACAGTACGGAAGAATACAGCCCTGCCACTACCGTCATTGGCGCTGAAGATGTATATCTGTATTGCGGATGTCTCCGGGTAGGTTATGCATATGCCCCCTGGTCAGGGGAAGTTGACTTTCCATCGCACTTAGTTTGGAGAACTGCACGGAGTACGGAGTACGGAGCATGGATCTGCAGTTCTACGGGTGTGATTTGTAAGGTATAGTTGCAGTGTACAGAAAGGCTGTGAAATCAAAACGTACACTGGTCTCTATGATGTCTAGATGTACATACACAGACACGAATCTTTTATTGTCATCGTCATATTCGATCTTAGTCATCAATGAGGTGAAGCTAATTCAATGACTAACTGGTGAGTTGTGTCTAACCTGATGGATTTTCCGTCCGACCTCTCTGCCATTTATGCGATTATGATATAGCCAAAGCTGTTCTCTTCACTATCTAAACACATTCACAGTATAAAGATGGAAGAGGATATCGGAAGCATCAGGTCAGATTGTCGACGACGCTCTGCATTGACAATCAGAGACCCTTACTATGCATACAACATTCCGCATGACCAGGCATATTTCAACGTGGTTACCCGGAGCATGATCCAACACACGTCTAGATTCCCAGCCCGGTACTACTGAGGGACTATATACTCATAATGCTGTACCACCAAACCAACGATCGAATAGAAAGCTAGTTGCCCAGTCTTGGCCCGGCCCCTTTTTTCCTTCGACACTTACTTGATCCCAGCCACCCCCGGGTGGCTTGGTGCTTGTTCTTGCTAGGCGATAGAAGCCCCGGAGGCAAGGAGAAGTTGATCTCCCTTGGGGCACGGCTAGATAATGGAATGATCAGCTTCCGCTTACGAGTAGACCATGGCGGTCCAAATACGCCCGAAGAACCGTTCTCAACTCGAAGGCTTGCCTGCTGTTCAAAACTCAGATGTCTGGATGAGATCCCCATAATTCGGAAGCAAGAATCCGTTCCTCAATGCTGAATAGTAATTTGTCCGTTGATACTTGAAACGATTGTAGATGGCGACTCTGATAGAGGTGGTCGGTCCTCGTGCTTAACGGAACGTCACGTCTGTCAGAGTTTCTTGCAGTTTGCGAGTTTCAGGTCAATCTCGCAATAAGCACCTTCTAACTAAGTCAATGGTCTAAAGGCTGGGACTTCGTGTCCGACAAAGTAAACTCTGGAGGAATAAATTAAATTGGCATAGCTGTCACCATCGTTGTGTGACTACAGGAACAGGCTGGGCGGCGGGTGCTATGTTGGTTCCATCAGAACGTTGCTTTGGCACTCTATGCTTGAAGCATGAGGTTTGTCCTTTCGGTAGGTATGTGCTTTTCATAATGTCGATTCAATAGAGCATCCATGGATTTTGGAAAGAAAGATTCGAATGACCGGTCGCTTGCGGCTGTTGGTAAACATAGCTGTTCGATGAAGTAGTATAATATTCATCATACCAAGCAAAGACCGTCAGAAAATATATATCCTGTTCATCCGCATCCCTACCTAAGCCCTACCCGTAGACCAGTTTCCGGTAATGGTAGAGGATAATCCTTCCCCCTTTTCCGAATGATTTGAACCTGCATAAAGATAGCTCCCTATTTTCTACTCATACACAACTAAATCGGAGGTTCCCTGAAAATGCTCAATATGAATCTGGGGTTATTAGAGATGTGCTCGAGCGAGAAGCCGCCGGAGGTAAAAGCCTTGACAAATTCAGGTAGTCTTACTCTCCAATAGGCTACCTCGTTCGTACTCAATCACCAAGAGAAATAGTCTTCGTACGGATAGGGTTGATTAATTAAGAGAACGCATTCGATTCATGTAGTGGTACGCGCTCTAGTATTTATCCGATCGATGGTGAGGAAGAGTACTGTTGGGTACGCTCTCGCGGTCTTCAACATAACGGTTATAAAACGGTATAAATTCCATCATTAAAAAAATTATAGTTTTCTTCAGTAAGGTTTTAGTGTATCTATATTTAAGACACTGATCTGGTTCTTACCTTCTTGCTGCCTTATTGCATGGCTCTTCACCTCACACTACCGTATGATATATCACTCATCTTCATCAGCTTTTGCAATTCAGTTGCAAATCCGACGTATGATTTCCAGGATAGATGAACTTATTAGAGACAAAATAAGAAAATTTATTGACTCAGTATGCAGTGATCCATCTATTCGAGTTTAATTTTTTTTTGCTCACAGAAGTGATTGAAGACTTTCAAGAAAGTATCTCTTCAGCGAGGGCGGGTAAACAGAACCCTTCCAGTACTGGCGAACAAGAATATCCATTGATACCCATAAGAGCTTTGAGTATGGGATTTCCTCTTACAAAATCATTTATTGACGAATGCTAAAGACTGGGCTAATGAACACGGATGTTGGGGCAACACTAGCGGTTTAGTTGTAGTGCGGTTACTGGGCCAACCGTCTTCCGTTGACTGCTCTTGTTGAAGAAACTCTGACCCCTAACCACATTAATCTCCAAGTCTACGGCAACAAGACACAAGAGACAGCGTACATCACCGGGAGGACAATCTTCGTTTTCTTTTGCCTGAATGAGGTTCGTTTTCATACGGAGGTCGCAGACCAGTCAACACTCCACTAGAACCTAGTACCCCCGCGCATGCCCAACCACGATGGCACGACTCAATACAACAAATCCACTCACCACTGCTGTTCAGCGGAAGAAGAGCCTGAAAGAACGAACAGAGCGATTTCCCGCCCATGAATCTATGGCCGATCAGCAATGCACCAATATTAGGTCTTCCGGTAGCAGCACGAGTAAACAGTCCGGAACTTCATCGCAACGGCACAGTCGGGGATCCAGCGCCATCTTTGACATCTTCTCTGATGATAGCCCAGTTCTCGAGAGTGGAAATGGCTCACCCCGGAAGCAAAAGAAAACCAGGACCCTCAAGACTGCCAATGTCAATTCCCTCCTCCTCCCGATCAGTCAGCTACCACGCCCGAGGCCCATCGTCAAATTGGAAACAGACGACTTTGAGAAGGAGAATGATATTGGGGAAAACACACCTGAGAGATATCCAGCAACAAGGGAATCCCCTCCGCCGGCGTCTCCGACAAGACGAAACACGGCGCAAACTCCAAGAAGAAGCCGCGCAGACAACACGCCTTTGAGACCCCAGAGATCCTACACGCGACAGAGCCCAGAATCCGAGACAGAAGAAGACTGTGAGGACAATAGCTTTGACTCTCTAGATGACTTCATTGTCAGCGACAATGAAGATCTCACCTTCTATGAGACATCAAATTCCGAGACGGAGGATGAAAAGATCCCATCGCCACCTCCACCCCCAAAATCCACCCGAAAGAGACTGATGAGAGGGAGAAGACCTGATGCCGATGCCGAAAAGAGCCCTCTGAAGAACACTCCGCCGAAAGCATCCTTTCGTCGGGAGCCCAAATACTCCGAAACGCTGAGGCTATCTTCATCAACTGAAAGTAGCCCCAAACCCATGTCTCAGGAAGACTTCAGCCTCACTTCAAAGCTCAAATCGCTGGATTTGAATGGTAGCAATGAATCGATATCTCAACTGGAAACGGAGTCTCCACGGTATGGTCACAAGATGTCTTCGTGTATCAAGAGAAGGTGGTTTCTTGCTGACTATTGAAATATTGCAGCTCTATAATAGAGCTAAACTGCTCGCCAAAAGAGCCACGATCAAGAAAAAACAAGCTGGAAACAAGCCCCTCGAGCCCCAAACATACGCGCTTGCGATCTCCAACGAAAAACAAGATTCGGATTCCAGCCCCTTTGCATCGTGAGAGTGTTGATGCCTTTTGGAGCCAAGAAGAAACCAATAATTGGAATGATCAGTACTCTCCCCGCAAGGAAAAGTCTACTAGCCGTACTGTGATTGAACTGCTACAAGACTTTGACGATTCCGACGACGAGCAAGATCGAAGCCGCGGATCTAGTTCCAGCAGTGACCTCGAGCTTATCCCAAAGACGAACGCGCCGATGCCAACGACGCCGAAGCCTCTGAGTAAGACAGCTATGAAAAAGGCAGAAGCAGAAAAAAACCGAGCAGCTAAGGCTCGTCGACTATCATTCAACAACAAAAAGGCCGACTTCGCCCAGAACTTCTTCAACGCCCTCGATCAAGCTGCATCCGGAGGGGAGGTCAGCCGGCTTGCAGAGTCTACCGGTGGAGTCACAATCACCTGGTCAAAAACCCTTAATACAACCGCCGGTCGGGCTCGTTGGCGAGGGGAGCGAGTGGTGGCTCATGGACCAAACGGCGAGACAAGGGGCCTGAGCAAGATTCGACACCATGCCTCGATCGAGCTGGCCGAGAAGATCATTGATGATGAATATAGACTCATTAACACGCTCGCTCACGAGTACTGCCACCTTGCCAACTACATGGTTTCTAATGTCCACGACAATCCCCACGGGGCCAGTTTCAAGGGCTGGGGCAAGAAGTGCGCTGAAGTCATGAAGGATCACCCTGTCTACGGCGGACAGATCAACGTAACGACAAAGCACACCTACCAGATTGACTATAAGTATGTTTGGAACTGTACCTCCTGCGGTCAAGAGTATTGTCGTCACTCGAAAAGCATCGATACGGGACGCTCTCGTTGCGGTGTCTGCCGGGGCGTATTGCAGCAGACAAAGCCCAAGCCTCGCAATATGTCGCCCAAGAAGAGCGTGGCAACGCCTGGCCAGAGAAAGATCTTGGATGATGTGACAAGGAATCTTGATGGATTTGTTTTTTGAGCACTTTGAACGCATCATTTGAATGTCCTCACGACTGCCATTTTCTTTTATTAGATGGAAGACTTACGACCCTCCGTTCGTTAAATTCAGCGTATCTGCATTTTGAATTAGCGCATGCTTTGGCAGAGCCTTTTTTTTTTCTCTCTGAAACAGTATTAGTTCATGTACTGTTCTTAGTCGCTGTACAAATGGCTATTTGGATTGCACTTGTTCATATTATTCTGTTGACTATCTAGAGACACTAACTAACATAGATCCAACCAACGGCCAATGCGGACAAGACTCCTAACTCTCCTATCCCAAAGTGTCTGCCATACCCGCCAGAATACCCACAATATTTATCTGAGTCTCATTTCCAACCTCACGAACCAAACTCTTAGACAAACAAGTCCCAATTCCGAATCTCTAACTGACCCACCAACGTACTCACAGTCTCCTCCGCAATATTCTCCTCCCTCGACAAACCCCGTGCATCCCCATTCTTATCAAACTCCTCATGAGGCACATTGAAAAACGCCAACAAATCCGTCTCCTGCGCTTCCAACCGTACCATCAAATAATGGCATGTCACTTTAGCGACGGGGGACGCCCCAGACGTCCCATCCAGCGCCGTTCCAGCCACAGCCGCGTCCGTAACGGCCTCAGTAGTCCCATTAATAGGAGCGTGAGCCCGCCCACCCCGTCGACGCGAAGTACTTAAAAACTGGACAATGCCCTTGTACGCGCTGACCGATGACCCAGGTGGCGCGGATGCGGTCAGGCGAGTCGGGTCTACGCGCGTGGGTGGAACGACGATCTGCATTGCGTCACCTTCAACGCAGATATCGTTCAGGTGGTGCAGCGCGGCGCCTTGATCGACTGTTTCAGGGCTGGCGGTGGCTGCGGCGCCGCTGCTGGCGGCTAGACTTGGGTGTTGGTGGCTGAAGGTGGTGAAGGTGGTGAGTGCTTCTTCCTGGGAGACGCGCTGGTTGATTTCAATGATGAAGGTTGAGAGTGTTTCTGGGGAGAGAAAGAGCTCTTGATGGTCCGGGATTTCACGGAGGTCACTATAGTGAAGTTAGTATGTTGACTTTTGAATTTTTTTTTTCTCTCTGTTTCTCTCTTGGGCTGAAGGCAAGGCAGTGGGGTGAAATTGGAGGCTGGGCGAAATGGAATGACGGGCAACTTCCAGCTCTTGAATTACCCGGTCAAGAGATGTAATATCAAGGGAATAAGGGCCGGGGGGTCAACATTGGAGATAGATATACTGACCTTCCATCAATCCAGCGCTGCGGCACAACCCCGCGGATCGCCCCGCCGAAAAAGTCCTGCTCGGCGACTTGAGCCATGATTGCAAAGGGCTTCTCTGTAAAGCAAGAGAAAACAAAGATTTTATTAAATGCCCTCGGTAGATGAATTTCCGGGATGTTGATCCGATCTCAATGAGCCGAGACGGCAATTCCAATGCTCCTGAATATAGAAGTGTGGCGCCAAGCTTTTGCGTGAGCTTCTGAGCTTAATTTTCCTTTGAAAAGTTCTCCGTTTGGCAAATTTTGGAATCAGGGTTCTAAGGACTTAAATCAAGCTCAGTGTGATTTGAAAATTTTGAGAATCGATCAGCTTCACAGAGATTTTGACTCTGATTTTATGCCGACGAGGTGTGGGAGGCAGCAATTGCGGGAGTCAGTCGTCCGCCCAATGAGGTGGTTGGTTGGCTGGCGGTAGGGCACATTGACACAATTCTGAGCCTCACAATCAACAACTACTGTATGGAGCTCGGTAGAGCCCCTCAAAGTTCAAAATGCGGGGTAATCGGTAGAAGTATCGTATTTCTCTTCAAGATGAATCCCTCTGGTCTCCTCTTTCCCTCACTACTGAGCGAAATTTACCACATTCCTGATCAACCTGCGATCCTAAGGAAGTTGTACACCCCCGCGTCAGTCATGATTATGTAATTGTAGGAAAGACGGAAGGCCGAGGTATATCAGGGAATTGGAGACAGGCGCTGTGGACGAGGACGACTGGGTCTGGTGCCCTTCGGCTGGACCTTGCAACTTCTCTTTGAGAGCCAAGTCTTTGAATTCTACCTATTCCTAGTGATTTTGCTGGCGTCGAATCTAATATCAAATGTCTTGCCCTCGATCTGTCCGTGGCTGGAATACCATAGATGGGAGCGAAATGTGATACCTAAATTTATATTGCAACTACCACATTGCGTTCCAAAGTTTGTAACTTGCTGAACTTCTACACATGGATGTGTATACATGTACTGGCTTGTACCTAAGCCTGGGATATATTGGAATATTACTTTGTACACCGACAAGTAAAATACTCAGCGCCTTGAACGAAAGTGACCACTCCCTCCCATCTCAGACTCAGCCGGGGCTTATGTCTATTCACTGAGCCCAGGGCGCCCTCGGGTTTCAAAGCGGCGGTAGCCGAGAAGGAACAGCCAGGGCACCCGTTAGACGGGCATCACTCAGTCTATAGCTGCATACAAGGAGAATACTCTCTAGCAAAACCTTCACTTTAAGAAACATGGGATCCAAATAAGGACACCATAGATCTGATTGTAACATACTATCCTACGATGATATTGAGAGGGCGAACGCGCGCCAATTAAAGTCGGTTCAAACTATCGCATCTTTCAATCGAAGAGTTCCTCCACATAAGTGTCCAGCTCGATAATGCGGAACCGAGAACCCCATTTCGCACGGAATTCCTTCTTCCGGTACGCATAACTAGTCACCTGCGAGAAGCTGACCAATTCGACACTCCAGCCGCGCTGAAGAGCACGCTCAACCATACGCATAAATCCACCAGAGTACTCAGCAACCGCGGCATCGCCAGTAGCCAGGACAATCGTCGAGGGCTCATCAGTGTCCACGATACTTTCGAGCATCTTCAGGTGCAGAATTTCGTCCACACCTTGTTCGACCCATCGTTCCCCGCCGGCCGTTTCAGGTTCGGACGAGGAGTGGTTCGCAGACCCATGAGATTTGCGGGACTTGGATGGGCGGGGTGTTGTGTGCTTGACTTTGTGCACACGATCCAAAATATTGGTTTCGTAACCGAGTTGTTCGGCCTCGGTGATAGAAGGCAGTCGATCCGAACCGACCAAGACTCTCTTGGCAGCTGGACGACCTCGTTCCATGATCAAAGAAAAGCGGGCAAAAGACATGCGCAGACGACGAATCCGGGTGGTGACAGGAATATTCCGCGAAACTTTCACCGCATCGTGGAAACCCACCAGGATCTAGGGAAGATCGTCAGCTTGAGAAGTAGACGGCAGTAAAGCACGGACAAAAAAAACATACATTGGACATGTCAACGAAAACATGGATAGGATGGAGATCAACACTTTTTTTGGTCAAAGTCGGAGACCGCCCCATTTGCGATACCAGCTGAGCGTACTCAGGGAAATCTCTGAGTAGCCTTGACACAAGGCCGATTCGGCGGTCTGTTGCCGTCTTGTAAGCAGCCGGGAGAACTTGAATCCCCGCAGAGGTGATGATGAAGTTTTGAGGGGTATCCGGGGTAGTATTTGAGGCGAAGGTCCAATCTGCGTCATCGTAGGATGATGGGGGAGTGTCCTCTCGATGGCCTAGTACGTCACGACTGCCCACCTGTGTCGGAACAAATACCAGGACTCCGGACCGTTTGGTGATGGGCTCATCAAACACGACAACACTCGAGTCGGAGTCCACACCGGTGCTACTTTCTGAGTGAATTGTTTCGGGGTTGACATTGGACTTGGTGACCTTGCCAGTAGCCTTGGTCCTGTTGTTGACCCTGGAAATCTTATTTGGCCTGGAAGGATTGCCAATAGCCCTTGGCAGAGTTTGGGGAGGCGATAGAGCTGTAACATCGCTCTTAGTAGAACAGCTTCCGGCAGCAGGCTTTAAGATCGAAACGGGTTGTCGAGGAGTGGATTGGTTGGTAACAGCGGATTTCGAAAGCTTTGCAACCGGGTCAGATTTGTGAGAGGTTGAGGGTGTCCCTTGGCCGGGTTCGTCATGGGGAGGTCGCTTCAGAATCTTGAGAGTTGAGATTTGGTCAAGTGAAGGCGGCGGGAACTCTTCAGGCAACAAGTCATTGTGAGGTCTTGACTCCTTTTTCAGAAGGTCCCAAACCAAGCCGAAATCTCCGAGTTTTGGGTAGCTTCGTTGGCGTTTGATCTCATCGGGTCGAACGCTGGCACAGGGGGTGAGGCCTTGGTTGGAGTGTCCCTCACTTGAGGGAGAGCTGTTGAGAGCATCCTCTTGAGCATGTTTGCTCTTGATGTCTTGCAGTGGAGACCTAAGCAGGTCAAACACCTGGGTGAAATCCCAATTTGAGGCCGACTCGGTGGTGGCCGTTGTGAGCATTGGTGAGGTTGTGATGGGTTTAGATTAGATTGACAGGCGGAGGTGAGACGGAAAGAGAAGCAAGAGGGGCGAGGATTTTGAAGAAGTCACAATGTGAGCGACCCGAATCTAAGCTAAATCGCATTGCGCAGAGATGTAAGAAGCAGAGTGTGAACACACATGACTGTGAGTCAGGTAGCAAGCATTCTGGGCCGCGGAGGGTATCTGCGGAGTTGCGGTGGCGTTGGGTCGAATCGATCGGGGAAAGAACTGCAGGATTTTACCGCCTGCTTCTTTTGGGTATGATCGGGCTATTCCAGATCGGGAAGATAGTGCCGATAATGACTCAGCAAGTCGACAAGTCAGTCAATCGGTCACGTGGCATGGTAGAATGACTAAGGATTCTGGCGTTCCCAGGCTCCAGATAGCTTGGCATCGCAGTCATTCCAACGTCATGGCCAATATCAACTAGCGTCGGACGTGGGGAAGGCTGACAGCACGCCACGTCTCCAGACTCTTCTCTGATTCGGTGGTAAAATAATCCACGATTCAAGCTCGTTCTTACTTTCTACGTCCAGCCAAGTTAGCCAAGGTAGCCCAGTAGTGTGCACGTTGTAGATTAAACAAACTTGTTGGCATCCACAAACAATGGCACGACGTCATGTTTGTTTGTCATTTTGTTGAGCGTCACAGTGTCACATGGGAAACAGCTGTGTATATAAACCTCTAACCTTCCAGGCAATTATTTATTTTCTGCATCAACTCTCTGATTTCTACAACTTCCAAACCTTCATCACTTTTCAAAAACAAAACATCCATCAACCATCAATCAACATGTCTGACGCCGGCCGCAAGGATTTCACCACCAGTATGTGATGAACACCAGATTTCCTGGCCAGCTCTTTGATGCTAATCTTTCTTATCCAACAGAGGCTAAGGAGGAGATTACTCCTGACTCCAGCAAGTCCACCCAGGACAAGGTCAAGGAGACTGTCACCGACACCACCGACCGTGTCGCTCGCGGCCTCCAGACCGACGACAGCAAGAGCTCTACCCAGCAGGTCTTCGACAAGACTCAGCGTACCCACGACAATGAGGCTCACGGTGGCGCCACCAGCTCCAT
The DNA here is from genome assembly GCA_037356195.1 of Penicillium sp. F50. NCBI lineage: Eukaryota > Fungi > Ascomycota > Eurotiomycetes > Eurotiales > Aspergillaceae > Penicillium > Penicillium sp. F50. Next base: position 713,524 of record JAYXSA010000054.1, on the reverse strand, counting down.
GTAAGACAAGATCATACCTGCCAAAGAAAGGGTCGTCCTTCAGGCATCGAACCTAGAACAGGCTAACACACCTCTTCATAGTGGCGACAAGGTCAAGGGTGCCCTCGGCATGAACAACTAAGTTGTTGACCATGTTTCCTCTAAGAGATGGTCACCAGTATGGACTTCTCGGTACCTTTGCTGATTTCGTTGTTTTCTTGACTCATGGACACGCTCCGGATGATACCTTTGCTGTTGCTCTCTTATGACAAGTTACGAACCTGAAATGCAGATCATTGCCCTATATCTATTGTTCATGTAATAATGGGACTCGTAATATCTACATTTGTTTTTTTCTCGAGCATCCTCCTAGGCAAGTGAGCCTTGTAAATTTCTCTTCCGATGAGAGAGATATTCGACTACGTTACAATCATAAGTTTACTAATAGCTAATCAACATAATTAGTTTTTGTAACTGGACCTCTTGTACTGATGTTAGTGCTTTTTTACCTTTTCAAAGTGATCAGGGAGTGGTAGATTGCGATAGCCTATTGACCTTAAAGGAAGAGGAGCGCACATGAAGGACTAGACGATCCTTCATGACCATGAAACTGAATAATTTGAACACAAGCATGACCTGTTTTAGGAATTTGGACCCTTCACATATACGTGCATGGATAGTCGACGCGAGACTCTTCATCGGCGAAAAGGGGCTCTTGACAGACCTATATGTGCTAATCTAGGGAGTGAAGAAGACACTAGACGTCGTCTTGATCAATTTTTAAGCTCTATATTTGCCAATCTAACCACTTCGAAAGTTGTGGATCGGAGCTTGGAAGCTATTCCAACGAAAGTAACATAGGAATTCAAAAGCTGGGCAGTAAATCCTTTGCGTCAGCGATCAACATCTTCATTTTATAGACACTAGCGGGCTTCGGTTATATACCTTATACGCGGGATCGTTCCAGAGTGCTGTACGACAGATCGTATATTAGCTCTGTCCTCTAACCTGGGAATAATAGGGAAGAAATGCAGCTCAGCAAAGCCCATCAAAATGATTTCCTAACTTGAAATCCTCAAAACGTCGGATGGCCTTGAAAACTTGGGAAAATGAAAAAAAAAAGATACTGTTTGTTTACTTAAAACTGGTCAAATGTGAATCTAAAACCTCACAGTAGTATAAGTGTGATAAATTGCTGAAACTAAATGTAACCTGCCCCTACTAGAAACTCTCAGCACGCATTTAAATATCAATTCCAAAATGTAATGAGCCTCACTATATCCACCGTCATGAATACAGAACTTGATATCTTGGCGACAATTGTACTAGGTTTGGATGTCGGCAATGTGATAGCAAGCGCCAATAACTAGGAAGGCTTCATACCTACACCCTAGGTTAAGATTCCAGTTTCAGCAACTTTGCAAACTCCCCACCCGGCCTCTCCAGTAAATCCTTAGGATGTCCCAATTCGACAAGTTGACCGCTATTCAAGACTGCAACTTGATCAAAGTCAAGCAGACTGTGGATTCTATGTGCTACCATGATCACGGTGCAGTCATGGAATGACTCCCGTATGACCTTTTGCACTTTCGCATCCGTCTCATGGTCCAGACTTTACGCAGCATTTTCATTAGCTGTCACTCAAAAAGACGCAAGAAATGGAATCCGACTGCATAACGCATCAACATACCTGCTAGTTGGCTCATCCAGAATCAGGATCTTGCTCCTCTTCAGCAAAGCCCTGGCCAAACAAAATAGCTGCTTCTGGCCCTGTGAGAGGATGCTCTCATCTAGAATCGAATCCAGCACCTCTTCATCCGTGGAACCATGGTGTGCCACAATAGAGTCCCAAACGCCTACAGATCGCAGTGTATCGACGATTTGCGTGCTTGACACCACGCTCAGTGGGTCAGCATTCTGTCTGACCGTCCCGGGAAAAATAAATGGCTCTTGGCTAAGACAGCTGATGCGCTCTCGGATCGATGACCGAGACAGAAGGGAAATGTCTTGCCCATCGACGAAGATTTGGCCCGAAACAATCTCGTTGAGGCGGAGGAGTGAAAGTGCTAATGTACTTTTGCCGCTGTTGTTGAAAAATCTGTCAGTCTTGCCTTTTTATTCGGAACAGCGAACGGTGAAAAGGGGGGTCAATGGAAGCGAAATATACCTTCCAGTTCTGCCACAAAGGCCAAACTTCTCTCCAGCACCGATCCGAAGGTTAATTTTGTTGAGTAAAGGATTTGTTTCAGAGTTATTCCAGGAGATGCTCGTCTCCAAAAATGTGATCTCACCGCGAGTCAGCCATTCCGGGAATTCGTTATGACTCTGAATAACGGCGTTACTCTCTTCATTAGGGGTCTTTTCGGCGAAGTCCTTTATGCGAGTAATAGACCCCAGTGAAGTTTCAAGTAATGTCCAATTTTGAACCAGCTCCGATAGAACAAGTCCCAGGTCCATCATCATGAGGAGCGCAATGCCCAGAAGACCTGGGTCAACGCGAGCGCGGAGGGCGACTGAGATTCCAACCAGAAGCACAGCTGTGGCAGCTACAATCAGATTTAGCACGAGACTGAGCCAGCGTTGAATGCACAGTAGAAGGTAGTAGGGCCGTTGGGCAGCGTCTAGCATGTGAATCATTCGGGATGTGGCAGCGTGGCGCCAGGAAAAAGCACGGAGAGTGGTCACTCCCGCTAGAGACTCGATGAAATGAGTGTAAAGAGGGCTCTTGAGCTCAATCCTATAGGTGATCCGTGTTAGTTCTAGAAAGGCTAATATATACCACTCGATGCAGTTCAAGATATGGAATATGAATAATGACGCACTCCAGAAGCCGCAGCTGACGAGATGTCTTGAGGTAAAACCGCTGGATCAGAAACAACACTCCAATGAGAAACGGAAGAGCTGCTGCCAGGTAGGGCAGTGAAGCTATAGCAACAGCGCCTTGGGAAATCGCAGCAAAAAACTCTGCGAACTGATAATTAAACTACCGAAAGAATCCTTTCTGTACTCTGATTTCTAGACTTACGGAACCCAGTAGATATGAATCCCCGAGGCAGGATCATGTCGACCAGTCTCATGTCCTGGCTGAAGCGGGTTACCAGGGCTCCAGTATCAACACTGGATAAGAAGGAGAATGGCGCACTGTAGCTATTAGCTTATTACGGACGCGAGGATTCCAGGAAACTCACCTCATGCAAGCGTGTAGAATGATAGAATGAAGATTCTTAGAAGCAGCGGGGACAATAACAACCCAGGTCCAGCTACAGAAAAATTAGTCAAGAAGCCAAAGACGACAGGCAGTGATGAAACTAACAAGACCGCAAGTGATAGAGCAACGGCTTCAATGACAGAGAACGCTCCATATAGTCCAATCCAATAGCCTTGGCGCGAGTCGGAGGTATTTCCGCTGCTGGAGGACCAGAAATCGACCCATACGTCTATGATGGAGTGAGCCACGCCGTTTCACCAAACTGCCATTGGTAGAGAGTCCTCTTTTTGACCTACAGCGAAATCCGCTCATACCGGCGTCGGTAATCAGGAAAAGAAGCAACGCGGAGATTCGCAACCACCCCAAGGCAGAAAAGTAGTATTTATATATAGCAAGGTCGGTTGTCTGCCGATCGCTATCTGTCGAGGCGGAGTTGCAGGGATCGGTGGTGTGATTGACAGGCGTCTCTAGCTCATCGCTCGGCTTCACCTCGTTTGTTTGCGTGAGTTGTATCCTATTCCCCTGAGTAAACCCGTCCGTTTCGTCATGAATCTCTAAATAGCTGCCCTGTTTGACAATTTGGCCCATCTTTCCGAGAACGATGATCAGGTCGGCTTGGGGTAAGTGATGGACTGGAGCATGATCAGGTTCCGATCCACATTGATCAGCCAAACAAGCAATCTGGCGACAGAGGTGCACGTACCATTATGAGTTGCCAAGAACACCGTGCAGCCCAGTTGACGTAGCAGTCCAGTCGGACCAAAGACATTATCGAAGACATGTCGGGCGGTAACATTGTCTAGGCCACTCAGAACATCGTCAAAGCAAGCGATTCGTTTTCGAGCATAGACAGCTCGCGCAATGGCCTGAAAAGTAGAGGTATCAGCTAATTACCGAAGAAGACATAAGAAGATTCAAAGCACCAACAACTCTTTGCCTCTGCCCTCCGCTGAGCTTAGAACCCTTGCTGCCCACAATTGTCTCGTCACCTGCCGCCATCTTCTTCAGATCCAGGTCCAGCGCACATGCACTCACGACGGTGCGGTACCAGACAGGATCAAACCCAGATAGGTCCTCGCCAATAATGTTACTCCGTATGGATGCATTGGATAACCAGGGTGTTTCCTCACAGAATGCCATATCCGGGTACTTGATGAAGAGCTCCCCTTCCAACATGGGCGTTTCGCCTGCGAGGCCTTTCAGGAAGGTGGATTTCCCGCAACCTACTGGGCCAACAAGGACGATGACCGTGCCAGTGGCAGAAGATTCCAGGTGAAGTGTGATTCCGGGTGTCTCTGGAGGAGAAGCAGATTTCCAGCCAAATCGAACGTTTCGAAGGGATAAGACTACCTCCTTCTCTGTCTGTGGTCTTGTTGGAAGCGCACATAATTCGACATCAGTATCGCTACGAGTTAAAGTGGAAGGAGTCGATGCAGGCTGAGGGAGTTGTCTCTTCTCTGTATAGGGAAATTCTATGTTAGCAAAAGTGAAAAGCTGGGTTTGATTCGGAATGCAGGGGTATTGGCACGCAGCCAAATGGAAATGCAGAGAGAACTAGACTTCTTACCAAGACGACCTGGACTCATGAGAAAGTCTTGTATTCGGTTCAGGCAGCCTATCGATGCGTATGTGTCGGGGATTGCCATCAAGAGGTAACTTAATGGTGTAATCATCAAGCTTATCAGCGACAGTGAAGTGATGGCTTGACTGACGGAAAGACCGCCAGAGTCTTGTAGTAATGCCAATATCGCATAGGCTACGAGTGTCACAAGCTGTCCAACAATTATAGGTAGATTCACTAGAGGTCGATGTCAGCACATTAAAGAAACCTTAGGTCTAACAGATGACTGGAAGTAAGGACCGAGTCGAGACGAGGACGTACCCATGCAGACACGAATTGATTGGAGTTTGCGAAATTTCTTCGAACTTTCAAGCTCCTCTGCACGAAGCTTTTCGATCATAGAGCTCATTATTCCAGCCAAACCGAGAAACTTGACATTGCGAATAGATCCCAGGATAGAGGTCGTGAAGTTGATACGCTTCTCGGTAGCCTGAAGCCAATTCTTCTGCCGAGCGGAAACAGCATTGCCCATGGCAAATGAGGAGGCCGTGAAACCTGGTGTAGCTTTTTTAAGCGATGGAAAATATAAGGCAATCGTTGGCGGGACAAGTAGACTAACCTATTGCCACCAAAATGGGAGCGATGCAGACAACTCCGACCTGTGTTTGTAGCAACCATGTGGCTAGTGCCAATTGGAGGACATTAGCCCAAGTCTCGCAGACCACCGAAAAGAAATATTCGGCAAGCATCTCTATGTCAGAGCCCAAAACGGCCATAGCACTTGATTCGTCGGTGCTCCCCAGTGGTAAATCCATCATATGCTGGAAGACAAGAGCCATGAGACCACCACGAAGCATGGTTGTAGCTCGATACCCCAGGTGCTCATACGAGGCTCTAAAGACCTGAAAGAAGTAAGTTCTCGTTTCATAGCCCATTAGACATTATGCTTACAGCAATTCCAGCAAAGACGATTGCGGTTCCTGCAATCAAGCCGTAACCCTTGCTCTGTGACAATGATCCAGTTTCCTGAAGGACAGTGACAACTTTCCCGACCAGAAAGGGCTGTGCAACACTGAATCCCACGACGCAAAGCCTAGGGAAGGCGATTGCTGCCATTTCCCAGCGGAGACACTTGATGACCGCCTTGAGCAACGCATTTTGGTCACTCTGGGTGCAACCAGCCCACGAGTTTGCAAACCGAGTAGACAAGTCTGACGACAAAAGTTTTTCGTGAACAGTAGGCAGAGCATCTCCGGTCAGCAACATGGAGTGCCCCTCCCACAGCAGGTCATTCAGCCAGGTGAATAAGCCTCGACTAAAAGGTCCGCTCACACTTTCGGGAGAATGGTCGATTTCGGTGCGCATGAACCATTTCCGCTTTTCGGTATTGGTTAGCACCAGCAGAAGCAGCTTGACTGCAAGAGACGCCGAGAGGCAAGCTGGGTAGGCCGGGCTGCTAGGTATCAGCCAAGCAGTGCGCACACGAGCAATATCCAGGAGCAGTGTGACAAATAGATAGGCAAAGACAAGAAATGACGGCCGTATAGACCGGAAATGCTCCAAGTCAATAAGAATGACAACGACCAGTGCCGATATCAGATCGAGAATGGCACTCGCCAGCAAGACGTGCCCCCCTCTCTCAGGATGCTGCGTCGCAACAAGTACCAGGAGTGCAATCTGAATAGCTGCAAAACTTATGGAAATGACCTGCACAGCATCAAAATGCTTAATGCGTGATCCTTATCGCTAAAACGGCGAAATGTGGGGGAACTCACTAATGTCACCAAACGGAATGCAGAAGATAGCACCTTGGGTGCCTGCCTGGACAATAGAAATAGACGGACAATTGCGGGCAAGAGAAAGCAAGCCGTCGGTAAGATATTCAAAATACCAGACTCGAACAGTACCGTGAAGTCGAAGCCCCCGCGACAGTCCGCTGTCGCAACGAAGGGACCGAATCGGCTGTCGTCGCATGCGTCCATAGCTGGTGTTGCCCTGATATGACCGGCGAGAGGCAACGACAGAAGCCCAATGTTGAAGTAGGAATATTGACGAAGGCTTGTTGACAATAAGCAAGGCGGTTGGTCCCGATTGGCGAAACGTGGGCGGCCTCAAGCCTGCAACGGATTACGGTCTTATGATCGATCACACCTGCTTGAAACATCTAATAGTTTTGTTTGAGATCATAATATCAACTAAGGGTGATGAAGTGCGTTTTGAGCATCGGAAGGGGAACTCGAAAGTGTAGTCTCCACTGAGGCTTATCTCTCCTGAGGCTTATCGAGCATTACAGGTGCAAATGCACTCTCTTTGTGCGGGGTGATTCACACCCCGTTGATTCCCACGCCTTCCTGAGGTGCCTGGCTGCCTACGCTCCAAATGGTTCATTTGTCATTATCGCCGTCGGAGTCCCGCACTACGCCAAAAGTCCGGGTCGAGAGCAAGGGTCTCGACAACCAATCGGTCCTACCTCGGCATGGCCAACCCTGGTCGATTCGCCTGTCAAATAAAACCATTTGCCTAGTAGCCAATTTGATCCGATTTGACCATGCGGGTATCGGAATGATAATGCCGATCACTGAGATACTAGGTCCCTGATTGACACTAGAGGATAGCACCAGTGGAGACTTCAAATTAATGGTGATTGGCTTAATCAAATTGATAGGCAACACTGTGTTAATGTGTTGAGAGGTTGAGAGAAGAACCAAAGACGAAAGAGTCTGGCAAGACCTTACAGGCCACTTCACTGCGCGGCCAAACAGGACCATGACGTCCAAAATAACAAAACTGTACTCAGAGGAAAAGTGGGCACAGCGTTGTAGAATGTAATCGTGCCTGATTTGAATTGAGTGTTGCATTGACTAGAAATGGTGAGGTCTCAAGCGAGGAATTCGACGGCAATGAAGGAGAAGGGCTCTGGTGCGGAACATGCGAAAGATCCATGAATGGTGATGCCGGGGAGTGTACACGGATCGGATGGGTTAAGTCATGGGGACCATCATGCGCATTAATAGCAAGTTTTCTATTTACTTTTTTTATACTCCTCGTTGATTCAAGTGTTGGTTCAGACATCTCGGAAACTAGAATTCCTCGGTCTCTGCTTCCTGGGCTGGGGGATGAACAAAGACCAGGCCCACCAGGCACAACGCGAAAGACCCTGCCAGACCATAATACGGGAGCCCAAACCACATGCCTCCCAGTTTCATTCCTGTCTCAAACGACCACGCGAGTGCCGGCCCGGCGAAGACTAACCCCGTTGTTTCAACTATGCCAATGACCACATTTAATTTGGACGTATCCTGTGCCGATACGTAGCTGGTTGCTAGCGAACGACACAGCGGAGCCAGACCTGATCCTAGGCTATGAATCGCGAGCCCCGCAACCACGAATCCGATCTGTGACGCAGCCATGCAGAGTGCTCCGACGGCGGCAATTGCAACCGAGACACGGGCAAGTGTCAAGTCCTTGACCGGTGACCGCTGGTATCGCAGTAGTAGCTCGGAAAGGAGAGGAAGTGCAAAGAGCAGGACTCCCATGTGGATGATACCGCGGAGGGTCAATAGATAGCCCGTTCTGGCGAGGGGCCAGTCAAAGCGCCTGCTGATGTACTGTGCCAGAAACTGGGCAGTGCCCAGTGCCTCGGGGGCAGCTGTGAGAAAGGTGGCCAACACAAAGATAATAGAAGGCGATTTCAGCGATGCGATAGACGAATTGAGGAGATGAAGCGACTGAGATAAGTGCGATCGGAGACTGTGATGCCTTTCTTCTGTCTCGGGATCATCTTGCTCCGAGTTGCGGTTCTGCTCCGGTGGTGGCAGCGTTTCGGGTAGGACAAAGAACGGGATTAAGGAGACCAGGGTAGTGAAGAAGCTGATGAGGACTGCAACCCAAGGTGAGAATCTTTGCATGAAGATAGAGGAGACAGTAGGCCCAAGAGAGCCACCGACGAGACTGGCGAATGCCATGAAGAAGAATGCGGATGCTCTTTACTGCGTGTTAGATATCACATCATCCACGGATATAGGCTTCGCAACATGCCTGTCTGTTTGACCTACCAAGTCCGATGCGATCGAATACAAAGTACCGAGAAGCACTGTGTTTCCACCACCGATCACATTAAACAACGGACCGGCCAGGATAAACTGAACTCGGACAATGCTGGGCAACCCGATTACAGCCAATTCCCAGGCCAAGGCTAGAGAGATCCCAACTATTGACAGGACAAAAATGGGTTTCCGACCAACCCTATTAACAAGTCATTTTGAGGGGCCTCAGCCCAAGTCAAGATCGCCCTCACCTGTCAGCTAGGACACCAAATGGGAATGCGACAATCAAACCTAGAGCGACCAGTCAGCCTTGGACGACCAGTAGTGTAAACAAATACTCATCGCACGCACCAACTACAGCCTCCACCAGCGGAAGACAGCCATTCAGGTAAGCTAACTTGGACTGAATCTCATCGGTTTTGCAAAGCTCTTCGGTCGGGGTGCCTTGAACGTATCGGCTGCAGAGGTTGTCCTCGATGAGTCGCGTTAGAGGTACATTTTGCATAGAGCCTGCGGTAGACAGAAAAAAGACTACGGCAGAGAGCCAGTAGATTGGCAACCACCGAGTGGTCTTCTGCTGCTCTCCAAGTAGTGGAAAGGTCTCTTCCAGCATTGTCACCAGGGCGGGGCGGAAGACTGACAAAAGAATAGGGAAATGTTGGACGAGTCATGCAGCAATGCAACCCTCTTTATGTAACTAAACTGAGGACGCTTACCAATATTTGAATGCAAGTACCTATGATAAGAGGATGAACGTAGCCACTAAACTTTCAAGAAAAGTTCACAAGATCTGGATGTTAATCTGGCGCCACGAAACTCTCCCGACCGCATACTTTTGGCGTATACCAAGTGTCAAACATTATTTCTACTCCAGGGATCCAACCTGATTTCATGGAATTCTGAATATGCTTATTATAAAATTTTGGCCAATGCAACCAAAGTGACTAGACTCGAGACTATAGATCTGATCCGACGGCTTTAGGGGGCCCCTTCTCTAGACGAGTTTGATAATGTCGGGATAATGTTAGAATAATGCAGCCTAGAGCACATTGCCGGAGTCGCCAACCCGCACGCTTTTATCTGCTGCCTTCAAAATCTTGTAAGGGGCTTCAGCAATCCAGACCGGTTATTTATCTCATTGGTGCATCCGAGTGACCCACCAACATAGTTCCCAGTTTACCAGATAACACGGATAACCTGATAACCTAAAACGCTGTATTGAATGCGGCTTCTCACAACTTCATATTTCAACCCCCAACGCGAATAGAACAGTTTTGGGATATAGTAGTGTCGAGTAAGTCATGCTCAGTATTTTCATTAGGTTGGGAAAATTATTAGGTCCGGCAAAATTGATATACATATCTACACCTGTCAATCGGAGCGTACTTTGGGTAGCGAAGGTAAATAATGCGTTTCTGGATACAATTATCCTAGAACCCACATTCCTCGACAGAAAATGACCATCAAAGAACTCATTATCCCAAACTGAGCAAGTACTGTGCAGCGTATACCACCCCTAATCTCTTGCAGTTTCTAGCAGCTGTGGTCCCTTAAAATCACCTTGTAACCACCCGCATTCTCAATCCCAAGGCAAGTCACAGAGCCACCATTTACGCTTGCAATAGTGGAACCGGTGCAGTCTCTATTATCGTAGACACTTAGTTTGAACTGTTCTCCCCCGTTGAAGGAATACTGGTTACAGCCAGTCGCGGAGAAGGGTGAGCACCCTTCCCTGGAAGAGCGACCGCCGCTTGTATTCCCTCTACCACAGCATGCTTGACCAGACGATTAGCAGTTGAAGATGTAGGAAGACTGCAGGTCCGTAGTGCCCTTTGTGAGCTCGAGAGGAGCAGGGAGTGCCGACGCAGAGGTACATCCAGACAGTGAGAGAAGGCCAAAGGCGAAGATCACTACTGAGCCACCAGTCGCCAGGTGGTGATGATAGGGTGCGCCCAATCTAGCCATGCCTGAAAAAGTTCGGATAAGGAATCGATGTCGTTGTCAGGAGAGGTGAAGGTAATAGTGTCCTCAGTACGGTCTGTCTCGCTGATCTTTGGATTGATTTCTCGAACGGCCTCGATGACGAAAGCAATATCTTCAGAAGATGCAGGGTTGTTTGAGAATCTCAGAAAGATACCTGTCATGTTGAGAAAATATGTGGTTGGCTCTGGATATTATATTGCCTTTCATGTAGGAAACCAAGTTTGCATTAGACGGTGAGCAGAGACAAGACGATGAAAACTCTTATAGGACACGGATCAGTGCGGCTCATTGACAATTATATGAGTGGAGAGAGGTAGAAGGAGGCAAGAATATAGTGGGATGAAAATTGCAAAGACTGCTGACCTGATCGGAGATCTCTCCGCGTTCTTACCCAGAGATAAGAAAGCCTTGCATGATCATTGGCCGGTAAAACTAGTGACGAGATATTCCGAAGGAAGCAGGAGAGAATTTCGGCGTGGTGAGGCGACGTTACATCTACTAGCTTAGAGAGACGGATTTCGCCCCAATTTGAAAATAAAGGCCCCTCAACCAACCAAGATACTGCCCCTGCACATGCGTGAAGATGAACTTGATAGAATACAACGCTCATACTGCGACTGCGTTAACAGATACGGCGAAATATATACGGAAACTAACTTCGGCTTCAGACCGTGCCTGAACCACGAGTCCTCAGTGCATATGCTGCACTATGCATTAAAGTGCGCGAATCAGGTAGCGCTTGCTTGTCCCGCCCACGGAGCTCCGGTACATAGCTATAATGATAGCTATGAGGTTGAAAGAAGCCCTTGACCACCTCAAGTAGGAGAAACCAGTTTTCCCGGCAAGCATTGGCAATATTCGCCAGAGGGAGGGAGTCTCCATGAAAACCTTCTCCAACAGTTCCTTGTCGACAACGTGAACAGTTTACAGAGGATAATTCAGGATCCAGTCAAACATTGTCCCGCATGGGCTTTCTCGGTATCATCTTGATTCGCGGGCTAGATCGAGGGTTATTACGCACAGGATGTTGATACGATGGACTTGGAGTTATTTGAGGTATTGGTAACATGGAGCTGGGATGACCGCAAACGAATTGATCATTGCAGCAGGCACGCCCAGATTTGTAGAATCCATGGTAATACAGATGGCGGACGAGAGAACGATAGCTTTGGGTATCGAGCCTCAACAAGATTAGCTGGAAATGCCTTCTCAGGCGCAAAGAAGACAGATCGTCCGCCCTCTGACCAGCATATCGCTGCCGTTTCTCCCGGATCACCCGAAAACTACTGGGAATTAGTGAAAAAAGTTGGAGAGAGACGTTTCCTTAGGATCCACTTACTCGCCTGATTCTTGGATAAACCTAGATTAATGTAATCTGACCCCTGGGCTTTGGGTGCTTCCATCGTGCTGTAAGATAGGAGAGCGACATGTCGGCTTGTCTCCAAGGGATTTGTCGATGTTTTGTTGCGCAATTTGACCATTGTTGGGTTTATGAACGTCCCTGCAGATGGGACGTTAGCCTCGTACACTTCAAAGGTCATCTTTGGAAGTAGTCCCCTCCAAAGTGCATCCGTTGGATAAATCTACTTGAAAAATGGCTCATTCGGGGATTTAGCCCGACGACACGCACCTGCAAAAGTTATTCCCTGACCTCTTCGTCCGCGAGTCCCTGCAGTATGACAACGTCTTCGACTGGACCGTCTACAAGTATCATAAGGACGCCGCTTTGATTGTCGACGTGTTCAGGAAGGACAATAGTGACGAGCTGAAGTGCATCCAGGCTGTGGCCGGCAACCCTACGACGGCGAGCCAAGGCTCTTGTGATCTTGGACCAGCGTCACAATGCCATCGCGCGCGACAGTATTGACATCAACCGGGACGCCTGACACACCGCGGAAGGAAATGTCAGGTTTCTTCGACGTGAAGCTGCGTTTCCCTGTAACGGAGCCGGGGGACTGGAGAGGTGACAATCTTCAGTTCTATTCCTGAGACTTTACTGCGTGCCCAGATTCTGCAAACAAAGACGGAAGCAGCTTGTGGTCGTTAAGGGGAAAACCGTTGTAGACCCTATGACCTAGCCGCTTTGCTCTTTAGTGGCGTGAGAAAGGTAAATGCCTTTGTATTGAATTGGAAAATTCCAAGAACGCGAGCCTTCATAAGGCATAATTCTATCAAACAAGACTTAAGTGTAAAAAGGGAATTTTCATCCTTTGAATAAATAAAAGACCACGATTTCCTTCCAAAGATCAGTCACCTTGTATTAGGAACATTGTAGTTCATCAACGCTCAACAAGTTTTCCGAACATTATATCTCGCTGACGCGTGAGCTGACCTAATTCGCGCTCTAATTCTTTGTATCGTGCGCGCGCCCCTGGCACGTCCGTGGGTAGGTCGTGAAAAGCTTTCACACGATTTTCCAAGGATCTAACAGCCTCTCGTAACCGAATGACATTCTCTTCTTCCACCATGAGGTTTTCAATTGTTGGACCTCGTGGCTGATTCCGCTCGAGTGATGCAATGCGGTCCTGATATTCTCCAACTTTCGTACTGAGCACCTTCGTGCCGCGCACCCATCCCGATGTCAAGCTCTGGGTATCCACTGGTGTCTCGTATGCTTTATCAGACCTGAGGTTATTTAGATCCTCCTGCAGCCGGACAAGCTCCTTCTGGAGGTATCGATGCAGCGCATCCACCTTTGCCATTTGGTCTTGCGCGTCGAACTCTTCTGCCGTGAGCTCAACAATTGACTGACTCAGACCCTCAGGTGTAGGATTCAAGGTGTCCCCAAGGGTAACTGCTACATCGGCAAGATCGTCCAGAGTGTTTCTGGCTCTTTCGTCAAGGCAAATCTCGATTTCGCCGAGAATTTCCTCCTTCTGTCGTTCATGAGGGTCCTTTGCTTCGGCTGCTTCACGTAACTTGAAGGTTCGCACGGCTTCTTCGCGAGCACGGTGTTGAAGATTCGCTTCCTCGTCTGCAGCATCATTGGCCGCAGCTAATGTCAGGAGAACCCGGAGCGTATCCTCATTGCGCTCAAATTGGGGCACCGGTTTGGGTGCATATTGTCGGCTCAGCCAGGAGTTCACATATGCCCAGTCTTTTGCCTGAATAGCTGCCTGACGGGCTTTCGTAGGGGAGGCGAGCGAGCCATCATGAAACGAATCCATTGAGTAACCTTTCGTGGAGAGGTCACTTGTTGATTCGAATCCTTGGTTACAGTTCTGATAAGATACGGGGAAGGCGGTCAGACTTTCAGCCATGTCTGGGAAGCTGTCCTTCCTCCCCACCTGACGAGCTCGAGGAGACATTGCCTGTAAACAATCATGACCAGTTACTTTCCAGCTGGCGCCAGCCATAACTCGCCGCCAGTGCCATCTCCACTGTCCCCGCCATCGACTCAACGCTCCACGACATTGTCGAATCGTCTGACTTCAGTGCTCTCGGCATCGTGCGCCGACTCCGACATCCGCGATGCTCTGGAAACGTTGAGCGTACGAGGCATTTCCAATACTGCGGGAACAAGGCGTCAGCTGCGGTTGGATGTGCAGAAAGAAGTCGTTGATAGCAATGCGGAGATCGTGAGGGATTTTGGCCATGTAGCGGAGGTAAGAATCTCCCCGCATTCCGTGTTCGCATCGAGACCAAAAGCGAAGCTCATACCTTGAACACAGCAATTGAAACGAATCGGAAGCGTTATTTCAGCCCTCAATCAGACATGTGACGAAATGCGGAAACACATCGGCCAGGCCAAGCAGGAGACGGCACCAGTGCTCGAGGAAGCCACTGCATTGATGGACCAGAAAAAGGGCACCGAGACAAAACAACGGTTGCTTGATGCTTTCTCGAAGCATTTCTTGGTGCCTGAAGAGGAACTTATGGTTCTGACAGCTGCCGAAGAGCCTATTGACGACCGTTTCTTTGAGATACTGGCGCGCGTGAAGCAAGTGCACCATGACTGTGAGCTTCTTCTTGGCGGTGAAAATCAACGATTGGGCCTAGAGGTCATGGAGATGAGCTCTCGACATCTGAACACCGCCTACCAGAAAGTATACCGGTGGATCCAAAAGGAATTTCAATCCTTGAACCTCGAAGACCCTCGGATCAGTAGCTCGATTCGCCGCGCCTTGCGAGTGTTGGCAGAGAAGCCCAGTCTTTTCCACAGCTGTCTGGATTTCTTCGCAGAGGCGCGCGATTACGTGCTTTCGGACTCGTTCCATTATGCGCTGACAGATGCTATCTCCGGTGCTACGGGAGCCGGCGCCACAAATGATCGCAGCGTCAAGCCGATCGAATTCTCGGCGCATGACCCGTTGCGATACGTTGGTGATATGCTTGCATGGGTGCATTCAACGACCGTGTCAGAAAGGGAGGCTTTGGAGGCTCTTTTCGTCGCCGATGGAGAAGAGCTTGCGCGTGGCATTCAGGCCGGATTGAGCAGTGAACCTTGGTCACGTATCGACGAGGACGAAGAGGTTACATTTGATGGCCGGAAGGCTCTAAGCGATCTAGTGAATCGTGATCTAACGGGAGTCTCTCGGTCTCTTCGACAGAGAGTTGAGCTCGTGATTCAGGGGCACGATGACCCTGTGACCTGCTACAAAGTGGTCAACCTCCTCTCATTCTACCGAACAACCTTTGCCAAATTAATTGGTCCGCAGTCGAACCTGGTCGACCTGATGCAGGCTTTGGAGAAGTTTACATTTGGCCATTTTGAGGCGCTGATGCGCGATCAAGCTAGCGCTCTCTCAACTGATCATGCTGCCCTTGCTCCCCCAGATGACTTGTCGCCTCCAGAGTTCCTGCTGGACGCTCTGGAGAGCCTACTATCTCTCATGAAGTCCCATGAAGCCTCGGTGGACTTGGACCAGCCGGCTGACACCGAGAGCGAGAACTCGTTTACTCCCGTACTTCGCGCTGCCTTTGACCCATTCCTGACTCTGGCTCGTTCATCGTCGGATGAGCTGAAGGATACTACTGCGCAAACCATCTACCGCACCAATATTATTCTCGCAGCGCGCGCAACCGTCCAGCCATTCTCCTTTGCTAGCTCAACGCATATCGCACCCCTGTCCGCTGCCCTGTCTTCTCTTCGCACAAACCTTCTCGATGTTCAGCATCAGTTCCTGCTTAAGGCGTCAGGGCTACAGACTCTTCTCGAAGCGCTAGAGCCATTCTCCAAGACAGCCAACGATGAAACAGAACCACAGGATGAGCAGCCTGATCAGCAGAAGCCCCAGCTTGCAGATCTCGCCAGCCTCGCGGCATTCCAACCTGACTCTCTTATTGCATCGAGTCAACAACTGGATGATTTCCTCCCATCTGCTCTCATGGACGCCACCGATAACCTCAAGCGTGTACAGAGCGCCTCTCTTGTGCAAAGTGTGACTGAGGACGCCGTCGAGGCATTCTGTCGCGATTTCGAGTTTATCGAAGGCATGATCATCGCCGCCGATGAAGCACGAGGAATGACTCAGGTCACCTTCGGAACGGGAGGGAACGTCATCAGCGGTCGGAGTGGAAGAACTTCGCGGAGGGCAGGGGCAAGAGAGGATCGTGACGGAGATGGGAATGACAAAGAGGATCAATGGAGCTTGCGGTCGTTGTTCCCTCGGACCACTGGCGAGATTCGTGTGCTGTTGAGTTGATTCTATTGGGGCGTGGAGTATACCTTGAATAAACATAGAATTAATCCGAACTACTTTGTACACACACACCTCTCAACTGTCTGTCTATGATGCCCTTTGCTGGCTTCCTGCTACCCTAAAGTGCGTGGGAAGAGTGATCACGACGGGATGTGAACCGTTCATTGCAAAACGATTCCCCACTATTTAGCTACCAATCCTCAAGCATCTCCAGGAGGTACTATTCCCTCACCAGAGCCTCTAGGCCGGTGATACTGACTTGCACCCTCTGGCTTCGAACGGAGCAGCCTATTACCCTTCAACGTCTCAGGCTTGGCCACATCTCCAAGGTCGTATTGAGCTAAACAGGTTCACCCCGAATTTCAGCAGATACTCTATTCAGATTGCAGGAGACGCATACTCACATGCCTTTTCCTGATCAACGCTCATGTAGCGAGGCTGAATGCCACTCCAGGGCTTGGAATCGCCCGGGCCGACATCTACATCGGGCTCGCGGGTGTCCTCCTGGCCTTGACTTTTTGCTAGCTCTTTGGCAGATATAGACATTTTGGTGAAGGCACGGGCTGGTGATTGTAGAGGTCTTGAAAGGGGCTCGTGATAGATGGTATGGTTGCTTGGGCTTTATTCTGTGGCCTACGGTTTATATGGGCTCGGATTTGCCGCCGGACGTCACTTTGACGCTCCAGTTACGCTGTACCCGAAGTGTTATCAGACACAGCAGTCGAAAGGTTCATGGATTCTGGAGCTCTGCAAGCTTCTATCGATTGCCACGAGGATATGTACATCGTGTTCATAGGAGAAGTATCTTTTCTACTCAACTCCGCGCGACCTGATGCGTTTCTCCAGTGTTGTAGATGAGCCACGCCCCCGGCGGGAGATATGGACTACATCGTCCAAAAGTCGCACTTGTTTACTAGCATTGGCTCACTTGCCAACTCAAATATTCCTCAGAAGATAGATCAGCTCAGTGGCTCAACTGATACTTTCCGAAGAACTCAAAGATATACTCGGTGGCGTTAAAGACATACTTGCCCAACGGACACTGAGCAGCCAATCTCTCGTAATCATCATTGCCAACTGTAGAGGGCCAACAGTGACCATTTTCTCCCTCACGGTAGTGCTGCACAATACCAGTCTTTCCAGCACAGTCCCAAGTAGCATGCTTGACGAGAGGCTGCTGGAAAACGGTCTCGTTCTTGGTCCACTTAGCATTCGCGCCACACCCATTGCGTTGCGCCCAGCCCTCGAGAATCTCGATGACCGGGAGCTTGGGATGCTCCTTAGTGTTGCCGTCAATGGGAGCAGTAGTGTCAATAGTGCCGTGGAATTCAAGAAACGGATATCCTTCTTCACGCTTCCCAGGCGCACAGGGGCCTACACCGGGAATGTCGTCAGTGTTATACCAGGCGCCGCTCACGGCAGCAAACGCCGCAAAGCGGCTGCCCACGGTGGCATTGCACGCGATCACGCCGGTAAAACCCCCGCCATTTGACTTGCCGGCTGCGTAGACTCTGCGAGAGTCAATGCAGAGTTTCTCTTCCATGTGGGTCAAGAGGTCGTGGATAAAGTCCAGATCGTTTGGGCGCGAGGTATCAGCGCTGGGGTTGGAGAGCCAGTAGCCATTCTTGCTGTTGGGATAGATGGCAATGCCATTCGGGTTGAACTCTGGATTGGAGAATTGCGAAAGAGATTCTTCTTCGTGCATATCCCGGGATGCCCCGTGGAAGGAGAAGTACAGCGGTGTGGGCTTGTCCTTGTCATAGTTGGCCGGGATGAAGAGCTGGTACTCGCGATCGGTGTCTGGCAGATGCAGAGTCTTGCTTTCACCTGGTTTTGGGAACTTGGAGGGAATATTCTTGCCGCAGCCAGAAGGACTGGCGACGCTCATACCAGCCAATACGGCAAGGGAGAGAAGGGCTGGGAGGTGCATTGTGTTGGTTGCTCCGAAGGATGAACGTAAATGTGCAATTCTTGGATCCCGATGAGCAACGATGGCCGAAGAATGACACTCCCGGGAGGGAATCTCTCTGAGCACAAGGTGACGGGAGTTGACCTGGCGGGAGACCAGTCTGTTGATCCGATGAAGCCACTCTGAACCGCCCGTCAGCAGAGTCCCAAACAAGAGAGTCGTACGTTCCTCGGGTCCTCATGTTCTTCGGCCCCCGCGATCGACACAGCCCTTGCAGTCCCAGCCACAACTCGATGTCTCAGTCATCACTGTACGAATCATGGCAGACCAGTTGTGCAGGGCAGTGCAATTCCTGTTATATTCTCGAAGAAATCCCCGCTAGCCCGACCTCGGAATTACGAACGCGACGATATGTGATTGCAAAACTGACCACTATAACTAAATCACCATTTTAAAGATCAGGGACCCGGATAGTAAAGCCTTAGCTAAAACCCAGTAAATCAGATCAACAAGGTATACTTCAATCACTCTTCTTCGAAAGGTCTTTCCGATTGTCTTTTCAAAACTCTTCCCTGATAGCACGGCTGTTATTGACTACCAGGTTGATTTTGAATCGACAGGGTCTCGAGCTTACGGACTCCTACCGTAGAAGATAGTAATACTTTTACCACGCCAAAATAGAAGAATGGGTGTATCTTCCGATTAGCAATCGTGTATGGATCATCTCTTACAATTTCCCGGCCTGAAAAACGCGAAGAAGAGAGACCGGTTGTGGATGTTGAAAAAGAGGAAATTGCCAAGTCTACTCTGGCCCCAACCCAGCAAGAAGATGAATCTACAGAGGTAATTCCACTTGATGATCTCTTTCTTTCTGCATACCATACCACACCATGCGACTGACTCGTGGGGGCCATCAAAGAGATGGCCATTTCGCCACTACACAACAAGCTTCAGATGTCGAACAGCCTGATCTGATAAATTCTTTCTGAGTCCTACCGATGGGTCGCAACACTGTCATCAGCATGGGTACAGAGCCCGCCACTATACTCTTGAATCTTAGTCCTCACAGTACGACAGCGTGTGTGTATCGCTCCCTACACCAGTCTCAATCGGGGTGGACCGACGATGCTTGACTCAACATCGCCTTTGAGAGGCTCTCAAAGGACGACTGGAATCTTTTAATCGTTTGGTCTTAGTACGTGGACTCGGAATCAAAAATATCACCGGCACAGCGCTAGGACCGTTGGGTATAGCTCATTGAAATCTCTTGAAGTGCAAACATAGACTGTCGTTGACCATAGACTACCAGTCAAAGAGTAAAATGGCCGTCCATGCAAGTTTCATGGGAATAATTGATAGTGTTACGCTAGCACAACAGAGGTTCACTTTATCGTCCTGCGAGCAGAGTGAAGAAGCTCCACATTGGTAGATCCTACTACAAAAGAGATACTTGGACAAGTCGTATCATTTTTATCTAGTGATTGTAATTTTACATCGTGAGAAAGTCAACCCCACAAGACATCCATGCAGGGCATTTCCTCAGCTCCTAACGAATTCCCCAATAAGCAAAGAACCAAGTCTGGAATCCAACCACCCCGTCCAACGTACACCATGCGTGCAATTCAATGAAGACAGCGGGAAACAGACGCCAGAGCAAGACACCCCAATGAATCTCAACACCAGAAAAGAAGGCAAAGACAAGAGGGCTCGAGAATCGGACCGGCCGAGTATCGGATAAGTCCAAGTTCATACAGGCGAAGCAAACGTTATAATCCTTTCATTCCATTCTTACATGCTTTCGGAGCACCCGATACAAAAGAAGATAGTTTTCGTGTGCGTGGGAGGGCCAGAGATTTTCCAAGGCTACAAGTTGAGAAGAGGTAATTCACGGCAATTGACAAGTGTCAACACCATCTATCCACCACGTTCGCCAAACTCCCGCGCCCAATCCTCGTATTTGCGCAGGCCGTCTGGTGAGACACTGGGTCTTATAGAGTACAAACTTGCCTTGAAATCTTCAAATCTGATCGGGCGAATCTGGTCCATGGGAGTGTGCAGGAGTGCTTCGCCGAGATTGCGAAGGGGTCCCATGGCGGCGTCTTTGGCGAGGGCTGTGATGTCAGAGCCGGAGAAACCTAGAAAAAGAGTTAGAGACACATTCAAAAAAAAGGACTGAAAGGTGTAGACGGATGGAGAGTGCTTACCTTCTGTAACATGGACCAGGACCTCAACATCCTCATCGGTCAGCTCATGGTGCTGGTGACCTAAGAGTTTGCGTATTTGCTGCTCGCGAACATGGTGTTCTGGCAAAGGGATGTATTGTCTCCGCACAAAGCGGCGCCGTGCAGCCTCGTCAATATCCCAAGGCATGTTGGTTGCTGCCAGGACCAGGACACGAGTCGCATCGCCTTCTTTCTTATCGCGGGCACTCTGCTCGCGGCCTGCCGCAGCACGCTGGAGATCAGACCACTGGATTAAGAACTCAGTCTTCGATCGTCGCGAAGCCTCGTGCTCCGAACCGGAAGATCGGGCAGAAAGCAAGGAGTCAATCTCGTCAATGAAGATGATGGACGGTGCAAGGACCTTGGCGAGACCGAAAAGGGCGCGAACGAGTTTTTCGCTCTCACCGTGCCATTTAGACGTCAAGCTGGACGAGGAGACGGAGAAAAATGTTGATTTGGATTCTGTGGCTACCGCGCGGGCAAGCATTGTTTTGCCTGTGCCTGGGGGACCAAAGAGGAGCATGCCACGAGCAGGTTCGCGAAGACCTGAGAAAAGATCAGGACGAAGGAATGGATATACTACTGCTTCTTTGAGAGCCTTCTTGGCTCCCTCAAGACCTGCAATATCGTCCCAGTGCACTTCGTCGCCGCGCACGACAATATCGTTGAGGATCTGTCGTGCAGACTGCAGATCCACACCCTTAGGCAACTTGCTCAGGATATTGGTGACATCAAGATTATCACCATCGTCGTCCTCGTCTTCTGCTTCTTCTGACGATCGCTGCTCCCAAGATTCTTGGTCACTCGAGGGAGGCGTCTCCCGCCGCTTGACTGGGGGCGGCTTGCGTCGCACCGCACTACTGCTTTTCGCTGCGGAGATGGACATCCGATCAACGCCGCGCTGAACATCGTCACTTCCCGAAGACGGTGACATATAGGCTGCCTGACTGGTGGGAGCGACACCCGGAGTTGACTTTGCTCGCGACTTGCTACTCGATGCATTGCCGTCCCGATCCTGCCGGGGCGTTGTTGGTCGAGAGCCACCTTCTGATTTCGTAATGTGTGTGATTCGGGGTGGAGGTGGGAGGTTTGTCCTGAGGTTCACCGGCTTGGGCTTTATTGATGGCTTGGGAGCAGGCGAAGAGGTGGGTGTGGGTGTGAAGTCCCTCGGATCCGGCATAGTAATCGACCCCGAAGGAGGACGAGGAAGAGGCCGGCGGCTTTCAGAAGGAGGCTGAGTTCTTCGCGGAGACATTTGTGCGGAGGTTCTGGGAGACGGGCTGCTCGGTGATAATGATGATGATGGAAGGTGAGGCTCTCGCCAGTTTGCTGAAGGAATCAGATCTGCTGTGGAATCCCTTGATGGAAGATCTGGACGTTTCCTCCCTGCGGATACAGGTTCATCCCCAGAGCTGGTCCTCGGTTCTGCTTCGCGGCGAAAGCTAGGGTCGCTAGCTGCCATCTGACGAGAAGACGCCAGCGTCGCATCGCTAACGGTCTTCTCGCTCGACGGAGTGCGATAAATATTGCCCCACGCCAATCCTGCTGCCTTCGAGGCCGCCGGCCGTGTATCCTTCTCCTTCTTCTTTGCGCTGACTTTTGACTTCTTTCCATTCTTTTTTCCATCTGTGTTCCGAAGCGTCGTCAGCATCGTTTTGCGCCGTTCCGGACTGGACCCTCGAGACTTGGTCTTTTCGGACGAATTCGAGTTGACACGTAGCGCCGGCCCATCCAATACCGGAGCGTCATCCAGCAGCGACTGTGCTTCGGTGTTGGAGTTGCGTTTGGCTATGGATGGAGCGGAGTGGCGGCCTGGTATCGCGGCCGGCTTGGAAAGGTCGGTGTAGCCGACGGCCGGAATGGTACCGTCTCCAATCCAGCCAGGTTGGTTATTGGACGATGTACGGCGTTGTAAGATGGCCGGGAACTTGCCCTTGATTAGGGTGGCAGGCTCTTTACTCCCTTTGGCCTCGGCAGACTCTTTCCGGCTTTCGCGCAGCGCTTCGAGTAGATCGACTCGCTCGCGGCATTGGACCTCTAGCGCGCGGATCGAGTCCTGCAGGGCTCTCTCCGTTTCAGACTTGGGGGTATAATTCGACGGGACTCGACGGGCATTGTGATGGTAAATAACTTCCAGGGCGGATCTCCAGGACCTCAATGCCTCGTCCTCGTTGTTCTGATATCATGAGCGAATGCCCGTGCTGCCCTACCCGATCGGGGATGGGTTTGGGGAAGAGGAGGAACACGAAACAACTTACTTGACCCTCGAAATAGACTGCGGTCGAGCAGGCGAGATAACATTCATCGTATGTCTTCTGCAGGGAAGACGCGGGCCGTGGGCGCATCATTGGTGAAATGCAAGCCCGCACCCATTTCACTGCAGAGTAGTCGGTGGTGAGGAGGAGGAGGCGAGTCTAGTTGAGGAGGATGATCTCCCGCGGGATTGTGAGGGGGAGGAGTTTTCGCGTGACGTCGTCGGCTCGGGGGTTACTGCATGCGGACTGGACCAGGATGACTCGACCAGCTCCACTAGATCCGAATATCAAGATGTAGGCATCGATGTCTTAGAATTGGCATCATCCATCAAGTCTCTCGGATCAGAGGGGTTATTCTTGGCACGCCGGCTCTACCTTGATTCCACATTCTTCCATGTCTGTAACCATGTGTTATACCTGCGTCAATGTCTCAACTCAACCACATGGACAGGAAAATACTATAATAGCGACAAGATGGCAGGAGAAAAGGCCTGAAGAGGATTGATTGACAGGGTATATGAAATCGAGAAATATGAATAATCTCAACCCTCTCTATCATTCTAATGGGGTGTAATACAGCATACTGTCATTCATACCATGTGGTTGATGCCTACAACAGTGATTCTTCTTGCGGGGAAACTTCAATACACAATACCAGGAGCATTGGTCACGTTAGTTAGTTAGCAAATTAGCTAGTCCGTCCCTAGCAAATGAACTAAATTGCGTCGCGTCGCGACTCTCCAAAGCCTCCAGGAGGTGTCGAATTCCGACAGATCAGATTTTAATCAGACTTGTTATTAGAGCTGGCTACACCCAACGACTTCTGTATAATTTCTGCAGCCCAATACTTTTTCTTCAACCTTCAATTACCCGTCTCGATACTTCCATCGACAATGACAGACAAGACAGACACAACTGAAGATCTTACCCAACTCAACACGGCAATTGTCCGGGTATCAAAAGAAGTCCTGGTATCTCTACTCTGGGAAATCTGCGAGACGAATCCATCTGCCCGAGACTTTGTGAAAGGCCGTCTCTTTGTTGACGAGAATGAAGTTCCTCGGCCGGGCAGCCAGCCTGATAGCGTAAACAGCAGAGAAAGCGAAGATAGTGATGCTAGCGACGACAACAACGACAAAGTGAATAGCAAGCCAACTGCAACGGCTACCACTGGGGTTAAGAGATTGAGAACTCGCTTCGCTCAGTGTACCAATTGCAACGGAGAGTTTGATGTCACTGAGAATACCAAGAAGAGCTGTACCTACCACCCAGGTATGTCGAGTCCTGTCTACGACCAATTTACCTGATTTCTCCCCGCACTTGGGGAAATTTAGACTTGACCAGCATCACTAATTGGACTTCAGATCTTGCCGTGCCGGATTATGACATGTGGCCTGACCATGATGAAAATTGCCATGGGCCGATTGACACAGAGGAAAATCTGAGACAGTATCCAGAATCTTTCACCTACCAATGCTGTGATCGCTACGGCGATGAAGAACCCTGTGTCACGGACTGGCACAGGGAGCGCGTGTATGAAAATGAGACTTCAAAGAGACAGCGGTTCTAAACTGGGAGGCGGAATCCGTGGAGTTTGGTCTTCGAAAGTGTCATGTACTAGAGCTGATGAAATACTCCGAGTCTCACACCAACCAGCAAAGTGGATCCTGTCGGATATCACATCTAGATTTCCTCGTGGCAAACGTCTATCGGTACATGCAAAAGTAGAAAAGAGGAAATCAAGAACTAGACCATTAACAACAGCAATAAACACGTATATCGATGCAAACAGAGTGGAAACCCCCAGCCCCGCACACATGAAATCAAAAACCCAAGGTTTCCACGTTCCAACGCCGAAAACGATAGGACACAGATATCGGACGCGGGGAGAGCGTCGAGGAGAAGAGGGTGAGGAATGTGAAGAGGAAGAGAGAAATGAGAAATGACGAGTTCGATCTGCAGATTGAAACCCGTCCCATTTTCCGGACTGTACAGTCATAACCCGCGTCGCTTTGGTTTTGGTGAAGAGAGAAGGGACCCGAACAGACGTCAGAAGACCTAGCCAAGTTATTTCAACGCCAGATGCACACCGCATCACGTTTAAAACGAACGGAAATGCCCATATCTTTCATGACAGTGACAGATAGGATGCGGAAGAAAACCTATGTCGCCTCCGAATTGCGGAAACAGAGGGCAAAGTATTATGTGACGTTCACACAACAGGAGACATTGTACGGTGGGAGAAGATGGTGGAGATCAGACGGAGACATGGGATTCAAGTCGGTTGTGTAGATAGGGAATTCGTGGGGTTGAGAACTCTCCGCTGAAAGAGGGAGAGAGACGTTTATTCGGAGAGGCTCTTGAAATAAGCCTTGGCCATCTCATAAGACGTCCTATTGAACGGAAGTCAGTACGCAATCCTTTTCAATCCACCGGAAATTAACCAGGACAATGATACGTACCAGCAAATGGCGGTGCTGGGCATGGTCGAGATAATACGCGGCCGCATGCCACGCAGGAAGCCGGCCCAGCCAAACTGGCGCTTGATAATAGCCGCCGCATTGAAGAGGCCCCGAACGGAGCGAATTTCCTCACTCTCGGCAAGACCGCGGGTCTGGAGGAGGGTCTTCACAACGTCCAAGGGGGTGGTGATACCAGCGGCAAAGGCACCCGCAAGACCGCCAGCCATGCAGTGGGTGAAAGGATCATACTCGCCCTTTGGGTTCATGACCTTCGAGATGGACTCGTATGCGACGAATTGGGTAGCCGTGAAAGGCACGGTCATGCAGAGGGTCGTAGGGTAGGAAAGGTAGAAGGCTTGGAGACCCTCGGTGCGGTAAACGGTTTTGGCGCATTGCATCAGACTCTTGTGAACCGATCCGTGGACTTGCATTCGTTGTTTGATGACTATTTCAATCGAGATGAGTCCAGCTCTCGGGCCTTTTTATTTCAGAGGTCACTTACCATCGAAGGGGTTCATCAGCGCATCACTGGCGATTGTCGCAGAAGCTCCGCTCAGAGCTGGATTCACCACATTAGTCACGCGACGCCAGAGAGAAAAAGGAAGTGAGGCACGAGTCTCCTACCAGCTGCGAATGGATGATGCCCGTCATCCACATTTCCACCTGCCATTTCCTTCACAATCTCGTATGTGCCAAAGTAGACCGCATGTGCCGGACCTGGAAATCTCTCGTCAGTGTCCGTGTCCCACCCAGCCTTGTATCCAAGAAACCATCGAAACCGTACCAGCGCCAACAATCACACTCGACACGCCCTTCCATAGTGTCCGCCAGCCCTCGATCCGATAAATTGTCGAGACTGCATTGGTCAAACCGGTGTAAAGACCCCCCGTAGAAGGATGCAAGATTTGCATGCGAGTCTAGCCACAATTCCCAACCTCGTCAGTAAACTGTGCTCTCGCCGACTTTCACCGAACAACAGAGAGAGGAAAAAATGGACATACCTTGAGCAAGTCAACGGGGTACATAACCGAATGCTCCTATGAAATCCGCTCATCAGCCCGTATTCCCCATCATCTCAACCGCCCGACAAGTCCCCGCCTCAAACATACCGCTATCCCTGCAAAAGCACCGGCAAGCATATTGTGACCGAGGCCATAGTTAGATGGC
Organism: Penicillium sp. F50; assembly: GCA_037356195.1. Lineage (NCBI taxonomy): Eukaryota > Fungi > Ascomycota > Eurotiomycetes > Eurotiales > Aspergillaceae > Penicillium > Penicillium sp. F50. Next base: position 687,090 of record JAYXSA010000054.1, on the reverse strand, counting down.
AGAGCCTCATAACTAGATAGTAACAAGACGAATTAGCTCATGATCTCTTGCAAAGGCGGCCATTCGCCCGACTCATCCCCACAAGAGGGAAAAGCGGCGGCAGGTTATTCCTCCACGTCTCCGGTGAGCCAGATCGCCCGCAAAACCACACACACAATGCAGCCACTGCAGAGCACCAGAACCTGATCATTCGATCAAGAATGGATACCACACAGTGTAAAACGATCATCCACTGAACCCGCCAGGAGATTCTGGTCGCCGCGGAGATAGTGCATATTGACATACTCATATTCCTGCTCGGTGGCCGCCATGGAGCTCCGCTAGCTCGAGCGCAGCGGGCGCGATTCGGAGAAAGAAGAGGAAGGAGGTGAAGAGGAAGGTTGTCAACGAGGAAGGTCGGAAACTAAGGGTAATCGCAACAGGAAGAAGCTGATCGAGGCGGCGCTCGTTGAAAGAGGTTCGACCGGGGGTTCTCCGTGGAGCAAAAGTGCCAAACAGGTACGGAGTAACAAGATTTCTTTTCGGGCCCACGGGAAGCACGGAGGGATTAAAGCAACCGAGAGAGAAGAGTATGTAACGGGAACAACTTCAAAAAAAAGAATCGAAAAATGAATAGAACTCAGGAAAAGATAAAGTACAATGCGTAATTGTAAGGTCAATTTTTTTTTTCCCGGGGAGCCCGGAGAAGAGGAAAGGAGGTAGTAGTTGGAGTTCTAAAAGACCTTAAACACAGACCACCACTCACCACTCACCACAGATCAATCACCAAGGAAATTGTGATTCACGGCCGACCGTCGCTGGATTCCACCCTCCCGCCTCTGATCCTGCCCACTGTCGCCCTACCCTAGTTTATTTTGACCATGAACTCTACATGAGATACACAAATTCACCTGAACATGGTCATTCAATTCCAATTCATCATGTCTTTTCCCATGTCTCTTTCATGACGGCCTGTAATCTCCGATTACTCAGAAACCGAAGTCCAGAACTCCATGACCAACCATCCTCCGAAGATCCGATGACGGAGCTTACCTAACTGACACCCGGGGCCGGAACTACTTACCAGATCGGGCCGCCGGGGATCTTGGCACAGCCGAGGAAAAAGCCGAGGTACGCAGCCGGAACTTATTGAGTACTTGTTTCCCACGCACATTTTTCCAGTGATCGTAAGTATCCACTTGGTACAACTTTCGGTACCGAATTATCAATCTGATAAGCCGACGAAAGGAAATCACCTGAACAAAGGGACGCGGACGCCCCCCCCCCCTCCCTTGTGAGTGATCGGTTTAGTGTGTATGGACTCTGGGCATAGAGTGGAACCACCTAGTTCATATAATTTCCCAACCGAATCTTGGAACAGAGGAAAACTTCAAATCCTTCGAGAAGGAGAAGATAGACCCACCGTTCCCTTTTGCCCTCCCAAGATCAGCTGGACTTGACGTGAAGCACGTGGCCACGAAAGAGACAAAAGTACAGATCAAAGCGGCACTTGCAGATTTCCTGACGTTGATCACAAACTTTACACTTCTTCCCGCAATCTGTTCGATCTGTCATTCTTCTACATCAGGATTCAGCTAGTAGGTCACCATGACTGTCCAATGGCAAAAGGCCAACGCCCGACCACGCGATTCCGCGGAGCAGGCTCCCGAGGCCCGGATGGGCTTCGGTCCGTGTTGGCTAAACTCAGGTTGGCATGTATGGAGACCAGAGCTGCCACTCATTGAGTCGAGGTCCACATGATGGTCGTCCCCCAACAAGGAAGGCATACTACGACGGAGTTTTGTCAGTCAGGATGGGCGCTATCTGTAGACGGGATTATACTGCAGAGTGGGATACGATAGTACTGAGCCCGGTATGATCCGAACGGGAGATACCTAGAGGTAAGAAACTGTACACACACACAGCCTATATCAACACCTACAACGCTACTCACAACACACACATAGCATCTGAGTAGAATGATGATTCGCTAGCTGGTTATGGAAAGAAAAAGTAAAAGAAAAATATGCGATCTGCTGTGGAGAAGAAGAACAAAACCAATGCAAATGATCCTAACTCCAACGCGCCGGCACATGGTTTTCCATGAAATAAAGAGAGAGGAAACTTTGCCAGGCAAAGGGTTGGGGGATGGATGTCGAGGCTGTCATTTCGGATTGCGGAGATGGGGATGTAGGATGAAGTAGATGGAGAGAGAGGGAAGATCGGAGTGAGAGGTGAGTGGAATGGAGGTTGAGGAAAAGATGATGATTCGTTCACGTCGTCAAAAAGTCTCGTCTGGATCGACGGTCATATCGTGGAGTTCCCAATATATAAAACCAGCGAGGGATCACCACTCTATGTTGAACGACCATTCTCCTATGAATCCAGTCAGTAATGATGATAACCACGCACAATCAGGGTACAGTCCGTTCCACTCACCATTCTTCAAATTCTCTGCAGTATCACTCAACAAAATGACCCGCCGCTTATTGCAGTAGGCCGTCTTGTCGAGAATATCCACTTTGAGCTGCGCCAGTTCCGGCACGGGCTTCTCAAACATCTCACTTAGACTCTCGACCGCCATCTCCAAATCCTTTTGGTTATCCTCGAAAATCTCCGTGAGATTGTTTCGCGCTAGATAGAATGCGAATGCGTACGTCCACTTCAGTGTCTGGCGGCACTGTTGAAGAGCCTGCGAGGCGGTGTCGAGGAACTGCACTTCGATCCAGGACAGACCAGACGCAGACTGCAGACTGGTCATCTTCTTCTCGGTCTTGAGATAGAGATCCTTATCCAGCTTGGCGGACTGCTCATGGTTCGCATACCGATTGTAATAGTGCAAGTAGCGTTCTAACGAGGCACGGGATTTGGCCTGCGCGCCGCGAGCTTCCGAGCCAGACTTTTCCTCATATCGGTTGCAGTTGTACCAGCTGGTGCCGTGCTCAGACCAGAGACCCATACACATCCAGCAGAACTCGTGCTTGCACTTGCGGCAGGTCATGTGGTTGCAGCCACCGTTCTTCTCGATCGTCGACTGGCACTTGGGGCATTCCTTCGTATTGGCAGAGATCCAGTTGGCGGTTTCGGAATCATCCTCGCACTTTTGTAACCACATCTTGACTAGTGTGCACGGGGTGGGTTGATGGTCGTTCAGGGTACAGCCGAAGCAGAACTCATGTCCACAGCGGCATCGCACCGTGGGGACAATGCGGCGAAGATCGCGGGCCTTGACGGAGCAGTCAATTGCATACACGCATTCAGGTGCCGGGCACCACCGTAGATTATCCCTATCATCGACGTAGGTCCTGGTCAGAAGCGTGCGGTACCTATAGGTCGGAAGTGTCTTGTCAGTTTCCACGTCGGAGTCATATGTTCATCCCTCGTGACTTACCGTTCCTGCAAATCCTCGGTCACCAACAGATCTAGAGACTTTGAGTCCACTATGCGATGACAGTTCTCACCGGGGCACTCAATTCGAGCCGCCTCGCCTTCCTCTTTGATCTTCTGTGCCAGATACTGCCGATAACAATTCACACAGAATCGATGCCCACAACGCATCGCATAGCTCTCGAGATCATTCCCTTCATCACAGCAGATGTCACACATGAACCCAGGGATGACCTCGGTCCGCGCCGTGCCTTGCGTGCTTCTCCCGAGTCCAGCCTCTTCCAGCGTCTCATCCTCATGTTCCATGTACCCCTCGATCAGCTTTTCCTTCTTCCACCGAGCGAAGCGGAGCAGGATAGCCGCCGACTCTGGCGGTAATCCAAGGATAGCGGAAACATCGTTGATCTGCACCAACTGTTCATGGTCGATGTCGGAGGGAGTCAAGACCTTGAACTTGACCTCGTATGGTTTGCGCTTTTGCGTAAGGAGATCTTTGTCGTCGGAAAAGCCCGTATCTAAATCGCTAAAATCTGAAATCGTGACCAAGAAAGGGAGAGTCAGGTCAGCAAGCCCAGGGACACCCATCATCCTTTCCAACGCATCCTTGAGATCGCGTAGATCGTGTAGATCGCGCTAGAAATGCTTGATCCCTTGGGAAACGTACCTTCACCCAGACTCTCATCATCACTACCCTGTGTATCGAGAAAATCATCCGGACTCGACACATCACTCATAAAATCATCATCGGAGTCCATGCTGCCCGCAGTTGTCGCCGGCGTCGCGATACGACTTTTCTTCAGATTCAAGCTGGCGTCACTGGTCGAGCTACCCCTCTCGGTCTCTTGGAAGGTGGTCACGGAAGAAGTGTGCTGGGAGCGTGACTTGGGGTCAGACGCAGTCGCAGGAGCAGCGGCAGCGGTGGCGTTTCCGCAGTGGGCAGCCCTGGTGGCGGCTTTGGAGGAAGACTGGTCGTTGTCCGCAATCGCCGCCTCAGCCGCCTTTCTCTTCCGCGTGAGGCGAGGCGTGGTGAAAAGGGGGGTGCGGCAAAGGTGCCGACAATGGGTGGGGAAAGGGAGGGTTTTGGAGGGTCGAGGGGGTAGAGAGAGGGGGGCTCAAAGACCAAGGGGGTCGTTGGATGCGTTTGGTGTGCACCCAGTTGAGCCACAACGTCACCAGCAAAATTGGCAGGCGACCGGAGAGGCCCAGAGGGCAGAGGGGGACTCGGACTGGCGTCGGGTGGGGACGGGGGCGGGCGATCGGACAGAACCGTTCACTACAATGGCTGACGTTGTTACCTGGGTCATTGACTACCCGGAGTCGGTGATGAGGACGAGGCACCTGATAACGTCGGAAAGTTCTTTGGAAAGGAGCTGATGAATAATATAACGATTGGCAGAGTCAGACGCCAAAAGAACGAAAAAGTTCACGTAATGATTCTCCAATCAGACCTGTCTTCATGCCTAGAATCACCCAGGGCCTAGAACGCAGTATTCTGATTGGCGAGACTGAGAAGTGACCTGCAGACCCTAGGGCGTGGCACCTTACGGCTGCCTACCGTTGAATGACTGCAAGAGGAAGTGGAGAGCAAGATACAGGAGGCAAGATACAGGATTTATAGGTGTAAAGAGTACGAAGATCAAAGATGCAGGTTTTATTTGGAGAATTTGATTTTCTTTGTTGATTGATCAATGGGATTCCCCATGCTGATTATTGCCGAGGCTTACCGACTTCACACCGTGCACTCACTATACGGAGTACAGCCCTACGCAACTGACACGGGTATACATACTGACTACCTGATATGGCTGACTACAGCCATCCGACGCTAATCAACCAAAACTACAACCACAGAGGCATACAGTCCCAAGAACAACCATGCAAAGGAACGGGAGGGTTGGTGAAGCATGAACACGTTGCATCACTAGCTTCCACGTCAAACAGTCACTCCCCCCTTCCGATGGCCTAGTTGGTATCCACCATGAAACGGTGAACCATTGCTGTGCTCTGGAGGAACCGGCAAATACAACAAAAGAAGAATGTAAATTTGGGCCACTGTGGACGCTTTGAGCTCCACGGACGGCTGGGCGCACCCCTAATCGGGGGACGTCCTTTTTGGGGAGATTATTTTCAGTAGTATTGCTTATCCGATACCAACATGACTCTGGATACCCGATTTAACTTGACTAGTTCTGATTCCCTCATCGTCTTTCTCATGGTGTAAATGGTGTGAAGGGAGGGGAGGGGGGTAAGGTGCATCACGAGGGTGGAATGGCGATGTCCTTTGGTGTCTTTACGTGGTGATGGGGTGACATGGAGGTATTTTGGGGAGAACCAAGTTCAGGTTTCGATGCATGGAAGCGGAGACTCTGCCCAGGATCGAAGCTGGGATATTTGGGGAGAATTTGCATGTCGCCTGTGAAATATGGCATTGGAGGGATGGAATGAGAACAACATCTCTGCTTCTTTTTGAGCCTCACAATCGTATGGTAGAAGCAACTACTCGTCATCACTCTCCTCCTCCTCATCTTCATCCTCATCTTCCTCTTCACTACTCTCCTCCTCAGCATTCGCCAGCCAATCCACAAACTGCTGCGTCTGAGCGCGAACAGTCCGCAACTCTTCCGTGCTACTAGACCGCTCATCATCCCACCACTGCTCATAAGCCTCCTCATCCACCAGCTCCAGATCGTACAGCTCCTTCGCCGTAAACAACAGGATACTGGCACCCTTATTGCGGTGAACCAGGTCCTGCTGCAGTTGAAGCAAGAAGTCCACCTGGTCCTTCTTGACCTCCTTGTTCCGATCGAACAAGGTGCGGTCCACAACCTCGCGATACTTGGTAAAGACCTGTTTGACGGCTTCACCGGCTCCCTTGCCGCCCTCCATCAATTGTTGGATGTACTTCATGAAGGAAGAGACCACGGCGCGTCGGACTTGGACGTCAGAGGCGTTGGCGGTCATGCGCAGGCTGACCAGCTCGAGCTGCACCACATCGGCAGATGTGCCCTCGCGCAGACTGTCGAAGACACTGACAGAGGCGTCGTGGTGGAAGTTGTCCTGTTCTTCGCCGTCGGAGAAACTGGACCGCCCGGATCGGGGCCAGGATCCCTCAGAAATCTCAGAGGACAGGGTCGAAATGGAGGCATTGGATAGTGACAGACCCGGCATCCGGTATACTAGGCCCGACGAGGCCACGCTGATATCATCTTCATCCTCGTCTTCGTCCTCCCCATGGATAAACTCGTAGCCCTCACCGCCCTCGCCCACAACCTCAGGGTCACTAGTGCCCACGCTGCCATCAGGCCGGGACCGCGTGATGCGCTTGCCACTCTCAATCTGCACACCATCGGCGATCTTAACGCCGTAGGAGAGAAGAGCACCCTGCGCAATGGAGCAGTTCTTGCCAACTACAACACCATCGGCAATGATAGCCCCGCGGACATCCGAGCCGTCGCCGATCACGACATTGTCCCAGATATAAGCACCATCCAGCTGAACATCCTTGCCAATCTTACAGTTCCGTCCAAGAATTGTGCTGTGCACCGTTGTCCGGTCGCCGATGCTAGTGCCCCGGCCGATGACTGTACGTCGACCGAGCACGCATGACCGAGCCAATGTGACGCCCTGCTCCTGGTACAAGTTGCCCTTGCGGAGACTGTAGGTGTGTCCCGGGAGGAGGTTTGTGTCCGGGCACAAGGGATATGCCCAGCGCGAGACAATATCCTTGCTGACGGCATCGTAGGCTTTCAGGTTGCGTACCCGGGCGGCATAGTCCTCTTTAATGATGTATGTGTGGATGGTCTTGCCGTTCAATTCGTAGTCCTTCAGGACTCCGTACAGGTAATGTTTCCGAGGTGACTGGTAGTCAAAGCTGTCAGACCACAAGCTCAGCACGTCAGGCGTGCAAATGTCTATACTACAATCAATGAGATCTTGACGGATATCCAGTTCGGGCGTGGACAAAATGATATCGGATTCGATGTTTAAGCGTGCTGGTTGCTCGTCGGAGTGGTGATCAATCTCCTCGTAGTGCAGGCAGCGATCCTTGGTGGGATCAATCACAAAGACGGGGGAGATAGAGGAGGATTTGGCGCGGTGATTGCGGCCCGCCTCGCGGAGGACCATGGTCATAATGGCGTTCTTGTCGGTCTCGCGACGCTTGCGGTGCTTATTGAGAGCCCCCTCGATGGGTAGGTTGCTGACGACATCGCCACTAACCACAATGAAATCGCCGGTGATGAGGTGCTTGCCGTCGAGATCGCGCATGACATCACCGACGGAGGTGGAGGTGGACTTGAGGAAGGTCAATTGCTTGAATGGTGAGGAGGGAGCTCGCCATTTTGAGGAACTGGGGTTGCCTGATTAGCGATTGCCTTCCTAACTGCATGACTGGGTATAGGGTCCGCACTTGATGTATTTCTCTAGTTGATCAGAGTGAGATCCAGCATAGAGAAAGACCTCGTCGACGCCAGCGTTGGCAATCCATTCCAGGGTGTATTCGATGAGAGGGGTATTGGCGAGAGGGAGTAGACACTATTTCGGTCGCACGTGCTGGTCAGCTCTGCGGAATATTCAACATGGCTCTGGCAGGAACGCGCTTGTGGTTGGAACGCCGCATAGCACATACCCGTGGCTTGTCGCGAGTGAAAGGCTCGAATCTCGTTTCAAAGGTATCGGCAAGCACCACAGCCTGAAGTGTCTCCTCAACCTCCTCCGCCTGGTTCTTTGGCTTTGAGCCACCACCCTTTTGCTTGGCGCCCATTGCTGCTCGGAGACCCTAGGAAGCAGTGTCAATAAGAATGATTCACCCAGGAAGCCGTGACGGTTGAGTCACGGGGATGGTTTTGTACTTGTATGGGGCCAAAGGCAGTCGTACCTATTATTCCAGGATCACAGAATGGCAGAGAGACCAAGACTGACTTGTCAAACTGGCTCACTTGCTGTAGCTCAGAGGTTCAATATGACTCCGCCGTTAATGAAAGGCACAAAAAACCCCGCCAAGCCTCGGACTCCCACGGTGTTGCCTGGTTTGCACTGTTTGATATGTTTGTAGGTAGGACTTGGAACCACATTCACGTGACTCTGATGGCGCAGAGGCTCTTTCACACTAGCCACAAGAAGCCGCAAAAGGTCCAGATGGTCCAGAACTTCCCGCGAGGCCTGGGCCCTGATGGACTCCTTTGATTGCCCTACGAGGATGGAATTCGGTCTAGACGCGCCTACAAGATGCCCCCCTCAAGATCTCGGGTTCGCCCGATCGGCCCTCGTAAACTGGGAATGCGGGTATTGTGGAGATGGCTCGGATGGTTCGTCAGAGGCAGTACGCGGCTCAGGCCCGCAAAAGTCAATTGGCATTATTGTGATACTGTGTGATATAATGAATACGGAGAAGCCTTTACGTTGTCTATTTACTAGAGAGAACAGCCCAAGTGGTAAAGAAGATCAACCGAAGAGCCCCTGCATGCCACGATTTCAGACACCATTCTCGTCTAGAGCCGAACAAACCTGGTGGGCTGGAGAGCTCAACAGTTTAATCCGTCCCTTAGCTACAAGGAAAGACAGAAACAAAAACTGTATGATATATGAATGTGTATTTGTATGTACCTGGCAAAAAAAATGTCCCTGGCGATGAATAGGGTAAAAAGTGTATATATGAGTCCACGGATGAATCGACGCTGACGCGTAGATCATAATCGCGCAATTTCGCCACTCAAAATCAGAAAACCTTGGAACAAAAATGGAAGAGACAAACGCCATGACCTGCAAGGGATAGAATGACCTTGACCAAGGCTACGAGACAAGCTGAGGGAGAGCAAGCAAAGCGAGCAAAATAGGATCAAAGATCTCAATATAGACAGAGGGAATCGAGGGTAATGGACAGAGAGAGAGAAAGAGAGACGGTGGGAGAGAAGAAGAGAAGAGGAGAGTCTGAATGACGGAAACGAGAATGACGGGCCCTGGTCCCTAGCCAGGTCGCCCGGCGTGTACGGCCATCATCGGTTGCGATTGCGGGTACATGCGTTGTCGTTTGTTATTCAGATTTTCTGTGGCACTAGCCATCTCGGACATTTGCCGACGATGCTGTGGTCGAGGAGGGGCACCACTGGAGGGAACAGTGACTGGGGGCGGCGCAGGAAATTGTACGCCATTTTGATCCACCGTATAGGCTCCGGGTGGTGCGCCAGGGGCAGCCACGTACTGTCCTGGTACCGCAGGCATAGGCTGTGGCACCGGCGCCATGCCATGGAACTGGCCAGGTGATTGCCAATTATTCATCGATCCGGCCGGGGATTGTCCAGGGGAGCTATTATCTTCTTTTATTGATTGTGTGGCCGATGTTTGAGCCGCCATCGTCACTGCAGCTGCGGTAGGCGGGGCACCTTCGATGCCCTGCGTCATAGTCTTGAGATGCACCAGGTGCTTCTCCAGCATACCAAGAAGACTCTTGCGGGTGAAAGGTTTTGGCAGAACATCGTCCATACCTATCGGTGCACGTTAGTTGAGATTCTCCCAGTGGATGAGACTGCTGCCTTACCATGTTGAAAGTAAAGTTGAATATCATCACTACGGATGTTAGATGTCATGGCAATGATAGGAGTGCGGTCGAATTGGCGGATGAGATGGCAGGCGGATACACCGTCCAGATTCGGCATGATGATATCCATGAGAATCAGATCGTATTTTGAACCACCTTGCATCTTGTTCACAGCCTCCAGGCCGTCGAACTAGGATAGAACGTCAGTACCTGCTATATTGACCTTGACCATATCAAGGGCATCTCGAAAACTGTCCCAACATACCGCAGTATCAACAACACAGTTGAACGAATACAGGAATTTGCCGCCAATCTGTCGACAAGTCGCATCATCCTCGACCAGCAGAATTTGCGGACTGCGTACCCAGCCGGGATCGACGTTGGTGGTCTTCTTGCGGTTACCATTGTCTTGGTAGCGTCGAGCCTCGGCGGGATCAACCTCTGGCTTAGCAGGCATGGGATAGGGCACGTTGTTCACATGGTCGCTGTACATGGGGTCGATACCATTGGTGGCACCCACAGGATAGACCACTTGTTCTAGGTCGCCCCCCATTTTGGGATAGACCATCGTCGCGGGGTTAGGCGGTGCGGTAGTCACCGGACGAGCACCCGCAGCCCCATTTCGAGCCGCAGGGTCCATAGGGGGAGCAGCCACCGGGACTGCAGCTGCCTTTGTGGGATCGTTGGCCGTTGGATCCACGGCTGCCAGATTAAACTGCATTTCGGAGTTCATGTCATTCAATAGCTTTGATGCCTGCTGGAGAGGCGAGGATGGCTCGTCGTCCACAGCTCCAACTTGAGACGGGCTCATGGTTGAGCCACCTTGTCCCTGGAACGAGAGAGCCTTGCTGTCTCTTCGCTGGCGCGCATCTACTGAGAGCAAGTAGGTCATGACTTGGTGAATGACATTCTCATGGTTCAACACGGTCTTTTGCACCCGCATGACTTCCTGCAACATGAGCTGATGATCCACGGTGAGCTGGGCATAGCGATCGGAGAGATGCTGAATTTGTTGTTGCTGGGCGACAATTTGTTGGTTGAGCAGGTCGATCTGTTGCGTGGGAGCGGCCTCGTCAGTGGTCTGGGTCTGCTTGCGGGGAGCAGGGGCCTTTCGGCGAATGTTGTCGAGCGAATCCTTGCTGTTGGCTCGGAACTCAGGGTGTTTGAACTCCCATGCCTATTGTCATGTTGTTGTCAGCCAGAGCTGGGATGAATTTGGGCGAATGCCCGTATCGCAAGGGGAGGGGTGGGGAGGTTTTCCCGGCGGAGACGAAGTAGCGGTAAATGGATTGTAGCCTTACGTTTTGCCCGTACGGTGACTGGCCATTCTCCTCGTTATTCTGGCGGACCTTGTGGAAATCGTACTTGTTGAGTTGGCGAACAAAACTGGCAAAGTTGCTATGCTTGAAGTGTTTTGGCAGGATGGTTTTGGTGAATTTTTCGCACTGAGGTCAAGGTCGGGGGTCAGTCTCGCGCGGTCGCGACCGTAGCAGACGACAAGAGGGGGGCGCATTTACCTCGAGCACGACAAAACTATCCCCTTCATCACCCCATCGTACAATGGACGCATAGGAGGGATCCTCCAGCATTCTACAAGCTTGGTCAACACATGCTCGGAAGATTGGCGCGGTCGGCGACAGGGATGAGGTCCTTTGTGGCGGGCGAGGTGCAGGTTGCAGAGAGGAGCCCGGACGGGCAGAACGAAGAGGGGATCGGGGCAGACTCACTTGTACAATTTGCGGACCTAGCCATGATTAAAAATAGTGTTAGCGGACGACATAAGGTTAGAGATAAATGAGGCATTTGAAGATCATCACAACATACAAAGTCGCTGGAGTTCCCAGCGGGGGCGGGATTCGACGAGGTCTGGCCACCCTCCATGCTGGGCTAGACGGGTCGCGACCGGTCGAACAAGCAGCAGGCTGGACCCGGAGGCGGGCTGGCGGGTATACAGGTAATAAGCAATGCAAATTCCAACAGCCCGGGGGACCACCAGATGCACAGAACACTGGTTATCTGGGAAACCAGTCGCGTAGGGAAGAGAAAAAAAGGCAGATGGGGAGGCTGCGAAGTAGGCCGGGTGAGGTTCGTTTTTGGGGGGGGAAGAGGGACGGTGGAAGAGGGAGAAAAAAGGGAAATAATAATTCTGAGAAGCGAACGGAGGTACCGCCTCGTTCGGATGACTACGAGGGAAGAGAAGGCCCAGTGGTGAATTCGGTCAGGTCAAGCGGGTAAAGAGGGAGGGTGACAGTGGGACACTGAACAAGAAGACCTGAATCATGCTGATAGATAGCATGATAATCACAGAGTACCATGCGCGCTGTGTAAATTCCGAATCAATGAGTTCCAAGTTATCCGGTGTTCGTGCAGGTATCGTGAGGTATTTGAGGTGGGTTTAGACTATTCGATGAATTTGCTGGGCCCTGTGGAATGATGCAGGGAGCTACAGCCAGGACCAAATAATCTACGTAAAACCTCCTGTGTATTGATCTCTCTGGTTCCAGCCCTATGGCTGTTGTCCCTTTTCATGGTCTCTTGACGTGTCTCCCTCCCCTCCTCCCCCTCAAGCCTTACAATCAAATCTCGACTTTATCTCTTCCCTCCTCCCTTCTCCTTGAAAGGATACAATCGGTACAATCCCTCCGGAAGTAGACAAACCTTCCCTCGACCCTGCTGCTGCATGATGAAATCCCACCCCACTCATTGGTAGAATGATGCATTGGTGGACAAGCGATTGTCAGTGCGCACGAAATGGAGGGGGGGGCTACCCATACATTGTCTGATCTCGAAGCTCCCCGGGGATTGCATGTATACGTTGTATCTGTCAGAGTGTTGCTCTCACTTCATAGCCTGGAACGGGCCTGTCCAAGGCCCCCGTCTGGGAGCCGTGAGTGAACGATTCCTTCCTGAGAGAGGAATCGAACTCAAATGTCAATGGATGTCCCGTTTCACACGTTGAGTTCTGTACCCGAAAGAAGATCCCAATCAGACGATTGGAAACCCGATCAAATAATGCAGTCAGAAGCTCCACCGCTCGGAGGAAATCCTTGGGAAGTGGGAAACAAAGTGTGGATCATTGATTTTTGCTGGTTCCCACACGCGTTCGGACCGAGCTTCATCACTGGTGGCCGTTTCTCCCTAGTGTATGCTGAGGTGCTCTATAGTATTCACTTTTGGTAGGATTGTGACGGAGTCGTTCCCTGGATGCATTGGCCTGAAGACCGGTGAAGGAAGAACAGATGTCATGAAAAATGTCAACGGTGACAGGCACCAAGGCGAGCATTCGCAATCCACATCGTGGATGGTCTCCATCGGCGGGCCAAAGCGCGCTGGCCGGCGATTCCGCCGATCGATCGGGGTTGTGGAATATCTGGTACGCCTCAGCATCCAAGGAGTGAATCGTAACAGTCTAAAATCATGATCAGTGCATGGTCTCATCCATAGCAGATAGAATACTGTGCAGAATCAAGCATCGCGGTCTTTCAACGCGGGTCTCAATGATTCAGGGGAAATGTGGACATGGGGAAACGGGGCTTTTCATTTGATGCAGGGCTCTCTCCAACGGGCGGACGATCGTCCCCAACGGCCGATGACGAAATCACCAGATCTTCGGAGCTCCCTCGCAAAACATCAACACCCGCGACGTGTCTCTCCTTCCACCCACGCTTCCTTACCCGCTCCCGTTCAGCCTCACCCTTCGAGTGGATCGAAATAATCCCCAATTGATTATCACTATGTTCATCCGCCGTGTTGCAACCACCCTCCCCCGTGTGAGGGCCGCCCCCTTCCACAGCACCTCGCGCAACCTCGTCCAAAAGGGCGACCCCATTCCCAACCTGGACGTTCTGGTCGAAAACTCTCCCGGCAACAAGATCAACCTCGCCAAGGAGATCAAGGGCAAGGCTGTGATCGTTGGCACCCCAGCTGCCTTCAGTGCGTGAATTCGGACCCCACCATGGGTGGCTCCCTCAAGAGTGCATTCTTGTTGACCATTGTCCTCTCTAATTTTCCCTCTAGGCCCCGCCTGCTCGAGCACTCACGTCCCGGGCTATATTAATCACCCCAAGCTGAAGGAGGCCGGTCAGGTCTTTGTCGTTTCCGTCAATGATCCCTTTGTGTAAGCTTGAGCTCGCGATCCAGTGGAAATTAAGATGAGAGAATGGAGATCGGATATACGCGCGAGGAAAGGTCGCTAATGTGCATGATTGACGTAGCACCCAGGCTTGGGGCGTTTCCCTGGACCCCCAGGGCAAGAGCGGCGTATGTTTCTACACAGCACATCCCGCATTTCCAGTCGTGACATTCTGACTGACTTGATCCTCTTGATTCAATAGATCCGCTTCCTAGGTGACCCAACCGGCAAGTTCACCGAGGCTCTTGACCTGAGCTTCGATAGCGCCTCCATCTTCGGTAACAACCGTAGCAAGCGATATGCTCTGCTGGTCGAGGATGGCAAGGTCAAGGAGGCCTTCGTTGAGCCTGATAACACGGGCGTCAATGGTAAGCAGATCTCGTATTGGGATTTTCGGTGCCAACGTTGAAAGCATGACAAAGACTGACATTATTTGGAATTAGTCTCGGCTGCCGAGAAGGTGCTCGGTTAAATCAAGCAGTTGTACGAGTAGGGAGTACGAAATAACTGGATTATCCACTAGTGCCCTTGCATATAGCAGGTGATCGATGAGGAAAAAGCAAGTACAGTAATCAGTGAGGCTACAGATTTGGAATTGGAGTTTTCAAGCTTTGACGCCGCTTGACACCGCGGTGTTGTGATATATTTAACCCTGTGTAGGCACGCTGTAAATAACGTGAATTCGGCTTCTAAATACCATGGCCAAGCACTTTTGAACCTCGAATTTCATGTACCGACCCTAAACGAAGAACACGGCGGCACACGGATTCCGTTCGGATTCTTTGCTGTAGTCCAAATTACTTGCGTTATGCAAGCGCAGTACACCAATTTACACCGGTTCGAGGTTGGCGGCGGCCTAAGCGCGAGGGACTGAAAGATTAGGCCGTGCTTGCCAGGTAGTAGCTCAACATCTTTTGATAATACCACGACGGCTAGCTGTCTTGAGTTAGCGTGGTTCTACCCATTTGATAGTATTCTTTTTCGTATCCTTTCAAAATATAGCTGGAATGATTTTGCCAATGTAATTGAATGAAATCCGAGAATTGAATCTCAACATGTCTCCACGACTGATATATAGATCCTCATACCAACTCAGGCGGTAAGACGCGTCAAGAACCATTAGTCAAGTTGGAATTGTTTCGCAACTCTTTCAAATACTTTTCTTCAGGCTATAATTTGGCCATTTTAGTATTCTTCGGGGCATCCCCCGAACGATAGCAAACGGGAATGTTTTGTAGTCAAGTAGAAACACAATGATGGAGCTAGCTCTCGGGCATCAACATCAGAGGAAATAAGAACACAATACAAAATTATACCACACTCACGGGTCAGCGAAAATTATCCTATTCAATTGATCAACTCTTTACCCTCTTCTTTTCGTACTATTCTCGTTATTCGTTACTCACTATGTAGTGATAGAAGCAATATTATTTGTGAAAAACGATTCACATCACCCTACGTCGCAAGGCTCTGCCCATCCTTGTCCACCATGCACTTAGGAGCCTAGGACATGAGTTTAAAGACCGAGATAGCTCAGTGTCCCTCAATACTGAAAATGGAACTCTGGCAGTTCTGGGGATCCCCCTAGATGGAGCAAGCTAGTTATAGACAACATGAATTGGATTTTAAGTGCCGGGCCTCAGGGACAAAATAATGAAGCAGAGTGGAGTAAGCTGTTGGCATCGTAGTGTTTGAGGAAGGAGTATAAGCCCACGCCTTAGACGTGCAGGTCCCTGGAAGTCAATCACACACAGACCCCAGCCAAGAGCGCAGTTGCCAAAGCTGCTATTACAAGTGGACACAAAGTCGGGGTCGTGGATGGGGTGTCAGGGCATTAGGATTTGGTTGTTAGTACCCGTAGACCACTTTCGTAAGTATTTCTCAATGGTAAGTAGGTAATCTGCATTTCCTTGTGTCATGCCTTGCGCCAGAAAGAGAACCCTGTTCCTGTATTGAAAGATTCTTCGGCTTTCTTTGCGATGATGCGCGGCCTGGGCAAGTGGATGGGATCTTTATTTCTACCCACTTCCTGCAAAAGCCGACGAAAGACTAACGGCCCTGTCTAGTTCAGGACGGTTTACTGCTAAACTCGGGTTGATGTCTACGTTATCTCCACAACAGTTCGGGTTCGTTTGAAGCCGGACATATATTTATACGCAACATTTTGATTCTCCATGTGCGAAGATCTCTCTCTTTTCGAGATTTGGTAGAGATAAGAGAATATCTCTATTGTATATGCGGATTTGAGATGGGATTCTCTTTCTCGTTCGCCAGTGTTAGAGCAATTTCCATTGAAAGTAGTACTGGCAATAGCTGGCAAACTGGGTTCAGGACAACCCTAGAGAGATACAACTAGACAACATGAACTATTCAGAGAACCCCCTTCAACCATGGTCATTAGATACGAGTCAGGTTCTCAGACGTAATTTATAGCCCGGCTCCAAAGCGATTCTGCATTCCATGATCCTCGACCTGCCACCCATCAACCAACTCAGTAAGGATCCGCAGCCGGTCACGCGCATCCTCCGCCTCATCCCGCCAATACTCTAGCATTTCCACCGCACTCAAAACCGCATCCTTCCAACCGGGCGGAAGAAGGTCCTCGGTCGCGCGGCATCGACTTGCAGCTAACAGGATGAGAGCGCTGCGGGTGCAAGATCGCAGCATCAGCCAGACGCCGTGATGGCGATGCCTAAATCCCTTTCGGTTTTTATGAATCCGCTCCACGGACATTTCAAGGCCCTTGATGACGAATTCGTCCGTTAGGGGGTCACGGGTCTGGTGTGCGATTGCCTCGAGCATATATGGGAAGTAGATCCACTCATAGCAGTCGAGGAGGTGGCCGCGGAGAACGAATTTGAGGACATCGTCGTCCATTTCGGGGCTTGCGAGGGAGAGGATTGGTGGCAAGGAGGCCGTCCTGGAACGGGGTGTTAATATTTCTTAATTTTTGTGCTCATTTCCCGGCATCGAGAAGAATTATTGGGGCATTACCACTCAGAGGCTTGCACCTCAAAATCTAGTGAAGATTCTCTCAATTGATAGGCGTCTGGGAATCGTCCTTGTCTCTGGTTCCGGAAAAACAATTGGATGATTCGCATTGTCAATCGCCGAACAGCGGTTTCAGCCAGATAGAAATACCACACCCGTGATTCCTCACGGTTCAGTTGCTCCATTGGCAGCGAGGGGAAGAACGTCGGATATGTGAAGCCAAGTGGGTTGGGCTGGTTGAGACCAAGCTCCAAGCGTAGCTCACTAGAGGAGCAATACTTCCAGTCAGCGCAAGTCCAGTTCAATAAAAAAACAGCGACCCACAGTTCGGATTTTAGACATGCCCAGTGTGTTGTCTCTAAACAAGGCATATCGTTGTTGTGACCGGCATTATCAGGTACCCTCGTTGAGAAGACCATTGTCTCTGCCATTGCCGCAGTCTGCACGAAGCATCTCCAGGCCTTGATGGGCTGGAAAATGGCCATGAGGTAGACCCCCGAATAGAAGAAGCACTGCACCTCTATTACTCCATGCGTGCGCAGAACTACACCGAGGCGCATCTGCGCGGCTTCAAAGTACTTTTGTCCGAGATGGAAGGATGGAGATCGCCGGGCTGTCATTGAGCTAGCTTCATGGTGCTCCTGGAAGCTCTCAGAGATAGCGCCCAAAGCGCATATGAGTAGCTGCATGAGTAGCAAACCGCGTTAGTGCTAGTTCTCATATGATCCCGAAGATATGAAGAACGCAACATACCACAAGGCACGAAGGTGCGTCCCAACCTATCCCATGAACGCACGCTTGGTATAGGTAATTAGTAACCAGAGGCACGTCAAGAATGGGATTTGCAATATGCACATGCTCTAAAAAAGTATGGAGAAGCCTGGTGCAGACGTCCAGGTCGAGATCCAAGCGTTCGAGACGTGGATCGGAGTTGGCAAGAAAAGGCTCTCTAGACAAGGTTGCTATTGAGGTGACCAAGGCTTTGAGGTCGGTGTTTGAGTCATATTTGCCCTCGAAAACATTCCAGGAGAGAACAGTCTCGATAGTGAGTCGACTTAGATCCGAGCTGTAGTACAAAGGGCTGCCAATTAGGCTTGTAGTGTCGCCATTTGCCACCGTGACCCCCGAAAAAGCCCTCCTCCTGGTTGCCAGATCAATGGCATGTTGGTCTGCAGGCGGCGGCTTTGCAGGCTCAACCTCTTTTTGTTGTTGGATGAGCAATTCGAGCTGTTCCAATCGTTGGATGATCATAAGACTCGCAGGATCGAATCTGTTGCGGCAATTAGTTGCGATAGTACGTGAAAAATTCCTCAAATTGCATCAGGGGAGGGGGTTATTGTCGTACGCTGACAAGTCCGCCGGGTCATGGACCACGCACTTAGCGCCAATCCTCTCGCAGAATGAACATGATGGCTTTTTGTTGTCGCATTTAGTCCTCCTAGCCCGGCACGTTTGGCAAGCTCGGACAGCCCTTTTGCGCGGATATACGCCACGAGGCCTTGAAACTGGCTTGGTCGGTGTTGGGGCATCAGAGGTCAGTATGTCAGAAGTCAGCAGTGGTGGTAGCAGGGTCCGAGTGCGGGAGGAGCCGAACCGATACTCCGCAGGTGCCAGCGGATCTAGAACCCCAGAGGACGAAAGTGCCATGATTATTGTGGGTTGCAGGTGCGGAGTCTCGGCCAGGGCAGATCTCGCGGGGGAAATGTGTGTCTTAAATCAATCACAGATGGCGAGTGGGGTGCAACACTGCAGAGACGAGACACAGACTCGAAAGACTGGACGAGCTCGTAAACCCTTTCACATTTTCGGTTAGGACAGGCGTCAGATTTTGGTGCCAATCCGGAAAGTAAAAAAAATGCGGGGAAATGACCTAAAGGGGTCACTGCTAAACCCCAGCCTGAACCCATCCCAATCTCTCCACCAGGAGTCGCAGGGGTCTCGCGCGACTGTTTCCTTTCGCTTCTGTTTCCTATTGGAGGGTGTTTCCACCATATTCAATTTGGGTTGGATATCGCTTAGCATTTCCTGTCAATCTGGAGACCATAGAGATCGGCATTGACCTGATACGTGCTTGACTTCTAGCTTCCTATAAACCGAAGTATATAAGCCGTGGACTCGTCCGCGGTGATGATCGATGAACTAAAACATCTCGTACATCATTTTCACCTATATACATCGCCAAATCGATTCTCCCCGATCGATCAAGCCATGGCGACCGACACATCAGAGAAGGCAGTCGAGTACTCCAACATCGAGACGGCCGAGAGACCGGATGCCGCCAATCACGATGGCAAGTCAGCTCTGGTGTCCGACAATTTCTTCGAGCATGAGCAGACTGTCTTTCAAGTTATCCGGAGTCATCCAGTCTTGATCTGGTGGGCATTCTTCTTCAGCGTCAGTGCTATTGGATGGTAAGTTCTCCTTCCTTGACCTGCTGTTCAACTCCCGTGCTGACACACTCTCTCTGTGCAGGGGATTTGATGCCCAGGTGAATGGAGCGGTGCTCTCTATTCCCTCCTTCCGACGTGACTTTGGAGAAACGTTTGAAGGTGGCTATGTGGTCCCTGCTCCCTGGCTCAGTGCCTTTAACTCGATTTCATCCGTTGGTCAATTCTTTGGCGGCTTCTTGTGCAGTATCTGTGCCGACCGTTACGGCCGAAGACTCGCTCTGGCCGTCGGTGTCCTGATCACTTGCGCGGGCATATTCGGTGAACTCTTTTCAACCGCTAGGGCTGCTTTCCTGATCAGCAAGTTGATCCTGGGAGTGGGCTTGGGTTTCTACCTCACCATCGGACCCTTGTATTCGTCTGAAGTGAGTTTGAGTCGTCGTCTGCAGTAGGAAAGAGAAATTATCTACTAACATCTTTGAACAGGTTTCTCCCGTTGTGATTCGTGGAATCACCACCGCAGGTGTCAATTTGGGAATCGTTATCGGCCAGCTGCTGTCCAATGCAGCCATCAAGGGATTCGGTGGACGCACTGACAGGTGGGCTTACCGGGGCCCATTCGCCATTCAATTCTTCTTTGTCGGTACGTCTCATTCCCACACATAACCCAAGAAAAATATTTACAGAGCATTGTTGGAAAGGCTGATCAATATTTCCACACAGCCTTCTTGGCCATCGGGCTTCCGTTCTCCATCGAATCACCTTGGTACCTCGTCCGCCATGAGAAGATCGATGCCGCCCGAACAGCCCTCCAGCGCCTTTATGGTGGCAATATCAACATCGAAACAAAGCTTGTGGCCATTCAGATGACCGTGGCTCAAGATCTGGCCGCCAAGGAGTCGAAGTGGTCCGATCTTGTCCGTGGTCCCAATCGGCTTCGCACTGCAATTTCCTGCGGTGTCTTTGCTTGCCAGCATCTCGTTGGCATCATCTTCGTGCTGGGCTTTTCCACCTACTTCTTCCAGCTTGCTGGTTTACCCACCGAGAAGTCATTCGATCTCGGTGTGGGCACTACTGCCTGTGGTGTTGTCGGAACTATTATCTCATGGACGATCGTCAATCGCCTCGGGAGACGTATGATTTTCAACTGGGGCATGGCCATTCTCAGCACCATCAATCTACTCATCGGTATCCTTGACGTTGTCCCAACTAACGGTGCTAGTTGGACTCAGGCTGCACTCACTGTTGTCTGGGCCTTGTTCTACCAAGTCAGCATTGGTGCCGTCGCCTTTGTGCTTCTCGGGGAAGCCTCCTCGCCCTCTCTGCGCGCGAAGACCACCGCCATGGCCACCGCCACCCAAGCCGTCTTTGGGATTGTCATGAACATTGTCATTCCGTACATGGTGAACCCTGATTCGGGCAATATGAAGGGAAAGGTGGGATTCGTCTTCGGCGGACTGGGTGCGATCGCAACCTTCGTTTGCTTCCTGTATATTCCTGACTTGAAGGATCGCACTTTCGAGGAGATCGATGTCATGTTTGCTAATCGCGTGCCCCCACGCAAGATGGGAGTATATGTGGTTGAGCACTAAATTTTCATTTGGAGTGGATGCGTACTATGGGCATCCTGTCTCATGTACCAGAGGCTTTTGAGTGAAATCGTACTCGGTGTCTTGTTGTCCTTATCTGCTTGCTTCGTGGCCGCATCTATCGCTTCGATTTAAATTTACAGATAAGATTGAGTAGCAACTTTGAAAGCAAAATCCTTTGATTAACGAGCTTGGATCAACTCTTTTATTTCGCAAAGTCTTTTACTCGATGTAATATTGCTATCCACCGCGAGTAGCTCGCGATCGTTTAAATGGAACAAAAATTGATTTAGACATGACTACCCATTCGAGATAGTGGATTAGTCTTCTGCACCGGTAAAGAGCTAGCTGCCAGCTTTAAGTACTGGAGTCATAACATTTCCCATATATTCTGTTTGGCTTATGACACGCTGCAAGTACGTATGATCAGAAGTTTACGCAAAGCATGAATAGATCCTACAGACGGCAACAACACAGCCATATCCGGCACTTCTCATGTTACCCCGCATCTGAACAGAGAAAATCGGCCAATGCAATATCGCGTGATGTTTCAAGGACTCAACATGTAGCTACCCCACGGGGCTGGCTATGTGTGACATTGGGCTGGTAGCCAATTAGAAGAGAACGCGACACTCCGCGGCCGGACCGTACGCCAAGCCCCTTCCTGCATTAGTGTCAGCCGCACCGCTGCACTACATATCGGGAATAGCTGCTTGTGCTCGGAATACTCCTCGGATTATCGAAACGGGTCCATTTCGTTTCACAAAGTCCTTCATGATGACTCGGCTAAATCAGAGCAGGTGGATAAGGCCCCATAGGCACTCCTTGTTGTCCATCCACGACCATTTCACTTCTTGCGGAGATGCCATGCCCCCACGACTATCTCATTCCATTTTGATCAGTTGCGGTTATCTAACAATATAAAAGGATTGGATGTAGCCTTCGAGACTGTCAGATTGTCTCAACAACCTGTCTGTCTCGAATTGGTCAGAAAAATTGGAGGGAGCAAGATCACCATGGCTGCGATGGACATAGACCACATTATTTCCGAACTCTCTACAAATGAGAAAGTCTCTTTGCTCTCAGGTACATCCTGCCTCAGAGAATTTCCTTTCTTTCGTCCGTTATAATTAACGCCCCGTTGATTCACAGGAGTTGACGCCTGGCACACCTACGCGATCCCTCGCCTAGGCGTCCCCGCAATTCGTACTACAGATGGACCAAATGGTGCTCGGGGAACTCGATACTTCAATGGTGTACCCTCTGCCTGTCTTCCATGTGGGACTGCACTAGGTGCTACATTCGACACGGATCTTTTATTCCAACTTGGCCGCCTACTGGGAGCGGAATGCAAGGCCAAAGGTGCACACATTCTACTGGGCCCGACGATTAACATCCAACGAGGCCCGCTGGGTGGTCGAGGCTTCGAGTCATTCTCCGAGGACCCGGTTCTCTCGGGTCTTACGGCAACGAGCTACTGCGCTGGAGTGAAAGACCTTGGTGTAATTCCTACGTTGAAGCATCTGGTTTGCAATGACCAAGAGCACGAGCGCATCGCGGTCAGTGCGCTGGTGACTGAACGTGCTTTGCGCGAGATTTACCTATTGCCTTTCCAGCTAGCGATCAAGGGTGCGAAGCCGGGTGCGTTGATGACCTCATATAACAAAGTGAACGGAACCCATGCGAGCGAAAGCCCTCGGTTGCTGACGGGTATTGTCCGGAATGAATGGGGCTACGAGGGGCTGATCATGAGTGACTGGTTTGTCTCTAGCTCCAGTTCTGTAATGTTTTTTTCTCTTCTAACCAAAGACCTCGCAGGTTTGGCACGTACAGTGTCGCAGGGGCAATCAATGCTGGCCTTGATCTCGAGATGCCCGGTCCATCACGGTTCCGCGGTCCAGCACTGATGCACGCGTTGACTTCTAACAAGATATCGGGGAAGACACTCGATGACCGGGTACGGCAGGTGCTAGAGACTGTTCAACTTGCTTCAAAGGCCGGAATTCCCGAATATGCCCCAGAGAGTAAGCTGGATCGGCCCGAGGATCGCGCTCTTCTCAGACGCGCCGCAGCAGAGTCCATCGTAATGTTAAAAAACGACGATAATGTTCTGCCTCTCAACCCAGGAAAAAAGACCTTGGTTATCGGCCCCAATGCAGATGTCTCTACTTACTGTGGTGGCGGATCGGCATCCTTGCTGGCATATTACACAGTCACCCCGAGGCAGGGTATCGCATCGAAGTGCGAGGTGGAATTCACACAAGGTGTCTATGGTCATAAGGAGTTGCCACTTTTCGGAGAACATCTCAAGACAGACAGTGGGGAGAAAGGGTATACTTTCCGTGTCTTCACTGAGCCCCCGACTTGCGAGTCTCGCCAGCCTGTCGATGAGCTTCATATGACTAATAGCTCTGCCTTTTTGATGGATTACACCCATCCCGAGGTATCCAGTGACACCTACTACGCCACCCTTGACGGAATCTTTGAGCCTCCCGAGAGTGGAGTATATGAGTTCGGACTTACTGTCGCTGGGACAGGACTACTTTATATTGATGGCGAGCTGGTCATCGACAACAAGACTGAGCAGCGGGCCGGGACATCATTCTTTGGAATCGGAACCCTGGAAGAGCGAGGCTCCCGATATCTGGAAGCTGGCAAGCAACACCGACTATTCATCGAGTACAGCACTGCTCCGACCTCGAACCTGAAACATCATGGCGTCGTCTCCTTCGGGCCCGGGGGTCTTCGACTCGGCGGGTGCAAGAAACTCGACACAGACTTCGCAATCAAGGAGGCAGTCGAGCTGGCGGGACAGACGGAGCAAGTTGTTGTTTGTGTGGGGTTGAGCGGCGACTGGGAGAGCGAGGGCTTTGATCGCCCTCATATGGACCTGCCGCCGCGGACAGATGACCTCATTCAGGCCGTGCTGAAGGTTCACCCTAACGCGGTCATCGTAGTGCAGAGCGGCACCCCGGTTGCGATGCCCTGGGCTCGTCAGGCCAAAGCGCTGCTCCAGGCTTGGTATGGAGGCAATGAGGGTGGGAATGGAATTGCCGATGTGCTATTCGGCGATGTTAATCCGGTACGTATATCTCCAGGAAACAAGAACAATCCCTGCATCCTGCCGCCTGAGTGTCTGACTCGTACATAGTCTGCAAAACTGCCCCTGACCTTCCCCGCGGATGTTGCCAACAATCCCTCCTATTTAAGCTACCGCTCTGAGCGTGGCAGAGTTCTGTACAGCGAGGACGTATACGTTGGATATCGATACTATGACAAAGTCGGCACCGCACCACTGTTCCGGTTCGGCCACGGCCTCTCCTACACAACTTTCGGTCTCTCCAATCTCAGAATCCACGCGAAAAAGGTGCCCAACGCAACAAACATCAAAAATGAGTCCATCGAGGTCTCCGTCTCCGTTGCGAACACCGGTGATCGCAGCGGTGCAGAGATCGTCCAGGTTTATGTCTTGCCCCCTGCCACTGCGTCTGTGGGACGGCCTGTGCGGGAGCTTAAGGGGTATCAGAAGATCATGCTGCAGCCTAAGGAGACCAAGGAGGTTTCAATTGTAATTCCGACTGGACTTGCGACTAGTTTCTGGGACGAGGCTCGAGATGCATGGTTCAGCGAAGCGGGGATGTATACTATTGAGGTTGTTGGCACCGGGGAAGGGAATAAGGTCTCGGCACAGTTTCCAGTGCAGACCTCAAGACACTGGAATGGGCTATAGTATTGCTGAACTTGATTACCAAAAGAAACGTCCATAGCTAGGTCTCCGGAGACCCTCATAGATGCTTCGTATACCAATCATTCCTCTGATAATTTTACATGCATGTTTCGAATACTATATTTGGGGCATTTATTTGACCAGCCTTCCAAAGCATCATATCTGTAATAGACCCGCGCTAACCTGAAACAGCTAGCGCTCGTGCCATCATGGGCAAACGTCGTGCGAATAAAACGAGTTTAAAGACTGACGCGGCCCTCTTGCCACACTTGTGGCGCTGGTCGCAACGTGTCCGCCTGGAAAGGAGCCGCGTTCGAGAAGACTTAAACCCTGCAGATCCACTCCAGACTGTCGAGGGTGTACATCTAGACTGTGGGTGTGACCATGTGTGTACTCTGGTGGTGTTTTCACCTGTCCCCAATCCTACTACAGTAACACTATTAAAGTATCAAAAAATATTTCACATTGTCGAATGCCCTCTTAATCACCCGTGTAATTTATACGCTTATGAATTATGAAATCAAGCTAATCATCGTACTATCGTACTATCGTATGGCTGCGCAAGCGAGACGGGATGACCGGCAACAATAAATTCCCAGCTTTGACGCTCTATCCTTGGCATGAACAGGTCGGATGCATCTATTATATAAAGCCAGACATCTCTAGATACACATCAATCAGTTCAATTCACTTTAGTCGTTCAACGGCTGTCAAAATCGGTGCTCCTTGAGTCCTCACGCCCACCAGGCTCGGGCTCCTGCTTCGTCATAGCCCAGTGCCAAGGCTCGTGCACCCCGTTCCAGCCACAGTCCCCTCTCTCTGGTCTCCCCGTCTCTGGACACCCTGATTCTCTCCATCTGTCCCCTCCTCCTGAGTCCCCCTCCTAGCACCTGGCTCGGGTCAAATTTCAGCGTCCAATCCTTGTCGCATCTTTCTCTAGTGGTCGGTTTGTCCTCCCACCCTTCCGAAGACCCTCCAAGTGAGCCTCGACCTCCGCACGCCCGACCACTACCTACCCTATTCGCCTTGGGCCGCTATCCGGAGCAACCACATTCAGTGGGCTGTGAGAGCTTGGCAAGAGACCGTCTGCTACACCCCTCCGAATTCCCGATCGCTTTCTGATCCTAGATCGCATCCTTCTTCGTCTCTGTTTCACCGCGCCCGTCGCGTTCACACCCGCCACCATGTCCAAGGTCGTTCGTAGTGTCAAGAACGTCACAAAGGGATACTCCTCGGTGCAGGTGAAGGTCCGAAATGGTATGTATGACCTTCATGCCCTGCCTCAATCCCCCGCGATTACTATATCTGCACCTATTCTCCCCTTGCCACTGCCTCCTTGCTTTCAGCAGTGGCGATGAGAGGAGACGGGGCGATTCGACGGCGATGGGTATGCGATATGCTACGATGGCGCTAATTTTGCTGTTCTTGTAGCTACTAGCAACGATCCATGGGGTCCAACGGGCACCGACATGTCCGAGATTGCGGCCATGACATTCGGGAGGTAGGAGTTCAGTCGATTGATCCCATCGGGATGAAAGTGGGTCTAACGTCGTCACCTTGCATATAGCCCGAATGAGTTCTACGAGATCATGGACATGCTCGACAAGCGCCTCAACGACAAAGGAAAGAATTGGCGTCATGTACTCAAGTCATTGAAGGTGCTGGATTACTGCCTGCACGAGGGATCCGAGCTGGTGGTGACGTGGGCCCGGAAGAATGTCTACATCATCAAGACCCTGCGCGAATTTCAGTATGTGGATGAGGAAGGAAGGGATGTTGGCCAGAATGGTGAGTAGTCATTTCCAAGCAGGATGCCTGATGGAAAGCTAATGATGGGCTTTAGTACGTGTGGCCGCAAAAGAGCTCACCGCATTAGTGTTGGATGAGGATCGACTGCGCAGCGAACGATCAGATCGCAAGCTCTGGAAGACTCGCGTGAGCGGACTTGACGACGGGTATGGAGGAGGAGGAGGAGGAGGCAGCGGTAGCGAGCCTCCACGTCGGGAGCGCCGGCGACCCCGCCGCGACGACGAGGATGACACCGAATACCGATTGGCGATTGAAGCTAGCAAGGCCGAGGCCGAGGAGGAGCGCAAGCGTCGGGCGAAGGAGGCCAATATTGAGGATGACGAGGATCTGAAAAAGGCGATTCAGCTCAGTCGGGAAGAGGAGGACCTGCGGAAGCGCGAATTGGAGGAAAGCAATGCACACTCACTGTTCGATGACACCCCAGCCCAGGTTCAGCCGACTGGGTTCAATCAGGGATACCAGCAACAGGGTGCTGTCGATTGGTTCGGCAACCCAATTAATGTCCAGCAGCCTATGACGACTGGCTTCTTGAACAACCAATATGCGCAGTCTACGGGATTCCAAGGCCAGCCCACCGGCATGGCCAACCCATATGCCAATGGATACCAGCAGCAGCAGCCCTCTGCTTTTGACCAAAACCCCTACGGCCAAGCCCAGAACAACTTTTTGCAACCTCAAGCTACCCTTCAAGCTCAGCATACCTCATTCAACACCAACAACCCCTATGGACCTACGGATGTTTTCGGTCAGCAACAGCAACAGCAACAGCAACAGCCCCAAGGGAACTACTTATCCGCGGGGAGCAACAATCCCTGGGCTGGAAATCAGCCTGCCGATGCACTGAAGCCCATGGCAACTGGCTCAAACAATCCGTTTGCTCAACGCACTCAGCCCCAGTTTACCAATACACCATCGAAGCCGGGGCCTCCATCCCTCAACACTTTGGCCGAAGACCGTGCCACCTCGCAGTTCAATAACAACCAGTATAACCTTAGTCAATACTCTCAACAGCCCAGCCAGCCGAATCCCATCGCCAACTTCCAAGCCCCTCAGCCACCGAAGAGCACCCCACCTCAGCCTTCAGACCCTCACCATGCCCGTCTCAATGCGCTTCTTGCAACGGGCGAGGGCCAGGACACGTTCGGCAACGTCGGCGACTTGCGTATCCCTGCACAGCACACGGCACCGGGTACATTCGTCAACTCTGCTGGTCAGGGTCTGGATCGTCTCCATGCCGCCCAGACCGGCAACAACCCCTTCTTCGGCCAGCAATATACCGGTATGCCCCAGCAGACCGGCTTTATGCAGCAACAGCCCACCAACAACCCTTGGGGTGCTCAGCAACGACCGCAGCAACATGGCGGTAGTCTGATTGACCTCTAGATCCATTCATTCTCGGATATCACCTTTTTCATTTCATTTTACCCTTTCCACATTACACTCCGGAACTCTCTCATGGGAAGTTTTGGCTGGGATCTCCATGGTCTTGATCTCTTGCTTCGCCTTTTTTTTTCTTCTCCTTCCCTCTTCCATGTCACGCCACCTTTTTGGAACCCAAAGCGCCGTTGCATTGTGAAGCCCAACACCCCGAGATTCCGAACTCACTTGTCTCACAACATGCCTGTCCCCGTGTTCACAATCTTTCTGGGTCACAGATTTCACCCTCACCGTTTTCTACTCTCTGTTCTCACATGCTTTCTGCGTGCCCTGTCTCCTTTTATTCTCTTTTGTCTCCTCCGTCTTGTCATTAGGATATCCTTCTCAACTTCTCAATCGGGCTTATTGTTTTTTTTTCCCTTGTCTTGTCATTTATTTCTCCGGACTAGATCTCGAGGGCATCTGTAGATCATCTGGTACTATGTATTGTTTAGTCTGTAGCCACGCTGATGGCTCAATCAGTTCCCGATTCTTCTAGGTATGCTTAGATGCCGGGTGTAGCTGAACCTCAACTTGGAAATAATTTGGGGCTTCTCACAACTCTGTCTATGTCCATAAGTATAGCACAACTTAATTTTTTTTTAAAGATCCTTTGAATTGTCATTTAAATCACTATTCTTAATGGCCCAAGTTTCTTTTTCCATCTCGCAACTAGTGAGGCCGTTGGAGAATCTGCCGGGCTTTCAAATTCACGGGACCATAGACCAACCTTGCGAATTCACGAACTGTCAGTGCTTTGAAATGAAATGGCGGGTCCTTCTCGCCTGCAAAATTCGGAAGCCACTGATCTTCTAGGGCGAGATAATTCCCGGCTCAGGTGTCGGTGGAAAGACACTTGATGACAGCATTTGCATCCCTGCCCTGTAAGATCGCCCGTAACATTTGCGCCATGAGTCAGCCCATAACCAACGTACTTTCCATTCATATCCCAAGGACTCGTCCAGGCTACATTTGCCCGTTTGGCTGCCTCATTACTGAGAGATCGGGAGTTTTCAGCGGAAGAGCAATGAATTCTTTCCCCAGCCCAGCATGGAAAAAGGGGATCGAAGACACATTTTTCCATGGCAGAGATAATGCCCTCTTCAATGCCGTCCAATACCTCTGTCGGTAAAGTTGATTGCTAGGTGGTTGAAGGTTGGAGAACATCGGCGCCAACCCAGAGCGGTTGGTAAATAGCGATAAGTTGATGAACAAAAATGGGGCCTTGGGTACCACGGGCGTTAAGATGCAACCCTGCGAGTTACGAAGCGAGACGGAGCCTTCAGAAAGAAACTTTGCTTCTCCCTGCGGCTTCTAACAGAGCTGCTGCCGGTAGTTGACAAATGAGCCCGGTGACTGGTTGTAACTAAGGTTGTGTTTGAGGTTCCAGAGGCGCGCAGAAGCTCACCAGGGAACAAATCAGATGAAGGGTGGTGATCTCTGCATTATCAGGCCTCCCTTCCCCCTCAAGCCCAGCATCACTAATACTCATAATTATGGACTTGAGTATCATTCAACTAATCCGACTTGACCCCAATGTAGTAATACAAGGTGATGAGCGGAAATTGAACAGTTTTCTGTCCGCTGTGGAAGGTCCACTCAGAGAGGTCAAGGCCCGGCTGATCCAGTAATGTGCGGACTTCCCTAGTAGTGCGCGTTCGCAAGCAGGAGATGAGCCCATCAACCCACAGTGCCAACGGAGCGATGGGCAGAACAAATGTGAAGAGGATATGGATGGGCGAGTTCCAATA
This sequence comes from Penicillium sp. F50, assembly GCA_037356195.1. Taxonomy (NCBI): domain Eukaryota; kingdom Fungi; phylum Ascomycota; class Eurotiomycetes; order Eurotiales; family Aspergillaceae; genus Penicillium; species Penicillium sp. F50. The sequence goes on along the minus strand of JAYXSA010000054.1, from coordinate 657,387 downwards.
CCAGACCAGTGTGACATAGAAAGCCCAGAAGAAGACCAATGGAGAACAGAAGCAAGTCCACATGTCGCGTGCTGTGATCTCAAATATGCTAGATGCGCGTCAGCGTTCGATCAGCAGATGGTGTGTGTAGACAGTCACTCACACAAACGCGTCGGCGGACTCGATTGTATTTCGCAGAATACCCGCCGCATCTTCGTCTCCGAAGTGGTGGAAGCAGATATTGAAGAGTCGACATTCTTTCTTGTCTTTTGCCGCAACCCGAGGGGCAGCTCGTGCATCGACGGGACTTTCAATGTACGTCACATTTTGCTGTTTCTTCGAGATCCGCCTCCATACTTCACGATGAGGAAAGAGATCGCTCAGAACGAATTGAATGGTTTGCTTGCCTTCGGACTCGAGTTGCTTATTGATTTCAGACTCGAGAACCGGGGTCGGACCACCAGCACCGGCGCAAAGATCTAGAATTGTATACGACGAAAGGTCCTTCAGATGCTCTTGGACCACGGCACACGCCTGCGTGGCCAGACTGCCACGACTCCATCCGGGTACTTTCAGATTCCACAATCGAGTGAGGGAAAACTGCTCGTGTTGGTGAAGCCACGACGGGCACCATGTTTGATCACCAATCTCCAGAAGCTGCGATCGAGGCCACGACATATTGTTGAAGTACTGTGCTGGTCAATATTGAGATCCAAAGGTACGGATCAAACGATGTCGACGACCGGAGTGGCGGGAATGAGAGATCACCGATGGTGAATTATCACTTGAGATGGGTCTGTGCCGTGGTCAAGTATCCATCGAGGTGGGGAAATGCTGCTCAAATCGTCCGAAGTATTTACAATGCCTTCACCAGTTCAAAGAGGATTGTTTCAACACACTTTAATCTTTCGACACGACAAGGATCAGAGGATCAAGATTCTTCCCGTGATCGGATCGAGACATTGCGGTATGGGGCATCTCAACCTGCTTACTATCTCCCCCTGCACCCTGCACCCGCTCTGTTTGGTCCAGCTGGAGGTCCTCCCACAGCTGAAGGAAAAAGGACACCGGGCCTAGTTTGACCCGAACACCCGTCATCGCCAACAAAGTAATCATCGTCCAAGCAAGAAGCGAGGTGAGCCACTTTTTGGAGTCTTGGAAATTGACAGCCATACTTTTGAAGCCTGCATGAGCGTCATTCGCATGGTCCTGATTGTGGCCGTCCGGATACGGACCTCCTCACAGGACTTCTGCAAGACCATTGGGCTTTCCAGAGCTACAGCGCCAAAAATCTGCTGGACCGCACGACGTTCTATGAGGGCAATCTCGTCAAACAGCTTGGTTCCGTTATCAGTATACTCTTTGCAGCAATTCCGATCATTCTTGCGATTGCTAGTCTTGACATCGCGACACATCTGCAGCTACTAAACTGGGTTTACATCGGTATTCCCTCCAAGTCTTGCCCTGGGTCAGGGTCCCCGAAGCGGGCGACGTCAGTTTTCCGAGTCAGACTCGTCGGCGAGGTACTGTTCTTCCTCCGCCTCACGAATCTACTCGTTGAGGTCTCCATCAACGTCTTCTTCATCGGCATCGTCGTACTCGGAGTCATCAGTACCGTCGTCGACCGAACTGCTGTTAAGGGACATCGGTTCGGCCGAGTCCACTTTAATATTTATTAGTCCCGAAAGCATATTCTGTTGCCGCTAAAAAGCCCCGTCGGTAGACTACTAAGAGTCCGTTCTGAGTATTAGGTATATCTTCCTATTATCATCTATAAACGTGTAGGTGCCTAACCGATAACTACCCGTAATATCGCAAGTATACATCTAATGCCTACTAAGGAGAAGCTAGAATAAAGGCTCCCCTTGAACAACTATCGCCGCTACTACTCTAGTGACCCCTTAGCTACTTCCGCTATCTATTCCTGCCGTTACCTCAAGCTAGACTAGTGTGTCAATACAACTCTTATAGCTATCAGCGACTTCAATCTTTTTTCCCTCAATTAGGACAGTTCGAATTTTCATTTAGTCAACTACATATTTAGGAACCAAGTTCGACGAGGAACCACTATCCACAAGGACTCGACTAAGTGCGGCCACACGGAATCGATTGTCGGTACAGTTAACCGCAACGGCTGCTTGGGTATAGAAAAGCGCCACTGCTTCCTTCATAACTAGCATGATAGCGTCATCATGCTGTTCCCTTTCACTCGGAGACGCGGAAAAAGCATAGACTTTAGAGGACATATACTAGGAGAGCAGAATTTGACAGCGATACGGCTGCTTATGCTGTAGTAGTGGTTGTTTATATACCGGGAAATTTGGATTCAGGATGACATTTGTAACTCTTGAGTCCTGTTATGTGTAAGATCAGTTGATTTTTCTTGCAGATTTTCGAGTGTTTCCGTGAGCCTACCACTATTTGAATTCAATAACCCTATCCATGCGCCAATTATAGGGCAGGATCCCGTCAACTCTTTTGATAATCTCATGCCTCGATGAACTGGCTCAAGATCGCAAAATCATAATTCCATAGGGATCACGATCAGCATCACTGACGGATACCTCCACGCTAGCGTCCTTGTAAATTTCCTCGCCCAAGACCGAAGGGGTGGCTCCGCCCTGCTTCGCAGCCTCTTGAAGTGCCTGGAGCGCTGCTTGGCGATCGCTTTCCCAGCGCTTTGACAAATCGTCCTGCAACTTGCGCTGCATTACCGCGCGGAGATATCCACGCTCAGAGTTCGTGTGGGCAAGAGAGATAACGACTGACCCACGCTCGGTGGCAGCAAGAGCTTCGTGGTGGCTCATCTCGCCCGTGAAAAGAAGGTCGGGGATATCATTTCCGCGAAGAAGAACACCCGATCCAGATCCGGGGCACATACCAACAGTACGAATACGGATGTCATCGACAGAGCGCCCTTGTGGAATAGCGATGGGAATACCTGCCTGGAGGCCGACGCCACGGCCGATGTGATCGATCAATGTGGTGAGAGGTTGGGCCTCGTTGAAGGTAACTAGACGGCCAGAACCGGCAGACTCGAAGCCCTCAGGAATGGAAGCGGGGGGAGATGGGTGAATGGTGGATCGGGTGTGAGGCAGTTGCTGGGATGTGCTGGCCAACCCCGTGACTGGGACAGACTCAGAAAGCGGATAAGTTGGTGCAGAGTACAGGGTCGAGGAGCAGTCTTTGATGGATGCCTTCAGCTCGGCTTTGGATGACTGATAGTTTCCAGTTACCACATCACACAGCCAGTCGGCCATTCCACCAGGAACGGTATCGACGGCCGTATGCGGTGAGTAGACACTGATACCATGCTGCGCCAGTCGCAGAAGAGACCGCTGTTGGGTGTCATTAAGAGTAATAGACTTGAGGCCACGGAAGATGATCGGGTCTATTAGTGGGAGTCAGCAAGGGCATGTACAGAAACCTTATAGTTTCAATCTTACGATAGGCAATGACAGCAGAATCCTTGCGCTTGATAGCCTCGTCTGCGACAGCTGTGGTAAGATCAATGGCTAGGAGCACCGAGTTCTTCTGGCGGCGGCTTGGCTCAAAGGGAGCTTCAAGGAGTACTATATGTTTGGTGAGCACAAAATCAGAGAGATTCCTCCTCAAGAATACCCAGTCTATGAGTATATCAACTTACAGCCAGTGTTATCGAAACTTTTATCCGCCAATGCCTCAGGATACCTGCATACATGTTAATCACCAAGCTCCGTCGTCATTTTTACATGAAGCTCTTCACTTCAGAAACAACGTACAGCTTTCGCATCGAGGCCACGACAGCCTGAGTGAAAGGCGAGCATGAAGTTTGCATTGAAGCCATTGTTGAGAACCGACGTGCAGTAATTCTCAGGGAAAACATGAATCTTTGAAGAAGAACAATAGAATCCACACGCACCCGAAGCAAGCAAACGGGACAGTAACAGATCGTGACGGGCGGTGACGCTATCGCGATCGTTATCGGGGGGCGCCACAGGCCGCAGGGGGTGCACGTGCCACACCAGCCACACCGATCGGAACAGCCGAATTTGTAATACCAGCTCATTGCGATCCCGCGGGCTTCAATTCCTCGGACAGCTTACAACCCGTCTCGATCGTGCTTCATGTTCTCTCGCGTTTCATCTCTCACAAAGCTGAGCCGGGGCTGTCGCTATATTCTCCGCCCTAGTCCTGCCTACCTCACACAGACTCCGTTCTCTCTTACCGCGCGCTCATTCTCCGCTGTCAGTGCAGCCATGGCAGACACTTCCGGTGTTACGGCGGAATTGCTCCAGAAGAAGCTCGAGGATGAGCTGGAGGCTAAGACTGTGAAGATTGAGGATCTTTCTGGTATGATAACTCCTATCACTCGGTTGGGTGCTTGAGAAGTTGGCTATATTACTATGTGTACTAATCATATGCTCTTCTCTCACGTAGGTGGCTGTGGACAGGCTTTCCAGGCTGTGATCGTCTCTGACAAGTTTGCTGGCAAGACCCTTCTTGCCCGTCACCGTCTTGTCAATGCCGTGCTGAAGGAGGAGATTCCTAAGATTCACGCTTGGACCCCGAAGTGTTACACCACGGAGCAGTATGAGGCCCTCGGAGAGTAAGCGTGTCGAGCCGACACTACAAGACATGACATGATACAAGAAATATGATACTAAGGGCTGGAAGGTGTCAAAGACCGACCAATTCCTTTCTTGGTTTGCTTTGCACTCTGAATTGATACCTGCACGGGATGTACCTCCAATCAACATGCGAGGTCATTCCACACGGAATCGCCAATGATACTCCCAGGTCAGCAATTATGAAATTGAAATAATTGCCACCACAAATTCGTGTGTACGATAGAACTGATTAAAATGCATTTTTCCTTGAACAATTGCCGCTATGGATGCTTGTATTTACAATTCTATCAATGCATAGTGTCATATGACATCACTTGTCCTCAATCTGTGCCTTCGCGTTCATGTCAGCCTCGGCCTCAACCTCTCGCTCAAATGTTGACCCAATAATTCCGTCAATGTCACCGGCTACTGTGCCTGCAAGGACACCCACACCGATGATGCCACCGTCACTTGCTTCTCGAAGGAAGATGCTTTTGCCTTCGCTCTGAGGTCCCGCGCTGATGACTAGCCGGTCGATGTATCGTTGGACGGTCTCTTTATAATGCGGGTAATGCTGTATGACTCCACCGTTGACAGCCACCACCAACTCCTCCGGTCCCTTGAGCCAGCCTGGCGAGGATGATCCAAAGTCTGGGATCTTTTGCTTTTGTGTAAATCCCGGATGATCTCCATTGGCATCTTTGGCTTTGCTTTCGGGACGATCTTTGTCCTGTAATTTGATCTCCCGAATACACGCGAGAAGGCCAACGGTGGCTGCGGCAATCAACGCAGCGGACCGGTCCTGCACGGCGGCTGCAATCGAGCGAATATGACCAGCATACTCGGCCGTCCACTTCCAGTTACTTGACTCCGGCGGGGGTAATTCGCGTGTCAAGCTCTCTGCTAATTTCTCATCTGAGTAGCTAGATGCTACCACCAGAGAGAGAAAGTTTGTCGTAAGCGCATATTCAGTGACTAATTTCGCAGGCATTGATGACCGCGGTACTCCTTTGATTTCTTTAAACCAATCAAAGCAGATAATTCGCACCAGCTCGCCAATATAGCGACCGCCCACCATATACTCGAGGGGCTGGAAACCGGGCCGGTTTGAATGAGTATCCAGCTCAGTATCCCACTTGGTCACTACATTGAGTTCCTGCAATGGCCCCGTTGCGCCTCGAAGTGTCCACTCTGTAGACACAACTGATTCCACGGCATCGGGGTCTTTCTCTCGGATATGGCGGATTTTGGATTCTTGCAGATCAGTGAGCTTCATCGGCACGGCAGAGTTGCAGCCCGCGCCGACAAGAAGACCCATCACGACGCGCGTATTGGGGAAAGCACGAATAGAGTAAGCCAGGGAGGCGAGTGTTGAAATAGTATCATTAGTCATGACGGAGATTTTGAGTTTGGGCAGACAATATCTCTTTTGTCGTTTTGCGGGCGCCTCGACCGGTTCATCATCCGACGAGCGCCGAGTGTGACATTCATAGCCGTCGAGGAGGGCTTGATGGAGATTGAGAGAGGATCTCAATCCAAAGCCTTTACCCGTTGGCATGAGGATGGCCTCATTGACGGAATTTTGCCTGGAACCTCAAATTAATTTCAATTCGTTCATTTGGGGGTCCATACTCTCGGGATGGAAATGTGTACTTGATAGGAAAACAAAATGAAATACCCATGGCGACCTCGGACGGCGCATCATCTTTCGAATTGGCCAAGTCATCATGAATCACTTCTGCAATACAGTCTCCAATCCAGGAAAACAGTGAGTCAGGCTGATCTCGGCGCAGCCGGTCTTCAATCGGCCAGGCTTTCTCTAGCGTACGTCGAACATGGGGGTGTTTGCCGATTTGTTCCTCACCCAATAGGTCTATGAAGGCCACTCGGAGATAATACAAGCCAAGATAGACGGCCAGATAGCGGCCCGTTTCTTGTCCTGTAGGCAAACGCGTGGTGGCAGTGGGGAAGAACTGCTCTGAGGAACTGGCGGCCAGTTCGCGGTATGTCAGCGAGAGACGATATGACAAGCGATACAGTCTGTCATGGTCAATTTTGAGTGGTGATAGGAAATCTTGCAACGTCGGGTCGGTCCTGGCCATTTTTGCGATTGCCCGTCAGCCGTTGCATCTGTTCTCCGAGTGTGTTGTAATTAGTTAATTAAGCAGGGCCCTGCCAGTAACTAACTAGCTTTGTTGGGTTGGGTGGGGGTGGTGGGGCCAATCAGGTCGGCCATGACGACGGATGACTCGCTTGCCCCAGAAGAGGAACTGAAACGGAGGGAAAAATGGGGGAGAGTTTGGGAGGACAGTTGATTGATTAGGATTTAAAGCAGGGAAAAAAAGTCATAGCGAAGAAAGATCGTTTGTTGGCAACAATGTGCTGATGGATGCTGTATTTGTCATTCCGTCATCGTCTCGACGTACAGAGAGATCCATCCGGGTAGAGCTTCTCCTTTGAAGAAGTGGCCGGAAGGTCCGACATTGTTGACGAGAAGTCAAAGTCCAGGGAGAATATCAATGAGGCTGTCCTCGCCCTTAGTTCAGGTCTTGGATCGTGCATTGAATTTTGAAGTTGATTTTGGTGAGGGCTCATTTCGAGAGAGGGGGATCACTTCAGACTCTGGATGTGATCCGGGAAATGAGAAGAGAGAAAGGCCGATGACACATGGCTCCCTAAGTGGCCGATCGCACCGGCAAGGGCTACAACTAGTCGTGGTCCAATAGAAGTCATACTATTTTGATCTGGTTGTATGCCTCAAACGGTTTTTGGGTGAGTGATACGAGTTCAGCTAGATTAGAAGGGGCGTTGATTAACAATTGATTATCTCTCTCTCTCTGTACTTAGTTCGGAATCAGTCCGCGGCGACTGGCCCCACTCGAAGCTGTGAAAGACATATTGATTGGTCCAAACATGAGTTTGTCTGAGCTGCAAATTGGTCAAACAGACTGCTCGCCCAATCAGTTTAGTCCAAGCGGAATGCAGCCAGATGTTTGCACTGTTTTAGGGCTGCGCATAGTGCTTTTAGGTAAATAGATCAGATAAAGTCCTTCAAAGGACTATTTCTCAATTCTTTTCTTCTGGTCCTCTATTGACTTGAGATCTATCCTTCATCCACGTATGAAATGTCTGAGATCCCTTGTTCATCCCGACTCGAACGAGTCCTCCGCTACCTCCTAGAGTACCAGCATCAATCACCAACACATACTGAATGTCAATGCACCCACCATCACAATCCCGACTGGATATTCGATGCAGACACATGGCCCCAAATTGAAACCCTTCGTCAACTTCTATGTCAGCGACCAGCTCTCCCGAAACTCCCCGCGGATATCTTGAGAGACATTGATGCAGTCCTTGCCTACCGAGACAGCCACAAGCTTTTCACATCGACAAGGTCAATTACTCCCAGCATCACTATTCAAGCCCAAAAGCCACATCATAGGTCAACTAGACTATCAGTCTGGAAAGGTGATATCACCACACTAACTGATATCACGGCAATCGTCAATGCAGCAAACTCGCAGCTCCTGGGATGTTTTCGCCCCGAACACCGTTGTATCGATAATGTGATCCATGCTGCAGCAGGTCCTCGACTCCGCGATGCATGCCATGATATTGTCAATTCACAGGGACACATAGAGCCGGTTGGCTCTGCAAAGGTCACGCCTGGATACCTTCTACCAGCAAAATACGTTCTGCACACCGTCGGCCCGCAGCTCCACCAAAAAGTCGAACCACAGGCACACCAACAAGCACAGCTTGCAAACTGCTATCAATCTTGTCTCGATGAGGCAGAGAATCTGCCTCTCCTCGAGGATGGCCGCAAGGTCATTGCCTTCTGCTGCATCTCGACCGGGATATTCGCATTTCCGTCTGACATGGCAGCACAAATCGCCGTGGATACCGTGCTTGCCTGGTGTGCGTCGCATCCTGGTTCGAGTATCACAGATATCATATTCAATACCTTCCTTGACAAAGACTGGACTTTGTACCAGAATCTCCTAGGCAATATCCAGATCAGCTCCCCTGAGCCCATCATTGATCGCATTATCATCAACACAAAACACACTCCCACCAAACTTCCCATCCCCCAACAACTGTGCCCAAAACCACATCTATCCCCCGCGCTCCTCAAAGCCCGCACCTGGCTCAACGAAGCCACCACCCTCATAATCTCCGCCGGCGCCGGCCTCTCCGCCGCAACAGGATTGGACTATACCTCGCCCATCCTCTTCGCCAAACACTTCCCCGCCTTCCTTCCAAAGGGCCTCCAAAAACTCTACGATGTCTTCGGGTATACTGGTTGGGACAGCGCCGCCCAGAAATGGGGGTACTACTTCACGCACATAGATATGGTGCGACGATGGCCCGAGTCGCAGTGCGGCGTTTACCATGCCCTACGCGGGTTAACCGAGCGCTTTGGCGAGCGCTGGTTTGTGCGGACGAGCAATGCGGATGGATTCTTTGTGAAGAATGGGTTTGATCCTGCGAGGGTAGCGACGCCGCAGGGTGGATATAGATTCTTGCAGTGTTTAGCGAAGTGTCGACCCGGTGCTGTTGTGGAGACGGGGCCGCTGGTGGATGCTGCGATGCCGATGATTGATCCTGTGAGTCAGGTCCTCATGGATGAAGAGATGGTGCCGAAGTGTCGATTCTGTGGTGGAGAGATGACGCTTTGTGTACGAGGAGGTAGATATTTTGATGAAAGGCCGTGGCAGGAGATGGAGAGGAAGTGGGAAGGGTTTTTGGCGGATCAGATATCGTCGGCGTCTTCTGGCTCGGTGGTTATCTTGGAGCTCGGAGTGGGATTGAACACTCCTTCTGTGCTGCGGTGGCCGAATGAGGATCTTGTGTCTGAATCGGCGAGTCGGCAGTTTCGGCTTATTCGTGTTGGCTTGGAGGCCTCTGGGTGTGTTCCGTGGGAATTGGAGGAAGATGGTCTCGCTGTGGGAGTTTCGGGGGAGATTGAGGCAGCTTTGGGTGTGTTGATTTCCTGAATCATGAGCAGGGGTATTTATCAGAAAGAACAGAAAGGGTATAACCCCGTATGCTGGACAGGACGAGACCCCTGGAAGAATTCAGATCAAATATTGGAATGGAGCAGATGGAATGCATCAATCATAGAAAATGTCTTCACTATCAGATCGCTAAGACGTATGCCAACGTGTACCGAACACAACTTTACACCTCACATTTTAACCCTCTATCAAAGTGAAATCATTTCGAGCTGGCATCCGTCTCCATGCTGAGGTACTTTTCCTCCGCACCACGGATACAAGCAATGTTCGCGCCAAGCTTGTTGATAGTCTCAATATACTCATCATACGGATCAGAGTCGAACACGATACCACCGCCAGCCTGGAGATACGCCACACCGTCCTTGACCATCATCGTTCGCAGCGCAATACACGTATCCATCGCACCGGGCACCTCACTCGATCCATCCGCGTTGGCAATGTTGTACCCGAAGTAGCCCACCGCACCGGCATAGACACCACGCTTCTCCCCCTCCAACTCGGCAATGAGTTGCATAGCACGCACCTTGGGCGCTCCGGATACCGTGCCGGCGGGGAAGATAGAGCGGAAGGCGTCGAAGCGGGTCTTGTCCGGTCGAAGGACACCAGATACTTGCGAGACGAGGTGCTGCACGTGCGAGAACTTCTCGACCACCATCAGCCGGTCCACCTGAGTAGTGATCGGGTCGCAGACACGGTTAATGTCGTTACGGGCCAGATCAACCAGCATGACGTGCTCAGCACGATCCTTCAGACTGCTGCGCAGCTCGTCGGCCAACGCAGCGTCTTCTTCTGGGGTCTTGCCGCGCATGACGGTCCCTGCGATGGGGTGGGTGATGATACGGCCGCGCTCTTCCTTGACGAGGAGCTCGGGGCTGGCACCGACGAGCTGGAAGTCTTGACAGTCAATGTAGAATAGATAAGGAGAGGGATTGACGGTGCGGAGGTGGCGGAAGAGATTGAATGGGTGGAGGGATGTCGGGCGGGATAACCGTTGTGAAGGCACAGTCTGGAAGATATCACCCTTCTTGATGTGCTCCTTCAATCGGTGTACATGGTTCTCATAACCTTGCTGTCCGATGTTGGATTTATACTCCTGGTTCGGAAGAATGGGACCCTGGTGGGGCAGTGGCGTGCGGTCTTGCAACAGAGTCTCGATTGTGCTCTTGATCACCTCCTGGCCCTTGAGGTACTCGGCCTCGATACCACCCTCGTTGTCGGGAATGGGGACATAGGTGATAATCTTAACAACCTGGAAGAAGTGATCAAAGGCGACAATAGTGTCAAACAGCATGAACAGTGACTCCGGCACCCCCAGCACATCCTTCATGGGTCGAGCAGTCTTGGGCTCAAAGTATCGAACACAGTCGTAGCCCACATATCCGATGGCTCCGCCCGTAAGCGGCGGGAGAACCAGGCCAGGCACAGATGCGACTCGGGACTGGGAAAGTTCAGCTTCGAGGATAGGGAGGGGATCTTCGGCAGGGCCATGGCCAGGGCCGGTCTTGATCAGTTTTTTCGGGTCTGGACAAAATATTTCGTGAGTGGTATGACTCGACAAAAGCCAGAGCGGTATCGGCCTTGGACATCTCAAGTCACCCACCTGCGCCAACAAAGCTGTACCGTCCAATGGTCTCTGTAGTTGCCGCGCTCTCGTACAAAAAGGACATGCGCGAGCTATTCCGAGTCAGTCATTGTAATTCCACTCAGTAGTCCAGTCTACCTCGTCACCCCCGCAGGCCCGGCGCAAACTGCCCGGGGCCGGGTACGTACTTCTCTGCAAGCTTGAGATAGGCCAATGTCGGAGTCAATAGGTCGGCTGGGATCGACGCCGTAATCGGCAGGAGGTTTGGGGGAAATTGGGAGTTTCTCGACTTCAAGATGACCTCGCGCGCCGTCTCGAGCGACGGGACAGTGGCGATCTGAGTCATAGCAGATGTGCGCGTTAGTTATGAGCATTTTAGAAAGCAAAGTGCAAATACAAGTCATCCGAAAGGGTCCTTTTGCATACCGAAGGTGCCATTGTCAATCTGTGACCCTGTGAAGTATTCGGGGTAACGGTAATGTTGGGAAGTCTATCGCAATGACAGAGGGATTTGGCGGTGGGAAAATGAGTAAATGTGGGGCGCCGGAGGTGGTTTGGCTCGCAGACATGTACCTGCCGAGTCAGCGTCAATCCCGACAGCTCGGCTCGTATCTGAGTCAAAGAGAAAATCAGTCAAGTAGACAGTAATGAGATTCTGCACAATTCTGCCCCTCAATCCCAAGAGCATTTCTTGTGTATCAGGAAAAAACTTCCAAGCAGCAAGTCCATCACCGACCCGAAGTGGACTAGCGCGGGGACTCGCTATCGGGATTCATCGCTTATCGATACGCCGGCAGCAGGAGTCACTAACCTTAGTTTGGTAGTAAATTATTAGAACGTGCAACAGCAACAAGTGATCGACGCGCAGCATCCAGAACACGGCCATGCTCGGCTCTACACAGCTCTAACACACACACACATCAGCCTTCGATTACACACAACTCTCCCAACTCTCATGTCTACCTTCATACACCCCTCACAACCCCTTTTAGACGAACCGGGCCAGCCCGCCGAGCCGCGCGCCCGCAGTTCCACAACAGACGGGCTTGGCCTCGATCTCGACGCATCAGCCACCAGACGAGCTTCCTGGCCTGAACGGCTACGAGAATTGTCGCATATAGCAGTGGCGTCGTCTGGTACCGTTTATTTGGAAACCGAGACTGAAGAGACCATCCATGCGCATCTCGATGCAGTCGAGGCGATTCTGCGCGATCCGCGGCCGGAGCTCACAAAGGAGATTGGGAAGGCTCGGCGACGGAGCTCAGGTGGTAGAGCGAGTGTGAATGTGGCGAAGAGAATGATGATGATAGCGGACTTGAGGGAGGAAGAGCGAGAATTGAAGCAGGAGAATGATATTGACCATACTGCTGTCTTGGCGCAGTTGACGGCGCTCTTGCGCGAGGTCACACTGTTGAATGGGGAAGTTGAGCGGCGCCGTGAAGAATCGAGGCAGATTCGCGATTTGTTTGAAGAAAGGTGTCGTGGGTTAACAAGAACGGTTGCCGACCTGGAGGCTGAGGTGCTAGAATTGTAAGTTCAGATGTCATCTGTTCGGTTAGTTACAGCGGACCATGCTAACGGCTATCTTCGTCAGACAATCCGATCTCGTCGAGGATGCGGTCGAATTAGAGGGTATACGAGGAACTATCCACGGACTACATGATTGGATTGACCAGATAAGGGAAGAGCAGAAACTAGTCCGGGCTACAAGAACGCTCGCCTACCAAAAGTCGCAGCGCTCGTGGATTATTCGGAAAGGAAAGCAGGACAGGGCTGTTGAGACGGACAGCGAGATGATGCTGGAAGGTCTCAGTGCCTGGATGCGTGGATGGAGAGATGTGGAGGAGGGCTTTCAGGTCCGAGCGCAAGCACGACAGGCGCGACGCGATCAAAGGCAGGCGCAGCTCTCACAGGCGGGCGAGAAGGTCACGCAGGAGGGGGAGATCTCTCCGCTGAAAGCTAGGCCTCGCTCTATAGCTACTTAGTGCTGGCCGAGAACCCGTGTAATTTTCATTGCTATACACAAAAGAACGAAACCGGATATCGTACGCCGCGTCTCATACGAGAATTGACTCGAAAATGCGTCAACCGTTTTTGGATTCGAGATTTCACATGGAAAGAAATACAGACCACCGACCAAACCCCAAAGGGGAACGAGAAATTAGAAAGAAAGGCCACTCTCGCCAGGAATCCGTGAATCGTTCGCCGTACCCAACCTAGTTCCCCAGCAAATGCATGCCATAACGCATCTTCTAAATCGACGTTGTATCTTCACAGAAAATATGTAGAGAAAAAGTTAAAACAGGGCGTGGGTCCAGATGGCACCGACGGCATCCGCTTAGAAGGAAGCATTTCGTCGGGAGTGTCATCAAAGGATCAATTGGCCCTCGTGCTGTTCGGGTCCTCTATGCTGACCCCTCGGGGCCTCGGGACCCCTGGGTGGAGCATTGATCCCAGGGCACCTGATTGAGTCGCCCCATGGGCACGAATGAGACCGAACGAAATTGCAGTAGAAAATCCCGAGATCAAGTCCCGCTGTTCAGGATTCAAAATAAGATTATCAAACAGACCGACAGGAAGAGTCATGTGGTCGGAAATAAAGACTAAGCGGTGATATGGGGGTTTGAAACGTGAAGCATACTCAAGGGATAAATCGTCAGGCATCTATCAAGACAAGGTGAGGGTGGTGCGGTCACCGCTGGAGGTTGACGATAGCCATCTAGGAGGCATGTCAGCACTTTATCACGCGTTTTCAACAACAGGTCAACATACTTGGTTTCCTAGGCCGCACGCGAGCTTTTTTCCATCCGGATCCCATGACAAAGCACGGTCTGGGCTTGCCGGTCCATGGCCATTCTGCCCATTGGTTGCGCGATCGGGTTCCTCCTTGACCTGGGCCCCGCTGGGGGCTCTCCATGTGGCCATGGGATCACCACCACGCTCGACATTCCAGATGAAAACTTGATCTTTACTGACAGCCCCGAGGGCATACCCATCGGGAGAGAAACTGCCGGTCAGGGCAGGTGTTGAAGCACCGAGTCGCAAGCGATGGACCGAGGTGTATCGTTTCGAATCCAGATCCACCTGCCACACTGCGACTGTACTATCGGCGGAGCATGAAGCGATGGCGATGGAGTTGTTTCCTTGTTTTGTTTGCAAGGCCGACTGAGGCTGAATGTCGATAGCGGTGATGGCGTCTTGGTGGGCGTTTTCGATCAAGATATCGTGAGTGGGAATCCAAATCGAGGCGTTCGTGGCGCTAGCCGTGACTGCAACGGAGTAGCTGGCGGTGTGGGCGCAGCGAAGGAAAGTCCACTCTGTGTCAGGCTGCTGCGAGGTATGTGTCTTGACCAATCGAATATTGTTGTCGACCTCGCATTCGTAGACGGCGCCATTTCCACACGCAAACACCTGGCTGCGTCCGCACCATGCGAGATCATAGATCTGATTGTCAATCACTTGAGGCGGCGGGTAGACATCGGGTCGCTGGCTGTCATCCCACAGGGCCAACTCGGAGGTGCGTTCATCAGATGCCACAATCACCAGCTGCGGGCTTTCTTCCGCCCAGTGTAACCCACTGATCACGCGAGGAAGGTCCGGCAGCAAATCCACAACATTACCATCTGCATTATACATGGTCACATTTCCCTTCATGTCTCGGAAGGAGGCCACGGCCAATTTCGCGCCGATGCCATCCCATGCCACCGTGGATACATATGCACCTGTGCCTTTGAGGTTCAAAAACTTGTTCTGGGCCGGTGCTGACGTTGACGACAGCTTCCAAATGCTACAGAAGGTGTCTCCAGCTGCCACCAGCAAGGAGGGATCTCGTGGACGCCAGCTAGTGGAGAGCACGTGATCTTCGTCGAGCAAGGCGGTGTCGGGCGTCAAATCGGCGGCCTTGGCGGGGGAGATCTGGATGCCCACACTGCTGCCCGTGCTGAGAGTGGGTTCCTGAGGCACCTCGTCCGGCTCCGTGGCCCCCATGCTCACATCCCCGTCGCCGTCCAGACCGGACACATGTGGATGTGGGCTGGCCGGTTTACTCTCGGCCTGATCAACTTCCATCGCCTCGTTGCCATTAGTAGTCTCCAGCGGGTGGCCATTCATCTCGCGGTCGTGCGCGGGCTCTGGCGCGGGCTCTGGCGCCGGCGCTGGTGCCGGTGCCTGGTCTGCGCTCGCCTCATCACGATCCTTCAATGTGCTCACTTCAAATGGCTCCGGTCCAAAAAAGTATTTTGATGGTGTAAAAGTAGTTGGGTTGCCCTCCTGTGCTTCATCGTTAGAATCTAACCAGCCCCGAAAACAGAAGGCAGGCGTCGGCAAGGGAGGCAGGTGAAAGAAAAGAACTCATGGGCCCATGGTAACACCAAAGACATGGGGTCGCGCGAACATACCTTGTCGATAGAGGACTCGATTTCGTGGTACTGCAGGCCTTTCTGTACCAGCGAAACCAGCGCATGGGTTTTAATGTGGCGCGCAAAGGGCAGCGCCTGAGGATCAGGATACCAGGCGCGCTGCAGTGATACGGCCGCATCGCCATGACCTGTGGGCGGACACGGTTAGGAAGAGGACCAGCCAAAGGAGGGTTGGGCGAAGTGTGCGCAATCGTTGACCGCACGCGGGCCGTGAAGCGACAACAGAGAAAAAAGCAGAGCTCGGGGGTCACTACAAACCTGATTCTTGAAGGTACCTAGAAGCATACGGAGGCGGGATTAGCGAGCTGCAGGTCGCATCGGGGACAGACTTCGGGAAAGGGAAGAGAACGTACCTCCATATTAAGTAGTTGACGTGATGCGAAGTCAGGTCAGGTTGTGCCATGATTACATGTGCGACCAGTCAAGTGCCGCGAACATGCCAGAGATGGTGGGTGGGAATGAGGCGGGCTTCCGCAAGGGAAAATGAAAATCAAAAGTGGAGGCTCTGGGCGGCGGAGACCAGATGGAGCTTCCAGGAACGCGAACACGAAAAGTTGGGCCTTGGAAAAGTGTGGAGGGTGTGTGGTAGCTTAGTTAGACCGAGCGAGCCGAAAGCAGAAAGGGGGCAAATGGGAAGGGGGAAGGACTTCCGAAATGCCGTGGGGAACTTCAGATGAGGAAGTCCGAGAGGTGCAGGTTGGTTGGGGGTGGCTGGATGGATCGGGGGGAAGAGTGGTTTAATAGAGAGAGACAGAAAGTTGAAGATGGAAAACGGGAAGGGTTGAAGATGGACCGGGCCAGATGAGCGCGATACAAGAGAAGCAAACGAGAACGGGGGGAAGTCCTAGCCGCCGATGACGAGCAGTGGCGGCCGATGGCAGGTGGCAGATGGCTGTCGAGATTGGTCCGGTGAATTGGAGGGTTCACGTTCGGAGATCTCGATCGTGAAACGTGGAGAGAGAGGGAGAGAGCAGACGACAAGAGAGATGAAAGAGGATGGAAGTGCGGATGAATGATGGTCAGTTGGGTTATTGGTGATTGGCAGAGACCGAACCAGAAGAAGGAGACCAACGACCACAACGAGACGGGACCAATGAACCCAAACCCTGTGCCGAGTAATTTGGAGGAATGAGGGAATGGAGAATGGAGAAGCTGAAGAAGCCGAACGGCCGTGACAGCGAGTCAGACCAGAGGCTAAGCGCACTAGCCACCACTGGTCCAAAAAGCTAAAAGTGGGCTTAGGCTCAATCTTGAAATTGCGTGAATCCTGCGGTGGCGTCCTCCACACAGAGCAGAAACGGGAATCTCGATCGGCCCGGCCAAGCAAGGCCGATTCGAGAGCAGGCCCTGAGGCATGGGGATCTATCTACAGTTGAGGTGCCCTGTGGGATACGGGATACCAGAGGTAGCCTCGACTCCTTGAACGGGTCTTTCTCTCCTTTGAACCTTCAGCCTTCCGGGCTTGTCTGTGTGGATTATCCCGGTCCCGTCTGACTAACGATGTTCGGGGTCAACCGGTGGATCCTTGAAGCGTATGTAATCCCTATTGAACTCTTGAATACAGTTGAGAACATGCACATCATCGGAACCCGTCTCCACCCCGGAGCTTTTTGACCCCGTGACCCCCAATATGACAGAAGCAGGAAGACTTGCACCAGTACCCTTGATTCCGACGACCTACATCTCTATTGATAATTGAATCTACATCTGCAGGAACTCTGCTCAGCCTCTTTATTCATCCTGCCATACAATACTAATTGGCATCCCCTTCAAAGGAGCTTCAGGGCTCGCTGCTTGCTGGTCGCCACTGAGTAGTCCAATTCCCTGGTCTTGGTGAACATTATCTACACATACTCCCTTCAGTTTACATCGAGACATTCAGAACAACTCGCCGCAAGCAACCCATCGGGACAAGGTAATTGTAGGATCTTCAAGTGTGAAAGTATCTTCAATTCCCCCGTTGAGTGGTGGTCCGCTCGGTGTACACAGTCACTAACGAAGGGGCGTCAGCACGAACACATATTTTTTGAGGAAGTCTATCTTAACAAGCACATACAAGGCAGTAGCTCACCAACAGGCTACCTTCCGACCGAAAGACTACAGAACTATCTAGACCCTGCCTAGATTTGGGCTTCGACTCGAAATACCGGAATCAACAATACCACCACTTCACAGCGCTTCAATTAGTTGTAACTATCACTTCCCGAAATACACTGCGACCTGAAGATAGATCAGTGAGAATCTACGTCAAAATTTGAAGTAATCATTCTTCAACCTTGTTCATGTCTTCGTTGTACGCGGTGAATCTACACCTGAAACAGGCTGTCCAGCCGCTAGACGAGACTAATCTGATCGGTCCGCCGCCGTTCCAGGCGGGAACCTCAGCCCCCAACCTAGCACCGTTTTGAACTTCCTCGTCACAGCCAAACTTCTGGGCTTCTGGTCAGCAAACCCTGCGGTCTCGCGTCCGCCGCGAGAACGAGATGCCCCTCCGAGTCAACATCCCCCCGGCCACTCGTGCCGTCCTCATCAGCCTCCTGGCCCTCTCCCTTCTCTACAACATCGCCAGATGGCGCCAACTGGACACCTCCGCTGGCAGCGTCCAAACCAGCCCGATCATTCCCTACCTCACCCTCGTTCCCTCTCTCTTCTATTACTACCCCTGGACCCTGCTCACGGCTACCTTCGTTGAGCAGAACATCTTTACCGTCGCCCTCAACGCGGCTACCATCTTCTATGGCGGCAAATATCTGGAGCGCGCGTGGGGGTCGCGCGAATTCAGCAAGTTCATCATCGCTGTCGCGCTGATTCCGAATGTTGTGATAGTACCTTTTTATCTGATCTGGGGTGCCCTCGGAGGTTCCTCAAGCAGAGCGTAAGTTTTAATCATCCGGTCTAGTGTGCGTGGCTTCAATTCGGCAACCGAACTGACCATGGACCCCCCGTTCTGTACATAGTCTCACCCAGATCTGCGGCGGCGTCGCTATCCAAGGTTCTTTCTTGGTCGCCTTTAAGCAGCTCGTTCCCGAACACACGGTCGCTATTTTCAAGGGCTTGGTCAAGATGCGCGTCAAGCATTTCCCCGCTCTATTCCTGCTCCTCAACACTATTAGCGGCATTGTCATCGGAACCGATACCGCTGCTGTCCTGGCCTGGCTAGGCCTCCTTTCCAGTTGGACCTACCTCCGGTTTTATAAGCGACAGCCCGATCTCACCGGAACCTCCACCAACGGCCTCGGTATCAAGGGTGATGCCAGCGAGACCTTTGCCTTCGCCTGCCTTTTCCCCGATGTGATGCAGCCCCCTATCGCATTCGTCGCCGATCAGATCTATGCCCTGCTGGTCGCAGTGAAACTCCTTACTCCTTTCTCGGAGGATGAGATTGCTTCAGGAAACCAGCAGGTGCTGGCTCGTGGTGAAGCTGGACTCCCCACACTCCTTAGCAACCAGCGTGCTGGAGCCCGGGGCTCTGGTAAGCGGGAGGAGGCCGAGCGGAGACGTGCGCTAGCCTTGAAGGCTCTGGACCAGCGACTACAGGCAGCGGCAGGTGGACGAGCTCATGCCGGTCCGTCAACATTAGGCGAGCCCGCTTCTTCTCAGCACCGGCCGACCACGCCGACACCTTCGGCACCGACGGGGCAAAGTATGCTTGGAGAGACAAACTACAACCCTGATCATGCATGAAAAGGCGCAGTATTGGGACTTTTGAACAAACTTGCATGAATAAAACGGGGACTTGAGCGATATCTCCTTCGCCTCTGTTGCTCTCATACCTCCTTCTGACGATGTATATTGCAATCAATTGTCTCTTTTGATATTCAGCCCTGGATTTCGATCTTCCATCGATTCGAATTCTACGACATATATGTGACTTTGTGAGGGTTACTGATTTTTTTTAATTGATGATGACCAAGCGAGATTGCGTTCTCCATGTATCCTTTACGAATGGGGTCTTTCCCTTAATTGTATACCAGCAAACAGCGAACGTTTTCCGAGAGCTCTTGAAAACAGAATATGTCAATGCACCTTCCGAATGGGTTGGGTAGGCTTTCCAAGAAATACATAGTCGTAACAGGAACAACCAAAAAGACAAAGATGCGAGTGTAATATGCTACAGGTGATCTCTCCAGCAGACCCAACACGCAGGTCAGACAAGAAGAGACCAGGATGGTATAGTGGACAAACCACGCCACACCAAATCAATACCCCAAAGACAAGAGAACCATCTTACAGCTCCCTCAACTTCTCAACCTCACCACGAGCCTCAGCCAACATCCGCTCCTGATCCTTCTTCGCCTGTCGCATACTCAATATACGCTCACGATCCTTCCCAGCTTTAGCCGTGATAGCCGCCAACCGCTTCCGCTCCGCCTCATCCTCCGCACTAGCAGGGACCTCCTCCGCCCCTGTCGACGCCTGCACCCGGCTCCAAATCTCCTTATAGTTGAGATCCTTCAGGTCCACTACAGCAGTCTTCTCGCCGCTCTCGGCGGCCGGCGCGTGCTTGTCGGTGATCTTTTTCGCGCCGGCGATCGCGGACGCGGTGCTGCTGAGTCGCTCGGCGAAGTAGATTGTCAATACGGGCGGGGCGGTCTGGTCGTCTGTTTGTTGGACGGTCATGCGGACGCCGGGGTTGTGGTACTTGAGGCGTGGGAGACAATTACGCCAGAAGTGGCGGGCGCCTTGGTGGCCATTGTAGATCTTGCGCGCGTATGTGAGGTGCAAACGGGTTACCGGGGGGAATTCTTTTGTGGCTGAGGTTGGGCTGGGGAAGATGGCGGCGCCGGTGCCAGTTCGGATGTCGAGGATCTGGTAGGTGGTTAGTTTGTGAATCTTTTGTAAAATTGGAGGGTTCAATTGAACGGGCGTAAATCGAAAAAGGTTGTGGTTGTGACTAGGCCTTTGGGTTCGATGCTGGAGAAGATTCGGGGCAAGGTTTGATGGGGAGGAATGGGATAATTTACCCTCTAGATGAGATGAAATAACTTGGTTAGCCACCAAATCCATCCAATTGTCATGCTTGCAAGACTTGAGCATCAAAACTCGGCTTTTCCAAATCACTTACAGTCTGCAGCTTCCGCATGCGCTTGAACAGGTTCACCATGATGGCAGAGTGTGTCGCACAGGGGCTGGCCCTGCTTCAAAGAAACTTTCGGACCCGACAAAAAGTAGAACTGCACTGATAGTGAGAATATCGTTCCTCAGCGGCCTCGATCAAAGCTTAGCGTGTGTCGTCGTGGATCTGGGGAAAATTGACTTCGGAAACTCTAGCGCTCGAAAGTTGCTCCGTGATATAGAATCACGTGATATACTCATTCTACGTATACTTTCTGACCACCATATCTGCCTGAATATTTAGTTCAATACTCCTCATGATTTAATCACCTCATAAAACGGTCAACTATTTACCGATTTATTGATTCTACCTCACTCTCGACAAAGCCAGCATTGTTCTGATTCGCATAGAAAAGAGGCACGTGCGGAAATCCCGGCCAGTCACAGTCTCCGCGTCTCGACCGCCTTCGAGTCACTGGCACAATCCGATTTCAATTTATATCACCCCGCGATCTTTTGTTTCCCTGTCCCTCGGAAGTCTTGTAATCAGGGCTCAATCCGGCTGAAATCAATCATGGCAGCCGCTGCTGCGTCCGCCGCTGCGCTCGACCCGAGCAACAGCACAAAAAACACTTTGAAGCTTGAAAATGTGACCATATACCCCTCCCCCTCCATCTAGGCCGCTTTTCCCTAAATTTTCTAGATCTATGATCGCAAGTTACTGACTCAACTTTTACTCTGTCTAGACTGAGAAGCGTGATTCCCTTATTGCGATTGAGAAGAAATACCAGGCACAATGGAAGGAGAACAAGGTCTTCGAGGTCGATGCTCCGTCCTTCGAGGAGGTCCCTCAGGGCTCCATGTCCGCCGCCGAGCTGCGGGAGAAGCACCCCAAGTTCTTCGGTACCATGGCCTATCCCTACATGAACGGTACCCTGCATGCTGGTCACAGTTTTACTGCCAGTAAGGTCGAGTTCATGACCGGTGTCGCCCGCATGGAGGGCAAGCGTGCTCTTTTCCCGCTTGGCTTCCACTGCACCGGCATGCCCATCAAGGCCTGTGCCGATAAGCTGCGCGACGAGGTGAAGATGTTCGGCCAGAACTTTGAGGGATACAAGGAGGATGAGGAGCCCAGTGCTCCCGCCGCGCCTACTCAGGAGTCCAAGCCCGAGGCCAAGGCCCAGGCTGAGAAGTTCTCCGGCAAGAAGAGTAAAGCCGCCGCGAAGACCGTGAAGATGAAGTACCAGTTCCAGATCATGCTGGCCATTGGTGTTCCTCTGGAGGATATTCACAAGTTCGCCGATGCCAACCACTGGCTGCACCACTTCCCCCCTCTTGCCATCCGCGACCTGGACAGCATGGGTGCTCGTGTTGACTGGCGGAGACAGTTCGTCACCACAGACGCCAACCCTTACTACGATGCCTTCGTTCGCTGGCAGATGAACCGTCTGCATGAGCTCGGTAAGATTATGTACGGTAGCCGTTACACTATCTACTCGCCCAAGGATGGCCAGCCCTGCATGGACCACGACCGTACCGAGGGTGAGGGTATCGGTCCCCAGGAGTACACTGCTCTGAAGCTCCAGGTAAAGGAGTGGGCTCCCGAGATTGCGCAGATTGTCAAGGGTAAGATTGAGGAAGATGCCAAGGTCTTCTTCGTCCCTGCTACCCTCCGCCCTGAGACAATGTACGGTCAGACCAACTGCTTCGTTGGCCCTAAGATCAACTACGGTCTTTTCAAGCTGAAGGAGAAGGAATATGTTATTGTCACAAAGCGTGCTGCCTGGAACATGGCTTTCCAAGGTCACTTCTTCGAGGATGGCTACTTCCCCAAGACCCAGGCTGAGCTGCCTCTCGTCCTCGAGGCCCCCGGTTCCGCCTTTGTTGGTACTCTGATCAACGCGCCTCTGTCCTTCCACAAGGAGGGTGTGTATATTTTGCCCATGGAAAGCGTTTCCGCATCCAAGGGTACTGGTGTCGTTACTTCCGTTCCCTCGGACAGCCCCGATGACTACGCTACCCTGATGGACCTGATCAAGAAGGCCGACTACTACGGTATCAAGAAGGAGTGGGCTGAGAAGGAAATCTTCCCTCTGATTGATACCCCCACATATGGCAACCTCACCGCTCCTGCTCTGGTTAAGCAGCTCAAGATTAACTCGCCCAAGGACGTCACACAGCTCGCCGAGGCCAAGGATCTTGCTTACACCGAGGGCTTCTACAAGGGTACTATGATTGTGGGTGAATTTAAGGGCGAGCCCGTTAGCGTTGCCAAGGACAAGGTCCGCCAGTCTCTGTACAAGAGCGGCGACGCCTTCCCCTTCGCCGACCCCATGGGCAAGGTTGTTTCTCGCTCCGGTGATGAGTGTGTTGTTGCATATCTTGGCCAGTGGTTCCTGAACTACGGCGAGAATGACGCCGAGTGGCAGAAGGAGACTCTGAACCACGTCGCCAACAAGCTCAACACCTACGCTGCCGAGACCAAGAACGGCTTCGAGAAGAACCTGGACTGGTTGAACCGCTGGGCCTGCGCTCGTACCTACGGTCTGGGCTCCAAGCTGCCCTGGGATCCTCAGTTCCTGGTCGAGTCTCTGAGTGATAGTACTGTCTACATGGCTTACTACACCATTGCTCACCTCCTGCACGGTGACCGATACGGCAAGACCACTGGCCCCTTGAACATCACAGCCGACCAGATGATCGATGAGGTCTGGGACTACGTCTTCACCCGTCGTGAGATCAGCGACGAACTGATCTCCAAATCTGGTATCAGCAAGGATGCCCTGCTCAAGATGCGTCGTGAGTTCGAGTACTGGTACCCCCTGGATGTCCGTGTTTCCGGCAAGGACCTGATCCCGAACCACCTGACCTTCTTCCTGTACATTCACGTTGCGCTTTTCCCGCCCGAGTACTGGCCCCGCGGTGTTCGCGCCAACGGTCACCTGCTGCTGAACGGCGAGAAGATGAGTAAGAGTACTGGTAACTTCCTCACTCTGAAGGACGCCGTCGACAAGTTCGGTGCCGATGCCACCCGTATTGCCTTTGCCGATGCTGGTGACGGTATCGAGGATGCCAACTTCGAGGAGTCTGTCGCCAACAGCAACATTCTGCGTCTGTTCACTCTGAAGGAATGGATTGAGGAGGTTGTCAAGGACACTTCCCTGCGCACGGCTGACGATGTCGCCTCTGGTAACCTGTTCGACGAGCTGTTCAACAACGAGCTGAACAGCCTTGTCCGCGAGGCTCAGAAGCACTACCAAGAGTAAGTCTGGTTCTATTATGACATGAGAAGGCATGACTAATGTTCTCCTTTAGCACTGACTTCAAGCTTGCCCTGAAGTCTGGTCTGTATGATTTCACCGCTGCTCGCGATACCTACCGTGAGGCTGCCACCGCTGCTGGTGTTGGCATGCACCGCGATACAATCCTGCGCTACATTGAGCTGCAGGCTCTGATGCTCGCCCCCATTGCTCCTCACTGGTCTGAGTACGTCTGGCTCGAGGTTCTCAAGAAGGTCCGTTACCCTCCTCCCTTTAGCGTATCATACGATGAACAATGTAATCTAACAAACATACAGCCCGAGTCCATCCACTTTGCCAAGTTCCCCACCGTCCCCGAGCCTAAGGTGGACCTCACCGCTGCCCAGAACTACGTCCGCAGCACCGCCTCCAGCATTCTCTCCTCGGAGGGCCAGTTCACCAAGCGTCTGTCCAAGGGCAAGGCCTCCAGCTTCGACCCGCGCAAGCCCAAGAAGCTCACCATCTTCTATGCTGAGAACTTCCCCGCGTGGCAGGACAAGTACATTGACCTGGTGCGCGAGGCCTTTGACTCCCTGACCGTCAGCATCAACGACAAGGAGCTCAACGCCAAGGTCGGCAAGCTCGGCGAGATGAAGAAGGCCATGCCCTTCGTTCAGACCCTGAAGCGCCGCCTGATTTCCAGCCGCGAGTCCCCCGAGCTCGTCTTCGGCCGCAAGCTGCCCTTCGATGAGCTCAAGTATCTGTCTGCGATGATCCCCGGGCTGAAGCGTACTTCCGGTTACAAGGAGATCGAGATTATTGCTGTTGACGAGGGTGGCAAGACCGGTAAGGTCGTTGGCACCGGTGAGGCTCGTGAGGGTCTGAATGCCGAGAACGCTGTGCCTGGTCAGCCTTCGTTCACGTTTGCCAACGTTGATTAAATTTGGTCGTTTGTCTTGAAGATATAACTGAGCAGCCTTTCCGGGCTGTTTTATTGTCCGTTCAAGAGTCATGTTTGATGAGCTTATGCGGCTAGAAAAGAATAAATGCATTTTCATGGTTCACAACATTTGTAATGTTTCGGGTCCTCAAAGGTGAATTCTCAATGAATTTTCGTAATGCTGCACCGCCGTCGGATTTTCGGTTGTCGCCTGTCCAATCCGAAACGCTTGAACGTTTCCAGGGCGATCTTGTTGTATTGGAACTTCTTCGCCATCCGATCCCAAGAACTGGGGACTTTGATCCAGTCGCATTTCGACCGAAGGTAGAAGTTGGCCCAGATATCTTTGATCCGTTCGCCTTCTACCATGCCCCAAAAATTCCTAGATAGTACTTTGAAGGAAACACCAAACCTCTATAAATATATCACACTTTTTTTTTTGAAAGGAGACTGCTCTCCCGATTTCTAATGAGGCATTTCCAATTGCAATTTCCTCACCCACTTTGTCAGGACTGACAAGTTCCTTGATATCTCTGTGTTCAGTATGGGCTTTTCAGGGTGATGTTCTGGAAGGTGTGGAGATCCTATGCCCTCAAAAAAAGATAAGTTATTCATTTTTGCATCAACATCACTGCTGCCCTTCCATATTAGGGTTCCACGTATTTTTGATAGTTTTTGAATCTGTTCGAATAGTTATACCCTACCTAGCAACTATCAAGCATTCATACATCGGCGCCAATGCCAGGAAAAGCGCCTAGCCGGGTGTTCTAGCACGATAAGCGAAGAGGAGTTTCTACGATTGACTCGATTGCAGTCGAGCCACTCCATCGCTTTTCGAACATGCTCGCCGACATAATAAGTAGCCCCGATGGTAGCGTTGAACGTCATGCTGGATTGCGAGATCTTCTTGGTCACCACTTGTCCATGAAATGCTCCTGATTGTAAAGTTGCAATGCCATAGAGCTTGACAGCCCGGATGGGGACTTTGAGAACCTATTTTCCAGAATCGCAGGTAGTATTAAGCCGGCATCGATTATTGCTGGAACATTCGCAGGCAATAATTTTGGCGAGAGTACGGGAGAATTCGACTTTTATTGGAGAGCTAGGTGTATATTATACAGAGTGAGAATATCAGAACGCCAGTCGCTATGCTAACGATGCTATGGTACATTGACCTCCCCCAAGATCAGGGCCTGAGTACCAGGCACATGGACGACCACTCAACTATATCGGTGTCTCAGACGAGGCCGCTTGCGCTTGTCCGCCTTGAGCTTTTCAGCAATGAAATTCCAACATTCAATTGGTGGCCGAACACCAACGTGTTTCCCATTGGGAGTGAAGACTTCAATCTGGGGGTAAGTCTCCGTCTCGGTATCCGCAATGCGCTTGGTGCGGATTTGGATGCTGACTTCAACCCAGCCGCAGCCTTCAATAAGGATATCGGCCGACATCACGCGATATGGGAGTCTAGGGATAGGAATACCCTTGTCCTTCACAGCTTTGGCAATTGTTGAGGGCAGATTCGATGCAGTGGTGTCCCACTTCAAGTCAAACTTTCCGGCAGATGCAATTGTTTTGCCAGTGCCTTCGTTCATGAGGACTGTTCCTGCATATGTTCGTTGCTCAGTCTGCATTTCAATTGCCTTGTCCGTTTTGGTGACATGCGATTCGATAGGTACGAAGCACGCAGCTAGGATGGTATCTTCTGGATTCACGGCTGTAATGCGCACGAGACCGCCACCAAGGAGAAGAGACTGGCCAGGTTTGACGGTGCATCGATCAGGCTTGACTCGCTTGGTCATGATCAAATCACGTTTGTGCTCATCACGCACGTAATCCTCAAGCTCGCCACGTTCGAGACCAGGCAAGTCAATGACCTCGCCCTTCCCGCGACCAAATGGAATTCGAATGGGAGACACGGTTGTCCCTGGCATGGAAGATACCACTGGGAGTATTGGGAACACTTCCTCGCGCGGGGCCGGAGGAAGCAGACTATCCGGATCAAAAAGGGAAGCCTGTCTTTGGTTAGGAACCTCCTGCTCTTCCCGTTGACGCTCGATCCATTCGGCAATATTCTCGATACTTCGAGAGTCTTTGGGAAAGCAGGCCTCAATAAAGCTACTCTTTCCCACATTTGCTTTCCCAACGACCCACATACCTCCCCCGTGCTCTTTGATCTCTTCTTTGACTTGTTTGGTCCACCAGCCACGGTGGGCACTAATCATGTGCACATTACCTAGTCTCACGTCTCTTCCAGCCTTTCCTAGGGCATCACGGAGCACGTTGCGGACATATTCCATTTTCGAATCCACCTGTCCCTTTGTTGCTGCCAGTAAATCCGAGCGTGTAATGATGAAGCTTAGCGTAGGCATCTTCTTGCCTCCACGGTACTTTTCGTTGGCTGATCGTCGGTTTTTAGAACGCTGCTCTTGAACATATAATGCCCAATGGATGCGTGGAATGAGGGACATGGGAAAGTCGGCTGCATCTAAGATATGATAGACGCGATTATTCTTATAAGGTGATTCGTTTATGAAGTCTCGGATTGAATGGACTGAGGGCTTGGGGGAAGAGACGGCCTTATTGTGGTGAATCAAGTCGTGACAGCGATCGCAGACTTGGGTAATGCGCGATGGAGATTTTAATGAATAGTTATCGGGTACAACAGCATCATCTGGAAGTGCGCCGCCTTTAAACTGTCAGTAAGTAACTTGTAACGTTTGCGACGGGGGGTACGGATTGGAGAACCAACCTTGCATAGGTATAGGGGCCGTAGGTTGCGCATCCTCGCGAAGATCATTCTGGTCTTTGTCTATGCTTGTCGTACCCTCCGTCGTATCCTGCGTCGTATTGCTTTGCTCGATGGCCTCTTTCTTAGAGGCCAAAAGCCTCCGCATCTGCTTCCGGCTTGCACTGTAGTACCCTGGTTCGTCCGGCTCGATGGTTTGTGAGAAAGCACCACACCCGGGACAGCATGTCGGTAAAATATCAGTCAGGTTCTCAATATTGGCTTGTTCTCTTAGTTGACGCGATTGTGAAAACGTGCGAAATTGGCTCTGATCTCGGCGGATGAGAGAGCTGTTGTTGATCGGGGGTGTTGCTGCGCGGCATCGTGAATATATCGAGTACGTCAATCGCCGAGAGCATGATCTCGAAGTTACCCTGAGGCTTTCGAGCCTCAAGGCCCTAGACAATGCACCACGAGCGCAAAGGGACATGATTGCGTACAGTTGTGAGTTGCGGAGTTCGGGCGGAGGTTTTTCTGTCGGCCAGGCGTCTTATCGATAAGGCTTTCGATGCCCTTCCAAAATGGAGTGCAGATAGTAGAAGCTAGCGCAGCTCGTGCTCATCGTAGAAATACGTAGCCGTTTGCGAGAATTAACATATTTACATAGTCGAGGATTTAAAGCTTGTCTTAAGGAGCTCACCATGACCCTTGATTGTAAGTTAAGCATATACCCTACCGATATTGTTGAATACTTGATCGGATTCAAATTCGAGACGATTCATACAGTCAAATTTTGATTAGAATATTTTACTTCAAAAAGAGGGGAATCAGAGTAGGATATTGACACAGGAACGTTCGCTTAAAATAAATGCACTCGATAACCCATTTGAAGAAAGAACGCCATCATTAAGCATAAACAACACCCCGTCGCCACCCATTCAAGCGCGGGCTTTGCCCTTACCCTTGGTGTCGCTTTCGTCCGCCTCCTCGTCGGAGTCACTCATGAACTCGTCATCGTCATCAAACCCGATGAAACGACGAGGTGCCGGCTTAGCTGCTGATGTGGAAGGCACAGCGGAGCTTGAAGATTCGCCATTGTTTTCTTCCTCTTCATCGTCCTCGGAACCAGAGGAGCTCGCAGACTCGCTACCTTCGCTAGCACTGGTGCTAGATCCACCCAAAATCGCGTCGCGTAGATTGTCCGTCCATGCGCCGTCCTTCATTGCTTGAAGAACAGCCTCCCGGGCCTTTTCATTCATCTCTTCCTTGTCGTCCATCCATTGACCATCGATCTTTTGCTTTCCACCACCGTTCTTGATTTCCTCCTGTCGCTTTTCTGCCATCTCTACCACAGCCTGCCACCGCCGGCGGCGCTCCTCCTTCTCTTGTTTGTCCATCTCCGGCTTGACAGCGAGATACTCGGCAAGCGCCTTGGCCTCATTGATCGTGCGCAAACGGCGACCATCGAGGTTGCGGCTTGAGCTGTTGTTGTCACCCTGGTTGCGCTTACGCTTGCTGGCCATGCGGCCACCGGCGGCACGAAGTTGGGAACCGAAACCACCCTTACCACCGCACATTGGTGCGGAGAGGCGGATGGGGAGGATGGTATTGTCGGAGCCATTGTCGCTAGATATCAAGGATCGAAGAGAGGCCGGAGAGGCGAATATTTGCTTGTTGCTGGTGGTTGTAAGAATGAGATGTTCGAGAGAAAGCGAGGCCGGCAGGTATGAGGCGACTCTGTCTGTAAGGTCTGAAACGCTCGCCGTGGAGGGAAGTGCGAATGAGAGAGTCGACGGGAGTGAGAGACCCGGGAAAGAGGAAAGTAGGACATTGATGTTTGACTGCGCCATGTTGGAAGAGTTGGCTGAGGCGTGGAGCTGGATCGTAGAGATGCTAGGACAGATGGATCAAGTTTATCGATCAACGCCATCGAGATAAGCCAGGCGGCGGCTGGCGAGTGTCAATCATGTGATCTGGGGTTGGATGACTCAGCCATCGAGTAAGTTTCAATCACATGACCTGATCCAGCCAGTTTGATTAGGGCGGTAACCCTAGCGAGCCCCCGATCAGGAATATCGCACTTTTCTCGCAGCGCAGCTCCACTCTCTGATCTTTAAATCACCCATCATCTCCTGACGTTGTCAAAGCGATTCCACGAATTGCGCCAGGAACTCGCGACAATGTAAGATTGCAGCCCAGCAGTTTTTAATGTCGTCAATTTACTAACAATCTCCCAGGCTTATCCCCAAGGACGACCGCAAGAAGATCCACGAGTACCTCTTCCGCGGTATGTAATCAACCACCTCGCCGACGCCTCAACCTGTCCGGATTCTGCCCACCGTTGGCGCGCTAGGCGAAACTGAAGGAATACAATTTACTGATTTTGGATTCACAGAGGGTGTGCTCGTGGCCAAGAAGGACTTCAACCTTCCCAAGCACGGTGACATTGACACCAAGAACCTCTATGTACGATAAGCCCGACGGCCCGCCATTGACCCTCCCAGCACGGACTAACCATTCGCTCCCAACAGGTCATCAAGGCTATGCAGTCCCTGAACTCCCGCGGCTTCGTCAAGACCCGCTTCTCGTGGCAGTACTACTACTACACCCTCACCCCCGAGGGTCTGGACTACCTCCGCGAGTGGCTCCACCTCCCCGCTGAGGTCGTCCCTGCCACCCACATCAAGCAGCAGCGCTCCCACGCTCCCCCCCGCGGCATGATGGGCGGTGAGGACCGTGAGCGTCGTCCCCGTGCTCCCCGTGAGGGCCGCGAGGGTGGCTACCGCCGTCGTGAGGAGGGTGGCAAGGAGGGCGGTGCCCCCGGCGAGTTCGCTCCTTCCTTCCGTGGTGGCTTCGGCCGTGGCCGCGGTGCTCCCCAGCAGCAGTAAAGGACTCTTCCTTGATGCCTTGGTGTCCTGTCACCCAATGCTCGGTCATCCTTTGGGGCTGATGTGATCGACTTCCGGTCCAGAGTAGGGATACAATGAAATGTTACTGAAAGGGGCTGGTCGCCGGTGCATCTGAAACGGTCCCCGGGTTCTGAGACTCTGGGGATACGGAAAAAATAAAAATTGAAATTATGCCGCTGGCTTTATGATGTAGCTAGTCTGAATGGCACACTCATGACTCAGTGCACTTTTTGTCCTTGTAGATGCTTTGTACGCCGAGATTCTGATACCGTTTGAAAACAAAAATCGGCCTTTTGTCATAGTTGACTAGGGGCCCGTTACATAAGTACTCGACTGTCACCAGGACCTATTCATGCGAATCTCTTCCTATCATACCGCACCACTGCTTGCAGGATCACCGATGCTCCAGTGGCACAGTCGTCCGCAGAGCAGAACTCCTCGGGATGATGACTGAGTCCATCCTTGCATGGCACAAAGATCATACTAGTTGGGACTCTTTTCGACGTGAAGACGCTGTCGTGACCAGCACCACTCATGATGGGCCGAACCAGGGCTTTTGTATCAGCATCAGTAGTATCTGCAACAACAGCATGGGCCGACTGCTGGACACAATCAATACAATCCTCGTGGAACTTGATAGCCGGTGAGTCAAAGTCGAGCGTCCACTCAA
The DNA here is from genome assembly GCA_037356195.1 of Penicillium sp. F50. NCBI lineage: Eukaryota > Fungi > Ascomycota > Eurotiomycetes > Eurotiales > Aspergillaceae > Penicillium > Penicillium sp. F50. The sequence continues at coordinate 626,257 of JAYXSA010000054.1, read as the reverse complement.
CGCGACATGGCTTGCCAATCCCCGCACCTTCTGCTGCGGCAATCTTGTCGAACTCGCTACGCAGCTCCTTCTCAACCTCCTCAACGAGTGCTGTCTCCGGCCCGCGAATATCCAAGCTGAAGCTCACTTGGCCAGGGACTGTGTTTACACTTCCAGGGGCAACTTCGATGATACCCACGCTAGCAAGACATCCTTTGGCAGCGGCCACTTCTCGTGCTCGTACCATCATCTGCGCAAAGGCATACAACGCATCAGCACGATGCTCGAACGCCGTCGTACCAGTATGAGTGTCCCGCCCGATGACCTTCAGCCGGAACCAGCGGTAAGCTTGAACTGCTGTGACAACGCCCACTCGTTGACCAGCTGAGACCAGGTGAGGACCTTGTTCAATGTGCAATTCGAAGTGTGCTGCCATGGGCGTGGTCTTGTAAGAGCATGGCACATCACCCAAGTAATTTATCTTCTCTAAAGCGGACTTCATCGTCTCCGGAGCTGATGCAGCTGTCGGAAGTGACGCAACAGTCGGAACCTCCTTGAGGCTATGGGCTTTTGATAATGGGATGCATTCGGCCCAAACCCCCGATGCAATCATGCTCACTGGAAACCGCGCGCCCTCTTCACTACAAAAAAGTTAGTGTAACATACCGAGAATTAGGGTGACATTGTCCCATACTTGGTCCAGTTCACTACTCCGACTCCTCCCTCAGTCTCTAGACCCATCTCATCCATCCTCTTGAGGGCTTCCACGCCCGCCAAAACGCCCAGAATTCCATCATACCGCCCTCCTGTGGGCTGTGTATCAAGATGACTACCGATAAATATAGCGGGTACATCCTGTCGTCGACCCGCACGCACAGCGAAAATGTTGCCCATTTCATCGATGGTGATCTCGCATTTGAGATCCTTCATAGTTTGAACGAACCAATCCCGAACGCTCTTGTCTTCTTCAGATAGCGCAAGGCGCTGCATTCCTGTGTCTGTTGGATCACTGCATGCTATTAGCTACCCTAAACCAGAGAAATAGTAAACTTTGTGGGGAGAGAGCAAGACTTACTTGCCCCATCTAATTCCAGATCCCCATTGGCAGGAATGATGAAGATCTTTTGCGAGTCGCTCCTTGTTGACTCTCAATGCCGATACGTCGGCTTCGGAAAGTTCTGTGGTCAGCATAGCGAGATATCTGGACGTGGAAAATGGCCTAGTAAATCGTGGATGAAGTGGTCGCTGCGGGATTCTCGAGGGTCTCGTCCCAAGGGATGGTCGTGTCAAAGTCGTACGAAGCAAGTGAAATCTGTACATGGCGAGAGGTTGATGTACTTATAGGAAAGAAATACTCCCAAAATTGGGGGTCTGAACTGTCATTGATAAGAGAGTGGGGAAGAACAGCGGCACAAAGTCCGCCGGTGATAAAAATGATAGTCTGATATACTTGCAGCCCCCGCATTATTATTGGGGTAGATGGAGTAACCTCCGTCTCCTGTGGTTTCGTGCACGGGCCTACACAGTGCTCTTGAAATTGTATCGAACAAAGTGCCCGGGGGCACAATACCGCTAGACCAAAAATGCGCTCTAGGTGACACTCTCGGTCTACACGGCCTCCTCTGTTATCTGACAATTTGGCATGCGCCAGACTGATGATCCCGCGAGGTGCGGAAACATTGGTAGCCTTTGGCTGAATATATCCTAAAGTAGTCTCGAAGATGCCTTATTGGCGTATTTCTCGAGGTCTTTGTAAGAGACCCCACCTGATGAACATGGTCGCGAACACCTCAATGTACTGAGACATACATTCGTACTGGCCATGTACAGGCTGACACTCCAGGTAGAGAGGTAAGCACTGTCTCTCGGGTCTGTGATATCCACAAGGTTGGATATTAATGAAAACAGTTTGACTTGGTAGGATAAAATTGAGAGCACTCATAATACAGAGAGAGGTTTGCAGAGAAAAGCGAGGATTGTTCACTGTCTCTACCTCCCGAGAGGTTGAAACCCAGAGCATTTCTTATTCATTTCTTGAGCAATGGACATGGAAATTAGAACATCATTTCTGAGACATTTGCTCCTTTATCCAAAGAATCCGCCTCCCTTCTCAGAACATCAGCTCTGAACCGTCTGAAAGCATTCTCAATGCGCTTTTTCCTCTCCGGGTCAGCTGTGATACTACGGCTTCCACTAGCCGCTCCACCCGCAAAGCCTAATTCTAAAGTCAGAGGAAGAAAGTAGATGAGCTGATGAGTGGAATGACATACCGAGTTCTCCGCCCAAGAATAGACCACCGAGTGAGGCGAAGAAATAGGTCGCAACATCCCCCAGGGTTGTGGGCTTGAGCAGTGGCGTTAGATCGGGGATAGGCTCTGCTATGTTGTCAGTCAAACTCTCCTTGCAGGTAATGACAGGACCTGAGAGACCGAGATTGTGGAACATACCGGTACGGCCATCTGCGAACACGACCTTGACGGGTCTTTCCTGTGCGCGAATCGCGGCGAAGAAGGCCTTGCGATTGCTCCGTAGCCGAATCGCAGCATACAATCCCAGACCCAGACCTACGGCAGATCCAACGGTAGTCCACATGGAAACAGTTGAAGCAGCAGACTTAAGCGCATCTCGATCGTCGGCCTGGAGATCGTGCTGTAGATGCTCATCGGCAAGTTTAGCAAGCTCGTCGCTGCGGCGCCGGCGGAGAAGGGCAAAGGATTCAGACATGATGAGTAGCAGTCACTGATGGAGTTGACGTGTCGGAGAACGATTGAAAAACGGAAGACTTGTGGAAAATGTTGAGTTCGGCTCCGATGAGCCGGTTTCAACCGGCCAGAAGCAGCTCTGGGAGGAGCTTGAAGTGATGACGTCACATAACATGGGCCCACTTACAGCAAAAGACGCATGTATGCGACTCGCGTAGCCCAGCTGAACATCTAGACCACCACGGAAGCTGTTAAGATATACAAATTCCCTGTCAATTGGACCCATGGATCAATACGGTACCTAATGGAACTAAGTTGTTGTCAGATCGGCCCGAATTGATCGTTTGGGAAATTGATGGCCCACCCGCGCCACACTTGGAGCATTCTATGGATGAGTTGCAGCTCTGGCTTTTTTGACACCTTTCCTGATGATCACAAATTCATCTTCTTGAAAAATCTCTGAAGAGACACATTGTGCAATAAATTGGCATATGAGGGACATAGGCAAGATCTGGGATTCAAGGCTCTTGGGAAGAAATTGTACTAATTGAGTTACTTTTCGGCGCCTATCCCTTTGTTCTATTCTTTGAACCCTATAGAGATCTCGGCCCTACAAGCAATCGTGTAGTATCGATTGACTTGCGCCCTTTCGCATGGTACGGGCCCCCATAATATACATGATTGATACCGGGATGACCTTGTCAGAGCAATTCACAATAAATCGATGCGTATCCTTCATGGTCGAAATGCATACACCAAAAGACTATGTCTAGTCGGTCTACGCAATCGGGATGATTGAGATTGTTCTTTACACGTTGATCGGATCTCTTGTCCTTTACTTCGTCGGTCAGGATGTGCAGTCTCCTGCATTGCTGTCAGCTGGACCCATGATCTCGAGAATCGCTTTCGGTATTGCCCTGCCAGTCATATCTATCTCTGGTTCAATCAACACCTCCGTGGTTGCTCGATGCATTCATGGTCACGTTTATAGAAACTCAGTCGTGCGCTTTGTGAATACGAAAATGGGCTGGGCGACCTGGATCGCCCTTGTAACTGTCCTCACTATCATCTCATGGATCCTTGCCGAAGCTATCCCGGTATTCTCGGATATGTTATCTATCACAGCTGCGTTACTCAGCTCGGGGCTCTGCTTTTATGTTCCCGCTATCATGTGGTTTTTCCTTCTGAAAGAAGGAAGCTGGTTCTCACGACAGAATATCCAAAGTGCTTTCTACAACGCGGTTGTTTTTCTGCTTGGGATAGGAATTCTTGTTTGCGGCACGTATGCAAACATATTGAACTTGGTAAGTAAAGTCAAGAACCAACAAAAAACCTGACTTTCAGCTAACACGAATGAAACAGATTGAAGAGTCTAAGACTGGAATTGTTGGTCGGCCCTTCACATGTTCGGTGGCTGAGCTGGCTTAGCCAAAGATCGATGTGTATAACGGATTGAAGAAATTGTAATATGATGTGGTCTGATTGAGAAAGCAATTTGACCATGCATGCGATTGAGAAAATTCGAAAAATGATAAACGATGAAGTATTGGCTGCACGATGGCAACATCTCGTCAATGGGTATCTAGAAACATGCGGCTGTTCATCGATTGTGTGCTTGGATACACGGCGTCGAATGACGTTTCTGCTCCCTGTTTCTCAACTTAAGTTCGCACAGTGCTAGTAGAACTGATAGTTATCCACAACGCATAGTAAGCACGTCACTTATATGAGATGAAGTGAAATGATATTTAACTCAAGAAGACTGGTATGACTGATGATCAAATCACACAACTGCAGTGCTCAGAAAATTGCAGTCCTTGCATGCGTGCTTTACCTCGTGCATAATAATTTTCGAGATCGCTCTATAGCAAACAAGGGATAATCGCTTTGAGTTGCAGCGATGCAAGTTGAATGCCCTGAAGAACCTCATGACTTGATTACTGAGCTACCAAAATTCCGAGATAAACTTTTTCCGACAATCAAATTGGAAAAGTACTGCTAGAACTCAATGATGAATTTCGTTCCCTATTTCAAAAACCAAGATGGAACCTCAGGTCCCCAAACAGCTAGAGACTCATTCCCCGCAGGACCATATCCAATAGGCGTCTGGTCGTTAACTAGGTCGCCATCCGCATAATGTTCAATCATATTCCCAGTAGTGTCCCACCAATAATCAAAGATTTGTGACCCCAGGATATGTCTGCCAACGCCCCACACAGACCGATATTTCTTTTCGGCAAGCCACTGATGTCCAAGTTTCTGAGTGTCGAAATCATGAACCTCGAATGAGCAATGGTGGACATGCGCTGTAGCATTCGCGTTGATGAAGAAGCTGTGGTGATCCACATAATCGCTGCCACGATCAATGTGAGCGAAAAGCGCGACGTTCTTCTTCTGGCCATCATTTTCCACGTAGAGGAAGTCAGTAGGCACTAAGTTGAAGTAGGTGGTGTAGAAAGTGACCAGATCATCGAATTTCTGGGTGCAAAGTCCAAAGTGTCCCAGCTTTTATGCGCGATCAGCTTGATGCACTCCGTTTTTGACGTTTTATTGATGAGTGTACGTACCTTGTGCACTGCTGCAGGACCGGGTTGAAACCGTTGGAACCTCCGAATACGAGGCTTCTCCCCTTCATAATTAGTGATGAGTTTCTCTGGATACTCGCCCCGCTCAGCCTTTTCTTGTCCGAATATCAAGTTGACTGGAAACCCTTCCGGGTCAGTCAAGGTTACCATAGAGCCACCGCCTGGTGCATCGGATAGCTCCTGAATTTTACTGGCTGTCGGAAGCTTTGCAGCCCTATCAAAGATTCCGTTAGCGCTAAGATACAGAAAGTTGGAAGCTACATACTTCTCTAGATCTTCATATGCCTCCACGGCAAATGTTCCTCCGAGATAGGCTTTGGGGCCCTTGCGAGCGTAGTAGACATACTGATCGTCTCCATACCCTCGATACCAGATTTGACCTTCTGTTCTCTTTGCGACCGTCATGCCAAAGTCTGGATTTTTATTCCATGTGAAATTAGATCGAGAGCGTCAAATAATGAAGAATCTCCGTCATACCTTCGAGAAAGGTGGTGATCTGATCCAAGTCAGGATGTTGGTATCGCATGTGTGCTAGCTTGACCAGACGAATCTGGTCCTGTTTCTTGATTCCTCGTCGCTCTTGCCACTGGGCCACAGACTCTTGATTGCTACCGATGGCGACAATGTCGGGAACTGAAGCTCCATGGTTTGGTTGCACCATAGCTAATGATATACGGGTACAAATGGGATATCAGTCCAGTCTGAAATCAATGTGGGAACCCTTTTTGCACGAGACTTACAGCCTTTATGTTATATTCTGAATCCATCAAGTACCGCAGAGAAGCCGGCATTCGTGGCTACGTAAGTCTTCCCCATACCCCACACGCGTAGGTCCCACAAACTAAACCCGTCCCACGCCTTACATCCGGCAGTCGGATGTAGCCCCACTGGCTCGGGGAGGGGTTGGCGAAGCTACAAGGGTAGTAGATTCGATAGGAATCCATGCTTGTAGACAATTCTGGAAACTTGGAAAAGGCTGCCTTGACTTCGACCTATCATCTGTTCCTCCGAGGTGGTCCCACGCTTCTCGTTGAACAATTACGCAACTGCTAGATTGATATCCATGCCAGAGGGCAGGAGGCTTACCCAGGTATGCCGAAAATTATTTCAAGCTATATCAATCTGTGTTATAGAGCTTCTCATCTTGCAATAATACTTTATTCGTCGCCATACAATCAGAAGTCCGGGTCGTTGTTGGATGACATTTGATTAAAGTCCTCCCACAGAGGTAGACTCTATTCACCATGGAATCGCCAAGCGGCGTCCGTTTACCGAAGGCTTGCAGGACATGCGCCAAGGCCATAGTTTGCTGTGAGCCCCAAAGCGGGACTAACCCTTGTAAGGGGCAAATGGTCGCTTTAGTAGCTATTTCTGAGCGACCGCCCAAGAATCTCTCATCAGATTTCACTCTGTCGCCTGAGCGCCCCTCTGCCACGGTCACGGAAAAGGAGAGAACATTGTTCCGAGTTTGAAAGTCTTTGAAGAGCTTTTATGGGCTACATGAGAAATAGGCAGATGAAGTTGTAGGCGACTACGATATGAATCTCGTCACGAGTGCAATCAACTTTGCCTTCAAAGGTGACAAGGGTTCATGATTCGTTTCTTAGACCTCAAGAAACTATTTATTTATATACAATGTCTGAGTATTACAGGGCAATAGCGCCCACAGCAGCGGCGACAATAGCCATGACACCAGCCAGGTTGGTGACAGCAAGCCCACTGGCCGCATTAAAGTGAACGGCATCTGTAGCAGAAGAGGTCGTGTTTCCAGAGACGGTAGCGGATCCAACCTTCGCGGCAGACGAAGTAGTCGTAGTCAAAGAGACAACGGGCGAGCTAGTCGGCGCAGGCGTAACCATACTGTTGCCGGTCTCAGCCTGAGTGGCGGTTGCGGTCGTTTCGGAAGATTCGCCAGTCGCGGTCGTCATGGTAGAGGACGTGGTTTGCGAAACGGTGGTGGTCGTTGCGGCCAACTTGCCGTTGGGACCCCATCCAGGCATGTAGCTGGGGGTGACAGTCTCGGTTCCCTGGTAAAGAGGGCAGCCGGGCACGGTGGTCTTGGGGGGAGCACGACCGCCGCCGCAGTCGACGAAATCACAGATCTCGCCGGAGTCGGGAACAAACCAGATCATACTGGCCTCATGCCATTGATTGGTGGTTTGCGACGAAATGCAGCCGGAGAGGTCGGTGCGGGCAGTCGCGAGGCTGGCAAGGCCGAGGACAAAGGGCAGAGCAAAGGCCTTCATGGTTGCAAGTGATGTGTAACGAATGGACGGTGCGAAAACGCAGTTAACGAGCGATCCCGATGAACGGGTTGGGTGAGTGAGCGACGGCGGAGAAAATGAAGAACTCGCGACGATAAGCCTCGCCAAAAGAGCGCCTGGGTGCTGACTTTATATGTCGTGATTCCTAGTTCTCCGGCAATGGGGTCTGAATTGGATCTAGCATCAAACTATCTTTCCTGGGGCGACTGGTCACGAAGATGTTTTGGGCGCATCTAGTCCCCCCCAAAACGCGAAAAGCGGCACTTGGGTCCCTGCTAAGGGGCGAGTGGGCGGCCTTTACCGACGCACTATTGGACTAGCCGGGCTCGAACCGAACCTGGTGGAACGGGCTATGCCATGATAGGCATTTCGTGAGCCTCAGGGTCTTGTTTTTCGGGTCAGCTTTTCATCCCAATTTGAGGAGTCTGACAGGTTTGATTGGCTTAGTTTGTCCTGCAATTTGGTAGCCCATTCATGATTTTAGATGTTTCCCCCCCTGGAAGGCGATGCCGAACCTCCGATCTGGGGAGTTATTTTTAGTTTGTTCACAGAACGTCATTCGGGAGACGAAGACTGTCATGGGTCTTTGATCAGATCGCTTGAAAGGTTGTTCAATCTTTCAAGCCAGAAAATCCTTGGGTCTGACTGAGCCTTTGGAGTGCGGAAGTTAAGAGATCCCACTGACGCTTGTCCGCACACGCTTGGCAATTTTTTACCTCGTGGCCTTGCTGCCTTCGGGAGTCTTCTATGCACCTTCAATCTACCTCGTGTATGGAAATCAAAATTTGCTGATGGTCAATAGCAATTGAATTGCACATATCATTAGAACCTCCAGCTCCTACTAACTATGATGCGACATATTCCTAACCCATGAAAACCGAGGAGATTGAAGAGCACCACCTCACTCACGTGCGTTGCGCACGCGCAATAAAGACCGTCTTGTGGTGTGTCTTATCTCCTTTCTTGAAAATCAACGGGTCTGGGATCAGCTCATAATCAAATCCAGTATCCAATCCAGCCTCTTTAAACAACTTCTCCATGTCGTCCCGCGAGAATCCATGGGTTTTCACTGTATGAGCCGCATCGCCAAAGTCGTGACCCTGCTTCTTGGCATGATCATGGTAGTGAGGCTGATCATGTCCATGTCCGTGACTCTCGCCTTCTCCATGATCGTGGCTCGAGCTGGGGATCAAGTCGATAATCATGAATGAACCGCCCTTCTTCAATCGGGATGCTAGCCGTCGCAGGGCAACATCTGGATGTTCAAAATGGTGTAAAGCCAGGCTGACGGCCACTACATCGAAGTTGGTGTATTCCGATCCAGAGAACTCTTCTGGAGCGGTATCGGCAAGAAGGTCTGCCTTGTAGCCGATCATTTTGTCCGTGAGTCCGATGGTGCTGGCATTGCGGTTGAATTCAGCCACCATCTGCTCAGAGACATCGATGCCAATCACTTTGGTGAGAAAGGGTGCCAATGTCTTTCAAGTCATGTTAGTAGTGACTTCTGGAATAAGAGCAGGCCCAAGAAAATACTAACCATTGAGACGACTCCAGGCCCACAGGCATATTCAAGGAGCTTCACTTGCTGGCCTCTCCCCGCTTCTGTGTCTGTCCAACGATCACTAAGCCAAAGTCGGTGCTTGAGTGTCTGCTCAGCGATGATTTTCATTGAGTCGGCAAATTTGCTCTGGTAAGTAGCTGCCATTTGACTGCGCACAGCCTGGGTTAGTCAACGGTATGCAGATATCCAACGAGGTCTGGGCAAGGGGTCCTCACTCGAAGTATTTTCGATTAGCCTCCGTAAATTCAGTCATCTTGGCGTAGAAGAGAAGGTCAATTTTATTGATGTGGGCAAATTATCTCTCTCAACGATAGTCAAAAGAGTTGAGTCAAGTCGAGGTAGTAGTTGGATGAGGGAACCGGGTTTGGGTCGAAGGAGGTTATTTATGTGGTGGCTCGGAGACATCTTCGGACACTTCCACTACAATATGCAGACTTGGCTTTCCCCGGGAATCACTCACCAGCCCTCTCGGAGATATTCCTGGCCTCCAAGGTATGTCAAGTCTCCGGGACCTGTCGTAGATGCGCGCTTATTTAATTTCTCCAAATTCTACAATAGGTCCAATATGGCTATAGTTGATGCTAGCATATGCACCGGGAGGCAAGTATTCGAAACGATGATTACACTATTTCCACCTTAAACACGCGGTCTCCCATATATTGAGGGACTAGTAGTTGTAAAAGCGAACTAATTTTCATGTCTCAGCCCATGAACACGACGCTTGTCCCATGAATCGGGTTATCTAATAGCTGACGTGGTGGAAAAGAGGGAAAGCGTTTGATTCTGACTACTCCGTTTTGCTCCAACAGGATGACAGAGCCTAAGAAATCAGGAACCATCAGCTTTCCCTTCACCGCCCGCCGAGCTCCAAACTGGCAAAAAGACATCATCAGCTCCGTTCGCCGTCCTCCAATCCCCACACCTGCACGACTCCCCCTCCTGTTCCTCGATCTCTTGTCCTGATTCTCATCTTCATCTGCCTGTACTTTGGTTCACAAACTCTCATTGACCCCCCGCCTCCCGCTCTCCCGCCATGGACCCCGCCAAGATCCCCGATTTCCTGGCCGAGCAGCAAGCACAGGGCACGCCCGAGACGCAGACCTACTTCCTCACCTTTGAAGACTTCTGGGAGCGGAAACTATGGCATCAGCTTACCGACTCGCTGGTTGAGTTCTTCCGCTTGAAGGAGAGTGCTCCGCAGCGCTTGGCTATCTTCAAGGCCTTTGTGTTGAGCTTCGCCGATCGGATTAACCAGCTTAAGTTTGTGGCGCTGGGATTGATGGCATCAACAGAATGTTCCGGTGAGTGCATACGCAATCCCAATATTACGGAATGCTTCATGGTCTGTACTGGATGGCGAATGTATTGCTAACGCTACTCCGGATTGACAGATGATGACGAACGGCTCGCTTTCCTCACAGCTCTCTCCAACAAGGTCAACAAGCCCGAATCACAAGATGCTTACGTCTATGCGCTCGCCGAAGTTGCCAGTGTCAAGTTGCGAGTACCGGATCTGGATGGAGCACAGAAGGACCTGGCCGCTTGCCAGAAGGTGCTGGACTCGTTTGACTCGGTCGAGACCGTCGTACATGCATCATTCTACAAAGTGAACGCCGATTATTATCACGTACGTACTGCTGCATTCAACATCAAAGTCTAGACATTCTGGAGGAGGGGAGGCAGACGAAACTAACAATGTCCTAGACGAAGCAAGAATTCGCCTCTTTCTACAAAAACGCCCTCCTCTACCTGGCCTGTATCGACCTTGAAGAACTGACCGAGACCGAGCGCATCTCTCGCGCCTACAACCTCAGCGTCGCCGCACTAGTCTCAGACTCAATCTACAACTTCGGCGAGCTCCTTCTGCACCCGATCCTGGACTCCCTAACCGAGACACCACACAACTGGCTGCGTGACCTGCTCTTCGCCTTCAACCGTGGCGATCTGACCGCATACGATGTGCTTGCCGGTAACATTAGCAAGAACAAGCTGCTGGAGTCGCACCGCATGTTCCTCTACCAGAAGATTTCGCTTTCCGCGCTGACAGAGATGGTCTTCCGGCGCCCGCCGCATGACCGCTCCCTCACGTTCAGCGATATTGCCTCCGAGACGAAGGTGCAGCCTGATGAGATTGAACATCTGGTGATGAAGGCGCTTTCGCTTGGTTTGTTGAAGGGGTCCATTGATCAGGTCGCACAGGTGGCGCATATCCACTGGGTGCAGCCCAAGGTGTTGGATATGAAGCAGATTGATGGCATGCGGAACCGTTTGAAGGATTGGGATGCGGGTGTCAATCAGCTTGGTCATTGGATCGAAGGTGTTGGCAAGGATGTCTGGGCTGCATAGACGGTGTACACGTATTCTCTCTAGCCGCTTTTTTATCTATAATGAATGAATAGGTTTGTTCCTGCTTGCATGAAGCTTAGTGTTCCCCTTCGTGCGTTCAGTTGCAGAAGTCTTGATTCTCGAGGATTCGAGGGATAATGCAATAGATATAGATAAGAAATCAAAACATTCAAAACATAGACGATCCCAACAGGACGCAGCCAATCAACCAGGCCGGCCACCAAACACACCAGACAACTACTTGCGTCCACATGCCCCAAACGTCCCAACCAAACGCAGCTTGCGTCAAGACAGTCTCAATAGACACGTCGGTATACCAGCAAACCCCAACAAGGACGGCAGGCGGGGAAAGAAGGTTCAGCAGCGCCAAGCCCAGAATAGAGATGGGGTAACGCAATGCTGCAGGGCCTTGAATGCGAGTAATAAAGGAAAGAGGTGCGCAGAGTAGGCCGATCATGAAGGAGAGGGAGAAGTTGAGGGTGGCAAGGGTAGAGAGGGAAAGACCGAGTAGAAGCAACGCGAATGACTTGATCAGGAGGTATTGTTGGGGGACAATAGGCCTTGCGATTCCCAGGCCATGAGAAAGTAGTGCAGCCAGTATCAAGGGAAGGAAGATGTCCACGGCGACAAAGATGTAGGCTGCAGCGGTGAAATACTATGAGAGCAATTAGTATGTGCTTCGTATTTTTGTGTATGTCATGTCAATAGCTCACCTGATGGAAGATTGTGTTGAAAGTCCATAGTGGAACAAGGCCAAGCAAATGCAACCCGCTGACAAGGGTAAGTGGCAACGCAAGGACACGCTCTACGACGGCACTTGCAGCGGTCTTGGTTTCAGCCACTTTCTTCGGAGCGACCGAGCTAGACTGCATCTCGCTCTTGGATTTGGGGTCCTGGGAATCAGCGGGAACACTGGGCTTAGAGTCCGAGTAGTAACCCGTTCGCATCCACAACGCAATCGCCATGATAGTAAAGTTCCCGGCAAGCAGCATGGCGCTGGGCAGATAAGTTCCGATGCTGACGAAACGGTTGGACTGCATGAGCAGATAGAAGAAGAAGCTCTGGTGTAAGTGCTCGAGCAAGTTGTTCAAGCTGCGACAGAGACTCTCGATCGTCCGACCCAAAGCCATCTCATCTTCCCAGCCCTCACCCTTAGTCTGGAGAGTGATAGCATCAATGTGATAGGGCATGAAGCTACTGTGAGCTCCAGTGGCATAGCCCAGGCCTTGCTTGGTCATACCGCGCAGAATCGTCTTCAGACGGTCCTGGTAGCTGTCGTCGTGCTTCCACATCTCCTGCAGGTTGGCACCAATACCCATCTGTCCACCTGCGATCGCTACAGCCGTGTTGAAAAGATCGAGGTTCGGCAACTGGCCATTGACACCATCGTAGACAATGTGAAGAGTTTGGAAGTGGTGTTCGAACGGGTATTCGATAACCAGCGCGCCTTGCAGCGCACCACTCTTCAATGGCAGCGGTTGCACGGAAGCGGGTTGGAGGTCATGATAAGCATCAATCCATGCCTGAGTTCCAGTTTTGCTATCGGGTGGGAAAACGAAGATAATATCCTTGGACCACAGAGACCAACCTAGTACAGACGTATTAGTGTCCGTTGGAGGTTATGCCTTTCCCCGTCGATGTAGAACTTACGTTTGAAGTATCTGGCCAGCGTCAAAGCGAGGGTCACGCCGTTCAGGTTCAACTCATCATCCGCAGTCTTCCACGCCGCGACCAAGACAATTGCCTCTGTCGCATCACCCCGCGGCGCATGGATGATACCGTAGACGTTTTCTCCCTGGTATTCAATTCCTGCCGAGGCGTACTCGTATTTCTGGGTCGCCACCTTCAATCCAGCAGCTTGCAAGATCGAATAGATCTTATCGGAGATTCTGTTCTTATTATCAGCACCCTTTTCTGCTCTAGTTGCCCTCCCAATCGCTTCACATACGCTGAAGTCAATTCCACCTCTGGATTATGGGGCCCATTCTCACGGCCCTCTTGAATCAATGCTTGAAGTTCCTTCTTATATCCTCGAAAGATGTTCTGCTCACTACCCGTAAAATAGGCATGAACCTGGCCCGGCAATAACGCATTCTCGGAGATGTAGGTTTGTCGGGAGTAGTCGTTCAAGGGAAGGAGGAGGAGCCAGACGACGCCGACAACAATGCAAAGGAAAGAGAGGACGTTTGGAAGGCGAACAAAGAGCAGCTGAGGGTTATTCCGCAAGTTGCGGATCGCAGCTGGTAGTAGTTAGTATTTAGTTGTAGGGGATTCAATCTTGACCTCGATATGCAGGCTTGCCGTGGAAAGGGGCGTTGTTGCGGGATCACATCTTTCTGGAATGACTCACATTTTAGGGCCATTGAGCGAAAACCATTGGGGAGAGTTTCCCAATTCCACCACGACAAGCAGGTCAAATGAATGTTCCGTCGAGTGGACGGTGAGAGGCCAGCTTGATGCGGAGCGCGGAGCTCGGTGTTGTTTACGGAGAAATTACGGCGGACAAAAGAGACCAAATGCGCAGAATTATAGATGAAGACGCTATGATATGATCCAGATTCCCCCAACTTTGCACCCGACCAAGACAATGAGAAGTTGACATGAGAGAATATACACGTAAAATTAGGTAAATGTTGACATAATGCGAGACTTTCATGGGCCGAGGCGCTGGTTGGCTGGCAAAAAGCTCATGGGCACCTGGTTTCCGTTACTACCTGCGGCGCTGCTTGAGGGCAAGACACCATATCGGCCGTAGGTCTTTTGGTCGACAGAAACGTAATGCGGGAGCCTTCCAAGGAGGTTCAGCTTGCCCTCGATCCACCGAAGGACCTTCTCTGGGGGCACAAGAACCTTGAGATAACCGAGGCCAACTAGATCAATTAGAACCCGATTTTCGGTAGGTATAATAAAAGAACGCGAGAGAGAGGGACTTACAAAGATAACCAATGCTAATGGCACAGAGATGGCCTAGGAAGCTGACGTTTGACACCAAGATAGACAGGACAGCACAGGCAAGAAGAGGCGAAATCCAGGTGGGGATCTTGTACGGGCCCAGGCTAGAATTTCGTTAGATTTATCAGATAACAATTTTGTATCTTTGACTCACCTGAAGTAGGGGTTAGACTTGAAAGTCCGGATCGCTTCGCAGCCCAAAAGAAGGAAGACCCAAACACTTTTAAACCTGTTAGACATATCCAGAAAGAGATACGCAGTGGGAAGAGCTCACCTTGACCCAACAACCTGGGTATTTCTGTGCAGAATAACCTTTTCGATCAAAATGTACAACCCAGCCGGCAAGGTAGAGAGCGCTGTTGATCTAGTCAGAATAGGATAATTCCAGGGCAATTGAAATGCAGCGAATTGCCCCTTGGATTCGATTCTTTCCAGGCTATAGAGGTACTCACGTCCAACAAACAACGCAATCGAGGTAAGCGTGCCGTGTTCCGCCTCGAATCGTTCCAAGAGAGGTGTCAACGCCAAGGCGTTCAAAAATGCGTGGAAGAAACCAGTATGAATGATGGGGTAAGTGTTGAGTCGATACACTACATTGTGTGTTAGCCCAATATCCTTCAAGACACTCCTTGGTGCCGAGGGTTCCAGTAGAGTAGCACATACTAGTGCCAAGGTTGATTTCATTAGGGATCAAGGCACCCCATTCGACCACGCTCCAGATGGTCTGTAGCTCTAGCAACCAGAATGCAAGTATTACCAGGAGAACAAGGCGTGTGAAGAGCGGTAACCGCACAAGGTAAGATCGAACCCGGCCCGGATTGAAGGGCAGCGGGGGTAAAGCGGCCGGAGTAGCCATGTCTGGTAGCGGACGAGATTAATTGGCACTGAACAGACTAGTAAAGCGCACGGGTACCCAAATGACGAGAATCAGGTATCAAATGGCAAGCTCGTGGGATAACAGTGCGGTTACTGTGCGCTGGACTCGGAATGTCGAGGGGCAGGTGGGACAATCGCAGCTGGGCGCGACGGCCAAATGGACAGCTCTCTGTTAAGAGGAGACTTTGTCGCTTTATGATGGCAAGATCAGATGAATAACTGTGCAATGATAACGACAGTTAGTGAGTGTTCGACATTGTACCACCCAGGTAACAGCCGCGACATTGCCATGACCTGCCAGGGAGAAACTCACAAGACACGCGATCCGCTTGTCAGACTTCAATGACGCGACCGGCACAGGAGAATCAAGCACAAGCCACAAATCGATAAATAGATCCACAGGGACGACAAATCCAAGCAAAGTGACAAGCTTCCCACGACACGAAAGGAGGTAGTCGTAGAGGGATGACCGTGAATTGTCCGACGTACCCGTCAAGTCGGAAAACCGTGGCCGGCTGGACACCGCCGCGACGATCACCCGCTATACCTAATTTGGAACTAGTCCCATTTGTGATCCACCGATGCGAGAGCATGCTTCACGTTATGACGACGATCTTATTGTGGTACCAATGTATAAAATATAATTCAAATATGATTTTGTTTTGGACGATGATACTCTAATATTATTTTCTCGGACAGTTACCCGCTGAGAACAGAGCAAGACAGTTGTCATGCTCTTCTTACCATTCAAGCTTCTCCAGGTCATAATCAAGAACAACCAACCGCCTTAGGGCTAAAAAGGGAATTATGAAACTATAGATCGCTTTCACTTGATTTTAACTCGCGAAAAGAGCAACTTTAAACAGATATCATCAATATAGATTGTATAAAGACTTCAGGATGCCGGAGTCATTGCTTATCAAAGTACATCATGACTCGACACAGATTGAGTCGATAACTACGCAGTGCTAGTCAGACTCGGTCCTGGATTAGATGACCCAAGTGTCTCTCGAGACCCATGAGCTCCTCGTGGTGAGCTAGCAGCACCAGACTGGCGCTGACCGGGACCATTCAGGGATTTCCTCCAAGAGCGGCCTAATCGAGATCCTCGAGAGGTCCAGGTTCCTCGGCGAGATGCAGACTGTGAAAAGCGTAAGCCGATTATTTTTCAAAGCATTTCCTTACAGATAAGAATTTTCTCTTTTTTTACTGACCGAAGGTTTTTTATCGCCAGCTTTCGACTTCCAACGATCTACCATAGATTTCAAGCCTTGTTTAGTCCGATCGACCCCAAATTCTCTGTTGTATTCCAGAGTAATCAGATCCCAAGAGGCCTTGGACGCTTTTTGATCTTTGACAAACTTGTATCCATTCTTTGTTTCCTCTTCTGTCGGGTATATTCGCGGGTGCCGCCTCCGTGTCTGGGCAACTGGCCTGCTGATGCTGCTCGAGTCTGCCTCGTCACTCTCGTATATTGCACCAGCGCTACTCAAGAATTCATCGAGTGGCAATCGTGCGCTGCTGGTGGACGCGGGCTCATTCAGTAGGGTGACTTCCGTTTCTCGAGTATCTGCCCTTTGTGGTGTAACTGGTAGAATGTCCGGTAAAACATCCATACTGCGCTCTTCGGGCTTCTCTCGGCGGGCGTCCGGCATTTCCATGTCCTCGTCTGAGCTCTGATCAGTGCTCGAAGAGTCGTCACTAGAGACCACATATTCGATATCGCCTCTTGTATCTTGTACGATGGAGTTCACGGGAGAGGGCTCTCTGAATAACGAGGGCGCCAAAGGAGAATTCCTCAATATGTTCACGGGAGAGGGTTCTCTGGATGACAAGGGCTCCAAAGTAGAATCCCTCAGTAAGTTCACGGGAGAGGGTTCTCTGGATACCAGGGACACCAAAGAAGAGTCCCTCGGCCGAGAAATTCCCGAAGGCCCTGAGAAAAGGTCCAGGTAGCGATTAATCATTTCACGACGATCGTTAAGCCTTGTCGCAATGTTCTTCTTGCATTCGATTGCTGATGAAAGGTGTCAAGCTTCATTCAGCCCAAATGTTAAAGATATCACGTACCAGCCACCAGTGCGTTCTCATACTGCCCCAAGTCTTCCATCACGGTTTCAATGGCTGTCTTCTCCTTCCTCATATCTTCTGGATGAGGCCATGGTTTGAGAAGGGTTCGAAGCCGGATGACATACCCCTTTTCATGCTCAGACAGTCGAACAAGTCGCCCTCGATAGTTGTAATGATAGGAGCCGTCATCTTGAAGAATCAGATCGTTTTCTTCTGCCTCTCGAATTATATCCACCCAATTTAGAGAAAGCGCGGGGCTATCCTCTTTGTTTTCGTCGGCCACTAGGCATGGTCCACGGTTGTGGAATAACTCTCGTAGATTCGCTTCGAAGCTACTCCAATGCAGCACATAGGGGTCTGGGTTTCTGTGTCGAACGAAACTCTTGTTCTCGTCAATGAGAGCTTGATACTTATCCAATAAATTGCATATTTGCTTCAGGATAGGATGATTCACGATATCGCAGACTTCATGGTCTTCGTGATACGTCACAAAGTCTAGGTCCGATGGGCGCATGGTGGTATTCGTATCGGTAGGAATATTTTGAACAATTTCCACGTCGGTCTCTTCTGGCAACGGCGGCTACTACCAAGCAATATTGTGGTACTGAATATTGCCGAGCACGACGGGAAGCTTCGAATAGGGCTGGGGAAGCACGTTCAGCATGAGAAGTGCGGATTTCAGATCGAAACTAGACGGAGGGCAGACAGAGGGCTGCTTGATCTTTTTCTCGATCTCTCAGTCGAATTAGAGAAAAGGTGGCTGGAACTCGAATCTTGGACGGGCATTTCTTCTCTGATGGCTTTATCGCCCCTGTCGACTGTGGAGAAACAGGCAACCGCCCCCCATGGAAAACTAATGCAATGACTATGGGCATTGACCGTTTGAGTGCCTACTATTTGTCTGCTACGCTAATGCATGAGCCACGTCGTCCTTCTCAGTCAGATACGTGTTCTCCAAGATATATCCTCCTCCTAGGCTCTGAGGTTATCGCTTTTAGCACCAGTCTGCCCTGACGGTCTAATATTTCAAACGTACGATGCTTCAAACAGGGAATTTTTAAGGTACAATTAGCCGCCGCTAATCTCGTTGAAGCTCGATGGCCAATAAACCCAATCATGTCGGCTGCTGGGGAACGGCTTTTGGCCCCCACGCTTAGCCACCCTAACTCCATGGGCTATCCATGTCCAATAGATATCTCCATTTTGTTCTCCTCTCAAGACAACCTGATCTAATCTCAAGTACTGTAGAACCAGGATCAATCTGGAAAGAAAAGCCTTCTGACGGGTGGAGTAGCTGCACGTTTCAAACATTGATACTAATTAGGGATTTGACGAAGGCTGGGCTGGGTAAGGAACACGAGGGCCATCCACTAGTTTGGGAGGGTCGGTACTTTTGTATGCATGAGAGCTCGTCTCTGAACGGAAATTGCAGTGTGCCTCGCTCTGCCTCATTCCGTTTGGTTGTCTTTCATTCCCCCTGGTCCTCAGCTGCTCATGTGATGTGATGTGATGTGATCTAGAGGACTGTGGCTTATCACCACATGTTGACGGTATCTAGGAAACATTGTCGCAGTGAATGACTAGCGCGTAGTGTGGAATCTCAATCCATGTGGGACTATCTATAGGACTTGGTATCGAAGTCTTTCATCTGATTTTAGAATGGTGCTAGTATGGTCGAGATTCTTCTACATCTATACTGATTCTTTTCTCATCCTTTAGGATACTTTCATGGAACCCACCAAGTTTAAGTAAGCCCTTAAATAACGGCGGTAGCTGTGGCTAGTCAGTAAATCTTGAACCAACCTGCTGCGGTCCGTTATTTTGATACTGCTTGAGAAGGTGAATACTTTACACTTCAGGCACAGGGCTCATATTAGCGATATCTACCTTTGGGAAACAAAGTCCTTTGCCGGATTTCTGCGACAGAAGCTTGATTTTTCTCGTCCTTGAACTCCCAGAAACTCGCCGAGCAAAAAAAGGCCTTTTGCTCTGGAGGGGCGTGTTGGATTTATGGTTCGGTGCCGGACGAGGAGAGACCTTCCTCATATGGTAATTATGGCCATAATCAAGTACACACGTAAAGCTCTGCAAACACAATCCGAGAAACAGAAATCACTTCATCCTCGATGAGTGGATCCCGAGATCTCCGCGTGATCGCTCTATACTTGACGTCTTCCCACCGGCATTCCGATGGATCCAGACACCGGATCCAACACTGAAGACTTGCCTCTTTGTAATTATTCAAATTAGTATCAATAGACAGCCCTAGGCAAATTCATATAGACGATACGAGCAAATAAAGGTAATAAAAAAATAACCGCAGGTTTTACCGGGAAGTTACCGGCTATCCAGCTGAGCTTCACAGAGAAGCTTCACGGCACACTGTCTGGACAAGCGACCACCGTGTTGAACAGCAACCGGAGCAGCCAGCAGACCCGAAGGTCTACCAATAACCGGTGAGGATTGATGTAAACTTGAGTATGAAACCAATTATAACCTCTCTTCACGAACCAACTCTGCTTGTCTAACTCTCTATCCCCTTCATGCTGACCATATACCTCCTCCAATATCCTCAATGTGCGCTCAGTTCAATGTGATTGAATGCTTTCTCATCATCTCCATCATTCTGCAGCATACGCTTCGCTTCCCACCCTCTCCATTTTTTTCAAAAAGGCCGGTGCGTGTCGCACAATATACTGTACCTATCCCTCGGAAATGCTTCAACTTTCGCGGTGGGCATCAGCACGACTTTGGCGCTTCCCTTGTCTTTCACCTGCTGGTCTTTAACAGCCAACAAATAGCGGCCGAGAGACTTTATCGATTTGATGGCATTTGCAACTGTGCAAGCAGACCGCTTTCTTCCAACAGTCCTCTGTGGGTCAAGCCCGCTGCCCAACAGAGGCGGCACACCATATTGGCTTGCCAATTCTCGGAACTTAGCCGCGAATGAGGCTCCCCATACTTGCCTCATACAATCCAACACGGCATGTCAAGAATCCTGGGGCCAAATGCAAGTTTCGGCTATGGCCCGGCTAGTCCAGGACGTCCTGGGGCATCCCCGCATCAGCCACCCCAGGATGATTTTCGGTCACCAAACCAAATCATGTAATATGAACATAATCAGACGTCTCCTTTGATCAATCTTAGTGGCGTAATAAGACTCAAATGGATCCACCACTCGGCGTTTCGGGTTCGGAAGTGGGAAGTGGAGAAAGGCCACCGAACAGAAAAGGCTATCCTCGGGCCTAGTGGAGTCGGTCCAGCATTAGGGCATGGCCTAACATGCCGTTTTCTCGAACAGATGTGGTCATCGTCCGATTTTCGAACACTTTCTGAACTTTCTGTTACCTAACACCCCCGGATCCAGTTTAAGCCTCTTCGTTTTTTTCCCACTCGTTACCCCTCACAATCCCTTTTCCGCACGCTTTGTTCGCTTCACTATCCCGATCGACAAAGGCTAGTGACGCCTTGGACGGTTCTTATTTGGGTTTCGAGTGGATAGGCTTGTATATTTGTACGAAAGGGGATCTTGTTGGCCAAGGAAACTCCCGAATTTGCCCGTATTCAAGCGTCTGTTTTTTTCCCTCTGAAAATTCCTAGCTCCTGGTCAAACCCGGGCTTGACCTGTCGACTATCGCTGTCTTTCCATACATACATTCTCCTCGACGACAGTCCTCGTCACTATGAACGCCGACGAGATATCTGCTAACCGTGACGCCAATGTGGGCGCGGAGGAGCGCAAGGTCCAGCCAATTCCGCCGCTAGACGAGAGAGATATCAAGCTTGGATACATGAGCGAAGCTGACCGACATGTCTATGAGAGCGGTATCCAAAAGTTCAGTCGTCTCGGTTGGAAACGACTTACTGTCGTGCTTATTGTGGAGGCTATTGCGTTGGGTAGTCTGTCTATTCCTTCCACGTTTGCTACGCTGGGCATGGTTGCTGGTGTTATTTGTACTGTTGGGCTCGGCCTGGTCGCCATCTATACCAGTCATATCATTGGACAGGTCAAGCTTGCTTTCCCTGAGATTACTAGCTATGCGGATACTGGCCGGTTGATGGGAGCGCGTCTTGGATGCCCTCGTTTCGGTTATGAATTGATGACTGGCATGCTTGCTCTCCAACTACTATTCCTCACTGGCTCTCACTGTTTGACTGGAACTATTGCATTCTTGAATATCACAAAAAGCGACATCTGCTCCGTGGTGTTTGGGGTGGTCTCTGCGATCATTCTCCTATTACTCGCTGTGCCTCCTAGTTTCACTGAGATGGCTATCCTGGGCTACATCGACTTTGCCTCGATTATCCTCGCCATCGGTATTACCGTCATCGCGACGGGTATCGATGCGCACCACTCCCCCGGTGGGCTTTCGGGAGTCAACTGGTCTGCCTGGCCCAAGGAGGGCATCACATTCTCAGAGGCATTCGTGGCTCTGTCGAATATCATTTTCGCGTACAGCTTTGCCCTTTGCCAATTCTCTTTCATGGACGAAATGCACACTCCTCGCGACTACGTCAAGTCTATCTGGGCTCTCGGTATCACCGAGATTGTGATCTACACCCTTGCCGGTGCCTTGATCTATGCTTTCGTGGGACAGGACGTCGGCAGTCCTGCTCTGCTTTCAGCCGGTAGTTTGATGAAGCGCGTGGCATTTGGTATTGCATTGCCCGTCATCTTCATTAGCGGCTCTATCAATACCGTCGTGTTTGGCCGTCTCGTTCACGGTCGTATTTTTGCCAATTCGCAAATTCGTTTCATCAACACAAAAATGGGATGGGTGACGTGGCTTGCGATTATCACCGCTGGCACGATTATTGCGTTTATCATTGCGGAGGTCATTCCTTTCTTCAACGATTTGCTTTCGATTTCCTCGTCGCTGTTTATCTCCGGCTTCACCTTTTACTTCCCTCCTATGATGTGGGCGTTGCTCCTGAAGAAGGGCAAATGGTCGGAACCTAAGAATATCATGCTGGGACTTGTCAACTTGGGTGTCTTTCTGATTGGTATGGTTACGCTTGTGGCTGGAACGTACTCCAGTGTCGATGATATCGTAAGTTCCAATACCCTTGGATTCCTCATGTCTGCATGGTACTAATCCGGTTCGTGTAGATTAACAAGTACAAGGCCGGTACTGTGCATGGTGTTTTTACGTGTGGTTCACCCGAGTAGAGATCTCGGGCCAGAAACTTCTAAATGATACAATTTCACAATGGTCACATCGATCGAAGCATATGATCACTGAGTTCTTCGGGTTCGATGTTGATGTTTAGCATGGATGACGAGAGCTTCTAACGTGAAGATGATTTACATGAAGAGCGTGTTTAAATAGAGTTTAGAGCTAAATGCCGTTATAGACGATTTCCAACTACCTCATATATCTCAATTGTCCACTCAAGAGTACCGCTTCATAACCTGCAGCATAACCTTTCTCGTGAATGCGGGCCTTTTATTGGAACTACACCATCCTACAGACACGATTCTCTAGCATCCTCTAGGGCTCGGGAATCGTGTCGATAGATCTCGATACACTTTTCTGACAACAACAACACAACAACAAGTCGCCTATATCCAATCCATAAAAAATGATATCATTTCATTCCTCATAACTTCGCTACTTGCGAATCACGAACCTCATCTCTACAGAATTCAAGTCAACTCGGGCCGAAAAGGGGAGCTATTCAGAGACAAGCAAGAGATGTCCTCGACAGCTCCGATTATCATCAAACCCAGCATAGGCACAATTTCTTACAAGTGCTCGTTGAACCAAGCAACGGCCTGAGCGAAAGCCTGCTCCTTAGCAAACTTCTGAATCTTGACGTTCAGGTCACCGCGGATGGCGAAGCCGTGAGACACACCACTGAACAGGTTGATTTGCCAGGGGTGGCCGGTCTTGGCGAGGGTGACTTCGGATTCGTGGCGGAGTTGGGTGGTGAAGATGGAGTCGATTTCTAGATCATATCAGTGATGGTTCTATGGAGCTGAATGTAGATTTTGCACTTGACGTACCGGCAGCAGCGATGGAGAGGGGTCCCTGAATAGCGCCAAGTTCCTCGTGGGTGATGAAGGAAGGGTGGGCGATGAAGCCAACGTCGACCTTGTTGGTCTTGAGGAATCGAGTGACGGACTACAAATAGCGCGTTAAAAAGGTTGTTCGTAACCCATTGATATAGGTATCAAGAAAAAAAAAAGAAAACATACCTTAGCACCGAAGCAGTAACCAACGGCACCAACTCTCTTCACGCCCAAAGTCTCACGGACATACTTAATAGAAGCCTCGACGATGGGATCCACGTTGGCGGGCTGGTGCTTGGGCAACCACGATTGCAAATCAACCTTGCCAGAATCCATATCCGCGACGCTGATCTGGTCACCCGCAAACAGGTCCGGGATGACGGTCAGATATCCATTCTTGGCGAACTCATCGGCGACGAGCTGAGCGTTGACGAAGATGCCGTAGACGTCGGTGAGGAAGACGATAGCCTTTTCGGGGGTCTTGTTATCCTTAGGGTAGGTGATGTAGGTGTTGACTAGACGAAGGAGGGGGTAGCAGATGTCAGCTCGAAGTATTTCCTTTGCAATTGCAGCTTTCGGCGCATTTTCTCTCACGAAGCGAAGCTGCACAACTACCAGCAGGAGCTGCTAGATTCCTTGCTTTACTTACCACCGTCGATGTTCTTCACCTCGCCAACAGGAGTACCCTCATGCTTGAAGCCAGTCACGCAGCAGGCACCAGGGGGGTTGGAAGCCATGATGAAGTTGACGTATGGGGGTGATGAGGAAGTTTTGAAAGATGTAGAAAGCAAATACAATTGAGAGAAGATGAAGAAATGTTATCTGTTCGGGAAATTTGGAGCACCCATCGGCCATTAAATCTTCAACCGGTGCCCCTCCAACAAGCACGGCGCGGTCTCGTTAGTCTTCTGCAGTCTTCCATCATTGCTCCTACTTCGGATCCAATCACAGGAGGTCCAGAGGGAGCCCGATGGACCCCGCTGTGGCCAAGCTCTTATGGAGTGATGATTTTACCCCCCCTCGCCTCACTTCTCGATGTGGCCGATCTCCACTTTGCCCCTCGGCTTGATTCTGAATGGCTGGTTAGAGTGATACAAAAGGAACGCAACAACCAACATGTCTGGGTACACTGATCAAGAGGTAGCATGGATATATGATTCTCAAAACCAACAATATCAAGAGTCGATTCCGTGATTCTCGTCAATGGTGCAATTTCTCAAGTTGAGCAGTTCGAAACTCGTGGAAGCTGTTCCACTCGGTACTCGGCACGCTCCCCGGCTTTAAGTCAGGTTAGCTCCGAGGTCGGCAAAAGGCTTGCTTCTGTGCAGGATTGAGCATAAGGAGATCGATCATTCGAAAGCTGGGAGGGACCCATACCCGTGAAGTTCATGCAAAGAAAAGAGTATGTCCTGAACACCAACAATAACCATAATTAGTTGACTCCAGCCCATGGAGTTGAGAGACCCTTCTTTAAAGTTTAAAATTGCGTCATTGCATATCTGCATCATACATTCAGTTCTGGAATACATCACTATTTCTGCAGCCATATCTGTCCTGAGATATCCGAAGATTGACCAATTAACCGTGAATCCCACCAGTCAATGGTCCGGGTATTGCTGCCTCATTAAGTCCATAAACATTCACAATCATTAAGTGTCGGACATACTCCAACCATCCTCCCCGCCCCTTCCGTCAAGGGGGATGGATCGCACGAGGGAGAGACCACATCCGATCACATCGGTTATGTACCCCTCGCGGTCCATCCCACTGGACCGTCACAACAATAAGAAATTCGCATCCACATTCAATCCAGGTTCCACACATTATACATATCAACATCAAATGAATCTCCCGAGGTGAAAAGGGGTATCATAAGGAATAAACAAATCATAATCACAGCAACTGCGCCGTATGTGAGCACTCGGCTTTTTCACGGGAAGCGGTAACCCAGCTGAGGACGGTGCTCGCGCTTCACAGCCCATGCCTTCAAGGCAATGAACATGATCTCCAGGGCCATGACAAACGCGGTGAAACCCATGCCCACCGTGAATGTGAACATCGCATCCACGTCATAGTACTCCATGGCCTCGATCACGTTGCGTGTGCTCAGCATGAAGATCAACCCACCCGCCATCAAACAGAATGCCGCGACAATCTCGGTTGGTGGGCGTGCGGGCAGGTATGAGGTGGGTGGACGCAGGAACATCAGGACATAAGTCATACCGCGGGCCATCGCGAATCCCATCAGCATGTTACCCCACTGCTTGTGCACCATTGTCGAGGTCATGCTGGTCTGGTGGTGCGAACCCATCATCATACCCAGCAGGAGAATGATCAGGGCCGGCATCGGGTTGAGAGACACGCCCTGGGATTTGGGGACCTGCCAGTTCTCGTCGCGGGTGTTGTGTGCGGGGGATCGAAGAATGGTGTTGTTGAGAGCTTCACGGATGCGCGAGGATTCGAAAAGCATGCCAGCCTAGGAAGAAAATAAGTTAGCAAGATTCACAGTCATGTTGGGCAAATCTCAACCCTTACCAAGCCACCACCAAAGAACATCACAGAGATAGAAACGTGCTCCAGATCCGTCGCCGACCAGGCACCATCGGTGCTGGACAAGTGCTCGAGGAACACATTGGTGACGCCATACAACCAGATCACAAAGGACTCGGTAAACTCGCCAGTAGGAACCTTGGACTTCCAGCCCACGACAGACGCGGGAGGCTTCTTGTTCCACGCCCATCCCAGATCGGCCCAGCATCCGACGTACCGGCCCAAGGTCAAAACACCATACCAGAAGAAAATACCACCCTTGATGAAGTGAGCCAGACCATTGAAGATCTCGCGCTCCCGCATGATACCGCCATACGTCACCGCACCAGTCGCGATAGCAATGAATCCGAGGGGCAGAATGATCCGATCAATCACATTATACACCCCATTGAAGATGCGCAGGACGCGGTTGGAGACCATTCCCGGAACACGATTCGACAGGAACCGGTCGACAAAGGTGCTGTGTAACCACCCGCGCGGAGCGGCCGGCTGTGCTGGAAGTTCTTCCTCTGGCTTCTCAAAGCCATCGCAATCAGAAGAGGTCTCGAAAGAGGGCGATCCGGGACTGTGGCTAGGCGAGTTTGGCTCAGTCCCTTGCCCACTGTCCCGGGACCAGCGGTACTCGTGCATCGGACCCGTCGGGAAAGTGTGCTCATGCTCGTCAGTCGCGACAGGCAAGAACGAAGCGTGCTCAAACGAGTTCCGGTCTGCTTTTGACTCGCCACGGCCCGCATAGGCAAAGATCAGAGCTAGGACAACCTGAGCGCTGATGACCCATGTCGCGATCCAGCCAATCTTGTGGTGCGCGTTGTTCACGTACAGATCGGGAGTCTGGCTGTTGTAGACAATGCCCAGCAATAGGCCGAACGCATTGACGAGCAAGAAGAGGAACTGCGATGGGAGCGCAAGTCGCGATCGTCCAACGCTCAGCATAACAGCTATCGCGAACCCGTTAACTGCTGCGTTCACGCTTTACGTGGGACTCAGGTTCTCGAAGGGGACTTACCAGCTGGAAGAACAATGCACCAACCAAGCATCATCAGGGCAATATGCGCCAGGATGGCACCCGAGTGTTTCCCATACGCAAAGTAGCTCATGGGGCCCTCACTATTGGGAGGCGCCGTGGACGATGGCGTGGTGGCAGCACCGGAAGTCATATCCATGCTCATGCCCATGTCCATATCTGCATGCTCATCATCTCCATGAGGAACGGCCGTCGCGAGACACGCGAGGAAAACTGCTGCGTAGGCAGCGCGGGAAGCTAACAGCCGCATTAGGCTCAACGCAAATGAAGCGCAAAGCTCTCAAGATTGGAATTATGGACTACTCCGAGAAGCTGAAGGAGAGCGCACGTGTTACGGCAGGACAAAGCAAAGAAAGAGATGAGAAATGAGAAACACCAGTCGGCGCGAGCTTCGAAGCTTTGTCGAATCGTGACGTAACGTTGCTGCCAAATTCGGGGGAGAGTGCGAGTTCCCGCTTATTTCCTGCTCTTTGTTCGAATCGAACGGATCTGCCAACCGAGGAAATGGATTCCACGCGATGGACCTCGAGTGACTATCCGGGCTTGGACCAGCTTCAGAAGGGAACTGGGGAGGGATTATGAGGGTGGTGGTGGACGCAAGAGAAATGGTAGGGCTGAGAGGGAAGTATAGGCCGGATCGACTCTATTAGCAAGCAGGCACACCGGAAGGTATAAAAGAGCTATGCTCGGGGGAGACAGAGCATTAATATTAAGGCCGGGAAGCTAGTCGGATATAACTGGTAGACAGGTAGAGCAGATTCAGGATTTAATGTTCTCATTATTATTCTGAATTTCTTGGTTGGAAATAATTTTTTTTTTTTGGCTCACTGATTTCCAATGCTGTCAGTGCTTTCGGGGACGGGGATAACAGATGCGGTCGCCGACAGGTGCGTGGCAGTTGGGAACAGCTTCGGCATTAGGACTAAAGTACAGACTAGACTTTCCGAGCTGTCCCTCTCTTATTCTCTTAGGCTCTTCGACTCTTCGGGCTCTCAGGCTCTGCTGTTCCGCTTTTCCACTCGTCCTCTCTTCCTTGGCCCTCCGAGCCCCGTTCCTGGTGGGTGATTCAACAAATTGATTCCGACTTTGCCGTTCAGAAAATCCTCGCCCACTGTATATCGATAGTGAACATCAAGTACGCTGTCAGTTCTTACTCTCCGTCCTGTGTCCTTACACCCCCTCATTCCTACTTGACTAAGCTGCATCCTCGCTTGACTGTGTCCACAGAAAGCACCAGCTTGGATCTGCAGGCATCGGTATTGCAGAGTGGACTGAAAAGGAGGAGTCTTGGCAACATGTACATATCAATTTCTATTCTTCAGAAGTGACAAATCAGAAAGCAAAGAAACTCGAAAATTTTTCATTCTCGGTTCGGATGAGCCGGGATCTAGACTATTCAGAGCCCAGCTCCACCGGCATCGATACCAACGGGCTGGGTCTGAGTGACCTCATACCCTCGGGACTGTCCGTTCGGAAGGGAAATGGGAAAATTAGGGAAAGTAACGAAATGGACAAATCATCAGCCGTGAAGAAAGGCATGCCTGCTTTGGTGCACAATCATCATCTGTATGACTGGACATACCTTGGTGGACCTTGCCCCTAGAAGGAAGATTGTGCATAAGCGCCCGGTTCGGCCATGACGTAGTCGATCGCTTCCTCGTTAGGCATCTGCCTTCACCGCCGGGAGGATCAAGAGGATCAACAGAATTGGAAGTCCTTGGACTAGACGCACTGCTGTCGGAGTCAAGTAAAGTGGGATAGATAATCAGTTAGTGATCAAGTATATTGAATGAATCATCAAAGTCAACCTGTCATCCTTCATTTGACTCATTCACATCTGGCCTTCTCCACCGTGGCACCATCAATATGGCGTTCAAGGTCGAGGGTAGAGGACCCACGTAGTCCAGCCTTGTACGAACACTATGCACAGGTCCGGTGCTCACCACCCGTGCTATGTCCGAGGATCCTGCTCTTGAAGATCAGACGATCTCTCTGAAAATGCACCCGCCCCATCCTTACTTCTAGCCTGTGGTAGGTCCAGGAAACCATCCTATATGCAGAGTCTAGTCACAGTCCTTGTTGAAAAGAACCCCCTCCCCCCTTCTTAAATCAATCCCATCCCACACGCCTTAATAAGTCAAATTTCCAGCCAACTAGCTTGGTGACTGGTCAACAGCCATCGGACCCCCGGGATACCAACACCCTTGAAACATCCCTGTCTCGGCCTCGCGCGCCCTTTCCATCCGAGCCGCACTTTTGAGTTGCCTGTCCACAACAAAGTGGGGGTGGACTGGTGCGCCAACCCTTAATGGTCCCGGTCGGACCATGTCCAAGTCTAAGTAGTTGATGAATGTATCGCAAATGGCATGATAATGCGCATGATAATGCGCATGTGGTGGCTGGCAGGGCCATGCACGGTGTCACGATTCACCCAGCCATGCTGCCGGGCTGACTAGTGATATAACGTGGAGAAAGATCAGAACAAGGGATGGCGCTCTAGCACGGGCATGCCCCCCCTTCCCCCCCCCCCAGGTGGGTGCCCGGGGCTGGGGTCGAGACATGTCCACATGCATTTTCGTATGTTCCAGACTTGCCGGGAAGGTGTGAATCATTTTTCGTATGCAGGATGATGTTATCTCCGAGCGAGACAGCCTCGCCGAGCTCCATGTTGGCGGTATCGCGGGAATAGTTAGAAGACAGCAGCAGATCGCCCATAATCATGGCTGTAACAATCATGTGATGATCAATCAGAATACGTATCGGCATTGGCCGATAATACTGAGCACGGTCGCTGATTGCAGTTCTAGCCAATATCTTCAACTGCCATGCCGCATTGCACAGGCCACAGACTGAATCATGGATCCTCTTTCGGCTCCCGTACAGGGAGGTAAAGAGCCCCAGGACATATGCCGTCGAACTATCCGGAAACCGCTTCTTGGCCTGGGACGCCTGGGACGCCTGGGAAGACCCGTCGCCCAAGGCCCCACTTAGTAATGTGTGCTTCGGCCTTCGGTCATCTACCAGCGCTTCGTCCTGATCACACGAACATTAGGCTTCACCCTATGCATTATCTGCCAAGAGACTATTCTCAGGTACACAAACCTGCTGCCTTGATTAACCGGATTGCTAAGTGGCCCGCTCTTCGGTAGACCTCGAAGAGTGAGAGGCGATTAAATTCATGATTAGAAGCAATGCACCGTCCTAGCTGCATTGGGTGCGGCAATAAAATGAAAGAAAGCTGAAGGCTGCAACGTATATTTGGAAGCTACCTGATATACATGTGGATCTCAAAGGCTGTTGTGTTTAATTTTGTACTTGCGGATCGATGCTGGTTCGGATGGTCATCGTCCAGTCTGTTATGGGAATGAGCAGAGCAGGCAGTGCCGGCCATATCAGCTAGACAGCGTGCATGGACAGTACTATCAAAATAGACGTGGACTTACGAACGCGATCGTTAAAGATTCAAAACTGCTGCCTACGGTCTCCCTTCCAATGAATACGTCCAGTCCCTTGACACACCAATGGCAAAGCAACCATCATTTTCATGTGCCCTATCTCGCCATATACATACATGTATGCAAGCAGGCTATCGTGCCCTAGAGTAGGAAGCGAGTATCCGTAGCTCCTTAAGCCTCGGGCATCTTTCAATATTCTAATATCATGGTGGAAATGATTCGGCTCTTTATCCTTCTTGGGATCTGCAGGTGACGTCGCGCAGTCCGTAATGTTAAGATGCGGCTCTCAAACTCTTCTGATTAGCGCATCGGTTGGCCCCACGCTAAAAAGCTACAGACCCTTCCATGGCTTTTCTAGATTTTCCATACCACAAAGAATCAATAAGCATCGTGATTTGGGAATCTGCACGGAGGAGCCCTGCCAATATGAGCAGCATCCATCGCTACAGGAGACTTTCTAGAATCACAAGGTCTGACTTTGAGGTTGAGATCTTTAATTCGTGTTGAAGTATCTACACGCTAGCGCCGAGTAGGTTGTGAATCGACTGCGAGGTGATCTGGGTGGGGGATACGGCTCTATTCAACCTGTTGAGAGATCCAGAAGAATGTTGCGGACACATTTTGATTAGCACGGATCTTGATTAAAATCCAATCTTTTGAATTGGGGCTCTTTCTATCACTATCAAGCTCCGCTATTCAAGTGGCAGCCCGCATTGTTACAAAAAGGTCATGGCACCTCGACTCCTTATTGGAATGGCGATGGAACTGGTCTTGGGAGACTCTAGTGTTAGAGATATTATTTCTACTATTACTATTTCTACTCTCTCGACGAACATCGTCGATCCTAAAACTCAGAGAGTCTACTGACACCAATTTCACTGGTTCTATCAACAAAGCCAGCTCTTCCAACGTCATCAATTCCGTGAGCACCTGTTTCGTAAATCCGACAACGCCAGAGACCCTACGACCATTAATAGTTCGATAAACAAGACTATCTCAGCCAGTATTATCAGCTCTTCCTGCCTCACGGACCCTTTCAATCTCACGACTTCCTCCAAGGAAATCAACCAGACTAAAATATATAACGAGGAGACTCATTGATATGCCCTACCCCATAGTGGGACGGGATTGTCTGCCTGGATTTTGTCTTTCCATACCATTATAAGTCACTGATATGGAAGGAAGCCCCGGAAATTTTTCATAGACAAAAGGAGAGAAATGCAAGTCCCAGGATGTTCAGACAGTAGGCAGGCCCTGTGAAAATCTTGATTAAAAATCCACTTGCGATTCTTCACGATGACTAGATGCAGACACGCTTGGTCTGCGACGGCGTCCACCTCTTTATCATTTCTGTTTGTTCGAATCTAACAACATACCGTGATGTCCAGGAAGTGCGGAGCAATCTCTGCAATGAAGCTTGACTTGGTACTCGTATCTGGTTTTATTACTATTATGCCACCCTTGTTGGTGTCTCCTATTTCTTCCTACAACTATCGCAAGGACAGCGGTGACAAGAAATTTTTCCTTTGACAGTGGGAAAGTGCTCTATACCATGCTTTTCGAACGCCTTAGCCATGCGATTGGAGTGCCATTTCTCCTCTGATCAAAGTTTGGAAGTGGACTCCCGAGTTGATGGATGATCTACCGTGGTACCAATTTCTCTGGTAGTGGGAGATAGGGCTGATTTTTGGCGCGCTGTGTTCGAATATGGCAAGAGCTCTTGCCCTCAACTATAATTTGGGATATCCAAGTGATGCTAAAGCCTAGATCGGAGCACGGTGGGCATTTTGATGATCAGGAAAAGATGGAAGTTGTTTGTCCTCTAAGAGATGATGGAATTTTTTGTTTTTCGCCCCTTTTCCCCTAGCTTGTGAGCACAATTCCGCGGAAGTTTGAAGAAGATCTATATCAGGCAAGAACACGTTTCAAATTAAGCGTCTATGTCAGACCTCACACTTTATTCAATGTGATTATCCGAGTCGACTCCTTCGTTACAATCAAGCTACAAACCTTAGTCACTGACTCATTGTACTTCATATGTATAGTCATTTAATTACTGAGCTTGTGCCAGACAAATTTACACTAGAGTACTTTGTCGAATACTTGGCTGAGTGAGTCGGTTAACTAAGAGAGAAAATAATTAGTAAGATGATCTCTAGCCAAGAACCATCGCGCACGGGACCAACTTGTCTAGTGGAAGCCTGACAATCCTCGCTGCGCCGCGATTGGATGTGATGGCATTGGTATCCGCGGCCTTCCGGGCTCGCAGCCCAACGCACACGCACCTTCTACCACGCACGTCCCGAATCCAATCTAATCTGGATCCGTCTTTTTTCTAATATGGAAATACAAAACCCGGAGACTTTATTATTCGATGATTTCATAGCAGTTGTCATATGACACATTCTTGCTAATAATTTAACTACTCAACTAGGTTAATTGATTTCTTTCAGCGATTAACCATTAATCTAGTCTGTGCTAATGACAGTCGGCTATTACCCTGCAGGCAGGCCCCTTGCTCCATTCGATTCTCTTCTATTGCTGCATTCACATACAGCATTAGACTTGGTCACCTCGAACGTGCTGCTTTGGTGTACCCCAGAATCGAGACTTCTGGTTCTACAAGATCATACGGTGGCCTAGGCACCTGCAGCTACCCGTTCTTGTTTCGTTGGCTTGGAGGACTTTCAAGATAATGTAGTGAACCCGTCTGTAATCCCATAGGCAGTTCTAGAAGCTAGGTCTGATACAGTACCGCGAGCTCCCAGCCTCCGTCATTCCGTTCTTCACAATATTCAACCAGATTTCTCCTGTTCTCAACGATACTCTCTTCTCAACAGCAGGGAGCCTTACTAGCGCAACCCCGCCATCCCGATCAGAAGATTGACCTGCATCCACTGGGCTCGAGCGATGGTACCATTCTAAGTAGGAACGTCCTGCAGAGCGTCGGATATTCGGCACCAACACCATCCGCAAGCCGTGTTCCCATCTAAGCGTTCCTCAGGTACCATGGGCGTCCAATCAGAGTCAACTGAACCCTGACCTCTTCCCGCGCGATCAGCAAGGGCCTGGTTAGCTCGGTCGAAATGTGAACGAGAATAATTTGCATAAATTTGAATTTTCATGTGTCACTTGCAAAAAGCAACAATGTTGTCCCACCAAAATTGTGCGACTATACTATAGCATTTTCCTACACCGGCTTCTAGTCGTGTGCTACGATAGACGCGACTGAGACGTCATTTTGGGCCGTGAGATTCTGACTTCGCTAATGATATCAGGTGTGTGGTCGTGGATATAGCTCGTACAAGAACGGATCCGAGAAAGTGACGCACAGAATTTGTTCTCTCTCAACAGGTACTCAAGGAGAAAGAACGACCTTTAATTTCAACCTCATGTTCAATTCAATCACCGTGACTGAGCTCATTCCTTGTCCGCGTATCCGTACTTATTTCGACGGGCCTTTTGAACCAGTCCTTGTCCTGACAGTGTCCTGCTTCAGAAAAGAGATATGATTTATGTCAATGCCGGTGGTTAAACGAAGTCGATGAGTATGTAGGTTTTCTCGGTCTGCCCCGCCAGGACTCTCTAAGCCATCATCC
This sequence comes from Penicillium sp. F50, assembly GCA_037356195.1. Lineage (NCBI taxonomy): Eukaryota > Fungi > Ascomycota > Eurotiomycetes > Eurotiales > Aspergillaceae > Penicillium > Penicillium sp. F50. The sequence continues at coordinate 592,281 of JAYXSA010000054.1, read as the reverse complement.
TGTCATATCTACTCTGCGTATATTGACCACGGATGCTCGTGATGTTCGTCTCTTTGACCCGACGTGAGATCTAATTGACCGAAGTCTCCCTGTTGTAAAACTACTTCGGCTCATGGACTCATCTAGTTTGAAGGAGATTTATTAAGTAGATCACAGCGCCTAGGGTCTGAACAAGTGATGCTATAGGCCCCCTCTCGAGAGGAAAATCATGATTCGTGGAAGCCTTAGAAGAAGCTCATCATATTAACGACTAGTCGAAGATTGTAAAGTTGGGTTCAATCACACTCGAGAAGAACGGCAGGTTGATTATCGGCGCTATGACAAGGTCAATGAGTAGCTTCTGTGGGACTTAGGAGTCCGGCTATGTAGCGGCTTTCGCAGATTCAGCGGCTCGATGTTCATTTATCTCTGTTAGAATTCGCGCTTCAATTGCTCTTTTTCATAGAACGACATTGTATCATATAAATCGTACAATGACAAAACGTTAATCTCGACATACATGGGGAGGCCATGCCGCCATGTGCGTGTAGAGAACCCGATTCGATTTTCGTGGTCTAGCTGGTGATGCAGCAGTCATTTAAAGTGTCCAGAGCTCATGTAACTGCCCTTATCAGCTCGGAAACAATAGCAATCCACCTTCTGAAGTAAATGAAAATGAGGCTCAAAGTATCTGGTTCCTCTGGCGGATCCTGAGATCACGGGACTTCAGAAATGATGACATAAGCATCTACACATGATCATCCAAAACGGACTAGTGCCGGGTCAAGCGAGCTGGCCCGTGCCCTGTTCCCCATTGGGACAGCACACAACGAATTTCCAACCCTAAAGTGCGATTCGACCTTCGTCCTTCTTCAACAGCGCCAACGACCCTCGTCCCCGTCAACAACCTCCCCCGTCAACCCCCCCTTTCGACATTCAAGATGACTCACGAGTCCGTTTGGTACTCCCGGCCCCGCAAGTAAGTCAATTTTGAGCCCGATCGCTGAACAAATATTGGTGAATTAGCGACTGACTTGGTTTCTTCGTACAGGTACGGCAAGGGCTCCCGCGAATGGTGTGTTTGACCCCTCTCAAAAACGATAATTCCCCGGATTGAGCGACGATATGGAAAACGAGGAAGGAAGAGACATTCTGGACCGGATATTGAAATTGGGAATCTTGGGGAGATCGAAGTGCTAATTCATGTTTCGCTCGACAACAGCCGTGTCTGCTCTCACCGCGCCGGTCTGATCCGCAAGTACGGCGTATGTGGAATCTCTCCCCGATAAGCTCGATGGGCGCACGTCCCGTGCGGCATTTCATGAGAGCGAACCCTTGGCTAACGTGGGTTATCTTACAGATGAACATCTGCCGTCAGTGCTTCCGTGAGAAGTCCAGCGACATCGGTTTCAACAAGGTTCGTACTTTGATTCTCTACCTTCGGTCGACTCGAGGAACGACACATCAGCACACGGGATATCACGTCGTCGGAACCTTCTCGAGACTCGAACCCAACCTGGGAAACAACATCAAAACTGACTCCCCCGCTCTTACCTACAGTACCGTTAAACAAATCAAAAACCATGTCCACCTTTTAACGTCCTTCTCGACCCGTCCTCGTCTACGATCCGTTCACTCGTGTACGTACCCTGGCGCTCCTCGATCTCGATAGTGTCCTGGGATGGGAAAAGGTTTCGAAAGTGTCCGGGATAAACAAAAATCAAGAAATTGCGCCCGCACTCCCGTTTCTTTTCGCATGACGGCTCCAAAATTGGTTGTTGTTTTCTTTGATGGAGGAGGCATTCTTTCATCTTCTTTGCTTGGTGTCTCGGATGGATCGGAGGGGACTGGGGTTGTTGTGTGAAGAGTTCGCAAAACGAGGATGTCATGTTTACCCTCATCCTTTTTTTCCTTATCCAATATCAATGACGGATTTTCTTTACTGGGATTTTCAATCGGTTCTTGATATTGAGTATCGGAGTAGCATGGAGAGTGTGGTGATCTTGAATATCTTTCGGTTCAACACACTTCGACCCGAGAGCTGCCTGGCTTCCGTGGGTCTTAACGTCTGTGTAATTCTGCGTCTGGAAGCGGATGATCAGGATGTTCAAAAACCGAATAGCCTGGCCGTAGAATACGATCTGCGCGGATCTGTGGAGCTTTCACGCGGCCTACATCTGCGTACATTGAAAACTCGTAGTCGGCATCAGCCGCCGGACATGCAGTCTCGACCTTGGCATGCCTAGTACTACATCGAGCCACGGAGAGAAGAGCTTTTACCATGTCATACGTTGCCTATGACTGATCTTTGGAGAAGCCCATCAAACCCAAGTGATTGCATATTGAACAGCTGCTTAGAATCCTGGGAACTTATCAAACTGAACTAGTTCAACGATTCGACCATTGTTATCATCCATACCCTTTCTCGCATATGTACATCAAAAAAAAAGAACCAGATGCTAAACACCCTAACCCCGAGTAGCCAAATAGAATCCCATTTTCTGATCACGCACATTGTTCATTACCATGTAAGATCACTTCTCAGGATCAATTGAGCGAATGCCATAGAACAGCAGATAAGCATTCTGCTTGAGGACATCCGCGATGCTGGCGACAGTAACTTTGTTGTCGTCCATGAGCACCCACTGTATCATTAAAGATCAGTACACCGCAATTTGTTCCATGTCGAAGGTAATATCGATAGAGAATCACATACCTTGTCCCCTCCTAGCCGAGTGTAGGAGTAATAGTGCCCCGAGTCCATGGAACCCTGGTGAACTACAACAGTAGAGAGGTCGTAAATGTACTTGGATGTATCAACACGCTCCTTGTCCTTCTTCACGGTGTAAGGGAGCATGTTCAGAGTCATTGGGAAGTCAATGTGGCCATCCATTTTCTCGGAGGACGCCTGGTTATGTTCATAGCGCTGCAGGAAAAAGGTTAGACCTGTCCAGTCTTTTAAAAAATTGCGAAATACGCACCTTCAGTTGCATACACAAGATACTAGGAAGCTTGTTAATTTGCAGGCGCTTTGACGCGCGCTGAGGGGTGTTGCCACACTTCTCGCAGTGATATGCCGCCTCGGTATGGTGCTGTAGATCCTCAACTGCAGTAAAGCTCTCCAAGCAGCTGATCAAGTTCGCGGTACCGGTGGCAGTGGATCGACCCAGCTTACGCTTCTTGTTCTGCAGCTGCACGTCAAGACTCAGATCCGCCATCGGGTCGTAGGTGTGGGTGGTCTTGCCGCACTTGTGGCACATCACGCTGCTGCGCAGTTCACCGTAGAAAGTGCGATGGAAGAAGCACTCGCACTTGGTATCGTAGCTCTCGGAGTGACCGGGAGTCGCCGCATGGAGCGCATTGACAAGGAATTGAAAGTATTCATGGGCATCCTGCTGGCGGTAGCCTGCCATTTCCTGTGATTTCAGATTAGCCGATTACTTCTTCATCGATATAGTCAGTCTTGTGGACATGTCTCTCACTCTTGATGCATCCCATCCATGATACAAGAGAGTAGCTGCCGACACTGCGTCGGTTTTCTCACCACTGTTGAATTCCATGAATACTTCAGTGGCTGCACATGCCATGCAGAATGGTCTCTTGCAAGTGTGGATGTCATGACCTCCAGCTAGAAAGTAGGCGTTGAGTGTGGGATCATGCAGCAGAGCTTGAAGGATGACAGCCTGATAACAGGTCTGTCCCATGTTCCAGACACCACGTGCGCCACGACGGGAGCAAGGATTCTTGGACGCGTTGGCCCTGACATAGACCTCAGAAGCCGGGTCTTCGTTCCAGCGGTTTTTGCCGTCTATCAGATAGTCAGCTACTCAACCCATGGACATTATACGAGAGCAGGAGGCAATTTGCAACTCACCTTGGTATTCGAACTTGCCGAAAGGGCCACACAGCCTATCCAGGCCATGATCGTAGACAAAATCTGTGCAGGTCTCACAGAACACGAAGCGATTACGTGACTCCATGTCTAGGGGGTCCCGGTTAGCATCCAGGAAAGTCATGTGGCAGCGGATAGCAGCTTACAAAAAACATGGCCGGTCTTCTTGGTGTGAGCCTTGCGCTCTGAGTTCAGACAGACCTCAGGGCAGCTCAAGCAGTGATACTTTGGTTTCAACGTAGCCACAGTCCGCAGGCCACTTGTCGGCACCGCAGCCGTCTCGGGCTTGGTGTAGGGAGCCAGCGCTTCAAACTGCTTGCGGTAGCCATTCTTGAACTGGCCAGCAGTCGATTGATCTTGCAGAATTATGGCCAGATGTTCTAGTGAGGGATCAGAGGTGTCCGGACTCAAGGTGGTGGGATCAATGAGGTATAGACTTACCGCAGCCAAATGCCGCCTCGGAAAGCATTTGTGCAGAGTCAAGAGTCGCTGCCATCTTGTAGAAGAGGCAAGACAGTGAAAATGGGGATTAAAGAGGGATAGAAAGGGATAAGGGTTGGAAGGTGGGGAAATGGGAACAGGGAAGACAGATGGAAAGAAGCGGAGGGGAAGACCGTCAATAGAAGGACCCAGCCCTCACGACAAGGATGGAAGAAAGGATGAAAACGATAGATCAAATGGAGCCCCAAGGCCGCCGGTTCAGATACAAGGCTCGTTTGGGTCGTAAGATGCGCAACGATATCCAGTTGAGCCTCATGGACTTCCCCTGAGTAGAACGAGCATTGCACTGTCGAATAAATGATCAGTATCCCTATAAAACCGTGCGTACGTAATATTCAAGTCAAGACAAACATATTCAAGATCCGGAGTATCGACGAGGTGGTGTGGGGGAGGTGGATGAATGAGAAAGGGCTATAGGGCTCCTCTGTAATCAAAAAAGGTTGCCGCGGCAGCTCACGTAGCCAGCAAAGCCGCAACCCTGCCTCGCCAGATGTCAATGAATGAACCGTCGAATGACCCAGGCAGCAATAGACTCAAAAAGGGAAGAAGCACTCCGACAGAAAGGTAATGATCCCCGGGATATCGAGGTCCTGGGGCGCGGGCAGAGGGTGTTTGTGGTTTGCCATCGGGACCTTTTTTCTCGCCTGAGCTCCGATTTACCGCCGGATCAGCGATCGGAGGTGCCGCCATCTGTAGTTCCGCGCCAAGGGATCAAAGTACAATCACGGCAAGTGTATGAGCGCAGAGGAGACAGTATGAAAGGAATCTACACAAGACAGATCTAGATTGGAATTGATCTGGTCATTCTTTCTATGCATTGAAAACACTCGCATATTTCATGAGTTTTGCTTCATTTCAAGTCATAATAATTACAGCCCTTCATCTACTCTATCTTACCCCGACGAGGACCAGAGTGTATAGGCAGCCGCCGAGCTCAAGTAGCGGCACCTGGCCCTTTCCGCCGTTCTGACAAGAGACGCATCAGAGTGCCGACTGGCAGAGGGCTTCTTTGAAGGTTCATAATGCCCGATTCTCACGTCCCGGTCATTCAGCAGTAAATAGCAAGTGAACGTGCGAATTGCACGCTTGCCCTGATGTTCATCGCACACCACGACCCCGCGGTAGCGCACTTGGTCGCCCACGGTCGGTACCTCGTGTGGTATATCGGCCTGTCGCTGAGCCTCGCGTCGTGCCTCTCGTGGTGCCTCGGGTCGCACCACCCCGATTCGTACCTCGAGTCGTACCGCGGCTGGGAACAGAATATCTCGATGTTGGCTTAGAGGAAACGGTACTAGGCGGATGCTCGACAAAGGAAGTGTCCGTGGTCCTGGAATTTGGTCAGTTGGAGAACGCTAGGCTGGAGGGCGCAGCTCCTGCGCATGAAATCTTGTAGGGTATTTTGAGTGGCCCTATCACTTACAGGAAAGTCATCTCGCCATCGTCCGCTCGGGGTGCTTCGTTTTCTGCCTCTGTGTATGGTTGTTAGTGAGTCGACCTCGACTGACGTCCATACCGGTGCGGCGCGCGTGCGTACCTTTCTGGGCCTCGGCCTGCTTGGCTCTCTTAAAAGAGTCGGTGATTGGGGCCTGGTGGTGGTCAGAATTGATCTCCTCGTACAGGTCCCCCGTCCAAGGCGTCTCCAATGGCGTACCTCGGGAAAATCCACACAAAACGCGTTCATATTCATGCCGTACAAGAAACTCGCGAAGCTCTCGCTGAAGCGCGTCAAACTCTCGTGCATCAGCTGCAGGTGCATAAAATTGGCCTCCAAGTCAGCCATGGAGTCTGCGAGTTCCGCAAATTGTGGTTCCAGAGCATTGATGGCGGGCTGATTGTATCCGGCATGGCTGATGCTGTGACCGTAGCCGTGGGCTTCCCGCAGCGAGGAGCGAGAGCTCGGTCGCAAAGGGGTCGTTGGACGAGAGGAGGGTCTCGGTCGCGAGGAGGATCGTGGTATAGGAGCGTCCATGACTTGGAGGACGACGCAGTCGAGGTGTTTGTTTTGGGAGCGAGAGAGGGGCAAAGCGGAAGAGCTTGTGTGGGTTTGTCTCAAGTGGGCTATCGCGTGCGCCTGTTTCTTATTTAAGCGTGCAGGAGATGGAAATTAGGTTTGCGGCGCAGATAGTTCAGAATGAGGAGGCACTGCACAGGAATCTTGAGAGAAATTTGAAGATAATTGGAGAAGTCGAAGATACTTTGATTGTTGATCTCCGGGCGGGTTGTTGTCGTTGCTGGGCCCGTGACTTTTACATGACTTCACTGGACATGCGACCAAACCAATCCACCCTCAATTGACTGGAGAATGGATAGATGCAGACGTATCTACCTTATTCAGATCTCTGATTTGTGTCAGTATATACTATCAACAACCAAATATTATATAACAATTACTACTACCCTAATCGAGTTTACGAATTACTGAGCCTTTTCCCCGCATTGGCAGGGCCGATCGTCATCGGCCTTGATTTTGAGCGAACCCACTCGTGATCTCGTCTCGACTCGGTTCTGCCCTGGACAAAGGGCTCGATAATTTCTCTTCTCCTCAATAGTCCTCCGTTCCTGGGCTACATTGTTGTATCCTGAGACCCTCTACATCCTCTCGGACTACTTGAAGCCAAGCCCACTTGTTCTGTTCCTTCCCCCGCCACATGCGGGCCTGCTCAATTCTTCGCCGCATCTCTCCCTCGGCCAGTTTCCTTCCTGTTCCTTGTCGCGTTAACGCCGCTGCTGCTTCCCCAGAAAGAGGCGCTCAGATCGCCTTCCAATACGCTCGTCAGGCCCGACTATTCCCACTTGTTCGACCCTACTCCACACAGTCGCGATCTCAGCATCAACCGAGGGAATCATCCTCCCTTTGGACTATCACATTTACCCTTCTGGCCGTTGGTGGAGGCGCCTGGCTCCACGATAAGTACTTCACCTCGACGGGTAATCCGCCGCCCTCGCATCCCTCCCCGACCACTCCGCCGCAAACACACTCCTTCCTCGAAGTCATTGATACCCTCACCACCATGCCGATCGAACCGGCTCCGGGTACCGTCGGAAACCTGACCCCGGAACAAGAAGTCAAGTTGCAGGAGTTCTGGGTGTTGACCCTGAAAGTCTTCGGCGTCCCCCTCGATGTCCTTGAGGCTGAGCATGCCAATGAAAAAGCCAATGCCGATGCTGCGGCCTCGAGTCCGGCTAAGGACAAGAAGAAATCTTCCAGTAAGCGCAAGGGATGGTCGCTCTGGGGTAAGGGTAGCGAGGAGGACGACGACAAGAGCGTATCTTCCGCAACTGGTATCACTTCGAGCCTGGCCACGATTAACATCGCCGACGGCGATGATAAGCACGGCCAGTCCAAGGAGTTCCAGCAGGCGCTCGTCGAAATGCAGCCAGAGGAGATCCGGACAGCCTTTTGGAGTATGGTGAAGCATGATAACCCGGATGCGCTATTGTTGCGTTTCCTGCGCGCGCGCAAGTGGGACGTCAAGAAGGCGCTCATCATGTTGATCTCGACCATGCGCTGGCGTCTGCAGGAAGTCCATGTCGACGACGATATTATGGCCAACGGCGAGGCCCAGGCCCTCAAGCAGGCGTCCAGTGCGGATCCAGCGAAGAAACAGAAGGGCGAGGAGTTCTTGAAACAGATGCGTATGGGCAAGAGCTTTCTACATGGTGTTGATAAATTTGGTCGGCCTCTCTGTGTTGTCCGGGTGCGGCTGCATCGGGCTGGGGACCAGGCGGAGGACACGCTGGAGCGATTTACAGTCTATACTATTGAGACTGCCCGGCTACTGTTGGCGCCCCCAGTTGAGACTGCGGTAATTCACCACCCTTGTAACCCTGACTAGGGGCTTGTTGCTGACGACGCCAGACTATCATTTTCGATATGACCAACTTTACGGTGTCGAACATGGTGGGTTTTATCTACTTTGGCTGTGGATTTCCAACACACGTACTGACCTATTCTCAGGACTACACACCTGTGAAATTCATGATCAAGTGCTTTGAAGCCAACTACCCTGAAAGCCTGGGTTCCGTCCTCATTCACAAGGCACCCTGGATTTTCTCGAGTTTGTCTCCCTCCACTCCAAGTTACACACGGTTCCATTCTAATTCAGACAGGTATCTGGAGTGTCATCAAGGGCTGGCTCGATCCCGTTGTCGCGTCCAAGATTCACTTTACCAAGAACCGTGAAGATCTCGAGGCCTTCATCGCCCCGGGCCAAATCATGAAGGAGCTTGAGGGTGATGAAAACTGGGAATACACATACACCGAGGTCAAGGAGGGCGAAAACGCCAAGATGGAAGATACAGAGACCCGCGACAAATTAGTCGCCGAGCGGCAGATTTTGGCGAAGGAAATCCAAGATCTCACCATTGAGTGGATTCGCGCCAGCTCCAAGAAGGAGGCTGATGCTATCAATGCCGTCAGGGAGAAGCGGCACGACCTGATAGAAAAGCTGCGCCAGCAGTACTGGGTCTTGGACCCGTATATTCGTGCTCGCTCGCTGTACGATCGACTCGACATCATCAAGGGCGATGGCAAGATTGAGTTCTACCCTGAGGCCAAGACTAACAGCAATGCCGCTCCGGAGGCATCGGAGGCTTCTCAGTCTGCGTAAAGCCGTCGTTGAAATTGGTGGCCTACTTGGATTCAATGCTGGACTCTATTCGTGTTTGGAAATTTGCGGCTACGATATTGCGTGCTACATGTTTGTATAGTTTCATATATGTACCGACAGATTCTAGCATATGTCTTGGATAGCAGGTTAGACAATATAGAGGGGGTTTCCATATGTTCGGGAATAACCTTGAAAGGAATTGGCATTGCGTAAAATGTGTCCCACATTCAACTGAGCACGATAGTTACCTCTACAAATTGGACAATCCAGATCGTGTAGGCGAAAACGCAATCGATGGGCATTTGAACGGGAATCTGTCATACGTCCACAACCATTGGCTGCCTGTAGCTGAAGATTGTCGAGGGAAAAAGCCCCATTTACATCTTAGACTTGATCTCCTCGTGCAGAGCCTTCAGCTTATCCATATCCGACTCCTTGGCAGGCCAGCTAATACCCATACCCTCCTGCTCGTTGGGCTTGGGGATCTAAACAACAGTAGTGAGTATGTGATTTCTTGTAAACGGAGAGTCGTAGTGGAGGGATAATCGCAGGTCATCTCGATGAGGAGGACGTACCATGTGGAAGTGGACCTATAAAATATTTGATTAGCATTTCGCTTTCCTTTTCCTCTGGAAAGGACATGGATTTACTTACGTGGTCAACGACCTGGTGCGCAATGCGCCCATTGTTCTGGAGGATATTGAAATCCGTGGCGCCGCTAGCGAGAGCAATCTTCTTTGCGACGGGCTAGTTGAGATGGTTCATGTTAGCTGAGTGCTTTGCAAAACTAGCATTGATCTCGCTTGGGAACCACGGTTCCCGTGAAGTCGTGCGTCTGGACCAAGGACCTTGGGGACTGGTCGCGCTTATTCCATGCCAACATCCCGTCTACAGGATTGACCTTCTTCTTTTTCTTCATCTTCTTACATCCCCCTCATCCTGGTTGTCTATCGTATTCATAGTGCTGACCACTTACCAAGATCTCAAGGAGGTCCTCGTCGGGGATGTCGGTCAGCTTGGCGCCGTGGAACTTGGGAATCACGAGCTATGCGAGAGCGAGTTAGCATCCCTTTCGACATAATACGTTCCCAATCCACTCAAGATTCAAATCAGAGTATATCTGCCAGCAAGCAGAGCTCCAAGATACGAATTCAGATCGTATCAGGACGACCTGCGATCGGTGCGGGGAAGGATACAACACGGGGCGAGGAACAGCATACCGCATGGCCACGGCTGAGAGGCTGGATATCAAGGAAAGCAAAGACCTTGTCGCTCTCGAAGAGCTTGAAGGAAGGGATATCACCTGGATTGTTGGGGGGAGTGTCAGCGATCGATCGCATTCAAGTTCACCCAAAGGACAAGAGCTTTGTTGATTCAGAGTACGCGTCGAGGGAGCTACCCACCCTTGATGATCTTGCAGAATATGCAGGCGGCGGAGGAGGACATATTGTCAATTGGTTAATGGTTTCGGTGTAGCAAGGAGTCCTGTGAGATTGAAAGGAGCTGTGTAGCTTGGAGATGTAGAATTCAACGTAGGTATTCGTTAATAATTGGAAGTCATGAATAATATGCGGGGTCGACCCGGCGGGGAAAGGAAAGGGAAAGCGAAAAGGTGCAGGTACTCGGTTTCGAACTCGGGTCGGCCAGGGATTAAAAGCAAGGTTATAGGTGCAATAAGAGTCTGTTCCCCGAGGAGTGGGACAGGCTAGTACAGAACCCATTTCTTGCCTTTTACCAGAGATGGCCGTGGTTTGCCCACAATACTCCTCTACTCAATCTTTGGAATAACCTTGCTACAACATAGCCGTTGTATCTTTTTCAGTTTTTGAATGTCTATCCCACATTTGATTTACTGAATAAAGTACATGTTCATTTTGAGAGTTTTTTCCAGGACCTCTCGGGCGTCTTTTGGGGGTTATTGTGGTGTGGGGTGCGTGTACATAGCGTGGCCAGGTGCGGTGTCCATACAGCGCTGCTTTCTACCGTGCAACGCAACCAACACATACACCATCTGAAAAGGACAACTCAAATGATGAACTAGCATTGTCAAAGTTCCTACATGTATCTCAGTGTTCTCTCTCTCTCTTCGCTCACTCATCCACCACCTTCCCCTCCGGAGGAATCAACCCAATTCTATCCAAGACAAAAGCCACCGCATTGACAACACCGTAGAACAGCATCGGGATAACGCCAAAGAAGATATTGCCTAGGATTCCTCGTCGAAGAATCGTCTCTGCCAACTCCGTTCGCGCAATCTCCGGCGCGACGGAGGACTTGAAGGGACCAAGTAACCGATAAAAAGTGACAAAAGATGCGCCAAAGCAGTAGATCAGGAGAATCCGCAATCCGTGTTCACGATACAACTCTATCAGCCCCGGTGCACCACCAAAGTCTCGAGCTAGCGTGCTCATGTAAGCGCTATGATCGACACCGTAGTTGATACGCGAGTTTTTGGCGGCTAGAAGGTGATAATGTGGGGGATCTGTTGGCATGGCCATTTTGCCGGTAATAAGAGCTGTCCACCACATGGCTTGCTGCTCCGCGATTGGCGGGATAGCTCCAACGCCGGGGCGAACGAACCCGATGAAGGCAATATCCTGGTGGGAAGGATGGATGATATTGCGGATTTGGGCGTCTGATGCGGTGGGATAGGTGCTGTCGAGGTAGGGGAAGGTTTGCTTGTACCTATCATTGTATTAGCTTTGCGCAATAGCTCTTCAAGATGGAGATACCCACCCGCTGCAGTATACCACACAATCTGGCTTGATAACCCTATTCTTCAGCCGCTGCCAATCCTTTCGCTTGGGGTTAGCCTGGAAATGGACTTGCCCCGAGTCATCAATATACTCGGGCCAAGTACAAGTATCAACGACTCGGTTGGAGTTTGCATCTTCTGGTGGGTCAATGTAGCGATTTCCAATACAAGCCAAAATGGGATTGTGCTTTTGGTAGGGCCGATTGAGGTACGGCATTGCCTTGTTACTCTTGTTGAGGAATACGAATGCCCGACCCAGTCTTTCCTGTGGCAGGCCGCCAACGTGCTGGTTCATGCCAGCTTGTGTGCCCGTGAGGAACCACAGCACCCGCTTGATGACAAAGTCGGAGACGAACCAGCGTAGTCTGCTGTGGGCGATCGCTCGATGCACGTATGCGGTCTCGAAGAGGTTGGTGATGAGACCGTCGATAGGTAGGCCTCCACTGAAGGTCTTGCCAAAGACTTGGAAGCGACTGAGTGACTTGGGGAAGGAGAGAAACCCGGTCCGGAAGCACATGGTGACTGATTGGGCGTCGGCTTTGATGGATTCGTATGCAATATCTTTTCAAATCGATCAGTACAGAATACAAACAAAGCGCTGTAACAACTTACCCATAGCGGTTTCACCGCATCCAAGAATCAGGACATTGCGGCCTGCTACCTGGGAGCGGTCCTTGTAGCGCGAGGAATGAAACACATCCCCATTAATGTGTTCGATTCCAGGAATGGTGGGGATATTGGGCTCGACATGTAGTCCCGTACAGACTGCGATATGTGAACAGTCATAAAATCTTTCCTTCTTCTCTTCCGAGTCTGCCCCATCCAAGTAGGTAACTCGATGTTTCCACTGTGAGTCGTGTGGCAGTCGCTCCACACGCACGACGGGACTCTTGAGCTTGATATGGGCATCCAGATTGAATTTAGCTACATAAGACCGGAGATAGTCCACATATCCAGGAAGGGAGATGTGATCTGGGCTATCCAGCGGCAAGCGATGATCCGAGAAGGTGGTCAACTGCTTACTGCTGACGAGCTCTGCATTCTGGTAAGATCGGTAGTTGAATGTGCCTCCAATATCGGACTCGCTGTATGTTATTGTCAGCACTGCGCTACTGCTCCTGGTTGTAAATGGCTGGGGAAGTTACGCTTCAAATAAGCAGGCTTCGATCTGCTGTTCGGATGTCGAGGCCTCCAGCAAGGTCTTGAGGGCCACCAGGCCACCCGGACTATAGATAGCGACTGGTTAGAGGCCATATTGAAGGGCCAAGAAGGAGGACTCACCCCGCGCCTATGATTGCTACTTTGATCGTCATCTATGCTGATGTTTTAATCGACTGTCTGGTCCGCGATAGACGAAAATTCGCGGTGTGAAACCAACCGCACTGAGGAAGGTTCAGTGCTCAGGCACTGACCGGTTTTCCCGCATGGGCGCCATGACGTATCGGGAAACATGCGATCGATCATGATTTAGCTATGCTGGTCCTCTGTAAATACGGGCTCAAGAGGAATGAGATATATTTTGCAAGAGATCGAGAAATATATTAGTCTTGAGATCTGATATGCCAAGAAATAAGACAATGGATCTCGAGTCCTTATATATCCGCCCCGAACGGGCGGCGGCCCCTGCGGGGTTCCTTGAGGGTTGAAAAACACTGACCACAGTTGGCAGTGCTCTACTAATCAGGAGCTGATGCTTATGCCACCAAGAATAATGAATTGAAATAACATGGAAAGAGTCTGAACAGCCCCTAGTGAAACCAAGCAAATCTGGGAGGAGTGTTTCTGTGGTCACGTAGGTATATATCTAGGCTATTAAGTTGGCACTTGATACTGGAGGACCATCTCGAGGACTATGAGGTGGACAAGAGACCGATAATCGTGTTTCTAGACGACGAACTAGCGACGACGAACTAGCGAGACGAAGTGATCATTAATATAATCTGATTCCTATACAGAGAAGCAATGTAGACTTAGCTCAAGATGATGTGCCAGATGGGGAAAAGTGGCTTGTCCAATCAGATTCGCTATATTGTCAGACCTTTGGTGGTTGATGGAGGTCGGGGTGCTTTTGCAAACACACCACCAGTATTCCGATCTGATAAATACTTCTAGAATCAGATTCAAGCTACTGATTCTCCTACCTCAATCATAAAGTCAGATTCAAGTCCTCCTTGGTGAGTAGAAAGAAGTGCACCACCTCTCCCAGCCTTTCCGAAACAGGACTAGCGCCAGAGTCCCGTGTTCCCGAATTGCAGACGGACACTGCCAAAGACCATCCAAACTGCTCCTCACCACGCCAATCGGCAACCACTCCCCTCCAACAGGTCTCGCGATTCGCACGCAGAGACCATGCACAAGTGCCGGTCAATCAATCCCGCTTTGGGGTCGCGGGCCTTCACCTCCGCCCCGCGGGTCCAGGTTCAGGTCCAGCGCCGCAACCTCCAGGATGTCGCTATCACTCGCACCGGAAGGCCTGTTCTGAAGGTCCAGGGTGGCCGGTAAGCATTCAATTGGGTAGAATGTCGGTGACACTTGTTGCTAATTTTTTTTTTCGCGCCTGATAGCTCGTCCCTCGGAGGTACCGCTCAGCCCTGCCCTTGACGACTCGATCCGATTCATGCGTGCGATATGTGCTCATCATTGATCTCTAGGTCACACTGCGACTGTTTTCGGTGCCACTGGCTTCCTCGGTCGTTATATTGTCAACAAGCTCGGTAGGTCCAGGGTTTCTGTGTCAGATATGGTTGAGAGAGGTGGGAGAACTGACGTCCCGCAGCTACCCAGGGATGCAATGTCGTGGTCCCCTACCGTGAGGAAATGACCAAGCGTCACTTGAAGGTCACTGGTGATCTCGGCCGTGTTACTTTCATTGTATGGAAACCATTGCAGCGAGAATTCAAATCGGAGACGCAGGTTGTCTGACTCGTCCATAGGAATACGACCTTCGCAACACCCAATCGATCGAGGAGAGTGTCCGCCACTCCGATGTCGTCTACAACTTGACTGGTCGCCAATACCCTACCAAGTGCGTGCAATCTGCAATTGAATGAGAGCTTGAATAGTCAATTGACAGGTGATTTCAGGAACTTCTCCTACGCCGACGTGCACGTTGACGGTGCCGAGCGCATCGCCGAGGCTGTCGCCAAGTACGATGTGGACCGCTTCATCCACGTCTCCTCCTACAATGCCCGTCGGGACTCTCCGTCCGAGTTCTTTGCCACCAAGGTTGGTCGATATTGCGGGAGTTGTACCGTACACCGGAGATACTGATGCAGCTGTAGGCCTGGGGTGAGGAAGTCGTTCGTTCCATCTACCCCGAGACCACCATTGTCCGACCCGCCCCGATGTTCGGATTCGAGGACAACCTCCTTCACAAGCTCGCTGGCGTGTCCAACCTGTTCACTGCCAACCACATGCAGGAGCGCTACTGGCCGGTCCACGTAAGTCGCGTGACCGCATTGACCCGACCAGCCTTGACATGACTAACTCACCTTTTTCTAGGCCATTGACGTCGGCGCCGCCCTCGAGAAGATGCTGCACGATGACAGCACCGTTGGTCAGACCTTCGAGCTCTACGGTCCCAAGAACTACTCCACCGCGGAGATTGCCGAGCTTGTCGACCGTGAAATCATCAAGAAGCGCACTCACATCAACGTCCCCAAGGCCATCCTCAAGCCCTTCGCCTACTACCTCAACAAGTACCTCTGGTGGCACACCATGTCCGCCGACGAGGTCGAGCGCGAGTTCATTGACCAGGAGATCGACCCCACGGCCAAGACCTTCAAGGATCTCGGCATGAACGAGGTTGCCGACCTGGCGGATCTGACTTTCCACTACTTGCAGGGTTACCGTAGTGCCTCGTACTACGATCTTCCCCCGGCGACCGAGCGTGAGCGTCGTGAGGAGAAGAAGTACCTGCATGTGCTGGATGATCAGTAGGGGTGTTTTTAATGTGTACATAAGCTGCTTCCTAGACGCGAATCTTATTTCCTTGTGTTGTCTGGATTCGACCAAAATCAGAGTTTCGTTTGTCAATGCTATTTTGTCCTCTTCACTGAGTCCATTATGATACTCGAATAATTTATACTCCGTACAGTACTTCAGCAAACTCTTGCGTGGTATTACAATATGTACTTTGTAATGTTCCTGCATAAGCCCGAGTAGACGCATAGTCCAGACAAGCTCCACCCCGCAGTCCGCAATCGGATAACAATAATCATCTATCTACAGAGTTACTCCCACCCACTTCATCCCAACGACCAACCCCTCCCACGCCTCCAAAATGTCCTCTCACCCTCCAATTCTCCTCCTAAAAACCAAATCCACCCCCCATGACGGTTACGAACAGTACTTTTCCTCAAACGGCTACACACCGACCTTCATCCCCGTCCTTGAACACCGCTTCCACAGGGAGAACTTAGACACCGTGCGCGAGTTCTTTGCATCTGGCGCTTTCAATACAGACACCGCCACCCCGAGTCCACATCATGACGGACATAAGGAGGATAGTACGAGTACGAGTGATAAGAAGTACGGCGGTATGATATTCACCAGCCAGCGCGCGGTGGAGGCATTTGCGGAAATGATTGCAGAGAAAGGCCGTACGTTCACTCTCCTCTACCAACCCAACCCCCCCAAGTCCATGCTCAGAATGCTCAATCTAACACCTCGTCTCTTTCTTAGTCCCATTCACCCCATCCAAACAAACCCCATCCCTCCCCCTCTACACCGTCGGCCCAGCCACAGCACGCGCCCTCACAACCCTCCGGGACAAATACCTCCCCACAGCGACAATTCACGGCGCGGACGCAGGGAACGGACAGAAGCTAGCCTATCTGATGTTGGAGCACTATAACGGATTATACCCCGACACCAACACCGCCACGAAACCATCTCTCCTCTTCCTAGTCGGCGAACAGCGGAGGGATATTATACCGAAAACACTCATGGATCCCTCTAGATCGGAAGACGAACGGATAAACGTTGATGAAATCGTTGTTTACGAGACTGGGGAAATGGATTCGTTTGAGAATGATTTTAGGGATGTGGTGAGTCAAGAGCTAGAGGCAAAGGCGGAGCGAAAGGGACCGCTTTGGGTGGTGGTTTTTTCGCCGACGGGGTGTGAGGGCATGCTTCGAGTTCTGAAGATGGGGCCTTTCAAGGATCTAAATGTGGAGGGACAAGGAAGAGATGTCTTTGTTGCGACTATTGGGCCGACGACGAGGGATTATTTGAGGGAGACCTTTGGGTTTGAGGCGGATGTTTGTGCAGAGAAACCAAGTCCGGAGGGGATTGCGGAAGGGATTAAGAGGTTCATGGATGAGAGGGGACATTGAGGGTTGAGAGCGGTAAACTTCCTTTGACTGCTGCTTTTGCATATATGATTGTATTTATACTAGGGATAGCACAGTGCACTTTAAATACCCAGGGAAGAAACGTGTTCGTTTCAAACGTTGATTGGATTTTAAACATCTACAGATCGTCCCCGTAGATTGGTGTTCTCCAGATTTGCCCTTGTCATCTAAACCATTGCGAAGTCGCATCCAGGCTAGTAGGTGATCGATTGATTGCATGCCTTGACAGAAAGAGAAGAGAAAAAAAAAACCACTGCTATGATCCCTCGCAGCGCGGTCCTTACCGCATAATCTCCTCATAAATCAACACTAAACAAAGATCAGGAGTGAGCGAGTGATTCCATCTTGTCATGTCGGTCCAAGGGATAGAGAAGGTGGGATGAGATCAAAATTTGAAACTTACACTTCAATTGCTCCTTGCTCAACGAATCCTTGTTCTTGTCGAAATCAAAGAAGCCCTCGGGAATGGGCGGCGCTGTTGGCTCATCCTCTGGGTCGTGGTATGGTTCGAGGTATGGGTGGCGCAGGGCGTCCTCGACGGAGATACGCTTGGCCGGGTTGAAGGCCAGCAGCTTCTCGAGCAGGTCCAAGGCCTGGTCATTGCTCTTGGGGAAGAGGGCGCGGAAGGGGATCTTCTTTTTGAAGGGGAGAGAGCGGATGTACTCCCGGGCTCGTCGAGATTTGATGCCATAGTAGTCTTCCATGGTGGGTGTGCCGAGGACATCCAGGATGAGGGTGAGCTGGTGATGGTCTACATGATTGTGGTTAGGAGATCGTCACAAGAAACCGCGATTGAATGCTGTCACGTACAGTCCTTTCCAGGGAATAGTGGCTTGCCGCTCAGCATCTCAGCCAATATGCAGCCCACACTCCACACATCAATGGCCTTGGTGTATTCCTTGAATGTCAACATAATTTCCGGAGCACGGTACCAGCGAGTGGCCACATATTCCGTCATGAAGCCCGAGTTGTCGTCAGTAGAGGCGGCGGAGCGGGCCAAACCAAAATCGCACACTTTCAGATCACAGTTGGCGTTGAGAAGGAGGTTGGAGGGCTTGAGATCACGGTGCAAGACATTGGCAGAGTGCATGGCCTTGAGGGCTCGCAGCGTCTGGTAGATAAAGTATTGGCAATGATCATCGGACAGATCTTGCGTGCGAATGACACGGTGCATGTCAGTTTCCATCAGCTCCTAAGGACGAGTCAGACTGGGTCAAAGCAAGTGGAGACCATCCCTTTTCTCCCTGGCTTACCTGAATCAAGTACACCTCATTGAAGCCCTCGTAGTTGCGAGGTCGTTGAATATCCAGAATGGAGATAATGTTCTCATGGTTAAAGTAGCGTAGCAGCTTCATCTCACGCAGTGTCCGCAGGCAGAACATGGAGTGGTCGAAGGGAGTGATCTTTTTGATAGCGACCTTCTGGCCAGAAGGCTTGTGAATCGCGGAGCTGCATGGTTGTGAGTTGCGATGTCATGCATCATGACTCCCCGGATGAGAGAGAGCGTACTCACCAGACAACACCGTATGCGCCCTCACCGATCACATCCTGGATCTCATATTGGTCGGACACGTTGAAGGAGATCTTCCGCGAGCCTCCCTGTGCGGGATTCTGTTGAACCATAGTGCCGGTTCTGGGGGACTGAGGGGGATGGTCAGCTCTCATGATCGGGCCAATAGCCCAGGACAGGGCACGGGAGAACGGGAAGCATTTCATGACGTGGGGCGAATTGTTCAAGCAAAGCTCAAGAGAAGGGAAACCCCCGAATTCCAGAGCCACTTCCCCAGCCCTAACAGGAACAGAGGCATGCCTCTCAAACGTTGAAATTGGCAAGCAATCGAAGATCCAAAAGGTGCCAGCAAGTTGACCACAAGTGTCCAGATTGGGGAGGACAAACGGCGCATCCACAGCGGAAAAGGCACGACTAGGGTAAGGATGAGCTTACATTAATTTGCGCCCTGGGTATGAATGCGAGTCCCTTTCGATGTTGATCTCCTTCCTCGTTGTCTCACACTATTTAGACAATTGGGGTCGCGCGTTTAGGGAGGAAGAGGGATCGACGAGCTCTAGTGACGATGCGATCAGGGGCGACGAAGGAAGAGGAGAATCGCGACGAGTCGAGCAAGCGATCGAGCTCCGGGGGATCGGATCGGGAGGAAAGAGCACCACCAGAGGGGGGTGAACAGGTCTCGGGAGGCTGAAATGAGGCGATGTCTGGAGTCAGTGAGCTGTTGGAGGACGGTGAAGATGAAAGGTGTGCCGAGGCGGGGTTTGGGGTGGACGGGTGATGGCCAGCTCAGTATCGCAGTTGATACAGACAGCCAGGGCCACAACTCGAGTACCACGGGTGCGGATGATGCGAACATACCTGATATGTTTGTTTTGGCCCAGTTCTCCTCTTGTCCAGGATCCAGAACTGGTGCAAGTTTGGGCAGATGGAAGATGGGTTAGGTGGGGAGAGGAGAGGAATCAGCGGGACTCAGCCACGGGCCGCTGTGTCGGGCGTGGTGGGGCAAAGAAAGATGAGCAGGGGGGGGGGGGGGATGAGTTAATAAGAGCGTCGATGAATCATAATAATAAGGTAGATGAAATCAATAATGACTGGGAATAATGAATTACCGGAGGAATGATCTGAAAGCGATGAAAAGCACGAGTGGAGATGAAATGGGGGATAGGATTATGAAGAGACTGCGATCCAGTCCAGGTCTATCGGGGGGTTTTGACTCGCTTTAAGGCTGGTGGCTATTCTTGTTGCCTTTGCGATTGGTATAGATGCGCATTCAGGATGATCCGAGGGAGGTGGTGACAGTTCTCCTGTCTGAATCTGGGACGCTTTCTGGTCCTTTGGTTGTATACTGATCCGGACGACCGCGACTCTACAGAAATGATCGCCGTGGATCTATCCAGTCTGTCTGAGATGACACCTTCTAGACCGTGACACCCCTGGCTCCTCTGTTCATCAGTGTTTTAAGTTATTGTCACCGACTGTTTCGTCTTTCTGATCCCCTGAGATTCCCGTTCTCCATTGATCCATATCACTGTTTATCTATCTGTGCTAGCGAACCTTGGCTCTGGCCGGGGCCTATGCTCCACACAATCCGAGAAACCACCACCTCCTCCTCCACCACCACCGCCCAATTACGTGAACTCATGAACGCGCAGCAAATGGTCAACATGAGGACCAACATCGTGTCCAGTCCTTGAGGAACAAAAACAGAGTTCCCGCCACCAGCGCCAAATGGCCGCAACCCAACCTGTCTCGAGCCAGACCGAA
Organism: Penicillium sp. F50; assembly: GCA_037356195.1. NCBI lineage: Eukaryota > Fungi > Ascomycota > Eurotiomycetes > Eurotiales > Aspergillaceae > Penicillium > Penicillium sp. F50. The sequence goes on along the minus strand of JAYXSA010000054.1, from coordinate 571,916 downwards.
CCGCGCTACTGTCGGAACTGGTCACAATCACAGTTGAACTGTACCGTCTCCACCCGCAGACCCTCTCAGATGCCACCATGATTGGAGCTCCAGCCCTCGTCCGGGTTTCACCACCACCAAGCCGGTGTCGGATGCTTTTGATTGGCGTGATGGGCAGACCGGAGCACTCTCAACACAGAATAGTTGGAAGAGAGAGAGAGGGACCGAGAAACACGGGCTACAGACGAAAGGATGACGAAGGACCAGCCGGACCAGCGAAAGACTGGACAGGAGCTCTGTCTGTACGGGCTCCTTCCCGGAACTAGTGAAACTAACGCCCATAGGACGAGACAACCAAGGCCACTAGTGAAACTATGGGGACGGAGGCGCAACGTGGGATACAACAATAACATCAATCATCCATTTTCGGGGAGGGAACTACTCGTGGCCGGCGTAGATGGTCCGCGGGCTTTCTAGGCGCCCTATAGAGAGAAAAAAAAATGCAGATCAAATGAGGAACAAAGAGAAAAGAAAACTCAGACACAAACCCTGGTCTACTGCCAAAATAGGGGAGGGAGGAGATGCCGCACAGAGAAACCCGAGCCCTTCAATCCGTAATGGTACAGGCGGGAGAGCGAGCAGGAGGAAAGGGAAACCGAAGATGGAAGAGAGAAAGAGAGAGAGAGGATCGTGGAGGATTCATGAAAATGGGAGGCTGCAAGGAGGAAAATTGGAGGTACAAGAGGAACACGAGCAAATACAGAGAACAAAAGGAAGAGCATGTTACTGCACAACCTGATAGAGCAGAGGAGTCAGTCGGAGAGAAAGACTGGGAGCAGAGAAGAAAACTATCCAGGTCATCAGCATACCTTCTCCCGCAGCGTCGTCATCCATTGGTCCAGGCTGACGCTCTGGTCCGCGCGATCCTCCACCAGCATCGTCTGGGCCCAAAGGCGCAGACCCGGCTCGCCATCCTCGCGCACCACATACAGATGAGGCACGATCATACTGCCCACACCCTTCGAGTGGTGGTCCCGACTCTTCTCAATCACCGCCCGCACCCGCTGGTTGAACTCGTTATCCACCTCGGGTAGAGTCGTCTTACCAACCCGCAACTGGTTCCGGTCCGGCACGCCGAATACATCCTCAATCAGCTGGGGCACGGCATCACGGCCGACCCACAGGAACTGTGTCTGACCATCGTCGATCAGGTACAGACCGTACGAAGCGATGCGGCCCGAAGACAGGTTGACGGTGGGCGGCAAGGTAATCTCGCCGGTCTGCGCGTCGGGCACACCTGCAGTGTCGGGCATGTCGTGGAGAGAATACATCTTGGGGTAGATGTATTGGATAAGAAGAGGCAGGGGAAGAGTCGACAAAAGGCAAAGGGCAGCAGACCGCATATCCGTTGGGATTTGAGCCGACTTGCGAAGACCAAGCTATAGAGAGTTGGTTAGTGACAAGAAAGAGACCTAATATCCGCGTGCAGGTAGTTTAGAGAACACTTACGTTCTTGATCAAAGCAAGGAAGAGAACGGGTAGACCGCGCAGGTTGGCTGGGAACTGAAGACCACTACCGCTGACACTGCCACCCGCAAGCTCCTTGCGGTAGGTTGTCAGCAACTCGATAATCTTGGTCTGCAGAGCCTCGCGAGCGGGCTCAAGACCGCTGCTGAGAGCACGCTCAACGGCCTTGTGGCTGAAGAAGGTGGCCACAGCCTGCTGGTCAGCCGAGGCATAGACGTCGGCCAGGTTCGTGGTGGTAGGCAGAGCAACAGTGATGACCCGAATGCGACGCTCACCGTTGCAGGTGGTGTGAAGAACGGCAGCTTGCAAGCACACAACCGGCTTGGCCACGGTCTCATCGATGGCGACCTCGACAACATAGGCCTGGTCGCGAGGGAAAGCAGGGAACGCGCAGAGATCGGAGCTGCGATTGAAGAAGTTACCGTAGAAGGTGCTCATGCGCAGGCCAGTAGTGGCACGAACTCGGAGAACGGCCTCCAAACCAATCTCAGAGGAGAGATACTCGGAGAACTCGCGGGCAAACTTCATGGCATCCTCTGATCGAGCGGCGTTCCAGCCGGGGTAGAAGTAGGTCTGACCACCAGTGTACCGAGGCAAGCAGCTAAGAGAGGCAACGTCCTGATATTGGGACGAGAAAAGGAACATATCGACAGATACCTGAGCCTTGGAGCATTCAACTGCGAAGCTCTTGTAGAAAGAGTTGGCGGTCTGCAGAAGAGCAGACTCCTTGCTTGTACCCAGCACCTTCTTATCCTCACGCATAGTGAGCGCACCGTGGCCGATATTGGGCAAGGATGCGCTCAGCACGGTCATCTTACCTCCCACGGGTGAGATCAACTTGTAACCAGCGCGCAAAGCCGAACCCATGGCGCAGCTGTTATTCTGAGTGTTCTGGAACATCGTCTGCAGCTTATCCAGGAATGTCTCAATGTTCTCCCGGCATTCGCTCAGTGTCACCAGAAGGTCGCCGGGGATGGGAAGGAAGGGCTCGTCAAGGTCACTGATAACCAGCATCTGAGGGTCTGAGCTGGGCGAGCCGTCGCGGGGGATGCTGAAGTAGTGCAGGCTAGAGTCAACTGCGACGAAGCCAAGACGAGTCCGTCGATCTGCGTTGGGAATACGGTCGAGGCTCTCCTTGATGCAGCGTGCGATAACGGCCAGAAGACCGCTCGTGACCGAAGCGTAGCTCACATCGATCAGGAAGAGATAAACCAGCGGCTGCGGAGGTCGAACCATGTATTCTTGAGGCGCAACAAACTCGACCATACTGTGGTTCAGATCGGCGCGGAGCGAACGATCAGCAGGCTTCTGGTGTGTCGAATCCCAATCAAAGGCTTGAGGCACGTCATTGGTGAGGTTGCACATGTTGCAGCGCCAGCGGTGGCCATGATCGAGGAAGGTAACGAAAGGATTGATATAAGAGCGGCAGCGTCGGCATCGTGAAATGACTTGGTCTGGAATGACAGGGATGGGATCCTCGGCATCGTGGAGAGCGGCATAAGGCTGAATGACGAGCGCAAAAGGCAACTTGGACTTCTTGAGGAGGGAATTATTCGTAGGGACTGCATTCAAAGTGGACCGCATATATTTGGGAGGGCAATTGGCGGTGGGAGAGTCGAAGACACTAGTCTGTGGGATTGTCAGTCATCTTGAGCGATCCTCGCACGGCGGGGAATGCGCAATGCACGAAGAGCTTTAGACTTACCTGTGGAGGCAGAATAATGGGAGGAGGGGGGTAGTCCAGCTCGGCGACGTTAAATGGTTGAGAGATAAGGTCCGTCGGGTAGAGCTGGTTAAGTTGGACATTGCGCTGGGGCTGCACCGCAGCCTGAGGCTGTGGTGGGGGCATGTGGTGAGGTTCGCTCATACCCATTCCGCCGAATTGCTGGGTCATCTGCGTAACGCTGTCTACGGGAGCAGTGTAGCCGACGGCGGCAGGCTGCATCTGAGCTGGGTCGGCGCCGTAGGTCGGCTGTTGATATCCCGCAGCTTGCGGCTGCTGAGGATAGGCACCGAAGGCGCCTCCGGCAGTGGGTTGACCTCCAAGCGCTGCATTGGCACCAGAACCAAATTCAAAAGCCTCACCCGCGTATGCTCTCTTCTTCTTGGCCGGAGCACCAGTAGGCGGCGCTCCTTGCGGGGGGACGGCCGACTGTTGCTGTTGTGTGGGATCCGGGGAGACATAGCCGGGCTGAGCGTACCCCTCCTGGGGAGGATAACCCCCTTGTGGAGCTGCCATGAAGATTTGCTAGAAGTTGGAAGTCTCTCAAGGCAATTTGTTCACGGGATTGGGGAGTCGGGATAGGCGACGAATTTCGGGTGGGAGAATGGTTGTGGTTGGTATGGGGTCGCGGGTGACAGCTTCGCTAGAACCCCACAATCAGCTTTACCCTCGACCAAGTTGGGTCAATATGAGACAAGCGAGGACGAGGAGTCGGACCGACAAAAAGCAGACAAGCGCCGAGAGGGGGTTAGATCATACCAAGGACACAGGGACGGAGGGGGAGAGAGAAGCAAAGGAGGCGGTGATGGCGAAGGTGGCCTTTAGGTAGTGGCAGGTCAGCCAATCACGGGGTCGCAGGCACATGAGAGCTCAGCCATAGCAAAGTCAGAAGTATACGAGGGGAGATGACATGAATACCCAAGGAAAGAGATAAATAAGATACAAGATACTGGTCATTTGAATAGAATGAGAGGTACATCATTTCGTTTAGACGCTAGCATTTCTTCTGTTGGTTATGTCATTGCCAATGAACCCTGCGAGGTAGCTGGTTCAAGCATCTCGGTACTCCCAAGTCTATATGCATAGAGGCACAGACCAGTCGGTCTGGCTCAATGTTGAAGAGTTGATCTCTTAAAACCCTTTGATCCTTTGATAATTTATTCCACAAGACTCATACTTTTCTGACACTTACTTCCGTACACGAGCCTACTACGTAGCACTCAAAGTAGTGAGAAAGAATGTGGACGGGTCAGGGTAGAGTGGTTGCCCGGCCAACACAACACACCACAATGTCTTCCGCTGCACACGAACACCTCCACACCTTCAATCTCCAGTCTTGCATCGCCCCTCAGCCAACACTTGTAGGTAGTCGTTTTTTCGCTTCTTGCTTTTGGAGGATTTTGTTTACTTCTTTTTTGTTCCTTTTCTCTTCACGTGCGTTCCTGCGGTCCTTCTAGCGAGGGATTGGAATACCGACTTGGATCCGAATTCTTGAAATCGCAGCAGGATTGGTCCACCACAGTTGAATGTGTGAGGCGTCACAATGAGTGTTCGGGTTGTCGCACGAGTACGACCACTTCTGAAGTCGGAGCGCGATCTCGATGTTATACTTCGCACGGGTGCATCTGCAGGTGCCGCCGAAACCAAGTCGCGTGAGTCGTTGAACGGCGACCGAAAGGTGGCGGCGTTGAGGGACAGAGATAACGTTGTTCGCATCCCGAACCCCAAGAACGAAGGCGAGGAATATACCTTTCAATTCAATGCGGTCTACGATGCGGATGTGACACAACAGGAGCTGTTTGATGCAGAGGGTGAGTGTATTATCGAGTTAGGGGCTCTGTGAAAGGCTCCGCGTGGCATGTCAATGATCATTGCTCACACGCTATTTTTGGATTAGTCGCGCCCACGATCAAGCACCTGTTCAATGGATTTGACATCACCCTCTTCGCCTACGGTGTAACTGGAACGGGCAAGACACACACGATGCGCGGCGGTAAAAGTCTCGCGGACCGAGGTGTTATTCCCCGACTCCTGAGCGGCATCTATAGACGGAGTCGAAAGATGGAAAAAGATAGCAATGGAGAGACCTCCGTGCAGGTCTCTCTGAGCTACTACGAGATTTATAACGACAAGGTGTACGATCTGTTTGAGCCCCCTGAGAAGCGCACACTAGCGGGACTCCCTCTTCGGGACAATGGAGGCAAGACAGTGGTCTGTGGGTTGACAGAGAAGCCGTGTACGAGCTTGAAAGACTTTGAGATTCTCTATGACCAGGCAAACACCAACCGCTCAACATCGGCGACGAAGGTTAGACAAAGGACCTTTACGCTTTCGGTTTGAAATGCTGACGATTCACAGTTGAATGCCCATTCGTCTCGCTCCCACGCCGTACTTGGAGTCAAGATCACGGTCACGACCCCAGAGAAGACTCGCATCAGCACTGCTTCTGCCATCGATCTGGCAGGCTCGGAAGACAACCGACGAACCGAGAATGACAAGGAGCGTATGGTGGAGTCGGCCAGCATCAACAAGAGTCTTTTCGTTCTTGCACAGTGCGTCGAGGCAATCACCAAAAAGCAACACCGTATCCCGTACCGTGAGTCTAAGATGACTCGAATCTTGTCATTGGGACAGAACAATGGCCTGACGGTCATGATCCTCAACCTGGCTCCCGTCCGATCATACCACCTAGACACGATTAGCTCTTTAAGTGTTGCCAACCGCACCAGGAAGATCGAAGTTCGAGAAGTTGAGAATGACCCAATTTTTAAAGGTCCTGCTAGACCCGCTGTTCGACCATCTCTGGCTGCAACCCGGAAGCCGCTGCAGCCCCTCACTGCTTCAGTCCATGTCAATATGCCCGCGTCTGTCGCCAAAGACCCGGCTAAGAAGGATGAGGAAAAACCTCTCAAAGCTTTCAGTGTTTACTCCGATCGATCCCAGCCCAAGACTGTCACTCAGATCCGGAAGGCTGAGGTTTCGAAGTTACCGTCTCTCTCCGAGGCGCATCCCATTCGAACATTGAAGCCTCCCCGTCCAAGCATTGTCCCGCCACAGATGACCTATGGTGATATCTGCGCGGCCAAGATTGAGGAAATGGTGGAGAAAAAGGTCGAAGAGATCTTAGCTGTGCGGGCAGTGAGTGAGCAATCGAGACAGACTCAGGCGCGCGAGCTGAATGAGAAGCTCCAGCGTCGGCTGGAACAGCTCGAACAACGCATTGAAGGCACGGAAGACGCTCGTGCCGAGGGTCTTTCATACCTGCTCATGGCGAAACAGCACCAGGCCCGTGGCGAGAACAGCTCCGCATTGAGGATGTACCAGCTCGCTCTCCCGCATTTCCCGCACAATGAGAAGCTGGCAGCCAAGATCGCAGCTCTGAAGGAGCGCCTGCACGGAAAGCCTCAGGCTCCTCAATCCGCTGCTCATGTGTCGCCACCCAAGGGTAGATTTGGAAGCATGCTGTCTCTAAAGAAGGAGCCGACTCTTACTCTAGGCAAGCGCCACGCTGAAGATTTTAATAATGACTATATAGATCAACCTGGTGGTGATGGGTTCTCAAGCGACGAGGACAGTATCCTGCCAAAGCCAAAGAAGCGCGCTACGTCAAAAGCTCTCCGTCAGAACGAGGAGGATTTGAGTGCATTGGACGACTACGAGGATCCTTCTGTCTCTCCACGCACAATCCACCTCCTCTCTATCATCAACTCACGGGATGTAAGCCAAATAAAGCTGCTGAAGGGCGTTGGCGCCAAGAAGGCAGAGGCCATCGTTGACTGCCTGTGCGAGATGGACCAGTCCCTGGGCACTGGTGACGAAAAGATCTTGGACCCGCCACATTTCCAGGTGAGCAGTCTAGCTGAGCTGAGTACGTTGAAGGGTGTGGGTGTTCGAACGGTCGAGAACATGCGGAATGGAGTTTTGGTTTGATTTTGCATTTTGCATTCCCGTGTTGCATGTCCTGGGCATGGACTTGGGCATTATGTTATTTTCATGCATCTTCCTTCAGCGACGGTGCTGGGGCGTTTTTGGTCTAGCTTTGGCTGGTTTGAATTATTTGAAACTAGAAGGAATCGAATCTTTGAACGTTGCATACCCATTTTTTCCTACTTATCCAAGGGCACGTAGAAACGTGTCGAGTCAGGATCCTTACCCGGGAATACTTTTGATTGCCGTATTGTCAATTCTTGATCAAACCTCAATCCGTATGCTCGTGATCATATTGTGAATTGAATTGTCCCCGTAGGACATGCATATATCCAGTCTATCAATGCAAAATTAAAGTTTTCTTAAATGTGCCCTGTCAGTCCCCATCCCCCCAGAGCTCAAAGATCCTGCCCAGCTATCTATCTCCAAATTTTCCCCAAACCTTGCCTCGGCATTATACCTTGCCCATCTTGACTCCACCAACAATAATCCTGGCAACAACAAACAGGGATGCACCAGCTAGCATGACCACACCGCAGAAGATCTGCAATTTTGTGTATGAGCCAGTCAAAACATCTGGCACCAGGGCACCGCCAATCGGTGTTCCCGTGAGAGCAGCGAAGGAAACGATGGAGAAGCAGGCCCCGTTGCGGACACCGACCTCGCGCAGATCAGAAATCTGGGCGATCAAGGCTGGGAGGAGGGATACGAAAGCACCCGAGCCGAAGCCGTAAAAAGCGCTGAACACGATGGCGGGGGCATTGCCGCGTGATGGGAGCCAGAGGGCTAGGACGAGGATGGCAGAGAGAAAGGTGAAGAAGACCATGACGTTGTAGCGGCCCACGCGGTCTGCCATGTATCCCGGCAGCGTACGGCCGAATATACTATGGGAAAGTATTAGCAAGGCAGTCATAGCAGAGCGAAGGAAAGAAAGGGGGAGAAACTGACCTGGCCGCATTCAAAATGGGAATGAGGTACTGCGACAAATGCTGCGACATGCCATATCGCTGCGCCTGCGTGATAACAAACGTAAAAGGCAAGAACATCCCCCAGAAGAAAAAGAAAGATGCAGCAACCGTGATAACGAATTTCACATCCTTCAATGGACGAACGAAATTCATGATATCAAATGGCTTCTTGGTGTGCTTCAGCCTCGACTTGAGAGTCACATTGGCAATGACCAGCATACCCAGAATCAAAAAGGCACAGATACGCATTGCCCAGGGAAATCCGACCTCTGGGATGAGTTTCGATACCATGATGGGGAAGATCACACCTCCCAGACTTGACCCAGAGGCTGTGATGCCTAGGGCGAAAGCGCGACGTTTGGCGAACCAGGTGCTGACTGAGTTTACGCTGGCGTTGAATATGGCGCATGCTCCAAGGGGACTGCAGATTCCTTGGGCAAGGATGAACTGGTAGTACTCGGTTGAGAGAGAGGTCATCATGAGGCCGAAGACGTGGAGAAAGGTGCCGCCTAGGAGGATGTATCTGGGGCCATAGTTGTCGAAGAGAGTGCCGAAGAGGGGGCCCTGATAGCGGTTATGTTAGTCCAAGCTGGAGCCGACATTGAGCGGGTTTTGATGAGAGAGAGAGGACTCACAGCAAAGAACATGACGAATGTCTCCAATGATGTGATCCATGCCACTGTACTGGGGGACATGTTGCTGAGTTGGTGACTTTCATAGTAGGTCTGGAAGACACCGATGCCTAGACCAAGAATTAGTTTTGTGATGATGTCTCTCTGAAGACATTGGTCACACATACAATTAATCCAGCCAAAACTGACGAACAGTCCGCAAAAGGCTCCGAGCACGGCCATCCATGCCTGAGCTCCTCCATCTGGCGGAGGGCCAGGGCCTGGAGGACCAGCCGGAGCTGGAGTGATAGCCTCGCTTTTTTCCGATAGAGGCTCTCCATTGACATTACGTTTCTCTGCATCGATGGGATCGGCTGTGTGAGTAGCCTTCTCCAGGTCATCCGTTTCGTGATCGCTCATGGCTGGCGTTGAATTGTCCGACGGCGCGATATTTGTTGTAGCACTGTCAATTGAAGGAACCGCACGTTGATATCCGACACTCATTTTCTGAGTCTGCTGTCCCTCACACACACACAGTAGAGCAGTCCCTATCCACGTTCGATCGATGTTTCTCAGTGTTTGTCGGCTCTGAAAAGCATGCGACTGGGCTCAAGAGTAGTAGTCTGTGCGACAACGATTCTGTCAGAAGCTTGTTTAGTCGACATGTCGCTCAGAAGGATGATAGTTTCAAGAGCAGGTTGAGTAACAGGGGCATTCGACGAGAATAGACAAGAATAGCAAGCGTATGCGATTTCCTTCGGGAGGGCGTTTCCCATCGAATCGAAGAATGCAATGTAGTGCGACTGGAAGCAACTCACAGGAAACTCTAAAAACCAAGACTTGACAGCCGCGGCCCGCAATTTGATTTCTGCGCCTAAATGCGCCGGACGATAGCAGAGTACTGGATACTCGGGCGAATGACTTCGGGGCCGACAGTGGTTGGCGGGATGGAGCGATGTAGATATTCGTGCCACAAGGAGAGAACCAGAGGATTTATATCATGTTAAGAAAGATAATAATAATCGCCAGAAACTACCATCCACAGGGAAGAGATGATTAAAAAAAATTCCCCGGTCGGACTTCTCGACTTCGGCATCGCGTCAGGCTAAACTCCGAGTCCAATTCCATGGGCGCATCTCGCGATCCTAGCAGTACCGCTAATCCACGATGAGTAGGGAATTGACACACAGCGCTCAGCTTGGTTTAGTTCGACTCGGAAGGGCTTCGACTCGTCTCCACTTTTTGCTTGGTATCTTCCAGCAGATGTTCTTTTCTGGACTCCGACCGCTTAGCTCCGGGGGTGGAACTGGACTGGACTGGACACTCCGCGGGCAGTCCGTGGGGCCCATTTTTGTTAGCGATCGGGATGAGGGCCCGCGGGGAGAGCGGGCTCATATATCAGCCTTGTTCGGTGAAACAGTGCTAGAAAAAAAATCAAGTGAAAGCATATACCGATCGATTATAGACAGCAATTTGTTTGCCATGATCAATCTTCGGGCATGACTACAGGGGGGAGTCAGAGTCGAGGAGTTTGGAGGGGCTCCTGTTGTGCCGGTTTGTAATCAAACAAGAGCAGTCGGTCGCTGACTACGCTGGACATTTAGTTGAGTTGCTTAACTGCCCTGGTTTGTCACACATCCCAGGAAGAATAGTACGGCGATCCCTGGGTACTCTGTGATCTATTGCCTGCAGTGGCTTGCATGACATATCATCCAACAATGAGATGCATCAAGCCAACCATGTGGAAGGAAGACACATAGAACCCCCACCGGGCTTCTAAATCTCAGATTATTCTTGCGGTGAGGGAGTATCCCATGACCAATACCTGTTTCATATGCCGAGAATTTGTCATCGTTATGATTCATGAAGCTTTTGTTGGAAGCCTGTGGATGTTCACCAGTTCACAGCTTAGCTGAACAGCTCCAGCCTACGAGGCTTTTTCCAATATTTCGGATGTGTGATGGGAATGCGGGCCCGAACTGTCTCGGCCTATCATGGAGCCTTCGAGTGGGGAACCATGTGGCTGTAAGACTACCTACAATCTTCTTTATAAGTGTCACTCGGTGCTCTTGGAAACGATTATCTTCGGATAGGTCTATTCCTTCTTATCTGGTTGAGCAAGTTCTCTTTTCTCTTTGGGGCTTCAACCGATATTGACCCTAACAGGCTCGCAATCACAGTGGCTATCGTCTTGATGTAGAATAAGCGTTTAAGCGGACGGCAAAGTCGTCGATGTCAGCTGCGAACCTCACAACCACTACATCCTGTTCTTCCCTTTCAGTCAGGTTATGACGACCAAGGGACATATTTGTTTTCTTTGATACGGCCCGGCGATGAGTTTTTATCACCATACAGTACCGGTCGTATCTCGTCTTTTGAGGGATGAGATTCTAGGATGGGATCGGACCGCTGATGGATTAACTGACGGCTGCATTCTTTCGATAGAGGGACCTGTGTTATTACCAGCTCATATAGAGTGACAGCATGACTTAGCTAGTCTCGCATGTCTTCAGTCGCAACTACAATGAAGAGTCCTTTTGTTTTCTTTCAGCTCCTTCCGTAATACTTATACTTTGAGCTGGAAGCTTCCAATCTACCCAGCAGCCTAGAAGCTCGCCCACAGGCGAAGCCGACTTATCCAAGCCGAGATCCGACAGCTGGCGTCCATCTTGGATGACCGCTTTGGCCAAATAATCAGCCCTAAATTCATCAAAGCCCATGACACGCACAGGATGCAAGATCAGTGCGTAGCTGGGATTGATCGCTACAGTAATTGTATCGCGGATAGTCTCACCTGGAAGAATCACTGATCAAAATTGTAAATCACATGAGGATTGTCTCCTAGACCAAGAGCGTTGAAGCTCAACAAAAAGATATATATCCGCCCGGTCACCGCCATCATATCTAGCACGAGCCTGGAAGCTCATACACTGGCCAAAGAACACCATGAAGATTTATTCATTGGCAGTTCAAGCATCACTGGACAATACCAATCTACTTCAACAAAAATTATTCAAATGTATCAAGAGCCAAACCCACAGGGATATTCAATGCGATATACAATATGAACACAGAATAGCAAGCCTGAAAATGCAAGCTGGAAACCAGAGACAAAAGAAGTGAGCCAAAAAAAGTATGCCATATCCTCACCAGCACAATGCCAAAGAGAAAGAAAGAAGAGAGAAAAGTATTCACAGACGGGCATGAAGCAGTCATCTCCCAAAAAGCACAGGTGTCGAATCCCGTAATCGAGAGAGGAGAAAGAAAAGAGAGAGGCCCCAACTTTTGGCGGTCGTTTCGCCGATAACAATATCCAAAATCATGGGCTCAGCTAAGGCCAATCGCAGAGCCAAAGGGAAGAAGATAGGGACCAGTGGGAGAGAGAAAAAAAAAAGAGAGAAACATTCCAACGGAAAGGACATGGCGACTAAGCACGAGGTCGTCAAGGCGGTCGGGTCAAGATCAAGGTCGACTCTTCGCAGGTACATCACGCGAAGAATGGGGCGAACGTAGATGCCGGTCAGAAAGCAATGGTAACAAGCAGAACTAGAAGGAGCCCATCATGTGTTGGGTGGTCGTGTGTCAAGAGAGAAGAAGAAAGAAAAAGCGCTAGATTCGGTCGGGCCGAGAAAAGGGACAGTGGAAAAAAAAGATAGGTGCGCAAGTCATGAATACCAGGTTTCACCTCCAGCGCGACTCCTGTGACCCCCGCAGTACCGATGGTCGCCAGCTGCCGGTGGATTGTTTGGAGACCGTGCTGGTGGGGGAGTTTGTGCCTGTGTTGAAGACATATTCGCCATCGACGTATTGAGCGCCCGTGGAGAAGGTGCTGCGGTGCTTTCGACGAGCATAGCGCTGTTCGAGGCGGTACAGCTCGAGTTCTAAGGAAGGGAGAGGTTAGAGGGGCAAGATCTCAGGGCCTTGTTGTTGCCGGTGGTGAGCGATGCCGCGACGTACTGGCTTGTAGCTTATCAATCAGACCCATTGTGACTGTGTAACTGCGAAACTGGAGCGAGAGTCTGTTGATTGTATGGATTCGATAGTAGAGCTGGAACTTGAATTTGTCCCTGGCGACGTTCTATATACGGAAGTGCGGCGACAATCGTTTCCACGTGCAGCGAGTGGAGCGTAACGCGGTTGGAAGGTAAGATGGCCGGCAGCGGAAAGAGAAGAATTCGAGATCACTGCAGAAGCCAGTCAGCCCAATTCGACACCTTCAACCCCCTTCACAGCTCGATCGGGTCATCTCTCACCAGTATACAGGTATACAGCAAAAATGACACCCGGTAGAGTACTGAAAAGGGGGGACGATGGTGGGCGGGAGGGGGTCGGGTATGTGTGCAATCGCGGAGGAGGAGGGGGGATGGCGCACACGAGTTGGAGGGCGCACGAGGCCAGTGGGACTGGTGCCACAAGGAAGCCACCAAATAATCCGACGAAGGAAGGGAGGGGGTTGCAGGTTGAGGTGGGATTGGGGATTGAGAATTGGGAATTGGCTATCGGCGGGATGCAAGGAATGTAAGATGGCCGGAGAAATCGGAGCAAACGACAGGAGGTTGGGACGTAAAGAGAGTCAAAGAGCGGCAAAGAGGTCCCCAGTGGTGCTGGAAGGACCAAACGAGTGGCGTGCAGGACGATAAGAGGGAAGGATGATAAAAGATAATAATAATAATATGGCAGGAAATGAGACGAAAGAACAAACAAGCGAGTCAGTTACGGTAGTCGAGACTCAGCAGGGACTCAGCACCAACGAAGAGGACCGCGGTGGGGGTCCGGAAGAGAGCTAAAGGAGCGACGAGACGGGCTTCGATTGGCTCCACGGGAATGGAGCGCCGAGTCTCCAGAGTCTCTAGAATCTCTAGGGTCTCTCGAGTGTCTCTTGAGTTTATAAAATCAATAGTCCAAGCGCCCAAATCATAACCATTGCCCCGGCACGCGAGTCTAGCCGGATTCCCTGGGCCTGAACTGGGAGGTTCGGTTGGTTCGCCAGGGGACGAGACGTGATCATTGGGCGGTCCTTCGGTGTCCCCCGTTGTTCCCAGTCTTTTCCACCCGCGCTACTCAGCCACTAGCGAGTGAATGGATCGAAGGGCCCCGCCTTCTAGACTGTCGTCGCTGCGAGGCCGTGCGCCCGTGTTTCAGGTTGATTTCCCCTTGCTTTAGTCTGATTGATCGCGTGGTCGGGACAACAGAGGACGGAGTACAGTACAACAGACTCGGCAGTAAATGTGGACGGTCCTGGGTGCTCCGGACTCCATACTCTAATGTTCATCATGCATGAGTCTACTCTTTTTCTTTTTTTTTCTATCCACAGTCCACATGGCGACAGGCTGTACCTTGCAGAATAGAGCCAGACATCTTCACAAACCATTGGTTCTCGCTGCTGGACCAGTCTACGCGACCTTCTTCTCCTCGGACGGCGTCTCGCTCTCCTCGTGGGAAAGCGACAGTTCCTGGGCTAATCATCGGAGGGGTCAGAAACGGCGTCAGATCCCGAACCCACTTCCCCAAAGTCTGCGGGGGCGTGAGTCGTGGAAGGACAGGAGGACTGTACTTACCGTTCCAGAGCTCCGCATAAACTCCCTCCAGCTCCAGTAACTCCCGGTGTGACCCCATCTCCGCCACTTCTCCATCTTTGAGCACCAGGATCTGGTCACTATCGTAGATCGTCCGCAGTCGGTGCGCAACGAAGACGCTCGTGCGGCTCTTCTCTTTCAAGATACTGTTAATGTTTTGCAGTAGCGCCTGCTCCGTGTATGTGTCCAGGGCCGAAGTCTATATCGTTCCCCAATGTCAGCCCACATTACGCATGCCTACAGTGCAGAGAAAAAAAAAATCCCCTCTCGAACGAAACCACAAAGAACCCATGATCGTGGACTTACCGCTTCGTCAAAGAATAGAAGCTGTGGATCCTTGAGCAACAATCGCGAAATCGCCAGTCGCTGCTTCTCGCCGCCCGAGATCATCATGCCGCGCTCGCCGACCGCAGTTTCGTAGCCATCAGGGAGTCGCTCGATGAGCTGGCTGATGCGCGCCCGCTCGGCGGCATGGCGCACCTCTTCATCCGAGGCATCGATCCGGCCGTAGCGGATGTTGTGTGCGATGGTATCGTTAAACAGTGGCGTGTCCTGGGGGACCACACCGATGGCCTGCCGGAGGCTATCGAGGCTCACGTCACGCACGTCTTGGCCATCAATCAAGATCCGACCCGACTGAGTATCATAGAACCGGAAGAGCAAACGCAAGATGGTCGACTTGCCGCAACCACTGGGGCCCACAATGGCGAACTTGGAGCCCGCGGGAATCGTGAAGGTTGCGTTCTTCAGAATTGGACGGTCCGGGTGATAGCCGAAAGTGACATTTTCGAAGCGGATCTCGCCGCCCTTCTTCAAATCCAGCGGCTTCGCGTTAGGCTTCTCCTGGATGGTGACATTCACCTTTTGCAAGTTGAACAGAGTCTCCATATCCAGCAGAGACTGGCGCAGTTCACGGTAGACCGAGCCGAGGAAGTTAAGGGGCACGGACAGCTGGAAAACCAGCTGGTTGACCATGACCAGGTCGCCGACGGTGAGGGTACCGGTAGCCACGCCGTCGGCCGCTAGATACATCATTGCGGCCAGCGCAGTGGAGAAGATCATATTCTGGCCAGAGTTCAGCAAGGCCAGAGAGGTGGTGACTTTAATCGAGGCGTCTTCGTAGTTCTTCAAGGCCTTGTCGTAGCGGGCAACCTCAAACTTCTCATTATTGAAGTACTTCACTGCCTCGTAATTGATGAGCGAGTCTACAGCGACGGTAGCCCCGCGGTTGTCAGCGGCATTGGCTTGTCGACGGAACTTGGTGCGCCAGGCGGTGGTGGTAATAGTGAATGCTGTGTATGCTACCATGGTCGTAGCGGTGATGGCGGCGAATTGGAAACCATATTGGTAGGTCTGAAGAGGGCAATGAGCAGGCATTCTGACCAAATTTAGACCGAGAGGGACTTACAAGGATACCACAAACGAGCGAGATCTCAAGTGCCGTTGGCACCACGTGGAAGACCATGGAGGTCAGCAAGAAGCTGATACCTTTGGTACCACGGTCGATGGCCCGGGTGAGACCGCCCGTTTGCCGGGAGAGATGGAAGTTGAGGTCCAGTCGGAGAAGATGGTCAAACACATTCCGGGCAACTTTGCGGATGGCCTTTTGCGCGACACTAGCGAAGACTGCATTGCGCAATTCTTGGAAGAGAGTGGCTCCAATGCGGGTTGCACCATCTGTCGAGTTTAGTTAGCGCAGTTTTGATCAGCTAAGGTGAAGGTCATTCCGTACAAGCTATGATCATCGAGCCTGCCACGGTGTATGCTGTACCACCAAGGGTAGCGAAATCGACATTCATGGAGTCAACGATATTCTTGAAGTAGAAGGGAACCTCCACGTTGAGAATCTGGAGACAAATCTTATCAGCGCTCAAAGGCCAAGGTAGTAAGGACAGAAACAAGACATACCTTCGCACCCACAAGCAGTGAAAGAGCAGTTCCAACTCGAAGCTTAGTACCCCAGTCATCCTATCATACTCAGTTAGCGCTGCCGATGCCATTCATACTTCCATTTTTGAAGCAGTACCTTGGGCCACAGATATCTAGCCATCTCTCGCATGATAGCCCAGTCGGCACGGCGCTGTTCCCTCTTTTCAATAGCTGACTCACTCAGCAAGTCCTTCTTCGGTGTATTCTTGGCCTCCGCGGCCCCCGGTTTCTGGACAATAGTGGCATTGGCCACATCGGCGGCGGTCGCGGCGGGTAGGGAGTCATTCCGCGCAGAGGTTGGGTCTTTGCCATCGGTGGATTGATTGAGCCATGGACTGCCCGAGGTGAATACTCGTAGCTGGTGTTTGTGCTGCTGAATGCTACTCAGGCTCGTCCAACGCACCCGGCCGGTGAAGCTCGGATGTATGTGCCGCGCTGTGCGCCAGCACGGAGATCGGGCTGCTCTAAGCAGCATGGCTGCTGATTGAAAGGAAATCTGGTCGCTAGAGCTATTCAGATGCACGAATTGGGTTCACAGGGGCATCATGGAGCACATGCGAGGGAAACGGTGTGCTCGTGTGTGCTTGCGATAAGATCGTGGGGGAAGGCAACCTTGGGAGCCGCCGGCTTCGGAGAAAAGCGTCAGGTTGCGCGAATGTGCCTGTTGGTCGTCGCGGAAACAGATGATTGTACCGAGTGGTTATATAACAGGAGGAAAGATGAGCTCCGCCGCGACCAAACGAGTGCTTCCCTTTTTAAAGTGGGTGGTTCAGAGGGAAATGTCGCAATCGAATGCAGGCGTGGTGTACCTCCGCTCGCCGCAACGCCGCACCGGCCAGTGAGCTTCGGCGCCACAATTTCCCGGGTCAAGTTCCCTTGCGAGCTTCAAGACTGACGTAGAGTCCTCCAGCACCACGCGGTCTTCGGTCGTCACTTCAGGCACAATGAGTGCAACCCTCCAGCGAGGTGTCCGAACTCTGTCTTGGACACGAGTTGTCCCTCGCGCCCGGCAGGCCAGATGGATTCAGATTCGTGCGGCGCCCTCGGAAGAGCCTACTGTCAATGGCGACCATCTGCCCCTCGCCGGCACGCCTAGTTCCGCCGCATCGCGAGGTATGTCAAATCGGGAGAATTGAGTCGAGCCTTTATCTGCGACATTGGATTGAACTGACAATTGCCGTTGATAGATGCGCGCTTTGATGTCGTTGGCGCTCCATATTCACTCCTCTCGGTATCGCTTTCGGCCTCGCAAAACCTGTACACGCGCCGGGGAACATTGGTGGGATTGAGTGGCAAGGCGGATAATGTATGCAGATCCTTTGGATGGACGACCTGCGGTTAAAGACGCGCTGACAGTTCATGATCGCGACAGGTGGTTTCGACGTTGAGCGTCCTCGAACCCTTCCGCAGAGCTCCTTTGGGCGTGCCTTTTCTCTATCAAAAGGTATGACACGTCCACTTCAAGTGATGAGATTTCCAGTGCAGTGGCTAAAAAGGAAGTAGGTCTCTTCTGCGAGCCCCGTAACAGCTCTTGTTTCCGTTCGGTCTCCCACGACCTCATTCGCGGTCGTGAATCTCAATGGCTCAGTGGATTGGATGGTTGCTCAGCGGCGCGCGCTGCTGGCATGGACAGGCCGGTCCTTGTCCATCAAGCCAACAATCAATGCCAGCTTGGTTCGTGTACCCCGCAAAAAGTGACTTAGGAAAACGGGATCAACGGCTGATTCTGATTCTCATATAGAGCTTGGCCCATTGGGGTAGTTCTGCGGTAACTGGCAGAGGACTGATTGCGTTGGTAGGCCAAGGTCAGGTCTACTCTGTGGAGTTGAAGGACGGCGAGCAATACGTCGCTCACCCTAGGTATGTCGCGCCGACTCAGCGCCGAGCCACGTTCGATAGCTCTAACAAATGTGTTTCAAGCAACATTGTCGCCTACACCATGTCCTCCAACCCCCCTCGCCCCTACCGCTTCAAGTCTACAACTTTGAGCTTCCAGGTTCCCGGCCTGAAGACATTGCCACGCTTCTTGCAGGGCAGCAAGTTCATCCGAGATGTGTCTGAATCCAAGGCCTGGAAGAACACCATGAGCTTCCTCCACAAGCTTCGGACATGGTCTCGCATGACCATCTGGGGAGATAGGGTATGATATTTGCCATGGAACAACCATTTGGAACACAGCTGGTTAACATTTTTCGTACAGCTTTTCCTGCAATTCGACGGACCTGCAACCATTCTCATGCAGTCCCGCGGACCCCGCATCAACGACATTCTCTCCGAGCGTCAAGTCACCGAACTCGCCGATGCCCCTCGTGGAATCACCAGCCCTGCCCCAGAAGAGCCCAGCAAGCCAACACTCTCAGAGGCAGATATCTCTCGCTCGGTCGAGAATCTGAACCAAGAGCTCCGGGGAATTCGTCAGAGCGTCGCTGAGATCCGAAAGGACGGCTCCATCGAGATCAAGGAGGTGGGCCGGACAACCCCGAAGGAAATTTAAGGGTGTCCGCAATCGCTCTCTTTATCTTTCTCTTCACTAGAGGCTTTCCTTTCCCTTTCAAATGTTTTACTTTGCATCTTGTATAACACTTTGGGCGTCATGAAATCACAGCTACAGCCACTCAAATGAAATTCTTTTCTATCTGTCAGGAAGAAGTATTCTCTAGACATAAAGTACAAAGCTGCTTCACAAACCCCATCGCAGAGCTTGAGCTCAATATGGACTCACTAGGAGCATGACAGCACTAGTCTAGCTCCAGCACCTCACTCACTGCTGGCCATTTGCAATCCTAAGCTCAACCTGGACGTGGCTGAAATTTGCTTGAAATCTCTCGAGGTCTGCCGGGCTGACGTATTCAGTCAATGGGGTGCTCAAAGTAATCTTCTTCAGGCGAGGAAACATCTTCTGGAGAGCATATTAAGCATGTTTTAGCACGACCTTGACAATTTGCCAAATGAGAAGTACCGACCATCAACCGTTTCGCCAATCTCTCCTGCATCTTATCATCAGAAAGAGCTCCCCCTCTGCCATTCTTAACTGGCTTGACATCAATGGTAAGATGCTGAAGCTCAAAGCTCACAATCTTAGGCAAAGATAGAAGTTGCTGTCCAGTCCAAACATGCAACCTCGCAAAGCGCAATCGCGGAAAAGACAGTCCATCCAGGATCCTATTCTCCCTGGCGCTGATTTGGGGATAATTCTCAAAGCAAACATCAACCATGAAATCCGCATAGACTTGTTTTCGTTCATGAGGGGTATCCTCAAGGACCTTGAGCTTAGAGTAAGGATGTGGAGTCCACCATAGGTATCGCATCGCTTCAAGGAACCATAGTCTGTTGACTTGGGCGTAGCAAGCGAAGCCCTTCCTTGAGAAACTGTGACCATAGACCCAGTGATGTGCTTTGTAGCCTGCTGCGTTCCAGCTCAGAATTTCGGAGACGAGCTCTGGCATGGAAAGGACGCGTTGGGCGGCTGTAAAGCCGGAATGGGAAGGATGATGGATTTGGTGTGGGAAAAGCTGGGCCATGTCTTTGAAGGGTAAAGGAAGAGAGAGATTGAGAGATAGGTGTTACGCAACTTTCTATGAGTGTAGCGAACAATCCAGTGGGAAGGCTACAAGACGAGGAGCGAGGTGAAGGTGTAAACAATGAGGTAGATTGAACAGCAGATCATGCTGTTGGTTGAGTATCACTTTCGAGATCTCTTGATATGGTATACCTTACCAGTCGGTGACTACAGCTGTCCAATATTGCTGGTGAGTAAGTTGGTAGGACAGAGATAATATATTCACTAGACGATGTGAAAGAATTGTGAATGGCAAAGATGTCTGGATGCTTGAATGAGCACGACAAGAGGGGAATTACCACAAGATTACACAAAACCGATGAAAGAATTGAAAGGCTGTTTGTCAATGCAGTAGATCTGCAGAGAAGAAAGACGATGGGTATCTTTGCTAAACCACCGCCAACCGAGAGGCTAAGTACACAGACACAGGAATCACTCGCGGCACCTCATCTCTTTGACTTACGTCCCCCAATTCCCAGTCTCCCCAGGTTCGGCAGACTTGACTTGTGTTTATGTGCAGCACCAAGAAGAGACGTAGAGCTTGGGGCTCTGGTATCAGGTGCTCCCCGATTACCGCTCACACCCATGCCCGAGCTTCCAGGCATCTGGCCGATACCAGTTCCGATGGGAGACACCATGCCGGCTCGTGGCGCATCAGACAGAGCTGATCGATCTCGAGTTCGGTCAACAGTCGCTGCAGATAGTGCGGCAGTCAACGAAGGATTCTGCAAAGTGTCTGTCGGATCCAACGAGTGGCGCTGCGCAGCCTGCGAGCGACGCGCCCGTTCTTGGACAGCTTTGAATTTATCAAGGAGCTCGGTCCATCGGATATCGTCACGACTCTTGATGCGGGTGGCGGAGGAACGATCGAAAGATGGTGCAGTTTGGGACGTGCTATTGGGACTCGTGAGTACGTACGGTTTGCTATGGGGAGGACTGGTTCCTGCTTTGGCATGGGAAATTCCAGATGCGTACCTGCGGGGACCACCGTGTAGGAAACCGATGTTGCTGACGCTGTTCAGCCGGTTTTTCAGGGCGGCAAAGGCGGAGCTCTGGGGGAGAAGCATGAGGACACCGTATAGACATTTGTACAAGTAGGGGTATTTTTCGGGTTCGAGAAGTTGGAGACGAAGGTCTAAAAGGAGGATTAGCCAAGGCTTCTCAAATACACCATGGGAGGTGCCATACAGGTGAACACAGGGGACTCGAGCAGCTGCACCAGCTTGTCGATCTGGATCAGCATGTTGACCGTCATTTCAAGCTCGGCGCTAGAGATGTGTGGTTAGACCAGGCACCCAATACATTCAATATCGAGCATCTCACAAGATCTGCAAAAGATTGTAAGCCTGCTCGTAGGCCTGAGCAAGGAGACACAGAGAAAAGGTCGACACGGCATTGTGACACCAAGACCTGAAAAGGGCAACGAAAAACATTTGTCCCTCCTAAAGAGCCTGTAAGTCTCTAGTAGATAAATGGGATCACTTGTATACATACCCTTGTATCTAGGTTTCTCAGGCGCTTTCTCATATCAGACAGTTCAGGTGCAGTAATAAGGTTGTTGTTCAGATTCTGCACCATGATGCTGGCAAATTCAAGATCCTAGTTAGGTGGTTTTAGTAAAAGACCTAGCCGATTTGACATGTTCGCCGTACCTCTTCTTTCTCGAGGCAGTCTGCCAAAGTCCGATAAATTCGCTCAGGGCTCAGATTCAAGCACAATTGACGGATAATCAAATTGCCCCGAACTTCTAGCAGGTGTCGATCGGTTGAGAAAAGCTGAAGCAGGTTCACCATGAACGATGTGAAGTAGCTGTCCTCGCTGTTTCTTGATATTTGAGACAGCAGTTGCAGATCTTTCGTCACAACTGCTTCTGCAGGATCAGAGAGAGTTTTCAACAAAGCGGGGAAGGTTCCGTCGTTGAATGCAACCACTTTTCGCGGCGCTTTCCGGTGTAGCATGATCAGCCACGAGAGTGCAGCTACCCGAGTGGCTTCATTTTCATTCAAGAATTGCAATGTCAGCGAGTTGACCGCTGCAGCATAATCGAGATCAGATGGCTGCGCGGGCGCTGAAATGATACTACTCCGCGGTGTCGGAGCCCGAGAAGACTCTTGTGTCGTTCTCCTCGAATCCGGGTTGGAGAATTCTGAAGGTCTTCTGTCTATGCTCTCCTTGCTAGGTGCGGTTGAGGGAACCTTTGACGATGCTTGGGCGTATTCCTCGGGGGCGTCGTCTGAAAGAGAGTATATGTATTCAAGCAGGGACTTGTTGACTCGGTTAGCTGCCTGGCGGACCGAATCAGAACCACTAGACATCGCCGGGAGCACTTGAGTCAGCAGCCTCGGAACGAAAGGGAGAATATCCTCAGGGCTGATCTCAAAGAAGGCATCTATCCAGCGAAGTGCAGTCAATTGCATCTCCTCCTCTATACAGTTGTTAGTTGTGCACACATTGAACCCAGAAAGGTAGATGGGATTACCGAATGAGGTATCAACGAAGCTGACTAGAATGTCAAGGATCTTGGGATAGTCGATATGAACGTCTTGCCCCGGGATCCAGTCATCATCGGCCTGGGTTGCCTCATCATCAGACAATGACTCTGATGCAGAATCTTCGACCGCAATGTCATCCTTCTCATCATCGTCTGCACCACCGGTCTCAACTGTCTGCTCAGTCTTAGCGCTCACAGTATCACTAGCATTAGATCGCCTGCGACTCTCTTGTCCCTTTCGACTTTCAGCGATTCCTTTCTTCAGACGAGTGATTCTCTTGATCTCTGCGAGAAATCTATCCAGAAGACCTTGTGTGGCAACGTTGACATCTTTATGGGGCCCACCAAGGAACTTGATCAATCCCTCTAAAAACTCAGGCAAGAAACTGACGAGTTCTAGATCAGGGATAGTATCAAGTAAAGTCAACCAAGATACCAGGAAGTTGCGAGTGTAAGGCCCGATCACATGGATTCGTTCCTTTAGCAAAGGTATGAACTTGGCGAGGGAGAACGCAGTGGGGAGTTCCGTATCATGCGCGTCGTCTGATTCGGCCGTTTCCTTTTCCGAAAGTTGTAGCACTGACACATATGAAGCTGCGGACTCAGCCACGATGTCCTTAACCAATCGATCGAGGAGCTCCGCGCCATTTTTCACGGAGAGTTCCGAGTCAGAGGCGAGCTAGCGTGCATGTCAGTATAGTTACGTTTGTTCCGAACCAAATCATTCTCACCTTAGCCAACGCATCGAATATCTCATTGAAGAAGAGAAGAACCTCTCCCTTGGCCACCTTGGCGATGTTGTACATGCTCTCGCAAGCATAATAGCGGACTCGCGCATCTTGGTCGGTAAAACATGCTAGAACCGGTGGAACGATCTCTTTCAAGTACGGGGCAACTCCTTCCTGTGGCGCCAGCATGTCAGCTCCGCAATTTGAAGCGTTTCTTGTGTATCCAATGTCTCACAGATCCCAGTGCGATCGAGGCAGCCGCCAGTCCGATCAAACCTCCATTCCTGGCATGAGGTTGGTGCACAGCGTAGGCATAGTCATGGCAGAGCTGTTCGACGATCTTTGCAATCTTTTCTTGTTCTCCTCTGAAGACGGCATCTCGAACGATTTTCTCTAGCCTGGAGCGAGTATCACGTATTAGCTGGGGGTTTCGTACGACGCTCCGAATTCAAGAATAACGTACTCCAGAGCTCCCTGCTTCCTCTTATCGTAGAGCTTATCGTTCAGCAACCGCTGTATTGAATGATCCATTTCTCCAACAAACGGAGAATAGCTGTTTCAAGCTGCGGCTAGGCAATGGTCATGATGGAGGTCACGTCGGTCGGGGTTTGGCTCACGGGCTCGCAGGTCGGGGTCGCTTTGGGAGGACGTCGGATTGGGGTTATTCTCAGATCTCGATTGTTTTTTTTTTCGTCCAGGCAGAGCCTCTTTGATCTTCACAGGCTCGATGGTGGGGTGAGAAGATGCGTTGTCAACGTGGAGATGGAGAAGTCCAAGCGCGGTGTGACGTATGTCAGCAACAGGCCTGGACTCGGCCCGAGAATAAGTACCACCAAAGCTGACAGCTCGGAACACTTGCATGAACTAGTCAACGAAGGGACCTGAAAGGATTTGGGAACGTTGAGTTTATCGTATTCGTTCTCTACTTAGGTTCAATTCAAAATCATTTTCTCGTTGAACTCTTTAGAAATTGAATTGATTCGGATTGCGGTCCAACGTGCGTTTTCAGCGTCAGGCATACATGCAGCCAGCGGCTCGTTTGCTACCAATACTGACTCACGAGATCAAGGCCTGATAGTAGTCACTGCGTACAATCCTGCCCTGAAACGTAGATAGCTAAGCTCTCAAATAAATGCGGATCAACATTCCCAGTCTTCCGAATTCATCCTTTTGCACCCTATCTTGACTTACTTGCTTCCGATTTAGGGTAGCAACTGAGAAAAGTAGTTTCATGAACTAAGACATTCTATTCAATAATCGCTTCATGGGGAGACAACTGTTAGACCACGCCTTTTCGCCTGCCTCATCAAGATTACACCAAACACAAACTTCTAATGACTGATGTATTGGAAAACCGAAGAGACGTCCTTTTCGGTAGTTTCCTGTCGAATAAGCAGATCTTGAATCTTAGCCAGCGGACCATTCTCTCCATTATTGACGAAGTGGTTCCAAGAACTCGTATCACCATACAGCATAGCAGGTGCTTTAACAAATTGTGTGCCGTCCTCACGACAGCGCTTGCACTTGAAGGTGTCGTGCGTATCACTGCGGGTCTCGGGCTTAAACTGAAACAACTCTCGGAGAGACTCGAGAGAGAAGTGGCGCTCAACGTCTTCTGCCGAGTCGACAACGCAAGACGAGAGTGACTGCTTGTGCGATTGGCGCTGGAAAATCTTCTCTTCAATCGATCCCGTGGCAATGAATCGGTAGACAAAGCAGTCTTTTTTCTGCCCGTCACGCCAGACACGAGCCAGCGCCTGTTGATCAGCAGCCGGGTTCCAGTCTGGATCAAACAGAACGAGTCGGTTGGCACCGATGAGATTGAGACCACATCCACCGGCCTTACTACTGAGAAGGAAGACAAATTCTTCGCCGTTCGGGTCGTTGAACTTGTCCACCAGCTTCGTTCGCTTCTTGATGTTCATTGTTCCATCCAGTCGCAGGCATCCATAAGCACGGGATCTGCAAAGTTTCTCAAATAGATCCAGAGTCTGGGTGTAGTTGCTGATCAGTACAATCTTATCATTGGTGTCTTGCCGGATTCGTGCAAGCATGCGATCAAGCACCATCATTTTTCCAGAGTACCAGCTCTTGATATCTCTGTCGCGACCACGAGCCTCGGGGGGTGTAAAGTCTTCGGGGAATGTGTACTCGCAACCCGGGAGGTCTTCTGCCAGATTTAGAAGATCCGGGTGATTGCAAAGCTTCTTCAAAATACCGATTGCTTTCAGAGGCTGACTACCCTTTCCTCGCAATAAACTTCGAATCTCGGGACTCTGAATGAAATGGTTGTAGAGATCCAGCTGGAATTTTGACATGTTACAAAACACCACGTGCTCGTACTTGACAGGCAAGTACTTCGATAGTAGTTCGTTTGTCCGGCGGATGATGAACTTGTTGACGATTCCAGATAGCTCCCGTAGGCGTTCGTCGCCCAGCTTCCGGTCTTCTTCCGTGCCGGCTGCGTCACGACCTCGGAGAATTGGGAGTTCAAACCTCTTGCGGAACTCATTCTGCGAGCCGAGCAGGTTGGGATTGGCGAAGTGAAGCAAAGCGAAGTATTCTGACAAATCATTCTGGATAGGTGTACCGGAGAGGATAACACGCCGGCTCACGTTGAGACTGTTCAAAGCCATCCATGTCAAGCTTTCCTTATTCTTGAGTCGATGGCCCTCATCGCACAAAAGCAGTCCGATCGGTGTATCCTTGAGAGCATCCACGTACATGCGAAGTGTCTCGTAGGAAACGATAAGCACAGGTCTGACAACGCTTCGACCTGATGCAATTGCCCACTGCTTGATTTGAGAAGTAAGTTCAGCCTTGGAGGCCTTCCCATCAATTGCAAAAGGAGTGGTAGCATCTTTGCCCAACCATTTAACCAATTCGTTCGCCCAATTGCCAACCAGACTCGACGGACATGCGATTACACATTTCTGAATGGTCGTTCTCCCAGCCTCGGGATCCTGTTTTAATAGAGTCCACATCAATGAGATGCATTGCAACTGGAGAAATTAGTCGAAGGGCTTCCCATGTAAAGTTCGGTTCCTGTTGCGCACCGTTTTTCCCAATCCCATTCCATCTGCCATAATGCATCCGTTTGCATTCTTATCAATCAAGCCTGTCGTACATCGATACAAGAACTGTGAAGCCTAGGGTGTTAGTCTCGTGGTATGCAAAAATCACGAATTATGAGCCATACCTTAACTCCTTCCACCTGATGTGGTCGGAGAATCTTCGCCAATCTTGGGTCGATGACGACAGGAACCTTTGGTCTTCCTTCTACCTTCTTTTTAATTCCTAGAATATCTGCCAGGCTCTTATGTACGAGAGGCTCATCCAATTTAGCCTCGCCTTCCTCCTTGGCTGCTTCCGTGTCTTTCGGCTTCGGCTCTTCAGGGACGTCATCAACGGTTGGATCGTATAGTACAATGGCGAATTCTCCGCTTGGATCATGAAGTGGCTTGGCAACAAACGTCGCACCTTGACGCATGCCTAAAGTAGGGGCAGCTCGTCCAGCATTGTACTCGCCAGAGTCTTTATTAACCAGTGGGATTCGGAATCTCTGCCTGACTGTCGTGTCTGAATCCTTGGGCTTGAACACGGGAAATTTGTTTACTTCACGGGTCGCCAATGCGAGTCGATCGTCATTTGTATATGCTTTCTCCGCGCCGTCCTCAACGCTGCCATCCGCATCTGCATAGTTGACCTTTCGTCTCTTTCTTGCTGGCTTTTCCGAGGCTCGAGTAGGCGTCGCAGAGCCTGGACATTTGAAAGGCTTGGAAAGGCGGTCGAGGGCGTTCACGGATCTTGGCTGCAATGGGGTCTTGACACCGCCGTCCGCCGCTACTGGCCGAGGGCGATACCTAGATAGATGTTAGTCACTGGCTTCCGGAGTGATAAGGGGAGACGATCATACATTTCAACAATCTTGAATCAAATGCAAAATCTCGGTCAGATGCAACTGTACAGAATTCCCCTGTATGAAAGCAAAAGGTCGTCGTGGGAGTGGTTGCCACCGACGCGTTCTTACCTCGCGTCTGCCTACAACACCAAAGTGCCGCGGCCCCACGTGACCTTCCGATCACCCCGCCATGGAAAGCTGGGGAGATTGACGAGTGGGACTGCACTTTCGTCAGATATCGCGACCCAATGTCGTCTGATTTCTGGGCTGGCTACCTCAGTGGTGCCCTTGGTATTATAATTGGCAATCCCCTCGATGTCATCAAGGTTCGACTGCAGGCAGGCCATACAAGAGATGCATTTGCCCAATCACAATTGAGCCGCTTCGAGAAAGCGAGTTCACTGGTCCGAGGTTTGTGCAGTTTCTATGACACTATTTACTAATTGCACTCTGATTAAAATCTCTGTTGATTGTGGTAATAGGTGCGGCTGCTCCGATTCTGGGATATGGAGCTCTCAATGCCCTGCTCTTCGTGGCCTACAATCGGTCTTTGATGGCCATGGACAGCAGCATTACAGACCCCACTAACCCTGACGGTGTGCCATTATATAAGATCTGGATTGCTGGTGCCGCAGGCGGTCTTGCCAGTTGGACCATATCCTCCCCGACGGAGTTCATCAAGTGCAGGGCACAGCTGGACTCACGTCGCGAGGTCTCATCCTGGACAGTTGCTAAGAATATATATCGCAATCGAGGCTGGAGAGGCTTATATTATGGAGGAGCAATTACGAGTGCACGAGATTCAATCGGTTATGGTTTTTAGTATGCAGACGAGCCCTATTCCCCGGATCATACTTGCAATATGTATCTGCGCAATTGCTAACCAAGCATCAAAATCAGTTTCTGGTCCTATGAACTCTGCAAACGCTTTATGAGTACTGAAAATGAAACAACCCATCAGGCTGCTATGAAGATTCTCCTCTGCGGTGGCATTGCTGGTATCATTACCTGGGGCTCTGTCTTCCCACTGGATATGATCAAAACGCGACTACAAGCGCAGACGATGCAGGAGCATTCTCTTGCACAGACTGCCACCGAGACCCAAGGTCTCCTAAGGCAGCCTCGGGCGACGCTGAATTCCTATCAGATGGTCCGAGAGGTTTACCGGGCCGAGGGCATGGGCGCCTTTTATCGGGGCCTCGGGATCTGCAGCATTCGAGCGTTCATTGTCAACGCTGTTCAGGTCAGTCCTCTTTCAAATATTTCTCCATCAGCTGGGCATAATTTCAAACTAATATGAACGTAGTGGGCGTGCTATGAATGGCTGATGAGAAGCTTCAACAATGCGAGGGTAAATGTGCCAGTTACGGACCGTATATAGTTGTTTACATTACTAAACCAATAAGTGGAAGGAGCCAAGCAATGGATATAGACCGGAAACCCGATTGTGGTTAGACTTTGTTTGGTATTGAGGCATTTCTATTGGAATCATTGCGGAGGTTTGCTCGTTAAGGGGGATAAAATTCACCCTGATCCCACAGTCCGTGGGAGTCCAGCGAGAACCGGCGATTTCGACCCATGGGCCCGCATACCGGCCGTGCGGAACACCGCCGAGAATCGGCAATATAAAAAAAATGCCTCACGTGAGTATCCACCGAACCTGCAGGAGAGCAGAGTCGTGTATTATTGTAGACATGAGCATCGTAACAGTTCAACGGCATACTTTTGGGGACTTTTGAGTGCTTGAATCCAGACCAAGCTGGAGGACAGCCAGGTAAGTAGCATGGCTACCTCGAAGAGGTTTGTCGTGGCGACTTGGAGTCCAGCTCAGTCTTTCATTTCCACATTGTCATCCTCCGAACGCTTGCCGTTGTCTGCGGCTCCCAATCCAACAGCAGCTTCGGCGATCCTTTGGCTGTGAGGCTCTTCGCGCAAAATGCGGACTCTGTGAATGTAGATCGGCTAGTCAGCAAGAGCGCGGTGAAAGAGGTCAGATGGGCGGACTGGGTGACGGCTCACCTGCGCTTGTGATTCTTGCCCTTGGTGTGCGCCTTCAGGTTGTACTCGCTCTCAAACCATTTCGAGCATTCCATGCAATAGTGCTGTCCCAGACCTGGCAGATCCTCCGCGTCCTTGGTTTCCTTGTACTGGGAGAGATGGCGAGGCGACTCGATGTCCGCGAGGACCTGGTCGTAGTCTCTGCGCAGATGGTTAGCACCCACATTTGATGGGTCTCAAAGGTCTAAACTGTCGTCGATAGACTGTACCTAGTGCGACGCTTGGTCTTGATTCTTCTGAGAGCACCCATCTTGTGTTAAGCTCGGCTTTCGTTCCGCGCTGCTAGTATTCGAAGAGTGAAGACGAAGGGAAAAAAAAAGCCGTTATCGCCGATTCCGGAGTAATGGTCGGGCGGAGTGGAGCACGGGGGATGGGCTGGGACGAGACAATGGACGAGGTTTTGGATTGAAATTTCCGCGCCGGTTTGTGGGCCGTGAGAGCGTTCGAAACGCCTCGGGTCTGATTGGCGGCCGACCACTTTGGGTGGTCGGCCGCAGCGGGCGGGAGCAGCAGTCGGCACGCCTCGGCTCTGTCGGTCTGGTCACCGGCTTACGGGGCACCGTATCGTCTGGTAACTTTGGTATTTTATGACGTTTGCATCGCGGCATGTTGCTCCGGGGAGTCTTGTTGCGGCTACCTTGTTGATCATGGGCTGTGTGCCATTTGACTCCGTGAGTTCCTCCATCGATGGCGAAGGAACTCATATCTACAAATTGGATACATCGTAATGGCTTCATCTTGTACAATCGTTGGGCGAATTTCAACATCCAATTGCTCTATGGGCGGTGCTGGACATAAGCCATCAAAGACCACATGTGAAGGTGTTGACCACCAAGGACTTGCGGATAAAGGATAAACGGGGTACACGCCAAGTGCAGAGTGACTTGACTCGAGGACCATCCTGGCCCGCATTGACCGTGCGTCTTTCCTGTTTGCCTTTAGCCCGAATGTTGCCCTTCATGGTCAGGTATCCAGCCTGTAATCGCAAACGCTATGATTGGTGGTCGCCCATAGACCCGTCACATGCTGTGTATTGACATTACGGACACTCTGGGGTGCCTAGCTGCTCTCACATGGCAGTTCAGAAACAGGTGCAGGATTCAAGGGGCTTCAATTCCGCAAGAAGACTCAAGAAGACTCAACTCGAGGAATACGTAAAGTCTACAAACGACCTCATTGATCTACGATCTTAAGTGTAAGCTGCATTGAGCCAGAACAAAGAAAACACATGGCCGCTCCACCTCCCCAGCCTCTTTGTTGACTACGTTGCATGCGGAGGTCCGGCAGTCTGTAACGGTACCGTATGGGCGTATCGCCATGGTAACAGCGGTTACGGCTCTTCGGTCCCAGTCGAATTCTCTCGCCCACTCAAAACCTCCAAGCTTCCCTTTTTTCTTCTCTTTCTCTTCCCTTCCCACTCTCCACTCTTGATTGCTTCCACAGGTGAAGGTGGTTGCTTACTTTGGATGCGTTGTGCTGTCTCAATATAGAGAAAGCTATCCATCATGATCTCCACTCGGCTTGCGCGTGCCGGTGCGCTGGTAAGCTCTCAGCCCTGCATCCTCGGCTTGTAATGGGCAATGTCCTGCTGTGCATCGCATTGCTCATTTGCAAAATGCTGCCAAATTCGCATTCATACTAACATGATTGTCTTCGCAGGCCCCTAAGTTCCGTCTTGTAAGCAGCGACCATAATTTTGCATCGTTAGAACGTCTACTGGCGGCTTTCTCCACGTACCGGAGAGAAAGCCAAAGAGCCCGACGAGGATGCGCATATGACATCAGCTAACATGACAATTCTCTATAGATCAACGGAACTCGGGCCTTCGCTACCATCAACAATGACCCTCTTGACAAGAAGGTCGAGATGACCATCCACGAGAAGGGCAACTACATCAACTACAAGAAGATGTCCGAGAACCTCGACATCGTCCGTGCTCGTCTGCAGCGCCCTCTCACCTACGCCGAGAAGGTCCTGTACTCTCACCTTGACGACCCCCACGGCCAGGAAATCGAGCGTGGTACTTCCTACCTCAAGCTCCGCCCCGACCGTGTTGCTTGCCAGGATGCCACCGCTCAGATGGCCATCCTCCAGTTTATGTCCGCTGGCATGCCTTCCGTCCAGACCCCCACTACCGTCCACTGTGACCACTTGATTGAGGCTCAGGTTGGTGGTGAGAAGGATTTGGCTCGTGCTAACGAAATCAACAAGGAGGTCTACGACTTCCTTGCCTCCGCTACCGCCAAGTACAACATCGGTTTCTGGAAGCCCGGTTCCGGTATCATTCACCAGATCGTCTTGGAGAACTACGCTTTCCCCGGTGGTCTGATGATCGGTACTGACTCTCACACTCCCAACGCTGGTGGTCTCGGTATGGCCGCTATCGGTGTCGGTGGTGCTGACGCTGTCGATGTTATGGCTGGTCTGCCCTGGGAGCTGAAGGCCCCCAAGGTCATTGGTGTCCGCCTCACTGGCCAGATGTCGGGCTGGACCACCCCCAAGGATATCATCCTGAAGGTTGCCGGTCTCCTGACCGTCAAGGGTGGTACTGGTGCTATCATTGAGTACCACGGTCCCGGTGTCAACTCCCTGTCCTGCACCGGTATGGGTACCATCTGTAACATGGGTGCTGAGATTGGTGCTACCACCTCTATTTTCCCCTTCAACGACCGCATGTATGACTACCTGAAGGCCACCAAGCGTCAGCACATTGGTGACTTCTCCCGCGAGTACGCCGCCCAGCTCCGCGAGGATGAGGGTGCTGAGTACGACCAGCTGGTTGAGATCAACCTGTCTGAGCTCGAGCCCTACATTAACGGTCCCTTCACCCCCGATCTTGCCACCCCCATCTCCCAGTTCAAGGAGGCTGTCAAGGCCAACAAGTGGCCCGAGGAGCTCAAGGTCGGTCTGATCGGCTCTTGCACCAACTCCTCCTACGAGGACATGTCCCGTGCCGCTTCCATCGCCCAGGATGCTCTCGACCACGGTCTCAAGTCCAAGTCTCTGTTCACCATTACCCCTGGTTCCGAGCAGATTCGCGCTACCATCGAGCGTGACGGACAGATGGCCACTATGGAGGAGTACGGCGGTGTCATCCTTGCCAACGCCTGCGGTCCTTGCATTGGTCAATGGGACCGCAAGGATGTCAAGAAGGGTGAGGCCAACTCCATCATCTCTTCTTACAACCGTAACTTCACTGGCCGCAACGACGCCAACCCTGCCACCCACGCCTTCGTCGCCTCCCCCGACATCGTCGTC
This sequence comes from Penicillium sp. F50, assembly GCA_037356195.1. Taxonomy (NCBI): domain Eukaryota; kingdom Fungi; phylum Ascomycota; class Eurotiomycetes; order Eurotiales; family Aspergillaceae; genus Penicillium; species Penicillium sp. F50. Next base: position 539,681 of record JAYXSA010000054.1, on the reverse strand, counting down.
GCCATGACCGTCGCCGGTACCCTCAACTTCAACCCCCTCACTGACAAGCTGAAGGATGCCAACGGCAACGAGTTCATGCTCAAGGCTCCTTCCGGTGACGGTCTGCCCGAGCGTGGCTATGACCCCGGCCAGAACACCTACCAGGCTCCCCCTGCCGACCGCAGCTCCGTCAACGTCGCTGTCTCCCCCACCAGTGACCGTCTCCAGGTCCTTGCCGGTTTCGAGAAGTGGGACGGCAAGAACGCTGAGAACATCCCCATCCTGATCAAGTGCAAGGGCAAGACTACCACTGACCACATCTCCATGGCTGGTCCCTGGTTGAAGTACCGTGGTCACCTGGACAACATCTCCAACAACATGCTGATTGGTGCCATCAACGAGGAGAACGGCGAGGCTAACAAGGTCAAGAACGCCTTCACCGGCAAGTACGATGCTGTCCCCGCCACTGCCCGTGACTACAAGGCTCGCGGTATCAAGTGGGTTGTCATTGGTGACTGGAACTACGGTGAGGGTTCTTCCCGTGAGCACGCCGCTCTGGAGCCCCGTCACCTCGGCGGTCTGGCCGTCATCACCCGCTCCTTCGCTCGTATTCACGAGACCAACCTGAAGAAGCAGGGTATGCTCCCCCTGACCTTCACCGACCCTGCCGACTACGACAAGATCCGCCCCGATGACAAGGTTGACTTGATGTGCACTGAGCTCGCCGTTGGCAAGCCCATGACCCTCCGTGTCCACCCCGCCGATGGCAGCAAGCCCTTCGACATCTCCCTCAGCCACACCTTCAACGAGTCCCAGATTGAGTGGTTCCATGACGGCTCTGCCCTGAACACCATGGCCCGCAAGTCCGGCACCAACTAATTGAAGGGAAATATCCTTCGTTAGTTGATGTGTGGTCTTTCTATGCCTTGTTTTGAAGTTCCTCAGGGTTTTGGCGATCCAGTTGATTAATTTTGGCTGGACTCGGCCTATCCCGTGTAAACTACGTTCTCTTGATGTGTTTAGCGACCCGAGAAAGAGAGCAGAGTGGATACTGTTCCCTTTGGGGGCCATGCCACTGCAACTTCGTGTGTGCATGTCTGTCCTTTTTTTCGAGCCGGGTATGAGGAGTTGTGCTCTGGGAAAAATTTATGATCTTTTGTCTTTTCCGGCCTCAGGCCTCGCGTTGGATTCCCGATTACTTTTTGGGTGGGCTCAAATGGATATAACCTCACTACAATGTTTCCGTATGTTTCTCAGGATAGCATGCATACACTATGTTCCTTGTGTTACCACTATTTCCTCGTAATATGCGGATGAATTTTGTTTTCAAATTGTAGAGTATCCGACTGGCGATAGACTTCCAGATCCGAGGATAGGAGGAGGCTGAGCTAATCTGCCGAGGCTCATCGATCTCTGCCCCGCGGAATGAGGAGAGGGACAGCACTCTTGATAGACACAACAGCGCGATTGGATTCGCTAATTCCGTGATTGACAAGCCGTAAAACCCCCTTGTATGGAATGCGGAGAACGGCTTTAGTTCAGTAATCTCTCTCAACCACCCAACCACTGTGCTGAGATATACCCCGGATCAGTCCTACTCACTCTTTCCCTCTGCCCCGGGTATATACTAGTTGAACTGGGCCCAACAGCGATCCCAAGCGCGTCGAGTGATATATTATCTCTATTGGGCGTTCAATACGGGAAGTATTACAGCGATGGCGACGCAGCTCGTAGCTCTCCCGGAAGTTGAGCGTCTCAGCGCATCGGTGATTCGGATTTTGGGCGGGAACCCGGGAAAGGTGAGTAGCACAAATTGATGAGAAAGGGAGACTGCGCATCGAACAAAGACGGAGAGGCTGACGAAGGGCACTCCTGCTGGGTTCATCTAGTTTACTCTACAAGGTATGTGGCCGAGGTGACTCTGTACTGCCCAGCATACTGAATCGCCTTTAGGAACCAACACATACCTTATTGGCCGCGGCTACCAGCGCATCCTCATCGACACCGGCCAGGGCGAGCCGGCATGGGCCAAACAGCTCCAAAACGTTCTCTCCGACGAGAAGGCCACTGTGCACCAGGCCCTCCTCACCCACTGGCATGGTGACCATGTCGGCGGCCTGCCCGACCTGAAGCGGCTCTGCCCTGATGCCCAGGTCTTTAAACACCATCACCAGCCGGAGGATGAGTACACCGACATCCAGGACGGACAGGTCTTTCGTGTGGAGGGGGCGACGCTTCAAGCCCTCTTTACGCCGGGTCATACGGAAGATCATATGGCATTTGTGTTGGAAGAGGAAGATGCGATTTTTACGGGTGATAGTACGTGGTTATCAATCTGTCTTGGCCTGCCTTCTGATTCCCTGTTGTCGACATCTATGGCCATGAAGAACTGTACTAATTCGCCCCAGACGTGCTCGGCCACGGCACCGCCGTCTTCGAAGATCTCAAAACCTACCTATCCAGCCTGCACCGCATGCGCGACCGCGTCCAAGGTCGCGGGTATCCCGGCCATGGCGCCGTCATAGACAAGGCCACCGCCCGTATTGCCGAGTACATCCAGCACCGACAGCAGCGCGAGGACGAGATCCTCCGAGTGCTGCGATACGGGAAATTGGATGTGGCGGCGGGTGAACCTGAGCCGGAGCGACGACAGGCGTGGACACCGCTACAGCTGGTGAAGCAGATCTACGTCGGGGTACCGGAAAATTTGCATTTGCCGGCTTCGCATGGAGTGTCGCTGGTATTGGCTAAGTTGGAGGGGGACGGAAAGACGGTGCAGGATGAGAAGGGGGGGTGGAAGTTGGCTGGGGAGAAGAGTACGTTGTGATCACCCTGATGACGATCGGGATTGTAGATGCGATTATCAGATACCGAGGACCTGGATTGCGGGCATTCTATACGGAGTACGCAGCTAAATTCATCGATTGTTTCGGAGCATTAGCTAAGCCTCAGATAGTGAAGCTATCCGCGTCAAGACCGTGACTGTTACGTCAGATTGCGGGTGCGCCCACAAGACGTCAGTCAGCGGTCATGCTGTTGTCGTTTTGCACCGCCAAGTCTCTTGATGCTCGTGGACTCAGGACCCTCGCCGACTGGCTGGGTTGAACAGAGTCCAATCAGCGTTCATGGAAAAAATATGCAGCAGTCAGTGGCTGATAGACTGACATGTAGTACGGTTTCGGGAGCCAGCGAATCCTAGGCATCTTCGCGTGGATGTAAATAGAATAGCATTGGATCTGTCTAGAATGCTCGAGAGTCCACGGCTCCTCTGTGACCGACCAACCCGTCGGGCTCGAATCAGTCAGGCCATCTCCAGAAGACGGACCCAAAGAGGAGAGACTGACTGGACAGCACTCCAAACGCTAAAGAAACCCGGTCGGATCGACCACTGCAGGGGCGAGTTGAAACCAGAACAACTCCTCTGGACGGAGCATGCCAGCTCTTTTTTTTTTTTTAGAACTCCACATCCCAACCTGGTTTATATCAAACAGTCCAGGGACTCTCCGTGATTCTATTTTCCCTTTCTCTTCCCAGCCCTGATGTGAGCGCTATTAAGGAACTCCACTATAGCTTTGTTTCCAAGAAATTTGGGGAGAAGCGCTGACCTCACATTACTCTCTCTCTCTTCCCGCACCCCCGCCCTTGCTGGCTCCAATCTTGAACCATTCCGACATCTTCTTGCCCCTCCCCCCCGGTGTGGCCTGTGGCTTGATTTGTGCGCGAGATAAACAGATTGCTGGTTTGGTGAGGTGTTTCTTAGCCTGATCTGGCCGTTGCTTTTCCAATTCCAATTCCAGTGAGTCAGGCTCTCTTTTTGCTCCTCATCTGATTGCCCAGGTGGCGGGGCAACAAAAACTTACCTCCGGGTTGCTAATTGCAGGGTTTCTGGTCCTCATTTTCTAGGGGCTTTCTCTTCCTTTCGTCTTTGCTTCCCGCTGCTGACGTGCATCGTCTTTCGCATTGATTCCGTCTCCTCCATTGTGTTCCATCGGCTCTTCGTCCCGCTATTACTCCCCCGCGTTCTCGCCGCCCGTCATGCCGTCACTCGAAGAACCCAAGCAGAACGAGGCGCGGCTGCTGCTCGTCTCCAACCGTCTGCCAATTACAATCAAGCGCTCTGAGGATGGCAAATATGACTTTTCCATGTCCTCGGGTGGACTGGTGAGTGGTTTGAGTGGCTTGTCCAAGTCGACTACCTTTCAGTGGTACGGTTGGCCCGGACTGGAGGTGCCCGAGGCCGAGATCCCGGTGGTCAAGCAGCGTTTGAAGGAGGAATATGGTGCAGTGCCAGTGTTCATTGACGATGAGCTTGCGGATCGCCATTACAATGGGTTCTCTAGTGAGTTGCTCTTGCGGTTGCTGTCAGTGGTTGCGAAGCTAGCCATGCTAACCCCGGACTTTCTTGCGCATCAGATTCCATTCTCTGGCCTCTGTTCCACTACCACCCGGGTGAAATTACCTTCGATGAATCGGCCTGGGAGGCCTACAAGGAAGCCAACCGGCTCTTCGCCAAAGCCATCCTCAAGGAAGTACAGGATGGAGATCTGATTTGGGTCCATGACTACCACCTGATGCTGCTCCCGGAGATGCTGCGCGAAGAGATCGGCGATAGCAAGAAGAACGTCAAGATTGGTTTCTTCCTGCACACTCCCTTCCCGAGTAGCGAGATCTACCGCATTCTCCCCGTTCGCAATGAGCTCCTCCTGGGAGTCTTGCATTGCGACCTGATTGGTTTCCACACCTACGACTATACCCGGCATTTCCTGAGCAGCTGCTCACGTCTATTGTAAGTCGGAATATTCTTGAAGGACCCTCGAAAGTGGCTCTGACTAATAAAAATTAGGGGACTTGCTACGACACCCAATGGTATCGAATTCCAGGGCAAGATTATCACCTGCGGCGCGTTCCCGATTGGCATTGACCCCGAGAAGTTCAAGGAGGGACTCAAGAAGGAAAAGGTGCAAAAGCGCATTGCTATGCTCGAGCAGAAGTTCCAGGGTGTCAAGCTGATGGTCGGTGTCGACCGGCTGGACTACATCAAGGGCGTGCCCCAGAAGCTGCATGCGCTGGAGGTCTTCCTCAGCGACCACCCAGAGTGGGTGGGTAAGGTCGTCCTGGTGCAAGTGGCCGTGCCAAGCCGACAGGATGTCGAGGAGTATCAGAACTTGCGCGCCGTGGTGAACGAACTGGTCGGTCGCATTAACGGCAAATTCGGTACTGTCGAGTTCCAGCCGATTCATTTCCTCCACAAGTCCGTCAACTTTGATGAGCTGATTGCCCTTTACGCTGTCTCTGATGCCTGCATTGTCTCGTCGACTCGTGACGGTATGAACCTCGTCGCATATGAGTACATTGCAACCCAGCAGAAGCGACACGGTGTTCTTGTTCTATCCGAATTCGCCGGTGCGGCTCAGAGTCTGAATGGTAGCATCATCGTCAACCCGTGGAACACCGAAGAACTGGCCGGTGCCTACCAAGAGGCTGTCACCATGAGTGACGAACAGCGTGCGCTGAACTTTGCCAAGCTCGACAAATATGTTTCCAAATACACTAGGTATGTTGGCCCAGCGCTATTACCGCTTCAGCAACTATCCATACTAATCCATGTTTTCGCTACAGCGCTTTCTGGGGTCAATCTTTCGTCACCGAACTCACCCGGATATCCAACCAGTCTGCCGACAAGTTCCAAGCCAAGAAGCTCGCCGTGGAGGCCAGCAACTCGGCTGACGGCAGCATCAATCCGGATCAGGCCGCATAAATTGCCTTGCTTGACTTCTTGAAAGGTGAATGCCTTCTACGAAATTATTCTACTTAGATGCTCTCATGACATGGATGTGGCGAAATTTATTTGACTTTTTTTTGATTTCTTGTGCTTGGGTTGCATGGGAATGACATTTTAACTTTTTTTTGGAGTGTATTCTTTAGGAGATAGTTGGGGCTGGGGGGTAATTATCTTCTCATTTTAGATGCTACAGACTGTGTTCGAGGCTCTTCTTTTTTTCTCTTTCCGAATCATTGGTGTACTACGTGTATGACATGGTTGTTGATGGAGAGCGGATTGGGATGCAAAAAGAGGTAATACGTAATAGATTTGGAAGCTGATTTCCTTGAACCACCTTGTTTATTTTGTTCATGTTGTACACATTGAGGGGTTTTGTTTCCGTTGTGCTCTCCCTGTCTTTGCTCATGTCTTTCTTCCCCCGTGTCGGGTGGTTTGTCTAGATTTATGTGTACGACTCGACACTGTTTCAAACTCATTGGTCAGATAATCTCCATTGCCTGCAATGTCAAGATCTGCACGAAAAACGCATGGCTGCACAACTCCGTATTAGTCGCAGGGCGACGCAGTTGACTGGAAACCAGCTGGTCAGAGAGTATCATAGCCCCAATATCATTTATACCGACTCTGGCCATCAGTCTAACTGCGTTTACCCTACAATATATCATGAGTTCAAAATCATCAATAATCAATATTCTGGGACCGACGTAGCCGCAAGAAATCGAAGCCACCCGCACAACCAATATCCAAGGACCCATGGGAACGGGCTGTTGCACTCTATCCAGCCAAAGATCTCGACTCATAGCAACAACAAGTTCAAGCACCAGCAACCTGTCGATCAATTTCTCGAGTCCAAAGTCAATTGTTCAAGATGGAACGCAACGCAGATACTTTACTCGTATTATGGCATATTTGCAATCTCTTATTGATTCGCTGGAACACTTCAAAGGTATGAATTGTACAGTTGAAGATGTTCGCCGCGGATCTTAGGTGCGACACGCTGAGTTCAACGGCTCGATATATATATATATATATATATAGATGTTTTGGCGTCATGAGTTTAAAGTAAATAAGATGACATCAGTTAGTTGGATACCGCGGACGAAATAGGTGTCTTAGAATCCATGAAGTGCCTCAAGCTTGAGTGCTTCTAAAGAGTGGTCGGCATCAGAGTATTTAAGAAAATCCTATGATTGGATTCCCCCTTCGTATCCAGAACGGCAAAGACAATCTCTTCAAAGACTCCATTCCATTCAGGTTCCTCGAGAACTTCTTTATAGATCCTGGCGACTTCAGACGGCGGGTTCTGGAATGCACCGCATCCCATAGCACCCAGTACACAATGCGTGATTTGGTGCTTTGCCAGAACCCGGAAGATTTGCCGCATTTTGTTCTTAAGAGTTTCGACATCTTGCGGACGAGCTATCGACCAGTCCCATTAGATATGCCACTGAATAGGGGGAACTATCCCTGCATCAACTCACCAAATTTCCTCTTATCGCCCGTCAAAGCAGGCCGTCTCAAAGCCGGCAAGCTAATCACACCAACAGAGAATATCTCTTCGGGCTGGTAAACCCTCCCCCACGACGAAATCTCGTCCCTGAAAACAGCTACCTTGGGTGACCAGATGGCGCCATAGATGGGGAGAGGGTAGAACCGCTTGGAAAGTGTAGCAGCCAATGTACTGCGAATACACAACGCTTCTTCCTGCGCCAGCGCTCCGCGCAGCCAGCCTCCACCCGGATTCTTTTCACTAGCCATATTCAAAACGCCAATTTTGGCGGAGGGCTTCGCGTCTAGGATTGTCTTTGCTGCGGTGAAGCTGTCCATATTTTGGACGGATAGCTTTGGTCTGGTCGTTGTGGTTGGAGGGGGAAGGGGTGCGAGGAGTCGAGAGTATAGGATTGCTGCATTTGTGGCGTGGGTGGTGTTGAGGATTGTTGGGGTGAGTGCTTGGGTTTCTTCTGCGAGACCCTGGCGCTCAATTTTGTTTGGAGGCTTGGACTTGTTTGATGGGTACGATGGATACGACATTTTGCCAGGAATGATTCTTGGGCGAAAAGTAGATTGTTTGGATTGCTCGGTGTCGATTGTTCAGACCTTTCGAAGATATATTGGCTGACTTGAAGATTCGATGGCCCAAATGACTCACTGCCATAGAAAATAGCGGTGCTGTATGAGAGAGGTATTTTGACTCAAGACACAACTTGAAAGGCTAACAAAGTCAATGAATATACGAGATAAAATGGGGTCTTGCATGATGAGCGGCTGAGAGCTTTGTTGCCAAGTCCGTATACTTAGCCGCTTGTGGTGCCCGGGGCGACTGGCCTACGCGGCTCAGCCCCACGGCCGAACTATTTTGACCATGACTCGCCAATATGTTAGAAGTAGATCGCTGAGAACAAGCAAAAGAAGTTTTTTTCAATAAAGAATCAATATATTCCGGTCTATCTGAATTAGTATTCATGTCTATTCGTTATACAAGAAGGAACGAAATCTATGTTCCATCAAACGTAAGCATGCATCTTCATGGAGACATTATAAAGTCGGCACATGACAACATTATACAACCGCCTCTCCCACGTTTTATTAACGTTTCATTTAAAATTTAAGCACGGCACATGCGGCCAGAGTCGGCCACGGTCCAAGCATCACTGCCAACAGCCTTGAGAGCATAGAAGAAGTTGGAGGGGTCCCACTTGTTCTTCACGCGGAGCAGAGGGCTGTAGTTGCTGCCGAAGAAAGTCTCCTTCCAGTTGAGCTGGCGGAAGTTGGCTTCGTTCTGGTAGCAGCCGCTGTTGGGAGTGACGGCCTCCAGCTGGGGGACGTACTGGTTGGTCATCTTCCACTGGTCCGCGACCATTTCGGACCAGGGGGCAGTCTCGTTCCAGGCAGTGCCGATCTGCATGGTCACAGCGGCGTTACGGAGGGCCGGGAAGACGGCATTGCTGACGTTGCCAGGGTTGGTCACGTTCATGCCGACACCGACGGCGATGACACCGGACTCGGTGATGTTCCGCAGAGCCGCGCTCATGCCCTCGTAGTTGTTCACCAGAGTGTCACGGGGGATCAGACGGCCACCGTACTGGTAAGTAGCAACGGCCAGGTTACCATAGGGCAGAGGACCCATGTACTTGTTGTAGTGGTCGTAGTACGAGGTGTACTGGGTCAGGCCCAGGGCGTAGGTGATGCCCAGGTTGGTAAGAGCATCGGTGAAGGGGGTCAGGATAGCCTTGACCTCGGCAGAGGTCTTGTTGTAGGCCGTCAAGGGGTTGATGAGGAAGATGCTGTTGGTCATCTGGTAGATGACGGTCACACCCTGGTCAATCATGCCAGGCAACAGCTGGTGGAACTCGGCGACAGCCTCGAAGAAGGTGTCGGAGGAGATGTTGGCGGCAGTGAACTCGAGAGAAGCACCGGAGATGGTGGCATCCTGGTGAGCCTTGACGGTCATCGACACGACCACACCATAGTTACCGGCACCACCGCCGCTGAGAGCCCAGTAGAGATCAGAGTTCTGGCTGCGCGACGCAGTGACAATCTTGCCCGCGGCGGTGACAACCTCAAACTCCAAGGTCTGGTCCGCACCGAGACCAAACTCGGTGCTCAGGGCAGAGTGACCACCACCCTGGGTGTAGCCACCAGCAAGACCGACAGTAGGGCATTCACCACTGACGACCACGAGACCCTTGGCAGTGGCAGCCTCGAGCATCTGGTAGCCGAGAACACCGGCACCGACCTTGAAGGCGGGACCTTGGTAGGTCGCATCCGACCATTCGGTGTACTCAATATCCGTGAGGTGGTGGGTCCAGACAGAGAGAGCACCGGCACCAGTCGAACGACCCAGGTAGCTAGTTTTGGGATGCGGGTCAGTCCGAGAGCCTTTTTTTTGCAACGCATCGGAGGAAGTTAATCAGAAGAGAAGAAAACGTACTCATGGCCAGTGTTCTTGATCACAAAGCGGATGTTGTTCTGACGGGCAAAGTTCACGGCGGCCACAATATCAGCACTGCAGGAAACATTGACAGCATAGTCCGGGAAGTTGCCCAGCTGGCAAGTCTTGCTCTCAGCCGAGAAGGGATCGCAGCTTTGGTTGGCAAAGAACATCTGCATCACCGAGGTTGGGGAGTTGATGCTATCGACGGGGTCAGTATATTTCCGCTCCTGATTCAGACCACTCCAGTCCACACAAACGTGTGGCACGATACGTACTGGACCTGAGGCTCCTCCCAGGATTTCTGCAGAGCCGTGCAAGCAGCGGCATCGTAGTTGGGGTCGTGGCAAGGGCTCCCAATGGGCACAGTAGCGATCAGACGACCGCCCACGGTGCTGTTCAGCGACGCCCAAGCTGACGTAGCGGGCCAGCAGCTGTCGCCCGGCAAGCAGCGACAGCTTGAGCTGGAGCGGTGGGCGGAAGGAGAGGCAATGGCTGTCGAGGCCAGAGCCGCGACGGCGACCAACCAGGCCTTCATGGTGGGGGGGGGGAGAGATGTGGAAAGTAAAAAGGACTTGAGATGGCTTTTGTCTTGCGGAACTACCAAATGGGAGGTCTGTTTGCCGATCGCAAGTTTCACTTTGTCGAAAGGGGGAAGGAAAGTCGCGGATCTACGAGAATATATGGGAATCTGGGAGCAATCTGATCTTGCTGATGGCCCTCGAGGAACCTCGGCCTCGATCCGACAGAGACTCACCACCGATCGGACATGTTCCCCAGAGCGTCTAGCTTGGAGAATAGTACGGTCTCTACGGTGTGCAGGAACCAACGTGGTGGACAGGAGTGGATTGCGGCATTAGGACTATTTGCCATTGATCGTTGATCGGGCCTCTCCTAGGCTTCGAGATTCTTCGGATTTGCCGGGATTCAGCCGGGCCACGAGTTCCTCTGGGTCTTATCTGGGTCTTGTCTGGATCTCGCAGATCTGTCGAGCCTTTGGAGGCGGCAAGGTCCTCCAGGATAGGAAGAGAGAGAGAGGGGGGGGGGGGAGGGTTACGTTAGTGGAATCTGGTTTCCCGGACATTGTACATATCGGTACGGGAAGAGACATGGGATACTACCCCGTACATCCATCCTACGGAGAAATTATGGGCACCGCCCTCTCTGGATCTGGATCCTGATTGACTGGGGGCCCAGATGGAGAAAGTCAATTGGCGACCGACAGCCCGCTAGGCCGTGTGGACTCCGGCGAATGCTGATTCCTCAAGTGCACCAGGAATTGAGTCCACTGGCGCTAATGCACTCCGAAGAGTTAATATTTCGCCACAATTGCCATTCCGGCAAAAGGGAATCCCTGCACCGACGAACGAAAACACCATCCCATGGAACAATTGGAATCCTTCCATGCAGGGCACCCTGGCATGCTGCAGCACTAGTCCACACCGAATACCCGCGGGCCTGCCAGAAACGGAAGGATCCCACCGCGACGCCATTTCGGCGAGGACTTTAAAAAAAGCTTTGCCTACCGTGACTAGTGCAGCCACGGCAACCACCAGATGACGAGGACAACATTGGCAGACCACAATGGGCGACTTCGCGGGCGGAAGCGACGGAGACCCGGACCGTTTTTGTATGTAAATTTGAGTCCCGTCCACTTGCCCGATCGATCGCGCGTCTCACAAAAGGCGAGACGGAGCCAATCGGCAGCTCATCTAGTGAGGGAAAGTGGATTCCAGCCTGAAATTTGGGTGCATTTCGCTCAAGCTTTGCCAAACGGGGAAGTCGCCCACGAAGCCAGAGTGGAGAGGCACAGTGGATCTCTGAGTGGAGTCGCGGTACAATTCTGGGTTTGCTGACACGAAAACTCACACCTTCGTGATAGAATACTACCGCACCGTCGCCGGACCACGGGTGCTCCTTTAGGGTTGTATACCGCTCGATGGACCGATTGGCGCGAAGCCTGCGATGGACTCCAGCACACACAGTGTGCATCCGGGGGTTCAAGAACACAATATTTTGATCTGCTCATTCGACCATGGTTAAGCGATGATGCTCCCTCGCCGCCATTCGTTGCGGCGCAGATTTTAGTGGGAAAGTTCGAGTGGCGCGTTTATAATTCAGGGCCAAGTGTCCAGCGATTCGCTATCCGCTTAGCTCTTTGTAAAACATAGAGATCCCGAAAACTGTAATCCCAAATCCCCTATTGTCCACCTAGATCCTTTCCGCTTCCTAGACGGGCTTCTTTGCCGGAACACATTTCTTCTTAAGGGACGTGCTTCTCGACGGCGGCTCGACTGAGACGGTTATGCTGCAGTGCTAGGGGGTTTTTTTGACCGTCCCCACTCGCTCCCCAGACGAGATCATCACCATGTCGAACAGCAATGGCCAGTCGCTGGAGAGGGGCATTTGGGCCGCGGTGATCATCTCAGCGCTGATCTGTATTCTCAGGGTCTTTGCAAAGATCAAGATCAAGCGGTTCCACGTCGACGATGTCTTGATGATCATTGCACTGGTAAGGCGAAATCCTCCAAGCGGCGCTCTGTTTTTTTTTTTTTTTTGGGTCGCATTTTCATCCCGCTGACACGATTGAACAGGTTCTCATCATTGCGTCGACCGTCTTCCTGAGCCTCTGTGTGCAACATGGCTTTGGTGGTGATCTGACCAAGTTGCCCCAGGCCGACTCAGAGCTTGTCTTGAAGTATATTGCCATTCAAATCCCCCTCGTCACGTTCAGCACCACCATCGCGCGCAGCGGTTTCATCATCTACCTTCTCGCAGTTCTCGGCACGAACAAGAGTTACAAGATTGCGCTGTGGGTGGTGCTGGTGATTCAGGCCGCGGGAAACATTGTCTCTGCAGTACTGCCCTTGAGCATCTGTCGCGATGTGAGGGCGTTGTGGAATATAGAGGCAGCGATCCACACGACGTGCGGCGATACTGCAGCGGTCATCAAGTTCGCCTATTACTCCAACAGTAAGTTCCTGGAGCGGATTGGTTCGGGGGGATGATACACAAGACTCATGGATTTGCAGCGTTCAACTCGGCCACTGATTTCTTCCTGGCGGTCTTCCCCACGGTGGTGTTCTGGAACCTGAATCTCAAATTGCGCATCAAGATCGGTCTAATTATTCTCTTGAGCGTGGGTTTTATGTAAGTTTTCATTTCTCAGGTGTTGATCGCACGCAAAGCTCACAAGAATGCAAAAATCCAGTGCCATGATTGCATCCATCATCAAGACCACCAAACTGAACGAACTCCCGGGCATCACCAACCTCGGTGCCACGGGCGGTGTCGAACTCATTCGCTGGGGATACGTCGAAAACTCCATCATTATCATCACCTCTTCCATTCCGTGCATTCGCCCGTTGGTCATTTCCTCTGTCCGCAAATTCTCCAGCGTCACCCGCTCCTACGAGCTCAGTGGGCCCTTCAGCGCCCACCGTACGGCCGGAAACGAGACGAACCATTCCAAAATGGCACGACGATTCAACAAATCCCACAATTTGGAGAATGGAAGCGTCGAGCGAATTCTGGACCAAAGCACACACACGCATACCAGCACCACCATAGGCGGACGGCCAGATACACCAGAGCGGGAGTATCCCGGTATCCATAAGCAGGTCGAGATCTCGGTCGTTTCGGATGAACAAAATCACCGACTTTGAGCTCAATCTCTTTATGATCTTTCGTTTCACCTTTTTCTTCCCCTCCCATTCTTTTAGAATTTTTTTTCCTTTTCTGTCCGGGTACACGTGGTTACGATTGCATATCACTTAATTTTATAGCGTCTATACCAGAATTACATAGCCAAGATAATATTTGAGATTCAATCATACTTTGCACGAGTTGCTTTCACCACGTGGATTTCTGGCTACGTCCTTCCAACCTCTCCCCCAGCTCGATGTAGTCACTTGGCCCACTCCATATGTACATCACCAGATCCATCTGCAGGGGAATCCAGGGATTCCATCTCACGCGGCAGATCTGCGATCTACATGACCCACGCGGAATTGAGACTCCACCAAGGGGCCACCAGCCGCAAAAACCGATGGTCTGTGGGAGACTGACGCCGTAAGCTGAAACTTGAGATGATCAGCGGCGCAGGGGCCAATTTTGAGGAGTGTCCGATCTTGGTGGAGACAGCTCCATGCGAAATCGTGCTGGATCGGCGAGGACTACGGTTGAAGAGGCTTGATATTGGGATTTACTCGTTGGCAACTCTAGTTGCAAGTCCAAGGTGAGCAAATTGATAGTGGGTTGAATCGAGTCTTTCTTGTGATTTTTTTTGGCATTTGATGGCGACATAAGACTCATAGACTATTCTTGGTGTCGATGAGTGAGTTTGACCCCATTGGCGGACTCCGGTAGAAATGATGATAGTCATCTACGAGCATTCCATCGGGGTGGAGGGTGACTCAATATTCTTGATGTTGATTTGTTAATTCGGAAGTAGTTATGTACTAACCGCTTCATGACTTTGCTTCGGAAAATTCAGGCATCCATTCATGAGGAACTTCTGCTTGGTTACTCTAAAGTCTTCCGGTCGAAGGCCTGGATTCTGCTCTCTGAACGCACAATAGTCCGTTGTCATTATCGAATATAATTTAAGGATTACCGTCACGTGTTCACATCTACTTCGGGTTTCGGAACCACCAGCTGAGATCAAACATCGGATTAGTATCGGCATTTTGAATTGTATAGCCTTCATTCCTGATTCGTGGTCATGATCGAGCCCTGCAGATCCTTTCATCTTCGCATTTTCAATGGGGATTATCAAGTGGCCCGTAAATATTCATGGTCAAAGTAGTCATGAACAAGATCCATGAGCTATTTTAACGTAAATGCGTTGAGCTAGAGTGGCAGAGAAGCTCGAAAAAGGCCACCCAATGAGCTGGAATGGACAAATTGCGCATCGCACAATAATCTGCTGCAAATGAGATGCAGCTTCGTGATCTTTACTCAAACATAATGGAAATTCTAGGTAGGCAACCACAACATTGCGCTTTGCTCTTTCTGAATGGCAATGGTATCGGACATCGGCCCTGTTCGTCTGAAAATAAGCTATAGCCTGAGATTTCGTTGACCTTGTCCAAATTACCGGAAGAAATCCGCTTTGAAATTACGCCAATATATGCGCCTATATACACAGGATAATGTCCGCCGGGTGGGGCTTTCCTGTCTGGGCTGCCGCCGCTTTAATGAGGGCGGTCAGGCTTAGGCTCACTGAGTAAATGTCAATGATTAAAGCAAACAAACCTGTTGCTTCAGCAAAGGCAAAACCTAGTGAGTTAACCTAACTAACTATGTTGACTAATAATGGGTTTGGTGGTGGGATCACGATTCTGAGATACTATGTGCATGTCCCATCAATTATAGATTGTACTTGAGGTCTTCCCACCAGAAGTGGCCCCTGTCAGGTTGAATGGTCGACAAGGCCATTATGTGGAGAAGGTGGCCTGGACATTCAACTGCGCCTCATTGCGCCGCAAACGGTATTATTGAGCAGACCGCATACGTCAGGAAGATAATAGTAACCTCACATTATTGTAGACCTCCCGATGATCCCTCAAACAAGCTTGGAATGAGGTGGAGAGGTGGTCCATTTAGTCTAGTCCACTAGGACCACGTGGAGTTGGAGCAAAGTTTCGATCATTCTGATACATACTATGTGAGAGCATGTCTGGACCGCGAGCTCCGTCTGAATCACTGGTCGTATGATTTCAAACCTACGTCAAGTAATAGAGACATTTTTAGATGACATTATTCCAGATTTGGTCGTATTTCATGGGCGATAGTCAACTGGTTAATGTCGTCAAATCAATCACCTCTACTGCTCTATAACTCCAGTCTGGTCCAGGATAGAACATTTGGTTTCAGCCAACGACGGAATGCTGAGAGAGCCTTGGGTTTCGAAGCACCCTTGGGATAAGGACGAGGAAAAGCCATCACTGCACGATCTTCTCGACCTTGAGGTGATACAGTGGTTCTCGAAATCTCCTTGACCAGTACGGAGTACAGTGGCAGTGCAAAAGTTGAAAACTATTGTCAACTCACCGCCTACTACCGTGTAGCCTACTACATAGACTACCACTCAGCCTATCTACTACCATCCTACACGCAGTGTGGTGTCAAAGAATTGGAAACCGTCGAAGGGGAGGCTCATGTCTCTGGCCGGGTGCCACAACAGCGGTATGAAAGCATAGGAGAGATGGGGCATCGCTACTACAGCAGCCCCAGGTCAGCCTGGGTTACATACAGATACCGACATCTCCGAAATGGATGAAAGAGCGCTGGGAATGGAGAAAAGCGGCGAGCATGATGCGGCCGAGGAGATACGCCGGCAGGTGGTAGAGTGGAGGAAGAATGCGCAAGGCCTCGAGCATCCAGACACCGGCCGCAAAGACAAATCTGCTGGCATAAATGTTCGGGTAGTGTCATCCACGACCCAAGCTTCTGCATCAGCGCCGGACGTGACCCCATCGCCGGCATCCCTCGCGAAGATCGTTGAGATCGATAAGGCGATTGGTGCGGCCGTTGGCCTCGCCTCAGGCATCGACAGCGTTATCCAGGCGGACTTCGACTATGTGTCGGTGTCGGGTCGGTGCGACAGCGAAGAGATCCTCGTCCTGGACCAATTAGGTAAGGCGATCATCAGATGCATTACGCGAACCTTTTGAGAGTGTGATTGGCGGTGACTAGGCTAAAGACTAAAATTCGAAAAACCGAAACAAAAGAAAAACAACAGAAATTCGCATATGGTCACCTACTAATTTGCCGGCGTGTGGCTTATGTGCGGCTAATACTAGTAGTTCGGTGGCTGGTTCCCGGGTGAGATCACCACCCTATGGAGTGTGCAGTAGACAGAGTGAGCATCCCCAAAGTCGTACAACCACCCCACAGACCCCCTCAGCTGAACGACGGTGTATATCTATTGGTTCGCATTGTTCCACCTGAAGTTCTCGCTGTCGGCAACTTGGACCCATACTGTGACGAAAGCTATAAGACCCTTAATGCAGGGACCTCCGTCGAGCTCGAAACAGCTTTACTATGCAACAATAGAGAAGCTATGCCAATCAAATAAATATGTCTGTGAAGGACCGTTTTATAGGGGTTATGCAAACCCCAATCCTTGAGCATACCAACTGAAAAGGGAATAATATGGGAAAATATACGGAATATTCAATTGGCGGGGTTGAGTGGTACGAGGTGCCGTTTGCAAGCTTGTTGCTCTAAGCCAGTAGTGAGGCTGGCAACTTGCGCCGACCGGGGTTAGTGGTGGTCTCTGTGTCAGCTCGTTCTCTGCTGAGACGATAGCCAGTAACTCCCCGTCAGAGCACTTGAGACCCGCTCTCATGCATTCATCAAGCCGTCAGCCATTGGCGTTCGTATTTGTGCATGACTTTTGAGTTTGACTCTGACGGTAATTTAGCCGACCGGAAAGCTTAATTGGACTTAAAGGGTACCTCCTTGTACCTTAGATAGTAGTATAGTATTCTCACCAGTTACAGGAACTCTCTCCGGTATTTCAAGATCTAATGGTCAAGGCATTTGTGTACCCAAGAAGATACGTCGCATTGAATTCAGCGAGTAATATAGATGGACCTGAGGTGTGGGTAATAACTTGAAATTATAGGTGTCGTTAGTGACATGGAACAGGCAAACCGCCCGGGCGTTACTATTTACATCACCCTCCGTAAAACAGGATTGAGATGTGGATTTAGGGGCCTAGACTCGTATTGAGATTTTCTCCTGTGATTGATCCCACACACTTCCTCCAAACACGAAAGTGAGAATTTAGGGTGCCAGGCAAGCTGAAACCCCGCATGGGAAGCATGTAGCAACCCTTGCCAGCCTATGAGAATACAGATGCGAGCGCACCTTCTCTCGATACCACAAGCGATAAGCTCTGTTAAAAACTCGAGACTGATGTGCCAGAGGAAGCACATATAAGGAGACTCATACTCTCATTGCACTAGATTTCGTCCCCTGAAATAACTTTCCCCAATTACAGCTTTGTTCGAGAGGACAAGTATCCCAGTTTCAGAAATGGATGGTGAGGACCAAATCCCCTGGCAGGATGATCCGGAGGAATACGAAAATGACGATGATGAGGCTGAGAACCTTCATTACGTCATTGACGTTGTCGAGTCGAGGTTGGTTGATCCTCAAGAGATCAAGGAGGAGGTTTCGTAATGCTCACCTTTCCGTTTTGAATGTGTTTATTCTGACACTTGATGTAGAGGAATGCGGCAGCGCCTCGAAAGAGATGTCAGTGCTTCTGAGGCCGCCGAGGTCGAAGTGGTCGTTGACCGGCAACAACAAGACAACTCAAACGAGGTCATCCGCGGGAGTTTACAGGAACTCACTGATGCCGTGAATCGTCTGCGCGCAGAGATCCAGGCGCAGCCCGAGGGCCGGCTGGGTATGTCAGCTCGTAATTGGCAAAGGGTCAAGTATATTGCAGCCGCAGGATTGGGGATCTACGCGTTCACGTCGGACACGTTCCAAATCATCAGCTTCATACAAGCTGCTGTGACAGGCTCGTTCTTTCTGCGAACCATGGAGCGTCTCTACGAAGCAGACGATCCGGCCGCGAAAACTCGGCAGGCAGTAATTGACTGGGTGAACCAGGACGAAAATTCGTTCTGGAAATCGTGGGTGTCTCTCATTTTACACATTATTTGCTTCTTGCTGATGGAATTTGACGACTTTAGACAAGCTGATTACTACGTGCCGAAGACTAAGTATTCGTTGATGGCGCAGATCAACAATGCCCAAATGATGATGTATGTCGCCGGCAACAGCTCCAAGTTAAATCCTGTCATTCGATGGGACGCAGCCGAGAAGCTGGCTATCGTGCAGGGTCTATCGAAGACGTACCTAAACATGGTTCGTACGCTCCTTGTTGGTTCGTTGGGAAGAGTTTTTCAGCTTACGTTTAGGTAATTCTAGGGATCCCGAGCGATGTATCTTTCCGTGACCTCATACGAGCATGAGGGCAAGCCAATCCCTCGAGTCGCTGCTCTAGGGTGTGTGTCGCTTGCACTCGCGCTGGTTATCGAGCACTTGCAGGCTAAAAGCGGAAATACAATTTTTCTGCGTTCTAATGTAGCCGGAGCCACTCTTGAGGCCACCGATCGCCCAGCCAAACACTTCGAGCCCATTTTCGTGTTTCAGAAGGTTTTCGATCCTGATTTGGAATTGCGGGACTACGCACGACTCATTACCAAGGCTTGGAATGTTACGATGCACATCTCGCAGAAAGATGAACCTACGCGCGATCTGTACCTTCACAATTCACCGAAAGATGTCATCAATGACGAGCTTATAATGGATGACGCTAGTAAGGTCTTGTCAAACTTCACTGATACTACTGTCAGAAGCAAAATACAAAAAATCGTTGATCGATTCTTGGCGATGTGCTCAACGACGTATCCTCTACTCCCTGGGGAAACCATCACTGAACATCACCTCGCAATGCTTACTGCGCCATATCGCTACGCTGTACCAGGAGCTATTGCGTATGTGCGTACAACGAACGAGGCGGAAACGGTTTTTATTGCCCATCAAGTACGGTTCGATGTGTCTACTGGCCACCCCACACTTGTATATCACCAAGCCACGCAGGTAAGAACTGTCTGGTATACTTAGGTAATAGCTCGGAGTCCTGATATAAATTGATAGATCTTCAAAACGCCAATCACCAAGATGGTGCGGTTCAGCGAGTCTAACCTGACCGAAGCCGACTTCTTCAAGACGTATATAGGCCCTGTTGCACAGACGCTCGCGTTTGCTCTGCCTCCGCCCTGGAATGTCTTTGGCGCTGCAGGGTTTCAGATCCTCGATGAGATCTTTGGTTCTTTCGGAAGCGGCCCTAATCTCGCCTTAGTTATTAAGAATCTTCTCGAGGAAACTGTGCAAGCTATGAAGAATCTCTTACTAGATGACGCCGTTCGCCAGGCCACGAATTCCATCAACGCCTTCATTGAGTGGGTGTCCATTGCTACAACTGGGCTTGACAGCCTGACCTCAGACAACGAAATCTGGATTGTAAGTTGATGGATATGACTAGCTCAAGCCAAGTCACACCGCAGAAGCTGACTTGTTACCATTGTGGCCATAGAACCAAACACTCGATACGCTCGGTGACGTGAATAATCCCAGTTTCACGGGAAACATACTGAATGATCTTATCGCCCTCACTAGCCCGGAGCTATGCACTATTCAGAGAGACGAGGTCATCAGCCTCGCTTTCATGGCAGCAAGCTCCCTTTTCTTCTCTTATCGCCTTCGTTGCCAACTTTATTCCTTGTTGGCTTCGTTCGCGCAAAGCAAGAAACAAATGGATGAATATGACCGCAATGCTGGCGAGTTCTACATACTCACAACCGAATTTGAGGTAACCCTCCAAACCTGGGTCGACACACTGAAGGCAAAAGTCGATGATCTAGTCAAAGCTCGCAAAGATTGTGTGACACCCGTCCATTATTACGACAACAGGAGCACTCAATGCCACAGTCATGGTGGGCCCGCTGCCGGAACTAGCTGCGACACATCGGGTGACGATGGCTATGCCTGTGAAGATACTTTTCTTGGAACAACCCCTGCGAAAACGTGAGCCACACATACTTCCGGCTTGGGTACCATGCATAGAACTACCTTTTGACTAACTGTACAGGCCAAACAACCGCTGGACGAGCGGATGTTGCCACCAAAACGACCATTGTGGTAAGTCCCGACTTGATAACCTCATGATAGACAACTGCAGAAATACTCACTGCAAATTAAACCCATAGATACGTTTGAAGACCAGGTCAATGCAGCTCGCAACAATTACCTAGCGGACCTTGACAAGGCTCTGAATGTCAAATATGCAGATCACTTCAAGACCATTGACGAGTGGAATGCGAGCCTAGGGAAAGTTAAAGCGATGATGCCTCCAAAACAGCCAGCCGCTCCTACTATCTCTGTAGGTTTTCCTTCCCGCGCTTCTAGTCTCCCTCTTTATCTATCTTCGTATTTGCATCGTACTAATGTATCACTATGTCCAGACGTGGCTTCAACAAGCCCCGGACCCAGACCTCCAGGGAAAACAGGTGCAATATCTCGTCGAGTTTGTCAACAACAATGGACCATCTTCCATCAGCCCCGGTAGTGGGTTCGCGAGTATTCTGACAGGGGAGGCCCCGCAAGTCTCAATCCCCATCGATCCTAACGGAGCGGCGACTAAGCGCAATATTTATCGCCAGCTAATTGACTCTTCTGGAACAACACGAGACAGGGAGAAGGTAGACATCGTGAACAATAATACTACGCAAATTTGGGTGGATGGCAAGAAATTGCTGAGGCGTGGGCTCCTTGGGCACTCGCAGCCACCGTACCGTCCCTCCCGGCTCTAAACAGCTTCGCTCTCTCGTCTTTTCTTTTAAATGATTACAGTTTCGCTCTTTTATCTCTTTGTGCTGCTGACAGGAGAAGCAGAGGTGTCTGTCATGATTAATTCTAGGTCCCCCTTGAGTCGTACGACCTCGCGATACTTCAATTCCATGGCATTTCCTGTTTGATTTCCTGTTTTAGGTTTCCCGTTCGCAAGATGTACTGAGATTCTGACTTTCATCGAAATTGAATATATTTTTATTAAGTTACCTTCTCGGATACGTGGATATTGACCTGCTCTACGTAATTCTAAAAGCCGAAGGCAGTTGGACTTGATAAAACCCGTCTTCCTGGCACATACATCCATCCATTTGGACTACATGACCGACACCGTGTGAAGAATCTCTACGCACATGCTATTCTAAATTTTGTATTTTTGGATTCAGCTAATCGTCGGTTTGTACTAGATAGAGAGTTTAGAAAAGATATCACTCCGCACTTACACGTAAACCTTGAAATCAATCTACGGAAGCAATTCAGTATCAATTATTCCCCATCTTGAATCCAGGCGATTGAAATTTGATAGAAATCTGTCAAATACCTGAAATAGAGTTGCCGACTGGAAGACATCCATTTTGCTGAAATGCAGCTTGATCAGCTCGTATCCCAGTACGCACTCGCCGTGGTATATGAAGCCGATAGGCAGATTGGCACCTGGGCAAGGCAGTCGACTTATTTGAGCATGTGGTGAAGGAGCAATGAAAACGTGGCTTGCGAGCACCCCTCTCAGCTGGCATCCCAGCATGCCCTCGTGGGGCATATGGAGCCGAGGCGGGGAACGCCACGCTCTGCTGAATTTCGACCTATTATCATGGAGACGTGGGATTGAGTGGGATGTTAGACTTTATTAGGCCCGGCGCCTCTTCTTCGCTCGAGCTAAAGTGCTAAATAATTAAATCGCTATTTTGCTTTTGTTGCTTCTATATCGGCTTTTATTTCTCTTCAATGACTCCGTAGTGCTCCCGTCCGTATAGGGTGCATGAGGTAGGTGAAGTTTACTACATCTTAGCGAATACATTAAATAGATTGACTTGTGAACAAACGCCTGATCTCCATGGTTCAGCTGAGAAAGTTTCAAGCCTATGATCAGACTTATGGCTTGCATCTTTGCTTTCTACTGCCTGCCCATCTCTCAGCTCATGTCAAGTACATGCATTCCTGGACCAAAAGTTTCAAAGCTTCAAGGCAGGGAATGAAAAGAGCTCTGAAAAGAGGGTCTCTTTCTTTGCATGAGAAATTTTCCTTCTATACGGAGAGAAAGACAAGATAATTCTCGGGCATGCCCTTGGTATTTATTCAATCATAAAGAAGCAATGAGTAGATGCAATTTATCTCCAGGGCTCAAGGAAGCCATCCAGTCATTATCTATGTCTCTCGTTAATCCGGGTATGAAATTCATAAGGCTGACTGGCTTGAGTGTGTTAGTGGAAGTCTGGGCCTAGGCTCTTGTTTTCATAGGCGGCCTTCGTAAGACGCATCATCTAAAAAATACGAAGACCCTGAAAGGGAAAAGAGCGAGCTGTAGACAAGTGAGGTTTTAGACCTAAAAAGTAATATAATTGGTTGTCTGACTAGTGCTTACGCTTTAAAATTTAAAGGCCGTGGCCCGTATCTGGAACTTTCAGCTCCCAATGCCAAATGCACTCTCGCTTTGTGGCGTGGACCAAACAGTCCTCGAGCTTTTAGACCGAAACTTGCAGAATTATTCGCCCCGCATCTTACCACAGGACTATAGCTATAAATACATGACCTAGGTCAGTCGAATCTTGAACCAGGTTTCCTAAGCATCGGACAAAAGCCTAGCAGACCATTCTATTTTTCTATGCCCCTCGCATAACTTACTTGAACAATTGAAACTTCCACGAGATACAAACACAATGGGCTTCCTTGGCATCATTCCAGCAAACAAGCTCGCTGCGTTCTACGACCCCAAGACCCAACAACTGACGTTGTCAGCTGAAGGCTCTGTGGAGGAATATACAGGCGGCTTCCGCTTTAGACAGGTTCCCTGGATGGGAGGTTTCAAGTTCTATCTTGAAGCCTGGTCTGGCCCAGTAACATTAGGGATCCAGCCTTACGCTTTTGATCAGAGCTTCAAGGTCTCCATGGTCCCGTTTCCTAAGGATGTGATCATTGTTGATGCAAATCATCCCAATGGAGTTCCAGTTGAAATCCACTTTGGGGGTCTTAAAGAGCCCGCAAGCAATTATGCTGCTGCCGCGCCGTCCAGCAGTGATGGAAAGGCCGTCCAAGAACTTCCGGCGCCGCCACAGGACACCATTAATGTCTTGTACAAGTGGCCGTTCGAAGTTCAGCACGCAGCGGAGGTCCCCAAAATGGGCTATATCAATATCGACTTCGACAAGCGCTTCCTCGAACTCGAGAGTGCTGGAATTAACAATGGACAAATCGTCTGGAAATTCAACTCTCTCGAAACCGGCAACACTCAAATCATCATCAGTGTCAACGGCGGAATCGCTCAGTATACTTATCGAGTCGTCAAGGACGTCCGCATCTTTGTGCTTGATGAGATCCTGGAGCCCGGCCCGGTGATCACACAGGACAAGAATGAAGCTGAGGCTGAGTCGGCTATCCTCAGTTATCTCGGTCGTGTCAATATTGCCCGTCGCAAGGTACTGGAGCATTACCCGGACGCCCTTCTGTACAAGGCTGAAGCTAGCACCACAGAGCGCCAGGGAGTGACTTCTCCCAAGGCCCTTGGACATTTGCGTGCTATTTTCCGCGTGGATAAGGGCACAGTTACCATAAACTCTACTGGATTTGGTAGCTTTGGGGCAGCGGTTTTTAAGCCAGGCCATATTGTGGGTAATGCAAACGTTGACTGGCCTGTTGGTATGGATGCAGACGAGGCAGATCAGATCCTGAAAAAGGAGGGATTCAAGGGCCCTTACACGGCTTTGACATTGATGAAGCCTTTGTACACAGGTCTTATGGATGATATCTATGTCTTCATAATGGCCGATGGTATTGAAAAGTGGGTGAATACTAAGACCAAGAAGCTGATTACCGAGTAAGGTAGTTATAGCAAGGTGTCAGGTCCGGACAACTTACCTAGGTATTATTGCTAGCATGATTGATATTTGTTTCCTATGTTCAAGACTCCACCTAGATCATATATACCTAAGTCCTCGGAACTATTGGTATCACGGGGAGGAAAAATACAAGGTACCTTGATGACACGAAAAAGTAAAAAGGATAGTCTTTGTAGCGTTCGAGAGAGAGACATAGCGTTGCATAATAGATAAAAACAGAGTCCCTGGTGTCACCGTGGGTGTGTTTAGGGAACAGCCCACCCAAAAACAGTCATGAGACGAGAGCATCCGTTCAGAAAGCATACACTCACAGTTATCTCCATATTTTCAAAAATGATTATGCTTAGTGAGGCCTTCAATATATGACTTAGAGATTGAGTCTCTGAATGACGGTCTTCCTCTTGATCATTCCAGTGTAAAGTAGATCCAGTACTATTCCTCAGTAAGATAGGTCTTGGTAAAGGAGATTTATCTTTATTTTACACGACACATTACGAGGGACAATACATACGGTTGGCAAGAAGAGCGGAAAATTACCCAAGATTGCATGTCGGGAGAACCACTCTGTTGGTTCAAAACGCCGAAAATCCGCAAAATTCATCTTTCATTCTCCGTCAGGAAATTCTCGCGTGGCGATGCGTGGATTGCCTCAGAAGCCCCGGCCATTCACTTTGAAGCCCTTGCGACCATGAGACTTCATCCGAATCCTCCAACACCAACCCTGCTTTTCCACAGCCAAGCTCATTTCAGTCTCACTGCTCACTACTACCTTACTTCGACCACTCGGGATGGAGAGCTCTTTCGGGAGATGGGTGCCGCATTATTGTTTTATTATGATCAGAGTCTGACATTGTGAAGATACCTTGTCTCGCCTTTGTTCACTTTCACAGTAGGTGCTGAAACGAAGGAAATGATTGTTCATTCTTCTGCTTTAGCAGGGCTTTCCCAAAGTCTTAATTCTCTCATGAACGGTGAAATGATTGAGGCTAAAACAAGACACGTTGACTGGTCGGAGGTCGATGTCGACACATTTGTTCGATTATGTGAATTTGCCTACTTCAGAAATTACACCCCCCCTCCATTTCGCTTGATCGAAGGTCGGATTCCCCTGGAAGCCACAAAGGCAATCAAGAAAAAAGTTAAACGCAAAAGTCGTCGCTCGTGAGGAACAACTCTTTCTTAGCAAAAACGTTTTCTTAAGATCATAGATGTGCCCACCTAAACAAGGTTCATTCCCTTTTATTTCCTTTCTTCTCTGTTCTGTACCACATGTTTTGATTCGTTTCCCCCTTCCTCCCTCCTACTGTTGTTCTCCATTTGGGCGAATTGACTACTTTCCCAACATGTGTCACATCCCACTCCAAAATAGACTGCTTGCTAGTGCATGAACTATGACTCTGACCCAATGATTGCGATTCTCCAATATTTTGTGGAGCTAGTATGCTTGTCTAAAAGCGATATCACCAGTGGCAGACATGTCATCTGTACGATTATAGTCTGACGCTGGAACAACGGGATACCTTTGCAGGGCACCAGCGTTTCTGAGTGCAATGATCCCTCTCACAGCGGCGGTCAGAAGTCTTGGTTAATTGGTTGGCTGTTTAGTTGGACAAGCGGTCGCCCTGACGCCATTGGTCAGTGCACCCATGCCTACCAGCACGAGCCACATCCGGCGAAGTCGCATAGAACGGAGCTCACCTTTTTGACGTTCCAAGATTCTCGAGCGACTGCAATCTCTATCTCTCTCTTCCTCGGTCCCTCTCTTCTGAAATGTGGTCAGTACACTCTTCGAAGGGACCTTGGAGTCATTCTTTGCACCCACCTCGTCTTTCCACGGTTGGTGCTGTTAGCCCTTGCCTACAAGAGTTCAGGCTAACTCGCTGGGCAATGGATCGTTCAAAATAATGACAGCCTCCAACCTGACGATCAACAAGCTTTTGATGCACTCGAACAAAGCCGGGACTACTGGTACCGCCTTGCATCGCTGGCGTGTGTCATTTTGCATCATGGCTTGGCTCCGGAGCACATAAACCCTTGCCATACTCTTCACAGGCTGCCTAAATTTCCAGGTCGACCTAAAGAAATCTTTGCGCGCCCTTATGGATTTTCTCCACACCCTACCCTTTGCTTACAAGCGACTTCTACTTGGAAGCTGGTAGCAAGTTCAGACTGCGGTAGACTCGAGAAAGAAAAGTCAAATCTGGCCCTGCTACAGATTGGCATTAGTGTTCCTATCCCTTACAACTTCGACGGGAGAGTTTTCAATTCCTGGATCGGTACAAAGGAAGAAAAATCTACCGGTCCTAATTATTTGGGGATCCTCGCAATTGGCTGGTGTTACATACTTTCGGCACGGCTCGTCGAAAGACAAGGAGAAGGTGCTTATATGCATTACACAAAATCCGAGGCCGAGTTGAACCATGAGAACCTACCGCAACATTCAACTTACGTCATCGATGTTGGAGAAGTGGATGAGGAAGTGGCCCGGTGGTGGTCTGCGATACTCGCTCATCACAAAGGATGGGAAGGCATTGTGGACCAAAAATCCAACCGCAAATACCTCACCCCCTGAACAGTTTGTCGCACATGCGACACATCTTTTACCATCAAACAGAGAAGACCTTGTCCAGCCTTGGTAAACACTCCTTTGTCTTCGGAAAGAGCTTTCGAGGCACTTGTGGAGTTTGCGCGTTTCCATGAATTAGGCAGTCAATTCCCTATTGCCCTAGCGATAGCCATGACTTTTCCAATACACAGATATTATGGCTCAACTGTCCAACTGCCACTTCCAAGCTTAGCCAGTGGTAAAAAGTCAACTACTCCTATCGATGTTATACCGTCGACATGGGCAAGTTTGAATGATCAGCTCCCCTACTACATCACTCTGAGTTGCAGTCCGGAAGTGATGATGTCAGCTCTTTGTGGATCATTCTGGGAACTCGAGGTTCCTTGCAATCTCGTCAGCTTGTGGCTACATCCAGTTCTTAATGAGGTCTTGGGCAAGGCATCTGTCACAATCGGGTACGATCAAGAAATTCTTGCTTTGATAGGTGCAATTCGCCGACCAGGTTTAAGTGCACTTTGGATCGGAGCAATTGTAAGCGGGCTGGGCCCAAGAATTCTTCAAAACTTTTGGGGAGGCACACCTCCCCTTGATCCACTTGCCTATCCTTGGACTGGCTATCCGCAAAGCTTCATGGACATTGCTGGCTCAGGTCCATATACCTGTGAAAACCCTGAATACATCTCAAGGGCGGACGTGTGGCGTTTACTGCATCTCCCTTCGACTGAAGAGGATAACTTTTGCTACACGTACCAGCCCAGTACACCTTGGGCTCCCTGCGGGGCATCTCTAACAAAAAATTGTGCTCTTCGAGTTACTTCACACTTGAAATGCCCTCGACATGAATACCAATACGACCGTTGGAATTGGGAGCTAGCTAATGGGGATATTGTCCAGGATCGTGGGTTCCTACGATCACCATTATCAACCATTCCAGAAAATAACTCAGCCATTCCTGTTATCAAAGGGCTAGAAATCTTTATAAAGGAAGAGTTTGATCAAACAGCCTCAAGAGAAGCCTCGCTCGATGTTTTCGGCTGGCTCTCTATCAACGGGGAAGGCCTTCTCCCTGAAACGATCTATCAAGATGAATGGCTTCAGGAAATTTGGGAGGAAGGTGTCGAAGCGGATGAGGCTGACGATCAAAGTACTCAAACCCCTGTCGGTCAAAGTGAATCTCAAATTGAATCATGGCTCAATAAAATTGGATAACAAGTTACCTGATCTCACACAAGGGTTTTTTTCACATATGTTGATAGAATGGAATCGGTAGACACATGCATGTCCTTGCCGCCTCAGAGGTAGGATCGACCCATTTCCTGCTCAGATTATCTTATGAATTTTCGCAGGGAATGTTGCTTGTTGAGACCCAGTCCTCTGAAATCACTCCTGGATGAGCAGAACAACTATTCCTACGAAGAGAATTCTGCTCAGGGCTTTGCTACATTCCTCCAGTGGTGTGTTGATACTGTGGGTAGCAGAAAATAGAGTGCAGAGGAGCATTTTCAGAATTGGGCCTGACAGTCGATGACTTTTTATGTTTATGTGGCTGATTAGACGTGAAACTGGATGCTATTCAAGAAAAGAGCCTTTGCATTCGCATATCGGTCTAGGGAAACCTAACTCAATAGGGAAAACCCAAACTAAGGCGGGCGACGAGCACTATCTAGACCAGATTACTTGAGATTCTGGTACAAAATCCACGGCCGCGTCAAATTCGGATATGCTAGAGATTAAATATGTTAGTCGAAGAGGATTATTTTTTTTGAATCGTCAGTCCTTACGCCGATGAAATGTTGCTGACACTGTAGTACCGTTCACATCGCAAAGGAGGCGTTTACTAGACTGGAATCAGTATAAAGGGGTCCTCTATAGCATCTCTCAAAGGAGGGGTCAAGCACCTGACACTATCCACATCCCATCTCTGTTAGCCTATACATCCTCAAGTTCAATTGTTAAAGGGAGGAGGGGTCAAGCACATACTTCCTATCCACATTCCATCTCTATTAGTCTATACACCCTCAAGTTTAACTCTCAAAGGGAGGAGGGGTCAAGCACATACAGGCTATCCCCATCCCATCTCTGTTAGCCAGGTATACATCCTCAAGTTCAACTCTCAAAGGGAGGAGTGGTCAAGTACATACAAGCTTTCCAAATCCCATCTCTATTAGTCTATATATCCTTAAGTTAATTTGAATGGGAGCAGGGGTCAAGCATATACCCACTATCCACATCCCATCTCTGTTAGCCCATACATCCTCAAGTTCAATTGTTAAAGGGAGGAGGGGTCTAGCACATACAAGCTATCCACATCCCATCTCTATTAGCCTATACATCCTCAAGTTCAATTGTTAAAGGGAGCAGGGGTCAAACACATACAGCCTATCCACATCTCATCTCTATTAGCCTATTTATCCCTAGGTTAATTTTAAAGGGAGCAGGGGTCAAGCACATACAAGCTATACACATCCCATCTCTGTCAGCCTAAACATCCTCAAGTTAATCTCAAAGAGAGGAGGGGCTAAGCACATACTTGCTATTCACATCCCATCTCTGTTAGCCTAAACATCCTCAAGTTTAACTCTCAAAGGGAGGAGGGGTCAAGTACATACACACTATCCACATCCCATCTCTGTTAGCCTATACACCCTCAAGTTCAACTCTCAAAGGGAGCAGGGGTCAAGCACATACACGCTATCCACATCCCGTCTCTGTTAGCCTAAACATCCTCAAGTGCAACTCTCAAAGGGAGCAGGAGTCAAGCACATACAACCTATCCTCATCCCAACTCTATTAGCCTATACATCCTTAAGTTAATATCAAAGAGAGGAGGGGCTAAGCACATACAGGCTATCCATTTACCACTTCTGTTAGCCTATGCATCCTTAAGTTAATTTCAAAAGGAGGAGGGTTTAAGCACATACAGTCTATCCAAATTCCATCTCTGTTAGCCTATACATCCTCAAGTTCAATTGTTAAAGGGAGGGGGGGTCAAGCACATACTTCCTATCCACATTACACCTCTATTAGCCTATACATCCTCAAGTTCAACTCTCAAAAGGAGCAGGGGTCAAGCATATACTTGTTCTTTTTCGACTCCGCTTCCATCCTGGCCATTTTGTTGTAAAGGTTCCGCTACCGCATAGGCAGCAAAGACAACCGTAGATAGGATAGCAAGGAACTTCATCTTACTGGGAGTTTTCTTCACTTTCTTGGAGGTTAGAAGCGATCCTGAAAGAGAAATTCTAGGAACAAGCAATTGAAATAGTGCTAAGGACTACTCTATAAATACTCAAGACATCAACCAGTCACGTGTGTGGTATAGATAAGGAAAATAAGGGTTAGAGTGCGCTACGTGTAACCTTGCCATTCTAAGTCATTTTATGTGATGATCCAGCTACGACGTAGCACAACATCTGCGGGAAAAAAGCAGATCAAATGCACACACACTATAGGGAGAGGAATAGGGCTTCCGTCATATTCTCTTCACTCCTTTCCTGCCTCTGGTCAATAGATACCTAGCCCCTTGACAGGCAACAAATTTCCTCCTTTTGTACATCCCCTTTTACATCCCCTTTAGGCAGCTTTAGCACCAGGCTGTCTGGTCCTATTCTTTAGGGCCCAGTTTATAGTAATGAGGACCAAGCTACTAAAACACCCGATCTGAGCGGAGTATGAAGTAAGGCAACGCATAAGCTTTCATTTCGATAAACTTTTTCTAGGACAGACCAAAACAGCGGTATGAATGCTGTATCCTTATGTTTATCGAAATAGTCGGTGTAGAATGAATGACGGACTAATTGGAAATTACATTAATTCAGTCCAGAATAAATTCCGTATACGATACTGTACTTGTTCGTGCCTCGATCCACAACACCATAAGGTACGATAGGCAGCTGGCCACCGCTTGTGATCTGCGGTCGTAGCATTCAGCCACTCCAGCTACCGGAATGGCTGTGAGCTCTAAGTTCATTGTCATACCACTAATAAGTTGCAGAGTGGGTGTGGCTAATTAGGAGCAATCTAGTCCTTTCGCGATGATAAATGCTTAGAGTAGCGAAGGAATGATATCGTGACCAATGGTGTAATTAATAGTTTATGTAGCTCACTCAATAACGAGTTAGTCAGTTACTAGTAACTAACTAATAGTCCTAGTTAGGTAAAGAATAGGGGGCGGTATAAGTCTGCGGGAGGTTAAGTAGCGGCTCGCTTTCCCAAGTTACGGATAGAAAGGAGGCTGTTTCTAGCGCCAGAGGTTGTTATTTTCGGCGTCCGTTCATGTGACGATAGACCTTGGATGAGGTTACTCACACTTTGGTGTCTGAGGATCTAGGCTGCCGATCGGTGGCCTTTCGATGGAGGATCGTGAGGCGTTTCCTTATTATGATCCCTGCAGGATGGTTACACAACACCTCGTATTTATGATGCCCCTTCCCCCGAGCCAGGATGGTCCTCCGTCCTGTTTTGGACGATAGGACTGTATATAAATTGATCTATGATTGATGGAATATTCGATAGCTCAACAGTCTTTGACCAGTTTGCACAATACACTTGGTCCACCTTCTCCTACCTGATTGACAGGCCTCTATCCTGACTTATAAAGTATATTCTTACAGTTCAACAGGTTCCTATATATTAGTTGTAATATCTAATCCAACACGATCAAGTATTTAAGTCCAGAGAATTGCCAACACGAATACATAGTGCCAAATTCTTCTACATTTACTATGAGTGAACAGTTTCTGCGGTATGAAGAGAGATGATAATTCGAAAGACATTTGGAAACCTCATTCCGAAAAGAGTGATTGAAGCATGTCTAGTTGGTCCGTTTCTCTTGTTTCTAGATTCAAATTTTGGAAACAACTATGATGAGATTCCGATGAGAAGGAAGTAATACAATTTCGGCGCTAATGAGGTGTACACGAAATGCATAGCAATCTCGTATTGGCATTGCAGCAATTCTCTCAATGGAAGATATTATCTTATGTGTAGGTTGCGGTGAGGATAGAGCTGATGCAAACACTGCAAACTCTCCCCGAGAAATTCTCAGAAGTCAACTCCGCGACTCCGCAGCTTCAGTGTCCGGCCCTATTCTACTTATTCCATCCATGCTCGGCACCTCCTAGGGCCAATCCTCGAGTTCTCCTCATATCTGATCAGTGCTGTCTGCGACGGGGTTCGCGAAACCACAATGGCACCGAGCCACCTTCTCCGGGCGACAATGCCCATCCGCTCACTTGTATCGCCAATGAGCCTGGCTCGATCAAGTATTTTTCCTTCCACCTTCTCCCAAAGTATTCGCTACAATTCCTATACACCTATCGAAACCACACAAGAACCCATCAGTCCTCCTCCAACCTCCCCCGTCACCCCGACATCAACCATCCCCAAATCCCGCACCTTGAACCCGCCCACCCTGCTCCGCGACTATGCCTCCTCAACCAAAACCGGCACCGTCGTCTCTGTCGGCCGCATGGACCGCACTGTCACCGTGGTCTATCGCTCCAACGAGTGGGACAAGCACATTCGGAAATACTACAAAAAGGAAACCAAGCTGTTGGTATCCGATCCGCAAAACTCCCTGCGCAAGGGTGACGTGATCGAGTTCTCTTCCGGCGCTCCCAAGAGCCATCGCGTGCACCACGTCGTTGAGCGCATTATCACCCCTTTCGCCGTGCCCATTGAGGACCGACCGGCTCTGTTGACGCGGGAGGAGCGCGAGCAGGAGCGCGAGAAGCGTTGGGCTGCGAAGTACGTTCGAAGGGAGTCGAGGCGGTTGGGTGAGGAGATTGATTTGGAGGCCATTGCCCGGGAGGAGGGCCTGATTCAGGAGGGAGAGACGCTTTCTACGGCGGAGTTGATCCACCGAATTTTCCTTGGACAGGAGCGCATCGGCAAGGTGAAGAAGCTAGTGCAGGAGCGGACTGCCGAAGTCCAGGCGTGAAGACGTGCTACGATGGGATTTCAGGGGCCTTGAATATTGGCCCATGTGTTTTTATCAGGCCCATTGCCCTTTTCATTTTGCATATCCGAGTTGAACTACATATCGGATTATTTGTACTATACTATTTTACATTTCAGCATTCTTCGATTGATTCACCATCTTACTCGTGGCCATGGCAGTTCTCTGACCTATCAAAATCTCTACTCGCGGAGTCTAGACACGCCCATCTTCTTATTAAATTTGGATTCTTCGTGAAGGCGTAGGTAGAAATTGATTGAACGTGGCGGCATTAGTGAAGTATGTACGAGAAGAGAGCCCCATCCATCCCAAGAAAAGAACCAGAGCACACTGCCAATTAGATCTGCCCGAGTCTCTCTCTACCTCTCTCTTTCTCTCCACCCGTCTCACCTAGTCATTGCTTGACTAACCCCCATCCTAAAGGCACTTGCAAATGGAAAGTAAGTAACTGGTATCATGGAAGAGAAACCAACTCCTTTACCCAGAAATGACGAATTGCGATCCTTCTAATTCCCAAATGTCCAAAGTGCCGAGGAACCATCCCCGAGGTACCGTAACTTCGTAGACGAAATGGCCTGATGAGCCTTGCAAAAGGCTCAGCAGACAATGCTGGATCAGGTCTCGTCAAGATCCTGCTATGAACGTTGTTCCTGACAGCATTGAACGGCTCTCAGGAGGCAAAGACCCGCACCTTGAGGTCGACACTTCCCGTGGCGAGCACACAGCGGATGGACATCTTGCTTGCTGCGTTGGGATCATCTTTTGTCCCGTTTGATGCTGCAGGCTCTCCAGAGCCATTGGCACCGCTGTCCTTGATCAGTGGAGGCGCCCACCGGATCGAGCTGACGAAGTGGTCATGAGCGTTGATTGTGCGCACGCACTTGCACTCTTGGGTTAGATCCCAGCATCGTAAAGTCTTGTCATCTGCGACCGAGAGCAGATACTTGCCGCCGGGGTGGAAAACGAGAGCCCGCACCCAATTATCGTGGCCCACCAATGTCTTGATCAAGTTGCCCCGGGCGTCCCACAGACGAATAGTCTTATCACGAGAACCTGTAGCAACGAACTCGGCAGAAGATGACCCGGGGGGTGGCTTTTTAAATCCTGCCAGAGGTGCCAGATGCGGGTAACTCGTGGTGGGAGCGAAGGCTACGCATTCGATCACATGCTCATGACCCAGGAAGGTGGCCTTGGGCTCCCCTGAGGAGATATCCCAGAGACGCGGAACTTGGTCATCTCCCGCAGAGAACAGGAACCGTCCGTCTGGTGACGGCGCCACATCTCGTACCCACGCTGAATGTCCTTGCAATGTCTTCACGCAATATCCAGTCGTCACGTCCCATATCCGTAGTGTCATATCGCGGGATGCCGACACCAACAGGTTGCCCGACATCGGAGACCCTGCAGCTCCTGATGGAATAAAGCGAACCGCGGAGACGCTGTGATCATGACCTGGTAATGTGCGGATGTTCTTATATTCATCGGCCGGGTCCCACAATTTGATGGTCAGATCGGACGAACAGGAGGCAAGAAGAGTGCCTCCTCGAGGTCCACCATAATCCACATCAAGAACCGCCCTCGTGTGACCTTTGATTGTCCTCTCCAGTTCACCCAATTCCCAGTCCCAGATTTTGATGGTGGTATCTTCTGATCCAGAGGCGAGGGAGGAGAAGATAGGGTGGAAGGCCACACAGGTGACTGGCTGCCGGTGCGACTCCAGGTCGTGGCGAGCAGGGGCTCGGGGAAGCCAGGATACCGGATCCTGGTTTTTTCGAGAGAGCGAGGTCGGGGTAGCTGTATCCAGTTCGGTCTGAAGGTTGGCTATCCGAGTCTCCAGATCCATGATCTATACATCCCCAGACGTCAGTCTCCTTTTTCCCTTAGCCCTTGCATGCATGCGGTATGCCCGCAGGAAACTCCCCACCTTCTTCTGTAGTCGAACTACGCTGGTCCATTTCTTCTCCAGCAGCCCTTCATATTTTTTCAGTGTGGCATCCTCAACGGAGATTGACTCCCCAAGTTCTTCTCGTAGCGCAGCGCAAGTCTGAGGCAGGTTGGCATGGGTCATATAGGCAATCATCGCCTTGTGTCTGTAGCGTAGGGGTCGTCCTGTTAGTTCCTACAAGCTAAAGGGCTTCAGTCAGGAGTACATACAGCTCCTCCGCCTGCCGCGCCGTGAGGAGCTGGCTCATATTGCCGGCGGGTTTGTACGTCTCCCAAGCAGTCCTTCACTGCACCTCCGCATGCACCGGAGGCTTTCGCAATCAGGGTCCCAGTCGGACAGGAAGTCTGGATGGTAAAGGTGTACCGGAGGATCTGCGATCACGGTGAATTCAAATTGGCCACAAGTTCAGTCGGAATTGCGTAAGATGGTGGGAAAGTCGGGATCGCAGAGGCCAACGTCGATTTACCGCGGGGTCACAACAAAAACAACCCTCGACACCGCCAAGGCCGCTTGTTTACTTTCTGATCACCAGCCCGCCGCTGTTTATTTCCTTCCCCTCTTAAGCCAGAACCAGATCCTCACCAGGCCCACCGATTCTTATCTAAGTGCTGGGCTTTTACACTTGGGAGCCATCCTTCGTGTCTTGAATGCTGCCCAGTTGTCCAACTTGACTGGTGATCTACATCCTTGATCGCAAACAGACACCGGTCCGACACTCCCAACCCCGGTCCATTTCTTTGGGCATCAAACGCTTGCTAGTACGAATATCTTGCCTTTTTTTCCATATTGAACGCTCTTCGGGTTTGACTTCCTTTGCAAAGGGTCTTATGCGCTGGTCTACAGATTGCATGGTATGCTAACTAGGAGGTCTCCACAGACATCACTCGGTCTCAGACACTTCCTTTGATCAATTACTCCATCACCATGGCTGAAGGCGAAGAAGACTTCTCCTCTCTGCCGCTACCTGAGCGCTTCGCTCACAAGGTTCGATCTTCTTTGCGCGACGTTGAATTCGTTTTGGCGAGGCCATTAGTGACCACGAAACTGACCGGTTGGCTCTGTAGAACTGGAAAGTACGCAAGGAAGGATACGAGGATGCCAAAGCACAATTTGAAAAGTCTCCCGATGAGTCAGATCCTGTGTTCACGCCGTTCCTGCAAGATCCGGGGCTTTGGAAAGGGGCAGTGGCAGACTCCAATGTAGCTGCACAGGTGGAGGGTCTAGGGTCTTATTGTGCTTTTTTGAAATTCGGTGGACAACAAGCATGTTCGAGGTATGTCTAAATCCAAGGATCCACTTCCAGATCTGTTGTGGTGTTAACAACGTCCAAGAACCCGACCTCATACAATCGGGCCGATCGCGGAAAAGGGTCTCCCCTGCGCCAGACCAGCGGGTAAAGCGAGTGCCCAAGAAGCCCTCCTATTATGCGTCGAGCTCGACTCGGCCGACGCCGTCCTCGAAGACCTCCTACCTGTCCTCTCCCACAAAGTACCCAAGACGATCGCGGGTGCACTCGCGGCATTGACAACGCTTTATCACAACTTTGGATGCAAGATTGTGGACCCGAAACCGACACTGAAAGTGCTTCCGAAAGTTTTCGGTCACGCCGACAAGAACGTTCGAGCCGAGGCACAGAACTTGACGGTGGAATTATATCGATGGCTCCGGGAAGCTATCAAGCCCCTCTTTTGGGCTGACCTGAAGCCGGTGCAGCAAGGTGACTTGGAGAAGCTTTTCGAAAACGTGAAGCAAGAGGCACCGCCCAAGCAAGAACGATTCACCCGGGCGCAGCAGGATGCTATGGCCACAGCCAGTGCGACATCGGGGGCCGGCGATGGAGGGGATGACCAAGCTGGTGAGGAATTCGCCGAAGAGGAAGCAGAAGAAGTGGATGTATTTGATCTAGCCGAGCCTGTCGACGTGATGCCCAAAATTCCCAAGGATCTCCACGACCAGCTCGGCTCATCAAAATGGAAGGACCGCAAGGAAGCATTGGACGCTCTTTATACTGCCATAAATGTGCCCCGCATCAAGGATGGTCCGTACGACGAGATCGTGAGGGCTTTGGCTAAATGCATGAAAGATGCCAATATTGCCGTTGTTACAGTCGCTGCCAACTGTGTCGATCTATTAGCAAAGGGTCTACGCGAAGGCTTCATGAAATATCGATCGACTATCATGGCACCCATGCTGGAACGATTGAAGGAGAAGAAGCAATCTGTGGCAGACGCTCTGGGTCAGGCATTGGATGCGGTCTTCTTATCAACGGATCTCTCCGACTGCCTCGAGGAAGTCCTTGAATTTCTTAAGCACAAGAACCCACAGGTGAAGCAGGAAACCCTCAAGTTCCTGATCCGCTGTCTTCGGACCACCCGCACTGTACCGTCCAAGCCAGATATCAAGGCAATTGCCGATGCAGGTACCAAAGCAATGACAGAGTCCACCGAGGCTCTCCGATCTGGGGGCGCAGAAATTCTCGGTACACTGATGAAGATCCTGGGTGAGAGGGCCATGAACCCATACCTTGAAGGACTGGACGAGATCCGAAAGACCAAGATCAAGGAGTACTTCGAGACTGCGGAAGTGAAGGCTAAGGACCGTCCTAAGCCGATCGTGGCTCCTCCCAAGCCCGCTGCGCCCGCTGCTAGAAAGGCAGCTCCGGGGAAGAAGCCTGCTCTGGGAATGAAGAAACCAGCACCAGCGGCTGCCGCTCCGCCTCCGGTGGAAGAGGCTCCAGCCAAGCCAGCTACTAGGGCGATCCCCTCAAAGCTTGGAAAACCCGGTCTTGCTCCTCCTGGGGCGGGCCTCAAGCTCCAGCGCAAGCTCGGCGGCCCAGGAGGTATTGCGTCCCCGGGGCGACGGGTCGCCTCTCCGCCGGCAGAAGAAGCAGCACCTCCACCTGCGGCCCCAAAGTTTGGTCTCGGACGTGGCCTTGCTGGCCGTCCAATCGCCAAGCCTGCTATCCCTGCTGAACCGGCTCCTGCCCCGGCTCCAGCAGTGAGCGCAATGTCGGCGGCAGATCGGGCCGAGTTGGAGGAGCTCCGAGCAGAGAAGGAAAGATTTATTCGAACAATCGAAGATCTGAAAACCGAGCGTTCCAGGTTCAACTCGCAGATTACAGAGCTGCAGAACCAGAACGCACAGTTGATTGAGGACCATACCAGGGATGTATTAAGCATCAAGGCCAAGGAGACACAGCTTGTCCGCGCAAGGAGTGACGCCGAAGCCGCTGAGCAAAATGTTCAAAAGCAGCAACGTGAGATCGAAAGGTTAAAGCGTGAGCTCGCACGAGCGCTTCGCGCATCAGCAATGAGCCCTCCTAACGCCGGTTCCGAAGCAGGAAGCCTTGTTATCCCAGATTCTGCCTCTTTCTACCAGGAATCTGCCAGCAATGGACATATTCCTCGCTCAGGGCTTCACCTTGGATCTCGATTTGAAAGCACACGTCCGCGAAGCTATGCCTCAGCCAGCCCCAGTGAGGATAAGGAAAACAACGGTCTTGAGTCACCAGGAGGATTGGGCAGTCGAGACGGTGGCTTGGGTTTGGGCCGACGCAAGCTCAGTCCTACGTACGGACTTTCTGGAATTGGAAGCCCAACACGGTCATCTCGGGGGTCACTGCATGGAACTGAAGACGAAGGTGCGCCTAGGTCCTCAGAGCCTGCCGAAAACTGGAAGCGTGCTGCGGAGGTGACAAGCCAGCTGAAGGCAAGAATTGAACAAATGAAGGTAGGAATTCCAAACGTCTTTATGAAGCTAGTTATTTGGATTGATCGCTAACATTGAGATTAGGCACGTCAAGGGCTATCACGACCACCCGCGCAACGTTGATGACCAACCTCGGATGACTGCGATCATGCTCATGCCCCCAACTCTTCCCTTCCTCAATCCTTCCCTTTATTCTACACGTGTCTTACATAAGGCTTCGTTTGTGATGCATTCATGATTTTTGGCCTTGGTGTGGGACATATCCGGTCTTCTGGGCGCATTAAGCTGGGTCTTCTTGGTTTCTGTCCTTTTCTTGCACTGGGGTTCTTTGTTGTGTACTATTTCCATACCAATCTTGTTATTGTGCTTTTTTCTCGTCTTCTTCTCTACCTGCCCGTGTTTTGGGGCATTCCGTCTGTATCATAGAGGACATGGTAATGGAACTATCCAATCATGATGTCAGGTCGATGGACTTTTATTTGGACACTAAAATCTCATTTTGAGTTTGAACATGGGAGACTTTCAGCAGATAGAATCTTCCATAGATATTCATGAGTCACTACTGCGTAATATATGATGTTTTGCACCAATGTAACAAACCTTTATAAAGTGGAATTGCTTCCTTCTCGCGAGGTATAAATAATCAGCCACATTAAAACTACAAAGCCTACTCAAAGTCCGTAAAGCTCCGCAAAAGGATCCACTTCCGGATCCTCATGTCGACTATACTCAATCCAATT
Source organism: Penicillium sp. F50 (assembly GCA_037356195.1). Taxonomy (NCBI): domain Eukaryota; kingdom Fungi; phylum Ascomycota; class Eurotiomycetes; order Eurotiales; family Aspergillaceae; genus Penicillium; species Penicillium sp. F50. The sequence continues at coordinate 500,582 of JAYXSA010000054.1, read as the reverse complement.
CGCGATCTCCCTTGCCTTCTCCTCCCCATAAACCTCCCCGATCCAAGCCAAAGTAACATCAATCCCTGCACTCACTCCCGACGACGTCCAGATATTGCCATCAACCACCCACCTCGCCTTACCCACCCACTCCACCTCCGGCCGGAGCTCGCTCATCTCCCTCCACGCCATTTTATTCGTCGTTGCGCGTCGACCATCTAACAGGCCCGTGCGCGCGACAAGCCCCGACCCCGTACACACGGTAATCAGGTATTTCAGGCTTGGGTAGACGGTCTGGATGAATGCGATTGCTTCTGTGACCGGAGTGCTGGAGCCCCGGGAGCCTCGGCCGCCAGGGACGAGGAGGACGTCGAGCGGTGGGGCTGTGGCGTAGGTGTGGGTGGGTAGGATTGATTGCCCGGCTGTGCTTGGGATATCGGGAGATTGAGTTGAGATTGGGGACAAGGTTGAGGAGAGGAGGCTGAGGGTGATGGGTTCAGATCGAGAGAGGACGTTGATGCAGTCCAGGGGGCCGAAGGCGTCGAGGGCTTGGAAGCCCGGGTAGAGGATGACTCCGATACGGAGAGGTTTGTTTCGTGAGGAGTTTTCTGCAGGTGGTCTGGTTAGAATTGCGGGTGAATCTATTTATGTAGAAGTAGGGATGGACGAGGCCCACCGCTCATCTTTGTATAGAGGATCTGTTGAAGGTAGTTTGGGGAAGAGAAGTAAACAAGGTTGCTTAGGAAGACTCGGAGAAGGGAGGCAGTTGTTTACATTAGGAGATAAGGTGGGAACAAAATAGTGTTTTTTAAGGTCAGTGAAGAGAAACAACAGTAGAAATGGAGTGACTCACCTATTCGTCGAGAGGAATTTGAAGCCACAGGAGCTGTTCATTCTTGTGTCCATGCCAAATAGTAAGGTTTCGTTCTGATACGCTACCTTCAAAAGCCCTAAGTCAGGTTGATGCATCAATGCTACAGGCTTCGCGCTGAGCTACCGAAGAGTCCTATTATAATAGCCGTTCATGTACATAGCCTTCTATGATCAATTCAAACATGTCTAGATAATCAGATACTGCTCCTGTGGTTTGTAATAGGATGAATGGGAACAAGTTTCCTCAAAATATATCTCACTTATTTAGGTTGCTCTCAAATTCAAGATCGATAAAACTGCAGTGAAACCTGCCTAGCATTATCGAATTATAACAATAACAATTAATCAGAGACAATGCTTCCACCATGCCACCGTCAATCTGAATTCTAGATCATCTCAAAATTGAACTTGGAATTCGTATTGAAAAGAGGTAGGTTGTGATCACGTGATGGTCAAAATTGGATCAATCGGAGATGCTGAAACGAAGATCGCCGAGAGCAAAGGTGTGTCGAGGGCAGAGGAAAAGGGTGGTCCATGAATGGAGACCTACTATTGAATGTACATGTAAAAGCAGACTGCATGAATGTCATTCTAAACGTTTTTACTACACGAGCCATGAGCGCGTCGCCAGAACGCGACAAGGCAGATTGAACAGTTTGAGAAATGCATTCATGGGTATCTGCAAGGAAAATAAAGGTGGGTACATAAGGCGGTTCGTGAGAGAAAATGTGTTCTTTTGTTTTCTTTTGGGTTAGAATGGGATTCTCGAAGGGCCACAGGGCTCTTTCCCCACCCATCTAAAGCTAAAAAGAAAATTTTTTTGGCCGTCAATAAGTAGTCATCCGGAGCCTGGAACACCGTTTGGAAAAATTTCCCCCATTGGAACTTTTGGAGAGCGCTTTTAAGAAAGGGCCGATCACGTCGAAACAAAATCAAGTCATCCCGGAAGAGGACAAACTTAGACCTTGATGGCGTTCTCAACAGCCTTGCGCTTCTTCTCCTGGCGGGCGTTGGCCTTGGCACCCATGATACCACCACCCCAGTGGCGGCGGGACTCCTCGTACTTGTCGGAGTAGCCCTCCTTGATAGCGGAGAGGAGCTTGGAGAACTCAGCCTTGTCCTCGGCACGGGTCTCAGTGAGAGCAAGGACAGCGGAGGTCTGGAGAGAGCAAAGTTAGTATGCGCTTATCATCGAGGTTGAACAGCATTGTCGTGAACATACCTTCTTGTGGACAACGGTACCGAGACGAGCCTTGCCCTTCACGATGGCGTAGGGGACACCCATCTTGCGGCAGAGAGCGGGGAGGAAGACAACCAGCTCAATGGGGTCAACATCGTGAGCGATGAGGACGAGGGAAGCCTTCTTGTTCTCGACGAGGCCAACAACGTGGTTGAGACCGTACTTGACGGCGTAGGGCTTCTTGGAGACATCCTCCTTCTTCTTGCCCTCAGCGACGGCGGTAGCCTCCTTGGTGAGACGCTCCTTCTTCTCGGCCTTGGTCTCAGGGCGGTACTTGGCGAGGAGCTTGAAGGTCTGGGCAGCGGTGTTGCGGTCCAGAGTGTTCTGGAACTGAGCGATCGAAGGAGGAACCTTCAGGCGCATGTTCAGAATCTTCTTCTGGCGCTGCAGGCGGACATATTCGGGCCACTTGACGAAGCGGGACAGGTTGCGCTTGGGCTGGATGTCCTGGCCGATACCGAAGTTGCGGGAACGCTTCTCGATGAGAGGGTTCTGAGAAGTCTCATTAGTTTTTCCATCCTCTTTTTCTCGCGCTCCCAGGGGAAAGAAGTGACTAACCTTAGCAGCCTTCTTGGAGGAGCCAGCCTTGCCCTGGGGGTAGGGCATGGCGGCGGTCTTCTTTCCGGACTTGGGAGGCTATCATTGAGAAAAAGAAGATCAGCGATCTGTTGCATCTTCTTTGAACTCTAAGGAGCGCCATGCAATTGAAAACCGTGTTACGGGTGGTCAATGGCATGACTAACTCCAGCCAAAATCATCGCCATGATTGTGCCACATCTCTTTCGAGGCTGTGGGTAATCGACGGAATTTCGCTTCGATTACGAAGAATCACAAGCTAGACAGAATTTTCTGACGGCATCGCTACGATGGGCGAAGCCTGAACAAAAGACGTTCAAGTGCTTACCATTTTGTCGACTGAAGATCGGTGCGCTGGGTGACGGTTGACGGATGGGAAAAAAAAGAAGAGGTCGTCGGACGGTGGACGATCTTATGAATTTCTCGTGGGTCGCGCTAGCGTGGGCATGTGACTAGGGCTTAGGGCTAACCGTAGTTGGAGAAGACGTGAGTTTCGATCACGTGATATCCGACCGATTGAATGTCTGTATAGGTGATGAGCAGCAGTTTGCATTAGAATTAAAGGCTGCTTTGTAGAGTCTCTTTAGTATCTTTTGATGAGCAAGTAGATATTTAAGTGGTCAATGTTGGCTCATTTTGTCCGACATCTAAAAAAATCTGGTTTCATTATCATATCCGCATTCCCATGGGCAGCAACCAAGACTATATACAATTAGAACCATCAAGACGCCGTGGGAAATGAGTACCAGAAGAACCATGTACACAACGAGGGCCGTGGTAGATGTGTCGACGTGAGAAAAGAAAGGCTCTATCCTGAAAAATCCCCATCTCCATATCCCATCACCGCCACGCCCCCAGCCCCGGCAGCGCTCCTCGTCCCAAACTCGCACTAGCTGCCTGAACAGCCTTCTTCTTTCCCATCGTCCCCTCCTGACTCCGTACCCCAGCAACAATCTTCTCAATATTCGTCTCAACAACCACGCCACCAACAATCATCTCACTAAGTACCGCATGCATCGTCTCATACCCAAAGATCAGATCGAGTTCGCAGACGTTCTCGAACATTCGATCTAATGCCTCGACAAACACCTGGATGAGATCGATCAGTGCGAGTGGGGACTCGGTCGAGGTGGAGATCATGATGAAAGAGAGCGTCGCGTAGGTGCGGTAAGTTATCTGGGTTGGCGCGTCGGAGGGGCCTGTTGAGCTGGCGGCGCCTTGGGAAAGGAGTGGGGGGAGGGGGAGGAAGTTGCAGGCGCTGGAGGGGCGCTGCGCCACTAGGTGATATATTTGCGCGATGAGCGATTGTTGGGTTTGGGTGTCCTGAAGGTGAGTTAGTGTACCGTGTAAGTGGTATGCGCGGGGGCAGAGGGAGGGATATACCAGGGTTGTGTAGAACTTGGTTAGCCGGGGTTGGCCATTATTATTGAAAACGAGGACTGCGTTAATCATTTTGTAAACTCAACCCTGATTTCTCTCGTGGAATATGGACCGGTTGACGCAGTGAAAGGTGAAAATGATCGCGGTCAAGTCGTGGAATGACCGAATGACGATGCGCTTATCAGCGATGCCGATAGCTGCGGTCGCGGCCTCGGCCTGGTCCGTGCGGTCAATTTTCCGGAGATCGCGATAGGCTTGCTTCAACTTCAACTGCACCACAATCGACAACTACAAGCGTCAATAAGAATGAGGATACGCCCAGGGAAAATCTCCGTACCTGCGAGGCCTGTAATCCGACCATTGGTTGACCAGATAACAAAGACGACCACCGTCCCCTCCAGAATCACCCCCCAACCATCATCAAACCCAAATAAGCGTGCTCTCTCAGAACTCACTCCCACCGATCTGTGCTACTATTGGGATACTAAACCCCCGACCCCCTCCCAACTTGCCTTCGCCAACAAGCTGTTCATCCCATCCCGTCACTCCCCCCTCAAACTATGGTCCGCCAGCAAATTTCGCACCACACCACTCTCTTCCGTCGAACCTGAAGTCGCATTCCTCGGCCGCTCAAATGTCGGCAAAAGCTCGCTGCTCAATGCGATAATGGGCCAGGATATATGCTGGACGTCATCTAAACCAGGCCGGACGCGGGAGATGAATGCATTCGGGATAGGCGGGACAAAGGGTGGTGAGCATAGAGTGGTGTTGCTGGATATGCCCGGTTATGGTAAAGCGAGTCGTGCAGAATGGGGAATGGAGATTATGAAGTATCTCCAGGGGCGAAAACAGTGAGTGTGTCAAATTCCTGCCTCGTGACCTCCGTCATATTTGCAGGCCAGTCGTGCTGATTGAATACTAATTGCTCCTCCAGACTCCGTCGCGCATTCATCCTCATCGACAGCGAACACGGCATAAAACAAAACGACGCCGACATCCTCGGCCTCTTCCGTCGCTACGCAATCCCCCACCAAATCATCCTGTCAAAAGTTGACAAAATCCTCGCCAAGAACAAGAAGCAGATTAAGACCGGTGCATCGGCAATCGGGATCCAGCGGCTTCAAGATCTGCTTCACAAGTTGAAGCCGCAGGTGCAGCCTGATCCGAGTTTATCGGATGGACCGGGTGCACTGGGTGAGATCTTGACGTGTAGTGCTGATACGCCCATTGGTTCTGGCCGGATACTAGGTGTCGATGCAGTGCGTTGGGCTATCTTGTCGGCTGCGGGTATTGATGGGAGCTTGGAGGGTGTACAGCCTATATCGGGGGTCTCTACTTGATATGCCGGATGAATACTTTGCAAAACAGTCCATGAAAACGTGGGGTCCACGACCACCCAAGGTCAGGGGCACTTTTTATGTCCGTGCCCGCCAGCTGTGGCATACATCACGACGCGTCTGGTCGATTAATGACAGAAGTTACAGGAACTCTCCCACCGTGGTGGGCAATCGCTCTCCCATGCCTATTCCCGATTGTCGATCGGGTCTGTCAGTCAAGATGGAATCTTGCTGGCTCCTATCAATCACGCAGGTGCCTGCCAGCGCCATCCGATGTGTTAGCGACTTGCAAGGTTCGGCTGGGATTCAGCCAGCCTGCCCGGAGGCAATTCTATAATACCTACTCTACTCAAAGCATGCAAGGACATGTATCAATGTCAACTAGGATTGTGTCTATTACCACCTCACAAAGTCATTGATGACGAAGCTTGGAAATGAGAAATGTAAAGATCAGGGTCAAGTCAGCGGAAGCCGGTTGCCACTAATGACAAAAACTTCCGATACAAGGAATGGTAGTAAGATGGAGAGCACAGTGACAACGATGAAGGCAAAGACAGAAAAAGAAATAACATGTTAGGTTAGATGCAAAAAGGACAAAGGGTGCAAGATTGGCAGACATGATGATGAAAGTGTAACAGATATGAGAACCACCCCTTGCGGAAAAATGAGGGCAGGAAAAAAGAAATGGTGATTATGATGAGAATTGAAACCAGGAAAAGTCTAACGCCAGTCCCCTTATCGTAATGCTGGATGACCGAAGAATGCCGACCGCGCTATGCAAGGGGTTGTTTTTAAGGGAAGAGACCAGAGCCGTAAGGGTAAGGGTAGGGTATCGTGAATGGAGTGTAAAGGAGAACAGATGGCTTATTGGGGGAATAAGGAATAGTAAAGATAAGGAAAATAGAAGAAATGGAAGGAAGAGAGGCCAGTCTTTCGTGTGAGAGACTTGGCTTGAAAATTGCCAAAGATCGCAAAGCTCTCAGTCCGAATCCGAGTCTGAGTCGACGTTGCTGGTGGCAATCTCTCGTCCGCGACGATTGACAACAATGCGTTTGCCAAGTTTGCTTTCAGGAACACCATCCCGAGCAGCACCGAAATCAAGAACCTGTGAATTGTGTTAGCACCGACTTATAATCTTTGTTTGGGAAAGAAGCTCACCTCGATATAAGTCAAGCTGTCGCGTTGCACGGCAGCAACACATCGTCGGTCATTGAATTTGACTTGCCACACGCCGCTCAGGTCAGTGAGTAGGTCTCGGACACACGCTCCGGTACTGACATCCCACATCTTCAAAGTTCGATCCGATCCGGAGATGACCTTTTGTCCATCGTGCTGGAAGCAGGTAATAGCACCGGTGTGGGCACTCAACATGTTCTTGCAGTGGCCGTGCTCAGGATCCCAGATACGAAGGGTAGAATCTGCCGCGGCAGAAACGAGAGAATCGCTCTGCAAGGAAAGTAGGCCGACCAAGGAAGTGTGACCTTCGAGGTTGTGTAACAGAGATCCATCATCCAACGACCAGACCTTGACCATGTGGTCCATTGCACCGCTGATGCAGCGGTTGCGTTTGTGGTCCAACACGACGCTGTAAACCTTCAAGGAGTGGCCCTGGAGAGTATGAAGAACCTGGCCGGTGGAGATTTTCCAAACCCGAACTGTGCAGTCGTAACTTCCACTTACAAGGGTGTCACCATGGGCTGCAATCGCACGAACAGAGTGGCTGTGTCCTGAAAGTACACGCACAAAATAAGGGCAATCAGTGTCGTCAGCTAGGGGGCCATTGGGATAATACGAAGGATCGCCCGGTTTCGGAAGCTTCCACACGCGCAGATTCGAGTCACGGGATCCGGTGATGATGAGAGGCACCTTAGGCATGATTTCCGGACGGCCATTAGCATCCTTACCCACCTCGGTAGGCAAGACAATCTGCAAACAGCGCACAGTGGACGTGTGACCATTGAAGACCTGGGTACATCGAGCACGCTCAATGTCCCACACCCGAACTGAGCGATCCGTGGAGCCGGATACTAGCGTGTTTCCGTGATATTCAAGAGCCCAGACACCACCCTCATGGCCCTCCAGCGTGGATTTCAGTGCACCAGTCTTGGTGTCGTAAACGTTGATATTTGTATCATCGCTTCCAGTCAGAATCTTGTCCGTGTCAAACTGCAGACAGGTAACAACGTGGCGGTCATGAGCACGGAAAGCGAGGTGCTGAGGCTTGACTTCAGGCTTCATCCATCCTCGACGGATGGCATGATGACGGCGATATAAAGCCTTATAGAGATAGAGACCACGAAGGGTGGGCATGCCAACATCAGGATAAGGGATAGCGGTAGCGGCCGCGTTGGCAGCAGCATAAGGAGCCTCCGATGCAGCGATATCCCTCTTCCAGTCAGGTTCAGAGTGGTCAGTGCCGCTAGACGAAATCTTGCGCTTAGCGAGCTTACGACTCGAAGCGCGAGTGTTTGCTTTTCGCTTGGGGCGCCGATTCGGAGTCAAAGATGCTAAAGGCGCTCTCTCGTGTGGGTGAGAAGAGGAGGCAACGGGAGACGACTCTTTTTCGACCTCAGCAGAATACTGCTTGCTGAGATCTCTTTCAAAATCATCAGAGCTGCTGCATTGCCAGCCCCACCCTTCCCGGATAGCTCGCTCTAGCTCGCCCTCGGATAGAGCATAACCATCGCGATCGAGGAGCTCCTTCCACGTCTTCTCGTCAGAGCTAACAATATGACGCCATTTCTTGGAGACCTGCGCTGCACGACACATGGTTTGAACATCGAAATATTTCACGATGTTCAGACTGAGTTCAAGAGGCAGCATTGTCAGGAAATCACACTTCAACGTCGGGTTCACGACATCAGCCACGAAGTGCAGCGTGGGTTTCGGGCATCGTCTCAAGAACTGGTACATCATGTAATTTTTCAGCTCGTCAGGTACAGAGTCGAAAAATTCGAGCACCTTGGGGATGTCCATCAGAGACGGCGGAGACCGAGAAGTGTGAGTGACAGCAAGGCTCTCAGTCCGGGACACATCCTTATCATGAACGCGCACAGCTTTCGAGTATCGTGGAACATTGTGATCCAAGCTGGAATCTGTATCAACATCTGGCCCTTCGGAATCGAAAGACGACTCGCCATGCAATGCATTCATGGCGGCGACCGGGGACAAGCTGGGACTCGGCAGACACATATCTTGCGCCAGCGCATTGTCAATAGCCGAAAGCTGAGTGGTTAGGTCAGGCCTCTGTTGTGACGAACTCTCGGTAGAGGCAAATGATGCGCTCTGACCAAAGGAGCTTGGGTTTGAAGTGACTGCTGCATTTGCATCCAATTTGGCGGTTTGTAGCTCCTGTTTTTTTGCCAAGTCTTGCAAGAGTTTCTGGGCACCGGTGTCCGACGGACCAACCTCGGCGGATAACGGCGACCGCAAAAGGGTCTCCCTGCGAGGGAAATTTGCGCTTTGCACTCGCGGTTTCGAGGCCTGTCCCTCGCCCAGACCCCCAATATTGTGTTCAACTTCGGGAGTGGCCAGCCCAGCAGGAGACAGATGGGTCGATGCAGATGCAAAGTGGCGGGTGCGTCGCGCAACAGGCTCTGACGGAACTCGAGCTGCGCGTGTCCGAGGAAGAATGGCTGGGCGAGGTTCTGAAATCGAGACGGGGGAGACGGGTCGACGTTGAGGATTAGAATGATTGATCCACGAGACTGATCGTGGAGCTGTGAGTCGTCGCGAAGCACTATCATCTTCGGTGGTAAATGAATTCACAGAGCGAATCAAGCCGTTCGAAGACTTGAGGGCATCGTTTTTCTCGTTCAGCTAAAGATAGATGTGAGCATTGCGGAACGAGATCCAAGACGCGGAAAAGGGACCCTACCTCGGTGAAAGCCGCCGTAGTATCATTCGGTTCGTGGAATACAATCGACTGGTCCCCAAGTTTGAACCGAAGATTCCTCAAATTCGCCGGGGTTGGCGTAGATGCGAGGGGATATAGTCTCGTGTCCAGATCCTTTGTCGCGCGTGGGGGTTTGATGAGGAGAGGTGGGAAGGAGGTTGTTGTGGTGGTGGTAGTGGTCACCACAGTGGTTTGAGTCGCAGGAGCAAAAGAGAACTGGCCAAGGGTATCGTTGGTAGATGGACCCTGCCCAGTATCGTCTTGATCGTGTTCATCCATCTCGCGTCTTTGAGAGTGATTTAAGCAAGGACTCAGGTGGTGACCAGCATGTACATGTGGTGAAGAGATTGGCTCGTTCAGCTCAGTATTCGATTCGGAGTCGACCAAATCAAGCGATGGAGAAGGCAGTGGTGGCATCTCACACCAGCTTGGGTAAGGTGGGAAGTTCGCTGGAAAGTTGATTTATCGAGTGTTTGAACGATCGGATACCACCAGTATCCGAGAGTTGGATTCCGGGGTCAGAGAAGGGGTGTTAACGCAACACCCCGTTAGAATGATAGCCTAACACGAACATTTACGGAAAGAGTAAGTGTGCGAACATAGCGATGGGCAAAGAAAGAAGAGATGGGGGTTAGGAAGTAGGAAGCAAGGAAGGTTCAAAGGGGAGGAAAGAGTGGCGGCTGACAAGTTTGGGGGGGGGGGGAGGAAGGGCGGAGAACAACAATTAATCCGAGTCCCGCCTTACAGTTACAGTGTGACTGTACGGAGTACGGAGTATACTGGACGTCATGGAACGTGCTCCTCAACCAAGGACTTGATCTTCATACGTGATGTTGATGTTATTTTAAAAGCTGGCTATTTAATTCATCTTCTCTATATTTCAACAAATGCATCTTTACGATATTTCATGTCGCTCCTGGTCTCATCTTATGATCGAGGATTTCACCGGCATCTTTCCTGCAGTGTGAAAACCTTGAAACCCTGCCACCACCACCACCACCATCACCTCCTCCACCCATCCAAGCCGATTTTGTGGTTCAAATATCGGCTTACCTTTGTTGAAGACTTGCCACTGACAAACATTTCTTTCATTCCAAAACAGATATTTCCATGCTAGAGATCTGCCCAATGTGCAGCCAGTCGCGATGTTCAGGCGCCAAGTAGTCCAACTCTCTGTTCTGTCTCCGGAAACAGTATAGATTACAAGGAACAACGATGAGGAGAGCAACCGAGCGACCAGCAACGGGAAGAGTCCAGAGTCCAGACAACAGTCGCCACATCCAGTCACGTGGAAGTGGGGTCTCGCTCCCAGCCGGTTGCCGGTTGGCTTGGGCAGAGAACCTGTTACCTTGTTCACTCGGTTAGCCCGTTGATCTACGTAAACTTGCTCAATATGATATGCCCGGTTCCAAGGCGACCAAGTCTGGTCACGCCTCGGTAGGGTCCAAGTCCACTCCTACGGTATGAGCGCATCTCACAATCAAGAACCCATTCCCAAGTCCTACATTCGACCTCGGATGATCGAAGAGTTTCCTTTCAGAATCAGGTTTCGGAAAATCAATGCTGGACTTCTTCTTCGCTGAGACCAACAGACCATCCTCGCATCGTTGTTTGCTCATACCATGATGATCCCGCAAGGTGACAAAGGGATAGATCCTTCCAGGGTGACAAAATGGATTTCCACATAATCTGATCCAAGGGGTCCCCGACGAGCTTGGTCCCCACTCTCCCTAGATTCGTCTGTTTACACCATGTACCCTGTACGTCACCTGCAGGTACCCTAGTGCACCCCTGACCACCCTCATAGATTGTATTCGACACTATTTGAAAATTCCCATATACTAATCGTATGCACCGAATCAACAAACCCAATAGATTCTAGATATTTTCAATGCTTGAGACAAGAAGCAGTGATTACGTTCTGGATGACTCGGATGGCTACTCTTTCATGTACGCCAACAAAGGGCACAGATCACCGGTACCCTGACTATTGTCATGAGGTACTAATGTAATAAGATGTGATGAAGCATACCTGTTACAGATGAAAATGCAAGATACGATGTATGTTGCAGGGGACTGACCTCTGGACGCTCGAGGAGTCTCTAAGGCTGACCTTTCCTTCGACTGTCATGGCTGTCTTAATCACGGGCTTATATCTCCAGTTTTAATCTCTCAGCAGATTGATGTGAGTCCTGATAGAACTACTTCCTGCTGAGCTAGCTTATTGACATGCTCGAGCCACCTCTATCTCTTTCACTCAGTGGATTCGGAGCAGTGCCGAGTCATGCAAGGTCTCATTTCACACGATGACGCGTATGCCCATGAGTCTACAATCAGCCACGATTATCCTCAAATTGTGCTTTCATTGAGTAGACAAAAAATTTCTATGAGATAATATCCTGTTTCGTATTTACTTCGGTAGAATAATTGTAGCGGGCCTGGGCGTCAAAGGTCAGCTCCCTGCCAGCCAGTATCCATGGCTTGTCCCAAATATGATTGACAGCCCGTGTTTGCCGTGGCGAGGTTGTCACGACATCTCGCGAGGCAGGCCTTGGAAAAAGATGCCTGCACGTGCCAACCCACCAGGTTACTTCAGCGTCCAACCTGATGCCTTGGATTGCAATCACTGAGGGCACTAACTCCAAGGCAAAAGACCTCCCCTACTATCGTGCTTCCGACAATGGCACCCCGTCTGAATCTAAAATGCCCCTCTCCTCCGTCAGACACAATCTCTCTACTCGTCAATCCCTGCAAACCTCTCAAACCTCCCAAAATCGCCTTGGAAATCCCACCAGCCAAGCACAAATCCCAGCCCTTTGGAAGAGCCTCGATCGTCGACCTTGATGTCGACGAATTGAGTGCTTTGGAGAGAAAGAACGAGAAGAAGAGAAAGCTCGAAGAGGATAACGAATGCCTCGTCCAGAAGAAGAGAAGAAAACTGGACGAAGAGACTGCCGAGAGCAGAAAGGGCCGCCCTGAAGGTTACAGAGCGCAGGCGTTCTCTACTTTTCGCGGGAAGGGGATTGCCCCTGCTCAACGGTGCCCAACTCAGGTTGAGGCGACCATTCATCATTTTCAGGTGGTTGTGAGTAAACTCAAATATTCTCATGAGACAATATACGGATGATTCTGACGAGTAACAGAGAACCAGCATGGAGCTGTTGAAGGTGGTGCTTCATAGCATAGTATGAGATTCACCACAGTGATGTTCTCTCGATTCAAGAATGTATAAATTCTGACTGGTGTTCCTACAGATTTCCACTATATTCTTTACTCGGTTTGTGATTTTCGATATTTGCATTATATGTCTCAAGATCATTCTTCTAATCTTTGACTGGCAGTGAACTCCTTCCTCAGACCTCCTTCGGAGTTCGAGCTCTACCCGTCTGCTTCGCCCATGAGACCTTCTGCTTCGAGGAGCATTTCATGAATGGGAGTATCATTTCAGTGAAAAGATTACCTGTTCAACTGAGGGAAGGCGAGATCATGGTGATGGAAAGAGGCAAGGACCGTTTGACCAACAGCATCATCAGCTGCTTGGTAAGTTGCATTCCGAGAATTCGAGACAATCAATTCCGACTGATAGTTAAAGGACACAATCTTCGCGAAATTTCTGTTGCAGCGAAAACTTCTGGGCCTTCAGTTTATTGTCTGCAAGAGCAAGTACGATCAAACAGAGGTCTACGAGACATACACCATCTCCATTGATTATAAAGTCAAGCGTGGGCCTTCTGATCGGGAAGAGAAGAAGCTGGACTTTCAAAATTCCGAGAAAGATCTAAAGTGCTCTCTGGAGGTCCAAAAGGCGATCATAGCCACGTCTCGTCGCATGGTCGTAGAAATTGGGAAAAGCACCTTGCCAAGTACACATGCCATGTCCTATTGATGATGACTGGACCTTATCAAACTGACAAACTGAAAAGACAGTCGCTCACTTGCGGTCCACATCTTCCATACTCCTCTCACCGTAAACCCAATGAGCGACGACGGCTTTAAACGTTCCTGGACTGAGCACCTAAGCTTACCCAAGATCCCGGGCTGGCACAGACAGACCGTCCATTCCGACTTTATCGACACCGGATTTTACGTGTAAGTCATTGAAAAAACCGTCTCAAACCTCACTCGTTTTGATGACAATCAAAAGGGCGAGACTGTCCGTCACTTACCTCGATCCACCAACGACGACCAATACCCTTAATAACGTCCCCGAACCAATGCCCGCCCAGGTACACTTCACCAATCACAGAAAAAGGGGCGCTGATGTGCAGTGGGAACATGGTCTTAGCTGGGTCAAGAAAGAGGTCGCCAAGCGAGCCGTGGCCTAGAAAGCAGCCAGAGAGAGGGCTCCCGGGAATGCGAAACAAAGCACAGTAAATGTGGATGATTGTGTGCATGATGAAGAGGTCAAGGGCTCTTGACGAAAAGTCTGCTGGCGAAGTCCTCTAAAAGACAGTGTTACTCTGAGATATTTCTACCATGTTCATCGATATAATTCCCTAGTGATGGGCGTCGCCTACCGATCAAATCGATGTTGCTCCCGGATCAAGCAGCAAATTACCGAAGACAACAACGAAACGGAGTTTTGACCCTAATCTCCTGCAGCGACTAGACTGATTCACACTGGCTCTTAGTTATAATATTCTCATACCGTCACAGCACTACGGTATTAAAGGCTCAAGTCCTTCCAAGACGACCTTCTCCTAAGACCTGAATGATTCACAGCAGGTGGACCTCCCTCCACCTGCTGGGGTCCAGATACCCAAGCTATGACTCCCCGGACTGTAGGTCCACATACCTGCCAAGGAAAATGGCGTCCTTGAAAAATAACAGTGAAGCCATGATCTACAACACGGTCCAATCTTCAGAAAGTCTGGAGAAAATAAATCCAGATCCATGGTACAAAAGTTGGAACTATTGAGTAGATCATCCAGTTCCCAGGGCCTGAGCTATTGGGCCACCATTAGCCGCTAGTTTATCCGATCATTGAGATGGTGGGCTCTGGAGTGGTGTCTCCCGGGTGACCCAGCTGTCAAAGCGGTCGTTTACGTTAAAAATCTTTTTTGTGGTCATTGTTCTTCAACCTCGGACTCAATACTTTAGATTCTACGGGGGTATTTTCGAGTATAATTAAAAATTGGATTTGATTGTGGGGGGTACAGTATGCGAAAGGTATACGGAGTATGGATTTCAGGCCTGCCCCTATGATGGGGCCCACTATATTTACCTTTTCAAAGTTCTACGGAGTCCTGAATTCGCACATGTACACCGTACCCCTTTTTTATTCAGATCGAGATAGTACTTACTGCGCCCGAAAAAATGACAGAAAAGAGCATGGTTGCCATTGTGCCAGGGTGATTAGTCTGATTCAATCTGAGCCAATGACACGTCTATCAGCTGGAGAATAGCCCCCAATCTCGAGGGGCGAGCGAATTGCCCCGGAGTGTCACAGCTTCGCCGCTCCGTGGCTGGTGGGTCTGATTTACATTCCTTAGACACGGCACACTAGACTGATGAATGGAGCTGCCCGACGCAGATGATCTACATTTCGGATCGCATCTTGATTTGCTCAGACCAGGTTCGAGGTCGCACTAGCTAAGTAATGCAAGGAAAATAGTTCTTGTCATGCTGGAGCGGGTAGTGGTAGTGTTTCTTGAATGATTGTGCCGGTTCCTGGTCAAATTCTCACGCAGTTCCTCAACGTTCGAAGCGATCGAAAAGGCCCTTGAACAAAAGATTTTACCCAGCTAAGTGCAACCAGGCGCCATTGCCGAGAAAGTACCGTTTGTAGAGCTCCGAGTGGGCTATTTCCAGTCCAGTACAATATGATTTGGGTTCTGTTGAGCTACGGTGGAACCAACACCAACGTGGGCAGCAGACGTACTTCATTTCATGATGAATATTTTGTGACCTTCTCGGGATGGACCTGACAATCATTGCCATTCTGCCAGCAAATCAGGATGTAGCGTGTACGACGTGACCCGACTATTATTTGTCACAGCGCCACATCGAGAAGAGCAGTCTCCGCGATGAGCGACGTAGGCGATGACGTTCCCGATCGAAGGAACCACCGGGCAAAATGGATCGTAAAACGATCGAGCTGGCGATCAGATATGCAAGACTGCGAGGGTGCCTTCGACAAATGCAGTGACGATTTGCCATGAGGGGAGCAGGTCTCCCTAGTTTTCTCCTTTTATTCGGCCGGGGATAAGCATCCACCCCGTGTCCCGTGCCAATCGTGCCTATCAATGGCGCAAATTCGATATCAAAAACCCCATTTAATTCTAAATACAGATCGCGCCAATATGTGTCAGGGAGGTAAAAGAAAGGGGATGGACCAGTCCGCTAGTAACTTTGGAACTGTTTCTTTGTGTACAATTGAACAGCCGACGAGGCAGATTTGAGAAGAAGCTCAAGTGGGGTCTGGTCAAAGACGTCTACCTAAGCCACGGGGGCTGTAAACAGTTAGCACAAGAATTATCGAGAAGGACACCGGGCGCGTTAGAGGCGTCTGAGTAGGGTTAGTGGTATCATGTGTTGCCCCTTTCCATGCAAAGTTAATGAAAATGTATGATTCAGCTGTTTTTTCTGGACCGACAAAAAATTTTTTGATCCCTCGACTTCAGATGTCTGTGGCTGGAAAATATATATGATGGCCTATTCTTTACCCCCAGTTCTTGGGAACGTATTGGCACGAGGTATGCGTGGCAACAGGCAACACGTGTATTTTAAGGTTGCCCCATGGTTACCGCGGCGGATGCGCATTCAACCGCAGTAAGGGGGGTTCCTTTTGAGGACACGAGGGATCAAAGAATTCAAGGTGCCCCTAGTCTCTCAGCAACTAGCGTTGGATGATGGAAAAGTACCCCGTAGATTTACATTTATAATGATTTGGGATGAATTCCATATTATTGCAGGGTCACGGATGTTGTACTTGGCTGCACGAGCACTCCAGGCCTAAATTTGACTTTGTACTCCGTCGTTCGTGCTCCATCCACAAATACGGAGTACACAAGATGTACAGTAACCGACGGGCGCTGGAGCAGGAGCACTGGTAAGAAGTCAATTACCCGCATTACGTCCAGGTTCCATGGGTCTCCATGCGCCAGGAACCAGACTTGCAGGGCGCTGAACACAAATCAGATGCACTGTAAAATCTGACTTAGATGTGAGAAGCAGGTGCCTGTCGATACTTGCTACTTTGATCGACGCGAGAGCATTGCCCGCTGTCGATCGCATCACGATTTCACGGTCCATCGCGGCCCATGACCATCGTAGCGCCTCGGATCCTTGCAAACAAAGTCAGGAACCAGATGGGTTGGCGTTCCAATGGCAGGCCCCATCATGGATGCCGTGCTCCACCGGTCAAATTGAAACTCTCCCGTGCGAGGGGCTGATCAGTCCAGCCAGAGCCAAGCTGGAGTCTTATTTCCACAGTGTGGCCCACGCAGGTTCAAATGATTGAGTCGAGAGACGACAAAGAAGAGCGCAAGGGTGGGTCGCCCCTATTGACGATGGGTGGGCTGGGGGGAATCATATTGGCCGACAGAGCGCCGGGATACTGCTGATTGTGTTAATATGCTAGCGACTTAGTGAGTGGCTAGTGAGTGCCAGAGTGGGCGATGGAAAAAAAGGCGGAGGGAAAGGGACGGAGAAGGAGAGGAGGAACCAGTCGATCTGACGATCTCCGTCTCTACAAAATACTTTCCGGGGCCCTCTCTTTCCCACGGATCTCCTCTTATTTCCTCCTGTCTTTCCTTTACTCTTTCCCCTCTCCCCGTTGTTCATTTGATTATATTCCTGTATATCATTGCCCATTCTCGTTTTTCCTTGAAACGGTACGTTGTGGGCCCCCCATACGAGAACCGCCGAACTTCTCCCCTTGGGTCTGACTGAGGAGTTGGGACTCGTGCCTGAACACAGAATAGCTGACCATTCCAATGGTGCACGTCATCGAAGCAGGAGTGGAAGAACACAAAATTATACAATAATTCCAGCCGAGTCCAATCCCTCGGAGATCCGACGAAATTCCCTTCCAGCTTCTAGGCAGCGACGAATTGCATGACCTCTCTCGACTTTCGCTCCGCTCTGCAATAATTCAATGGCCCATCGGGACCCCTCCCCAGTGCATGTGCCTCTGCGAACATCCAGCCGGACTCCCTACAAAGCCATGGAGAAGCATGGAGAGGTTGGTTATGCCGAGCGAAGGGCGTCCAAGGCGCAGCGCATCTTGGGTACCGACTTGCCTCTCCCGAATCCCCAGACCCAAAGGGAGAAGCAGCAGAGGTCTCGCCGACAGAGCCTGAGGACCCCCGACAGCAGTGCAGCACAGCAAAACCAGCACTCAGGCTTTGCGGCTTTCCCTTCGAACCGAGACTCGATAGCCCCGCCTCCGAATCTTCGCGTTCGTGCCTCGTCGCCTCTGCTCGGCCATAACTACCAATCCCAAGAAGCTGTACCGCCAATGCCTAAGCACTCCAAGAAGGTCCACCAATCCGGGTCTTCGTCTACTCTTTTCTCCTATTTTAGCTCCAAAGAATCAACCAAATCCTCAAAATCCAGCCCGACCACCCCCCAACAACATCGGAGCCTCCAGCCTCATATCCGTCATGAGCTAGGCCTGGACCCCCAAGTGACGTACAAGCAATCCCGCAGCGCAGTAAAAGAGCAAGAAAAGGAAAAGGAGTCGAAACGCAAGCTGCGCCCTTCCCGCATTGACCTGTCGATCCTCTTCCCGAAACCTCGAAACACCGCCCCCCCACTCCTGTCACCTCAGCGTATGACCAACTCGCCGTCTCCGGTGTCCACCGTCGTTTCGGATTACCCCTCCAACCGGATGGACCGAGGTGGAATCGTCTCCTCTACGAAGAACGTCGGAGAGCCCCTACCTCAACGAACATCAGTCATTCCCAATGAAGGTCCCAAGAAGAATGGCGACCGTTCGGATCTGCTTTCGATTCCCGAATCCAAAGATGGCGAATGGTACGACCACCCACTTGAGCGCACTGTAGGGACCAGCGAGATCGATATTGCCCTGGACCGATACGCTGGGCGGCGGTCTCTTTTCAGTCGCTCCAGTGTCTATACAACCAGTCGTGAGCAATTGAAACCCGAATCTTATCGTCCCGCGGAAACCGAAATTACAGGTCGCAGAGGCCAAGCCCCGTCTGGTCATCCACACAAGGACATGTACCTGATACCGTCCACGCAGCCGATTGAGTCAACTCGACATCGCGCGTTGACGGGCGAATCAAGCAACTCCCGGGGTGGGAAGAGTGCGGTGAGCAAAAAGAGCAGCAAGAGCACACTGAGGAATAAGGACCTGCAGAACTCTAGTGTGCTTTGTCTCTCTTCGTCGGAAGACGAGGATGAAGGGGAGACGCCAACGACTGAGCAAAGTAAGGCTACGAAAGATTCTCGGCGAAGCAGCGTGGCCACCTATGGGGAATACGAGCCGGAGATCTATACAGCACGTGCTGCTCAGGCCACCAGTGTCAAGAAGGTTCACCGCGCGCCGTCAACTAGCAGCCGCGGTTCTCATCCAAACACACGTAGCCAATCCAATCGCCGGCATACCTCGATCGCCTCGACGGGCAAGTCGTCGACGACCACTCGACGCACCGCGAATTCTAAGCGGTCCAGCCACATCCCTATCATCGCCGAACCAGATATCCTCAATCAATTCCCACAACAGCCACTGCATACCCCCCAGGAATTAAAAGAGATGAACCGACGAAGCCGAGTCATCGCGGTGACCCGCCAGGAGCAGGATCTCCTTGAGGCGATGCGCCAGCGTAAAGGCAAGATCACACCCAGCCTCTTCCAGTTCAGCAACAACAACGGTGCCCTAGAAACCGATCGTAGTTCAATGGCCTCTGGCCCGTCGCGGGACTCGTTCTGCGGCTCCGACACGTCCTTTTTGCGCCTCAGCGCTGCGTTCCCGCCGTTTCACGCGCGGACAGACCAAGGTGCAACTCACATGGACAAAGACGGTTCTCCCTCGCAGAGTTCGGGTTCTGATACTGAACAGAAAAATGGTAATCCGCTTGCCTCGCCCCAGTTCAGTATAGGCTATTCCGAAAGTCTCCCCTCACCCGCCACGAGCGCTGCTTCACCCCTTACACCAACGCTCCCTATCCACCGCTTTTCACCGCTGCCCTCGCCGAAGCCTCATCCCCGTGGTCCTCCTCCCGCCATCCCGGAGGACCAGAAGCGCCACTCCCGCCGTCGTACCGATAGTAGCGAGGCTATTATGCTCAACGACAACGGTGAGCTGCAGCGCAAGCACGACCTCCCGCTTTGGTCCTTCAACTTCGATTGGGATCACGACCAGGCGAATGTGGCCCCCGTGTTTTAAAGTTGCATATGCAGCTTTCTGCGCGACACGTTCACTTTCCGATTTCTTTTTTCCAACCACATTGCAACTTCTTGTATAACCATGCTTTCTTTGTCCTCCGTGGACTGTCTTAGCCATCTCTTCATTACCCATATCTCATCTTATTACATGCATCATCCTTGCATCTGGGCGTTCTTGGTACTTACTTAGCTGGTCAGTTGGAACCGACGAGGTTTTATCTTCCTCACTTTTCTGCCTTACGAACTCTTTGACTCTACCGATCACTCTCTGTTCCTCACTTTTCCTTTCCTGTCCGCTACCTCTTCGTGGGCGTTCTATATACCCGCTCCTATGTTTTGCCTTACTTTTTGCATTTGGTGGCTATTTGATTCACCTGGAGGAATTTGGTTCCACCTGCCTTGCTACATATTCTGATTAGCTAGCTAGCTATCGATTAATCTACTGCGAGAATCTTGCTTGCTGCATATACATCTCGATCTCATACGCAAACTTGGTCTTGCTGCTAGAAAAGACTACCACCACTTGGCTAGCCCTAATTCGTGTGGCGGTCGTGCATTATTACGGGTCACAGCCCAATCAGACGGTGGCGGGCAGGGGTGGTGCCGACTGGACAGAGATACAATTGATCTGCACCAGGAGATTTCTTGAAATGATTCATGCCTCACTCTCCAGCAGCTCCAAGGACATAAGAAAGCCAGATGAACGAATGATGACATCGGAACGGAAGGCAAGGAGGCGGCGGGGCAGGTGGGCTTGACGTCAGGCGATAAGTTGCTGGAGGTTGGGGTGCCCAAAATAACGCCTCCTAGTAATGGCTCCGACTGGGACAGTTAACGGAGGCGTAAAAAGGAACAATACCGAGGGCTTTGACTACTGGATTGTCCGTACTTTGCTCTCTTTTAAGCTTCGATGCCCAAGGGAAAACCGTACCAAAAAAGTGAAGATCTGGACTCGTGACTGCTCAACTGCTTCACCCCGTGATCCACACCGCCGATTCGTCGCGCACCCAAACTCTGTTGCCCCCCTCCAAATACCCCAGATCCCCGACCTCAAAGCGCACCGCCTCCCATTGTAAATATTACCTTCCTTTCCCCTCTACACCTTGACTTTGATGTCTTGCTCACTCCTTTGTCTTATTCAACTCATCCCGACAGTTCCGTGATTGTTTCACGGACATTTGAAATACGCCGAAATACAGTTACTGTCCTTTCTGCACTATCCCAGCCACCCTCGCACGGAGCTTCGCCGTGATCGTCACCCGAAGCCCTGACTCTCGGCCCTAGGCGAATGATTCTTGACTGTTCCCTGAACCGGCTTGTGGGAACTCGATCTTCATACATATTTCTCCTTTACTTCCCAGGCTGCTTGTCCCTCCCTTCACAAGTTCCCCTGATCTTTGCTACGTCTCCTCCGTCTCGATCGCTTAGCCGGGCGGACCCCGTGTAGTGTTTCGGTCCGCGGAGAATACATCCAAATCTACCCCTAGGGCGCGAACACGTATTTCGACACACTTCTCACAATGGGGGATCGCGCACAACGCCAGCCTTCGTGGCTACGAGATCCGACTAATAATGTCCTTTGGATATTGGTATGAATTAGCAGGGGAAGGTTCTGATTGAGTTGGTTGAGATTGATCCGCTGACTTGGCCTTTTGCTTGTCGTAGCTTGCTGCGCAGTCAACTGGGTTTGTGTTGGTAAGTCGCTTCTCGAGTCGTGATGCTTTCGCTGGCTGCAGAGAAACTAACAAGTCAATGTCTCTCGCATGTAGCTATCGCACTATTCCCGAATCATGCCACCCCCGGGTGGTAAGCGATACCTTACTTCTACCGCTGTTTTCCTGAGCGAAGTCATCAAACTCGCGATCGCCCTGACTATGGCTCTCTACGATGTTTCGAAGAATGCGCCACCTTCTATGCCCGCCACATCCCTCTTCTTCTCCCTCTCAAGCGCCGTGCTCTCGGGGGATAGCTGGAAGCTGGCAATTCCAGCGGGTCTTGGCGTCCTCTCAAGCTCCCTCCAATACATCGCACTTTCTAACATGCGCGCGGCGACTTTCCAGGTCACATTCCAGCTGCAATTTGTCATAACGGCCATCTTTGGCCTGATGGCTCTTCGGCGAAGCATTGCACCTCGGAAGTGGGGTCTGCTGTTGCTTCTGCTACTTGGCGTGGCTTTGGTCCAGTTCCCTGATGCTAGCGCGGAGCAGATGTCGTTTGGCGATGAAGCCTCACGCCTTCATTTCCCCCGTTCTTTGGAAGAATGGAAGGCCGTGAAGGGCGTAGGCGCCGCTGCTAAAGTGCATAAGCGCTCTGCTACGTACGAGGGTATCGAAGAGGATATTCTCACGGCCAATCCCCGGCTGAGCCCTACCGTGGGATTGCTTGCAGTGATTGGCGCTGCTCTTACTTCGGGTATGGGCGGTGTCTACTTTGAGAAGGTTCTCAAGGACAGCTCCAACCACATCTCCTTGTGGGTGCGTAACGTGCAGTTGGCAATCTACTCTATTTTTCCAGCGCTTTTTATTGGGGTAGTCTTCCGGGATGCTGAGCGGATTGCGAATGATGGCTTCTTCCAGGGTTACAACTGGACTGTCTGGGCTACCATTGTGATCCAGGCTCTGGGTGGTATTATTACTACTTTTGCCATCAGCCAGAGCCAACGAGACTCCAGGTGCTTGGCGACGACCAGCAGTATTATCCTGAGCATAATTGGGAATATTTGGCTCTTTGACTTTGAACTGACGGCCAGCGTATGTCTTAAATCCATGGTGTTTTTGAGACTTCTACAGACGCTAACAAGTAATATCCAGTTCTTCTTGGGCTCTGCTGCAGTCCTGGTGGCCACCCACTACTATGGCAATCCCAGTTTCAACCCCGCCGCAGTCAAGGTGGGGGCAATGCGTCCACCGCCCATCCGCATTGACAATTATGAGAAGGACTCCGGTCATGACAATGCATCCTCTGTGGGAGATCTTCCTGACGAGATCTCCATCAAACTGCCGACAACCCCCTTCTTAGCGGACGGCATGTCATCTTCTCGTCCCCAGTCGCCCAACCCGGGTCATACTCGGGTTAGCTCCAGCCGGAACACCAGTGGA
Organism: Penicillium sp. F50; assembly: GCA_037356195.1. Taxonomy (NCBI): domain Eukaryota; kingdom Fungi; phylum Ascomycota; class Eurotiomycetes; order Eurotiales; family Aspergillaceae; genus Penicillium; species Penicillium sp. F50. Next base: position 477,851 of record JAYXSA010000054.1, on the reverse strand, counting down.
GCACACTATTTCGAAAAGGAATAGTGATCCGACGAAGTTGCGTTTGCCTGACACTCAGGCTACTTTTTATTTGATGTGCTTATGGAAATATGACTATTGGATACCTGATGGATACGGTAAGACCGCTTTCTAGAATGAGGCTCTCATAGCATTCTTGCCCGACTCTGTGGGTTCGAATCGATCTGCGTGTGAGCGTGTTGTATAACCTTTATAAGTCGTTGAGACTTTCAGTCATGTATGCGTATATACGAAGCAATGAACCTTTACGATATATCCCGACTCGATTTCCAGTAATGGTGTAGTGCTACGAGCACGGGACTTTCTATCCACGTGCTGGTGTTTTGCTCTATACCCTCCAACATCCTCCCCACTCCCATCTACTTCCAAACCAATTAATCTCATCATGAAGCGTAATACTCTCAACCCTTCTAGACACTCTGATCCCTCGCCTAAGCGGCGCCGATTTGACCCCGAATCTGCTTTCTCTTACCAAACCAGCAGGCCGGGGTTCATTGACCAGCGGTTGATGGAGGGCTCACAATGGCCAGGGTATCCCGACTTGGTACAACGAGTGACCCCTTCAATTCAAAAAAGTACCTCGATGTACCATGACGAGGATGTCCAATTGGATGCTTTTGGTAAGCATGGTCTAAGCATGGTCCAATTGGTCGTAAAAATAAGCGCTGATGTGCATCCAGATCTTGAACTGCTTGCACAGCAGAAGAATATCAGCACATTCCAATCTTCCAGCTCAGCCTTTCAGCATCCTACACCTGAAGTGAAAGTCTCTACTGGCCTCAAGGATCAAGATGTGCCGCCGCTGAAGTCTCGATTCTTTGAATGTGAGTATCTTGTCGAGTGCGTTCTGGACCAACGTGTACAAGTACTCTCAGGTCTGATGAAAACATCTAGCCCTCTCTCATGCCACACCTTTTAGTGGGCCAGCATCTAGCCAATCTGATTTGGCTTCCGGCCCATCCTCGAGCCCATTGATGATGATGCATCAACGGAAGGAGCCCACATGGAGAAGCCAAGGGCAACTGAAGCCAGGAGCTGATTCGCAGAAGCATGAATCAATTCCACAGTCGCCAGAGCAGTCATATGCCCCGTTTGTGAATATTGCCACACCCGCGAGCGGCCATCGAAATGAGGGAAGCCCACCATTTGGCCATCTTCCACCGTCAGTGCGAGGTATTATTTTGGTCTCCGTGAATGACCTACCGGAGAAATATCGTTCCATGTATCCATTCACGCTGTTCAATGCAATTCAGTCCAAATGCTTCCATCCCGTCTACAACACCAACGACAACATCGTCCTCGCAGCACCAACGGGAAGCGGGAAGACCGTTGTCATGGAGCTTGCTATCTGCAGACTTCTGAATGTGTTGAAAGACGAGCGCTTTAAAGTGGTCTATCAAGCGCCAACCAAATCCCTCTGCTCTGAGCGATTCCGAGACTGGAATACCAAGTTTGCAGCCCTGGACTTGAAATGTGCAGAATTGACTGGTGACACGGACCATACTCAGCTGCGCAGTATTCAAAGCAGCCAGATTATCATCACAACACCTGAGAAGTGGGACAGCATGACGCGCAAATGGAAAGATCACATGAGGTTGATGCAACTTGTGAAACTGTTTCTTATCGACGAAGTTCACATCCTCAAAGAAACTCGCGGAGCTACCCTGGAAGCAGTTGTGTCACGCATGAAAACCATTGGATCGAATGTTCGCTTTGTGGCATTGAGCGCGACTGTACCGAATTCAGAAGATATTGCTACATGGCTTGGCAAAGACTCGACGAACCAGCATGTTCCTGCGCACCGTGAGCATTTCGGGGAGGATTTTCGGCCAGTTAAGTTGCAGAAGTTTGTGTACGGTTATCAGTCGACTGGAAATGACTTTGCATTTGATAAAGTCTGCGGGTCAAAGTAGGTAACATTTTTCTATCAAAGCTCTCCCGTTGCTGACAATGGCTTTCGCAGATTGCCTGAAGTCATCGGCACCCATTCTTGCCACAAGCCCATCATGATATTCTGTTGCACCAGAAACTCATCTGTTGCAACAGCCAAAGATTTAGCTAAGCTCTGGAACATGACCAATCCAGCGGCTCGGCTTTGGAAGGCTCCAGGAAAACGGATCGAAGCGAGCAACGACGACCTAAAGAGTTAGTTTACCTGCCATGAGATTAGAGTAAATGTACTGACAAGATATAGCAACGATCATTGCGGGAGTTGCGTTTCATCATGCCGGCCTGAGTGCCACCGACAGACATATGGTTGAAAAGGGGTTCCTGGAAGGGCAGATCAACGTCATATGTTGCACCTCGACCCTCGCCGTTGGCGTCAACCTGCCCTGTCACCTTGTCATAATCAAAAATACTTTCAGCTGGCAAGATGGTGGCTGTAAAGAATACTCCGACCTTGAGATGATGCAAATGCTAGGTCGAGCAGGACGACCTCAATTTGACGACAGTGCAACAGCCGTCATAATTACTCGCAAAGAGCGAGTCGCCCACTATGAGCGACTGGTTTCTGGATCAAAGAGTCTAGAGAGCTGCCTGCATCTCAATCTTATTGAACACCTGAATGCGGAGATTGGCTTGGGAAACGTCACAGACGTTCAATCAGCGATCAAGTGGCTCGCGAGTACGTTCCTCTTTGTGCGGCTGCGTCGAAATCCCACTCACTATAAGCTCAAGGAAGGTGCGAGTGAAGATGATGAGGATGAGCTGCTTCGTCAAATTTGTGAGAAAGATATCAAGCTTCTCCAGGAGTTTGGTCTTGTGGAGAATGAAAAGCTTGGCTTGACTCTGTTCGGAGACGCTATGGCGCGGTATTACATCCAATTTGAAACAATGAAGAAGCTGCTTTCGCTGAATGCCCAGGCCGATCTTCCTCAGATTGTGAGTACATCTTATTCTTGCAAAATTTTGGTTTCATTCTGACAGGTATAGCTTGATGCGATCGTCCAAGCGGAAGAGTTTCACGAAGTTCGTCTCAAAGCCGGTGAAAAGTCACTCTACCGCGAAATCAACAAGGATCCTGGCATTAGGTATCCAATCAAAGTCGACATCGCGCTTCCAACCCACAAGATATCTTTAATCCTCCAATTCGAACTGGGTGCACTCGACTTCCCCACCAGCGACCAGCTACAAAAGCACAAGTTCGCCTTCCAGCAAGACAAAAGTCTCGTCTTCGCCCACGTGAACCGACTAATCCGCTGCGTAATTGACTGCTTAATTGCTCGTGAAGATTCGGTTGCTGCTCGAAATGCACTGGAGTTGGCACAAAGCTTTGGTTCGAAAGTCTGGGACCGTTCTCCGCTCCAAATGAAACAGATTGAGCAGATTGGCGTTGTGGCAGTAAGGAAATTGGCCGCTGCTGGGATCACGGATATTGAGGAACTTGAGGCTACCGAAGCATCGCGAATTGACATGATTCTGAGCAAGAATCCGCCATTCGGACTGAAGTTGTTGGGGAGACTGAAAGAGTTCCCCAAGCTAAGAGTGACTATGAAAGTATTGGCAACTGTAAGTGTCTTTCACCCACAGGTTGTTTCGGATTTCAATCACTGACCTTGAATCGCAGGAAGCCAAAAAGGGAAATGTTAAAGTCCGCTTTAAGATTGACGTTGCGTTCATGAATGATAAGATTCCCAGTTTTTTCCAACGGAAGCCCGTGTATGTTTGCTGCTTGACAGAGACTTCGGATGGTCGCTTGGTCGATTTTCGTCGCCTCAGGTTAGTGTCAACGGTATGTCTGGTCTTCATCATGCTTACAATTTCCAGCGCAAACAAGCTTCAAGACGGTATTGATATCACCATGATTACAGACATTAGATCCACAGATCAATATCTTGTCTGCAATGTTATGTGTGATGGTATTGGTAAGTGCAAGGTCCCATGGAGATGAATTCCACTAACGCCGCAGCAGCTGGGACCTCTAGACGAGCTGAGATCAGGCCTGCCCCCCCATCGCATCTATTTTTGAAGGCTGTTTCTCGAAAATACTACCCAGGAGCCATCGAAAAGCCAACGTTGAGTGGGGCCCGTGGCAGCATTTGGGATATACCCACAAGCCCGCCTAAGCCTGATGCAATCTCTGATGCATTTGATGGGGATGACTTGAAGGCTGATGACTTTCTGGTCGTTGAAACTGGCCCGAGCAAGCTCAAGAAGCCAACTGAGTCTTTGGGTCTACCATTTGACGACCTCGACTGGCTTTCGATTGATGAAAATTCTTCTAACTCACAGGGAGCGACAGAGAAACTGCAGAGACAAGGTAACAATTGGACCACAGAAATCGAACAGCAAGATAATGATGATGCTGGAATCGAGCCAGTTCGTCTCCCAAATGGGAACTGGGCTTGCAGTCACAAATGCAAGAACAAGACAAGGTAAACAATCCTGTGGAAATCAGAAACGATCTTCGCTCACAGGCAAAGTTGTAAGCACCTATGTTGTCGAGATGGGCTGGAAAACCAACCAAAGCCACGGAAACCAAAAAAGCGAGCTATCTCCAATCACAAAGCAGGGAACTTCAATCAGTTGAAACTTTCGGCTTCAGGCAAGAAGCGAGACACCTCGGTGGATGTCAGCAAAGGAAAGCAACCGGCGAAACAGCTCCCCAAGTTGACCGTCGCAAGCCAAGAATTTGCCGCATCACAATCAAAGTTACCCAAATCGCCTCTCCAAGTATCAACCTCCCATCGAAAAGAGCAGGGAGCCAAGGGCATAAAAAAACAGCCCGGCTCCGAGACAGACGGAAGAAAACCCGATGAACAACGGAAGACGGTCTCTAGTGACTTTGAAGATGATGATATGGATGACTTGCCCCCTATTTCTACTTTCATGCAAGGACTTGGATCTGCTACAATTCCAACAGCTCCGACTGGGGGCGACGCTTCTCAAAGAGGAGACAGTGTCTTTGTTGACCCGCTCTTCGAAATCGAACGAACATTCGAGAGACCTCAGCCTGAAAACCCTGGTTCCATGCAAACTGACAAGCCCCGTGAAATCATCGAAATTTCAGATGATTCCAGCCCCGGACCTGGGAAAGATATTTTCACCAACCCCGAAAACAATGCAAGGTCCTCCGCCACCGCACCTCTTTCGGCTTCAAGTACCAGTATCATAAGCACTCGAGTCCCGGAGTCGAGCACTTTCTCTAGAGCCTGCGGAACCGACATTCTTGAGCGAATTGAAACAGCCCGATTTCCAAACCTTCTACTGCCTCCACTGCCAGTGAGACATACACTGCACTACTTGGAAACCATGTCCGCTGTTGATCTCATCTCGAATGATGGAATACACAGAACACCAACAAATAGTTCATCTGGATGGGATGATATTGATCGATTGTTGCTGGAGGAATGGAAGGATGCTACCAATCATTATTAGGCGGCAATTTTCAACCGATCTTTCGTTCAGGAAGAGGCTTCATATATCAAACAAGTCAGAAACATGATGGGTTGTATGTTTATCTTCAATCCGTGTTCGACATTTATACCGCAACAGGATTATCACCCCTTCGTAACGTGGGCAATTTTGGGTTCATGATTAATCTAGGAAAGCCATTACGCATATGTGATATTGAGTATTCAGAAACTAGCCTTACAGTCAATCAACCCAGTATCTCTCACATCTACTTGCCAATGTTCCGTGCAATTGCCGCAGCGCAGTCTGCGATCATCGTCTGTTCCTGTACAATGTATTCCTTAGTCCAGTCAGTCAATTTCCCGAGCGCTGCCTTGACATCATCCAGGTCTCCAGGGCTCTCGTAATTATTGGTAGCTGAAACGACTTCATTCTTCCAGTTCAGCCATCCCCCTTCAACAACTTTGTTCTCTGTGAGAACGTCCTTGTATACGTTCATTCGCCAGTATTTGTGCTCGCGAACGACAGGAGCAAACGCATCAAGCAGTGTTCGGAACATGATATTCATTAGCTCGCTGTTGGTGGCCACCGAGATATAACTCTCCTCTACCGCGTGAGAAGGGATAATACCTGGTTGAATGACCGGGGCATTGGCGGCTATTCCAGTTCCGATGCTGAGAAAGCAGTCGGTTGCTCGGGTTGGACCAAATACACCGAGCACTTCTGTCCACAGCCTTTGGTACGAGTTGTTAGTTTATCAGTGTCTTAGCCCCCGAAAGCTAAAGCATTTTGAAACATACCATCCCAGTGGATTATTTGCACCTAGCCCGCCATCGACAAGAGTGTATCCATCGACCTGCAACGGCTTGAAGTATGCCGGAGCAGCAGAAGTCGCTCGAGCGGCCTGCCACAACTTCATATTCACCAGAGCACTATTCTCCATATTATTGGGATTTTTGTACGAGCGCAAGAAAACAGGTGCTCGGTTATTTGCAGCCTGGGAGTTGGTGGCCATCAGGAAACTTCACAATTTTCCAAGAAGTTAGCGCCATGACAAGGACCAAGACCCGCTGGAGAAATCACGAACATTTTGCAAGGCCCTGTCTCATCGAGTAAGTCAACGTCAGAATCACCTAGCTTATCCTTGATGAGCTTTTTGATAATATTCTCCAGATTGCTCGAGTCATAGAACTCGCCGTGAGTCGCGAGATTGAATGCCTTCTTGATGTCGCCTGTTTCGGGGAAAACTTCTTTCATTACGTTGTCATACTGAGCGATACATTCGGCGACTGTCATTTGGAGGCGACCCAGCATGATAGCTATCAATCTAATGCGTTTATAGTAAGAGAAATGCGGCCATGGGAGAAATCACCATACATACCCTCCAGTGCTAGTGCCACCGATCATGTCAAATATTTCGCAAGGTTTCTTGCCAGGGGCTGCCTTGTCCAGCACAGCTTGCAGTATCAAAAGACTGGCGATCCCACGAACACCGCCACCATCTTAGGTTCATCGTCTCGTCAGCTCTCGAATGTCAAAGTGTCGGAAAGCTCGACCTACCAAGTGACAGCACCCGCAGCGGGCGTTCATCTCTTCCAGCAAAGGCATCTGCACGCGTCAAATCCAGGGGAATCTGCGGCTTAAAAGCAGCACTTTGCTTGTCAATCTTTTGATCGCTAGCTTTAAGCTTGAGATCATTGACTTCGTCCAGGGTTTGCTGCACGCTCATCATCTGCTGAAGCACACTGGAATAAGCCGGCGGTGGATCAAGGTCTGTTTATAGCATTAACATGCGGTCGGCTAAAAGGTGAGCCTAGCTGTCCCACTCACCTGTCTCATCGCCAACATCGAAGATGAGATATGCGTCTTTTCCGTAGAGTTCCCAGCCTTGGAAGCGAGCGCATACTCGAACGGCTAAGACATTGCCAGGCTAATTCTGTTAGTAACAGTTCCGCAGGCCACTCCCGAGGAGGTTTCTCACTTCTAGCTGCCGTAAAAGGTCGTGATCACGACCAAAGACTTGGCCAGCCATCTATGAATTTTGCGCCCGTTAGGTATGTCTTTTTCAGGCTTTCTGACCTAGAGATCACATACCCAGCCATATTCGTCTGTGAGGAAACGATTCTTGTGGCTCAGCCAGACCAGTTCCACGCTGTCTTTTGTTCGAGGCTTGTCGGAAGACTCATCTTCAAAGATCGCCAATTCGAGCCAGGTCCAGTTCCCTAAAGAGGTATTATCTACGTGTCCCTGGTCATGCGTCTCTGCAAAGAGCTGAATGCTTTGAAAACTTTTGATCGTTGCCGCATTGAGTGCCTAAGTCCTTCTTTAGTAAGAGAACTTTTAACCTTTGTGAAATATATCTCAACCACTAACATTGGTCTTGAACCAAATACGGTTCTCAATAGTATCGGATTTTCCCGAGACAAGCGGCTTGCTGTCATCTTCATTAGGGTCCGCCTGGAAGATATAGTCCCCGTTGGGGGGAGAGGGCGAATCATCCACATTTCCACAAGGCAGAACTGGGAGATCCTTGACCTTGTTCAAAGATGGCTGAGGAGACATGATTTGAGATATGAACTAACTTGATCAACTTTGTTCAGAACAAGTAGGTTCAAGCAGATAGAATCGCAATCGTGATTCAGAGGCCGCATATAAATATTTGTTTCCGCTGAAGTAAAGTGATGGGCCAGCCCCACGCCTTCAGAGATGCAGTCAGCAGCCACTTCCCTCTTTCAAGCTCAGCAGAGGGGCTGAACCCGTATTCGACTACTCGTGATCGGCTGAGATGCTTTTGCTGTGGCATAGGTCACAAAGAGTAGAATACGCTAGCATTATGGTTCTGGCGCTCCGTGAGCAGAACTAAAAAAATATGAGGTAGTTTTGGCCGACCGAGAGAGGAGAATCTTGTCTGTGACAGAGGGGCGTGGGCTTTGCTGGATTCAGCTCGAAAAGTCTCAAAGCTAATTACAAACACATCAGTCAAGTTCCCCGATGCATATGTTTACTCTGAAGTCGACTTTTAACTCGGTCCCTCTGCTCTCGGATTCGCTGGCGGATGCTGGCTGTATTCTCCATCTTCGGGGTTTGGGGTAATTTTAGGCGTCGGGTTACCCGATCACAGCAAGTTCGGCCCACCAACCTTTCCTCTTTGAGCAACATTTGGATGTCTGTGGCATCTGTGATCATCATCAAAAGTGTTTTCAGCAGAGCCTCCTTCTTGTGGAACCAAAAGTCTCCTCTGATCACCATGCGTGCTCTCAAAAATTATTCAAAGCGGAAAACGTAGCCTTCTTGCTGAGAGAATGTATGAAAAACTGTTCTGCCAACGTTGCTATCTGCATTCGTAAACACAGGATGCTGTCCATCGGGTAGGCCTTTTCCTGTCAGGGCTGCCGCCGCTTTTGTCAGGGCGATCAGGCACCGACTCACTTGAGTCAATTTCACCGCGGGCTCAAACTCAGTGATCACAGTCACCACTCGTCCAGTGTGGGATTCTGCCCGACGGCCACTCAGCACCGACCATTGACGTCCCATGAAAGTGCTTTTGCTCTGGTCGCAACACGTCTTCTTCAGCCGGAGTCCGAGTCCTCCATCAATGGTCGTGCTGCTTCTCGAGTTCGGCCTCCTCCCAGTTTCCCCAACCATCTTATTTCTCCTCCACTCTATTTAGCCAACATGCAGGCCTCTGCACCCATCAACAGTACCCTCCTCTTCCCTGGATACCAAGGTCTGTGAGTCGGCTAAGAATCTCGAGCAGTCCCGAGTCACTCTCATCGGTCGAGGCAGCGAGGGACTGGGATTCGCGCCTGCCATTTCTCATCCAGGGTACTGTGGTGATATCTGGCCCCTCAATTTCTGTTCTTCGACAAACTGCAATTGATTTCTGTCGTCAAATCGCCTCCGACTTGTCTTTAGTAGAGAGGAACTTCCTTATGGTAAAGGGAAAATTTCCCTGTTAGTAGTAATTAGCAGCCTGATAGCCCAAAATACGGTATCGTTTCACGGCGGCGAGGTCGCTTGACATGGCCGGGCGAGTAGGAAGGAGGAGAGAAGCACAGGACAACGGAAGTTGAGGACGCCGAGCGACGCACCGAGTTACATACTCTGCTGGCGGCGCTTGATTGGCGCAAATGGCAGTTCGGGGAAGGCGCAGCAAGCTAAGCCGCACAGTGATATTCGAAATTCAGATCCATCTTACCTCCACACTCTTCGAAGTTGATTCCCGAACCCTAATTTGGAACATGCTCATCCAGGTATGGTAGTCACCTTTTGGTGTGGCCCATCTACAGGAATCGCAATTCCATATCGCCCTGCGATTTTGAACATTACCCGCGTACGCCCAGGAGGGCATCGGCCCCTCGCGAGTATTCCGCGGTTCAATCCACACTATAATCCTTGAAGAATTTCTGACTCAGATTCTTCGGCACTAGGGATGATCGCCTCGAACTAAATCTGCTGTGGCCATGGAGAATACGTCCTTGCATCATTCAGAACAGATTGCGCTTATGTGCGCGGACGCTAGTGTGTACTAGTATACCTGCCGCCCTACTTATCAGAGTCGAATCCGATCGAGGAGTTTTTTGCTGGGCTAAAAAGCTTTAAGCTTGGCTAATGAATGTACGCAGATGTGGATATTACTTTCTCACCGAATTCGATCAGCGTTTCAATGACCTCTATGTGCTCATTATCTTCGCCACCTCTCAAGGGCCTCTATTCGAAGAAGTCCCCAGGGTCTCTACCTTGATAGCTTCTATCGTAGCGTGGGGAATCTGATTTACGATGATATTGATCTAAGCCGTCGCTCTGAAAATATCATTCGATGTCACAATAATTAAGAGGGTGTTATTTCTTGTGGTAGACTGCATGACTAGGTCTAGGTAACTAATATGGCGTGACACTATAATCTTCAAGACAAGGCGACATCAGGTCGTTGTGCTACTGAAATGACCTACTTCGATGAGGCAAGATAACGCATTTAATTTCATGCTGTCAAGAAAGGTATCACACTTATTTCTCTTTGGAACCGGGCGTTTGGCGAAAGACCATATTCATCTAGAATTATTTTGCTACGTCACTGCCCATCCTGTGGGGCCGTATCCGTGCGGCTTTGATCCGATCGTGAATAGTGCCGATATACTATTAGCCGAAATACTAAAAGCCGACATACCAAGGCCCACTTATTAAACGCTTTGAAGGCCCACGGGGGGCCCCCATATCCGGAGGATCTTTGCGGAGTATAGTTGCGAATTACTAATCGTCCCGACCGGCCAGTCGTGCGAGCCGTAAATGTCCCCGATGGAACGATGGAATCACAGCCTATCATAGCGCTTACAAATGAATAGATCCGAGCTGCTTTTCGGGGACCAAAGGAGGGACATTATGCAACACTGCAGCTCATGCAGACGTGAGCTGAAGAATTTGATAAGCTATGCCATTCCTGGCCCAAGAATTGAATTTCTAAGCCTTCGATTACCAACCACGATTCGCTGGCGAACGCTGCAATCAGCAGGTGGCTTGAAATGACGCACACTAAGTCTACAAGAAAACCGGAAATGTTCCTCGCAAAGATATAAAGCCTGTCCTGTAGCCGCAAGGTCCTCATGCTTAATTATTCGAGAATCTTATCGTCCTCTATACTATCATCGATAGGTCACTTCTATACTATTATCACGAGGCCACAGAACCAAGGCAAAAATGGCATCATCCACTATTGACAAGACAAAGCCCTATTTTCCTCTCGCTGGTGGCGCGGATGATGGCTGGTCTACCGAGGATGAAGCGACGGCTACGTGCTTTTGCGGTGCAGTGCAATTATCATTCGTAAGTTTCAATCCCGAGCCTGCTCTTCCTACCTAGTGTGCTTATCTCATAACGGCTTTTAATCCTTAGCCTACCCACGGACCTGGCTTCGTTGGCTCCTTCGTCTGTAATTGCTCCGACTGCCACAAGCTTACTGCATCAGTGCACGCGACCAACTTCACGGTCTATGACACGCACCTCAAACATCTACGAGGCCGCGAAAACTTGAAGACATATAGCCAGTCGCGCACTGTTTTCGTCAAAACTCCTGGCAAGGACAATACTATGACCAATTACTTCTGTTCCACATGCGGCTCGCTTATGTACCGCGTTGGGGCGGCTTTCCCGGGCATGTGTATTCTGCGCGTCGGGAGTGTGGATGATTTCTCATTGCACGAGACGAAGCTGAGACCCACTATGGAGCAATTTACGAAAGACCGTGTGGCCTGGAAGGCTCCCACGGAAGGAGCTAAGCAGTTTGTGGAAGATGGCCTGCATGTACAGTAAAAGTCGAAGTTGCAATCAGCTACCGGTGCGCACGGACCTGCAGGCAGGGGTTCTCGCCGTCAATCCAGGCGACTTGATTTGTGAGACTTGAGAGCTAGGGACAAAAAGGATAGTGTTACGAATACAAAAGCTTACTGTTAAAAAGAGTCCTGTCTCCAGCCGCGGTTTCTAATTGACCGAGTTGAATAGTAGCGAAGACGGAAGGTAATCCAGCCAGGCCAAGGGCGTAGGCACTTAGCAATCTCATTTTTGCTGATCAGCATGCACCAGTCTATTGCTGTGGAGTTTAGTCAATAAAGTCTCAGTCGAGGAGATAAGCGAGGCACAATATGCCCCTTATTTTAATAAATCCGTGACTCTTGATCCGTAATCGATCAAGCAGCAGGATCGTGATCCGTTATCAGTAGTCTAAAAAGAAGTAGGGTCCGAATCTTAGCATGTTATGTAGCGCTAGATTTCTAAAGGCAATTGTCTATAGCAATTTCCTACTTTCCTCAACACCTTGTCTAAATCAGGCCTCACAATTAACAAGTATTGTTCTTTCTTTTCCGTGTGTCTCTCATCTGTCCTTTTTCTTCTGTTGTTTAGGTCCGTGTTCTTCTAAAGTTATAATAGATCGAGTTTATTTCCACTTCTCGTCGTTCATTCCTGAGACACCATATCATTTGTTAGCCGACAGCGCACTTTAAAGAAGGCCAAGGCTAGGTCGATAATTGGGCGAAGTCTAGTGCTAGCTTGGCTAGGAAAAACTGTCGATCTTCATACTTTGTCCAACGAAACCTAGATAGTGCTAGTTTCCGTCCGTTATAAAGTCAAAAGGGCCGGAGAAGTCATATCACGAACCCTTGCTATTTATATAGCTAGCCAGTGTTCAACGGTTGAACCTTTTCTATTAGAATGATGATTAGTGAGGCGCTGATAAGAAGACTAGTATTATACTTATCTGACTCGGTTAAGTAATTCGCCCATTTAGTATGTTGGGCCAATTTCTAAGGGTCAAAGAATGCAATGTAAGGAGCATGTTTTTTCAAATCCACATCTGGATTAAGATTACGCCGCAATAGCATTATTGCAGTGGTACAAGCCGTCAGCAACCTGCGAGGTGTGATGACAGCCAACCAAAATCTCAAGAACGACAAAACCTGCAGGAGTAACGTGCACCGACCGATAAGCTCCTAGAAGTATATCATGGGCCTGCCAAGAAAGCATACTACTCTTGAGACATGATTCTCGGAAAGTCCCGTCAAGCCAGAAACCGGTGGTGACCTGATGCTGCGCAAAAAAAGTCCAAATAATCCAACTGTATTCCGAAAAACACAGGATCCTTCCTTTTCATTCTTTACCACCATGTCCATCACACTCCATGGTACTTCCCAAGCCACGATTAATCAGCATGTCACAGCGCTGGACGTGGATGCTGTGTAGCCCAGATTGATAAATGTCTCATAGTTCCAATAATCCGCCTGTGTACCCTGGCCGCTAACCGTGGCATTTCCCGTGAACTTTGCAGTCCAATAGGCGCTACCCCGAGTGTACTTTTTCCACGCCGCAAAACCGGTCTGAAGTGACCTTTTACGCGAAGAGAAGGTGTTATCAAGTTCGGCCTGAATCGACCACTCTTCAACAAATGTTGGAAACTTTCCATCCCCAGCAGAGATCGCGGCATCTTCGCATATGTAATCCGTAATGTTGGCAGAGCTTGCCGAGCGGCCTGCAAAGTAATAATTGTGCAAGTCGAACACCAAGTTTGTTCCGGTACTAAAATTCGAGGACCAATAGGCTTCACCCTTGAAGCTGCCCTGGAACATCACAGGAATTTGAGAATTCACGGCCTGGACCTTGGAAAGAACTTGGTGAATAAAATTTGCAAGGTATTTGGCCCCACTGTCGGTAAGGCAGTATGGTGTTCCAAATAATGAAAGATCTTGGACGTCGACAGGTTCATTGATTGGCTCGAGCGTGAATGATTGAGGCGAATCCGAGGCTTGAATGAAAGCAATGACCGCGTCGACAGCTTCCAACGAATACTGGAGAGCAGTTGCGTTGTTGAACCAGCCATAATGTCCAGAAGCTTCACCAAACGGGAAGCCATTCACACCCCCCGGGAGAGAGTGAATGTCTATGATGATGTGCATCCCCCACTTGTTGATGGCGTAAGATGCAATGCTTGAAAAGAAAGATCTCTGGCTCCCGTGGTACAGCTGCGATCCTGGGACCTGGACCCATGCAGCATATGTAGTTGGAATGCGAAGCAAGTTGATACCGGCTGCACCCAGCGTGTCGATATCAGTGGGAGTAATCCATGTGGCATACCGGCGTTCAAGGACTGGTCCACATTGGCTGCCGAGATGGGCACAAAGTCCCCATTCATCCTCAGCGCCACCAGAGTATTGGGACCACCAAGTTGTATCGATAGTCGATTCCTGCACAAGCCAGCCGCCGAGATTGACACCCACGGCATTGAAAGTTTTCCAATCCAGGTATTGGCCCGATGCGGCCGGGCGAGCGGTGGCAAGCCATACCAACAAGGGGAAGAGAACAAACGTATTGACCAATGTCATCTTGGTGAATCGGTCGACTAAGTTTGCTGGATAATCTGAATGACAGATCAATCTGTGTGACGGAAGAAATCTGTACGTCCCGTTGGTGACGTTGTGATCTCATTTATAGTACCGACTTTCCCATCGGACATGATTGCGATGGCCTCATTTGAAGCGGAGTTAATTTGCTACTTGGCCTTTGAGAAGGAAAAAAAAACATGCTGATCAGCGAATAGTGGAGTGAATCCTATCCAAATTGAACCTTCTGAAACCCACAGGAATCATTTCTGTAGCCGTAAATGGAAATCCCTGGGCTTTCTTGAAGACCGTCCAGTATACATTCGGCCTGGCCCACATTCCGTACGCATTTTGTACCAGTGCGGTCCGTTGGATAATGGGCCAGGTCCATATCCGTAGAGTATGTAGTTGGCATTAGTTCGAGTTCGCCAGACAATAGTCCAGCTTGTGGGGCCTTTGTTATCCCCTCAAGCAAATTCCGGGGGCCTGCTGCGGGGCTACGGGGTGATAGTTGGGTGGTGTCAACCAATGCCGAGTCATTCTGAAAGGTCTGGAGTTTTCGAGGTGATCAGCCACTCGGTGGCATTAACCCGCGATATTCTGAAGTGACTGAGATTCGCTACGACGCTGTCAGCCCGTGGTACGCCCATGCCTGTGCGCTGAAGGGTCTTTCGGCCTCTCTCCACATCCCGGGAAACATGGGGTCTCCCCGCACTCACTAGATCCTGATGCGAATTTACCCAGCCTTTGCTAGCTAATCCTCTGTTGTGGAGTCGAGAACATGAATGCGGGGAACTGTTCTGCGCTGTAAATATACTTGAGAGATATAAACGCACAGCATGTGCCCCCACTGTGTACAGGTAGATCCGTCAAATACCTATTTAATGTCAATTGCCCCCGACCCAAAGAACGACAAGAATGGGTACGGAAATAAATGAGACATCTGTGTTTCAAGTTTCAATCATGTCTAGCTTCAAGCATGCATTCTCTTTATCATCAGATCAAGTTAAAGCAGCTACTCCCCCGGGCACAGTTGCCATTTCAGGTGAGATAATCGTGAATCACAAATTATACTCGGGAATCTTTCGTTATAGATTTACTATCCGAGAGACTGACTGATACAATGACCAGCACCTGCTTTGCATCAGGACGGGCATGGTGAATTAGCGCCAGATCGTGAATTGGTGCTTGTTCCTCAACCTAGCTCAAGCCCGGCAGATCCACTCAACTGGACAACCTGGCGCAAAACCGCTACTTTGATCTGCATGTCGCTATATGCGGCGATTGGCAATTTCACTGGAGCTTCTATCGCGAGCGCGTTTCCACTTTACGCCACTCCGCTGGCGTTTAATCCTCCCAGACATCGGAAATCTGACTCATCTGATTGCTGTAAGTGTTTCAATAAAGAATGGAACGAATAAAGAGCGCTCACACCAATGAAGGTCAATGTGCTAATGATGGGCGCCGCAAACCTGTGGTGGGTTCCTCTGGCTAATATCTTTGGCCGGAGACCTATCATATTGGGGAACATCTTACTGTTAGTACTCACCTCTATGTGGGCCGGGCTTGCAAACAGTTTTGGAAGCCTGTTGGCTGCCCGCGTCGTGATGGGTATCGCAGTGGCACCAGCAGACACAAGTAAGAAGCTCACCTTGGTTTTCTTGGAATTTGGATATTTGCTAATCGACGTAATGTATTTCCAGTTGCTCCAAATGTGATTGGAGAGATATATTTTACTCTCCAGCGTGGTCGAGCCATGGTCAGTTATAGTAGCTAGGGTGTAGAGGACAAAACTGACTGGTTCTGTTGAAGGGATTCTACACTGTCTGCATCTGCTTAGGACCGATCATTGGAGGTGTTTGCGGTGGATACATTGCTGGTATAAAGGGACTGGCGTGGATCCATTGGGTAAACGTGATCCTGAGCGCCATCTTACTGCTCGCCTGTGCCATCCTCGTGCCTGAAACATTGTTCCACCGACCGCAAACACTCTCATCCAGTCAGAATCAAGACATGATGAACAGTGAAGGCAAGCTGGATGCCGAGATTGTGGAGAATGTTGCCTCGACCTCGACCTCTTTCCAAGATGATTCGAACCAGCAGACGCTTTACGGCTCTATGCTCAAATTTCGAAAGTACGAAGGGGATTTTCTCCAAAAATTTCTGGCTCCGTGGAAGACCCTTCGTCTGCCTGGTGTTTGGCTGGTCATGTTTTGGTATGCCGGTCTCGTGGGCGGCGTTGTGACCATCACCACTGTTGGGGCATCCATCATTGCCGCACCGCCGTATCTCTGGGGAAATAATGCGGGCCTCATCATGACCGGTGGAGTCGTTGGTGCCATTCTCGGACTAATTGCTACCAACTTGAGTGCCGACCGTGTTATCATCAAAAGAGGCAAATTGCAGGGCAATGGATTCGTCGAACCGGAAGAGCGCTTGCCGATCGCGATACCAGGCTTGTTTCTTGCGACTACAGGACTTTGGACATTCGGCTTCTGTGCACAAAATCCTGGGCCACCGCTCATGTGGGTAGGGATGCAATTTGGGCTGGGAATGCTTTGCTTTGGCTTGATGCAGGCGCCTTCAATCGGGTTCAATTATGTGAGTGTCGTCAACCCATCACTGGTCGGTAAAACTCCAATGACTAACTTGCTCTCTTCTGTCAGCTTATTGATTCTTACGGTCCACTCGCAGCTGATTGCTTTGTCGCAGTGACTTGCATGAGGGCTATCATCAGTTTTTCATGGACCTTTTTTGTGGGTGAATGGGTGACAAGCGCTGGTCCGGCTATCCCGTTCGGAGTGTTTGGAGCTCTCATGGGGATATTTTCCCTCTTCACCATTCCCTTTTCGATCTGGGGGAAGAGAATACGGATTGCAACTGCTAATTGGGTTTGCGACTCTACTTGATCAAAATGCATAACATCAAATGTGACTACGCTTACTCAAAGGTGCGCCGAGAACGGGCATCTGACTTTAATTATCGAGCTGCTTCATCGTACAATTTACTGTCTGAATCTTTTTCTAACCCGCTCAAAATATCTGATGATTTTTCGCAGAGCTGACTGTACTTCCGACTTGTTCCTGCCTACTTGACCTTTTGATTTTTGGAGATTCATCTTGTATACCTCCCCTGAATACATTCGTCATAGCTTGATCTGAGTACAGACGCTGAGAGGGACTGGAGCCTCAACTCAGCAAAATACACAATTGGCTTAAGCACCCAATGAAAATGGATTGAAAGGCCTTTCCTTGGCCTTCTGGAGTTACTTTGCGGGGTGTCCTTGAGATTAAACAAGAAAATCCTACAGGACCAGCTGCGTCAAAATTGCTGATGAGAATCGAGTCACACTTTGCCAAAGCTAATACAGTCACTAGCGAAATCTGCTTCCTCCCTGAGGACTGCTTCTCGTTCCCTAGGACCCACTGCCAAGGCATTAGCGCTGAAATTTATTCGGCGGACGCAAGTACGAATAATTCTGAAACGTATTGAGCTGTTTTAAGACAGCAAACTTACGGTTTCAATTTTACCAAGCACTTATGACATTCCCTTGAACTTGGGTGCGCCCATGTCTCAGACAATCCACATGATTGGTGGCTTGCTTAGGAAGATTGACTTCACATCCACCCCCAGGTTGCGGCCCTCAGCTTTTGGATTAAACGTTGAAAGACACGTCCGTTGAAAATTCAACTCAAATCGCTCCACTACTTAATTGTCAAGATTTGAGATCTAAATACTTATCTCAATAAAGATTTTAGTTTTCAGCTTAAATATCCATAGGTTCAGACTGCCCTAGTCGTCCTAATAATAGACAAGCCGCAGAATTGTAAGGGGGCTTCAGAATTGGATGCTAACGTTTAACCAAATATAGAATAGTCGCCGATCATCTGAATAGAATACTATAGAATTTTAAAGATCTACATATAAACAAGGCAAACACTAGTGGATCACCTAAGGGGTTTGTCAGATCAACCTCCTTTTGCCGCATCCCGGCACCCACAGCTCAACCTATCGCACTCCCTAAGGGATCTTCACTACTTCAAGCTCGAACCAGCATCGCGGTCTCTTTCATATCGTAAACCTTGCTGTTATCCTAGACCCTGTTCTCTCAGGCCGCTCTGTTCGAGTAAGGAATAACGGAATCTGATCTAGAGACCGCCTTGATCATCCGTTAGGAGCAATAATAATAATAATGACCCTCTTTATAGCCTAGAAATATAGGCACTAGCCTATTCGACTCCTAGAATGACCCACTACTATACGACTCGTATAACTAAACTAGTTAGTCGCCGCTCTTTACCCTAACTCTAGGATATAGATTCTATTAAACCCCCTCTACGATAAACTCCACGAGCCCCAAAGACCGATTAGACGACGACTTATTCACACAAGATTAAACACTACAACTAAGCTAGATTCTACTTCTTTAGCTAAGTAATTAGGAGGAAGGAAGGTTATATAATAAGCACCCGCCCTCCTATCTCTACTATTCGATAGTGTAGAAGGTCACTTTTAATAATAAGACTATCCGGAAGAATACAGAGCAAGACCTTATATTAGCTCCGCGGTTTCATTAGCGTCTGTTTTTAGAGCTAAAATTAAAGGAACTCGTAGGCAAGAAATTTCCTTAGAAGAAGGTCGAACTCAACGATATAGCTATCGTTGTATCGGTGAATCACCGTAATCAACCAGACCTCACTCTTTCTTATAATAAATCTAATATAGATTAGCCTACCGTAGAGAAACAACTCCTCGGGTAGAGCGATCTTTTCCGTACAGGGAAGAAGGTAATATTAAATATATTATTCAACTACATAGAGGGCAGCTACACCTAGAGTTCCGGCTCTAGATTAACTAATAAACGGGGCAATTTATCTACTACCTAGCGTATACTAGTTAATCGGCAAGTAGAGATTAATACTAAAGAATAGGTCACTAGCCGTCCTCCTATCTAGGATTACGTTTATAGTACGATATAGTGCTCTAATAGCGTATATAATTTAGGGCCGCACTATTAGCGTGATCCTATTAGTAAAAAGTATATTAAGCTAACTATACAAAATTTAAGGGCTCTTATAAGCTATATAGAGTAGGGTAGTGTTTTAACCTTATATAATAACGTCCCTAAGTCAATTCGGGAGAAACTATATATATAGGAGTAGCAGCGACTTAAGAGACATAAGGGAGCTGCACAATCTCTAGCAGTATATCCTCCTATAAGTATCACTAACGTTATTCCTACGTAGTTACCTCCGCTTTCTATATCCAATACGCCTACCCTTATATCGACTATATATCCCGGAAAGCACATTAGTAATTGCCTTAAGATACCTAGTCTACAGGACCTTACCGTTACTAAATATACTAACTAGCAGCAATCACAAGTTAATAATAAAAAGCTAAAGGCAGAGTTTCGCAAAGCCTATAATACTACGCTTAAAGATAGTCTTAACCTAATACAGCTTTACGAGGATCAGGATCCGGAATTTTTTATAAAGAACGGCATTAAGAGGAGCATTACGCAGCGTTTTGTTAGGGATATTAAGTATTAGGTCAAACGATATAAATGCAACGTAGAAGAAGGAGCAACTATATTATTTATATAAGAGAGATACTAGCATTAATCAAATAGTAGGAGGTATAGTGCGAGATATATATTTAATAATTTTAAGGTTCTTCAATATTCCAACCTATATATCGAAAATGCCCCTCCGCGCTTTTCTCTCTTACCCCTACAACATCAATATACTATTCTAGAAAGTTATTAAAACCTTACCCCGGGTTCTCTTCATATACTAGCCATCGTCGTTTAATAAAGGCTTTTAACTCAGCGAACAACTCCTCGATCGGATTAAGATCAGGCGAGTAAGGCAGCAAGTACACCAATTTAACTCCCGCCGCTAAACAAATCTACCGAACACCCTCCGTACGATAAAAAGATGCATTATCTATAATAAGAACAGACTTCAGTTCCGGCTATCTACTATAGTGATATAGGAGTTGTCGTATAAAATCCTCAAACATGACCGCATCCGTCGATCCCTAGAAAAACCGCGAAAAAACAACACCATCTTAGGCATATGCGGGCAGGATCTAGTATCGCTGCCCGCGGTGGAATTAGGAAATTTGGACAGGCGTCACCCCTAATAGAGACTATCCTGTCCGTCGGAATCCCGCTCGTTTATCACAGCCCGACTCATCCACATACACTAAATAGTAGGATCGGAAAGACGATATAGTGTGAAGATAGTAATCTCGTAGTTCGGCATTACGCTCCCTTGCTATCTACCTCGAAGCTTTCTTAGACCATCCAACCGACGCGAGTGCTCTGCCAACGCTATAAATAGTCACAAGCACGCGGAATTCATCCCACAAGAAGACCACCATCTCATCCTGGTACAAATTTGGTTTTTCAAGCAGATGCTCACAGAGAGCTTCGAGCATAGGTGGGGTGATCGTTCGTCGCCGGCCGACGCCGTTCATTGGTGCTGTAACACTTCCAAAGCATTTTAAATTCGAGCGGATGGTCCTGATTGAGCGTGGGGTACAGTGGGCTGCTTTGGCGATTTGTGCGTTAGTGTAAGGCTCGGTGTCTTGTATCATATCACGGATTAGCTTGTGTCGCCATGTTTCAAGCTTTGGCGCCATGTCTATTCCACTGCAGCTGCACGAAGGAGAAATGAACGGGGTGGAACGTGGCCTGTTGCGCGGCTAGGCCAGAGCATGGACCAAAGCCCGCGTCACGTGTATTGCACTTCTTGCAGCCGGGTAGCTCACACAACACACACTTCGTCTCCTGCTGTGGCACTGGGCTCTTGCGGCTTGCGATAGGCGCTGCTCTGCCTGCCATGTTTAATCTTTTTGATAGGGTGGTCATTGCACCAATCTCTGCTAAAATCTTCGGTTTCTTCCCTTACTATTAGCTTTGGATTCTCCCCCTGACTGGACAAGACTGTAGACATATCTTGCCCAGGTAAGGCTTCATTTGAAAAGGAGGATAACTGATCGTCTTGCAGCGTAAAAAGTACGGGGGCTCATCAATGACCAGGGTGTTTTGTGCAGATTGTCATCCTCGCATCCCATTGTGACTTGTGTTCGTGTCTGGTTGGCTGATCTTTCCCCAGAACGCACTCGCTGGCGCTCAGCTGCTGCGCCTCTTCGGTCCAGGTGCCAGGTGATAATTGCGAGGCTCTTTGCACTCGCAATCGTGTCTTTTGGTTGGGCTTTACTTACTAGAATAGTATTTCACTCTACGACTGTCACAATTTCATCGCCGGCGATCAGAGATCTACGACCACGAACCCTTCGCCTGAATTACTCTTGATGAAATGCGCCGACCGTGCAGCCGAAAATGCCGCTGAAATGTTTGAGCCGCGATGCCTACCGGGTGGGATGGATATGCCCGTTGGAGGTGGAACAGATCGCGGCAATGGAGATGCTAGACGAGGAGCACCAACCTCTTCCGCAACCGAGTGGGGACACAAACGTTTACAATCTCGGCAGCATCAACAACCATAACGTAGTCGTCGCTGGTCTTCCGCGGGCGGGGAACTGCTCCGCAGCCACTGTCGTTACTCAAATGAGGATGACTTTCCCAAACCTCAAATACGGCCTGCTGGTCGGGATCGGGGGCGGCGTCCCCACAAAGACCGACTGGGGAACGATCCGTCTTGGACATGTGGTCGTTAGTGAACCGACAGGTGTCCACTCCGGGGCGATACAGTACGACCACGGGAAGGCGAAGGCGGGTCACTTTGAACGCAAAGGGTCCCTCGCACCGCCGCCAACCGCTCTTCTTAATGCTGCGCGGGAAGTGGCTGTCCAGCGCCAGCGGGTGGATGATGATCCAATTTGGAAGAATCTGGAGCGAATCCAAACTGGCCGTCGAAGACTTCGCCGCTTCAAGTTCCCTGGCGCCGCGAATGACTATCTCTACCCATCCAACTATACACATGGGCAGCAAGGGGTACCGTGTGAAAATAGTGGATGTGACCCAAGGCAGCGTATCGAGCGACCGACGGACGAGGAAGGTGACTCATTTATTGTTGTACACCGAGGCACAATAGCATCTGGGGAGCTAGTGATAAAGGATGCTCAGATGAGGGATGATCTGGCGCAGGAGCATGGGGTGCTATGCTTCGAAATGGAGGCCGCAGGAGCCCTTACCGATTTCCCATGTATGGTGATTCGAGGCATCTCCGATTATTGCGACTCGCATAAGAACGACCAGTGGCATGGTTACGCAGCGGCGGTAGCGGCCGCGTATGCACGGCAGTTGTTCTTTCACATGTCCATTGAAGAGGTGCAACGGTAATTTGTCGCTGTCCCGGCATAAAAAGGCCATAGTCATATGTTTATAGCTGATCAATGCGTTCTTAGAAATCCGAATGCAACGCCTACTACTTTCGAGCTCCCGCTTAATCTGTCCGAGATATCCGAAGTGGCCCGGTTCGTCGGACGAGAAGATCAGCTGAAGAGAATGCAAAAGATCCTCGACTCACCTGCTGTACGCCGTACTGCTGTGGTGCATGGGTTAGGTGGTATTGGCAAGACGCAGCTAGCAATCGCATATATTAAACGGAACCGGTCTTATCATTCGGCGGCACTATGGCTAAATGCAAAAGATGAATCAGCGCTGAAGCAAAGCTTCGCTCGCGCGGCTGAGTGGATTGTACGCCACTATCCATCTCTTACATATATTGAAAGTGCTTTGGAGAGCCGAGACCTGGACAAGACGGTGAAAGCGGTCAAACGATGGCTGGATGAGCCGAAGAACGATCGCTGGTTGGTCGTCTATGATAATTATGATAATCCTTTATTGGGCAACCAGACGGAGAAAAGCCTAGCCTCTGCTTCCTTTGTTGAAGCAAGTACCAATAGCGATGACGACGAAGATCTCGCAAAGGCATTCAATCTGCAGAAATTCCTGCCCGAGACCGACCATGGTGCCATTATTGTGACCACGCGGTCCTCTATGGTAAAGCTAGGCCAGACGATTCACTTACGCAAGCTAGAAGATATCAATGATAGTCTCGAGGTCCTGGCTTCCGTCTCTGGGCGTGAAGATCCAAGACAAGGTGAGTATCGAACGTATGGTCCGATGTCAAGTACTAATATCAAGCAGACCCCGTAGCCACTGATCTTGCAAGGGAGCTCGATGGGCTTCCTCTGGCCCTCGCGACAGCTGGCGCATATTTAGAGCAGGTGTCGATCAGCTACGCCGAGTACCTCCAGCTGTACCGAGAATCATGGCAGCAACTACACGAAGAGACGCCACAGCTGGGGGCATACGATCAAACGCTGTACTCAACATGGAATCTCTCGTATCGATACATTCAGCAGCAGAGTCCAATTGCGGCTATGCTTCTCCGACAATGGGCGTATTTCGCCAGTGAAGACTTGTGGTATGAGCTGCTGGAAGATAGCGGTCCGGAGAGGCCGGAATGGCTGGGGGCACTGACAGAGAATAAGCTCACATTTCATGCAAACTTAAGAATTTTGTGCAGCCACGGGCTCGTTGAAGCTGACCCGACTTCCACATTACAGCGTGTGGAGTCACGAGGGTATAGCGTGCACGGCTGCGTTCATTCGTGGATGATGCATGTGTTAAACCAGGGGCTTGACGAGAGTATGGCCTGGACAGCAGTCCGATGTGTAGCGCGGCGTGTGCCTGGGAACGACAAACACGAATTCTGGCTTATACAACGACGGCTGGTGGCACATGCAGACCGATGTCTAGAAATATTAAGAAATCAAGAAGTTGAAGATGGCGATGTGTGGGCTCTACATTCTTTGGGTAATCTCTACGCGGATCAAGGTCGGCTCCAAGAGGCAGAGGCGATGTACGAACGAGCGCTAGAAGGCAAGGAGAAGGCGTGGGGACGAGAACACACGTCGACGCTGGCTACCGTCAACAACCTCGGCAATCTCTACGCGGATCAAGGCCGACTCCAAGAGGCAGAGGCGATGTACGAACGAGCACTAGAAGGCTACGAGAAGGCGTGGGGACGCGAACACAAGTCGACGCTGGATACCGTTAACAACCTCGGCCTACTCTACGCGGATCAAGGCCGGATCCAAGAGGCAGAAGCGATGTACGAACGAGCACTGAAAGGCAAGGAGAAAGCGTGGGGACGAGAATACACGTCGACGCTAGATACCGTCAACAACCTCGGCAATCTCTACGCGGATCAAGGCCGACTCCAAGAGGCAGAGGCGATGTACAAACGAGCACTGGAAGGCTACGAGAAGGCGTTGGGACGCGAACACAAGTCGACGCTGGATACCGTCAACAACCTCGGCCTACTCTACGCGGATCAAGGCCGACTCCAAGAGGCAGAGGCGATGTACGAACGAGCACTAAAAGGCAAGGAGAAAGCGTGGGGACGAGAATATACGTCGACGCTGGATACCGTCAACAACCTCGGCAATCTCTACGCGGATCAAGGCCGACTCCAAGAGGCAGAAGCGATGTACGAACGAGCACTGAAAGGCAAGGAGAAAGCGTGGGGACGAGAACACACGTCGACGCTGGATACCGTCAACAACCTCGGCAATCTCTACGCGGATCAAGGCCGACTCCAAGAGGCAGAGGCGATGTACGAACGAGCACTGGAAGGCTACGAGAAGGCGTTGGGACGCGAACACAAGTCGACGCTGGATACCGTCAACAACCTCGGCCTACTCTACGCGGATCAAGGCCGGCTCCAAGAGGCAGAGGCGATGTACGAACGAGCACTGGAAGGCTACGAAAAGGCTTTTGGTGCGACCTCACCTTTCACCTACATTCCTGCCTTGAACACTCTTAGCAACTATGGCTTTCTATGTGAGAACAATGGGGAAGTGGATACCGCTCTCCTGTATTATCAGCGGGCGCTGGTAGGCGCTGAGGCTGTTTGGGGCCAGGATGGCGAACAGTATGCCTGGCTTTTCAACAGATTGAGCTCTCTCCAGCGTGACGAATGTGAAATTTCTGACGAAGAGTTTGTGCCGAAAGAAACGAAAAAGCGGGGGACAATATGGAAAATAGTGAGAGCGAAGCTCTCCGGTGTGTACAAGCCTAAATAAGCCTGCAAATGATTTAGACGTGCCTCCCACTGGTTCATAATCTACCTTATAATATATGTACGGCCTTCTTTACCATGATGCAAAATCGGAGTAACATAGCTAGAGATCGTGTTCTACTCTCCGCGGGGTTCTGGGACATATCATGCACGTTCATTGGCCGAAGCAATCGTCTCTCCTCACTCAATCCAATAGAATCGTCTAGAATAAGCGAGTAGTCTGTAGAGTTACACTGTCACAACGTGTTTCGTATCGTTCTAAAATTACAAAGCTATTCACTTATAGATGACGGGTGGGTAAGATTATCCACCACTGTCTTGGCAGTGGGGCTCTCATTAAGATTTTCGACAGTGCTGGGCGGAAGCAGATTTCGCTAATGACTGTACCACTGAACAAGGTGGAGCCGCGCCCCGAGAGGGCGGGGCCGAAGATCCGAGCAGACATGTTCTTAGAGAACGCTCATTCTGATAACATTAATTCTAAAACAAAATTTGATTTTTTTGCTCACAATTGCTCTTGTCTACACTTCGAAACTTCCAATTATCTTGCGACCCCGATAATGGACCCCTCCCACGCCTTCCTGAACATTCACGATGAGCACCGATCAACTCCAACTTCCCCCACAAAACCGGTTCATCACTACACATAACGAGGATGGCAAAGCGGTATTCTCGAATCAATTGCCAGATGCCATGCCAAGACAACTTTTCAACGGGGTACCTTTCGGCCTAGCATACACGTCTAACGAATTCCCGGCCCAACTGTCCGCAGACGCCGATCTTGCGAATTACGAAGCCAACCTGTCCAAGCCCCCTGGTCTTGTTATTAACACCGGGACCGTTTGTCGCATTGTCGATTTTGGTCCCCATGTTGAGAGTCCAATGCACCGCACTGTATCTTTGGACTATGGGGTTGTGTTGGAAGGCGAGGTGGAACTGTTATTGGATAGCGGAGAAAAGAGAGTCTTGAAGAGAGGTGATGTTGCGGTTCAGCGAGCTACCAACCATGCCTGGAGAAACGTGACTCCTGATCATGGCTGTGCCAGAATGCTCTATGTGCTTACTCCTTCCGAGCCTGTTCAGGTAGAAGGCTTGGGGCAGCTGGGCGAAGTCATTGATGGCATTGGTGTTAAGGCAAGCGAATAAGCAAGTCTATTGACCACCGGTTCTTGGAAATCATTTGTTCAGCCTCGCTTGCAAGAGATCGTTTTCTTTCTTGTTCGTCTCTGACCCAGGAGGAATGTCTGGGCATCAATGTGACCATGTCGCACAAATGGAGCTAGAATTTAGAAAGGAATAACGTGGTGTTCTCTCCTCTACTCTCGCGCGCAGAAATTGGACCTAAGGTAGAGAGCGCCTTCTTCCATTGGGCTTTTGCCATGGCGGCCAGATATGACTGTTGCATATAGCTGGGTAGCGTTGGGACTTCCACCGCCTGCACCTTCCAGCCAGACGTATTAATCTGTTACCTCTCTTGGGGCTAATGAGGCAATGCAATCCGGTTGGTATGGCAGAGTATGGCCCTATCATTGGTTGCGTCCTGAAGCTCCCAAGACCGAGGTAAGTGATCCGCGGGCCGGATGTCCACCTTCCGATACCTCCTCACAGAAGGCCGGGCCCTCAAAACTCCAGTCAGCAATCGCCAAACCCCCTTTTTCATAGAGGAACAGCTAGAGAGTCACTTTATTGAGGGCTGGCATTTGACCCAACGAGCCATGGCTGCATTGGAACGCTTCTGAAAAGCATTTCGAAGCGGGTTGTAGGTCACTCTCTTCAGCTCAACTCGGTGTTGGCATGAAGTAATGTTGAAGTTTCTCCAGGTTTTCACTTGGAGAATTGTGTATCTCGTTGCAAGTCATGGGTGGCATTGGCCAATCATCTATGACTTCTCACCCGCCTGAAGTGTCACGAAATCTTTGCCGGGCTCTTTTCCAATGCAGAGTATGCAAGAAAGGATATGACCGAGCTGATCAGCTGAAACGCCATGTCAGATCTCGTACGTATTTCCGATAGACAGTATATGCTCTATCGATATCCAGGAATTTCGCTCTAACTCTTCAATATAGATACCACAGACAAGCCTTTTATCTGTCAGAAATGTGGCAAGGGTTTCTTGCGAATGTGAGTCACCTACCTGTATACGTTGTTCCCTCCACGCCAAGTTCTGATCCGTTGCCAGTGAACTTCTCAAAAGACATACCCGGAGCCATAGCTTGGAAGCAAATCGTGACGAGGCTGGCAGCTGTACAGAGATCAATGGACGTGCGTCACAGGCGTGTAAGAGATGTGCATCTTCTAAGCTCAAATGCGACGATGATAAACCCTGCCGAGGATGCGTCCGGCGAAATCAGATCTGTCAATGGTCCCCAAGGGATGATGATGTTGTCACTCCGCAGAGCCCAGTAAACACTGTTGAGCATGATTTCCAACCCGCGAGAAAAACAGGGGAAGATCCTCGGGGCAACGGAGGAGTTGCGGTCCCCTCGAAAAATTCAGTAATGGCACCCACGATTGACGGTACGGTCACCTTCAATATCCTGAGTACGGACTCTTACTACAAGAAGCTGAGCTACTTTTCCCTTAGAAGGAAACGCAATTTCTCCTGGAACCGAAAGCTTCCGTCCAGAATGGGAAGGATTCAATGCATTCAATGCATTTTTAGTCATGGTTCGTAACCTTCTATCCCGTTCATTTGACGATTAGGAATCATTCTTACCAGGAATAGGAACAAGGCTCTGGCCAGTGGAGCTCACATGACAGTATGGGCATCGACTTCGGGCTAACAGACGAAGATCTGGAGTTACTAGACTCTCTCAATGGACCGGCCTTTGCTCGGCAAGCGCAGGTCTACCCAGAGCAGCTCGCTCTACATGATGCTCCGACTAAAGTAGAAGCCGCACTCCATATCACCACGATTGATTTCCAAAGTTCCCCATTATCGCATTGGACACCCTGTAAGGACGACAATGCGCACATGTACCAACAATATTTGTCTCTGCCCCAGCATCTCGACAATCCAGAGTCGCACGATGTCTTAAAGACCCCAAATTTCTCATATTCCCTCTCACCAACAAACCGAGACGCAGCTTTCGCACTAGTTGTCAAGTTTTGTCAATGGAAAAATCTTGATCGAATCATGCAATGTTTCCCAAGCCCAAAGCTATTGGATAGCTTGATACATGATTTCTTTGTCCAACACATATCAGAGCCGGAGACTTGGATTCATGAGCCAACTATGGACCTTAACCAAGTATGCCCTGAGATGATCCTCACGCTTGCCGCTGCAGGAGCAGTTCTTGCTAAAGTGGAGGCAATCCAAAGACTTGGCTATGCTATGCTAGAGGTGGCCAGGCTCAAAGTCAATAGCAGGGTAAGCATTGGCAAGCATACCCAAAAGGATAAAGCTCTAATGCTCAGCAGTTTGAGGACGACAATACGCTCGCTCGTCAATTACACCAACAGCAAATGTATACTCTCAATCTACAGATTGGACTTTGGAGCGGCGACAAACGACGCGTCGAAATAGCCGAAAGCTGTTTCCAACCTGTTGTCACTGTGAGATCAAGGATCTAAATTCCACAGCACGGTGATTGTCAGCCTAACTATAGTGCAGATGCTGCGGCGAGCCTCTCGCTTCAAACACGAAGCCTATCCCATTGTCACTCCCTCTGCGACTGACGATGAGTCAACCGTTGAACGCAAATGGCGTACATGGGTAGAGCAAGAATCTTTCAAAAGGTTGTATCATATTCTCCCCACCGAGAATCGTATCTCAAAGGTGCTAACTATTGTATCAGGCTCGCTCACTATGTGTTCATCCACGACGCACAAGTATCTACGTTGCGATCCACAACCCCACTCATATCTCACATGGAGCTTGATCTCCCTTTACCATTCACTCGCAAACTCTGGAATGCAAAGAATGCCGCTGAGTGGAAAGCCATATACTTGCAAGAGGTCTCCCAATGTTCCCCTAATTCAGTGACTCTGGCCACCATCTTGCAAGATATCACCTCTATAAGCTCAATTCCTCCTCACGTTGACTTCCAATTAGCGGCCCTGGTAACAATTTACGGTATATCAAACATGGTATCTGACTGCAATCGGATACTGCAAGGTTCAGCTCGCCAATGGAGCACTGCAGTCGCAAATTTATGGCAGCAGGAGCTGGTCCAACTTCTAGAGCAGTTTCAGTTTCATGCCATGGAACCTCTCAAGGACTCACTACCAGCCATGTCACTCATTTACCAGACAGTGTCACTCTCACTATACTTACCACTGGGCGTCCTTGAGACCTTCTCAGGCAAGGATGGGGAAGAACGATCGTCTGCCGTATACGACTCCTTCATTCAAAAAATAAGCATAGAAAATCTGCGAAAAGCGAGTTGGCATGCTGGTCAAGTACTAAGGATTGCTCGATCCATGCCCGCTCGATCTCTTGTGGCTTCTCGGGCTACCTGCGTGTACTTCAGTGCACTGGCCTTGTGGTCTCTTGCCACAATATTCTCGCGAAAGGGTATGACTCTGGTGACTGGAAACCGCGGCACAGACCAAATCTTCTTTTTGGACGGCGAAGAGGACGGCGATACACTGCGCCGATTCATCGCTTTGGGTCAGGGAAGCCCTGTTCTATCATGTATCAGCCAATATGTGCAATTACAAGACCGGGGGGCAGTTATGCGTCTCTTCCAGCAATTATTTAGTCCAGATCATGGTGCATATGCCATTGACCAACAAGGGAGGGCTCTCAGTCATGCCTTCGCCATACTGGGACGAAAAGGCGCTGCGATAGAGAACGAGGGTATCCAGTACTAGTGAGAAACAAACTCCCTTGAGATAGGTGTTAAGCTGCTTGTTGGTTGGAGTTCGCTTTCAGGATGATTCAAGTGGGAGTAGCCAATATAAATCAGAATCTGTAAATTTATTCGATCTCATTGACTGTGATATGCTCTTTCAGAAATCAGTTATCATGAATATTTACCCAGCTACATTCTCCAACAAGCGTTTTCAATGATCCGATTACAAAGAATCCCTGTTGACCATTAAAACAGTCACCAGTATTCCCTCGTCTTCTGCATGCCCAGTCAAGATCTGGTCTTTTTCAACTTGACTCCCCCATTTCAAGACACAGCTATAAGTTGGATCCTCCTCCAACAGACACTTAAATAATGCCACGGTGCATGTAATACTCTCTTGATTTATTTGCTATTTTTCGGACGGCTCTTCCCTCCAAACATGCTCTAAGCTACGCCCACTTTCCGTATTATCACCACGTGTTTTTCCCATCCTATTTTGAATTTTATATCTTCCAGTGTCGCTACACAGCGTCCACCAAGGTTCATCTACCCACTCAGCCTTGAGGAGGAGGATCGAGGTCTCAAATATCTTGAACTATGGGCTTGGCATTATCCATCCTAGGGAGGCAAATAGCACTCAGCTCAAAGGGTTTCATCTTCCTCGGGCAATCTCGCTCAGCTCCAATCGTTTTCAAACTCCGAGAGTGTGTCACTTATGATGTCGATATTCCGATCTTGGGAAGTGGATCCACGGGCACGTGCGCGGAGTTCCAAGGTTCTCGTCATCAGTCTTCCAGAAGCTTTTTACCACTTGAATATCCTTGAGCCTCATTCAGTGTCACATTTACATTCAATTCATACTTGAACTCAAAACATACTCCTCCAAAACCTTTTCCATTTGCTATAATTTGATCATGGTCCGTGCTAAACGCCAAAATACACAGCCTCTGGAGGATGCCTCCGTGGCCCCCGCAACCTTCACCGACGGCCTCCCACTTCCCAAATTGATCGCATTCGATCTGGACTACACTCTATGGCCCTTCTGGGTCGACACACACGTCAGCGCACCTGTCAAGGCCCGCGACAATAATTCACGCGTTGTGGATCGGTATGCCCGCCTAATCAACCCTGTCTTATAACGTCATTTCTAACCTCCAATGTGCTCTTGCAGATGGGGTGAATCATTTGCCTTCTACCCAGCCGTCTCATCTATAATCTATGCCTGCAAAACCCGGTCGATTCCCTTGGCACTTGCCTCACGTACGCATGCACCTGATCTAGCTCGCGATATGCTGAAAGCCCTCCACATCATCCCTACCTTTTCGGACAACCCTGCAGCAAATAATGCGAAGTCCATTCGCGCTCTGGACTATTTCGACTTCGTCCAGATTTTCCCCGGCAATAAGACACAGCACTTTGCGCGCATCCAGCAGTCCAGTACGGTTGCATATGAAGATATGCTGTTCTTTGACGACGAGGCGCGGAATCGCAACGTCGAGACCGAGTTAGGAGTCACGTTTTATTTGGTTCGGGATGGCATGACTCGAGATGAGGTTGACAAGGGTGTCTGGGCGTGGAGGAAGCGCAACGGAATCAAGCAGAGAACGGCCGTGGATGAGATTTGAGCTTTGTTGCGAGCTTGCTACCTATGATTTATGAAATGTCGCTATGGAGGGGATGCCACAGGCATTGAGTATATGATACCGTAATGATTAGATACCCGAGGAAGACTACTCCTTGATGAATTGTACAAATCCTTGCTTGAATCTTCTGGATTACGATTCGTTGCTTCGCTTGTATTCGTAGTCATTTTCGTTCTTTTGACCGTAAGCTATATACCTATGGGGAAAGGCCGCGACCCACGGGAGCTGCACGGGCCCGCCCAAACTCCGCAATCGCCGGCCCAAATTCATCCTCCACAGAAAAGCACCACAACATTTACAGTACCACTCGTGAACAAGACAAATTACTCTCACAATGGCCACTCTCAAACCTCCCCCGGCACAGCACCGCTCCTCGTCCTCACACACGCCCACCGGTCCACCAAAAGCGCCCCTCAAAGCCGATCCTTCGGCCACAATCGCAGACACAGCAGTCTTCCAGGGAACATACCCTGTAACCATTGGCGCGGGCACAATCATCCACCCAAGAGCGCGATTCTATACCTACGAGGGCCCAATTTCCGTCGGCGATGGGTGCATTATCAGTGAAAAGGCGATTATAGGATCTGCGCCAGGAACATCAGCCTCGACAAGGCCGTCACCCTCATCTTCGACGGGTCCATCCCCAACATCCTCATCTGTGGACGTCACACTGTCAAGTCCCCAGATACAAGGATCAGGACAAGAGACTCCCACCCGAATATCCTACTTTGTCACTGTCGGTCCACACGCTACAGTCCTACCCGGCGCAAATATCCATTCCTCTGCCACAATTGAGTCCCTAGTCACGATCAACCGATTCGCTGATATTGGCGCACATTCCAAGATTTGCCCCGGCTGCCAAATTCCTGTCAAAGGTTCTGTTCCCGAGTGGACGGTTGTTTGGGGCTCTGGTGTTGGACAAAGGCGGAAACGTGCTCGCACTGCGAGGGAGCCTGCACCGGCGGTCGTGGTTGCGGCTCAGGTCGCGCAGATTCCTGTGCCGCCACCAGCTCCGCCTGGAAAGATCATTGAGGATGCGAGGTTGATGGTTCTTCAAAAGGAGCGAGAGGTATTGGGGAGGATGATTGTGCCCGCTGGGGCTTCGAAAAAGAAATAGACCGGACTGGGTCCTCTAACACGGAATAATTGGAGTTTCAGGTGTTGAGATGGCGGCGCTCTCCTTGAGGGAGGTTTGTTTCGCGTATACCCTATTCTTGCAGCTTTATCGACAATAAAGGATTTTTTGCGAAAAGCTTCTCTGCGTGAATCTCTCCGGACGGTTTTAAATAATATGGTTGATATACCGTTACAGGTGTAGAACGATTGAGAATCCAGAAACTCCACCGTACATTGAGCATCTAAATACAATGACATAGGGGGGGAAATGGCTCAGGGACTTGAGACATTTCGACCGCAAAGGGCAAAGGAAAGCGTCAGAGGCAGCCTGAAAGGCCTCTTTTTAAAGATAAAAAAGATATATCAATTAGAAAGTACAGAAAACAGAACCACCTTAAGAAGATGCGCCGCCGCGAGCCGGGCCACCACCCCCTCTCATTCGCTTACCCCCAGTTGCACCCCCGGTTGCACTCTCATCAGCGCCATCTTCCCGAGATCGCTTGTTGCCTTGGGGTGTGAACTGACGTGCCTGAACATTCAAGCCACCACGACTAGCCACAGGGCTAGCGGGGGATTGATTTTGGGCACCTCCGGTGTTTTGATTGCCCCCGCGACCTTGGCCGCCACGGCCCCCTCGGCCGCGAGGGAGACCGGTACCACGTTGACTTTGAGTCTGCCCCTGGGTCTGCTGTTGCTCAGCCTGTTGCGGCTGGGCGTGGCCGAATGGATTTTGTGGGCCACCACCGCGGCCACCACGACCACCACGGGCAACGGGAAGGCCAGACTGCAGGGCCCGCAGCATACCCGGAGCCGTGCCAGAGGGCGGTTTTGAGGGCAAAGAAGAGGGCTGTTGCTGCTGTTGCTGCTGTTGCTGCTGTTGCTGCTGTTGTGGTGGGCTGGCTGATTGCGCTTGGCCAAATGGATTGGCAGGAGTGGTAGTAGCTCGAGCTTGGCCTTCCCCAGGCTGCGTTTGCTCTGGTCCGGGCACAGGTGCCTCGGGGGTAACACCTTCAGACACGGGGACTGGTTGAGCAGCTTGAGCAGCTTGCTGCTGAACAGGGGCCGGGCTAGGTGCTGCTGGGCTCGCCTGTGCAGGAGAGGCAACGGGTACCGGAGGTGTACCTGCTGGGGCCTTGGGAGCGGCAGCTGGAGGTCGTGCTGACTTTGCTACCTCCCAAACTTCAATCACGGGTTTTTGAGGAGTCTCGTCGGCGGCCTTGGAAACAATCTCAATCTTTACCAAAGAGGTCTTGAGGCGAGTATCGAGCATGCTAATGCGAGCAGCAGTCTTCTTGTCGGAGAGTTGCACGGCAGCCTTGACCTTTTCGGCGGTTTCCTCCTCCTGGGCTTTCTTCAATGCGGCCAGGGCTTCTTCATGGGCCTTGGAAACCTGTTGGGCCTCCTCCTTCAATTTCTCTTCCGCCTGAATGACCTTGGTGCGGATGTTGTTCCTAACAATGGTCCGGAGGGTCTCATTTTTCTGTAAGAGTTCTCGGACCTGTTGATCAGTGAGGTCGGAAAGATCAGAAAGAGCCTTGGATGGCGTGGTTGGTGTTTGCTCCGCGTTGGCCACTGGAGTGGCAGTGACGGGGACCTCTCCAGATGACAGCTTCTCAAGTTCTTGGCGATGGCCAGCGCGGATTTCAGCCAGTTTGCTGTTGTAAGAATCCTTTAGTTTGTCCGCACGCTCTTTGACTCTAGCCTCCATCTCTGAATCCTTGGTAGCGATCATAGCTTCCTTCTCCGCCAGGGCAGCTTCCAAACGTTCGATTTTGGCTTCGAGCTCTTTTATCTTGTGCTCATCACCGGCTGATACCACAGTGGTGGTCGTCGTCGGGAATTGGGAGGCAGGGGTCGCGTTCACTGGGGCGGTCTCGTCTGCGACCGTCGATGCGGCAGGTACTTCGGAGACCTTGGCCTTGGCTATCTCCAACTCAGCCTTTGTATTCGCCAACTCGCCTTCGAGAACATCCTTCTCCTGCTTCAGGGTATTTATTTTTGAAGAGAGGTCCCTCGAACGAGCCTTGAACTGGTCAGCTAGTCTTTGACGCAGATCAGTGAGGCGAGTCTCCGCAGCTTGCTCTGCAGCTTGGAGCTTTTCTGCAGCTTCAGCTTGAAGAGTGTCGCGCGCGGAGATGGCCTCATCCCGCTCTTTTTGCAAGGTGGTCAATTTCTCATTCAAGGCCTCCATCTCTTGAGGATCAACGCGATCGTATTTCTGCAGGATATTTTGCACCCGCTTCTGATAATGATCCCGGTCGGCCTGCAACAGCTGCAATTCGCCATCCTTCGCCTCGATGATGCCCTCAAGCTCTCGGATCTTGGTCTCTAGGGGTTGGATTTGCTGGGTGAGCTCATCAACACGAGCAGACCTTTCCGCAAGAGCCGCTTCAGTTTCCTTGACCTGGTTTCGAAGGGTGACGCTGCTTTCGCGGAAGAGATTCAGCTCGTTGAGAGTTTCCATGAGCTTATTATGGCTCAAATTATGGTGTTCATTGTCAGCGGCAGTCCGGCGTTGTTGCTCAAGCTTGAGACGAGTTTCGTCAAGTTGAGACTGCGCGTGCTCGAACTGTTGGCGGAGACGCTTGGCTTCTTGAGTGGAGAGGTGATACTGTACTTCCACAATCTCCTTCTCACGTCGGAGGTATTTGATGACCTCCTGCAGACCCTCAAGATCGGGAGCCGCCTGACTATCGCTCTGCTCATCGCTTTCGGGTACATCGGCACGGTCACGTTTGAGAGCGGCAATTTGTGCAGTGATGGCCTCGAGCTGGGAGTGGAGAAGAGAATTTTGGTGGTTCACTTCTTCGCGGCGTTTCTGCAACTCGGTAACTTCGCCCTCATAGCGTGCTCGTTGTTCCGCCCAGCTCTCTTCTTTTTGAGCGAGATCTTTCTTGTAAGTCTCAGCTTGAGTGCGCAGCTCAGCCATATCCAGTTTCAGCTGGTTGGCCTCGGCTCGAACGGCTTGGACATTCTTGGCAGCCTCGGCATGCTTGATAAGCTCAGCCTCGTAGTTTCTCTGGAGATTTTGCGAGATATCGGACTGTGCCTTGAGATCATCCTGATGGCACTGCGCTGCGGCGACATATCTTTCGTTGTCATCCTTGAGGCGTGTGATTTCGGACTCCAGATTGGCCTTCTGCTCCTCCAAATGACGCGTAGCTTCACTCTGCTCGTCGCGGAGCTTGGAGATCTCTGTGTTGGTGGTGGACAGCTCGCTGGAAATTTCTTCAATGCGGCTTTCAAGGTCTTGGATCTTCTTATTTTTGTCCTCGATCAAACGGTCGGTCTCCTCACGATATTGGGCGTGCGTATCGGCTTCGGCTTCCATGCGTTCCTCGGTCGACTGGCTGATGGCCCGGTATTCTTCAACTTGCTCCTTAGCATGAGCAAGCTCACCCTTGGCGAGATCAAGATCCCGTTTGAGCTCCGAAATCTCAATGAGAAGCTCCTGTTCGCGAGTGAGACCACTGCCATCTGCAGCTTCTTCCGTGGGAGTGGAGCGCTCAGCCGAACTAGCCGAGAGGCCTGGGCGTGACTGTATAACCTGAAGACGCTCTTCAGCACTCTTCAACTCAACAGTGAGCTCGTCGACCCGTGCCTGCAGGTGGTCCTTGGTGGTCTTGGTTGCAACTAATTCCTCGCGAACGGCGCCCAGGCTGGTAACCAAGTCATTAATTCGCTTTTGACTCTGCTCCTGGTCGTAGTCGCGACGCAATGCGGCCTGCTTTGCACCCTCCATTTCGTCATGGAGCTTACGTTTCGTAGACTGTAGCTCAGCTTCGAGCGTTTCCACATTTGATTGCAGTCGACGACGGCTGTCAGAGTCGGCGTGCTCTCGCTCATTGAGAAGGGTCTGAAGGTTTGCGTTGAGCGAGTCAAGGCGACCGCGCTCATTACGCAGGCTCTCGATGTCGTCAATCAATCGCTTCTCGATGCTCTTCCATAGATCTTTTTCAGCCTTGAGATTAGAGTTTTCTCGCTGTAGACTCTCAACGAGACCCTTCGCCTCAACAAGATCCTCGGCGGCTTGTTGCGCCCGGAGCTCCAATTTGCTGGCATTCTCAAGCAAAGTAGAATAGCGATTTTGAAGGCCGCCGTTCTCGTTCTTAAGCATGTCGAAATTAGCCTGAAGAAGTTCAGCACGTTGCGAAGCAGCCGCAAGCTGGCTGTTCGATCGGCTAATCTCGCTCATCAGCTCGCTGTTCTTTCTTGATAGCTCGTTGACTTGTTGGCGTAATGAGGAGTGGTCTGCAAGCGACTCTTCGCGGAAAGTATCGTAGTGAGCTTGCAACTTGCGAAGAAGTTCGCCGTAATCTGTGGTATCCTTCGCTTGGCTATCAAAAGCACCTGGAGGCGCGGAGCCGGGAGGGACAGATTGAGAGAAAGTCGTGTCTCCTCCGACAGTTTGGCGGCGGTGATTTAGTAGGCTTCGGAACGTGTCACGCTCCTTAACGTAGCTCTTCGACTGGGAAATAAGGTTGGCAATCTCGTCGCGATAGGTCTGTACACGGATTCTCAGCTCCTTCAACTCTTCAACTTCCTGTTGGCGAACAGCATCCTTGGCGCGAGCCTCTTCGCCCTCCATCTTATCACCAAGCTCCCGCAGCATACGCCGGAGCGTGACGTTCTGCTCCTGAAGGTCGTGGAGGTCCTTGAAAGCGACAAGGTTGCGGCTAATGAAAATACCAGTCGGGCTGAGCTCCGCTGCGGATTCTTCGATCTCGCCCCGGGCAATCTTTTCGAGCTCCTCAGCATCGTAATCTTCGCCGTGCTGGGTAAGGGCCAACTGCAACACCTGAAACTTGAGTTGGGCACTGAGGTCACGAAGTTGTTGACGAAGAATATCGCTTTCGCGGATTTGGCCCTCAACCTGGCCCATCCATTTCCGTGCCTCCTTGACGGCGTCATCGCGTTCCTTCGAAGCGGTTTCCAGGAGACCCGATAAGTCCATAACAGCATCCTCCAGCCGTTGATGATCACTACGAAGGTTATCGATCTCTGGCTTGCTGGACTCCAGCTCTAGGACCATCTCATCGAGCGCAGACCGTAGTTCTTGGTTGGTCTTCTGCTCGGCTGAGAGCTGGGTTCGCATCTTGTCGTACTCTGTGTACATTTGAGTAAATGTCATGTTACCCTTGGCCCGGGACATACGGGGGGAAAACGTGCTGCCAGGTGTTCCAGGTCGCGTGGGAGTCGCAGGTCCGACACCATTCGTCGAATGAGCGGGGCTTGCGGAGACATTGTGGGAGCGTTGTTCTAGCTGGGCGACTGTCGCCTCGAGTTCAGACACGCGAGTCTCTGCGGCCTCCTTATCGGCATGCTCGGTCTCTATTTCGACACGTAAGCGCGAGATTTCTTCCGCGGCTTCGTTCTTGGCGTGTTCTAGGGCAATCTGACACTCCTGCGCACGTTGCTTAGCAGAGATTGCAGACGATTCTTGCAGCTTAGCAAGCCGACTAGCAGTCTCCAGCTCGATACGGAGAGTCTCTTCGGTCTGGATAGCAGCTTCCTTGAGCTGACTAATGCTGGCGAGAGACTCTTCGTAGCGCTGCTCGCTTGAGTCGAGTCGAGCCTTGAGAGTGTTCTCACTGCGTCGCAGGGTATCGATGGTGTTTGCTGCCTCCTCATTTTCACGTTGGAGTTCAGCGATACGCGCGCTCTTTTCTTTGCGGAACTTTGTGTATTCCGCAGCCTTCGCCTTCAGCTCTGTCTCAAACCACTCGTTGTTCTTCTTGGTAAGATCGACCTCTTGCTGGAGGTTCTGCTCGCGGAATCGTGCGCTAGCTGCGGCGGAATTTGCAGCTTGAAGATTCTGTTCAGCAGTGGAAAGCTCCCGGCGCAGTTCGATTGTTTTCTTATGCTGGGCTGAAAGCTCTTCGGCTAGCTCATCGTGGGCCGCGGTTTTCAATTCAAGTAATGCGAGGGTTTCGCGTTTCTCAGATTCAAGAGTCGAGATGCGTGATGTAAGGGACGCGAATTCGGTTTGATTGGAGGTGGTGGATGACTTGAGGACTGAAATCTCAGATTCGAGGGCTGAGCGAATGTTTTCTGTCAAATGTCAGATAAATCACCGTTTTGAAGTAGAGAAGGTCGGCTCTTGAATACCAGATTCGTGCAGTTTCTTTCTCAGATCCGCGACTTCTGCTTGGCCCTTTTCCACGGTGGTCTTCAGCACCTTTATTTTTGACTCGTTGGTCCGCACAGCATTCTCCAGCTCAACTTCCAGGCGAAGCTTGTCAGACTTGAGTTCATCGAACTCATGTGCCTTCTTGGTGAGGGATTGAAGGAGCTCATTGACCAGGTCCGTGGTGGGGGCCTGAATCAAGTTGGAGAGGGTAGCTTCTGGGATGGCATATTGCGAAGACAGATACGGCAGTGCGACCACCGTGTCCGCCATAGTAGAATGAAGCTCACCAGTGGCAAGGCAGAATGGTAGATGGTTTGGGGTGAAAGGAAAAATTCGCGGCGCAACACCGGAGCTGTATCTAAAGCTCTCAATATTTCAACGCGCAGGTGTGCACAGCTCAGAGTCAAGTACAGACGGCGCAATTTGGAGACACTGAGGACATGGCGATACAAAAAAGGAATGGGAGGTCGTAGCGATTGTAAGGATGACGGATGGGAGGGGGATGAGAAAGAAAATCGAGCGAGATGAAGAGAGGCCAAGAGTCAAAGGGCGAGGGTGCTGAGCGCGCGCCTTCCCTGGGGTTGCTTCCGTCAAAGGCGGTTGGTACAGTGGCACGCTGCTAGTCACGTGATAACTCTTTGAGCCCGATAGACGCCTCTCAAAGTCTCGACCTCTTTCTTTGGGACCCTTGAATCTCGTCGATTAGACCAAGGTAACCACATTGTCTTCTCTTCGATGTCCCCGCTCTATCTCTCAGCGGACTGCTTTGCCATTCTTTGAGCCGGGTTTTCTCGTATGATCTAATTCGCTCAGATCGTGCGAGCTGCATTTATCGGCTCAACTAGTCGTCATCACCTGGTTCTGATCCTCGACCCAGCTCTCTTTCACCCGCCAGCCTCTCATCCACGACCCCAGCTGCTCTCTATTCCGCCACCGCAGCCATGTCATACCTCCAGCAACACCTGAAGAGCTTCAACGCCAGCGTTGTAGAGTCGGCGAACCGCCTACCTCAGCAGCGACGGGTGGCGGCTAACAATACCTCGGTTTCTGGAAGCAGCTCGCAGGTACCTTCGTCTGCACCGACTCCTTCCTCTGCTGGTGACTCGAAGAAGAAGCGACACGATGCAGATATTGTCTATTCACAGCCGGCAAACACGGGCACTGGCAAGGACATCATGACTCAAGTTCTCTTTGCGATCGAGCACATGAAGACAAAAGGTGTGCCTCTGAGATTCGCCGATATCGTATCCTATTTGTCACTCCAGCATCGTGCCCATGATCCAGCCTACGTTCAGGCCCTCCGCAGCATACTCCAGAGACACGAGAAAGTGGACTACGACCCGGCCGGCGCTGGTGGAGAGGGTACCTTTAGCTTCCGACCTCCGCACAACGTTCGTAACGCCGAGCAGCTTCTTCAAAAGCTCCAGTCGCAGAAGACAGCCGCTGGAATGAGTGTTCGTGAGCTCCGCGAGGGCTGGTTGAACGTCGAGGAAACCATCAACCAGTTAGAGAAGGAAGGAAAATTGCTTGTGACCCGGAACAAGAAGGATGATCACGCCAAGATGGTCTGGGCGAATGACCCCTCGCTGATCGAGCATTTTGATCCCGAGTTCAAGCAGATCTGGGAGAAGATCAAGATCCCGGACCCCCAGGCTGTCAAAGAGGCTTTGGACAAAGCAGGCATCCTTCCCACAAACAAGAACAAGGTTATGAAACCCCGGATCAAGGTGGAGCAGAAGAAGACCAAGAAGCCTCGACGTAGTGGCAAGACAACCAATACCCACATGCAGGGTATCCTGAGAGACTACTCTCATTTGAAGCGGTGATTTGCTTCTGCTTCTCCAGGCAAAGGTTCGTTGTATTCGAGCCAACAACAACTCCTTCATTCCCTTGCATTTTATCGGTGTTATGGGCCGCTGGATCTCCCTCATGGTGGCTATCTCAAGTCATTTTGCTTCGCGAGTCTTTTTTCTTTTTTTTGCTCTAGTCTGACACGGTGAACGCTTTTCCAATTTTGCAAATTATTCTAGATACCCAGATAAACCAAATCACAAACTCTTCATATCAAAATGTGCGAGCCTGTAAACCCTGATACCGTATTCGCTAGACCATGGCATGGCTTCTGATACCACTGTCATAATTATCTACGCCAATACTACACGTTTGACCCTCTACACAAACACTCTTGACTTCGGAAATTCACCCTTTTGGTTTCATCGACCAAATGACAGACTTAAGGCGCCGACTCGACCTCGGATCTTTCCGCAGGCTAGCTATCCCACCCCCATTTGACCATATTCTTAATCTCGCAAATCCTCGAGGGCCTGCCAACCTTTCTGGGAGCGAAGGTTGACTGCTTGACCTTCTCCTCATCACCGCCGCACCATATTCACTCAAGAATATTTCCCACTGGTGAACTTCCGTGCCGACATCCTACCGCCTCAATGAAATTTGGAGAAGGAGCTCAGCAAGACCAGCCTTGAAACATACATCTGATACTAAGGACGACTATACGGAACCTCAATCTCACGCTCTCCACATACCTTCTACGGTACAGCGTAAGTACCGCAGCTCAGACCGCTTGTTCCATCCACCTTGTTCTGTATTTTATGATGCGTCTTTCTTGGACGAACCTTAGCTAGGTACAAAACAAATAAAGCTTCGGCGTACACGTTGACTTGCGTAGCGTGCATGCAAAGGCCGCGTCGAATTTTGAACACTTCATCCATGGAGTGACGGGGACGCTTTCTCTACATGTCGCATGTATCTCGCGTAGCATAGACCTATTTGCAGTTATTGAAAGTTGAGCGATCTCCGTGGATAATACCATGAGACTGCACGGGCAATTGAAAAAGCTACAGTACTGAACCTAGGTCCTGACTTGTTACACGAGCCCGTAAATGCCTCAAGAGATGTGTGTCAAATTCGCAATAGCACGGTTTACTGACCACCATTTTGCAATCGCATCCAAGGCGCTTGAGCCGAGCCACCATGCGGAGGTAGCACTGCTGACACCTGGATTACAGTGCATGCTAAGGGATTATCCGGCGATTCGTCTTCATTTTTCAAATTCTATAGTCTTACTCTTTTGAAGAGCTCATATGATCTCATAGAAGTATCGTTCTAGGCTGTCATTCAAGTCTTATCTGTGCAAAATCGGCATCATAGACAATTTGAACACATCATAGATGATGAGGACAGATAGTATCGAGAGGATGTTGATGCGGTAAGTTCATCTACAGTGGCGCCCGTTATTACTTCCCATGCCGGGAACGAGACATATACTCTTTCAAACTTCTAATCGTCCGATACACTCAAGTAACATAGATCGGCCCAATTGCCGGTTCTGTCTATACAGAGTAAGAAAACCTGGTCGTCTGCTTATATACCGGCATGAATACAAGGCTCTGAAACCTGAAACCTGGAGGAGTGGAAGGTCTCATGCAGATTGAACAAAAGGGAGTCTGGTAGTAATATATCATCTTCGCCCCTACGTTTCTCAATGCTTCACGAACGAGGGTCTGGCGCGGCCCTCAGTGTCTATCTCGGGTCAAGTTGATTGATAGGCTCGACAAGAAAGGTTTCTTTCGTGATCTCCACCATCGCTTATCGCTATGTGGGCGGCTGAGAGCCAGTATTATGGATCATTCAATCTTGGCGAACCACTTACAGCTCTAAGCTACACCTTTCCCCCAATATAGTGACAGAATTTCGACCCATTCCGCAATATGCCCCCTCTCCCAGTGATGTTCGGCTGACTCCTCTTGCCTGTTTTGATTCGTCGGAACCCCCTGCACGACCCCACATCGTTGACCAGCGTCGTTTCAAGCTTCTCCGCAACCTACATGATCAAAGCTATCGCATTCTTACATCGATCCAAAAGCCAACTAAACCATATTGAACTGGCAAACTATCGCTATGTCGAGTCGACCGAGCCTTGTCCTCATACCAGGCTCCTGGCATAGACCCTCATGCTACGACCCGATCATCAAGCGCTTGGAGCCCACTTTGAGATGCGTCACTGTGTCTCTTCCCTCGACATCATT
Organism: Penicillium sp. F50; assembly: GCA_037356195.1. Taxonomy (NCBI): domain Eukaryota; kingdom Fungi; phylum Ascomycota; class Eurotiomycetes; order Eurotiales; family Aspergillaceae; genus Penicillium; species Penicillium sp. F50. Next base: position 434,820 of record JAYXSA010000054.1, on the reverse strand, counting down.
TAATCCCGAAGCAACCTTCAAAGATGATCTCGATGCAGCCCGTGATGTGATTTCCGCTGAGATGAATAACGGGCGCAATGTCGTTGTAATCGCGCACTCATATGGCGGCATGGTGGGGAATAGCGCTATCAAAGGCTTCACAAAGCCAAAGGACGCTGATGACAACCGATCGGGATACGTGATTGGACTCATCCTTATTGCCTCTGGCTACACCTTGACCGGACTATCCTTCATGGATCCATTCTTCGGTCGTCCCCCGCCTGCTTGGCGAATCAATAACACGACCGGCTACGCTGAGCTTGTCACTTCCCCGCGGGAACTGTTCTACCACGACCTGCCAGAGGAAGAAGCAGAATACTGGGTCTCTCAGCTTACGAGTCAGAGTCTGAAGGCTTTGTTCGAAGGCGGCGAGTACACCTATGCCGGGTGGAGGGACGTGCCGTCTTGGTACATCGGGACCGTGGAGGATCAGGGACTACCAGTGCTGGCTCAGCGGATGTCGGTCGGTATGGCGCGAGAAATGGGGGCTAGTGTGGAGCATCGTGAGCTGCAAACGAGCCATTCGCCTTTTCTCAGTCAACCTGAATTGACGGTGAAAATCATTTTGGAGGCTGTGGATGCATTTACCCATTCTGGGAGCGACAAGTCCAAGTTAGCGGTCGATAGAGCAGAAAAAGCGATAGTCGTGCCGGGTGCTGACCTGTTTCAACCATTGACGTGGTTCAAATTTGGACTACCGATTGCCGTTGGTCGTGTGTTGGGCAGGTGCGTTCTTTTGTTTGGCTGGGGAAGGAGGCTGTGGAGAGCTACAACTCAGTCGATTGGCCTCCGTTGATCGACGGGAGCTTCTAGATGGTCATGCTGTCCTCGGTTCTGTCCTTGCGTATATTGGTGACAGATAGCTCACTACACTTCGCAACCTCGGTGATGAATCTGTATCTGCTGAGCATTATACAGACTATGCTCGTATGCTGCCAAGGAACATTTCGTGCCATCCCCATTTTGCAAGGGATTTAGGACGCTGGTGCTTGAGTTAGGACTATTGTGAGTTTCGATCTGTATTCCGCGCCCTAAATTACGCCCTACATTACAGCTTACCTATGTTTGATTGCATTATGAATTATTACCATTTACGTGAAAACCAAACCTCTACAGAGAGAGGATACCATCCTGGGATTAGCGTATCATGTGATTAGGGTTTGAAGACTCTCTCTTTGTTTCCCGACATGGAAGGCAATGACGGTTACTACTGTATCAATTTTTGACATTCAGTCGATTGCTTTTGTGGTTCCAAGATTTCAAAATTAACGGTTTATAATTTCTGAAGAAGGCGAGGGCAAAAAAACGTCTAGACAATCGAGCCTGTCGTCAAAATCCCCTCTTATGCTATTATGCAAGACGTGTTTTCCGTCTGAGGGGGGAATGTAAAGGACCAAAGACCAGAGACCATTCATGTTCTCCATCATCCTCCGCTACCTCCTTGGCCTGCTCTACCTGATTAACCTGAGATAAAAGTTGAGACCGGGAGACCACTATTCTTCATTTGCAATTGGCTCAATTTATTGCTGGAGGTAGGCAGCTAGATATTGACTACCTCCATCTCCGCGTGCGGTTTCATAGATTTTTAACAAGAGCTATCACGGCGGATGCTGGCAGGAGCATCAATATCTAACATTGTCTTGTGTAGCATCAGCCACCTATATTCAAGTCCAAGTTCTGAAGTATCTTGTCCATTGATCTAAAAGTATCAACTCAAAGTCGCAGTGATGTACAACTGGCATAGAAAAGAAACCAATGTACACCAAAAATAAAACCGAAATCAAGAATCCTTCCAACGAGTATCACAAACGTCAAGATCCCACCAAATTCAACCGCCATGCATCGCAAAATCAACACCTATCAATGCCCATTCTTCGTGCCCTCCGTCCTCTCCAAATACTCCACCAAATCCTCAATAGTACACACCTTAATCCCCCACTGCTTACCAAACCGCAAACACCCATCACGCCTCATCATTCCATTGTTCCCCCGGATCTCCGCAACACCCTCTACAACCTCCCCAGCTTCCACCAGCTCCGCAATCACACCGACAGGCGCCTTACCCGCCAATCGGCAGAAGTCAACCGCAGCCTCGGTGTGGCCCTTGCGTTCGCGCACGCCCCCGGCACGCGCCTGCAGCGGGATGATGTGGCCGGGTCGGCGGAAGGAGTCGATCTGGGCGTCGGGAGATGCGAGTGTACGGCAGGTGAGCGCGCGGTCCTCGGCGGAGATTCCGGTTGTCACGGAAGGGTCGCTGGCGTCGATGGTGATGGTGTAGGCGGTGCCTTTGGGGTCGGCGTTTTCGGCGACCATTTGCGGGAGGGCGAGGCGAGTTGCGACAGTTGGAGGGATGGGAGCGCAGATCAGTCCGCTGGTAGCGAGAAGAGGAGGGTGGTTAGTGTGCTTCTGTCTGCTTTGAAGGCTTGTCTTGCAACAGACACCTCCAAGTGGGGTAGTCTGCATGCTTCGGATGTCGGCAGTCGGACTCACCTTGTGTAGCGCACGAGGAACGCCATCTGTGCAGCGGTGATCGACTCGGCTGCAATTATAAGATCTCCTTCATTTTCACGATCTTGTGAGTCCAGTACAATGATGAATTCGCCATTCTCTGGGGTGAGTCATCGTTAGTGATCGAAGTCATTTTGAAGTTGCGCAGGTCTCGAGATCAGGCCAGAAAACAAACTTAACATAGCCTGTAAGATGGTATTACTCACTGAAAGCAGCAATTGTATCTTCAATTGTGTCGAATTGCTGTGCAACCTCTGTCGTGGAAGGCATCTTGAAGTGGTGGGAGAGACGTTAAAGCGGTGCCGTTATTTTTGCCCCTCAGTGCGCAAAGCGGGACCTTGGAGGAAATAAGGAGGGGAATCAAAGGTGATTGGGGAAATTGAAGATCTCTAAACCAAATGAATGCGAAAAGGAGTATTTGCGACTTCACAAAATGACACAAAATGAACCAAAAGATGGAGTGTTCGAGAAAAGTTGCCTCTTGCTAGTGCCCGGTAATCGCTGACAATGCATTAGAAATGCCCGTGATGCCGGATTCCGCGCGCGGGGAGCCGGGCGGTGAGTGGGTACCGAGGATGTGGTTCGGCGCTTTGCAGTTGCAGTGTCAGGTGGTCGGAGAACCTGGATCGGATTTAGGCGCACTACCTGATTGAGGTGGGACTGGCGATTTTAATCCGGGGTTGAATATTTATAAAAATGCATATAGAAATAGATAATATGAGTGTCATCGATATCTAAAGGTAGAGTAACGTGAGGCACGATCTATGATCCGCTTGGATTACGAGCAAAAAAACCCTCACGCCTGCTCCAATATAACAGTCACGTAATGAGTTGCCAAGTCACAAAAAGAATGGTCATACGATGTGAGCAAGAGACACTATCGTCTCGAAGAGCCCGAGAAAAACCGTGATCAACTCACGCTATCCTATCCCATCCATCGAGCTTCATCGGCCTGTCGCTCGAGCGCGCGACGCATCATGTTCTCGTATCGTTGCTCCTTCTCCCATTCGTCACGATGTTTCTGTCGCATGGCAGCGCGGGTGTCTTCGTCAACCTCCGCCTTCATGAACCAATCGTCCTCATCTTCCTCCACAACACCATCAAGGTCCGCCGGTACAGAGAACTTGATTCGACCGATGCGCTCTCCAGTCCATACTAGCAGCTCGTCGCCGGTCAAGTTCCCTCCTGTAGGAAGAATCTTGCGAGCCACTTCACTGCTATCGTCCTGCGGAGTCGAGTCTGGCCATAGTCCACGGGCATTGGATTCTTCGTCTGGCTGTGCCGGTATCGGTGTGTGACTGGATCGCGAAAACGGAATTCGAGGGTGGGAGGTGTTGATATTCCAACGACGGACTTCTGCTCGGCCATTGCGTTCAACCCATTTGATATTGCCCTCGGAATCAGAATATACTAGACGATTTCCATGGGATGCGACTGAAAGCAGTTTGGAGCTAGCTGCGCTTTGTCGATTTTTGTACTGCGGTGTCAATTGCGACGTCATTTTAGATGGATCATCATGGAATCCTTGTGATGAAGACTCTAAGTTGTACAATTCTAATGACCCTCGACCATTGTATTCGCCACAGGCGACGACAGCGTGAGACTGGGGGTAGGTCGAATCTGAAAAGACGGGAAATCGAGGCGCAGGAGCCGAGGCAAGGCCACATAAACGGCCTCCGGAGTGCACGGTGCTTTGTAACCGGGGGAAGAACCGCCGGTCATAGCAAAGGATACTGGGGAATCGACCCGCAAGAAGGATGGAGTTCACATGAGGAGCGGGAGGGTGTAGGATAGAAAGTGGCCCAGGCTGGAAAAGAGGCGCATAATTCTCCCTGAGTGCAGGTTCAGGACTGCGAATGCGGGTTGGAGGCTGCCCATTCGCTTGTAGTTGTAGTAGTGGCGAGTCTGGATGGGCAAAGATATCCAACTCAGGCACCAAAGGCGCGATATTCTTCTCGCAGCGTAAGCTGATAGCTTCCTCCTCTTCTGTTGGAGATAGCCGGGCATCATGAATCTGCAAACTGAGCGTTGTCGCCAGTGTCAGTGGTACTGAGTAATCGGTCTCTTGCGAGAGAGCAAAGATCGACCAGGGGTATCGCTGCTGTGAGACAATTCTAAGTGTCTCCAAGTCAACCTCGTTCAAGACATTTCCCACAGCAAGGTAGGCCCTTCGTCGGAAGGAGTCTACGGAGACACCCTCACCGAGATTGATAAATTCCAACGCCGCCTTGGGAGTTGAGAGGTCCCTGCGCCCAGATAGATTGGTCATGAGAACACCCGGCTGACTCATTCCGAGTATTTTGCCTTTGTTTGATTGAGAATCGACGCGGTGGGAATGATTCAGGTCCCAAATGCAGACCGTGCCATCGTCGAGAGGAGCTACAATTTTGTTCTCTCTCGCAGAACTCCAATCTTTCAACAAGCCCATGCCTTTGATTTCGCACGGTTGTTTCCTCCGACCTTGCCCGTTGGATCGCATGGGCTGCTGCACCCAAGATAAAGACATGGGTCCATGACGTGCAATATATTCCGAATACCAGTCCACATGTTCTCCCTCTGCCGAAGGATCCCAATCTGCGGCCGCCCGCGCAATATCGCTCAGTGAAGACCTTCGTTCACCATCTAGTCCTCCGTTCGCCGTTTGTGGAGCTGCAGGTTGAATCAGATCACGCAACGAATTCTGTCCTAGTATGCTCAAAGTCGCGGTCGAATTTGAGAGAAGACTCTCCGAGGTCCGGCCTGCCGGACGATTGGATTGTAGGGCCGCCCATGACTGCTCATAGCAGTGTAATTTCCAAAGATTATTGTCGCGAGCAAGATCAAAGAACTGCTTGCAGACCAGTTGCAGCTTCACCTTCTCACGTGGGGTGAGAACTGTGGTATGAAGGCAAACATCAGCGCTGGCTGTCCTTGGGCGAGAAGAATAAGTGGTGCGGGGAATACGCGGGAGGGAAGGAGGGGTTTGCGACGGCTCTTACGGTCGATGATTTTGGTGAGGATTTCTACAGGCAACTTGTCCATGAGGGAGACGAAGATGGCTGCTGCATCGGGGGCAGGTGGAAGCGGAGGAGAGGACGAGGATCAAGGGTCTCAAGGGTGAGCATGCAATGTTGCGACTTGAGAAAAAGTTCCAGAGGCTTCCTCGAACTGGCGATCTGCGCTGATTTCGTCACGTGTCTCAGGCGCCGTTAAGTAGATCGTTGTTTACCTGGCTATATTTTTGTTGATAAATTATTTGATACAGTTTGAGCTCTCGCAAAAAGGTCAAGGAACGACAAACCCTCTTGAGGAAACGGATCTCTGGCGCGTGGGGTTCGATCTCGCCATAGTGCTTGGGGCCGATTTATATGGATCAACCCCACTGGACATGCGTTCCGATACACAAGACGATCGACAGTTTGATCAATTTGAGATTCATGGATAAGGTGTATACATTATGCTTCATAGATTGTAGAGAGAGAGTGCAGCAGGTCATAGTGAAGTAAAGTTGGGAAAATTCCTCAGCCAAACGCCGCAACCTAGGCAGTTTCCACCCCATCATGAGTCGTAGATTTAAAGCCAACACGAGCAGACGAGAGAAGACAAGACAAACTACGTGCGGTTCTATTCGTCCAGCTTGAAAATAGCATCCTGACAGAGAATAGCCACTTTTTTGAAGAACCGACGCCACTCCAAGGGATCACCCTTGATTTTAACAAACTCGACTTCGAAAAGGCCCTCGGAGACACACTCAATGAGGACCTTGCCTTGGAGTGAACACATTCGACCATCTTTGGCAATCACCCGAATCATGGCGGAAGTGTCTCCAGAGCTCACGGCAGGGACTGAAGGAACAGGTACTCCAAGTCGGTGAAGAGCTTCGCAGATCAATGGGACCAATAACTTCAACTCCCACGCAGAATAGAAGCGCGTCAGCGAGCGAGGTGGTATGATATCTTGGAATATCTTGGCATTTTGAGTTCGACTCAATGGCACAGAAGGCCTTTGAGAGAATTGTGACATCGAGGGCTCATCTTCTAGATGGGAGGAAAGCTCAACTTGCTGGGATGAAAATGGCTTGCCGACAGGGTGTGTAGAGTGGGAGTACTCTCCAGCCAGATGTGGCGTATGCCAATCCATCACCATATTACCACCCGCCATCTCAGGTTGGGTAGATGACATGCCTCCGGATGAAATGCCATCCTTGTCATGCATATCCACATCCATGGGATCACTGCGGCTGGCGCCTGGTCGCTTTTGAGAGAGAGGGTCTTGACTGAAGTCGATATGTAGCGACTCAAACATTGAAGTGGCGAGATTGACAGGATCCTTCAGTTTTGTCCCATCGGATGACAGGTATTTGTTTGATCGGGTATACCACGGGTGCCTTCTCACATCTTCCAGCGAGAAGCGACCCTTGGGGTCGACCGTCAACATACCGCGAAGTAGGGATAATGTGGCAGGAGGCAGCTTCTGCCAGAGCTCATCGGAAGGTCGTGCATTTGTCGTGAGATATTCGTGAAATTCATAGCTATCATCTGTGGGACTGTCCCAGGGCGTATTACCAGCGAGAAGGACAAAGAGGACAATGCCACAGGACCAAATATCGACCAAGTCCGGATGATACCCGGATCCTTTATTCTGACCCCGGGTACTGCATGTGATCACCTCGGGGGCAATATATGGTGGACTACCACAGAACGTGGTCGAGAGTTTCCTTGTCCCCTTGTACTCGAACAGCGCTGCCAACCCAAAGTCCGCTATCTTCAGGTTTCCATCACTCGTCAACAGCATGTTCTCCGGCTTGATGTCACGATGTCCCACGCCCTTTGAGTGCATAAAGCTCACCGCACTGATCAGCTGCGAGAAGTAGACGTGGGCAATATCCTCCCCCACGCCCTCGTCGGCCTCGATCTTGTCGAACAGATCCCCACCCTCGGCCAATTCCATCGCGATCCATCGCCAAACTTCATCCTCGCCGGTTTGGTAAAAGCTAATGATGTTGTTGTGGCCTGTGACGTGTCGGTGTACAGTTACCTCGAGTGCGAGCTGCCTGGCACTGATCTTGCCATGGCGTGCGGCATAGTCCTTGTGGATGTACTTGACGGCGAAGATGGGATTATCTGCATCGAGGGGAGCGGCTTTCTTAATACTATCAATGGTTCCCGTTGCGTTAGAATCATCCTTCTCGCATGATCACAGGATTGCCACTCACCAAGCATACGCGCCCTGGCCGATTGTTTTGGAGACGATACGAAACGGCACGTCGCTTGGCAATTCCGCCAGCTGGGAGTGCTGCATCGCGGGTTGGCGAGGAGGGATGAGATCCGAGTGGTATCAGGTAGGGACTAGAGGTCGGACGATTAAGCGCTATGAGTGGATATAGACCATTGTGTAATCTGAAACGAGCGACGGGGGTTTAGGCGATGGATGATGGGAGGATGGCGAGTCAGATGCGCGGAGGCTGCAAGGGCCCAAAGTGCGCCAGCCAGATACGCGGGACCAGACGCGGGACCAGACGCGGGCCACTTTATCCCTTTTGGGCAGTGTGTTGACCGAGGATGACCAGAGCAGGAGCGAAGAGATCATACATGGATGAGTAGACTAGAGGTAAGGACTATATTTGAGAGTACCGCGGAGTGAAATTTTCAGGTTCAAATTGAGGATTTCTTCCTGGTGCATGTCTAGCGCATATCAGTCTCTATACTACTGCGGTCGTTCTTGTGACCCGCATGTTCCCCTCTCCTTCGATCGCACTAAAAGGTCCAATTCTCCGCGCTTCGGTCTGTGCTCGAGACTGTCGGGTGATCTATTTCTATTCTGGATTCTTTCTGCATCATAGTATACTCTAGTATACTCTTTGATAGAGTCCATTTTGGAAGTAGTGTTGTCCTCTCTCGAAGCGCCATGTTCTCCCATAATCATCGCCGTTCGCAGCAACAAGCGGGGGGCCAGCGTTGCCGGGGCGCGAGTAAACAAACCCGGTTACCCCCAACCAGAAAACCGAAAGAACCACTCCGGCGCTTAGCGTCTCTTTCTCTCTTCCTCTTTTCTTTGTCTCCTCCATAATTCTCGTCATCATCTCATTTTCACATTTTCTTCGTATACTCTTAATTTGCTTCCACGCTTCTATCCTTCTCCTTTCTATTGTCACCTCCATCTCCCTCCGTCGCTTTGGTCGTGGTGGGTCCACTGTTGTTCGGATCCGTCGTCATTCCAGACAGCAACCCTCGTGCTACAGTTACTCGCATTCCACGGACCGCCCGGGAACCTGCAGCCTTCCAGATCACTTCTTACTTGAAGACTCTCGCTCTCAGAAGCCCTCTGCATTATGGACTACACTATGGAGGACACCCAAAATTCAGCACCCGAGACCCGGGAAGCGACCAAGCTGAATGGCGCTGGACAGCGCAGTGACACGCAGAGCGTCACCAAGCGGTTCGTGGCCCGCCCCGTCAAGTACAACCCCGGGGTCAACGTTACCAGAAGTACTGACATGTCTCATTTCGATCGTGTAGCCTGCAAGCTGAGTTGATGCAGCTCATGATGGCACCCTCGCCCGGTATCTCTGCCTTCCCTGACGCCGATGGCAACCTTCTCTCCTGGACGGGGACTATCACCGGCCCGACGGAGACACCCTACGAAGGATTGACCCTGAAACTCTCCTTTGCCTTCCCTAACAACTACCCTTACTCTCCGCCGACCGTTCTCTTCAAGACCCCCATCTACCATCCTAACGTCGATTTCTCCGGCCGAATCTGCCTGGATATCCTGAAGGACAAGTGGAGCGCTGTGTACAATGTCCAGAGCGTGCTTTTGAGCTTGCAAAGTCTTCTGGGCGAGCCCAACAAGTAAGTCAGCGTAACTCGAAGCTGCAAAGTCGTCTTTCTGTGACGCTCCAATCGCTGACCCGACATAATAGTGCGAGCCCACTCAACGCCCAAGCTGCCGAGCTCTGGGACTCGGATCAAGAAGAGTTCAAGAAGCACGTCCTGGCCCGTCACCGCGATCTAGACGATGAGTAGGCAGCCTCTTTTTTGCATGGTTTAGGATTCCATTACGGCGTCGGTCGGTCACGCAGATGCTTTTTCAAGCCGATCATATTCTTTCGGTAGGGCATCTGGCGTGGTGCACATGCATCATGGTCTGTTACCAACAGGCTCGGAGTTCTTGGTTCTCTTTTCTTATGGTACCTTGTCTGGTTCAATTCTATTATTATGACACGCATTCAAGTACAGGCGCGCGTTGTCTGACTTTTGCTTCCGAGACTTCCTTCCTCTTCTTTTATACCTTCCCTCGTGGGTTGATGTGGTAAGCAATCCATCGTTGAGGATTCTCGTCCATTTGGCCTTCCGAGTAGAGATTCAAGTACTGGACGTGTCCCAGAAGGACTATTACGATTGATTCTCCTGGTGGTAGGGGAAGAACCGCTCCGTGGCTTGACACGAACGGTCCCCACGCCCAGATGACCATGACGATGTAGTAAATTAGGGCTAGTCCTATGAAGATGTGCCACTCGACTTTGGATTTCTCACGGAGAATCCGCCCTCTATAGGAGACTCTCAGTCCTTTCACGATAACCCCGATTTCGTCAACAAGCACAAATCTTTTAATTCAAACAAGCTAAGCCAGGTGACACTCGAATGACAAAGTAAATTTCTAATTTGCGGAACGAAGCAGAGCATTCATTATACGAGCAAAATGGAAGCTTGGTCCGATATGATTGGTTGTTGATCAGAATGGAGCAAACACTAAGCCTATCACGGGCACCGCCTGCCTTTTCTATAGCCTACTAAGCAACTAAATCATGTTCTGCAAAACTATCATGAAGCTTCACTATTCTTCCCTCAAGCTGGATACCTATATTTTCCCATTATCCTACTTTCACCAAATATTGTCTGGGCAAATTTTATTTCGAATTCTTAAACCCAAACGACCTGCTTAGATGCTCGATGGCTCCGCCGCCTAGTGGGCACTAAGTTCTCTAAGTATGATAGGGACTCAAATAATGCGTTACTAAAATCCTCTTCTCTTGATCCCTCCTCTGAATTATCTAGTTCTACGACTTCCTTAATCATACGTTCTGCCCTATTCGATCCGCCAATGCCATACATGTCTGACCCATCAGGGGTCTCCCGAAGGTGGGTAATCACGAGAGATTCTATATTTTGCGCCCAGAGCTGGGTGACCTACCGTCGCGAGTCGACTAAGATGCGCTAAGCCTTTCTAACAACTTACCTTCGTGATAAGGTTCCGCAAAAGATTTTGCGCTGTATATTGAACGAGCGAATTCATCCGTGCTAAAAATATATATCTTCCCCTTCCTTCCAAGACAGGCCGACTAAGCTTGTTTATATACCTAGCTTATTATACACTTAGTCTCGACATGAGCATGATCACATAACCCCGAAAGCTAATTAGGAACAAACCTAGTAGATATGATCCTAGAAAGCTGCAGGAAAGACCTTTTCGCCTAGTATAATAGTGCGTAAGTGACTATTTACGCCTCTAGCTATTCACTATAAGTAGTACTAGTACTAAATACTTATATTAAGCAATAGCTATTAAGGCTTTCTACTAATTGCAAAACCTAAGAATCAACTAGTTACTTAAACAAATTTTAAAAGAAGTCTAAGAGAAGTCTAAGAGAAGTCTAAGAGAAGTCTAAGAGAAGTCTAAGAGAAGTCTAAGAGAAGTCTAAAAGTAATCTAAGAGAAGTCTAAAAGTAATCTAAGAGAAATCTAAATATTAGATAGCGTATAGAGGGCTGAGTATTCTTTAGCGATTTTGTCATCTACTGCTTAAGACAGACTTATGACGGTTACCCCTGTTATTTCTGCGAGACAATGTTTCTTCTACTTGAGCCTCACTGCGCAGAAACAGGGTCCAGTCAACAACACGTTATTGGGGTGGATTGTACAAACTTGATGACTTGACATTATCCTCGTCATATGAATCCAACATATTTTGGCTGCTTTACGACTTCATAATCTTGAGTGAAATCTACTGAGTATGATTCGTAATCTGTTCTCTGAAAATAGTCAATTTTGCGAGTCCTATCATAGTTTGAACCCGAAAGCGAAGCTATCGTCATTATGATAATTGTCACAATATGAACCCGATTCACCTAATCAAGTGGAGCTGAAATACTGCTTCTCATCCGTGATAAGCAGACCGGCAATAGTCGCACTGGTGAAAGTACTAATCGCCCCCGTGAGCATCGCACTCACAGCAACACGGGACACATCACCACTTCGGCCAGGCGAGATCTGAGACAAGACACCGATCTGGTTACCCAGGGAGCCGATGTTGGCGAAACCGCAGAGCGCGTAGGTGGCAATCAAGCGCGACCGATCGGTGAGGTGAGAGTATTCTTCCAAGTTTTGGAGGGCATTGTAGGCGACGAATTCGTTCTGTGGGAGGAAATGTTATTAAATGAAGAAAGCAGGAAGCTTGGTTTTGGGGCGGGAGGAAACATACCGAGACAAGCTTTAGACCGATGAGTTGGCCAACCTTGAGCAGATCGCCGTTCCGCGATACACCCAGCAGGAAAGCGATTGGGTAGCAGAGGTAGCCGAGAATAAGCTCGAGGGTCAACTCGGGATCGTTGATACTCAAGTAATGACCCCACCAGGTGAGAAGGCCATTGACAAGACCAATCAACGAGATAATACAAAGCAAAGTGGAACCAATCATCGCCGCAATCTTCAGACCAAGCCAAGCTCCATTCGCGAACGCGTGGAGGGCATTAGCAGCGCGGTGTTCATCATTATCAGGAATCACAACGCGGCCGGCTGTCAGACTCTCCTCCTCTTCGGGCCAACGCAACTTCGAGCACGCCAGAGAAGCAGGGATACTCATCACACACGAAGACACCAACGCCTGCGGGTTCACACCCATTGTGATATAAGCGATCAACACACTACCGGCGATAGTTGCGAAACCAGAGCACATGACCTGGTGCAATTCGGCCATGGTCAGATGCGCGATGAACGGCCGAATCAGCATTGCCGACTCGCCCTGCCCGATGAAGGGCGAAGCAGCGGCAACAACGGCCTCGGCGCCAGAAACGCGCATGCACCAGAAGAAGAAAACAGCAAATTTGGCGATGAACCACTGCAGAACGCTCGTGTAGTAGAGCAGCTGCACGACGGATACGAAGAAGATAATAGCCGGGATAACGCCAACAAGGAACCAATTCGCCGGCTGCAGTGGCGTGGTCATATTGTAGAAGTCATCGGCAGTGAGGAATTTTACTCCATCTGCCGCGAAACCCAGCAATTTCCGGGCGAGGAGGGAAATGAAATTGAAAATGTCGTATCCCGCACCCGAGCGAAGCACGAAGAGCGCAATGATAAATTGCACCAACATTCCCACGATGACCGTGTGCCAGACGATCTTGCTGCGGTTCCGCGAGGTCAAGTACAACACGAAGATGAAAACGATCAAGCCGAAGAGACTGACGGCGCGGTTTTGACGGGTATTATCCGCCGATTCGGGCGAGGCAAATGATCCGATGAGGATGACGCTGACGCAGACGAGTGCTCCGAGCGGAGTGCGGAATTTCTCTGGGATGGCGTTCACGATTGGCGTGGCGGTTTTGTTCCAGATGAAATACATGGGTCGCGTGATGATGGTGATTGGAACGTAGAAGAAGATCAGGCGCAGGGTGATGGCCAGGTACAGGAGGAACGGGACTACCCAACCCAGGTCATGCCGATGCTTGATGAGACCGGTGATCCACCAGCTACATAGAGACGGTATCAGTTCTCCGACGGTGGCAAGGGACACTTTTGGATATAGATCAACGCATGACCTTCTTTCACTCACCCGGTAAACAAGATCCAGATCGCGGCGTGGAAAGCATGTCTCCAGTGCTTCAGCGCGCGTCGGTGCCAGGGCCGTGGGGCGGGATTCGTCTCTCCTGTTTCTTCGTCTTTTGATCCGCTGTGGCTGCCATGATCCAAGGGGCTTGGTTCAGGTACGATGCTCTTCTCGAACGCTGTGTCTTTCGAGAAGACCACTTCGTCCTCGCGGCCTCGCTCGGCAAAGACAGTGTGGTGATGGTGTTCATGGTGGTGCTGGTGCTCAGCCTGCAACGCCGGGTCACGGTGCAGTGCGCCCTGATGCTCCACTGATACCATGTTGGTTTCGGACTGTTTCTCGGTCATGGTGTCGACAATGGAGGTTGAACTCTCCCTTTTTAGTGCTGTGTGGTGATCGAGTGTTGTTGAGAGTACTCGAGAATCCACCAGGTTAATTAATTGATCCTCCTTTCGTGCACGTCTCGTTCAAGAAGCTCAGATCTGCGACAGTCCCAAAAATGCACTCAGAAGCAAAGCGGAGGAATCTCGCGTGCTAACACCACGGGCAAGGGGCCAATTTATCAACGCTGATTATCGGCTGTCCAAAGAAGAACCAGGTTATCAGAGAGCCGAGAGAAATCTCATTGTGGCTGGTCTTGGTGCGCGCATTCCAGCCATATCATTGGGGGGCGCGAGACAGCGTTTATCAACGGCATTGACATGAGCACCTGTTCCCGATTTTAAAATTTTTTTTTTTCTTCTTTGCTTTTTGTGCGGGGAAACACCCTAATGCGCGCGATAAGTGAAGCCAGTGGACAAGAGGAGTGGGTAATCCCTCGGGCCATATCCTAAGAACGGTGGCCAGCCGGGTTCCACGTCAGGTGCGCTGTATCACTGGAGAACAAACTTTTTGAGCCTGTCCTTGTTTAGCAGGAGGGCAACGGGCTGGCCGTCGGGCCACCCGTCTCACACCCCGGTCACCAGACAGAGAGGGATCCGCATGTAACCCTTTAGCGCATGGAGCTGCCATGCGGGTAAGGAGTAGTGTGATGTTGACAGCTCGACACTAGGTCGCCACTATCTGAGGGATCGAGCACACTTGTTGGATTAGTTTGGTGCGGTAATCTTGCCATCGGCGGTGCGATGTGGTTGGTCAGAGGGTCCATCCACGGGCTGAGAGAGGTGGAAACGCCTCGACGGGAAGTGGAGACACGGAGGGGCGCCGGAGGTGGTTTTTGGGTTTGGTGGTTCAGGAGATCGTGTGTCCTGGGAGAGATTTGTCGGGGACTTTTCCACGATCACACAAACTCCGGGGAAATCGGCGTGTGGGACAGACATCCTGCACGATCAACAGCGGCACAGTTGTACATCCCTTGATGGTGGACTAGGTTGCGGAGTATCCTTGAACAGACAAACCCATGTTCCCACTCGCAGACGATCCTGTCTACAGTCTTGTTCCAACTTGCCTCCTACTGGCCAACCTAATCACCTAGCTCCACCTCTTGTCCCCCTTGGCAAGTTCGTAGAGCCAGAGCCTAGAGGGCGGTTTGGAAAAAAATTCTGAGATAGGCGTCTCAGCCAAGTCTTTGCAAGCGGAATTTTTCCCAACTTCCAAGTCTTGGCTCTTTGATTCTATACCACCCTAGCTTGCTGTGCGATCTCCATCGACCAACAGGAACACGCGGTATCCGCCACACCGGTCGGTCGATCTTGGCGTTACCATTGGCGCCCTCAAGTGCTTATGGGGCGTCGTGGGCTGTTGTTCTGGGAGTGTTATCTGTTATCTCGAATCGACAGTTTTGCACGTGCTCCGTGGATGGAAGCGGGCGAGTCGTGAGGAGTCACCAGTTGGCAGATAACATATCTCTTTGATTTACTTCTCGAGGTGGTGCTG
The DNA here is from genome assembly GCA_037356195.1 of Penicillium sp. F50. NCBI lineage: Eukaryota > Fungi > Ascomycota > Eurotiomycetes > Eurotiales > Aspergillaceae > Penicillium > Penicillium sp. F50. Next base: position 419,595 of record JAYXSA010000054.1, on the reverse strand, counting down.
TGCGCCTTGGCAGCGCGGGTTCCAGGGCACGGGATTGGGCACATTCTGACATTTACAGAGGAGAGAGATAGCGAAACATCTCATGGAGTGCAAGTCTAGAAGTACGGGCTCGGGAGAGATGGTGGATAGCAAAACGAAAGAAAGAAAAACCAAGCGTAATTCGTAAATAAGCTTTATTGGAATCTCCTCCTGGATGCACTGAAAACCTGGGCGCGTTTAGGATCGAATCGGTGGGTGGGCGATACCCGGCCGGAAGCGGTATGCGGGGGAACCAGGGAGTTTGCCCCTCGCGGGGTCCAAACTTGCTAGTCCCTTGGGATGCGCCCAGCCAACCATCACGGGTCAACCACGAAACCACAAATCTGTCACCCTGAGCTGGTGAATCTGAAAAAGCAGCACAATGGCCAGTGGGAATGCTGACTGGGAGCTGGAAGAGGGTCTTCCTCAGTTGGAGGATCCCTTCATCCAGCAGTACTTGAAGGGCCGTGATGCGCTCATCGCGGAGGAACAAAAAAGGCGCCATGGTGAGATACTCGCGAAGCCCTGCATTCCTTCTCTGGATTCTAATGACTCAACCAGATGCCACTTATCGCAAGTCTCTGTCCCCCATCGCCGCCCGAGCCTGCAAAATCGTCTCGCAGATTCGGGCCCGCGAGCAGAGTGAAGTGTGGACCACCGGCATGGATCCGACTATCGCGCACGAGGCCGATGAGATCCTCTACCCCGGTGTGATGTTTCACCATGCAAAGGGCCGCATGGAAAAGACGAATCTGTGGAAGATTGTCGAGAAAATGCCCAAGGGATCGCTCTTACATGCCCACATGGATGCCATGTTCGATATTGACTTTTTGATCGATCAGGCCTTTTCTACGCCGGGAATCCATATCTTGGCGCCAAAGGCCCTTGTCTCGTCCCAGGACTTGGAAAAGGGGCCTGTTTTCTTCCAATTTTCATCGCAGTCGCCAGCAGAAACCGAGAAAAGGGCCAGTATCTGGTCCGAGGGTTACGAGCCATCCGCGTTGATCCCAATCAAGACCGCTGCCTCGTCGTTCCCCAATGGCGGCGAGGCTGGATTCCGTGACTGGCTTCGCAGTCGGTGTATGCTCATGCCGGAACACTCATACCATCACCATCACGGTGTCGATGCAATCTGGGCTATCTTTACGACGACCTTCCCCGTGATTAACTCGATTCTTATGTACGAGCCAATTTTCCGGGCGTGTTTCCGACGCATGCTGGGCCAACTGGCTGATGATGGCATTCGATATGTGGAGTTCCGTATTGCATTCGTCTTTGCGTGGAGGAAAGAGGGCAAGGACCAACCGGAAGATGGTTATGATGACTGGTGTCGTACCGTCGAAGAAGAGGTTGAGCGGTTCAAGAAGACGGAGCAGGGAAAATCATTTTACGAAGCGCGCATCATCTGGACCACAATTCGGCGGTTCGGCAACAAGGAAATCGTCGACACGATGAAAAAGTGCATTGAAACTAAGCACGCCTTTCCCGATCTCATTTGCGGCTTTGATCTGGTCGGACAGGAGGACCTAGGAAGACCCCTCAAGGACCTTGTACCAGTGCTGTTCTGGTTCCGCAAACGCTGTGCTGAGGAAGGAGTCGACATCCCTTTCTTTTTCCATGCAGGTGAATGTCTAGGTGATGGTGACGAGACGGACCACAACCTCTTCGATGCTATTTTGCTGGGAACTCGGCGAATCGGCCACGGCTTTTCCCTCTACAAACACCCGCTCCTCATTGACTTGGTGAAGGAGAAGAAGATCATGGTCGAATGCTGCCCTATTTCAAACGAGATCCTCCGTCTCGCCAGCTCCATCAAGTCCCACCCCTTGCCCGCGTTATTGTCCCGCGGCGTGGCCGTCTCACTGTGCAACGATGATCCCGCCATCCTCGGCCATGGGAAAAACGGGTTGACGCATGACTTTTGGCAGGCACTTCAGGGTTTGCAGAACGTCGACTTGGCCGGTCTCGCTATGATGGTCCAGAATTCCATTCGGTGGAGCTGTTATGAGGACCAGTCGACGGGCGAATGGAAGCACGATGTCGAGCAGGGCATCTTGGGTGAAGGATTGAAGGCGGCCCGTCTGCGAGAATGGCATACTGAATTTGAGAAGTTCTGCGAATGGGTAGTTCTGGAGTTTGCGGAGTTTGATGAGGAGGATTAGGGGCGATCGACCTGTAAAGTGTGGGATATCGCAAGGGCGGGACGCCATAGAATGGTTAGGATTCAAAAGCCCGGGAGATAAGCGGTGTAAATTTCAACAATTTCTGCAAAAAGATAGGCCAGCTAGCAATGACATGGAGATATTTTTCTCATTATTGAGTCGTGATCGAGTTAAATGTTACAGCCGACCAAAGTGGAGAATCAACAACGTTCGATCCTAAGGGGAGGAAGAGGGCCCGCCTGACTTGGGCCGATCGCTTATCAGTTTGCCTTTATCAGGTGCCCATCACGATACTCCGCACGTCATCGTCAACCCACAACCCTCCCTTAACACCCACTCTCTTTGCTCCTCGCCATCGGAGCCCGGGCAGTATTCCTTCCTTGTTGAATCTAGGATGATGGTTGTGCTTCGATGAATCTCATCTCTGCTTGACCGAGCCTCGTGGCGGCTCTTGCAAGATGGCGTACTTTCTGCCCTCGTTCTTCCAGAAGCGCCTGTTAAAGTATGCTTTGTCGCGTCTGGGCATCGTGGATACGGAGGCTCTAGATCCCGATAATCTGGGTATTCGCTGGGGTCAACGGAGTACAGTGGAACTACGAGACGTTGGTCTCAAGTTAGAGGTAAGTCTGGGCGGGAACCCCGCCCATCGTGGCGGTCGATCTGTTGTCTCATCTCGAGCCTTGGAAACAAGAATACTAATAACTGGAATGTGATGGTAAAGAAGCTAGCAAATCTTCTCAACCTGCCGCCGACATGTACACTCCTCAGTGCTCGCGTTCGTTTCCTCCGGATCACCATTCCGGCCGACATCTACAGCAGCGGTATCATCTGCGAAGCGTCCGGTATCAACGTGCATATCCAGCTATTATCGGATGAACCGACTCAGGACAAGCATGGAGGCACAAAATCACAGCTTCCATCGGGGCATTGTGCTGAAGAGGGGCAAATTCTACCGACCGCTACGAATCTGGCCGAATCATTCCTTGAGGCCGAGCCTACGGAGGAAAAGGAGGAGCTGCAGGCAGCAATATCATCGCAGTCTCATATATCACAAAAGAACACTTCTTTCACGGACGAGGAGGATGAGGAACTTGGATTAGGGAATGAGACAATGTCCCTTCCGAGCTTCGTGGCGGGGTTCCTCAAGGGTGTGGCCGATCGCTTCCAGTTGAAGATCATGGATGTCGCTGTGCGGCTAGATATGGAATTGAAGCAGGATGGCCCATCAAAACGACATCCTGAGGATAAGCCGGATATCGTTGCAGGGCTGTTTACGGTGGGCGAGATCGATGTTCATCGCGCCTCCGACTTTACTGCAGGCGCCGACGACCCCCTGCCAATGCGCGAGGGCAAGCGGCTGATTTCACTCGCTGATATCAACTTTGGGCTTGTTTCTGATCCTGCTGTTTTCTCGAATTATGCACGTTTCACCGTGCCTGCATCTCCAACGACTACGATGCAGTCGAAGGAGAGTCAATCTTCGAGCCGAGCATTTTCGCCACCACCGGCGTTGGAGTCGTCCGATTCGGATATTGGCCTAGCTATGACCAGATCCACGATTTTCGAACCATCTCTTGGACTAAGCTACGGAAGTGCCATAGATCCCGGTTTGAATGAGTCCGTGATATCGCACGACACAATTTCCCAGGATGGCCGATTCTCGGATGCAGACTCGGACACAGAGTACAGACACGGGGAATATCCTGACGATTCCCGAATGCTCGCGGACAATGACGATCCATTCCATGATAACCCTGGGTATTTGGATTCAGTCATCGATACTCAGTTTGATGATTTTGACGATGAACCCTCCGCCGAGCACAGTGAGACGCTGCAAATAGCAAAGAGCGGTGACGGTTCTTGCCATCTCGGTCTTGCATCGCCATCTAACCCGGGGCTCGCACAGTCTACTGATTTGGAGCTTTCTGGAAAGGCCTCCCAAACAGACAGTTTCCATAGGTCACATGACTATAGCTCGCAAGAGGAAAGACATGGCCAATTTGGATCCGGATCCGACGTTGTGTCGCAATTCCCGGAGGAGCATCATGCTAAAGAAGCCGTTTCTACCTCTCTAAAGAGCTTCCCACGCTATCCTCTACACGAGTCTGCCACGCTATCTGAGGCTGGCAGTGTATCGACCGAAGGGGGTGCTCATCTGACGGAGTCCAAGTACTTTTCTCATGATGAGGCTCAAAGCTTGTATATGAGTGCTATGAGCCAAGGCACTAGTGAGAGCTTCATCCCAAATATGCCAGGTGCATGGGACTCAATTCCTCCCGGTGAACGCGCAGGAAACCTTGAGGCAAACCGCAAAAAGGGGACTGTTCTCAGTGATGATACCAATATAAGCAACGAGGAGCAAGATGAACTTTCGGTGTCCACTCCGAAATTGAATGTTCCATCGGACTCGTACTTTGGCGAACAGCCAGAAGAGGGCCGAACTGAATCTCAATCTGCAGTCACCCATAGAGCATCTACGCCCCTGTCGCCTGTACTGCACAAGCCGAGGGAGATAAGGAAGCCTATATTCAATGTCGATAAGATTCTCATCTGGTTGCCGTCCTCTCCAAGTGAGGCAGAACCAAATGTTGCCGTGCCCAAAATGCCTGTGGAGCGGACAGAGAGTGACCCCAAAGATCTTTTGTCCAGCATACGCGATCCCGCGGTTGAGGAAAGTATGTTTGCCTCAAAGTCTGCTCGGTCACTAAAGGGCCTCACGGAATCCCGATTTTCGAGTGGAAGGAATTTTGCAGACCACCACGAGGGGCACATCGATAGCCAGGGGCTAGCGGTGGAAATATTCGCCGTCTCCGTTCACTTTGATATAGCCACTGGCTGGCTTCTTGTCAAGGCAGGCCAAAGGTTGTGTCAAATTTTCATCGCGGACGAGAAGATCCCATCTCGAAAATCGAATGTGCCGGAGCAGCCAGCTCAACAGGTTCAGCAAACAGCTCTCAAGCTTGATGTCCACAAGATTTCTATCAAGTTCATAGAGCATTTAGCCGGTCATTCGTTCCCTCTAGAAAACGCAAGTACGCCGCCGCCATCGTGGTTCACATCTTTGGAAGACATTGTTCTCCAACTCACGGCTTCTGGCCTGGCACTTGAACTGGCCGCAAACAAAAAGCGCACGAGCCTCCGTCTCGACATCTCCAAATTTGCGTTTGGCATTGCTGCGGATGATCTTATCTCATTCAACGAGTCCTTGAAACTGCGTGAATCTATTAGAGACATCAACATGCCTTCTCAAGGCGACATCTCGCTTCAATTCACGAAATCGGCGGAGTCTGCTAAGGTTGATGTAACCACCCTCCCTCTCCATATCAAACTCAATATTCAGCAACTAGAGGAAGTTCTCGGATGGATGGGCGGCTTGAGCACCATCCTAGAGCTGGGAAGTTCCATATCCTCAACATCAACAATGAAAGGGGCCCAGAAACCACCAAAGAAGCGCACACGAGGTGTGCACTTCGAAACTCCGGCTCCAGCCACACATAAGGACCCACAAGCCTCTGTTCCATGGAAAGTGAATGCTCGATTGGGGGGGGTCGTGGTTGATGTCACAGGCGAAACACATTATCTCAATCTCAGCACAACTGCGGTCAAAATTGTTAGTCGTTTCGAGGGTATTGGTGTCCAGATTGACAAGGCAAGACTCAGTGGGCCGCACTCACTCGACGACATGTCTGATGCACCTGCAAAGGTCACTCTGACTAATATCAGAGTTGAATTTTTATTCTCGCCGAAGGAAGTAGACCTTGATCGTCTTCTGACCTTGATCACACCATCCAAGGACAAATACGATGATGATGATGAGATCATGCTTGATACTTTGCTTCGCCAGCGAAGACAAGGATCCGTTCTTCGTATCACGGTAGCGGAAATGAAAACTGATATTTCCAGCACTGCTAGCATGGCTCCCCTCGCCTCCCTCGGATCCGAGCTAGGCCGACTGTCCACCGTGACAAAGTACCTGCCCGAAGACGATCGCCCTGGGATCCTCATTTTGACCCTTGTCCGAGAATTCGAAACGCAAGTGCACGTTGGCGGAGATGTCGGCGATATCAATGCACACCTCACCAATGTCGAGGTAGCGTGGATCAGCATGCCTTCGCTTCTTGCTACGCAAATCGGCTCGCTGATCGTCACTCGGAATCACAAGGAAGAGTTAGTCGGCGAGGCCATGCTTTCCAGTAAAGAGAAGACTCGGATTGCACCCCGTCCGCCTGTCCTCATGGCGCGTTTCATTCCCGATGAGATGGATCCCACCTTCAAGATAAAATTACACCATTTGCGTGTCGAGTATACGATTCCATCTGTCATGGCATTCTTGGGACTAGGTCAAGACGCGACGGGTGGAGAGTTGGCGGGTGAAATGGCGAGCTCGATTGCTAATCTTGCGGAGCACTCTGATCGAATTGCTGGGGCATCAGCTTTCTCTCCGTCCCGGTCTGAGGCTTCAGGTGCATCCAGCAAGCCAACAAAGCTGGCCGTTTTGTTCCAGGATTGTGTGCTTGGTCTGAATCCGCGCAATTCTCCAGCCAAGGGTCTTGTGGTGCTCACCGACTCCAAATTCAGCGGCACTCTCCATGGCGACGAATCATCGGAAGCTGCCCTAGATATAAGAAAAGCGTCGATCATGATTATCGACAACGAGGCAAATGCGGGCAATGCTGATAACCTCCACCAGCGCACCTCGGCCGTCACTCAGAGTGACCAGGTTCAAGAATATATCGCTCAAGGATACGTCCCGGTCTCGTCAATATCTACTGCAACCGTGGTGGTCAAAATGATGCGTCTTGCCGAGGACGGGGCCAAGTCATTAGATGTCGAGTTGAAGAATCGTCTCCTGATTTTGGAGACCTGTGCAGACTCCACTCAGACTCTCATCAGCATCCTGAATGGTCTTCAACCTCCAACCCCTCCAAGTGTCACAGTCAAGTACCGTACCGAGGTGACCCCGATCCAGGATATGCTTGCATCTTTCTCTGGAAATGCTTTCAATGCAGACCCTTCTTTCACTTCGGGCGAGAAGATTGATCCCGCGCTTGATCTTGGAGGCATCCCCGAAGAGGAAGAAGAATTCGCCAATGACGAGCTTGAATATGTAAGCGATTTCTATCCAAAACAGCAGGATCCATCTACTGGGGACGTGAAAATTGAATCGACATCTATGGGTGGGAACAAGGAACTTTTCGACAGCTTCCATTCCCAATACCATGTCTCGTCCAGTCTCACCGAGCTTGACTTTCGCGAGGACCACTTTGCAAAACAGTCTGCAGTTGGTGGCACTGCCCATCGGTGGGATTCTACAGAAAACACTTATGGTCTGTCAAATGATCACAAGCTCCAGAAAAGTCCTCTTCGCGTAAGAGTGCGGGATGTACATGTAATCTGGAATTTGTTCGATGGGTACGACTGGCAGCGAACCCGGGACACGATCTCCAAAGCAGTCGAAGACGTTGAAATCAAGGCTACTGAGCGACGGGCCCGTTCATCTCGCGTGTCACCCTCAGCCGAAGATGAAGAAGAATCCGTCATTGGGGACTTTCTCTTCAATTCGATCTATATTGGCATTCCCGCGAACAAGGACCCCCGCGAGCTCCATCGGGAAATCAATCGCGACATCAACGACCTTACAAGTGAGACTGGAAGCTATGCCACATCTACAACTGTCACTGGTGCAACGGCGCGACAGGGTCGATCTGTCCCGGGACGTGAAAAAAAGAGACTTCGCTTGCATCGCAGCAAACATCACAAGATGACATTCGAGCTGTCTGGTATTTGCGCGGACCTGGTTGTTTTCCCGCCGGATTCAGAAGAGACGCAGAGCTCTTTGGATATCCGAGTGAAGGACTTGGAGATCTACGACCACGTGCCTACTTCTACTTGGAAGAAGTTTGCGACTTATTTGCACGAAGCTGGAGAGCGGGAGAGCGGGACGAGCATGGTTCACCTAGAGATCTTGACTGTAAAACCTATTCCGGAACTTGCAGCGTCTGAGATCGTTCTCAAGGTGAGTGTGACTTGCAATCCTTTAGATTTTGGTGATCCAACTAATGTTTCATCAGGCTACTGTTCTACCGCTTCGACTCCATGTAGACCAAGATGCTCTTGACTTTATGAGTCGCTTCTTCGAGTTTCGTGACGAATCTATGGAGGCCTCTGCGGCCCCTGGTGATGTTCCTTTCCTGCAGCGGGTGGAGGTCAATGCTATCCAGGTCAAATTAGACTTCAAACCGAAGCGAGTGGACTACGCTGGACTGCGATCCGGTCGCACGACCGAGTTCATGAATTTCTTCATTCTAGATGGGTCCGATATGGTCCTTCGCCATGTCATCATCTACGGAGTGTCTGGATTCGACCGACTCGGAAACACGCTCAATGACATTTGGATGCCGGACGTCAAGGCCAACCAGCTTCCAGGCGTCCTTGCCGGTCTCGCGCCCATCCGATCTTTGGTCAACGTGGGTGGTGGTGTACGACAATTGTTTGTCGTCCCGATGCGCGAGTACAAGAAAGATGGTCGGATCGTGCGCAGCATCCAGAAGGGCGCCGCTGCCTTTGCCAAAACAACCTCCAACGAGCTTGTCAAGCTCGGAGCGAAGTTGGCCATCGGCACGCAGACCGTCTTGCAAGGTGCGGAGGACCTCCTGACCTCTCCGAATACCGCGTCCGCCGCTGCCGCCGAAGACCGCGATGACGAGGAAGAAGCCAAGAAGATTTCTCCGTATGCCGATCAGCCGATTGGGGTTGTTCAGGGTCTGCGAGGCGCCTTCAGCGGTCTCGAGCGCGATCTTCTCCTGGCGCGTGATGCGATCGTCGCAGTCCCTGGTGAGGTGGTGGAGAGTAGCAGTGCAAAGGATGCGGCCAAAGCAGTCTTGAGGCGCGCGCCGACGGTTATTCTCCGGCCTGCCATTGGTGTTTCCAAGGCTGTTGGACAGACGCTGCTTGGTGCTGGAAATACGCTGGACCCGAGCAACCGGCGCAAGATGGAAGATGTAAGTGGGCGATTCTGGTTTTCTTTTTCTCCTTCCCGTCGTTCTTTTCAGGCACACGTCCAGGCGGCTGACAGGAATCCCAGAAATATAAACGTCACTAGAGAAGCTTCGCTTCAATCCGGAGCTAATCCCCGAGGTGCACACAGACCCTTTTGCGTGGGATCTGATTCTTTTTATTCAACTTTTGTTTCCCCCGAAGACCGTTTCGGGATGATGCTATTTTCTCAATTTCTTCATGTGCCCGTAGATACTACCATGGCCTCTACTTGGTTTCACACTCTGTTTGTTCTGCGTTCTGCGAGCTACTTGCTTTCCCTGCCAATGATACCACCCCCCTCTGCCAGAACATGATGGATGACGACTGCATGTAAAAATTGCTGCTTCTGCGAAACGCATGGATTTGGGAGTCCTTGTCCTTGACCGATCTGGTTCTCGTCTCTTTTCATTTTGCTTTCCGCCTGATTGGATTTGTGAGGAACTTTGCTCGGGCGCGTGAATTTGCTACGCTATTGTGATTTTCTCTGTGGTTGGCTAGTTCAGCTCTCGTCCGAGCATCAAGTAGATTGAAATTTTACTCTCGTTTCAGCAACTTGCCAACGCATTCAGGGTCCTCGGCTGGGCTGGAGGTGAAACTTGGGCACTAAACTTAACCATAACCGTAGTGGTGGGTAGGTTGGGTGGAAAAGTCAGTAGACTCATGTCATTCTCACATCATGGTCAGATCATCCTTGAATGGTTGATATTGCAACAGTCTCATAGGCTCCAGTTTCAAATTTCCAATTAATGTTCTTCCGGGGCTGAAAGGTGGCAGCGGCAGTTGAATGAGATCAGATCGGCTGCTCGAACCATCTCCACCTCCACCTCCACCACCAGGTACCGACGCCAAAGAAGACAAAAAGGTTCCGAACAAATCGTCCAGTCCCTTTGCTTCCCCCCCTTCGCTCTGTCTATCCCCTTTGATGCACTCATGAATCATGGAAAAGCCAGGTACGAGGCCAACCCCTCGGACCGACCGAGATGAACCATGGATGACCCTCGCGAGAAGACTCTGTACAAAGTATTGCACGAGGAATCCCCGAGGGGAGAGTGGCCCAAAAAAAGTTTATTCGGTGCCTCTCCGACTTGTTCCTGTGATGAAATTCTGTCTCCTCCTCCTCCGTACCAGTACTGACCCTCGTAAAGGGAAAACTTCCGGGACAATTGGAGTGGGCCTAGATCTCCGCCATGCATCATCTACTGGGCCGAGGCTGACGATTCTGTCTTACGATGCCCTACTCTGCGCGTCGCATCTCTCTCTCCAAGTATGAAGACTTGACTTCGTGGGTCGTCCCCTGTTCGGGACGTTGCCACCTGGCGGCCCTTCTCGGATCAACTGGCAGCCAACGAACGCTCACTGGCCCAGTGTTTACTCTCCTGGCTTCTAATCCTTTCTTGCCTGGTTTCTGCCCAACGAGGTCCATCGCCTTCGCATTTCAGCCCCGGGCCACCATCTTCCTACCCACACACTCGTTCTGCGCACCCGAGTGGTCCGTGGCAAATCAGATTGGTGGATCGGGGTTCCTGTCAAAAGCGCGCCTAACGGGGGTGATTGGCCGGGGGCGGGACGGGAGGGTGTGCGACTAACGAGACGCTAAGATCATGACCAGCGCACCAGAACAAACGATCAAGAGATCAAGGCCGGGGGCATGATTCGATTCCCACCGAGCGGGTCTTTGTTTTCACCATCTGCATGTCATATTTTCTGGAGTTGCGATGCATCCCACTCTGCCGGGCGAACGATCAGTTCAGCAGATGATCATTGGGTCTTGGGTCCATGAAGGGAGTTTGAGATTGGACGCCTCTGGGGCACAGGGACAGACCCTCCCACACACCACCAGAAGAGACAATGCAGTACCGAGTGCACAACAACTCAGACCTGGTCAGACCGACTTTTCACCCTTGTTTTCTCGCCGGAAATGGACAGGGTGACGTCGACTACTCTACATAATCATACATAATCCCATTATCACCCAGTGATGGGCCCAGGACCACCGGCCGAACCAAGGGTTCGTTGCTTCCGCGACCCAGCGTTCCTGGAGACCAGCCGGGTTCCAGACCTTGTCGTGCCTTTCCATGTGGAGATGTAGATATCCAGCAAGAAAAAGAGAGAAGAAAAAGACAAGTCCAGGCACCTCCGTTCGGCTCCGGTCCCAGACGGACAGACATTAAACTTCATTGAGCCGCCTCTTCGTTCCTGTTTCTTAAAATTGCGATTTTCACTCATGATCCCTCGATCGGCTTCGTAGTACTACTGCCTGTGCTTGTGTGGTTTTTGCTTATCGTACCTTGCATTCAACGGTGTACTGGTAAGTCGACAGTTTCAGTGTCCCCTTGCAGTGTTTTCCCGCTCTGACGAATCAGATGTATAGCGGCCGCGTTGGATTGATCTACCCGATCTACATCTGAAGTAGATATGTCAACCCGCTAAGAAAAAAAAAAGGCACTTCGAGACGAACATCCTCTTTTCGCCCAAGAGCCGTGGAGATTGAGTCGAACTTTTTAAAGGAAGAGAAGGAGAAAGGTGCCAAAGGGAGAATATTTCCAGATGTATGAAAATCTGGACTACCGCAATCCAGTTGCGGCGTGGCACAACAGCGAGCTGCCGGACGGCTCACTATGCACCAAGTGTCTAGAGCTTCATGGCGTTCATGCACCATGCACGTCTCTTAAGCCCCTTCCTGCAGATGCGGTGTCACTTCCCCCTCGGTCGATCAAGTCTGGGATCACGGGGGCCCTCTCCCTCCATGACTATCGCAAGTATTTGTCGCAGTCCGCAGAGTGCGTGGACGATCCCATCGATCGCTCTGAGAAGACTCTCAAGCGCAAGACGGCAACCTCCAATTTGAATCAGCCAGCACCGCTCACCACCTCGCTCGCTTGCTGTGCGATCTCAGTCTCTTCTGCGGCGTCCAGCACTCCTCCACTGTCGCCGTCGTATTCCCATAGCATCATCTCGTATCAGAGTGAGCAGGAGCCTGAGATTTCAGAGGCATCCACCGGTGCGTTCCAGCCACGTCCCGATCTGCATAGTCGTTTAATGAAAAAGAAACAAGCACTGACCTCTCTGCAGTTATTCTGCCACCATCCCAGGGCCCACGAGTGCATCTTGTTTCGGAAAAGTTTACACGCCCTAGACCGAACCGGAAGCGAGTGGTGAGTGCCCTGAAACCACTGATAAACATCTGATTTGCCCCCCCTCATCGACTAACTTTTGCTCGTTTCTTTTCTTCTTTACTAGAACCCCTTCCGCCAGAAGCTGCAAAGGGACGCACAGGCTCGGGGTGAGGCTGAACGACAATTGCCTCCTCCTCCTTCTCGTCCTCCACCACCCACTCCGATGCTGGCCACCACGCAGGCCGTTGCCACCATTTCGCACGGTGGTGCCTCCTTTGAGATCTTGAATCCGCGAAAATCCCTTGATGTGGCTCGGATCGTCTCCTTTATTGAGGATGTCGATGACTGCTCGATCATGTCTTTCGACCCCCGCCACGACTCGATAGTCTCATCCAACCCTTATTCGGTGGATGAGTGCTTTAATAGGGATTCCCTGTCGCAGTTTACTGACGCTTCTCTGCCTTCACATTACTCTTCCCCTTCTTTATGTACTACATCTCCATCCACGGGATGCTCCACACCTAAGCTGCAAACCACCGATATCCCCTCGTCGTCACCTGGAGTGCACGACCGAGTCCGCTCACTCTCCGATTACTCTCTCCGCAAACACAACTACTGGACACCCGCACGTCAGCAAGAAATCACCTCAACACAAAAGTACGACATGCAACATGAACTACTCAATGACCTACCCTCCACACGCGCGGTGTCGACCACCTCGCGCCCGCAAGAATTCTCACCCGAACCGGACCTTCTCCCATCAGACCCGCAATCCCCATCTTCTGCACCAACCTGCATCTCCGAAGAAAGCGAAATTGGCGAGCCAGGCTCACCAGTCTACGCCAACGGCGAATGGGCCCAAGTCGACGAGCGCGACCGAGGAATCTTCCTCAACATGCAGTCAATCCAGCCCCACTCGACAATGGCCATCTTAGCCGGCTACTCAGAGCCCCCTTCACCTTATGACACGTACTATGCAAACACGATGTCCTCACCGTTACCTTCAAATCCGTCTTGCACCCAACATTATGATCCTTACGACCCGGTTTATTTTGATCCGCACGTTCAATCCGTCCTGGCGGCCGCGAATGCGGAAACGATGGGTTTGCGTGGGAACTCGGGGCGTGCCCTGGATGATCTGCAGCGCAGATTTGGTAGTTCTGTTTCCCTGGGTGGAATTGTGTCTGGGGCTGGGACTGAGGCTGGTGATGGGCACGGGCATGGGCACGGGCATAAGGGGGATAGAGGGAGAAAGGGGTCTTTCTCGCAGAGGAAAAAGCTGAAGAAGTTTTTCAGTTGGAGGTCTGGGAATTGACGGGCTTATGAATGTCAGTGGCCATGATTTTATGATGGACTGGGGGTTAGGGTGGAGTATGGACTTTTACCTCTTTTCTTTCGGCGATCTTTTTCTTCCAGTTCCCTTTCTCTTTCTTCTATCTTGTCGTTTTTACACCATGTATATTCTTTTATTTATATTCTCGGGTCTGGGACTCTGACCACCACCTATCACTAGTCTGATAGGGTCTATCAAATTTTACTATATTGTTTCGGCAGCTCTCACCATTTCTTCCGTGATTCGTTCCTTGGAAATTGAATTGGCATATCCAGTGTCACTTCAACATCCTTTTGTTGCTCGTCTCGCTCCTTTGAGGTATTAGAAGGGCATGGATATCATTGGCAGACTAGTGGACTTTCGGAGTAGATTTGTTTTGATTCGGCCGGCCGTTCCATCCAACGCGCCGCAGAGGACGATAGGGCTGGGAGTAGATGTGGTACAGTATGCGATTTCGATGTCGCCAATATTAGAGTATGTTAGATGTATGATGTATCCGGAAGATATGAAATGAGTACCGCGAGGACCTGGCTAGTCAGTTAAGACAGATCCGACTGCCCAGAGGTCAAAACTGCCTGAAACCCCATGAAGAGTGATACGCTCCTTCCCTGAATCGAACTACTGACCTTCTCCTCTCATACATAACTCATGGTATTACTCCCTCGTGGAGCTCGTAGCGTCAACACTGGCTCAAGTTTGCTTTCTTTTCTTTTGTTTGCCCTTTCCCGCAGGGCACACCAATGGTTCACCAATTTATGGTGGATACCAACTAGGCCATCGGAGGGGGGGGGGGGAGTGATTACTTGACCTGGAAGATGGTGATAAACTTTGTTTGCTTTGTTGTCCTGCCTGCACGCATTTATATAGACGATGTCAACGGTAGTCCACGGGAATGATCTTGGTATCATCGATGGATGTACAAGGGTGATTGTTCGACTGTTGAGCATGTTTCGGCGTCTATTCGGAAGTCGAGCCTGTGCCATGACAGAAATGATTCGAACTTCAGGCTGTTATATATCTGTGTACCCAGAATCCATATCCAATCTCCAATACCATCATTCCTGCTTCCCATCTATCACACCAGCACCACGCCAATCCCACCACAATCCCAAAGCTGTCAAAAGGCCCATTACCCCTTCAAAAGGAGCAACATTCTTCCATCCCCCACCACTCCGATGAAACACAACCATAGCCAAAAGCCGACCCGGAATTGCCGCAATCATCATCGGGATATTATTCTGATATGAAGCGATAGCGTAGAATGAGCCCAGCGAAAGGGAGGTTAGACTATAAGCACAATAAGCAATGTTCAAAGACATAGTATCTATTTTGTCGAAGAATAACACGTGCTAATGTTTGGGTTTGAAGTATACCTGAGTGCTTGGATGGTGCCATTGCTTAGTCCTTGTAACGGTGAATCCGGGAGTGTTGCGGCGGCTGCGGGATACAGGAGGGTGTAGATTCCGCTTGCTAGGAGGGGGACTGATTGGATCCCGAAGACGTAGGGGGCCAGCCGGAAGGGTTTTCGACCTGGATGACCTCGTTTGGGGGACATTTTCTTCCGTGGAAAATGTGTGAGAATCTTGGTTCTTGTCTGGCAGAGGAGAATTGCGTTGGCTTGAACGTTGTGAGTCCGTGGATGGAATCCGGAATTAGGCTTCCCAAGTCTCGGGCGAGGACGAACGTTTCATTGGGCGGAAGTCAGCTTACAGAGTTAAATCCAGCCAATGATTTCAAATTGAGGCTCAATCAAGAGATGTGGGGGCCGATTCGACATGATTGCTAATAGACTAGAAGTCGAAACACGTAGTGAACGCAGGGGTCCAGACGATCGTGAAAAAAAATTGGGTATCAATTTCAAATATGTACATTGAAGATAATATAAACACGCCCAATCAATCATGGTCATGGCCGTTCCACTACCGACGCCAGGGCCGCACTCACCATGCTTTTCCTGCGAAGACCATGATAATCGCCCCTTTTAGAAACATCTCGTCCGGCATGAGACGTGTGGTGGCTTTTCTCTATACGGTGCGATTGGATCGCGCCAGAACTGCTTCTGCGTCGTCCACGGGCCTCACCCGCAGAGGGTTCTGCCGGTCCAAAGCGGCTGCGATGTAATGTAAGTGCTCGCCGCCGGGGTGAGGACCGCGGGGGTAATGAGCTGGGGTGGCAGTCATCTGGGAGTATGTCTGGGTTGTAAGAGCCCTCTCCCGCGACGGTCCGACGAATTGCGTCGATATCCCCTTCGTTACATTGCAATTGAGAGATCTGTTGCCGTTGTATGCGGACGTCCCGGTGATCGGGGATACTGGGAGTCAGGCTTGGGGTCTCCGTTCTGTCTAGAGAGAGGAAATCCGGTGGGATGAACGTCGGACTGGGGTTAGAACAGAGCGAGGGCGAAGAGTCATCGCGTCCGTCCTCGTCGTGATCTGTGTCCGGTGGTGTGAGGACGTAGCCCGAGTACCGGCCAGACAGTCTGGCCCCATTATGCCGGAACCGCCCTTGGTCCGGGACGTCACTGCCAGGTGCCTGTAAAGTATGTTCATGTAATTTCTGCGTCAGGGTCGAGATAGAAAGGCGCTTTTGCTCATACGGAAAGGGCACAGAAGTCGGCGGGGGTTGTTGTGAGCGAAAGTAGGAAGATCGGGGGCGGGATAAAGTCCGAAATCGGTGCGACTGCGGCGAGGGGCATCGCGACGACATGGGCGAGATCAACGTGCTATCGCAATCGACCATAAGCCGATCCTCAGCATCCACAACCAGGCGACCTGGTCGCGACGAGGGCGATGAGAAGGAGAAGTCTTCGAACATGACCGCGGGCCAAAAGTACCGTACGTGTCGGGGATTTCGACGTTGCAGTAGCCTCGAGAGGGCTAAGTCCGGAGAAGTTGAAGGATTCGAAGAAATTCTCAGTCGGCGCCCGATTCCGTGAGACGAAGCCTACCAACACTTTGCAAGGCAGGGAACATGGAGATATAATGCGTTTAGTCCATGAGAGGCGGGAATCTAGAGGGAATTTGTGATTTGCCCCCCGGGAAAATCTTTGAATTGGTTGAACCAGTGGATGGACGGAGGCAAGACCACGTGATCCGTTGCCCATGTCTTTCGGGCGTTGAGGTTTTGAGTCTGTCAAAGTCCACTAAGGGCCTTTTAGACGCCCTGCTCCACTGGGCCAAACTTTGTTCCTTTTTTTCTTTTTACAGAGTGGGGGTGGAATTATTCTGTAGACATATTATTGTGAAGAGAAAAAAGGACTACTCATCCAGCGGATTGAATGTCCCCATCACCAACTACTACGATGTAGTGGTAGCCGTCTTACCACAGATCGACTCAAAAACCCCTAGAGTATGCTCCCACACTAATTTGCCCGTGTCACTCTTGCGAAGATCTTGCAGGGCCTTCCGATTTCCATTATCGGATCCATCCCAGTGCAGCAAGTACGCACCACTACCCTTGGACCCGTCGGAGCCCGGTGCCGCATCCTCAACTTCTCTAGACGCCCGTGGCGGAAACCGGGGGCTAGTCGCGGCGTATAGATGCCGCTCACCACTTTCCTCCAATGGCACCATCCAGGGGCGGGCCAGGACGAAAAGCGCTTTCATGGCAGTGCGGGTGATCGCCCCGAAGTCGCGCATCAGCCCTGTCTTCACTATACCGGGGTAAGCGTGTACAAAGGATGTCGTCGGGTACATAGCTGCCAGGTGCTCCATGGACAGAGAAGTCATGGTGATGGCGTGTTTGGCGCAGTTTCGGAGGGAGTAGTTCTTCTTGAGTGATAGGTCGTCCAGGATCAGGGGCGCTTCGCCACCGCCCTCCAAGACGGAAACCACGCGAGACAGATTTCGGTAGAGGCCCGGTTGGGCTGCAGTGGTGGATGAGCCATCGGCAGCCGTGGCAGCTTTGGTCAATTGAGGCATGAGATTTGTCAAGAATCGCATGCGAGAGTAATAGTGCAGACTGAGTTTCTTGTCCAGTCCTTCGTCCGTTTCTACATCATAGTGCTGTCAGCGGAACTCTGTTGATGTCGAGGATGTTTCCAGAATCGGAGATAATCCATACCATCTGGCCCCTTGGTTGTGAAAATTCCAGCAGACATAAACAACAGATTAATCTTGTCCTCCTTCTCCTGGATACTCTTGCAAGCCTCATCCACCCTCTTGAGGCGGGCTGCATCGCAGTGCACAAAGCTAATCTCTCCCTTAGGGTTGATTTGACGGAGTTCCTCGATGATTTTGGATGCCTGGTTCTCATTACGACCAACGAGGTAGACTCGCGGTGATACTGTGTCACGCACCAAGGCCCGAGCAGTCACTTCGCCAATCCCGCTGGTTCCACCCACTGGTATATCCCTGCGTTAGTTCTCATGGAGAGGAGCAGTGCAGATAGGGGGGTGATTAGGAGCATCAGGTGAACACACCGAAAACAGCCACCAAGCCTGGTCCATAGTCTGCCAGGTTGACATTATTCTTCAGCACAGTCTCAAGGGATGCCATTTTTCAAGTTGGTGGATGGTGATTGTGAGTTTGATCAGCCACGGGAATAACGCCATGTCGTTGTCACGTGAAACGAAAGCTAGATTAAGCCCGACAGGCTCGTTGATTAAACATTCAGCAAACTACAGAGATTTGGCGTAAGATGAACTACCATCTCGATCGCTAGCGCTCATATTTCAGTTATTGCTGTTGGGCTGCACTTTGGACATGGGCAGATGGTCATTCCTCCCGTTCGTGTCACTGAGGCCTAATTGAGTCAAGGAACGATACACACGCCACGAGCTCCAGTACTTCCGTAATGTCTGGAGCAATCTTTTGCAAGCTCCAGTTAATAGGATAATCGTGGCTGTTTCTTAAAGCTATCCCAAAGAACTATCCTAAGCGATCTGATAACTAGGCAGGCAGATTACTCCAGTTGCTGTGACACAGCGTTTAGGAATCCCAAAGCCCGGTGGAATGGTACACTCTTGACGGTTTCAAGATCGAGACCATGGAGCCATGTGCAGCAGCCACCTGTCGCAAGAGACCGGGGCCAGTGAGTCTTCAGAGCCGAGACCATTGTTGTGACGTTGTAGTTATCCGGGCTATACCTCGTCATTATTGCTTTCAACTAGAGATGTTCTGACGCGGAAATTGCATAGAGAAACATTCCAGAAATATCGCTCAACCTGTATCAATTCATGGAGGACTCTTGTTCCGGCCAGTAGGACAGCCAGACGAACATCAGACATTCCAAGATACTTTCAAGAGACCGGAGAGGAGGAAGAAAAGATCTCCCTGGAAAAGGGGATTGTATGTGCGGCGACTCTCCCCGCGAATCACCCCTCCTGCCTCCAGCCTCAAGTTTGTTACACCGACCATTTCAGACAGTCCCGGTCAACGACGAGCTGATAGACTGCAAGTGAGACTTTGAATCGCGATCTCGCGATAACGGAGCAAATGGTATTATCCTGAAGGATGTTGTTCACGCAAGGTCAAGGTGGATAGTTGTCTCAATAAACAAATGGACAAGACAGTATATTTTGCGTGTACCATGACTACGATTACCATCTAGTCACACCAGGCTAGAGAAGTCAACTGTCACCCTCTTCACCAATACATTTGTAATCATTTGGCGTGTTGTAGGTAGTGAAGCTTTGACCCCAGCCAATTATGTCATCGAATAGAAGTATCCTCTCCAATGGCGAATTTGGAGCAAGTCGACCCCAACCGCCATTCAGCTGTTCTGCTTATCTGAAATCTCCCCGCACTTCGGATTTCCCCAAAGTGTTCCGCAAGAATTGGAATGCCGCGCTTCGTCTTCTCCCACTCCTTCTCTGTCTCCTTCAATCCACCAGCGCGACTACCATGGCGACCTTTCTCAAGAAGCCCTTGAAACTGGCCTTGGTGCAGCTTGCATCAGGTAATTGACCGTACCCCTCTTTCCCCCCTTGGCACACTTGCACTGACACAGCTCTCCCCGGCAGGTGCGGACAAAGCCGTCAACCTCTCCCACGCCCGGAGCAAGGTCCTCGAGGCCGCTCAAGCTGGCGCACGATTAATTGTTCTTCCAGAGTGCTTTAATTCGCCCTACGGCACGCAATATTTCCCCCAATACGCCGAGACTCTCCTCCCCTCCCCTCCAACTAAGGAGCAGTCGCCCTCGTTCCACGCCCTCTCGGCCATCGCCGCCGAGGCAAAGGCATACCTGGTCGGTGGGAGCATCCCTGAGTTGGAGCCCGAGTCTAAGAAATACTACAACACTTCGCTGGTGTTCTCGCCCACGGGTTCTCTGATCGGCACCCACCGCAAGACACATCTGTTTGACATTGATATCCCCGGCAAGATCAAGTTCAAGGAGAGCGATGTGCTGTCACCCGGTAACGCATTGACGATCATTGATCTCCCCGACTATGGCAAAATTGGCCTCGCCATCTGTTATGATATTCGATTCCCGGAGTCAGCTATGATTGCGGCTCGTAAGGGCGCGTTCCTGCTGGTTTACCCGGGCGCATTCAACACCACCACTGGTCCTCTGCACTGGTCGCTTCTGGGACGGGCTCGTGCCGTGGATAACCAGACATACGTGGCGCTGTGCAGTCCGTCGCGGGATCTCGAGGCCACCTACCATGCCTACGGTCACAGTTTGATTGCTGATCCGAGCGCGGGTCTTTTGGCGGAGGCGGATGAGAAGGAGACTATTATCTACGCTGACTTGGATAACGAGACTATTGTGAATACTCGCAAGGGTATTCCCATCTATACTCAGCGCCGGTTTGATGTATATCCCGACGTGAGCGGCGAGAGCTCGAAATAGATAGATTAGAGGTAGCCAAGAGAATGCATTATAGAGCGGTTCATCCTGGCTGCATCTCTCTTACCCAAACCGGAGACATAAGGAAAGACTTATTAATTAGTTAGTAGCCCTGCACGTGTTAGCCATTATCATGCCTACCCAAATTGCCAGCTAGGGGCTAGATAGCAATGCAACTCAGACTGGTCGATGTCCAAATGATGCGCGGAATGATTTACAAACATGGATGGTGATGCCCGAGGCTGCCATGCCATGTCGAGAATACGGATGGGGCATACTAATAATACTGCTAAGTTAGTTAGTTAGACCGTGCATGGGCAGCATTCTTAGTCATCGGGGCTGCTTCTGGGTTCGACACACTGTAGTCATGATCACGTGAGGCAGCATATTAGCTCACCAATCAGATTCTCCCATTTCCATAAGCGAGCCCACTTCCGACCGCACCGATCCACACGAACTTCACCCGCCGGCCACAATTCTCAATTTCTCTCCCCATCGACAACTTTCGCCCACAGTCGCCGACCACCCCATCCATCAGTCAGTCTCTTCCACCAACTCATCCAACCTTCCGAGAATTCACATTAACAACGTTCAGAAATGTCCTCCGCAAACACCGGCAAGAAGACCCGCTCGGCTATCTCCGACGTGGTGTCTCGCGAGTACACCATCAACCTCCACAAGCGGGTATGTTGAAAATACCACCGAAAAAGAGATTTCCCCTCTCTTTTTCCCCCCCGCCCTTTACGAGAAATCGATTCTGCGAAGAATCTGTGGAGGTACAAATGGACAGAGAACACACTCTCCTGAAATACGGAGTTCTTCTATGAGGAAATTAGTGTGTGTGCGCACTTGGGTGCGAAAAAGGGAATTCAAACAACGTTGAAAAATGTTGCCCTTTCTTTTTCGAATCACCATCCAAAAATCCACACCACCGCATATCCCTCGAAAAAAAAAACAACAAACATATTCGACAGTCTGACGATT
This sequence comes from Penicillium sp. F50, assembly GCA_037356195.1. Lineage (NCBI taxonomy): Eukaryota > Fungi > Ascomycota > Eurotiomycetes > Eurotiales > Aspergillaceae > Penicillium > Penicillium sp. F50. The sequence continues at coordinate 398,155 of JAYXSA010000054.1, read as the reverse complement.
GGGAGGCGGGGATTTCGACATGTTTCATTTCGAAGGCGACCAAGATATTGTGACCCGGAAGAAATAGTGACAGACTGGAATTCCTCTCCTCCCAGTTGGCATGGCCGCATCAAAAAGAAGAAATTAGTTTTATGAAGTCCACCTCTATGGCCGAACCAGAAGAAATTCTCGCAGGGACTCGATTCTCGATCTCTACCCAGATGGCATTCGGACGGAAGACTAATTGCAACCCTTCTTTCAATGGTTATAGTGCCACGGTGTCAGCTTCAAGAAGCGTGCTCCCCGTGCTATCAAGGAGATCCGCGCTTTCGCCGAGAAGGCCATGGTAAGCCTGACCCTGACAATACCCGCCATCCGCGCTCTAGAGCTGTCTCGCTAATGCCATTTGTTCTCCGTCGACAGGGCACCAAGGATGTCCGTGTTGACCCCGCCCTGAACAAGAAGGTTTGGGAGGCTGGTATCAAGGGCGTTCCCTTCCGTCTCCGCATCCGCATCTCCCGCAAGCGTAACGACGAGGAGGGTGCCAAGGAGCGTCTGTACTCCCACGTCCAGGCCGTCAACGTCAAGAGCGCCAAGGGTCTGCACACCGCTGTCGTCGATGACGCGTAAATGGGTTGTTTGATACCACCTGTGTTGTCGCTTCTATGATTCCAAATTAAAACTGGGGTTTGGTCGGGGCTCTTTTAAAATAAAATAACCTTCTTGTACCCATTTCTGTTCGATTATCTCCGCGTAGTCGTATTTCCCCATCATGTATATTTTCCACGATATAAACGAATGGAGCGTGAGACGCTGGCTTAGGGCCATCCCAACCTTCGTTATCCGAGGTTATAATCGGTCCAGATTCAATCTACTAATCCTAGATCACAATGGATGCGGAAACTCTTCATTCACAGAGATGGCCTAAATGCATATCCTCGCCGGATGTATGTCGATAATGAAATGCGAAGAAGAACACTCGAGAACAGGAAACAAAAACTCCGGCCAACTTTGATATCGTACATTCAATGAGAAAATAATTCCGCAACCTAACCCAGAATTGTGGGAGAAAGCACTCCTTTCCCCTTTGCACATGTAATCATCGACTCCTTCTCGAGCTCTCCTCTCTCAGTTCTTGATCTCTTGGATCTTACTGTAGAACTCCTCAATAGAATCTGCGCGAACACGGACCGCCCAATGCTCAGGCTGCTCACTGTTGGCCTGGGGAATCAAGAATTGAACGCTATTGCTCTGGCGAGAATAGTCAAATTCCTTCTTAAGGAACGTGTTCAAAACGACGTTGCCACCGGGATCGGTTCGGAGCACGATGCGGGCACGCCCAGTCTCGGGATGCTTGAGCAAGCGTGCAATACCCTTACCCTGAGAGGTCCAGCCAGTGGCCAGCTTGAAAGCTTGGGCTCGGCATTCATAGACGAGAGTTTCCTCTTCCTCGCCCGCGTTGGCCCGGGACATGTCGAAGATTTCACCGGGGGCGGTTTCTTCATCAGGAGTGGCCTCGCCGGAGTTTACACCGCTAGAGGGCTGTGTAGAAGCCAGAGTGGAAGCAGGAGCTGAAGTGGCGGATAGTTTGGAATCAGTAGAGAATTTGATCGGCGTGTCGGGTTTCCAAGTTTTGTCCGCGGTTGGTGTGGTGTTGTTCTGGCCAAAGGAAATGGATGGACCAAAGGAAGTCGACTGCCCGAAAGAACTCGACTGTCCGAAGCTGGCCGAGAACAGACTCGAGGTAGCATTGGTAGTCTCCTTTTGGGGAGTGGGGGCAGGAGACTGAATCCGATCGAACAGACTGCGACCAGCGGCAGCAGTCGGCGCCGGAAGAGGTGTGTTCAGACTAGACTTGGCGGTATCTGTCGTATCTGAAGGCTTTGTCCGCTTGGAATTGCGCAGGGCAGAGGCAAAATCGTCATCTGTACTGGCTTCATCTTCCGCAGGACGCTTGGAAGAAGCTCCCTTGCCCTCGTCGTCATCAGATCCGTCGCTGTCGTTGTCCTTGTCAACGTTATTCGGCTGCGGGGTGAGACGACCAAAGATGTTCTCTGATGCGGGGAGAGGTCGGCTAGAGGATTCGAAAATGGAACCTGTAGAGGAGGCTGGAGAGGGAACATTCAGAACGGCATTGTCGGAAGGTACGAACAGAGAGCTGGGAGCTGGCTTCTCTGCAAGCTTGGGAGAATCAACCACGGTCTTCGCCGAGTCTGGCTCATCGGCATCAACCCACTCGAACTTGCCATTTCTGAAAACAGACTTCTTCTGGGGGGCGGATTCGAGCTTCGCGCGCTTTTCCCGCTGCTTCTCAGCATCGCGACGTTCCCATTCCTCTTCGTCATCTGACTCTGAATCGAAGTCTTCCGCCTTGCGCTTGGCTTTCTCCTCCGCCATGGTCTTCTCTGCCTTCTGCTTGAACTGGGCCATGAAATCCACAGCACCACTGCCATTCCCAAACTTGGGAGGGGCAACAGCCGGGACGGTAGAACCATTCTGGGCAGTTGTGGATGCCGCCTGTGCGAACATGTTGCCTGCCAACTTAGGGGCTGGAGAAGCTGCAGGTGCTGGAGAAGCGGCCTGTGCGAACATATTTCTAGCCGAGCTGGGGGCAGGGGAAGCAACAGGTGCCGAGGGAGTGGCGGTGCCATTTGACATTGATTTGGTAAAGATATTATCCGTAACGTTCTGCGCTGAAGTTGACGCAGGGACTGGCGTAGCTGGGGTTGGGCTAGGGGAAGAGAAGGACTTGGCGAACATGCTGGACGTAGCGGAGCCGTTAGGGCCGTCAGCATCGACAGGCTTCTCGATTGCATTTTTGATCTTTGGCTCCGGAGCACCCTTAACAGGGGCACCCATCCCATTGCGGACCCTCATGTAGAAGAGGATCAGGTCATCAAAACTGTCCTCTCCTGGTTGGTACTTCATGACCTGTTGCTTGAAATGTGTATCCAATGCCCGAATTTTCCACAACACCTCTGCTTGCTCTGCTACCTCCTTGCTCGTACTAGGAGGAATGGTGGGCTTAGGCACCTCAGCAGAGACAGCGGGCTTTTGGACGCTAGCAAGGCCAGAAGGTGTGGCGGTGGGTGCTTTTACCGGGGTGGGTTGAGGAGTCGTAGAATTTCCACCAAACAAGTTGGCAAACGGTTTGACAGGGCTCGCTGCAGGTTGCTCTGTCGCAGGCTTCGGTGCGAACAGGCTTGGTGCTGTGGCCGGCTCAGCCGGTTTGGGGGTTGTCGAAGGGCCACTAAATAGATTTTTGAATGGCTGCGAAGTTTCTTTGGGCGTCTCCGGAGCCTGCTCCACCGCGGGCTTCGGTGTGAATAGGCTCGGCGTCGCCGCTGGCTCAGCAGGCTTGGAAGTGCTAGGTGAGGCGCCGAACAGACCTGCAAAAGGCTTGACCTCGGCAGGTTTGGGGGTTGTAGCCTGCGCTGCGGGAGCCGCTCCAAAGAGATTCTTGAATGGCTGCGATGTAGAAGTAGTGGCAGCTGCATCGCTCGTAGCAACTTTGGGAGCGAAGAGATTAGGAGCCGAAGTCTGCCCTGCAGGCTTGGGGGAGAACAAACCGCTCGAGGCAGGTTGCTCAGCAGTAGGTTTCGGCGCAAAAATATTGTTAGTCGCAGATGAAGTCGCATCCGCCTTTTCAGGCTCTTGAGCTGCGGACTTGAATGTGAAGGGATTGCTGGAGGCGGGCGCGGCAGCGGTTGTCTTAGGCGCAAAGATATTATTCCCAGCAGCCTTCTCAGGTTCCGATGGGGTGGAAGTGGTAGCCACACCTCCAAAAAGGGAACCAAACGGCTTTGGCTGGGAGGTTGCGGCGGGTGGTTGACTGGCAAAGCTAGGCTTGGCGGCGAAGCCATCTACCTTGTCACTCGATGGCTTCTCCTCAGCAGATGCAGGAGCAGGTGCAGGAGCAGGGAAGCTCAGGCCACCAAACGGATTGCCGGCTGGTGCAGCAGGCTTGGGAGCAAATAGATTCGGAGCTCCCGAGTCACCGAAGATATTCTTACTCGGCAAAGACGAGGTTGCAGCAAAGGGATTTTTGGGCTTCGAATCGGGGGATGTCTGCATGGAATCGGAGGCGGGATTTCCGTTGGCACTCGTAGCCGCCGGTTGCCCAAACAGGCCGGTGCCTGCTGAACTCGCCGTATTTTGCGGTGCGCCGAACGAAAAGGCCGGCTGAGGGGTCGATTGAGCATTCGGTTGAGTCGTAGGTTGACTTCCAAATCCACCAAAGATTGCAGATCCGGTGGTGGAAGCTGGTTGAGGAGGAGCAGAATTGTTGGCAGTGAAAGGATTGTTAGCCGCAAACGGGTTGCTTGGAGCAACATTCCCAAATCCACCGGAGAAGCTGAACGGGGTTGAGCTGTTTCCACCAAAAGAAAACGGCGCTGCATTTCCTTGAGATGTCTCACTAGGTGTGGCGCTGGCTCCGGGGAAGCTCTGGCTTTGGCCAAAGCTGAAAGCACCTGGCTGATTTGTGGGTGCAGAGAATGAGGGGGCTGGGAAAGCTGGGGCGGACGACAGCTGTGCAAAAGCTCCAGCGGGCTCGGCTCCGCCAGTAGGGGTTGTGCCACGAGGACGTCTGCGTATTTCCTTGATTCTGGGGACAGTGGAGGGACCCGAGGTCAGCATGTTTTCTTCCAGATTTCGCTTGGACATAACGGAGATAATTGGAAGATCGGTTTGCAGTGTGAGGCGATAACGTGGCAGAATAAGAGATGAAGCACAAGAATTGAAAGATTTGCATTCGCAAAGACTGCGACTGCTAGACGAGAGATGAAGTGGGAAAGCCTTATGCACAGAGCGATGAGGTGAGAATCAACTCGTCTCGAACGCGTCCACAAGGCATCCTCCACAAAGCAAGCGCATCCGGATAGAGGCAACTCCATGGCCAGGTGTGCTGCCTACAACCAGTCGCGTAGCAATCGTGACTCGACGTCATCTCTCATCTACGACACAAACGTCCACGCGTGAAACCATCAAAACACAACAGATGAACCAAGAACGAACACGCAACTTACTTTCTGTTGGCCAACTGAGCAGCCGTAGCCCGCTGAGGCTTCTCATCAGGTGTTCCCGACATACCGAATTCGTGTTCAGTGTCTTTAGACCCTTGAGGACCTTCGGCCGTGCGTTTGGACATGCTACGGCAGGTTTATATCACTCGTGCTCGCACCTAGCTCGAGGCTCCAAACGGTCGCGGGCAACAAGCCTGAACACCTTCCCTCAAATCAACGACGATCGCCAGCTCGGGGCTCGTTCATACACGATGCGACTCGGTGAGTCCCGCTTGGTTGTTGACGGATGAATGTTTCTGCTGGCCTGGCGGTCACGATCAATTATCGGATGCTGACCGTGTGGAGAGAAGATCGCACAGCCCAGATAACACCCAAGAGATCGACTTTTAAATCAATGTACGCAGTTCCGCGGTCACCGAGAACCGATTCTCCAGTTGTCCGTATTCGAAGTGGATGTTGGTCGCTCGCAGTATCTGGTTCTGTGACACGACTTCTTTCGCGATCCGTTGCGCGAGGGGCTTCGAGATGGGCTCACCGTGTTCAAGTTGATGAGATTAGAATGAAGGCGAGCTAGGACTCTCGCGGGAAAAATAGCCTAGGCAATATGCAGGATGTGGGGTGGAAGAATGGAGATGGCCCTGATGATATTTTTTTCCCAACCTTCGCGGAGTTGGTCGCGGAGGCAAGAACACCACAGCAGAAAAATATGGTCACGTGATAATCCCTTGGCACGACCCTCAGCAGAGCAAGGGAGTCCCAAGCTTCCCATAGCCTAAATCCTTGTACTTTGGTCCAGTCATATCATCCAATCCATCATGCTTGACTCGTTGATGAGCTATCGATTGGAGAATCTGGGAGAAGAAAACTGACTAACAAGACTTGGTAACACGGATAGCCCCGGCAGCGTTGGGCTTTGTAGCTCGCTGGCAGACTTTCCTGACAATGACGTCGCGACCTTGAGAACAGGTCTGTCCTAAATCCGCCAAGCTGGACTCGGCTCCGTGCACCATGCACCTACGGTGCCAACATGATGATGGTCGAAAGTGAATTATGTCAGACAGTTATCAAAGCTTAATCCCATGGTGAATGGTATTGAAATATCAGGTTGCCACGTCCTACAGTTATCGTCTTTCAATATGCTTGCAGTATACAACGATCATTTCTCTCTTCTCCCATGTGTCTGATGTCTTGCGAGTCTCTACAACAGGCGGAAATCGACTGATCCACGGATCCTTGCATCACATCCTTGATCGGCTATCAGATCAGGCAAGATCGCGATCGCGTGTTAGGTTGGTACTCGGGCAGTACTCGAAGCGCAACACGAGCCCTGCCCCGACTTTAAGTGAGCCTAGGATACGACGCCATATAATCATAGGTCGTGCGGCAGCAAGAACATTTCGAAAGAATGTTCAATCTTCCAGAGTAATGGAGTAGGACGACAATGGCTCAAGCTGATTCGATATTCTTCTGACTGAGGTATCTCGGCAGATGTTATGAGACGGGTGTGGGCATTGGGTTTAGGATTATTCTCCGAAGCAAAGGAACTTGGGAATATGAACGAGGACGAAAGAGTTAGGAACCTGATTGCTTACCAGGCAGGTAACTTTTTCTCCAAGAGCATTCTCTTTCAGGAGATTGCCTCTCTGACACGCTCTCGCGGAGTATCGGCGTACACTTGCTTGCTGCTAACGCTTTTCAGCGAGGCAAGACGGGCCCGTCTCGTCATAAGCCGTTCACTATGCGGGTTGGCTCCTAAGCTTAGATTGAGGTCACTCCGCACGGAACAAAGTATGTTTTCGAAGTTTGACAATATCTCCTCCATCTATCGACAGACCCCACTGTTACGCTCATTGAATCAGTATTATTATGAATCAAATTCTGCAGTAAGCACGGCCTGTTTGCCGGATTCGCTGAACCTAGATCCTTTCTAAAAGTATAGTAAATTAATTGCTACCGTCGGTTTGGCTTAGTCGCATTGTCCCTGTTTCCTGTTCTGACATCTTGAGAAAGGCATACTCCGTACATGACAATAATTTGACCCCTGAGTCACATTCCCTCCTCAAAGTGGCGGCGATGAATTCTGCAGCTAATCACATCATGCATCCCCGGCTGTTGGCTATACTCCACGGGGGCGTCGGGGCTAGTTGCCCGAGTTCGTTAGTTTCGTATTCCAACTCCGTGAAGAGGGAAGCGCTCCCATCTTCCGATTGGTCTGATGCCACTAGTATCAAAAAGGGGGATCTCGTCTTCCTGGTGGGGGCCCGATCGGCATGGTCGATTCCCGTTCTTAATTCTGCACTCCCCCCGATCATGAGGCAAGAACGCCGGCGTGACAGCCTCACAGGCCGACCCGGTCAAGGTGACTCGCTTCCGTCTTTGTCCTTAGCTACCTTTCTGTTGGCTAGCCCCGGATTTTGGGGTCATTCGTCATGTATTTCCCCGCCTCGAGTGGTATCCGGGGGTGGCATTTCGTCGCGCCAACCTTCGTGATGCCTTGAAGTGTGTGGGAAGGAGGGGGGCATCACCCCTTTTTCTGATTGTGATGCGCGTCCCATGCACTTTATTGATTCTAGATGCATATTGGCTGTCCGAGGGTCCGAGGAGAGTGGTCACATATGTATAAAATCAACCATGTGTCCTAAGTACTGTCAAGGTGGACCATCTGCTTTTGGTCGATCCTAGTGTGTCAAGATGCGCTGTGCACCACTGCTCTCCTGCCTTTCGGTCATAGCTTGTGCGAATGCACAGCTATTGCATCTTCCGCAAGTTGAGAAGCTGGTCAAGGAGGCCTTGAAGCCTCTGGCCGCCTATACGAACTACCATGGTCCCAAGGACGGTACTTCGAACTCGATTGTTCAATCGGTGGTAGAGGCAGCAACCTCAGCTGCAGTGGATCCTTCATACTGGCTGGCAAGTATCAGTCATCAAGGTCGGGCTGCTTTCAACTCCAACCCATCTGGATACAAGGTCTTTCGCAATGTCAAGGATTACGGTGCCAAAGGTAAGTTGTACCCACAAGGCCTTGGCTATGTACACGTCTAACATGCGTGATAGGCGACGGTGTGACGGATGATACTGCTGCCATCAACTCTGCAATTAGTGATGGAGGTCGTTTTGGCCCTGCGAGCCGCGAGTCTTCGACAACGACCCCTGCTATTGTGTACTTCCCCGCCGGAACCTACTTAATTTCCTCGTCCATCATCGACTATTATTTCACCCAGCTGATTGGCAATCCAAACTCACTTCCAGTCATCAAGGCAACCCCCGGATTCACGGGCCTTGGTTTGATCGACGGAGACCAATATCAAAGCGACGGCAATCAGGGCTGGGGCTCTACCAATGTGTTCTTCAGACAGATTCGGAACCTAAAGCTGGATCTGACCTCTATCCCAGCAAGTTCCGCTGCTACTGGTATTCACTGGCCGACTGGTCAGGCTACTAGCATTCAAAATGTTCAAATTGCGATGAGCTCTGCGTCGGGCACCCAGCACCAGGGTATATTTATTGAAAATGGTACGTCCACCCGCACACGAGATTAAGATTAGGTGCTGACTTCTTTTGCCAGGCTCTGGAGGCTTCCTGAATGACATCACTATCACCGGTGGACTCTATGGAGCCAACGTTGGCAACCAGCAGTTCACTATGCGTAACATTGCCGTGTCCAACGCAGTGACTGGAATTTCACAAATTTGGGATTGGAGTTGGACATATCAGGGTCTTACCTTAACCAACTGCACCACTGGCCTCTCAATTAGCAACGGTGGTGCTGGCAATCAGCTTGTTGGCTCGGTCAATGTCCTCGATAGTACTATTCAAAACTGTCCCACGTTCGTCACAACGGCCTGGGCAAGCTCGACCTCGACCAACGGTAGTCTCATCCTGGAGAATATTGCTCTTAACAATGTTCCAGTTGCTGTCAAGGGAACCAGTGGCACCGTTCTTGCAGGAACAACAGGCACTACCACCATCAGTGCTTGGGGCCAGGGCCACAAGTACACTCCCAATGGCCCAGCCAACTTCCAGGGCAGCTTCACCGCACCAGCGCGTCCTAGTGCGCTCCTTCAGAGCGGCTCATCGAGATACTATACCAAGAGCAAACCTCAGTATGAGGCTTCACCTACATCGTCATTCGTGAGCATTCGCAGCAGCGGTGCCAAAGGAGATGGCTCTACCGACGATACCTCAGCCATCCAGTCCGCAATCACCTCAGCAGCATCGTCTGGCAAAATTGTATTTTTTGACCAAGGAACGTACAAAGTCACGGGAACCATCTACATTCCCCCTGGCTCCCGGATTGTGGGTGAGGCTTACCCAGTGATCATGGCCACCGGAAGCAAATTTTCAAGCATCACTAGCCCTGTTCCTGTCATCCAGGTTGGCAAATCTGGCGAATCTGGATCTATTGAATGGTCCGACATGATTGTCAGTACCCAAGGATCCGCGCCGGGCGCTGTTCTTATCGAGTGGAACCTGGCTGCAGCATCAGGCTCCGGTATGTGGGATGTTCACACTCGGATCGGAGGATTCACCGGCTCTCAACAACAGGTCGCTCAGTGTCCCACTACTGCTGCCGTGAGTGCTGCATGCGAAGTTGCTTACATGTCTATGCACATCACTCGCAGCGCGAGTGGGGTATACCTTGAGAATGTGTGGCTATGGACTGCCGATCACGACCTTGACAGTGCCTCCAACACTCAGATTTCCGTGTACAGCGGCCGTGGCCTACTGGTGGAAGGAACGAATATCTGGCTGTAAGTTCTGTATTTTTTTTTTTACGATCTAAGACCAAACAGTCTTGCTGACATCTCCCTCAGCATCGGAACCGCAGTGGAACATCACTCTTTGTATCAATATCAGTTCAGCGGTGCCAGCTCAGTTATGGCAGGATTCATTCAGACCGAGACCCCGTAAGTTCGGTCTTATGACAAACGCACAGCTCGTTCTTGAAGACTGACCCGCTTCTCAGGTACTACCAACCCAACCCAAATGCAGCCAATAGCCCATACCCAACAAACTCTTCCCTAAACGACCCCAGCTACAGCAGCTGCCTCGGTGGGAACTGCGACGCCCTCGGTCTCCGAGTACTCAACAGTAAGAACATCAATATCTACGGAGCTGGCTTGTACAGCTTCTTCAACCACTACAGCACTACTTGCTCCACATTCCCTACACCCGAGAATTGCCAGAGTATGATATTCAGTATTGAAGGAAGCACCAGCGCATTGGTGGTTTACTCACTCAATACGGTCGGAACGACCAATATGATTGTCAAGGATGGCAGCTCCCTTGCAGTAGTCAGTGATAACTTGGCGACTTTTGCTGCCACCATTGCCTACTTCACTCTTTAGGACTTCTTTTGAATTTTCTTCTGAATTACGTTTTTACCTTTCCAATTACATATATCATCACCAAACTATCTTCCGAACCTCTTCGTTCACCATTCCACCTACTCCAATCTTCTTGTTTCAATTTCCTTCTTCTCACCCTGTCCAAGTCAAGACTTGCCCAAGCTACACAAGGCAAAATTCGATCTGAGGCCTAAGACAGGGAGGGTAGGACATTTCATTTAAGTAGATAATTGCACGCACTGGTAGATAGCCGACCCTAGTCGTATTCGCTTAATTCTCTGAATACCCGGATATAAATCCGAGGGTGGAGACCTGGGGTGGTGGGGCACTGGGGGGCGACTCCAATTAGGAGGCACCACTCGGGGAAATAGAGCAAAGATAGCCCGAGGTAAATTGAAAGCTTAGCCTTGAAGACGTGTTTTTAAAGTGTAGGTAGGACCCGCAGGAAAGTCCGAATTTTATTCGAATCTCACCCATTCCAGCCCAGAGATTATCAATCATGTCGGCAACCGAAACCGATCAAGTGATACCTTTCGAAGCACTCCCTCTGGATCCCAATGGCCCGCGTGGAAACGCCTGGGGTCGATTTGGACCCAACGACGAGCTTGGTACATTGAACTTTCTTACTCCGGAGGTCATCGTCGAAGCTGCGAAGGAGATTCGCACGGGAATTCGCATATCCCTCGACTGGCCGCTTAGCATGCCGAGCTATCCCAGTTTCGATCGAAATCCGTTCAAGCAGGAGCTAGTTCTGCGGAATCCGAATTGCATTTATGATGATATCTTGAGTTTCAATAGTCAGGGGTCGTCACAGTGGGATGGATTTAGACATTATGGTAGTGTCCCTTTCTTTCCCCTGCATCGTCGACTCAAAGTGCCAGGACTGGCAAACGGACAGACATTTAAGAGCTCAACGTGATTGAAGCTTGTGCTAACTGAGAGTTATAGCTAATCAGAAGATGCGTCGCTTCTATAACGGACACACAACGGAGGAGATTGAGAACTCCGACGTGATAGGTCTCCACAGTATGAACAAGCATACCAACGATGTACTTTGTTTCTTGCTAACAGTTCATAACAGCCGTTGCCAAACATGGCGGCATGACAGGCCGAGGCTTTCTACTTGATTTCGCCGATTGGGCTGAAACAAACTCAGTATCAATCTCAGCTCTCGAGTCACAGGCCATCACTCTCGATAGGATCGAACAGGTTGTCAAGGACCACCGACTCGAATTCCGTAAGGGTGATATCTTGCTTATCCGTAGCGGATTCACTGCCGCATATAACAAATTAGACGATCAACAACGACGGGATTTGGCTAATCGGCCGACACCAGACTTCATTGGCGTGGAAGCAACTGAAGGTATGGTACGGTGGTTATGGGAGCACCAATTTGCTGCTGTGGCTAGTGATGCACCGAGCTTTGAACGTGCTCCGATCCGCGGTAGTCATGCAGACCCAAATTACAATTTGCACGAATGGGTGTTGGCTGGATGGGGGACTCCGATTGGGGAGATGTTTGACCTAGAGCAGCTGTCTCAGCATTGTAAGGCCACTGGAAGGTATAGCTTTTTCTTGTCTAGTATGCCACTCAAGGTATGTTGCTTCCGTTTTCTTAAAGATCGCCTTTGATGGAGCTGATGTAAACATCTTTGATAGGTGATTGGTGGAGTGGCCAGTCCACCAAATGCTTTTGCTATTTTCTAGTTAGTTGAAGGCCTATGCGGCTTGCATCGATGACAGCATACCTGTGAATATAAGACTACAACAAGGTTTCTCTAAGCCAAGTAAATTCCTCTATTGCACCAAGGTATAAAATAAATCAACTTGACCGGAGGATTATCTAGTCAATTATAAGACTTGTTTGAGATCGTGCTTGGAGACTGAAAGAGACCCCAGTTCCACCGGGGAAATGTTAGTCCGGCCTCCCCCCTCCGCTGCAAGCGTAGCGCGAGGCTCGACGTAACTCGACAGTGATCAACCCACGAACCTCAGGGTCTGATCTGGTTCGTGATGGGAGGAATGGTTGATCAACATCCTCTCTTTTCAGCTGCAAGTGGGCACAATTGCCGGCAATTTTGGGTGTGTGGCCATCTGACTCCTTGCGTGACCACAGTTCTCGAGCTGACCAATCCAGGACTCGGAAAATGCATGGCTGTCCCCATGTGCCTTGCCTTACTTGGTGATTGCTCCCGCCAGCGTTATTGTATTAATTGTATGTCGTCATATATCAGGCTCAGCTTTGAGACGATGGCAGCCGAAATGGACTGTTCCGTTTGTATCAGAGCAAGATGAATACCAAGGGTTCCCGCTGGAAGGGGTAAAACACTCCCTTGGGTGGACTCTAACGCTCCTCTCGCTTACGGGCATTGGCTTCTCTGCGGAGTTGGTGCAATTATTTTCTTCAAATTTTGGAACGACAGCCATTGTCCTTCTTGCATCATGGGTAAGTGATTGATCACTGATATCAAGGGGAACAATTCTTTTGACATAGTTTCAGGCCACAGCAGCCGTGGTGATCACAGTCAAACGACCGAGGTCGTGCTCGATCCTTGTGCTAATTTTTTACATTTTATGCTTCATGGTTGAGATAATACTGGCCACTGCATCCCCTGGAGAACAAACTTTCCTGAAAATTTCTCGCTACATTGCTGCCTCCGCAGCTTTGATGGCTTCCTTCACAATCTTGCTGATGCCATTCCGACAATCGTCACTCCCAGCGATTGATATCAGTGCCGTCGGTCAGACACCATGCAGTGATTTTCGCAGTCCAGAAGATAATCTTCGATTGTGGCAATTCCTGACTGTGTCATGGATGGCACCTTTGATCTCCCTTGGGCGCAAAAGACAGCTCAATGAGCCAGATGTCTGGCGACTGGGCTTTGAGTTTCAACACGGTCGGCTTCACGAGAAATTTCGCCGGATTCGTGGATCAGTCCTTAGGCGGGTACTGCAGGCGAACGGACTTGATGTCCTGATCATTTCTGTGATTGCCGTCGTGCAAATGTTTTGCACTTTTTCCACGCCTGTTCTCCTCCAGCAACTTTTGCAGGCTATGGGGGACCCGAGTAAGCCAAGACGCGTACCTCTGACGTATGCAGTCCTTGCTCTTGTGCTTCGTCTGGTGGCCGCACAGTCTCAGGTGTTGAATCTGTGGTATGGAAGACGATGCTACGAGCGATCAAGAGGTGAAATGGTAATGATGGTCTACGAAAAAGCACTTTCGCGAAAGAATATACTTGGCCTGCATGTAGAGCGCGGAAACAAGCAGCCGAGCAGTGAAGAGACCATTGAGGGTGATACCGCCATCCACGAAGTTAACGTTCTATCCACCACCAAACCGAGTTTCTGGGGCCGATTCTTCTCCACAAAACGGAGGCCGGAAACAAAGAAGCCCAAGGAGGCTGCAACACTCGGTAAAATTTTCAACCTTCTCCGAGGCGACGTTTACGATGTGGCCCAGCGATTCTGGGAAATAGACGCTCTCATCGATAAGCCACTGGGATTGGTAATTGCCGTTGTCCTCGTGTGGACACTGTTCGGTCCGTCTTGCTTCCTGGGTATATTAGCAGTCCTGGTAGCCCAAGCCATGAACGCCATCATCACTCGATTCCTCCTTCGACGGGAACGACTCACACGAGCTGCCACAGATGCCCGCTTGCAAATCACGTCACAGTTCGTGGAAGCGATTCGGCATCTCCGGTGGTATGGCTGGCAAGACCACTGGCTTCGACAAGTGATGGAAGCTCGCCAACACGAGCTGAACCGGCGGATCATTACCAATTTATGCACAACGTCGATCAACTTCATCAACGCTTTTGCAAGCGGTGCATTCCCTGTGGTTGCTCTGTACGCTTATACCGTGTTAGCTGGTCATGAGTTGCGCATTGATATCATCTTCCCCGCCTTGCAACTATTCACCATGCTTGAGACCCGCTTGCGCGATATTCCAAGTCTGGTCACCGCGCTCATCAATTCTTATATTGCTCTTGGTCGTATCGAAGATTTCATGGCAGAGCCGAATAAAGAGCAATTTGAGCCAGAGCAACGACCAGATGAGACGCCATTCCGACTTGACTCATGTTCCTTCGCATGGCCAGGAAAATTATCACCCGTATTGAGAGATATTAATGTGACTATCCCGAGAGGCCTCACCGTTGTGAGTGGAAAGGTTGGAGCTGGAAAGACGGCTTTCCTTCAAGCCCTGCTTGGGGAACTTGATCGTCTCAGTGGTTATTGCCGTCTACCAAATGAGATGATTGGGTACTGCGCGCAAACACCATGGCTACAGAGTATGAGCATTCGTGACAATATTCTCTTCTCTGCTCCGTATGATGAGCAGCGTTATAAGCGGACTCTAGAATCCTGTGCTTTACTTCCGGATCTGTCCCAATTCAAGCATGGTGACTTGACCTTCACTGGTGAAAATGGTGTTGGTCTTTCCGGAGGGCAGAAAGCACGAGTGGCGCTTGCTCGGGCGGTATACAGCGCCTCTCATGTGCTGCTTCTTGACGATCCACTTTCAGCTTTGGACCACAATACGGCCGAGCTTGTGGTTCGCAAATGTCTCTCTGGGCCGTTGATGCAGAACCGCACAATTGTCTTGGTAACGCATCGTACTGCGCTAGTGCGCGATATCGCTGATCAGATCATTGAAATTGACGAAAGCCATGCCATCGTTCACAGCAAGGTTGCTCTCCCGTCATCTACTAAGGGAGATGGGCTTGGCCTTCTTCTGAGTCTCAACGACAATGAGACTGAAACAGAAGAAGGCCCTGAAGGTGAAGAGGCAACTGCGGTTCCGGATAAATTCTTTGAAGAAGAGCACCGCGCAGAATGGGGTGTCAAGGCTCGAGTCTATTGGAACTATATCAGGGCCGGCAAGTATCGATGGTGGACTCTCCTGGTATTGATCCTTGCGATCTATCGACTCATGGCCGTTGGACAATCGTGGTTTCTCAAGGAATGGGGTGAAGCTTACAGCCAGGAATCTCTGTTGGATAGGCGTTTGTCCGTCGGGCAAAGTCATTCTGTGGACATTTCCCTGGTTTCAGTCTCGGGTGTGGATGCATATTTTATACCACAAAATCCCATCGGCCAACTGCCGCCTCCACACGAGGACGTTCGTCCTTGGTTATGGACCTTCTTTAGCATCATCTGCCTCCAGGCAGCAGCGCTCCTGGTCTCTCAGCTACTGATGCTGGTCATTGTTTACTGCGCAGGCAGGACACTCTTCCACCAGGTAATGGTTCGGGTTAGCCATGCCACATTCCGCTTCTTTGATGTCACTCCCGTCGGTCGGTTGATGAACCGCCTCACTTCGGACATTAGCGTGGTAGACGGCAACATCAGTGCACAGTTCCAAAACATTGCATTTTATGCAATTACATGGATATCTTCAATATTGGTTATTGCCACAGCAACCCCTACTTTCCTCGTATTCTCCTTGATTCTAACGATTGCCTTTGTGCTCATCTTCCTGCAATTCCTGCCAACATCACAGAGCCTCCGGCGGCTTGAGATGGTGTCGTTGACTCCGCTCTTATCTAACTTTGGTGAATTGCTGCACGGCCTGACGACCGTGCGCGCATTCCGCGCGGAGGAACGCTTCCAAAATCGGGTCATCTCAGTGGTTGACAAGTTCCAGGGCATGGATCACTTCTACTGGTCATTGCAGGCATGGCTCATGTATCGCTTTGAAAGTTTATCTGCACTTTCAACCTTCTGTCTGACTGTTTTGGCTCTCTACACAAATACCACACCTGGGCTGGTAGCCTTTGTGCTCATCGCGGCCAACAATTTCGTTGACTCCACACATGCGTTGTGCAAGCAGTACGGTCAGTTACAGATGGATTTCGTGTCCGTCGAACGGGTCGACGAGCTGCTGCACATCAAAGAAGAACCAAAGGGCACGATCGATCCTCCGGCGGCATGGCCAACATACGGCAGCGATGTTATTTTTGAAAACGTTACCCTTCGGTATGCCCCACACCTCGATCCAGCTCTGAAAGGCGTCTCCCTCCAAATTCCGGGCGGGTCCACTACAGCAGTCATCGGTCGAACGGGAAGTGGCAAGTCTACACTAGCCGTATCACTCCTCAGTGTCGTTCTACCAGAAACCGGCCGTATCATGATCGACGGCATCAACATTGCCGACGTGAACACACAAGCCCTTCGCACTCGAGTCACCTTTGTCGCCCAGGACCCCGTCCTATTCCCCGGCAGTGTCCGTCTCAACCTCGATCCCACAGAGGAGTTCTCCGATCAACAGTGTGCGGACGTCCTGGAACGACTTTGCGGCCGACATGGATGGAATCTTAATACCCATATTGAAGCTGGTGGTAAGAACCTTAGTCAGGGGCAACGCCAGCTCATTGCTCTTACACGTGCTGTTCTTCGACGTAGTCCGGTTGTGATTCTCGATGAGGCTACTGCTTCAATTGATCATGACACCTCTCTTGAAATTCAGCAGATCATTCGCGAGGAGCTGCAGGTATCAACTGTCATCACCATTGCGCATCGAGTTGAAGCTGTGAAGGATGCGGAGTACTTTGTGGAGCTGGACCAGGGGATGGTCTCTCGATACGGGAGTGTTCGAGACTTATAGTTCGCAGGCTGCGGAGGTTCCAAAAAAGCGCAGACAAAGATCGTTGCAGCCAGTGACGTCGGTACAGCTGTATTGTTACTACACCAGGTTACAACCAATTTTAGATTCCGTAGACATACTTTGTCCTGTCTGCCGAACCATGCTTGTCATGCTTGTACAAGTGCGTACATACATTACGGAGCGATGAAATCAAAGTGTCAAGGTGTTACCCCAAGAACATTTTTTATGTAAAGCTGTCGAGAAAACGGGGTATCTAGAATATTTACAGCTTGGCCTTGCCCTGAGCCTTCTTCAAGATGGGCTCCATCTTGGTAGCCTTCATGATGTTGCCCTTGATCTTGAGCTTACCGCCCATGAAAAGACGCTGGGCGTTGGCCTTGCCAGCGACAAGGGAGGCGAAGTCCGCGTCGGAGAGGGTGAGGGTGACTATAAAACAGGAGAATTATCAGTATGAGTTCAGAGAAAAAGGTTCGGACGCATTTCTTCGTGCAAGCTCTCTCTGCACTCACCGTCAGCCTTCGCACCAGCGGGGGCGGCACCCTGGCCAACCTCGCCCTTGTTCTTCAGGTCGAGGTACCAGCTGGCCTCCTCACCCTTGTCGTTCTTCAGGTTGAAGGAGACGATGGCCTTGGCCTTGTCGATGGCGTCCTTGCGCTCGGCAGCATCCGCCTGCAGCGTTTGGTTGATAGCATCGAAGGCGGCAGAGGCCGGGAAGGAATCTGTGGTAAGTGAAGCTTGTTAGCTGAACTGCTTCGCTGTTAAGGTATATCGCATGCGACCGGGGTGGGGATGGGATGACGGGCGGTGAGATGTACCTTTCTTGAGAGACATGGTGGATGAATATGGATTGATTATGGATGGAGAAGGGACAGGAAAGAGAAAGAACCAATACAAGTTATATATGACGAAAGGTGAGTTAAAATGCGCCGTGGCAGCGCAACATGTGAACTTCCCCCATTTAGCACCCCGTGCCGTGCCGAGGCTTCCCCGTGATTCGTGAGCCCCGTCCGTGTCTCCAAGGGTTCCATGCGCTCCACCCCACGCGACTGGAGACAAACCCATGGAGCATGGACTGCCCGCACAGTCCTACAATCGAGGATGATAAAAAAAGACACATTCATTATGTGATCCAATTCCCTTCACCTGAGATCTCACAAGGCGACGATCTCTTCCATCTCCCCAAAGGCCTCGAGTCTAACCTCGTGCAGGCCGGAATCTCCCCAAACGACCCTGGCAAATCCCCGAGACAATGAAGACTTATTGTTCTCTCCAGGTTCTGGAGAAATCCACTTAAACCGGACCGTAAATGCCCCTTTCGATTTGTAAAGATCAATTATGGACTTAGCCTGTTGGTTCGTTGTGTCGCACCAATCCGGTGGTCACCGCGAAACACTAACCTGCGACAATCTTTTCCCTTTTTCCCACCGTCCGAGGATGCATCGGCTAGTTCCCGACGTCATCGCCGACGCGAGGCTGGGATCCACTTCATATGATCGATTCTGCCCTACGAATGCTCGTGCACTTCACCCGCCGAGTTCATGAGTCCTTTACGCTGTTGCGGTAGTGGACGAATCCCCCACAGCAGTGACTGCTGGGCGATCGCCGCGGCCCTGAGCATAATAGTTTTGCTTCTTGATTCCATCGCGTGCTGCCTCTCTTTCGAGTCAGTAGTGCCAATGCTTTCTTCCATGTGCCAGTACGCAGGACGATGTCCTGAAAGTTGAGCTCATGCAGTGACTCAGGATGATCGAAGACGAAAGATGCTACCTGTGATGCATCCATTATCGCATTAACCGGCTCTATTTCCTGCGGGTAAGGCGGGCAATCTCAGTGGCCGTAGAAACTGGCTTTCGTGTTCACCTTCAGATCGTCCCAGTCTTTTGTTGGCTGTTTTTGGAGACAGGGCTCACCTGCTAGCGACAATAGCGAGAACCTCCTGCGACCTTTCCAATGGAGCACTAGTTTCTGAAGCTCAGTGAAGCTCAGCGAAGCTTTGCAGATACGAATGCAACAGCTGGAAGTGATCTGTGGGCCGCCCCGCCTGGTACGAAAAGCTCTCTATGCGAATGGTGAGACGTCAAATTTGGGACCAGCGCTCACGGGACACAGGCGATGCACCGAGTCCTAGGTTCGGCTGGAGATAGACCACATCTGCGGGATGGACTGCCAATAAGAGGAGACTGTCAAGACACCTCAGCGATACATGCTCAACTGCAATGTGCAACGATATCAACGCATAGTCGACCACGCTTCGCCGGTACCGATAACTGGGTGGCTGGCCCTCGCAAGTGATTCGGAGATGGCGCAGATTATCATGAAGGACAATACTCGCACAAATGATGGCACATCGGTGGTAGCATGGAAAAGAGGCGGATATTGCTTGAGTGTTAGATCCGTCATCTCCCAGGTTCTGTATTTGGGACCTCTGGACGGCCCCTGCTAGTGCTGAGGTGTTTATATGAATGTCTGCTCTTTGCCCGTCCCCGTGTCAATGACCAGTGGCGAGACAGCGTGGGCTGTATGTGTAAAAGCCAATCTCATGTGTTGAACATGATCTCCGATGCGTTCAAGAGCGGAGACCCGCGATGGCCCATTGAATGGTCAGCTGCGGAACCGAATGGGCATGTCCGTGAAATGGGTTGTAGCTAACAGGGCGGCCAGGTTTCGGTGGGCAAGACGACATAATATGAAGTCTTGTATTGACAGACCATAGTATCATTTTACGAATTGACCCAACTTTCGAAATTCGAGTTAGTTTGGACTCCGGCGACGTCATTATCCTCAGTAGGTCCAGGGCACTTGGTCAAATCATGAACATATCAAAGATAACCCTTGCGCTTGTCCACCGGGCCTTTTATGCATGTCGTGGCAGTCTCTAGTCAGGCTCAAAATACCTGCCATTTTCTCGCTACTTCCTGCTATCCTCATTTGTAGATTCAAGACGTACTTACCGATCCGCCTGCGTCTCGGGAGATTCCCTTCATGCTGCATGTTGCAACTCTATGTCTTATTTGCAGGACAATGCTCATCAATTCAATGCAGCACCTGCGCACCCGGTATAGTCCAGATACAGATTTATAAGCTAAACTGCAACGTAAGGCCGAGTTGAGAGGCCCTTGAGTTTGTGATGTTTGCAATCATAATGCTTATCCGAATCACATACGCGTGGACGCGTACTATCAGCACGTGATGATAAGACATCTCAACGTGCGAGGAGACGGTGAAGGGAACGTTTGGTAGTGCATTATGTAGAATCAGACGGATTTCGATGTAAAAATAAAATTGAGTAGAGATTTAAGGCATGTTCAGGACTACTGAGAAGCTAGTACAATATCCAGTCAGCCCCGCAGAGCCGCATATTATGAATCTTCACGCACGTCCACGATAAGCCTTGGCAGGCGGCCAGCGCCCAGAATGACATCGCCAGCCAAAATTTCCGCAGCGACAGGTTCTTACCCTCAACTCTCTTCGCTGAGGGGGCAGCAGGACTGGCCCCGTTTGCCTCACTTCTTGAATATCTGCTACTCTTATCTACTTAATCTTGCGACTTCTCGGCGCTTCTTACCACTTGCCTCTCGCCCATCCATATCTTTACTCCGTGCTATCTCCACTCCCCCGCGACTGCGCGACTCCATCAACCAGACTTCCTCAAGTACCTCCATCAAGATCGCGTCTTACATAGATAGGTCAGTGCTCTCATCAGTCGCTTAGCACATCCAATCCAGCACCCTTCTTGATCAATGGATGATGCGCTGTGTGTCATATTTGCTTCTTTTTCTTCTTGCGCATCCTGTCGGCTCCTCGCCCGGGTGCCACCGCTCCGTTTGCGTTTTGTTGATCTCTGAATTTGAAGACTGATACATAGCAGTTCGCCAGATCTACCGTCCTTATCTACCACGGTGTATTGCGCTCGTGTTCGCTCTGAGTTGGCACTGGGATCTAGACCTGTTGTCCAGTCGTTTTATGGAGATTCCCCGTGTCTGACTACGATCGACCGGCTTATTGGAATTCACTGGATTACTCTCAATTGATGTTCGATGTGAATTGACGCCAGCGGTTCAATAGTCATTCTTTGGCCTTCTTCCTCTTTCGTCATCCCGATCGCCATCGATGGTCTCTCTCTTACGACCTTACAACCTCGCTACTCGCCAATCACGTTCGGTCACGAGAATACATTTACCACTCAACGCTTGCATCGACACCTGTCACTCCGTCGCGCCGTCGTGCTGCGTCCTTGAATCGTCCTAAATGGTGGATGAAAGTTCTGCCATCTATTTTCAATTCTGAAATGTGTCTGGCTACCTAAAGCTACAGTCCGCGTACTTCTCGATTTCACCCCCATCCGCATAGTCCCATCATTACCCCAAACATGAATATTTCAAAGCAAAACAAAATCAATAGTCTCGTGGAGGATCAGGAGACATACAGGTTCCTTCTGGAGGACCTGCTTGAACAGAATCCCTCCGATACTGCTGGGATCGCCGAGCTTCAGGCCACCATCAAGAAGCATGAAGATGAGATTGCGGAGCTTCTCGGCAGCCCCCCGGGTGGCTCTTCAGAGACTTCTTCACGGAGCACCCCGAATGGTGCCGCAACCCGTTCACCACCTTCGGCGTACGCTACCACACAAAACCATTCGACTTCGTTCCCCGCGGACCCGGCCTCTACGCCCTACCATCCTTCAACAGCCCCCTCACCCTTCCTGACTCGCCCTGCACAATCTTCTCAATCTGTACGGGCTTCATTGCCATCACGACCCAATGATTCTCGCAAGAGGCAGCGGCAAGACTCTACTGGCTCGACAGTCTATCCGCAGTCATCCAAAAGAACGGCAGTGGACCGCCACAAGTCTCGCTACGAGAAACTGCGGGCGGACTTGGAAAATCAACTAAAATCAAGCCGGAAATTGCATGAAGAAGCAAAAGATCCTCAAAATGTCCAGACTCGGGCCATTGTAGAAGGGATCTCGACCGCCGAGGTTCTGGAGAAAATGGAGAAAGAACAGAAGGAAGAGGAGGATGCGATTCGATCAGAATTTCAAATTGAAATGGACGAAGAAATGGCTCGCATGGTGCAAGCCGAGGATGCGGTCAGCGACAGCGAGGACGAAAGCAGCTCCAGTCCATTGCCAGTGATCAGGATCCCCGATCGCACACTCCCGAACCCTCACACACATGGTTACGGAACTCCTTCACTCATCGATCCACAACCACCTCGCCGGTATCCGGTGCCAACGCAATTTGACTATAATCCGTCACCACCGGGTTCATATCCTTTCCAGGATGATGACTTGCAGGAAATCCCTAGGGAGTATTTCAACTCGCGAGTTGGTGGGATTGGTGGATTCAATCCGTTTGGACATCGTCCGCCTGGATCCAGTCCCTCAGGTCTGAACTCTCCTGCATTTGGACCACCGCGCTATACGCCCATGTTCGGTGGCGCGAACTCCTTCAATCGTGGTCGGCCCCTTCCATGGATGCACGATCCGAATCCCGCACCCGAGTTGGCCGCAATCGATCTCCTTAGCAACAATCCACTTGGACTGGAAGACGTAGATGATCTCGAGTGAGTGCAATTTCTGCAATTTCAATTCTAGATTCTGACCCAGATGCTTGCAGGCGATATGAAGAGCAGAATTTCCCTCAGGATATCAAAAATCTGATTACAGGCATCAAGGATATCCGTGCAGCGACCAAGGCGGAGAAGGATGAGACGCCAGAGGGTCTCAAGGTGACACTCATGAAGCATCAAAAAATCGGTGTAGCCTGGATGAAGGCCAAAGAGGAGAGTGCCCACAAAGGTGGTATTCTCGCTGACGACATGGGTCTCGGCAAGACCGTCCAAGCCATTGCTCTCATGGTCGCCAGACCCCCGACTGATCCTGAGCGACACCCATCCCTGATTGTTGCACCCAAAGCCCTGATGGACCAGTGGAGGCGAGAGATACACAGGCATATTGAGCCAGGCAAACATCAGCTTTCGGTGTTCGTCTACCATGGTGTCAATCGTGTTGATTGGAGGAAGTTGAAGTCCTATGATGTTGTCATCACAACTTTTGGTACTCTGACTGCCAGCTATAAGACATTGCTCAAAGCGGAAAAGCTGGAGGAGGAAGGCAAGGATGCCAGTATTGTCAGAGATGTCCGCAATACAGCCACACTCTTCACGCCCACGAGCAAGTGGCATCGGGTCATTGTCGATGAGGCTCAGAACATTAAGAACCCGTCGGCAAAATCGGCGAAGGCATGTTGCAGGCTAAACGCCACTTATCGTTGGTGTCTCACTGGCACACCGATGATGAACCGACTCGAGGACTTCCAGTCTCTGCTATCTTTCCTTCGCATTCGGCCATACAACAATAAGGAGAAGTTCAAGCGAGTAAGTTCAGATAATTGCCACACTGGAAATCGTGCTTGGTAAATTCTAATGATATTGTTTAGGATTTCCGGGTGGTTAAAACTGGTTTCGTGCCAGAGCCGGTCATGCAGCAGTTGCGAATTCTTGTCAAAGCTGTCTGCTTCCGGCGTACTAAGACGTCTAAAATTGATGGCCAACCGATTCTACAACTTCCTCCGAAGGTAATTGAAAAGATCCACGTGGTCTTCGATGAGAAGGAACGGGAGATCTACGATGCACTTAACTCGAAGACGCAAGCTCACATCCAAAGACTGTTGAATGCTGGTATTTTGGGCAAGCAGTACAGTCACGTCCTGGTGCTTTTGCTCCGGCTGCGACAAGCATGCTGTCACCCACAGCTTATGCAAGGCTTCACGACTGAAACACCTGCTCTCGAGGGAAGAGATATGGTGGCTAACGCCAAGCTTCTGGCTCCTGCGGTCGTGGAACGTATCAAGAACAACGAAGGCGGCGAGGATGAAGGCACTTGCCCCATTTGTATGGATATCGTTGAGAACGCAGTGATCTATATTCCTTGTGGTCACTCTGTCTGCAACGAATGCTTTGCCCGAATCTCTGATCCGCAAATTCTGGCCCGTGATGACGACACTGGCATGATAAAATGCCAGAATTGCCGTGGTCCAGTCGATCCGCTCAAGATCACTGACGGAGAAGCATTCAAGAAGGTCTATGATCCAGCCGCGGTTGCCGAATCTTCAACAGCTGCAGAGCAAGAAGATGGACAGACAGATGGATCTGACTCTGATGATTGGGACTCGGGAACTGAGTCCGACGGCTCATCTGATAGACCGAAGAAGAAATCTCTTGCGGAGCTGCGCAAGGAAGGCCAGAGGAACAAGCGTGCGAAGCGCAGATACCTCCGCCGTCTTGAGAAGTCCTGGGTCCCCAGTGCCAAGATTACGAAGGCCATTGAAATTCTGGGGGAGAATGAAGCTCGCGGCAAGGACGAGAAGACCATTATCTTCAGTCAGTTCACTTCTCTCCTGGATCTTCTGGAGATCCCCATCAACCGTAAAGGTTGGAAGTACGTCCGCTTCGATGGCAGCATGAACATTACCGAACGCAATGAATCCGTGGCTACTTTCACCGACGATCCCGAGGTCAAGATCATGCTTGTCTCTCTCAAGGCTGGAAATGCCGGTCTCAACCTTATCGCTGCTTCTCATGTCATCTTGTTCGATCCATTTTGGAATCCCTACGTTGAGGACCAGGCCATTGATCGTGCTCACCGCATTGGTCAGACCAAGGACGTATTCGTGCACCGTTTACTCATCGAGAATACCGTTGAAGACCGTATCATCCATCTTCAAGAGCAGAAGCGAGAGCTGATCAGCGGTGCCCTCGATGAGGGTGGCTCGATGAATGTTTCACGACTAGATGTTCGGGAGTTGGCTTATCTCTTCGTAAGTCCCCTTGCCATCTCTCTGGTCCCGGCTTTTACTGACTACCTCTTCTACACAGGGCGTTCGTACTTGAGAAAGCGACCACCATGATACGATCGATAGAGGTCACTTGATGATTTACAAGGTTGTGTTTTCCGCGCATTGTTGCTTTAAAAGTCACGCTGTTTTCTTGAGGATGTTTTATGACCCATGATGTTTTTCTACCCACAGCCACCCTATCACATATACCCCCCGTTTATCGCCATAAGAAATGCGGTCCGTCATGTTGCTGTTCAATTTACACAGTGTGTAATGAGTAGCTTCTGCCGCTTTTAAGAGAAAGTAGAACCGGACCATCTAAACGAGAAGATGCTTTTTCTGCTTGCCGAGAACGCGCTTTTTTTATTTTCATTTGCATGTAGCTTAGAATCGTACAATAGATTCTTGGCTTTTTGGGACCTTGTTGAAAGAGGACTTGCATTTTATGCCAGTAAGCTCATTTCAGAGGGGCAGGGAAGAAAAAAAATGAGACATTGAGATGATAGGTAAAGAAAAGAGTCTAAGCTACTAAGGTGTTGGTTGGGGGGAAAACCAAGATAAAGAAATGCATAATCGTTGCCGTCCCTTTCTTCACACCGCCACTGCCCCAACCGCTTTCATTGTATCGTGAATCCGAGGACTGAACTTTAAGTCGAGCCCAAAACTTCCGGTCGTAGAATATGCCGCCCCTCTTTTTATGTCGCAGTCAACGAGGACGGGGACAAAAGGGAAAGTGGCTGCAAGGGTCCCCGACGTCCAGAACGGAAACGAACTGTCGGGGACCTGATGGAGAAATTGACAACTTTACAGGTCAGCGTCATCCTCATCGGGCAGGGGCTGAGCAGCCGCATCAGCCATCTCCTGGCGGTACTTCTCGAGCTGCTCGTGGTCGACGGTGACCTCGGGGGGAGCAAGAGCGGGAGCGGCGACGAACTCCTGTATCAGTAGTCAGTAATTTGCTAGTAGCGACGAAGGATAACGTAGTCGAGGAAAAACGAACCAGCTGGGGGTTGCCAACCAGTTTCCGAGCGAGCCACAGGAAGGGCTTCTCGAAGTTGTAGTTGGACTTGGCGGAGATGTCGTAGTACTGGAGGTTCTTCTTGCGGTGGAAAGTGATGGTCTTGGCCTTGACCTTGCGCTCCTTCACATCGACCTTGTTACCGCAAAGAACGATGGGGATGTTCTCACAGACACGGACGAGGTCACCTAGAACGATGAGTTAGTCAATGGAACATCAGTCGGAGAAGCGCGAACATGGAATATACGTACGGTGCCAGTTGGGAACGTTCTTGTAGGTGATACGGGAAGTAACATCGAACATGATGATACCGGCCTGACCGTTGATGTAGTAACCATCACGGAGACCACCGAACTTTTCCTGACCGGCGGTATCCCAAACATCGAACTGAATGATTCCCAGGTTCTATCGCATTCTCAGATTAGTCGGTCGTCCTAGATGGAAATGAAGGGGATCATGACGACAGAGTCGGAGCGGGGCTCGGCGGGGCATAGCATACGGTAGTGAAGGTCAAAGGGTGAACCTCGACACCGAGGGTGGCAATGTACTTCTTCTCGAACTCTCCAGTCAAGTGGCGCTTGACGAAAGTGGTCTATCAGATTGACTTTGTTAGCGAAAGGCTGATCTTTCCAGGAGGTGAGGCGAGCCGTTGGGCAGATATTTTCATGTTGTTGACAATCGCGGGGCAAAGGAGGTAAGAGGGGTTGTTGCCAACAAAGACCATCATGAGGGACTCAAGGTGTCAATGAAGGGCTAGTAACTCCATCTGCCTCTTTCTTGACCTGGAATCGAAACCCGTGAGCTCAAGTAAAAGCCGCTTACCTTGCCAGTACCACCGTCACCGACCAGGACGAGCTTAAAGGTAGGTGGGGCCTGCGCCATGATGGACTAATTTTTTTTTCGACGAGGGTGAACAGTGAAAGAAAATTAAGATCGCTGGTAAATCAGCGGATGAGGTCTGGACCACGGAGGGGTTGGATTGTTTCGAGGTGATGGGGAGAAAGAAGGGGAGAGATTGAATAATGCGCGATGGAATTTTTGCCCCGGTCGCGGGCGGGTCACGTGGTCTGCTGTGTGTGTCTATTGGCCTGACGTAGTGTCAACACAGCAACACTACCAACACCGCCTTGCTTGCATCACTCCATTATTGTTACTATTGGGATGATCAGGACTGTTGACAACATTGAGAGCATCGAGAGCTGGATGCACGATGAATACTTTTCACGAGTCATTCTAGTTTCAGCCGTGTGTAAATCAAGCCCATCAAAAACCCACGGATCAGTCGACGAGAGAGAGTCGCGATTGTTCTGTATTTCTTTTTTTTTCTGTTAGTGCATCCCCATAGGGCTGGCCGTAAGCAGACCTTGGATTGGTTGTCCTGTAGGTGCAGTGCTGATGCCCGATGTACAATCCGTTGTCCATGCTGGCACCGAAAGCCTCCGCTACACATAAAGAGATTTCTCTCATGACAGGCAGTCAATACACTAGTCCGTTTGACCAGATTTATGAGTACACCTTAAAAGAAAATTCGCAATGGGGTCATGCATCGTCATTCGTAAATGAATTGATCGTCATAGTACAATAATAAGAACAGTCCCGCAGCAACTCCCTCCGTAGCCACGGCAACACCAAGGGGACTGGGCTCGGACTAGTCCCTACAGAGGAACAAGATGACACCCCAAGAGTCCCCGACCGCCCCAATTGCGTCGTGGAGTCAGCTGCAAATCCAGCTCGGTCGTGCCCGGTGCGCCATCGATTTTTCGGCTTACCTTGACCGTAAGTGGGCGCTAGATAGAAAGTCAGAATCATCTCTAAGGCAAGATGGGAGATGTCATAAACAATCGTACGTACACCTTCGTGCTGCTGCACAGTCTCGGCCACCTTGGAAAGACGCTCATGATTGAGCCAATGAACCGCTCCGAACCCTCGAATAGTATCGCCAGCCTTCAGACCTGCCTCGGCCGCTGGACTCCTGGGCTCTACGCTGTTGACTCGTGCAAATGGTGTACCCAGGGCGCTGGCATCCGCAATGCTGGTACCCGTCACCGATGCGGGTATGGCTGACGGCACAGTCGTGCCATTCGTGGTGGCGGTCCCGGCTTGCGCATTTTGTAGTTGGGCGAAGTGAGCATGAAGACCTTTCTCGAGGTACTTCATCACATCTTTGTGGTCGTTTCGTAAATGGATAATGCGTACCCGCGTCGTGCGAACTGCCATCGTCTCAGTAATTCGGTCGGGGTAGTTTACACGCCTTGTCCGGATCGAAACGTACCTTGTGCGATGTCAATATCGTCGCGTGGAAACCCAT
The DNA here is from genome assembly GCA_037356195.1 of Penicillium sp. F50. Lineage (NCBI taxonomy): Eukaryota > Fungi > Ascomycota > Eurotiomycetes > Eurotiales > Aspergillaceae > Penicillium > Penicillium sp. F50. Next base: position 370,033 of record JAYXSA010000054.1, on the reverse strand, counting down.
CAAACGTAGTCAAAGACGTGGTCATGTTAACTCCATGCTATTGATATCAAGAGACGTTAGCAAGCACGGAAATCTGCGACAATCAGAGCTGTCATTAACCCACCGAGCTGAGCACGCTGCTGAGCGCCGAGAGCTCCGTCTCGATCCGCTCTTTTTCCTGCATGAGATCAGGCATCGTCAACTTGGAATAGTCTCGGGGTGTGGCCCCGGACGTCGGTCCAGAGGCCACTGTAGGAGCGTGGATGTTGTCGTCCATGGGGATGCCCATAGTCCGGAGGCGGGGAAGATCGCAGCCTCCATTAAATTGCGGCGTGAAGGGCGGTGGGTCTCTTAAGCGCTTTCGATCTTTTTATAAGCGCGACGTGACTTGGCGCTTCCCGACGGATTTACTTCTATCAACTAGATATAACATTATTCTACAATCTGTACGCTAGTATCAAACCCCCTGGTCCCGGTCTCTGTTTCATGCTTGCAACTGGCGGTCTTTGCTCGCATTTCTTGGGAATCTCGGAAATATACCGGAACTCCCCTCGAAGTGCCCATATCCTTGCATACTTTGGGCCTAGAGGCAGGATTTCAATCCCACCTGTTGAGCTGCCTCACGTCATGACGTACATAGATGAAATTCGAATTGTCGGTTCCTCAGCAGTTTCTACCGCTGCCTGGAGCCGAAGTGACTTGTGGTCATGGCGCTGACTTCGTCGCTCTTTCTTCGGCGAGGCTGGAAGTGATTCAATCGTTCAACGCTCCGACGAAAAGAGAAAGAGAGCTTCCCACATCCTTCGCAGTGCCCACTTTCCCAGATTGTTGCGGTCTCCGTCGTGACTGCCTCAAAATGAGCGCTTCAACACTGGGCCCGGCAGCTTCTGGTATGACTGTGTTTATATTGCCTTTCCAGGGCTTCACAGCCTACATGACTCCAGTATCGAGTACTCGACACCCAACAAGCGAATTTGCCGCTTTGTTGCAGAATGGAGAACACTGACATCGATACCATTGAGGTTGAGACAGAAGTGCTTCCGGTTGAAAATGAAACCGAACAGCTGCTGGCAGAGAAAGAGGAAGGAGTTCTGCCACTGAACCCTAATACCCCTCATCCATTCAAGAAATGGATGGACAGTTTTCGGGTTCGTAGACGGGTGCCTCCCATGATCCCAGAACGATATGTCCATGACTGGCCGGAATCCTTGCAAACCGATATCGCTCCCCCCAACGTGGCTGGACGCCGAGACTCACTCCTGTCAGGACGTTCGTCGCAGTTGGGAACAGTGAAGACGACCACCGTCAGTATAACGAGCCGAAGCTTTGCGAGATCGAGAAGGACAACACGAAGCACTGCTGGTCAGAGCAGCCTCTCGGACACTCGATTCTCAGCCGATAGTTCTCGTCCGACGTCAAGCCAGTATGTTGATGATCAGGCAGAGATCCGCGCGAACAAGAGGCGTCAAGTGTTGCAGGAAATGGTTAAGACTGAGGCGGACTATGTCATAGGTCTCAAAGCTTTGACCGGGGTAGGTCACTTCAAAGCGCATTTACATGCTAAAAAAATACCTGGCTAATCGAATATTGCAAGGTTCTCTCAATCTTCGATACCAGGCCTGAGATCTATCACAACATTCAGAAGATTCGCGACATCCACGAGAACTTTTTGACCCAGTTGCAAACCATATCCCCCATGTCTTCTTCCCAGGCCCCTGATGACGCTTCGGACCTTGCGACTCGACGGCTTTCGAAGCGGTTGGGCGGTATCGACCTCCCTGGACTGAGAAATTTGCAGAGTCGGTCCTTGAGAACTCGAAATCTCAAAGCTACCATGAACCGGCGGCTCCGGTCCATGCAGGCGGAGCCATTAGAAGCTCTCGAAGTCGCACGTGCGGTGGAAAGTTTGGTGAGTCATTTTCACGGTTGAAAAGTGCAGCAAAAGCTCATTTAGTACTCGGCCTCAGTCAATGTCTTTTTCTGCATACGAAGAGTTCTGTAGCAACTACGATCTGTTCGCCCAGGATTTAGCTATTCTGCGACAATCTGTCCCAAACTGGGCAATTCTTGATCAAGGTATTGAAGCACTGTCAAAATCGGTTGCCTCTATTGAGAGCCGGAAGCACGAAGACAACAAATCTATGACGATGAGCGATTTGATGATCAAGGTGGGCTTTTTGATTCAACAATGAGCAGGATAATGCTAATAATTCACCTAGCCCATCCAACGACTGTGCAAGTATCCCCTTCTCCTTCAAGACCTGCTCCGTAGTACGCCTGTCAGCGATTGTCCGTCCTCTCATAACGGAATGAGGCAAATTTTGGACAACCTGCGAGTTCTCGTTGCCCGAATCAACTCAGCGACGGGAAATCCCGTCAGAAAAGATCGAATCCAAAAGACTCTCCTTCTACAGGCGCGGTTTGAATTTTCTAATTCAGTATGCATGTCGATGCCACATTCTGGAAATCAGTAAGCGGCTGCTAACGTCTGACTGCTTCAAGTACAAACTAAACGACATATATAAAGATTTGGGTCCAATGACACTGTGCGGTGTTCTGCATGTGACCTATCAGACGCCGGGCCAAACGACTGGAGACTTTATGGTCTGTGTTCTCTTCAATTCCTATTTTCTTCTTGCCAGAGGGGCAGAGGATGTTCGGCGACTCGAGGTTGTGGCTTGCATTTACCTGGAGGATTTAAAAGAGGAAACCCTTCAAAATGGGCAAGGTACGTAGCCCTTCGCCATAGCTTTTTGTATCCAAGTCAAGATTCTAATTCCATAGGCCTGTTCTGCTATGGGTGCCAGTATTCGTGGAAGCTCCAGTTCCAGATGCAGGAAGAGAATTATGAATTTGTGCTCAGTGCATCATCCGCTATTGAGGAAAGATTGTGGAGGACAGAGACCCTGAAGTGCTCTGCAGCGCTCGGTGAAATGGGTAGATCGAGTGGAACCTGGGATCCAAGGAGGCATTCTCTTTTGAGCCTTTCGCTGGTACCGTTGGTCCACATCCAGTATACAGTGTCTTCTTTGGCCAGGCGATCATCGATGGACTCCGTGGCGATCACACGCAAGGCCAACGTCCAACCAGTGGTCATCAAAAAAACACACTTCCCCCACACTACAGAGGAGACCCCCAGTCTGCCACCGGAAGGTGAGATCGAGCGGCCTAAGACCACTGTTGCACGCGATGCCATCACCGTGACTGCGAGACGAGCGGAGCGAGTCCGACTTGAGCGATTGATCTCGGACGCCTATACCCGAGATGTGCTTCCTATGCCAGGAATGGTGCTCGGCCGAGGTGACATATTTCGGCGGGGCTCAATCATGAGACGTCTCAGCCTCCACGCCACATTCGCTAAACGTTCCAGCTCCGTCAGCATTGCGAGCAATTCTGGATGGGCAGTTTCTGATGAGCGCTCCATCGACTATCCAATTGGGGAGGAAAAGGACTTGTTGACTACTCACGACGGAGGCCACGATCAACGTCGGTCAGCGGATGCAGACTGCGAGTCACCTAAGACACCTACATCCACCCTTGGACGTCAAAGGACCATCCGATTCCGGACCACACCCAAAAGAACGTCCGAGTCTTCACCGCGCAGTGAGAAACGGACTGGTCAGGAATGCAGCTCTGAATTGTCTCCGACACGGAAGAAATGGCCGTCGTCGATTGGCATACTGAGTGCGCTGTCACCAAGGAATCTAATTCAAAGGAAGTCCAGCATGGGGCAAGGGGACGGGAATTGAAGTGGGGATTAAAATGGTCAGATTTGGTAGCTCCGGCAGTGTCAAAGACTGGTGGCATGTTGGCTTGTTTGGCGTGGTATGTCATTCTTACGATCGAGTCTATATCCGTACGGGGCATGTTATCTTTGGAGGATCTGACTCGCGGGCACTGTATTATATCAGATGCTGGTGCGCTGCCTACGGACGCTTTCACATGTTATAAAGGCGCTCCAGACTATGTTGAAGGGTCCAAGGGTCCAGGAAAGAACAATTCAAGAGTTGATTGAACTCCATGCTTGGACTTGGCTAGTAGCTTGAAAAGTGATCTGAAAAACAGATGGAAGTGAAGCTATGTGGACGCACGCAGTTTGTCAGAGCTAGAAGCACAAGTAAATGAAGCTATTGAAAACCGCCAGTATGGTACATACTGGAGGTCAGCAGCTGAGGACATGTCTGCTGATAGCTTCTCTACCCCAGAGACCTGGCATTGACTCTGACGCCACTGTGGGGGGGGGCAAGTCAGGGGACGACATTATGCTACAAAACAATTGCGAGCTCCAGCCGCAACGAAGAGGAAGGAATGCCAACGAAAGAATCATTCACATGACCCAATCTCCACCAGTGGACCCGCAAGCGACTCAAAAGACCCAAATCATTCAGCCAAGCAGATTGGATGACGTCGTGAAGCAGGCGGAAGGGAGCTTTCCATGACACACGAGCAATTGCTCAACGGCGCGGGAAAGGTGACGTCATCCATAATCATCACTACTTTAAAGCTCCCACCTTTCGCTCTTCTTTATTCTTAATCATTTGCTACTAACCATCCCTTAGACTCATTGTTCAATCAAATTGAAAATTCACCCCGAAATACATTCAAGATGCCTCGCGCCAACGACAGCACCCACAAGATCTTTTACAAGGGTCGCTCCGAGGACTTCATCGTCTTCGTGGATGACCTGGATATTCTGCAGAAGTGGAAGGGAGATCGCAGTATTCCTTTGACTGATGTGCTGAACGGTTGGAAGATCTTTGTTACTCATGGGTGAGTCTTAATCTCAGTGTCCTTTATTTTGGGAATTGGCATCTGTTTACGGGGAGAAATGACTGACATTCTTCAAAACAGCCACGGCGCCCAAGGTGTCCTCGACAGCGCCAGCAAGAATGCTCTGGAGAACGAGTTCGGCACTTCCAAAGATGATGAGTGCATAGTCAAGATCCTGGAGGGTGGCGAGTACCAGACCAGCGCGGTTCGTTCCTCTTTTCCATCCTTGCCGCATGCCGGTTCGAATTGAGCATGATATACTGATTCTTATTCATGCAGGGACGCGAGCGTGAAGGAAACAAGAACGACTCTATGGGCTCCATGGGTATCACCCGGTAGATGAGCCAAACTTGTTCGAATGGTTGAACTCTTGAACCATGCAACCATGACCCTAACACCAATTCCTCTCCGTTCTCGAATTTCACGAAGATAATTATCCCTATCGTCTCGACTTTCTTCTACGACCTCGGCGATGCTGGTTCATGTTTCACCATTCTAGATACTGGCCCAAATTCCTACGGGAGAATCGTTTTGCTATTTTCTTTTTCGGAAGGGATTTTCCGTTCGGGATATTTTGCATTAGTTAGCAGTGGCAGGCTTCCATACCTGATTGATCATGAGATAATGAGAGGACGAGCAATCCAAGCTTGTCAAACACATACCACATGAATACTGGCTCTAGTAGTTTTCTCTTCCTCGATATTTTAGCGAAGCACATTGCTCAAGTTGGTAGGATTTCAAATGAAAGCGGGTATGACACCTGACAGAAAAAAGCACAGATCCAGGGTATACAGCGATGAAGACCTCCCTAGCACTAAGCAGCCTGGCAACTATTCACCAAAAAAATCAAGTATCATACGTCCGAGGCAACAAACCCACGTTCAGCCCTTCGCTTGACAACCCAAGCTCCCAACTCCGCCCAAATCGCCTCCTTCTCCGGTATACTCATCCCAGCCGCAAGCCCACTCGTCGTCGTAGCCACAAATACAGGCGCTCCAACCCAGTCACTCCCAGCCGTACACCCCATGTTCTCCGCCTCATCCTGCCACCCATACCGAAACTCCTCTTTACGAATCGCCCGCCCGTGTCGCACACGCCACACAGCCTCCCAAATGCCCTTGCCCACCAGACATACAGCCTCGGGTCGTTTCGCAGCAACTTTGGCTTCGAGTACAGGTACTCCGGCGTCCATCTCGGCTTTGCTGAGCATGCTTGCGTCTCGAGATGGTCGCTCCACGATATTGGTGTTTCCCACGTTGTAGAGGGCGGGCAATTTGTACGTATCCGAGGGCGGGTGTCGGATCGAGGTTATACCGGAGGAATGGAGGAGCTTCCAATAGAGGTTTGAGGGGTGGGCGTAGGCGAAGCCTGTTGAACCAGTTAGGATACCCGGGTTCACGCCTACGAGAAGGAGGGTTAGGTTTGGCGGGATCGTGTCGCGGAGGAGGGAGTCCGCCGGAGTGAGTTCCCGGGTTGGAGGTGGCTTGGGGCGACGAGGGGACTTTTTTGGAGAGGCCGTTGGGGATCGTGGGGTGGAGGATGAGGAGCGTGAGCGGATAATACGAGATGCATGGGTTTGGGTCATGTCCTTTGTAGAGGTGGTATTTTCCATTTTCGGCCTTTTCAGACCGGGCGTCGTACTGCGAGTACTTCTCCTGGGAAACGGAATGCTCTCAAAGTCGTCCGTCGAAGCCTCAAGCTTAGGGTCTAGGAGTGCATCACGTCCCCTTTTGAATGGGCTGGCCGGTCGGTTGGTGGACCCAGTGGCCGTGCCATTTGTGAGAAGAAAGCGATTCAGTTGACCGTGAAAGCTGGTAATCTTATTGACAGGGACGTCGTCCGTAGCTGGAGGATCTGAATTGCCATCTTGCGTTTCCGCGGATTCTTCGTATGGAATATCGGATGAAGGCATCTTGGCCTAGTCAGTGTGCATATGGAGTAGACTCTGTTGAGAGGATTAGTTCCGGTATCAAGGTTGCCACCTTTCCGCGATTTAAAATTGTTATGTATGAACCCTAACAGATCGCAAAGCTCCAAAAAGCTGGCAGTATCAGTGCGAATGATTCATGTCCGTGTTCTTGGAAACGGGTCGAAGATCACGTGAATATTTGCGAGCTTGGAGTCTGGTCACGGTCCCCAGGAATATCCCATTGATCAAATTAATTCGAACTTAGAGTGACACAATCGAGATTCAAAAGTAAAATTTTTCCTCTAGAATGCTGGAAGGCTAACGGAGTGAGTCGCCAGCTAGATGGGTTGAGTCTGGCTCAAGATGGTCGACCTTGGACTCACACGGGAATATAGAGTTGACCAGAGAAGCATCAAGAAATTAGACCAAAACTGGAGCGGCTACCCCAGCCCTTTGAGTGGGTTTTATGTAAGCAAAAAATTGTGTATTGAGGGTATCATTATGTTCAATTAGCTATATATACGATCTGCGTTCAATGCACTCAATACACTGGACCGATTTCATTCGACAGGCTATGCTTTCAGCACCCTCGACCTTTTAGGTAATGTCCACGGCTCTGGACAAACAATCTACATGCAAAGTTAGCAAAAAGTCTCAGACAGCCCAAAACGATTCAAGCAACATACCTCGCCTTCACTGTAAGCCCAGAAATAGACCCCAATGCCAATCAGATAGTACAGCGCAGGATCCGTTCCTTGGTAGAGCAGCGCTGCAAACAGAGCGCTGAGAGGGTATACGACGAGTCGAATCTCAATGCTGCGATGTGGTAATGATCCGGCGAGGGGTCGCAAGGGCCACTCCCAAGCCAAACCGATCAGACCCATGAGTAGATTCAGGGTTTGAAGGACTGGTATCGGAGAGACGGCGGCGTCGAGGTTCTTTGAAACAAAATCCCAGAAGACTTTTGGCCAAATGAAGCCCTCGATAGCGCTCGCGATTTGATCTGTAGCGGATGAGAATGTTAGTCGTGCTCTCGTTGAATGCGGTTGAGATTGTAGAGAGGCATTTACAGGCTGAGGCCGTCAGGATAATTAGTCGCGCCCAGTGATTCTTGATGAGCCTGCCCATCTTGTTGAGTTATCTGGGGGTTGAGGCAATAGCCTGCGTATCTGGTGAATCCCTCGACCAGCGATAGATTCAAAGCTTCACCCGGCCGTCGCTTGCGGGGAAGTGACGCCGGTGAGTCTCTATTCAAAGCGCTATCGTACGAGGGCGATCAAAGCGATGCGGCGGAGAAAAGTCGACTTGGTGACGATGCTTGCGGGCTATCCATCAAGCCGAAAATCTACCAGTCGACCACCACGAGAGGAAGGAAAAGGTTGGCAGAGCGACGACGAAGGGATTTTTCTAGATCGTGTCTTATCGTCATAGCATGATTGAAATGCAGTGGAAAGAAATGCGTCCAAGTGCGTTCCGCACCTGCAGGCGGGGGATCGATTATAAGACTTCTATACTTGGACTCCCGAGTCGCAAGGACTCACCTACCGAACCACTCGAATCGACCTACGGGGCGACAGCGTCTGGGACGCTTGGGCGCCAATACGCTCTCAGAAGGGTCACTGGGTACATGAGTGTAGGGGATCATTCCATTTACGCCGGCTTATCGAAGCGAATGCTTCGTCGAGCTCGTAGCTATTTCATCTGTGATCCGCACGGATGCACCTAAGCGCCAACAGCCAATGAGTGTTCGTAAAGGTGCAGGCGGGGGACTCATGACTGGATGTTCCCCTCTTTCCCCCCTGGGCTGAAGAGTGCACGTCCGTGATGTGATTGGACAAGCGATGATGTGACGGAGCGGATCGCGGTGCTGATTGAGAGCAAATCAGCGTTCATAGCGTCGGTCCTTGGCGTGATGAGATGCAGAGATGCAGCTCGTGGCACGCGCTTCCAGGGTTTTGGTGTGGTTCCTGGAGGGGTTGCTGGCCCGCTCCACGTACGGAGGCCAGTTCGAATTGTTGTGGCGAGTGGCTGGGGAAGGCCTCTGTGTGTTTCCAGGACGATCTCAGATGCATGGTGTCTTCAGGAGTCTGTTTCATTCGGACGTTCTATTGTGCCCGAGACAAGGGAAATCGGGGATGTTGACAACCCGCCGGAGGGTCAGATGATCACCACCAGCCCTGACTTGCTGTCGTACACCTGCCCGGTGCTTCTGCTCATACTTTACTGTACAGCGATGCACATCCAGTCCGGTTGTGTGGCGTACAAAGCTCAAGACTGTCCAGAGAGGAGAAAGTTGTGATGGCCGATGTGATATGCAGTGCCAAGTGGGCCCAGATTCCGAGTCTCGTTCAAAGTGGGTGAGAACCGCAGGCAGGTCAAGTCCAAGATAGCGGCACAACTGCTATCACAATCATTCCCGCTAGCCAGGTTTTCCATGCTATATTTGGGATTTCCTGAGATGCTCTCTCGGAGAAGATCACCAAAATTAGGTCTTCAAGAATTCACTAGGATGCCCGGCCCGAGTGACAAGCATCAAAATCCACGAATTGAGAACCCAGTTAGGCCTGGGGGAGCCCAGTGTGACAGATGCAAGCGCTTGCAGAACGCATTCTATAGGCTGGTTTGCCAGTGACATTCGCCCTTAGCTTCAGTTGGCGCTGACCACTTACCGGCCTTGTCTACTGTCCATTTGTCGAGCACTTTCCTAGACGGGCTCTGCAAAAGTCAAGGTCCTCGAAGGCGTTGATCCACCTTTCTCGCCATCTTGCCATGTGGCAGACCGGGAATGATTGATTCCCGAAGAACCTGCTTCTTCACTTTCTATTTCACTTATTCATCGCATTGATTTCTGGGAGCTCATACTGGCACTGAAAAAAAGGTCAATAAAAATTGTCAACAATTGTAAAATGAGGAGAACCCTAGGCTACTCTAGTATGAAATCCCTCAGTTGATAAACCTCATGCCAAGCAGGAAATCCACGGAATCTTATGATCTTTTGTATCTCGACTACTCCGTACACTAGCCAGGATCCTTGCGGGAACGAGACTTCTAAAAAAAGCCAATCGCCAAGCGAACCTTGTGAAAGTGAGGTAATACTTGACGAGAGCTCGAGACCTCCAGAGCTCAAGATCCTTTGGACATGAGAAGACGGTGTAGGAAGTAGAATCTCATCCGCCTCTCTGGACCTTTCAGAAAGATTATAAGACCCCTATTCGCCACCTATCACATCAAAAGAGCGACCATTGCGCTCGTGGCTTCGTAGAGGACCCGAAAAGCACGGACTTGGAATTTGATCTATTGGATGAGCCTTTGTCGGGTTCGTTTTCGGGCTGGGGTTATTATTGAAGCGATGTAATTATAGATCGCCCACCCCCTCCCTCCTTCGTTCACACCCCTGCAGCTAAAACCACAACGCTGGGAATCTTTGAACCTCCCCTCCAACCTTCGGTTTTGTCTTTAGCTATCGATCCCAGCGCATGAAAATTGTGACTGGAACATTCTTGCGAATTCGATCTATCCGAATGAGTGTCTAACTTCCCCTTGTGCTCTGAAATCAGCGATCTCTTGATTGTTTACGACAACGGCACCCGTTCTTTGTCCCCGCATCATCCGGCCTGCGAGGGTTGTTGGACGATCGTATTGTTTCTCTCTCGCTCCAAAGGATCTAGGTTAACTCTGCGACTGGCTTCAAATCCCGGACGGTGATCTGCTAGGCTGACTGGGACCTGAAATCATTCTCACGGTCGGCGGGGTGGGTTGTGGTCGAGAATCCAAGTTCATGGAGAGGAGAAGACGCCGACGACCTATCGATTTCTCGCACCGTAAAAGATTCAACAGACCCTCGACCTCGAGAATTTCCTCACAAAAAGACTGGGAGATCGCTCACGAATCCCAGTCTCCCACTCAAAAGTTCAGGTTGCTGGCCCAACCTCTGCTCGTCGTTCCTTTAACCAAAGATCTGTCGCAATGACTGTCGCTGGTCGACTTTCATTGCAATCCAAAAACGACACAATGGCCGTAGCTAATGAGTCCTGGCTTAAAAAAGCCGATCTGACCCCAACGAAACTGCTGTTCTACGCCGTTTTCTGGGTCGCGCATTTCGGCATTTTCGCTCTTGGATGGTACGAGAAAATTCCCTTTGATGATTACTGTTCGAGCCACTGACAATCAAATAGGTATCTCCAAGTAACCAACACCCAGCTTGCTGGATTGAACGTGCTTCAGTACTCGGTTTGGATCTCCAGAGGTGCTGGTCTTGTTCTGTCTGTAGACGCAACTTTGATCCTCTTTCCCATGTGTCGCAATGTTCTCCGATGGCTTCGACCTCAAATCAGATGGCTACCGCTTGACGAGTCTGCATGGTTTCATCGCCAGATAGCGTATGCTCTTTTGGTATTCTCTGCCCTTCATACCGGTGCTCATTACGTCAAGTAGGTCCCAAAGACTCTCTACTCTCTTTTTGAACCAGTCAAACGAACTTGCTAAGCATTTTACAGCTTCTACAACATTGAAAAGACCCAACTACGTCCTGAGCTGGCTGTGCAAATTCACTATACCCAAGCCGCCGGTATCACAGGTCATGTCATGCTACTGTGCATGATGTTGATGTATACCACGGCCCATCACCGCATTCGACAGCAGTCGTACGAAACTTTCTGGTATACACATCACCTGTTTGTGCCATTCTTGCTGGCTCTGTATACGCATGCCACGGGATGCTTTGTTCGAGATACAGCAGACCCAATTTCTCCATTCGCAGGAAGTCAATTCTGGGGCCACTGTCTCGGATATGAAGGATGGCGATGGGAGCTTGTAGCAGCCGCCTTGTATCTCTTCGAGCGGCTCTATCGCGAGATTCGATCTCGTCGGGAGACGGAAATTACCAAAGTCATTCGCCATCCCTATGGTATGTAGTACCCATAAGCTCTTCACGGAAGTTACATACTGACTATATGAAAAAGATGCTATGGAGATTCAATTCCGCAAGCCCAGCATGAAGTACAAAGCCGGTCAATGGCTGTTTCTCCAGGTTCCCGACGTGTCCAGCAATCAGTGGCACCCATTCACAATTACCTCCTGTCCATTCGATCCGTACATTAGTGTTCATGTTCGTCAAGTCGGCGATTTTACTCGTGCCCTCGGAGACGCTCTTGGATGCGGACCCGCGCAGGCGAAAGATCTCGAGGGCCTCGATCCTCTAGGCATGTATGAAGTTGCTCTGCAGAACGGGCAAATGATGCCCAAACTACGAATTGACGGGCCCTACGGAGCTCCGGCAGAGGATGTCTTTGAGAACGAAATCGCCGTTCTGATCGGAACTGGCATTGGTGTCACGCCGTGGGCTTCCATCTTGAAGAATATCTGGCATCTGCGCTCCAGCCCGAACCCACCTCGTCGTCTCAAACGTGTTGAGTTTATCTGGATTTGCAAGGACACATCGTCCTTTGAATGGTTTCAGGCTCTACTCTCTTCGTTGGAAGCTCAATCTGCCAATGCAGCCGCTTACGAAGGCGGCACTGAATTCTTGCGCATTCATACCTATCTCACACAGCGCCTTGACGATGACACTGCCGCCAATATTTACCTCAACTCTGTTGGCCAAGCTCTCGACCCACTCACGGAACTGAAATCTCAGACGAACTTTGGTCGACCGGACTTCAAACGTCTTTTCACCGCCATGCGTATCGGATTGCTGAATCAGACATACATCCAAGGCCTCCAAACGACTTCCACCACGGAGGTTGGAGTGTATTTTTGTGGACCGAATACAGCGGCTCGACAGATTAGTGATGCAGCCAACTACGCATCAACGAAGGCGGTTCGTTTCAAGTTCTGGAAGGAACACTTCTAGTTTCTATGAGTTTCATTTTTCGCGGGTCGTTTCTTTCCGAAGATGCTGTACATCTGCATCGCTTATGACATTATGAATGACGAATCTCTCTGTGTTGCTTTCTTTGCCTGTTCTTCGTCTCGATTTGGTGTCGCCTTTTTAACACGGGGGTTACACATACGTTGAACGTCTTGATGCCATGTACAATATTTGATGACTACTGCACAGTTCTCAATTGATAATTTCATTAGTCATTAGCATTATTTCGTCAAGTAAATTAGCCCTTTTTTCTTTTCAAAGAGGGAAGGCAGCCGTTGAATGAACTCGAATGAGTTCACTTTCTGAGCTCCTTCACTTCATTTCGACCACCTCCATATTCGCCCCCAGATCCTTCAACCACTCGTCCGCCTCGGCCGCAGCCTCGGCTCGACGGGCAGATGCGTCTTCGATCTCTTTGGCAATGTCCACGTGGACTCTCAGTTGCTTCTCATCAAGCAAATTGTAAAGTTCACGGAGCTTGTCAAAATCGGGGCCATCTTTCTCACCTGCAAGACGCTCGAATGCGAGCATCACCAACTCCTTTGACCAGGGACAGGCACGGATCGCACGATAAAAAACATCCGTTGCCGCCTTGATGTCGTGGGCCCGATCAAGTTCAAACAGAATGTAGATTTTCCAGAGGGTGATATTTGAACATGCGTTTTGATTGCCCAGGCTCGTGGGGGCCTCGAATTTACCAGTGCTAGGGGAGTATGGGTTTGAACGATCACCAATTGCCTTTTCAAATGCCGCCCGCGCAGCGTAGATTGTCCCTCCCAGGAAGTCTGGGCGACAGAGTATCCTGTATATCTTGAATAAGTGAGAATATACTGGCGTCTGCTGCGGGGGAACGGGTGCCGCGAAAGCGCTAGCTCGAGCAGCCTCCTGATAACGGGCCACGCGATCGGGTTCGATATAGATTACCGGATCAAGGATTCGATCAGGTCTCGAAAAGCGTGCCTCATTCCACATGGAGAGAGCCAAGAACATGGTGTTGTTTGGGAACAGGTCTAGGCTTCTCCGCAAGATGAGCTGAAGCTGACGAGGCTTGAATTGGCCATTCCGAGAAACATGGAAATAAATCAGCTTCGCTTGTGCCTGAAGGAGGAGTTCCGTGGTGAAGTTCTTGAAAGGTTCCTTTTCAGGTGAAAGGGCATCTAAGAACGAACGAGAGGTAATGTAAACATCAAGTGAGGCATCCAGTGAGGCGTTTGAGAGAGAGTTGTTTGCGACATAACGGAGCAAGGCAAGGCAATCAGCCCAAGCCACATACTCATATGGTAGCTCGTGGTAAAGTGCTTGTTCACGCGACTGATGCAAAAACTACACACATTTGTTAGAAAGTCGATTAAATATTTAAGAGAAGATAGACTTACGTTCTCAAGCCTGAGCGCTTCAAAAGGACTACCCTCCTTTTTGTCAGTAGCAGCACGAAATGCAACCAAGTCACTTGTCCCACGGAGGAGTGCATGTAGTAGATAGGAGGCTCGTGTGAAGTCACCCTGCTGGAGCATTTCCCAGGCCCATGTATTCCATAGTGGTCCACACTTCAATCTATCTTTTTCTCGAGAGTTTGTGTCATTGATGGCCATTGACCATAGCCGATAAGCTACCTCACGTTCACCCGACCGGCAAAGCATCAGAGCAGTGGCGTTGGAAATCTTGAGTTTGAAACCACGGCGTCTGAGCAACTCTTTGCCGAATGCGATTCCTGCCTGGGTGTCGGAGGCGTATTCCACTGCTAAAGCATATTCGGCCAACTGGTCATCTTGGTCAAAACGCTCAACTAAAGAACGCAGGGTCCGTCGCACCCAGTCTGTATCAAGAGAGTGAGACTGGCAGAGCGCGGCTCTGCTCCACGACTGAAGTGAGGAAAACCAATTTGCCGACGCAAACAGTGTCTCTGTGCTGTGCAAAAAGTTGACCACTGGGAACGAGAACAGCGAACTGGAAAAGTGCGAGGGATCATCAACCTCGGATGGAAGCCAATCTGAAATTTGGCTTTTCAGATTGTCCATGAATTCATTCCGCAAGAAATTATCGCCATTCCAAAGCCGACTTGTTTGAGTATTAGTGGGAGTAGTCAGATGCGGCAAGTGACAGAAATACAAGAAGGCATTGATGATACCTTCGGACGCAGTAGTGTGCCAGAACGGGGACAGGATGTCACGAAGGTCAGACACGAGGACCACCGAGTACGCGGTATCCACGTCAGCTCCGTAGTTGTCCACGCTTCGGGCTGGCATCTTGAGATTTTGGATGCGGTTTCTCTCAGAACTTGCCCAAGATGAGAAAAGGAACGAAAGGTCAATGTGAGCACCAAGCTCACGACTGACAGGGTCAACCCTGGATTTCTCACCTCGCCAGCCTTGACCGTTCACTTCGCCTAAGCGCGCAACTTCGGAGTCCCAGTACTTGCCAAACTGCGAAATAGCCTGGTCGCGATCTCCCTGAAGGTGGGCATCTGGCCGGAAGCAAGCGAAATCAAGTGCAGCCTGCCAAAAACCAACTGCAAGTTCCGTGTACCCTGCTTCACGAAGTAAAAGAGTTAAACGCAAAAACAGGTATTGTTGAACTTGACATATACCAGAAGCATTCGGATCACCGTCAATGCGCTTGATGTAATTGACCAACAAGGACTTGCAATCCTCAAGGGCAAAGTCTTGAAAGTCTGTTTGTCGAAGATTCAAATGCATCAAGTGGAGACTGGTGGACTCGGGATTGTCTTTCAAGGCCTTGTCCCATTCTTCCCATAATTTCGTTCTATCCCAGAGCTGACCCCCCTCCTGAAGACGGCCCAGCAGGAACAGATCCTTGTGAACAGTATCACCACAACTTGCCAGAGCCTTTTCGTAGAGTCCCAGTCTCGTACGGGCCACAGTCTGACGTTCTGCAGATGTCAAAGGGCGATCATCCTCCCCGGGACCAAGGATCAGAGCATACTGGAGGTCAATGACCTGGAGCCATGCTGCAACATCCTTCGGGTCATCCTTCAAAGTCCGCCATAGGGTTCTCTCGAGGGCTTGGCGCTCAGCTTCCAACTTGACTTCACGATCACCAAGATGACCGTCCTCACCACTGATGGGCTCCATACCCTTAGGATGCACATCTTCGGCCTTTGCTTTGCCATGGATAGAGCGGTAGGCATGATGCTCGTCATTTGAATCATCTTCGACGACGTGGTCTCCAGACTGGTTCCTGGTAGCATGATCAAGTGAAATGGTATGGTACTCCAACACTTTGGTGGAGGGAGGATTTGCATCCTGTTTGAGGCGGTAGAGCTGCGTTGGTTGCTGTACAGGCCCAGACAATGGCCCAGAAAACTTGGCGTTTCGAGACGTGTTGCTTGTATCGCGTAGAATTATGGTATCATCTACGTAGCCTCGATCGATGATCAAATGCGGAGATAGACCCAGCACTCTGCCTGCACCAGATCGATGGTACAGAGGGGTGTCGTAACGATGTGCGGTTCCATATTTGAGGATAGAGCGATCGCCCTTTGTGTCGACGAAATAGAGCTCATGGGACTTGAGATGAGCAAGGTCACCGGATGCAGATTCATTGGCCGATTGAAGGGCTATCACCTTCTCATGACCAGGCTCATCAAAAGACGTGCGATCGCGAGATCTCTCAAGTTTCCGAGGAGCTTGAAGGTCACCGGATCCCGATTTGATAGCCGATGAAGGTGTTTCCCCCTTACCGCGGGTGGACTTTTCGTGCGCTGTGGGATGGCGACTTCTTTCATGTTCGCGAGAACTTCTGTGGCCTGAGGAGGGGGAGTGGGGGCGATGATGACGCGCAGATTGAGGTCGGCGAGATGCAGAATCACGGCGGTCCCGTTCTAAGATTTGCCGGGTAGAGCGAGAATGATGTTCATGGCGATGTTTCTTGCTAGCCGAGCGATCAGCTTCTGGAGGAGCCGGCGGAGGCTTGAAACTAGAGAATGTAGGAACAGGGGTTTTGTCCTTGAACTAGTGTTAGAACATACTCATTTCATATCACTCGCGATTCTAGACTTACCTGCGAACCCAACGACTCCATCGTCGCGGGATGGACCAACCAGTTGGCTTGGTATCAGTGATGAGATGATTTGATAGTTCGGATTAATAAAAGCCCGATTATTCGGAGAAATGCTATTCCGAAGGAAGTCAGGATCTCATTTCAAGTAGTTTTTGGTAAGATCCATTCTTCAAAAGGTGGAAGGCGGTGAAGATTTCAGACCAAGATGAGTCCCTCTGTTGAAAGACACTCAGGAAAAGGCAGAGGCCGGGAGACTAGCTTCTTAAGGGAGGCGGTGAGTCACGGAGAAAGTGCAGAGGGAAGAGTCGTTTTGCGAGAGAAATGATCTGGGCGGTGAATTGGACGGCAATCGGAGCTTTGGAGAAAAAATGTGGTCCACTTAAGGAAGGCGGTATGAGCGGGCCAGACAGAAAAAAAAAGTTCCTGGTAAACCGGTCAACGAGAAACTTGCGCGTGCCCACCTGGGAAGCACTCAGCACCTTCAAACCCTTTAGA
Organism: Penicillium sp. F50; assembly: GCA_037356195.1. Classification (NCBI taxonomy): domain Eukaryota; kingdom Fungi; phylum Ascomycota; class Eurotiomycetes; order Eurotiales; family Aspergillaceae; genus Penicillium; species Penicillium sp. F50. Next base: position 352,991 of record JAYXSA010000054.1, on the reverse strand, counting down.
GATGGCTCACTGTGATCAGTAGTAGAAGCTGAAGAATCACATTCATCCCCCACCATGACGTCCTCTCTCGCGGCGCAGTTGTCGCAAATCGCGGCCAAGTCGACCCACGAACTCGACCTTAAAAAGCAACGGATCTCCCATTCACAGTCATTAATCTTCGACCGGAAGGTTGCCTCGACGCAGGACTTTGATACAATCTACGACATCTGCTTTGATGGCTTCCGGGAGCTTTGTTCTCTTGATACCCGGTTTGAGGAGTTCGGGCGCTCCATCTTCAGCGAGCAAAGCAAGGCTGAAGATCGAACACAATTGAGCAGCTCGCAAAATAAGGAGCTGGACGCCGTGATTGAATCCTTCCTGGCCCTTGTTGGCGGGCGATTGCAGTTAAGTCCTGCAGTCAAGGCCGTGGACTGGCTAGTCAGACGATTCAGGTATGCTCCAAATTCATGATCGTGCGTTAAGGATGTAACTGACCATCATGTTAGGGTTCACGAATATAACACGGCTTGCATCCTCCTGACATTCCTTCCTTATCATACCACCCCACTCTTCCTCAATCTGCTTTCAATTCTGCCTAATGACCTTACGCCGACATTCAAAGTCCTCTACCCTTATAAGACCGGTCTCATCAACCCGCCTCGGCATCCCATCGTACACAGCGCTACCACAAACAAAGCGTTTTTCGCCGCGCTGAATGAATATGTCCTTAAAGCCTGTCAGCAGCAGGCTCAAAGCCATGCTCTGCTTTCATTCTGGGCAGGAATCGTCACAGAGGCTGTGGCAGGCATGCTGGACAGCGCTCGAGCTGGTCGGAGGGAGGCTGAGAAGCAAAAACATGAAGATATACTGATCCGTGTTCTGCCGCTTCTAAGCCGGGCTTTCACCATGAAAAACGTTTCCGAGCTGATTGTCAGTTGCTATATGATATCCGTCGTGCTCGCTCAAAAGGCCTCCCTCACGGATGATGTCCTGGATGGGTTAATGGAGAGTGTGGTGACGTCCTGGACCGAAGAGACCATCAGCTCCGGCCTTATCTGCCTCTCAGTCTTGGCGCAACAAAAATCGTCTGTCGGTATTCCTAGGAAGGTTTTCAAGGCCATCATACGGCTTGAGCGCCCCATTCTGCAATTGTCCGAGGTCACCACTCAGTATCCGACTTCAAAGCTTTTGCTTGGCCTTGTCGCAGGATGTGTCAGCAATCTTGACAAGCAGAAAGACAATTCTCGCTTCATGCTTCTCTCGTCCATTTTCGAGACCTCCATACTGCAAGGCGACGACATCCAAGCAGCTATGGCTCTCGTCCTGAAGGCTGCAAGCGACTCTGACGAGGCCCGCGGCATGTCTCTGGATGTTCAGACTCAACTTGCTGAACTCGTTCAGGGGTTCAGTAGGTCGAGCTCGTTGCAACCGATCTTCCAGAAGACTTTAACTGAGGCATCTTTCAACATTCCTGCGCTTGAGCACAATCTGCAAACCGTGGTTGAGGCGCCCGTGCCGCCCCCAGCCATTGAGGATGTGGATATGAAAGATGCGGACGATGAGGATTTGGACAACTTCACCCCAGCCCTAGAGTCCCTGACCAACGAGCCCCTGTTCTCAACATCCTTCCTCAGCAAGCAGTCTATCCCCGAGTTTGAGAACCTCGTACAGGTCTTCGCATTGGCTGGAGATTCAGAGGACCGAGTGGAACAGTTCGTCAGTCTCCCAATTCTGGGCAAGAACAGTGCTACTAAGGGTCCCCAATTCATCTCTTTCTTCACTCGTGTTCTTTCTGGTCCCTTCCCCATCGGCACGAAGGTTGCTGCCTTGAACGTTCTCTCCTCTGTTCTGACAGTGACATCGGGCGAGTTCGATCCCCAAGCGCTACTGCCTTTCCTGATTGTAGGCCTTACTGACCCCTCGGAACGCATCCGTCGTGAATCTGCTGGAGTTCTGGCCGTATTGGGATCTTCTTATAAGAAGAACAAGAAGCTCGATGGGAGCAAACCTTGGGCCTCCGATGCTATCTATGGAAAGGGCAAGGGATCGACCGCCATTCAGTGGCTACCTGCATCCGATGTACAAAAGGTGCTGGAACACGCAATTCTTCCCGCGCTTGAGGAGTACATTCTTGATCCCAACCATATTGGTAAGGTGATTGATGCTACGCTCCGAGGGACCGTCCTGTCAGAGACTTCGGGCGCACAGGAACTGAAGAAGTCTCTTCGGACAAGTCTCTTCACCTTTCTCAGCACGCATGTTGTCAACATGCCGGTATACACTCCCAAGTTGACTCTGCTGCGCATTCTCAATGAAGTCAAGAAGGTGTCAGGTACCAGCCGCACGAAAGAGCTTCTCCCTCTGCTCGAACATTGGCGCGATCTCGGCCCGGCAGAGGTCGATGATATTTGTGCCAAGGAGCGCCTGTCCGCCGCGGATATTGAAGGCCAGGTTGTTGCTATTGTTGCCTCTAGAGAAGAGGATGCGTTCGAAATTCTCTTGTCTAACATCACACCTCGTGCGAAGTCTCTGAGAACCTCCTTCGTGGCAGCTGTGTTTGACCGGATGAAGGAAATTTGGCCCAAGGCTCCGGGAGACCGTCAATTGGTCGCAGCTCAAAAGCTACTGGACATTTCTCTTGGATTGTCCACTGGTGAAACATCCCTGGCCGACTATTGCCGTGATGTTCTGCGCAGTGTTGAGCTGTCAGGAGCTATTCTCGTGAACTTTGTTAAGAAGATTCCTGTGTCTTTGACCGATATTGAATCTTTGGGACCAGCACCTAAGCGACGACGGACAAGCCAGAACAACATGGTGGCTATGACTGTTAAGGATGAAGCAGAGCTGAGCAAGCTCATGGACAAGATGACTTTCATCCTGGAAATTATCGATAGCTCGAATTCTGGCTCTCACCCTGAGCTGGCAGACGGCCTCTTCCAGACACTTGCTGCCCTCCACCACTTCAAATCCCAGATCCAGTCTGGCATGAGCTATCTTTTGAGTCTGACCTTGGGAAGTCTTTTGGCCATTGTCAACAAGTCTAAGAGCTCCTCCAAGCCCTTGTTCGATACCTCGGCCATTCGCGCCGATCTGGTCGTGGATTGTGTGCGGACCACCGACAGCCCTCAGGTCCAGAATGCTGCTCTTCTGCTCGTGGCTGGCCTGTCTGTCATTGCTCCGGAGCTTGTCCTTCACAGCGTGATGCCCATCTTTACATTCATGGGATCCAGCGTTCTCCGGAAGGATGATGATTATTCAGTTGCTGTTATCGATCAAACGATCGACCAGGTTGTTCCGGCTCTGATTCAATCCCTTCGCAACCAGAAGCGCGACATCGTTTCGGGAACCTCAGAGCTGCTACTTAGCTTTACTGCTGCCTTTGAGCATATTCCATCTCACCGCCGTCTCCGCCTCTTCCATGCCTTGATTACCAAGCTTGGCACTCAAGACTTCCTGTTCGCTGTTCTGGCCATGTTGGCCAACCGATATGCCACAGACAAGGATGTTCTGACATTGATGACTGGCGTTGCCTCAGACGCTAGTGCCGTTGTGGAGCTCACCACTTACAGCAAGTATCTGAACCTCGTCATTGACGCCCTGAAGCCCAAGCCTGGAATCTCTAAGGTCCTGCTGGGCATCGGCAGTGATGATGGACGCGACCCCCAGAAGGTTGCCGTCGATCTGCTCCGCGACCTCGCTCACTTGCTCAAGCATTCCTCCCTCAAGGCCAAGCTGGAAGCTGCATTTGAGACCGAAAACGAAGTCGCCGATCAAGTTCGGGCTTGCTTCTCGCGGGTACTGGAACAGGTTCTGGGTATTGGCGAGTCTGTTCAGAGCATGAAGCTTGTTAGCCAGGCCTGTGGTGAGGTTCTAGGCTCCCTGTTTGGCACCTTGTCTCTCGTTGACTTCTTGGATACCATTGAGGTGCTGCTTCAAGGGCCTAATGATGATCTCCGACGCAAGGTGCTTCGATTGCTGGAGAACCGTCTTCGTCAAACTCCTGAGCGCGATAATGAGTCCCAGATCCGTGTGCTGGACTTCCTGCCTACCTTGGTCGCAATCGTTCAGTCCTCTCCAGATTCGCTCCTCAAACACGCTGCTGTCGCTTGCATTGATCGCATCACTGAGAAGTACGGTCGTAAGGACCCATCAAAGGTTATCCCAGCCGCCCAGGTTGTTGCCAGCGCGTCCTGCCTTGGTCAGAACGATGAGCGTATTCGCATCATGGGTGTCTTGTGCCTCGCCTCCATGGCTGAGGTTCTCGGTCAAGCAATGATCCCTGCTCTTCCCGACGCGATGAGCCGGTCTCTAGAGCTGCTGGAGCTGAGCTTGACCCCCGACAAGGAGAACTCGCGCCTCCATGATGCTGTGTTCTCGCTCTTCTCTGCTCTGCTCGTCAATCTGCCGTTCATGATTTCCGCTGGTCACCTCGACAAGATTCTGCGACTTGCATTCAAGTCCACCGAGGCGGACCTCGAGGATAGCTCCGATGATAGCCGCCTGGAGACTCTTCGCCTGATGGCCTCTCGCAAGATGGACCTTGCCACTACTCTAGGCGCTATCGATCGCAACTGGCACCATGCCGTTGAGACTGGCCCCACTGCCGTCAATGAAATCCTGGAGGTTCTCGCGCTGGCTGTTGAGAAGAACCCCAAGTCGGCAGTTGTCAAGAACGTCAACATTCTCTCGAAGATCCTCTTCAACGCTTTCGACCTACGCCGAGAGCAAGTCAGCCTTGGCGATGCAACCGACTTCGACTCCTCCGATCTGGACGAGGCCGAGAGTGCTCTAAATGATGTCGCCATCAAGATGATTTACAAGCTCAATGACAGCACCTTCCGCCCACTCTTCATCAAGTTTGTCGAATGGGCCACCACTGGTGTATCCAAGAAGGATGAGCAGGGCCGGATCTCGCGACTCATTACTTTCTACACTTTCCTCCAAGTGTTCTTTGGCACCCTCCAGTCAATCGTCACCGGGTATTCCAACTACATCTTGGAGAATGTTGTCGAGGTGTTGGGTATGGCCGGCCCCGCCAAGGCCACCAAGGCTTTGTGGCTCCCAGCTCTGCGCACACTCCGCAAATCGTTTGAACACGACCAAGATGGTAAGTTTTTATCCCCACGGGCTACTGGCTTCAAGGCTTTGTTAACGCATTTTTACAGAATTCTGGCAATCCCCCTCGCACCTGGCCAGCATCTCCGGACCTCTCATCTCACAGCTGGCCCATGCAACTACCTCCAAGACTGCTGCCCTCGTTGCTGAGGAGGTTGTTCCCGCCATTACCGAGCTGGCCATCGCTGCCGATTCCACCGATAACTACAAGGAGCTCAACATGGCTCTGATGAGGTACCTCCGTCCATCGACAGCTCCCAACGCCAAGTCTGCGGGTGGTGATAACCCCTTCACCCGTCTTGCTGCCCTGAAGGCCGAGCAGGCTCTTACTGAGCAGCTCGGCGAGGAGTGGCTTGCTTTGCTTCCCGAGATGCTGCCTTACATCAGCGAGCTGATGGAGGATGAAGACGAGAGCGTCGAGAAGGAAGTCCGGAAATGGGTGAAGCAGATTGAGGGTGTGCTTGGTGAGCGACTTGATGATATGTTGACCTAGGGTTGCCTTTGGTGACCTTTGTACAAAGATCCGCATTTGTTTGGCGTTTGTGAAGTAGACCACCCTGGAGGGCATTCTGTCTGCATAAAAGAATCGTTTTTACAATTTATATCAGCCGCAATGGCATGTCGTAGCAGCTCCTCTGCTTCCTTCATTGATTTCTGTACCCATTCCGTAAATCACACTCAGTTCTCTGGAACCGGATGGTCTTCCGCAGCAACCCCGGCATTCCACCGATATTTGAAAGCAGGATGATCCTCCCGTGGGCCGGTCTGGCCAGCAAATGAGTACAGGTTCTCGCGATAAGTTCCCTTCGGCACTGCATAATCATCCCAGAAGAGTCCGCGCCGCCGCAGCTCAGGGATGAGCATTTCAATGATATCCTTGAATGAACCAGGCTTAATTGCATACGCCTATTGCGAAAAAGTGTTAGAAGACCCACCGGTCCAGGAATGTTTCAGCTTGTAATGATCTCTCTTACCAGGTTGAATCCATCGACATCGGCCTCTTGCACCCACCGCTCCATGCTGTCAGCAACTTGTGCTGCTGTTCCCACTGGGGTAGCACCAAGACCACCGACAGTGATGTGCTGGCCGACAGTTGTTTTTGTCCATTTAGCTACTTCGGGAGTAGCCTTGGACCAGCCTTCTACGGCCGACCTGTCTCACTGGGTAAGTCGAATACGGTCCAGCTTACATGGGGTGATTACTAACCGAATAGCATTGCTTTCAACATGTCGAAGCTCTTCATCATCGCCATACTTGTCTAAATCAATACCCGTCCATCCTCCAAACAGAGCAAGAGCACCGTCGATAGAGCCCAGGCTACGGTAGTGCTTGAACTTCTCCACGGCCTCTTCCTCTGTACGACCAAGCACAGGGCAAAGTAATGCCAAGAACTTGATACTCTGCGGGTCTCGACCAAATTGCGTCCTTGCAAGCTGACGAATCTCAGCGACGTTCTTGGCAACTACAGCTGGACTATGACCGGCCACGAAGATGGCTTCTGCATGTTGGGCTGCAAATGTCTTTCCAGCCTTGGACGTGCCGGCCTGCAGGATGACCGGAGTTCGCTGGGGACTCGGCTGGCAGATGTGAGGACCTGGAACATTGTAGTACTTTCCGACGTGGTTGATTTGCCGCACACGAGCCGGATCTGTGTAGATGCCACGCTCCCGATCAAGAACTACGGCATCTTGGCGCCAGGAGGATTCCCAAAGCTTGTATGTGACCTTGACGTATTCCTCTGCCAGTGCGTACCGGTCATCATGCTGTGTCATTGTCAGATTTATCTCCAAATCATCTTCTTTGCATCTCGTTGATTCTCTATGACTGACATGTGGCTGCTCGGCTTGGCCTAGATTTCGCGCAGCAGAGTCAAGATAACCCGTTACGACCTGGAGGCTTTGGTCAATCATTTTCATCCGCGGTTCTTTGCTGCTTCGTTTAGAAGGCGAGCACATACATTCCATCCAAGGCTGATCATTGTAAAATCAGCTAACCGCCACCCATAGAGCTTGATGGATGATGTACATACCGTCCTTTCGTGAGGTGATCTACAGTTGAGAGTCTCCTTGCGAGATGATACGGGGGCTCGTAGGTTGTTGTCACCGTCACTCCGAAGCCAATATTCTTGGTTGCAGCGGCCATTGCTGGAACGACAGCAAGAGGCTCATTAACTGGCCATTGTGCGCCCGAGACAATTGCCGGGTCAAGATTGCGCGGTCCCTTATAAACATCATATCCGCCTTGATGCAGGAATTAATGAGCTCTCGATTTCATCGACGTGGGATTCTGCCAATCTCGACGTACCTAGCACATCCGCGATGAAGATGCCGTGAAACTTTGCCGACTCAAGCAATTGGGCAAGCTCCACCCAATGCTCGATGTCGTTGAAACGGTACGACTCATCCTCAGGGTGGCGCCAGAGGCCTGGCGACTGGTGCCCGCTGCCTAAATTTCAGTTAGATACACCCCGAATCGAGTCATGTACGAGTAAAGGGACCAACAACTCACACATCTCCACGAAGGCATTGAGAATCAATGACTTGCGAGGCCTCTCAGAGCCCGTATCATTATTACTTTCGCCCATCTTTGTCAAGTGTCTGTTATCTTTCGAAAATTTGCAACCCGATTGAGCTTCTTTACCCGTCGCCAAATGCAGCGCAGGGAGCTGTAAAATCGTTAAAAGACAAAGATTCCTACGAGTACGATGTAAGAAGAGGGGCAGCATGCAAATTTGTATCGAGCACATCAACGAGCACATCATCCCCACGTATGTCACTGGTAGTTGCCTTTGCTGGTGTCTCACGAGTTATGCGCATAGCATCAAAGTGGGCCGTGATGGCGCGATGCGGGAGATCCTGAGGGGCCCAAAAGAGCCAAGCCATGCTTTACTGGCTGGAGTTGGATTAGACTTGGCTCCACGCACGAGTAATATCGCGGCATTCAAATAATCCTTGATTGTTGGCCGCGCGGGCTTCCAAATTTCTCGGGCGAGAGATGTACTTCCCGATGGTTGGGTCGATAGCACGCCGCAAACTTCGAGATTCATTCAAGCAGGGATCTGTTGCCCACCAGCAGTAACGATTGATCCCCCTGTGAATTACTGAGGAATACTCCTAAACATATTCCTTCATTTGAAGTCCATGAATGGTTTTTGTGTCATAGATACTGGCTAGTCAAGTTAGTTGCCTCGCATCAGGCCTCATTATTTGTATGACGTTGGCTACTCCAAATACCAACTGAAGGCGAGCCTCACCGTTTGCCTTTAAGGAGGCTATTTGGGAAGGCATTTCATAGAATGTAAAGCTATATATAGAAAGGGTTAATTATGATAATTCAAGTTTTGATAAGCTTGAAGTCTCAAATTGCGCCCTCCTAGTCTGTTAGATCCTCCTCGTCTCCAAAGAAATCGATGGCTTGTAAACTTTAAATTTTGCTCTTCATTACTCGATTCCCAGCCTCGAAAGCACCTCATAATACGCATATATCAAATCATCATGGCTATCATTTCTCTTATTGGCTGTGATGATACCGAAGATACGACCTACCCTTAAACACCATGAACACCCCTCTGTCTCCGAAGCCGGATAGCGTTGCACGTAAGGGCAATAGCATAAATAACACGCAGAATCCGTGGGTTATACCACGCTTTTGGGAGTATATAATTCCATTGATTAACGCTATAACGCTATTCATCGTGTTCAGGTTACAAAACCGTACATCTTGTGCTTACCGCCGACCCCCCAAATTGTCACAATGACCGGGCTGCACGTTCGCGATGGCAGTTTCACGGTTCAACCGCCTCTTTCCCAGGCAGTTGGATACATAGTTGTCGTTTTGATCGGTATCATCATTGCTCTAGGTATGATAATACAGTATTCAAACACCCCTCATGGCCGAGTTGACAAGATATCAGTGATGATGGTGGTCACGAAGATCTTGAAGAAGACCACGGGGGAAGATAACAAGAAAACCGAAATGTGCAACCTAGCTCTCTCCCATTGACATTCAACTCACTTATGACGAACTAGGTTTATGACTGCAAATCGCTCTGTACGGACCGGTCTCACCGCATCAGCCGTGATCTCCGTTAGTTAAGTCAAGCCGATCTCCACCAGATCATCACTAATCAAAAACGAGCAGTCTTGGCTCTGGTCGACTGCGTTGCTAGGGTCTTCATTTGTCGGATATAACTACGGTGTCGCAGGACCATTCTGGTTTGCTGCTGGTTGTAGCCCGATGATTGTCTTCTTCGCCCTGCTTGGTATTTCTTGCAAGCGGAAGATTCCTGAAGCACATACCTCCCTGGAAGTAGTTCGAATCCGATATGGTATGTCCTATCCTCATGAAAATTCACAAAGAGGAGAAGACTTCCGAAAAGCTCGTGCTGAGGAGGACAGGTCGCACCGCCCACATTGTGTTCATGATCCTGTGCTTGATCAACAATATCTTCGCTTGTGCGAACATGCTTCTTGGCGCGGCTGCTGTTATTTCCGCTGTGTATGTTGGCATTCACATCAATTCAATTCAGAGCGCTAAACGATACAGATCCGGCATGCATATCATTGCGGCGACCTTCTTACTTCCTGTCGGCGTCACGGTATACACTTTCGTCGGAGGTATCAAAGCGACGTGAGTTGGATTTCCAAACGCCCACCATATGGTCATCCTAATAGTCAATAGCTTCTTGACAGACTACTTCCATACGGCTGTAATTCTTATCATTGCTTGCTACTTCTCCGTCAAGGCCATTTCCGATGATCAAGTTGGCTCGGTGGGAAATCTCTTCGAGCTTCTCAAAGCCGCCGCTGAGCGTCATCCTGTTTCTGGTAACCAAGATGGGACTTACCTGACTATGACCTCAAAAAGTGTGCGTAGACGTCTAAACCTGTGAGATTCATAACCAATTAACAAATTTTATTAGGCAATTCTTTTCGGTATTCTTCATACCTGTGGCAACTTCGGACTTGTTGTGGTAAGTGGGCTTGCCCAATGTTTAGAGAACGACAGGCTGATTCCTATCCCAGATGGATACAAGCTATTTTATCAAGGCATTCTCTGCATCACCTGCTGCAGTTGTACCAGGCTACACAATTGGAGGTATTGCCTATTTTGCGATCCCATGGGCTCTAGGCACAGTCATGAGCTCTGTTGCCCTTGGATTGGAAAATCTGCCAAACTTCCCAACTTATCCTCGAGTAAGCTTTGCAAGTTTCCTCTTTCAAAACTGGGACCCCAATTTGACTCTCATTTTCAGCGAATGACGACATCCGAAGTCAGCGGTGGTCTGGTTCTTCCATACGCAGCAATGACCATCGCAGGCAAAGGAGGCGCTGCCGCTGTTCTTCTCATGACTTTTATGGCTGTGACTTCTACACTCTCTGCACAAGTGATTGCGGTCAGCTCAATTCTCAGCTTTGATGTATATCGTGAGTATTTCAAAAAGTCAGCTACCGACCGTGACTTGATCCGTTCTAGTCACTTTGGCGTCATCTTCTTTGCTGCTTTCTCTGCTGGGTTCAGTACCATGCTGAACTACGTCGGCATTGATCTTGGTTGGACACTATACATGCTCGGTTAGTTAAATAGCAATGCACAATTAACGAACTAAAGCAGTAGGAAAAAAATATGACTAATCAGTGACGCAGGGATTGTTACTTGCCCTGGAATTTTCCCGATGGTTTTCACGATCCTATGGCGTCGCCAAAGCAAGGCTGCGGCCATCGTCTCACCCATACTAGGTCTTGCAACTGGACTTGCCGTGTGGCTTGGAACAGCGTCTCGGTTCGGTGGCGAAGTCTCTGTTGCTAGCACTGGTCAAGTCCTGCCTTGCATGTATGGAACTGTGGCTTCTTGCTTCTCACCAATCCCATATTCGATTCTCATCACTCTTCTCCGACCACAAGAGTATGACTGGGCCGAATTCCGAAAAGAGAAGCTTGCGCTCGAAAACTTGAATAGCGACTTGACCAATGCACCTCCAACAGAGTCCTCTGGTCAGAGTGTTGGGAGTATCATTGAGAATGGACGTGTTAAGAGTGCTGCTTTAGAGTCCAAGGAGCTGAAGCGGTGGGGTCGTATTGCGGCCCTCTGGTCCATCGCGACATTCTTAGGGCACTGGGTGATTTGGCCCTTGCCGATGTATGGATCTCGCTATGTTTTTGAAAAAAAGGTATGCATAATTTGTACGCCATGTGGTCTGACTTCCGTTTTTACTAAGTCCGATTTCCCTTTCAACAGTTCTTCATTGCCTGGGTCGTTGTTGCTATCTTATGGCTATGGGGCACAATGCTGGTCGCGATTTTCTACCCGCTTCTTGATGGTGGTTTTCAGCAAATTCGTCAAGTTCATCGAGGTCTTGCTGGAATATCCAGTGTTGAGACTGACAGTACCGAAAAGGGAAAGCAAAATGGCGTCAGAATTACCATGTCGTCGCCGTCAAAAGGGTCAACTAGCGAAGTCCTTCAGCACCAGACACCCAAACATGAGAACGTGCAATGAGCTGTCAAGATCCAGAATATATTGTCACTAGTAACGAATCCAAGTGATACTTTAAAGCAAGGGCCTTATACCGAATCGTCAAAGGCCCTTTGCCAGCCCAGGTTACCGAGTTTGATCTACGTCGCGTTTCCAAGGCTTGGTTAATAGGTAGCTTAGGCTCTTCCTATCTTCCTCGCTTGCAGACTACGTCATCGTTCCTAAGAAATTCAATAATAACTAAAACAAAACTTGCCAATCAATTCATGTTCGAAAATGGAAAAAGCTAAATAAATGAAAGACTGTTCGCCGCTTAGCGGACGATATCCCACAGCGACTAGCACTGCGTGAACAACTGTAGATAAGGAATGTCAAGAAATCGAAAATTCCGTGTCAAGGCCTCCATGTGCTCATCAGGAGATCAATCGATTTAGCTGGATGGGAAACCGGCCTTCAGGTTATCATAGGATGACGCAGGGTAGCTCAGTTCATTCTGGCTCTGGTCCAGCGCACCGGTGCCGCCGAATTGGTTGACAACCTAGAGCGAGATTATCAGCGCATGCACAAGCATCATTCATTGTCACTCAGGAGACATACCGTAGTAATCAAACTGTCAGAGCCGGTCTTGTCGCTGCTGCTCTCCCACCACATTCCACCGCCCAGACCTTTGGACTGGATATACTGCGCCTTCAGCGTCGCAACCTGGGGAGTATCGTAGCTGACCATCATGCGCTGTGTAGGGTCATAGCTGTAGCTTGCAACAGGCTGGCTGAGGAAGTTTACAGTGGCGCCGGTCATGGGCAAAGCCTTGTAGTCCCACACACCATTCTCCCAGCTGCCACTCCCAACTCCAGTGTAGTTAGTTCCAGGTCCGTCGGTGCCCATGAACGAGCGGCCGTAAAGAGGCATGCCCATGACAATCTTGTTCGCTGCAACGCCATTCGCAATGTAGTAGTTAATCGCTTGGTCCGTGTTGAAGGGTGTACTAGCTGGGTTGCTAGTTGACGCGTAGATATTGGCATCGTGGCCGGCGATAGTGTCCCAACTTCCGGAGTAGTCATAGGCCATGAGATTCCAGAAGTCCAGATACTGGTCCATTTGGGCTAGGTGGAGCTGTTGGTAGTTTGAAGGGCCTGCACCTTGTTAGATCTAAACTGTACGAGCTTGAATGCTACCGGGACTTAGCTGACCAGCAGGGCTTGCGACGGTGATCAAGAAATGATAGTTATTCGCGTTGGCCGCACTGTAAGTATCCAGGCTCTAGGATTTTATCAGCTTTGAAACCTCAAGTATATGCAAGATCGAGTCTTCCTACCGAGCGTAGTTGTGCCAGGGTGGATACGAGGTTGTCGGCCTGAGCGCTATTGGCAGGGTACTGGACCAGTTAGTTATTTCACTGCCAACAGATGGAGAAGCTTTCAACTCACCTCCCAATCAATGTCAATTCCGTCAAATCCAAGGTTCTTGACCAGGGTGGTTGCAGAAGAGGCAAAAGTTGCTCTTCCGGAGGCGGTACTCAAAGGGCTGGCAAAGTTGCTCGAGTAAGTCCAGCCGCCGATAGACAGGAGAACTTTCAGCTTTCGGTTCCTCTGCTTGAGCAAGAACAATTGCTTGACACATCCATAGACATTGTTTCCCGTATCACTCCATGAATCTCCAGTATAATGCTTGTCGGTATCGGCCCAAGTATCCGACAGGTACACCTCTCCGGTGTCCGGATGGACGTTGGCAAACGCGTACAAAACATGGGTTAATCTCTCAGCAGGGAGATCCTGAGGGTTGAAGTTGCGTCCATAGATAGCCTGTTTTGGTTCCCCAATATTTGTGAGCCAACCTGTGCGGAGGAACTAGATCGCCAAAGCTTTAGAGGGACTTACCCAGTTGACAAAATAGGCAACGGAACGATATCCAGTCGTAGCTCGCGCATCGAGCTCGGCAGTATGAGTGTCCTGGGAAGGAATGACAGCGGCTCCTACGAGCCATCCCAGTCCCAGGAAGAAAGGAAGGATGAATCTCATGATGAAGGATAGTGAGAAGACTTTGTCGAAGGAATGTCTAGTCGAGCCAGCGACGATTGTTGTTGGAGAATGCCAGACGAGAGTTGGGACGGCGAAAAAGCCACTATTTGTAGTTGCTAGAGCCTACGGTTGAACTATAGAGTTGTCTCCCCTCCTCCCCCGGAGAGTCGGATAAGAGGAATGTAATCGAGCGAACAATAGCCTCATGGTCCGCCAGACCGAACGGCACGCTCTCTGCAGAGTGACTCCACGCGATAAACCGCGTAGTTCTTCTCTCGAATGCTACTCGTTCGCGCAACCATGCATACTGATCTAAAGTGGAAAAAAGCGAGGAAGATCAGAGAGTTCGGCAGCAGCACATGGTCAACGTGGTCATCACAACAGTCCCGGCAGCCATCCACAAGAGACCGTCACATTCTCAGAGACTGCTAAGAAGCCATCCGACGGCACCGGATAACGAAGGCTTGCCAATACCCGTAAGGCATCACGATGAGGGGATATGCAACGGTTTGGGGATGGAACATCCTACCAGAAAGCCCATCGATCCTCAGTGCCGGATCTCGCCGTTGAAATTAATTGTCATAGACACCCAATCAGGGAGGCTAGAAGACCCCGAAAGGGGTAACATTCTCATCTCCGAACTTTCCCCTCGATCGCCCTGCATCCTTCGGGGTGTATCTTGAGGTTGCTCGTTCGCTTGAGATCTCTTTAGCGGTCGGTTGAGGATGTTGCATTTCCGGTCCCTATGCCGCCCCAGTTTTGGGGGGCAGGAAGGCCGAATGTAACTCGAATCATAAAGTCATCTAAACCCTTGATGGGAGATTTGATAACACTAACAAGAAAGAGCTTAGGCCAGCTTACCAGGTGCCGCGACTGGCGAATAAGATGAGCCAAGGTCTTCATCCCCGATGCAAGCTGCAGGAACGCATCACCCGCGCGATAAGCCAATGTAACACTCATCCCCATGCGACCGGTCCATGTGCCATACCACCCAAGACGGGGTGTGGGCCCCATCAAGATGATCTCTCGGCTTTGCAGAAGACAGGATGGACGGGGTAACTGTGAGCGTGATTATTCAGTCGGGTCATTCCAAAGTCAGATCTGGTGGAGAATGACGACTGAAAGGGGGTGTGGTACCAGAGCTCGTTTATACATGACACGACTCGTGGGAATCCGGGGGAGGCTTCAAAGAGCCTCATCGCTCTGTTCGTGTGACAAAGCTATACATGCCAGAGAAAAAAGTCCTCTCGAAATGTCGGAGACCGTGAGATCTCGATCTTCGCCCACCGTGAAGAAAGGCTGAAGAGAAACAAGGTGAAACCGGGGGCTGCTTAGCGCAGTTGGGAACAAGAGCCGGGCCTCTCGAATTGTTGCACCAGTGCGCTCGGTCCCCGCAGTCGCCCTGAGCTTAATTTCGCTTACTGCAGGTGATGATTCTCCGCTGGAATGTATCCGTGCCCTTCGCTACGCTGCGACCCACCCATTCGCTCCCGCTCATGGGTGCGCCACGTATTCTTTAGAACCACGCATTCTTTAGAGATTTTCGAATACACCATGCGATTACTCGACCATACTAGCTAGATATCATCTAAATCCACTAATAATCATAGAAGAATAGCTCTCCTTTATCCCTTGCATCCTTTTCGTGAGCAATCGCCCTCTGAATACTCTCCTTAGTGCGCTTCGAGGGCTTAAAACTATGCACCATTTCGAACTGCTTATCAAGCTTCTTCTCATGAGCAGCATTCTCCTTCTCCTTCCTCTGCTGAATTGACCGATTTGCATCTCGAGTCCTTAGTATACCATCCTGGCTAAGCGGTTTTACTTGCCGCTTAGTGTATATACGGCGTTGGGGTTCTTGCGCAGCTCTGATTCGCCGAATCGAATCCTGTGTCATCGCAAGCTCCTCAAGCTTCTCCCGCTGATGTTCAAAGAGCTTCGTGAGGTTTCGCTGCATTTTCTCTGAGGATAGAGTGATATCCCTAAGGACCTTAGCTTGATTCCTCTCGAGCGCTTCAATCGTGGTAGGTGGGCTGTTTTCGATACTAGAAGATAGCTGGTCTAGTAATGGAGACGGCGTACGCATAGCTGATCGAAGATCTGGCGTATATAGATCATTAAGATCATCGTATAATTGATTCGTCAAGCGATTGACGATATATGTTCCATTCACTGGCCAAATACCCCTTTCCTTGAATGAATCGCGAATAATTCGTGGATGAAATGTTCGTGCACGAATCGGTTGAATAATTCGTAGAAAATCCGACTTCCCGTACGGTCAGCCACCCCAGAACGATAGCTCATTATTCATAAGCCGGAATTGCTGCTTATAATTTAAAAAGGGCTTTCCATCAAGCGGTTGACATAGGTGGGTTGAATGCGGTAGAAATGCGAATGGAATAATCGAATTATCCTCGCATTTCTGTATAAACTCGAGAGTAAGATGCGCACCGTGCCCGTCGAATATAAGATATCGCTTTTCGCCGGATTTGACTCGGTCGGCAGTAGTAGTAATAAAAGCGCCTAACCAGGCAAGGGCTATCTCATCGGAAATCCAGCCATTCGGTGATATTGCAGTAGTAGTGCAAGGTGGAAGATCCTCACTACCATCAAACCAAGCTTCTATGAAGTTATTCCCACTACTTTTGAAGATAAAGAGCGGATCCATTAGCCAGCCATCAGCAGCAATACATTCAATTGCAGTAATAGTCTCGCCTCGCTCAGCTTTAGCAAGGTCAGGGCAGGATAATTTAGATCCAATCACAGTTCTTGCTCGCCCTTGACCAGGTTGGAAGCCGCATTCATCGAAGTTGTATACAAGACGCGAGGGTATACTATCGAGTAGTCGACTAAGCTGATCGTACCAATGCTGAAGCATCCTAGCATCTTCAGCCTGAATACGCTTCAATTCCTTAGTCTTTTGCTTCACCGGAGCAAGCTTTAGATGATCTGGAAGACGATCGATAAAGCGATATGCCCACATCTTGCTAACCTGCTTATCCAGCTGGCCCGATCGGGCGAGTGTACGATTCGCCCATGCCTGGATAATAGCTGGAGTAGGGGGAAGGTTCCAACTTTGCATTTGAGTGATCCATTTGACTAAGGCCTTCTCCTGATATAGGCGCAGGGTAGATTTCTTCGATTCCCTCTCGATTATAGGCGATTTGGCCTTTTTGACGCGTGCAGCAAGGGTAGAATAGGTCACGTTGAATTCACGCGCAGTCTTCGCGATATTCGGTTTCTTTTGGCTCATGACCGCTGCAAAGGCTTTGGCCATGCGAATCTCATCAAAATCGGAGGATTTAGGCATATTGGGGTGGGTGAATACTCGATGGAATGGTGTATTCGAAAATCTCTAAAGAATGCGTGGTTCTAAAGAATACGTGGCGCACCCATGAGCGGGAGCGAATGGGTGGGTCGCAGCGTAGCGAAGGGCACGGATAGTGTCCGGCACTGATAATCTTCAGGCTCTAGTTCATGTACGTGGTCACAAATTGTCCTATCTCGAAATATGCATGCACACCAGAATCTGGGAAGATTTAATCAAATGATGCATGACATAGCTGATACCGCTACAGTTTCGAAGCCACGCATTTCAAATTGCACTAAAACCAAGCCAATCTTCCTGGTTTGAACCCAAGCTAGGCTGAAGTGGAGTCCTCTGCGCATGACCCGGCTACCAACCCTCCAGACTCCCTGTAGCTGTCGATATCACCAACCACGGACCCATAACGTACCCACTATCATCAGGAACGTCTCCGGTATTACCACGAATATGCTCCAGCAAACTGCCTAGGCCTATTTGAGTGATCTATCGAGCTGGCCTTGACTCCAGTTGTCCATAAGTTGAAGTACATCATCGTGCCTAGTACGGCCCCGATTAGAGATACAATATCATTGAAATCAGGAATGGCACTGGAAATGGAAATAAGCCACTATAGTGATGCCGAGGGTGCAACACAAACAGCTGATCCAGTGAATCGCAATGTTGGCCGTCAGGGGTTGGAAGCCTTGCAAACCTGCTTCAAGGTGTACGTAGCAGGCAGCTAGATCTTGTGAATCTTGTGTAGAGTAGCGAGTGAAACGATAGACCAAAGACTGATGCGAATGACTAGCGTCGTGATAATGGCAATCAAAATCTGGAAGCGCAAACCCATAGCGAATCATATTGGTCGTGCGACCTGCCAAGTCAAGGGCTGGCGATGCGACGCAGGAGCCACAGTAGTAGTATAAAACACCCGATAAGAAGATAGACCGAGGTTACTCCCGTCGGTCATGTACTTCGCGACCGAAAGTTATTGGTGAGGCTCGCGCATTTCCGAGACTATAGAAAAAGAAGTGATGTGCCTGCATTAGCAGAGACGATTGAATACATTGCTGCAACAGTACCGGCAAAGCTCGAACTAACCACAATCTCATGGTCAGATGCCTAAACCCCTGTCGGGGGAGCAGCAGAAGGACGGTCCAACACGACAACGACGATAGTCACAACGAAGACTACACAGAGCTGCCAGGCGATGTTGAGGACATGCAGCCAAGACCGGCGCATCTTTTGTGTCCATCATGTTACGTTGATACCGGCACATTGGATCAGGGTCTGTCTTTCACGGAAAAGGATAGGTTGCCGGCTCGATTGATTCTGTCCGGGCCTTGCATGGCTGTCAAGTACAAGCCAGTCAATGATGCTAGCAACTACTGGGCTTTACAAAAATCACTCGGTTCACCAAGAAGTCCTGGATGGATCCAGAAATGCTACAAGATTTCGCCAAGAGTGTACTGGTGATCAAGGTGTCAAACAGCGGCATTGATATTTTCTGTGGGGAAGAGACCCAAGTGGCAGTTGAGCTGGGGCCGAGGAGTGAGATTGCAGATCATACTGCCGGAAGCCTTCTGAACCAGTGATCGCAGTACTAGCTATTCACTTGCATTAGAAGTGCGAGCGATTACATAATGAATTTGCTATATTGTGATTTTTTTTAGTGGCTCACACATTTTCTTACATTTCTGGGATTTACAGGGAAACATACGCAGAGTACCCGCTCTAGATTTCTTTTTGAATTTATCAATCAGTCTGAATTTATTACATCAACAGTAATGAAATTGCGCTCATTTAGAACAAAGGAATCACAAAGGGTATATGTATGAAAAGAATCGAACAGAAAAGCGCAAACTCATCGATGTGCACAAATGCCATGCAAACCGAGCCGACGAAACACGAAAAAAACAAAAACAACTTTTGAGTCATCCACGGGGTATTAGAATATTATGAAGATGAGATCCAGAAAACAAAAGAAATATCTCGACATGATCAGAAAGGACGGCATTCAAGATGATGTGCGCAAGCCTCGCAAGCCCGAGCTGATTGCGGTCTCCGAATACCCAGGCGGTGCAAGACTGACATCAACGACAGACTCGTTTAGCGGGGCAACGGAGCGTGGCTGAAAGAATTCGTCTAGTTCTTCCTGCGTCACAACCATGCCCAAATCAGACTTGAGGGAGTCGGCATACTTCGGCTGCGTGATGACTTGAACAGGGAGACGAAGGGAGATAGTCGGGGTGAGGACATTGGTACCCGGTGTGTGGTAGCTCAATGACAGGTCGAGCGAGTAAGTACGCGAAATCAGGCAGGAGTGAAAAGTCGGAACGAAGGTTTTGTCATTAGGGAGACTGATGGGAATGACTACTGATGCGGTGTAGTAGGTATCGCCGGAGAAAGAGGTGGATGGGCCGGTCGAGTCGTCGGAGGTCATCGATTGCACGGAATCGCGACGCTCGCACTCGGCAGATGCGGAGTGTTTGATCCATTTCGCAGAGGCAACGCACATGGTGGAAATGGGGACAGACTCGGTGAAGAGACCTTGGCCAACTTGGGAGAAGGGGGTGGAGCCCGACTGCATCGGGAAATCCTCCCAGGGTCCTGCGCTGTAGAAGGTACTGGCCTTAATTTTGCTGGTCATTGAGCCGAGTTTGGGTGGCTGCTCATCCCCAACGGGATCGAACCGAAGGTGAACTGTTGTCATGGTGTTGACTGTCTCGCTGGATTCGCAGCTTGGAGGAAGCAAGCAAATCGGCTTCGGTTGAGACGCAGAAGCGACCAAGCGGCCGAGCTTGCCTCGTAGGAACCCGCGCTTGACGCTCTTCTCCTTTCGGGTATAGTAGTAAGAGTGGTCGGCTACATTGATCGGAGGCTCTTCCTCCACAGTCGGGATAATGCGAACCTTCTTGGCGATGTTGGCCATGGTCTTCAGGCCGCCGTGGTCGGTTGATGACCGCTTGAGTACTGCTGCACGGACAATATACGAGATCTGGCTCATGTCAGGGGCCATATCGTCCAGCAACGTCTTGCCGTTGCCAGCTAGCATGGGATCTCCCAAGGTAGGCGGGAGCATAGTATGGGCATGGTGAATGTGGACATTATTTCGCGGGTGGGCGCATACTTGTGGCAGCAGACGATCGGGTACCACAAAGGTAAATGGAAAGGAATAGGTGCGACCTGGTTCCATGATGCGGGGGCAGGGATATTCGGATTCATCGATTGGTTGGCGCAGTTTGAGGAACATCTGCTGTGACCCTGTGCGCCCAGGGCATGCTGCTCGCTCGACAGTGGTGCGCGATGTGCCTGCATAAGTTCTTAACCCAGTGCGCTCTTGGTGATATTAGAATTTCACATAGTGACATACCTTGGAAGGTAATTTCAACCTCATCAAATCGTGTGTCAGCATCAACTGTGATCTTGACACTGCCCTCGATCTGGTCGCTAGTTGTGTAAGAAGCGACCAAGCCTGGTTTCTGGCCAACCAGCTCGATCTCGACTTTAGGTTGAGATCGACGAATGAAAACATCCAGGGTTTCTGAGCCATGGCTCATGATGGATCTGGAAGTCATCGCGTTGCGATTTGGGAGGCTCTCGGGCCTTTGCAGGGACGAATAAATTGGAGAAGATTGGAATGCGGGCAAGCAGGTGCTACTTGTACTCTGTTGTATATCAGGTATGCGGGGCCGGGGAGGCTAGCAGAGTATGCGCGACGTGATTGGAAGACCTTGCGCTATGGCGTATGGATATTTTGAGTCTCGTGGATTGACAAGAAAATAGAAAGACGAAATCCGATATGTGCCTTGGCCTTTTGTTTCTTTAAAAACCAAAAGGAGAAGTAGGGGTCTGGAAAAAAAACAGAAGTAGAAAGTGGAGCCGTCGACAACCGCGATGGGGCTGCAATTGTATACTCCGGTTAATGTCGTGATTGCGGTTCGAGCAGGGAAGGAAACTTGATGGGTCTGTGTAGGTGCACAAAAGTTGCGGAGGAACCCCATCTTATAAAAACTACGTCGATATAATGATTCACTTCCTGGGATGATCCTCTATCACGTCAGAGATACTTTACAAATCCATGGAGTGGCTTTCAGCCTTATTCGTGAGTCATCTGCATCAACCAGAACCGCTCGCCTAAATCTAACCATTCGGGATCTGTTTGGCCATTGATGGCGTACGCGACCTTGGGAGAATGGGGGAAAACGTGGGAGAAAGCTCAGTCCAAGCAATCGTGGAGAGTGCAGTTAAAGGGAAAGCTGGGCTGGTCGAGCCAACGGAGTCATTGGGCCATGAGGCCAGGGCGTCGATGATTGGAGGAGCGCAGCCTGGCTGGCCTGGTCACGCCCTAAATCGGGTCCTGCCCGCGCCCTTGGATTGACATTCCGCTTGTCGTTAAAGGAAGTAGTTATGAGAAAAAAAGAACCCTTGGCTAGCTCGGCTAGGGATCCGAGCTAGATCATGCAGACATAATCATCAAAAGATGAGGGCCATGATGGAATGTGTAGCCTCGAAATACAGATCTCCAGAGCCGTTCTCTTGTTTGGCGACCGAGTTCGCCGAACCTCACGTACTGTTGAAATCTGATTGACCAACTCCTGTCCAAAGAAGACAAAATACAAGAAAAAGAGAAAGAAAAAGACCAAGCTCTGAGTCGGAACAGACACGGGGTGGGTCGAACTTCGAACCCAGTCAGGACAATTGGTGGAGCGCGCCTTACGCCGACATGCGCGCCCTTCGGGTCTCCACTGGCGGCGTGCGACAACCGGAGGGATCCACTGGCATTCCCTGATGAAAGACGCTCGGTCGTTGATACGTTGATAGCCCCAAGAAGCCAATCATATTCGCCAGCCATCGCGGGGAGTCTCGGGCAGTGATTGGAGCACCCACTGGCTTTGGCTGACTATTGATCTGGGATTTCAAAGCATGGGGAAACCTTCCGCCCTCGTATTAATTTTGTCAGCAGAGTGATTGATATCAATCTTCACGAGATTCCTGATGTCGACAGGAGCATCCTTGTGACATGACACCATTGATGGGGCTTCATCAAGGACTTTCCCGAGGAGAATGAACAAGCAAGACGACGATAGCCGATGTCTCGGGAGGATCCAGAACTTTCCGGCCATAACCGAGCATCTGGCCGTACCGAGTGGGTGCGGTTCGTCGGAGTCGACAGCGGGATTCCGGGGGAAATCGTTGGAGCGTGCATCTCTGGACCGTCAATTCTCGGTGGTTTCAATCGGCTGGACTGCCTGTCATCGGCGTTGTGTTAAGAGCGCCGAGATCGCGATCAGGTGACCTCGGGAGGGCATACAGGGAATATTAGAAAAGAAGCCGCAATCTCAATATAAAATCCTTTTCCATAATCTAGGGTGTTACAATGTTTATGCAACGGGACGGATTTGCAAAATTGTATTGTTGTCTGTTCATAAAACTATCAATGTTTACACGCTTTGTCCCGACAGATAAATTACGGTGTGGATCCGTGGTGCAATGCGGATGAAACCGTACTCAAAAAACGTCGACGCATGGAGAACCACGCTCATTCTTGTCTCAAACTGGCCAAGCACCGAAGTGAATGGGCAGCATCCAGCTCAAGATTAGCCGAGTGAAGGCGGCAGACCGAGCGAGGCAAGAGACGACATCCCAAGAATGGGAGCGTTGAAACGGGAAAAAATGAAGCAAGAAAGAAATAGGAGAAAGGTGAAGTGGAAGTGGAAAAGCCCACGACTCGGTAAGTTAATTGCCAAAGAACTAGGTATCAATAGTCGAAGGAGCAAGAACGCCGCACCCAGACGCCAAATGGACCCTCGTGAAATTAATAGGCGACTCTTGTGCGCATATCCTAGGAGCATGTGAGCGATGGGGCTCAAATTGAGTGGGGACAGGAGGGTGGTGTGTACTTACCGAGATCTTACGCTCGATCTCGCGAACAGAGCGATCGAGCTCAGCGGCAATCATCATCTTCGTATCATTCGGCAACAGGAAATACATCTCGCACAGGTCACCGTCAATGACACCTTTGGAAGGTGCATAGTAACCGCGATAGATCAGGTGATCACGACCAGCAAGAGGAGGATGTTGAGAAGCCAGCTGCATCTCCAGACTCTGGAAGAAATCAACATCTTCACGGCTGACGAAAGGAACAAACATGCCGATCGTGCCCTGGAAGCCGGTCCATACCAGAATGTCCCGGCCACCAGCCACCAGCTGCGCCTTGTGGATGCCGGTGGGAATATCTTGCACAAAGTAGTGGACCATGAGCTCCAGACGGTTGGGCGTTCCATGCAGGTAGCCTCGTTCGTGGACAAGGTGAGCACCCGATCCATCCTCATCAGCCTCCTCTGAGAATTTAGAGGGGCAGCGGAGGAGCCAGATGTTGCCAAACTTGTCACCCCCCGCAGTGGTTTCATAGTCAACCATCGTGGTAGAGGTTGTCCAGCGAGCGATAGTGTCATCAATGAAAGGAATCAAAATATTCTCCTGATACTTGTAGACAACATATGTCACACTGTCACGGGTGTCGCTGACCACGATACGGCTTCCTTGGGTCTGCAGTCCGACAATTGTATGCGGAACGACATGAGCCTGGCATTTGCGCAGCAGCTGCTTCATGCCCAAATCGTACAGTCGGAGAAGTGATCCAATGCCGGCGAGCACACGGCCCTGGAAGGCAAGGAGGGCCAAAGGAGGTTCATCAACCTTGGTCTTGTGAATGAACTCCAACTCACGACCATCTTCTTGGAATCGATAGATGTGGATATATCCGCCGGCAGATGAAGGAGGATCTGTCGTGAGATCCTTCGCCGTTCCGACGACTAAGAAGGTTTCATCGTCCTGGCTTGAAAATGGCACTGCTGCAATGCTTACGGCAGCCTCATTTTCTTCCAGTTCAAGGGTGAAGACCACTTGCTTGGAGGAAACCGGGTCCACGATTTGAATACATGAGGCCCAGTGTCCGGTACCGCGAGGGTAGCCAAAGTCTTCAGGTGGAAGAATCTGGGGTTCACCGTTGCGAGTCTTCGAGTCCTCAATGAGGCTCTGTTGGGTTGCAGAGGAGAGGACATGATTATCGGATTCAATCACGTAGAAAAGGGGTTGTTCGGGATGCTTGACAAACCGACGTGGGGTATGCGCCAAGGGGATCGACTCTTGGAGCATGTTGTTGTCAAGTTTGTCGATAGAGAAAATGCTATGACCGTCAGTGGCTACGCTGAAAAGATGATGCGGTCATGACAAAAGGTAGGGGGAGGCTTGATCTCAGTAGGAACAATTGGAAAAATAAAGAATAAAATGTGTCCACATAGTAATTCGGATCCTTTTTTCATCATATGATCAAGGGGAGAAAAAGGGAGTCGTGCTGAGGAATGACAACATACCGTAGGTTCTTGCCCTGAATACCGATCATGCCCTCCTCGCACTGTTCACTTGAGAAGTTCCAGCCCCATTCGATGCTAGCACAGTCGAGAGGGGTAAGCATGAAGCTCTTTGTTTGTATATCAGAGTATCCAAGCCATGGCCGCGAACTGAGGGCCAAGACCGCGGTTTGGCCCTTCACAGATACTTGAGAGAGTTTCACAGGCTTTGCTCCCAGGAAACGTGTCCGTGTATCGGAAAGCTCGCCGGTAACCTCATCGAGAACAGTACGGAGGTAAACACCGGAGTAGAGACCAATATGCAGATAAAGTGTGGTGCCACCTGAGCTCGAGTCGGCCATGGCAATGATGTTGAGCGCCGAGGGTGCTGATGTCAGAGCTTGAACTGACTTGTTTTCGAGAGTGGAATCGGGATCCAGACTGAGGATTCGAACAGTGGAGTCGTCACAGCCAACAGCAAGGAAAGAGCTGCGCATCCTGCCCTCTGGAACTTCACCCAAACTCAGGCAAGTAACAGTGCCAGACATCTGACGGCGTTCGTCATATTCTGCGAGTGACCCATCGACATCCATCTCGAAATAGACGATCTCACCGGAGCTAAGGGCCACCGCCACTTGACGTTCATTAGTGGCGGCAGCAACAATGGATCGGTGCTGCGGTGCAGGCCATTCGTTGACACGGCGATCGGCCATCAAGTGACGAATACCACGAGGGTGAACTTGAATCAACGAATCCTCGCCCAGCTGTTGCACAGCAAGCGTCGGTGCTGTAGAGAGGAACCCAGTATCGGAAACCTCTTCCACAACCTCACCAATACTGAGGACAAGAGTACCATTGGCAAAGGAGAGCACGATGTACGCATCATATTCATCTTTACGAGTGAGTTTCGTTGTCCAGACTGCAGAGGGGACTGTTCGAAGTTCTGACTCGACTATTTCCGAGACTTCAAGCCCATGCTTCAGCGTTCGGAAAGAGCTTCGAGCGCCAGTACCACCCACAGTATAGATTTGTGGGGCGTCATCACCAGTAAGATTGGCAATTTTGCTGTCAGTCAGGGGATTAAGAGAGTTCAAGCTCTCCATAAGGTTCAAGTTTTCTGCGGGGCGAGGGCGGAAAAAGATGGGGTCATAAGGAACGGATGGGTCGGCCGAGAAGTCATCACTGGTGAATTCGGTCTCATCGTCATCATCACCAAGTTTTTCAAATTGGTAAAAGTTGTGGTTGCCTGATTCACTGGCAACATAGAGGAAACCACTCTTGAGAATCAACAGGCTAGATGCGACGGGAACAGTGTCGAAGTACTTGATTTTCAACCTGCGAACCTCGCCGGTGAGTTGACCATTCTCATCTTCAACCATGTCAAGGTTCAGCTTGAACATGTCACCGTCCTCCGTTTGAAGAAGGAAGAAGAAGGCACCTCGCATCTTGTGCATCACGCCTGACACAATAGTCCGTTTCCTCTCTGGGTTCTCAGTCGCTCCAGTCCGGCGCGGAATAGGCACACGGAAGGCGTCCTGATTGGAGTGGCGGTAGGTAATATTGTCCTCCGCGCACACGAGGACACCACTGGGGCCATCTGCTCCTCCCGGCACTTGGAACAACATATTCGCCGTGCGGTCAACAGGGTCTGACCACTTGCGGACGACATGGTTGAGGCCCAGATCCAGCTCGTAGTAGACCAGCACCTTCTCAAGATCCTCGTATGCTTGACCAGTGGGATCCTGGTCGGCTTCCGAGTAATCCACCTCAAGAGCAGCAAAGATAGGGTTTTCATAGCCAACATCCAGAGCAGTCATGGCGAAAACCAAGGTCTGTGGCTTGTGTGCCTCGAGAGGAGACGAAATGGTCAGCTCTGCCTGAGAATTACGGTTCAGAACGTAGACCAGCTTGTTCTTCTCCACCGAGGCGATGAGACATGCTCGACCCTTGGGATCCACGGCCAAGTACTGGCCCGGAACTACCCGGCGTACTCCAGACTTGCCAAATGTTTCCAAGTGGATCCGGTTGAAGCGATTCTGGGAGGGGACATATTCAATGATTGTGATACGACCCGAATCAGATCCGATGATAATGTAATCTGAAGAATAGAAAAAAATCACTCAGCACAGTTCGCGCATGATAACGGTTTATACAGCGTCAACTTTGCTGGCCCGGGTAGGTTCTGGAGCCCATCAAGGGATTGGATCGGAAGACCAAGACCGTGCTACCCGGGAAGCTTGAAGAATCACTAAGTTGAACTCGTAAATGCAACCTAGGGAGGAAAGCCCGAGACATACCTTTGCTACTACCGGCCAGTCGAAATGCTGCCAGCGAACGGATGATGCCAAAGACATCTTGAGAATAGATCGGTGTGACCTTTCCCTGAGTCGGATCCGGACGGTGGATGGTCAGCTTGGACCCCGAGGCTGTGACAATCTGTTGCTCCTTAGTACCCGCAAACTGGCCAAGGACGGCCTGTGTGATCGCAGTAGGTGGCTGGATCGTCAGCGAGTACATGAACATGTGCGAGGTGGTAGCCATGATGGGCAATTGAAGCTGCTCGCCAGGTCTTTTTGCACCCCAGACGCGAAGCAAACTGACTGAAAGGTGTCACGAGCAATTGCAGTCTAGGGGGTGTGATAATCACGCTAGTCCCATAGCTGCTAGGAATGGAGGAGGGATGTAGAAACTCCTGGGTGCTTTGAGGGCGTCCCGAGGTTCTGAAGAGGTTTTCTACAGAGGCTCGAGCAGAGCAGCGGGAAGCAAAGTGCAAAATTCCGAAGTGCGCGGGAAGCTGTTTGGATGATCACGTGGTGTGCCGTACCATCGGATTCGACCGCCTTCCGCCGCTATCACCGCCTTTATGTAATGAGCCCGTTAGGACTAGGTAAATCGAAGGGAGCATCATCGCCTCCGCGTTATCTGGCTACCTTCTGCCGCTATATCTGATTACCTTCTGGCATTGCTCTTTCCTCGAATATAGCTTGCCCTTCTTCCTCTTTCTCCCATCTTCCCCTCCGCTCAGAGGCACTTTACACCTTCATCTTCCCCAACCTTCACTTCCCCCACTGGCAGCGGCTGCCTACCCATCAACCGATCATGGCGGACGACACTGCAGCCACAGAGGAGGCTCCTATCACCTTCACTGTGAAATCTTCCAATGATGCCAAATTCACGCTTAGTCTCCCTCTTTCCACACTTGTCTCCGAGCTCAAGGAGAAACTATCGGGCTCTGAATATGCCGATACCCCCGCCGAACGCCAGCGCCTGATCTACTCGGGTCGAGTTCTGAAAGATAACGAGACTCTCGAGAGTTACAAAATTAAGGATGGCCACACAATTCACTTGGTGAAAAGTGCTGCCAGCAACCAACAACGCTCAAATGCATCCGCTCCTACGAGCTCCACAGCATCAGGGGCAGGGACCACCACCCCGAGCCAGCCCGCTGCTGGTGTCCCAACCAATCTGGCCGCCGGTACTGGCAACAACCCTTTGGCCGGTTTGACGGGCGCTCGGTATGCTGGTTTTGCCCAGCTTCCCGGGGCTGGCCTTTTTGGCCCCGATGGCGGGGTAAGTTTGACATCTCATACCAAACCGATGGGGCTCACTATTCAACATTGACTTGTCTTTCTCATGCCTTTTTGGTTGACTAACTTCTGCGCGCTTAATCTAGATGGGTCCTCCCCCGGACAGCGAAGCCATGTTGAATATGCTGGAGAACCCCCAAATCCAGTCCCAAATCAACGAGGCGCTACAGAACCCGGCAATGATTGATATGATGATTCAACAGAACCCGATGCTTCGTGATATGGGACCGATGGCACGAGAACTGATGCAGCGACCTGCTTTCCGCCGCATGCTGACTGACCCCTCGTCTCTCCGCCAGATGATGCAGATGCAGCGGGCTATGGGAATGGGCGGTGGGGGCATGGGTGGCGGTGAAAGTGCTTTCCCGGCCCCTGGTGTGACCAACACGACCGAAGGAGCCCAGAGCACTCAGCAGCAGAACACACAAGCCAACCCATTCGGCCAAATGCCAAACCCTATGATGGGGGGCAATCCGTTCGCGGCTCTATTCGGCGGCCCGGGCTTCGGGCAGCCTCCCGCCAGCACTGGCACTCCTGGTGGCACCCAGACCGAGGGTGCTCAAGGAGCCCAGGGAGCCCAGGGGGCCCAGGGTACTACCCCCCGATCTACGACTGGAGATGGTCAGACACCCAGCGCTGCCCAGAATCCATTCGCCTCTCTTCTGAATCCAGCTTTGTTTGGCAATGCTGGGCAGGGCGGTATCAACCCATTTGATCCCCAGCAGAACCCATTCTTGCGTGATCCAGCACTTATGAACCAGTTGATGCAGGGTATGGGAGGCCCAGGTGCTGAAAGCGGTGCAGCAGGCGCCAATCCACTAGCAGCTCTCTTGGGTGGGGGTGGCTTTGGCGCTCCACAGCCTCCCGATAACAGGCCTCCAGAGGAGAGATATGCCGAGCAGCTTCGGCAACTAAATGATATGGGCTTTTTCGAGTTTGAGCGAAATATCGAGGCTCTGCGTCGTTCGGGTGGCAGTGTTCAGGGAGCCGTCGAGTACCTACTTACCCATGGGTCATGAGTCTCTTCTGTTAATTTCGTTTCTTCCTGAGCAATAGCCTCATGATCATGTCCTTTTACCAGCCACATGTATTTCATGGCCTCCTGCCTTCATGATGTGTCGTTACGACTGGCCTATCGAATGCCGATGATCTTTTTGCTTTCCCACATTCCCCCTTTTCGCATACATTTCTTGGATATGAATTGTTTCTTGATCAGTGCACCGTCACAAGCCGACCTCCCTGTAGCGGTTTACTCTCTCCGTTATCATATCCAGCGTTTTCGAGGCCCCAGGGTATATTGAGCTCTAAATTAGTAATATTTCGATCGGATTCTATCCAAGAAACTCTGTTTTATCATCACTTGATCTCTCACTGACGCTGTCTGTCCAGCAGCTCCACGGTGAGTTACTAAAGTATCTGCAGAGGGCTTTGGAGGATATCTTCTACGCGGATATATATTGGGTGCTCGTAAAGTATAATTCTGCGGGATGGTGACACCTGGGCAAGTCGAGCAAAACATGATAAGACCACCGTCCACCCATTAAATAACTCTCTTCACCAGCTCTATCCACCCTGACGACTTCGGTTCAATTGTCATAAAGTTGTATGAACAACCGGGGGCGACGTGCAAGAATATCCGACCTTGTGATTGGTGACTGTCGTAATCTGCCGCATGCCACTCACTCATTAGGTAATCCGTGTTGACACTGGAAAGACCAACACCCTTCCAAGTCCCCCCTCGTTCAGTCAGTCGTGTGTCGAATACCTTATTGCTGACCCTGTGGCATTCAGTGCCGATTACACTCGTTATTCTCAACTTTCTCCAAGTCCGCTAGTTCTTTTTGCAGCTCCTACCGCCGAAAAAAGCCGATCCACAATCCGCCGAACACCCAGCATCATTGTCTAACCACTCGCCACTCACCTATCCCTTGTCGATCGCCTATATAAGTTCTTCACGCCCCGAGTCTCTCTTGACGGGCGGAGATCAGGGGTGCGACCGCCAGTGAAGCTCTGGTGAGCTGCGCTCCCTTACCCACATATTTCCGCGAAGTCGTCGACGACACACGTGCATGGGCATCTAGAAGCTGCCCTTTCTCTTCGAGTAAAGCAGCGCAGTTCAAGATCTTTTTCGCAATGCGTTCAATTGCTCTCAGGCCCATTCGAGCCCACGACTGGGCTTTATGCTTGCTCCTCTTCGTGTCTAGTGCTTGGGCATTTTACATCCCTGGTAAGCCTTCGTGACATGGGTTGCGCTGCTTGTACAACGCTAAATTGGACCCTTCTTCCTCTCTAGGTTACTCGGTTACCCGGTACAACGACGACCAATCGATCCCTTTGCTCGTTAACAAGATCTTCTCCGACCACACCCAGCTTCAATACGCCTACTTCGACCTCCCATTTGTCTGCCCACCAAGCGGCCGAACCCATGGCGGATCCCCATTCGGCTCTGGCCAGAGCATCTCGCTCAACCTGGGCGAGGTTCTGCGGGGAGATCGCATCATGACATCTGATTTTGAGGTTGTCATGGGCAAAGACGTCGAATGCCAGTCTCTGTGTACCGCGAAAGTGAGCCGTTCAGAGGTCAAGTGGGCGCGCCAATTGGTAAAAGACAACTACGTGATTGAATGGATCCTCGACAACCTTCCCGGGGCTACGAGCTTTGTGACCGTCGACCGCAGTCGAAAATACTATGCATCCGGATTCAAACTGGGCTACCGCGACATTTCTCCGGCTACTGGCCAGTCGCGCTATTTTATCAACAACCATTTTACCATCGTTATTCGTTGGCGTAGCGCACCCGAGGGAGGGAAGGTTATCGTCGGATTTGAGGTATATCCCAAGAGCATCACTGCGGATGACCGCAAGGAGGACGGTTGCCCCAAGGCTGTACACAAGAGTCAAGAAGGACTGGGCCTGTACATTCCGCCCAACATGTCGCGCTTGCGGGAGAAATATGGTGGGCTGTCATATATCCCAGAAGATGATGAAGATGATGACGGTGCCACGCTGGATATTCCCTACACATACTCCGTCTATTTTCGGGAGGAGAACAAGGTTGACTGGGCCAACCGCTGGGACCTATACTTTACCAACCAGGGAGAGGGCTCGATGACCCACTGGCTGGCAATTATCAACTCCCTGACTATCTCCACAGTGCTGGGAGTGACCGTCTTTGTCATCTGGAGTCGCACCGTCCAGGGTGATATCAAGGGCCGCGGTGACGGAGCTATGGATGACCGCAAGTTGAAAATGCAATCTCGACGCAAGCGCTCTGGCGACAAGAAGGGCGAAGGGCTGTTGGATAACGCTGATGTCGAGCATGATGCCGACATGTCTTCGGACGATGAAGCTTTTGAAGATACCAGCGGATGGAAGCTTCTCCACGGCGATGTTTTTCGAGTTCCAGCCTACAGCGGCCTCTTGGCTCCACTCGTGGGATCCGGTATGCAGCTGCTCTTCATGGCTACCGGCCTGCTAGTGCTGTCTTGCCTCGGTATTCTGAACCCCAGCTTCCGTGGCGGCTTCGTTAGCGTCGGCATGGGTCTGTTTGTCTTCGCCGGCGTCTTCTCTGGTTACTTCTCGGGTCGTCTGTACAAGACCTTTGGTGGAACCGGTTGGCGGAAGAACACTCTTATTACGGCTTTTCTGTTCCCTGGTCTGACCTTCTGCCTTGTCCTGATCCTGAACCTGTTCGTTTGGGCTCAAGCATCCAGCACGGCAATTCCCTTCGGCACCCTCATAGGTCTTCTTGCACTTTGGCTGCTCATCCAAGTTCCCCTCGTCTACATTGGCAGCTGGGTTGGTTACGTGCGGGCGAAGCCGTGGGAGCATCCATTGAAGACCAACGCCATTCCTCGTCAAATTCCGCTTCAGCCCTGGTACCTGCGTAGTCCTGCAGGTCCCTTGCTAACTGGCCTGATCCCCTTTGCAGTCCTTTTCATCGAACTGCTCTTTGTGTTCAAGAATCTATGGCAGGATAAGAGTGGCTACTACTATGTGTTTGGCTTCCTCAGTGTCGTGTCTGTCGTGCTGCTCGTGACGGTCGTTGAAGTGACCGTGATTGCCACTTACAGCCAGCTTTGCTCCGAGGTATGATCTTTTTCTTCTCTCATTTGCATGGAAACCTCGACTGACCGCTACAGAACTATCACTGGTGGTGGCAAAGCTTCCTGACTGGTGGAAGCAGTGCCTTCTGGATCTTTGCCTACTGCATCTGGTATTACATGTTTAAGCTGCACATCACTGGCTTTGTGTCCACCTTTTTGTTCTTCAGCTACAGCTTCCTCGCCTGCGCTGTTTATGGTCTGTTGACTGGCACTGTCGGTTTCTTGGCAGCCTATGCCTTTGTCCGACGTGTCTACAGGTAGGCATCATTGCCGGCCAATCCTTGAGTCTTATGAATGCTAATAATCTCATGACTGCAGTGCTATCAAGGTGGACTAACCAAACATCGATCCTCAAACTCCCTCGCCTATTTTACCCGGCGACTGATTACACCTACATTCCAATCTTTTTCATTCTTTCATATCTCTAATGACCAATCTGCCCTCCAAGCATTGGTGATGTTGATTGAACACCACGGCGTCCTCTCTTGAATTGCATCTGTCGACTCTCATATGTCGAAACACACGTTCCTATTTTTAAGATACACGTTTTATTGATTTGATTCTCATCCATCGTTTTCATCTGTCTCCTTTTGTGTGTCTATCTGATTCGGTCATCCTGCCACTCAGCCAGGCGATGCTGCATTCACGGTTGGCTGGCCGACCCTGTCGGATTTGGGCTCAGGCGCTAGGCTGTGTTTACTGCATTGAGCGTTAATCTATTCTTCTTATTCAGCTATGTCTCGCCGTATTTTCCATAATGTGGGCGTCTCTGTGACCAAGAAATTTGTAGTGAATGGAATAAATGGAATACACCGTTTCCTGGTCATAGTGGTTGAGCCTTTCTACGGCCTTCGACTACTATGGCTCGTTAAATCTATAAGAGCCTCGTCACTTGTGCAGTGCATGTTCCAAAGCCTATTTCCAGCAATAGGGACGACACCCTCGTTCAAATCCACTCAGCCCCTGAAAGACAAGGAGAAAGCTTGCGTGGAATCTCCCAATTGGTGTTCAATCATAATTTATGCCCATCACATGTTCTGCCTGGCCTGGAGTGTCTGTTTGATTACGCCAAGTTCCCCATCCCCGCCGACGACTAGCCGATTCACCGTGGGCTGGGGCCTGATAGCTAGGAGCTATATTTACAAAGCCAAAGCCAGATCAAGCTCAACACAGAGACTAGCAACTGCGGCTGGTGCTCAGTCCTGCTTACTGGAAGAAATTTTCGGAAGTATCTTCGGAATTAGACTTGCTGTCCACAGGAGATCATGATGCAGGGTTCTTGCCAAAGTCACCAAGGAGATTTCTGCAAAGAGGAAATTCTGCGAGCTTTCACACTATTCTATGGATGTTTCAAAAGAGGGTTCAAAAATTCTTCCAATGAAATAAGCACTGATCAATGAGAGAAATTTACTTGCTATACGCGAGGCCCCTTCACACGTGGCTGCTCGATAGCACCCTATCATGGCAACCACCAGACTCCCTGTTAGGTCTGGAAAAGACTTCAAACTGAGTTTGGCAGCGCAATAAAAATTTTGAAAATCTGACGTTTCCGCGATTCTTGATCTTGACGCTACTCTTTTCATGAAATGTGTCCTTATGTCCGCAGTCAGCCACCCACCCCTACCTGACAGTATAGATACCCTTGCAAACTCACCGGGGAGGAATTACCAAACCAGGGCATGATGAACTCGTGGCCAGTGGTCTGTTCTCGGAGAATCATGCTGTTAGTCCCCTTCATCATCAAAGGTACCGTGTGGAGGTAGCATACACTGTTGCACATCTACATAAACATGCTGGCATGTCGTATATCGTCGGTGTACATGATACTTGGCAAGGAGGGAAGGAGGGGGTTAGACTAGTCTGCGAGTACTTACCATGAAAGATACTTGCTACTTGGTAGAGTCTACAGAGTACCCGTTTCGTCTATGACTCTCTACCCTGCAGTAAGCTCCTTTTCCGAGACAAGGACCGATCGGCTGTCTCTGATCGAGGCTGAAGGGGGCGCCATTCTGCATCGGGTGAAACAGTCCCGCCATGAGTGGTGACGATGCTGTGTGGCAGGGTAGGTGATTGTTACGAATCACGGGGATGTACGTACTGTATCCCTCTCTGCGCGATGTGCGTTCTTATCTATATTTTATCTTGGACGGAGTGTGATGTGGATATTTGGATGTGGAGACATTGAGTAAATCCCATCCGGCGCTAGTTGTCCACTGGGAATTGCGAAACAGCGGTGACGCCTGCTTGGCAAAACGCTTGGGAGACCGGGGGAACGGGGATTGTCAATCTAGGAGGCTAAGGTGACCAAGATCGCGCGACTTTTTGAAAATTTCCTTGTTTCATTGGAATGTGGATGGTGTGGAAATCTGGGGCCGCGGCGGCTGAGGACGGGAGCAATGCTTTTTTCTTCTATGGCGTGCTTGCGCAGGGGGATTGCTCATGTGTTGTGAAACGGGAGTATGGGGAGGAAGAGAATGTTATTATTGGATGGTGAGGAGCATCCAGAGTATTGTGATATCCTTTACTACAGTGTTACTATAGTATAACCGCAGTATAGGTGTAGAATAGACATATGATCGTCCTTCCAAAAAGGAGTACCTTTGTAACTTCTTAGCTGGTCATTATCCATCCACATACACCGCTTGTTCCACATGGATGTCACCGCCGAAGGAAACCACATTAGTAGCCTCGTCATTGTACTCATAGTACTCCGTACTAGCTCGGCAGTCACGGACTTGGTGTCCCAGACTTCGTCGTCCACGTTGGTTCGTTCCTCGTCCATCCTCCATAAGAGTAATTGACCACGCGGGCCTTTTCTTTACTTTTTCTCTCTCTCATCCTTCGTTCGGACATACCTGCAGCTTCCCATTGGCCACGAAGATAAGAAAGTGGAGCAAAGAGCCCCCGCTAAGCCCGACCAGGAAGCGAAAACGCCATGATTGGACTGATCCTAGGCTGGCTATACTTCTAGGCCAGACTAAGACCCGACTAGTGCTGAAGTTGGCCACCCCAGGGGGGTCCACAGAATGGATGGTGATGGAAGCTGATTGGGTCGGTGTGCAGTGACACGATCCAGTGGAGATCAGAGTTGGGCCCGGAGCATCGGCGGGATCGGCGACATTACAAGGGTCTGTCAACCGCACGAGTTTTGGGCTGTCACCAGGGCCGATGAAGATAGGCTCGTCTGGGGTCGAGTGAATTTTGGAAAAAAACTGGTCATGGAAAGTGTATCTTGGTAGTGTTGAGTGCGGATTATGTGTTTCGGCCTGAAGTGGTCAAGGCAGGGGGCTGATCGGGGTGGTGAATATTACGCCGGCCAGGGTGTATTACCGCTGTAATCAGGCGTAATTTATGCTTCATCCTCCATCCGACGCTGTCCATGTCAGGAGGAGTCACTTGCTCGCTGGCTGCGCTGGTGAGTTGACTAGTTGGAACCTCATTCATCCCAGCCCAGCCCACTTTGCTTGCCAGTGGCAACTGCGCGGCATACTGCTGGCGTGTTCCGTTTGAGTTGATCCCTCTTGGTGCATGCTGATGAATGGGCCCGGGACTTGGTGCCTCGAGCTGGATACCAAGTCCTTCACCACTCCTGGTCCAAGTGACCACATGACCCTTGAGAGGGCTGATCGGCTGAGGAATCCCCCTAAATTCAAACTGATGTATCACTTATCTCCTCAATGTCCATGGGTTCACATCCAGTGGTCGTTAGTAGTTCACTGATTTCCAGCAGGATCGATATACTTCCGTATCTTACGTATCTTGCGTAAGCATGTCTGACCAGTTGCCGGGTAAAATACGAATAAAATACGCTTCGTATCGGCTGTTACCAGTCATCACCAAGAACCCACTGTTCATCGTTGATCGGATTTCTCCACCGTAACAATCACACCATCGCACTTCAGAATGAGCCCATCTTGCACCTTTGGGCCCGTACGTCAGTCTTTCTTTTTTTGGTTGCCCCTGATCTTCCATGCAGGAAGCTAATCGAATCCGTAGCGGTCGTCATGCGGCGAACAGTAAATGAAAAAAAAAATGTATGGACTTGAAAATGTTTAGGATAGAGTACGAGGACTCTTGTCACTACCTACGACCTAAAGAGTTAGTAACTCCCTAACTGATGGGGCTGGCCTCTACCCCGGCAATTGTTCCGTACAAGCGCCGTACACGACTTTCTTTACATTCTTTTTTTTGACTCTTTTTTCTTTACAATAGATCCTCCGTCCCAAATATTCATCATTTGATTCATTATCCAGCCTATAATATTATTACATTATTGTTATGGTATCTCCCCTTCCTGGGGGGTCCGGCCCTCTTTTGCATTGATCCTTTTTTTTATTTCTTTTTTTTTTTTTTTAATTTCCCCACATACTCCATTCACTTGTCTCCATACTTATATCGAACCCTCCCCCCAACTCGGACACACCTCGTCTCTTCTCTCCTATTCCAATAGCATATTCGGGTTTGGAACTCTCTTCCCTCTCCCTCTCCCTCCCCTTTTATCCCCTCCTCGGGCCGTCCTCTGAATAGTTTTGCACGCATCCTAGCAATTCCATCATGGCGACCAAAAGGCCCAACATTCTGTACATTATGGCGGACCAAATGGCCGCCCCATTATTGTCTCTGCATGACAAGAACTCGCCGATCAAGACTCCTAATTTGGACCGCCTGGCTAGTGAGGGTGTCGTCTTTGACTCCGCCTACTGCAATTCCCCTTTGTGTGCGCCCTCTCGCTTCGTCATGGTGAGCGGTCAACTGCCCTCGAAGATCGGCGCCTACGATAACGCGGCGGATCTGCCCGCCGACACTCCGACCTACGCCCATTATCTGCGTCGTGAGGGTTACCACACGGCGCTGGCGGGGAAGATGCATTTTTGCGGCCCGGATCAACTGCATGGTTACGAACAGCGTCTGACGAGCGATATCTATCCCGGAGACTATGGCTGGTCGGTCAACTGGGATGAGCCGGTGAGCTCTATTTATCTGACCTGGCGTCAATTGAATGATTCGGGCTAACTAGAATGCAGGAAATCCGCCTGGATTACTATCACAACATGTCGTCCGTTCTGGAAGCCGGCCCTGTCGTGCGCACCAACCAGCTCGACTTTGACGAAGAGGTCATCTACAAATCTAAGCAGTATCTGTACGACCACGTACGTCACCGTACCGACCAGCCGTTCTGCTTGACCGTCTCCATGACGCACCCTCACGATCCCTACGCTATGACCAAGGAGTTTTGGGATCTGTACGAGGATGTGGAAATTCCTCTGCCCAAGAACGGGGCCATCCCGCACGATCAGCAAGATCCTCATTCCCAGCGCGTGCTCAAGTGCATCGATCTGTTCGGCAAGGAGATGCCCGATGAGCGGATTCGTGCGGCCCGTCGCGCTTACTATGCCGCCTGCACTTATGTCGATACCAATATTGGAAAGCTGCTCCAGGTGCTGAAGGACACCGGGTTGGACGAGGATACCATTATTGTGTTCACGGGTGATCATGGCGACATGCTTGGTGAGCGTGGACTCTGGTACAAAATGACCTGGTTTGAAAACTCGGCTCGTGTGCCGATGCTCTTCCACGCTCCGAAGAGATTCGCCCCCAGGCGTGTGTCAGAGAACGTTTCCACGATGGACCTACTGCCCACATTCGCGGGTCTGGTCGGTGCGCCACTCGTGCCGGGACTCCCGCTTGACGGTGTTTCTCTGGTACCATACCTGACCGGCGAAGATGGTCCTCGCACTGATACCGTGTACGGCGAGTATATGGGCGAAGGTACCCAGGCCCCCTTGGTGATGATCCGTCGCGGTCGTTGGAAGTTCATCTACTCACCCATTGACCCGCCCATGCTGTTCGACCTGGTCAATGACCCAGAAGAGAAGGTCAACCTGGCGGCGGGTCTGCCTATTCCTTCGGCCAGCAAAGCCACCGCCACCGTAAAGCCTGCCAACCCTCTCAGCGCGCCAGCCGGTCTGCCTACCCCCGATGATACTCCTCGCGTCTCGCCCATCCCGCAACGCGCCACCAACAACTCAACTCAGTACCCCTTCCCAGCATCCACGCCCACACCTCCTCGCACCCCCAGTCCAGCAAAATTCACCGCACTGCCCGAAACCACGGAACCAGCTAAGCTGCTGGCCTACTTCCTTGAGGAGACCCACAGTCGCTGGGATATGGAGGCCATCCACCAGGATGTGATTCGGTCGCAGCGCCGCCGGCGTCTGGTGTACTCTGCTTTGATTCGGGGTACGCCTACCTTCTGGGACCATGAGCCTCGCGTGGATCCGAGCAAGCAGTACATTCGCAACCAGGGCAAGGGGGTTCTCGATGACGTCGAATTCATCTCCCGCTGGCCGCGCGTGTTACAGCAAGCCGCGACTGCTCAGGGCATCTCTGCTTAAACAGCCAGTTGAGCAGTTGAGTTGCGTTTGGTGGATTCCTTGCACAGTTTAATGTGATCTTCAAGATAACGACTGTACAAAAAGACTGATCCTGGATACTGTTTGTTTTTGCATGCGGTACCTGCACCTTGATGACTTGATTTTGACATGACCCGATTCATTGCGTTTTGAGCATTCCATTTTCATTCCTCATGGCCTTTTCATGGTTTCTCATCGTTTTCTGAACCTTGATTTTCTGACTGTCGTTCTCGTTCTCATTCTGCTCTTTCACATCATCTCATCAGCGTGGCGCTATACCCGGGAATTCTACTTGCCTCGTACATTGATACTTGTCATTTTCGTCCTTTGACCACTCGAATGTGTATTTTCAGGTTTTAGGTTTGACATTTGCAAAATTTTCTGCATCTTATATTTTCTTCTCTTTTTTTGTTCTGTATATAGTACTCTTTGGTTTCAAAATCCCGGGTTGGGTGTTCTCGCCCTAGGTGATATATGAAGAGGGCCATGGAAATGGTTGTGTATGGAGGCGGAAATGGAATTTGTGGATTTGAGTATCTTTTCGAACAGACTGAATCAAGTATCGTATCATATGTTAACTGATGAACAGAATGAAATTGTTTACTTCCCATTCCTCCCCGTTCGGTTAAAGTTCTGCAGTAAGTATATCATACTCCACGCTAGTCGCGGATGAACGATGTATGATGTCACCTGCGGCAAAAGCAAAAGTACATAACTTGTTCAGCAAGTAGTATGGTTTGCGTACTGTACGAAATTCTCGGTTCTTGGCTGTTTGCGTCGTGCGGAGTTGCTGTCCGTACTTTTTCATCAGATTCCCCACAATGCGGGGCTATCGTGGTCTCGGCTTAGTCTGATGTAGAATCGTAGATTCCAAGTCTCAACTTGGAAGTTTTTTTTTTTAGACCGGCGGGACTTTTGGCCCGTTGAGCATATTCTGTGGGGCACGATAAATATAAATTGATCAGCTGAAACCCCACAAAACACCATAAACTGCGAAGACGCTCATAGACATTGCATGTGTATTTAATCACGTGACCTACATTCTATGACCTCATGGCTTTCGCACGATTGTCAATTCTGTAAAAGACCAGACAGTAAAAGACCAGACAGATATTGGTTGAAAGATTGCAATATGTGGAAGGAGCGGTCACTTAAAAGCACAATCAATTGCCTGTAGAGCCGTGTCTTCTATATAATAGGACCGGGGCTGTAGGCCGAGCTCTTCACAGGTCTAGGCTGTTTTCCCCACTTCTATACATTCACTGCCGTCCGACTGAACCTTGAATTTCCTCCCTCTCCATCACTCCTCATACTATTTTAATTGATCTTGCTTCCTCAGCGCCGGCCATGCCCTCCCTAACAGTAGCAGTCTCCCAATCCCGTACCCTCTCTACAACCACACAAACCCTCGCCGCCCTCGAACAAACAACCCACCTCGCTGCCCGCCGCGGCGTCCACCTCCTCCTCTTCCCCGAAGCCTATCTCGGCGGCTACCCGCGCACATGTGCCTTCGGCACGGCAGTGGGTAGTCGGGACCCTCGTGGGCGCGACCAATTTCTGGCTTATTTCAAGGATGCGGTTGATCTTGGTGATACGCCTGCAGGTGCTGGGGAGGATTGGGTGGAGAGACGGTTGAGTGTTGCAGCGGGCAAGACGCAGAGGGGGGATGGGACAAGGGAAGTTTTGGAGAGAATCGCGAAGGAGAGTGGGGTGTTTTTGGTCGTGGGGGTGGTGGAGAGGGCTGGGGGCAGCTTGTACTGTTCGGTGGTATATGTTGATCCGGTGAGAGGGACGTTGGGGAAGAGGAGGAAGGTTATGCCGGTATGTTTTGCACTTGTGGATTGGATTGCAGTTGCAGAATGAGTTTTGTATAAAAGATGAATGCTAACACTTGATTTCTCGGGTTTACGATAGACTGGATCGGAGCGTCTTATCTGGGCCCAGGGTTCGCCGTCAACACTTCGAGCTGTTACTACCGTCCTAAACGGTATACCCTTGACGCTAGCCGCGGCTATATGCTGGGAAAACTACATGCCCCTCCTCTGGCAGAGTCTATACTCCCAAAACGTCAATATCTATCTCGCTCCCACGGCCGATGCCCGCGATACCTGGTTATCACTGATGCGCACCGTCGGCCAAGAAGGGCGGTGCTTCGTGCTCTCTGCAAACCAATGTGTCCGTGCCAACGAGCTTCCAGATTGGATCACCGGTCAAACTCAGGGATCAGAGCCAGAGGCGACTCCGAGGAAGATTGTTGCATCCCCATTGCCAACACAGGCTATGCCCAGCGGGCGAAAATTGTCCATCACACCGGAAGGCCCACATGAAATTGCCTGGCCTCAATGCTCGACTCATACAGAGAATCAGCCCATCACTGAAACGACTACATCGGTCTCGAAGCTCGAACTTTCCAGTTCAGACTCGGAGTATGTCTGCCGCGGCGGAAGTTGCATTATCTCACCCCTAGGCGAGGTCCTAGCCGGACCCTTGTGGGAGGTTTGTACCGATGATGTACCGGATAGTGAAGAAGCGGCTGTTAGCAGTGCACCGCCCGGTACCTCCGCAGCGGAAAAGGAAGGTGCTATCGCTATTGGTGCCAATCCCGTCGCGGCTGGGGATGGACTCGCTATTGCGAAGATTGATCTGGATGATTGTGAGCGTGGGCGTTTGGATTTGGATGTTGCGGGTAGTTATTCGAGGAGTGATGCGTTTAAATTTAGTGTGGAGGGGTTGGATTTGAATCCTCCTCCTATTTGAAGGAGTTTATTGTAGGATTGAATTATTCATGCCTCCTTCATCCATTGAGTGATTTACCTCATGAGGAGTTGAGCTACAGGCACAGAGATGAAATCTACATGGGTCAGTCCATATCAGATTCGATTCGTGGGATCTAATCTTGGATCGGCTTCTTGTCACTTCAAGTTACTTCAAAGATCTCGACTTAGGAACTTTGGCCTGCTGAAAACTTTTAATGACAAGTCCTGAAGCCGGTGCACCAGCTATTCTACCAAACTCTATATCATCAAGTTCCGAAATTCAGAGCGGAGCTTAATCGAGCTATCCATATCCGAAGCGACAAGCCTTTTCATATTCGTAATTTTAGCATCATACATATCTCAAGCCTGCAAACAAGGCTTTATTATCCAGTTCTACCTCTTCATATAAAAAGCACAAGAATACTCGATACCAATCTCGAGCATCAGTCCCGACCTTCAGACCTGCGGCCGATCAACCCGAACAGTGCCCTTCAATTTCGCCGTATCTGTCTCCCCCTCTCCCTTCTTACTCTTACCCGGTTCATTTATGTACGGATGCATCGTGTCCGCATTTGACAGACCCTGTTGCTTGGCGGACATGCTCGTTGAAC
Source organism: Penicillium sp. F50 (assembly GCA_037356195.1). Lineage (NCBI taxonomy): Eukaryota > Fungi > Ascomycota > Eurotiomycetes > Eurotiales > Aspergillaceae > Penicillium > Penicillium sp. F50. The sequence continues at coordinate 311,270 of JAYXSA010000054.1, read as the reverse complement.
CAGCGGGTGGTCCCATTGCTCGTGGCTGTTTTGGATAAGTAGGTATTAGTGTCATGATAAATCTGAGGAATAGTAAAGGGGAAGGGGGTGTAGACGAACCTCATCGTGCGTGGATGTATTGGTTTGTCGGGCTTCTTGAGTTCCTTGCGTACTTGGGGTTGGTTCTATGGTGTGTTGGTTAGACACGAGGATAAAAGGATTGCGGAAGTACTGGTGTTGATGTGGGACTGACTGGTACCACTTCTTTGCGCGAGATAGAATGATGCTGGGACGCCCAATGCGATGGCGACTAGCAAGCTATCATGGATAAGAAGCGTTAATAGGCGATTTTCTTGACTCGAATGTGTGCTCGACAGCGTGGAGAAACGACACTTACAGACGTGAAGGTCCCCCCTTGTTTCCTGCTTGAGTAGCGGCAAATCGTCTCTGATTCGAAAAGACGGGATGTACCCCGCGAGTCACTGGAGTTACTCCCAAGCGTGTAGAGGATAAACGGGTGAAGTTCATGGTTGCAAATGTTTTACAATATATGCATGTAATTCAAAAATTATGGAAACTGGAGCGGAATGTATTCAAAAGGGGGTACTTAAGTAGACCAAGACTGCGTTCAAATGACATGGCAAGCCCATCGATTCGAGCAAGGAGATCTCGATCTTGCTCTGCTGTTGTCTGGCTTGGTTTGGTAATTACATCATTATTCAGTCAGATTGATCGAGATGTTTCAAGTGGGTATGTAGGTACGTAGTGCAGTAAGTCAGTATTGTCTTGTAAAAGAAATCAGAGCTTAATTCTTTTGCATTCCGAAAACAGAAAGTTGGTAAAAAAATAGTTGTCGATTACTTGCTGACGGAACCGCTTTGGCTTTAGCTATAGTAGCTATACGTAGTGGGTATAAAGTAGTTGCGGTGGGTATGCAGGAAGGTTCAAGGGCCGGCGATCTTACGTCATGAGGCTCATCCTGCAAGCCGCCGGCCAGGAGGCATGTATGTTGCTTTGAGTATTCGTGCTGGGAAGAAACCGATTGAAGTATCCTGTTCTCTCGCAAGGCTGAATAATACGCAACTAGGGAGAGATCTCTGATCATCAACCTCTGTCCAATCCCTTGGATTTCCATAGATTAGCATAGGGAGAGGGGCGTTACTAAGATTGAACGAATGAAGGTAGACAGTCCAAAAACCTCGATCCATCCATCTCATCCACCTATGTACAATTATGTCTCAGAAAACCCTCCGAAATAAGAACCAGATCATCAATGCCTTTAAATCAACACAAAGCGAAAGCGGGCTGGGATATCAATGCTATCAATCGTGGGTCATCATCACCATGCCGGAATGTGAGCATTCCTGCGTTTTATGTACAACTGCGTCTCTTCTTGTCTCTCCCGTCTCTGTCAGCCGCGAGGCCCGTCAGCGTTGACACCTTTACTCTATCATCCATACGGGAGCTTTGACTAGGGCCATTGGTGGACCTTTACCGCGTACTTCCACTGTTACAAAGGATGCAAACCGGATTCGTGGCTGGGTGTCGCGTTCCTCCGCCGGAGCGGGCTTATCTTCATGGGGTGCTACAGCGGGAGCGCGAGTTGGTGCTGGGCTAGCGGGCTTACGACCCATCAGCACTCCAAAGACGGACTTCTTGAGAGGTTTGTGGGCGGGTGCCGACGCGCTCTCCCCGGGTCCGGCTGAGCTGGAAGCCGGTAAGGATTCATCCTCGACAGCCGCAGTGTCATCAGGCTCTGGGTCTGCGGGTAGTGGGGGTTGATGCGTGAGAGGGGGGAGGCCACCTTCTACTTTCATGTACCCTTCGACGAAGGGGATGTTAGGTGGAAAGTACTCCACACAAACGTCGCGGGCCTCGAGGGGGATCTTCTCCGTGATGTTGATGGTATTCTCGATGATCATCCGCACACCGGCCTCCAAGCCCGGCAGGGCTGCTTCATGCAACTGACTACTCAGGAACGAGGCCAGTTCTGCCGTCGAATGCTCGACGAGCTCTGCGCGATGCGCTTGCGCCGCTGGAGAAGACAGCGTATCACCGAGTCCGTCAAAGGTTGTCCGCCGCCAGTTGGACAGTCGCGCAATTGCATTTTCGCGTTCTTCATCCGTGGCGGGTCGCATCTGCTGTCGGAGATTCATCTCGATGCTCTTCAGCTGAACGCTTAAAGTCGGATCCAAGGCCGGATGGAAATGTCGCTGAAAGACCTCTTCCACCAACCATCGACTGATCACTGCCCGTCCCACTGCCGTCATCTCCTTGGTACCCACGGTGGTCGCATCGTCCGTCACTAAGCCGTGCAGCCATGGTGGGATCCCACGCCAATCCTTACGAACTGAGAAGGCCAGATCCTTGATCGCTCCATCCAATCGAGTGAACCGGTTCGCATATTCATTATCATCTAATACTGTGCGAGATACGGCCATACGCTGATGGGCCACCGTATTCTGGAGATGCTGTACTTGCGCCTCCTTGTCAAAGTAGTACCGCTTCACCTTGGAATATTTGGTTTCTGTACTCCAATTAGCATGGTTTGGTTATATTGTTGCGCTCCGATGATCCACTCACGCAGTTCCTCGTGTTTCTGCAGTAATGCCCGCACATCAATCTCACTTGGGTCTTCGAGTGTCCGCGTCCCGGTTGGAGTGCCCCGTCCCGGTTCTGGCATGGTCTGTACAGCACTGCCCCGTCGACTCGACTCACCCGGAGCCCGTTCGTTCGCGAGTGGGGTTGAGGGTGGCTGCTGCGGCGGCGGCGGCGGCGGCGGCTGGTTCTGGGGGGGCACCTGTGGAGAAGCCTGCTGCATGGCGTCAGGATGGATTTGCAGATGGACTGGGGCAGTTGGCTCCCGGGTCTGCCGGGAAGGGGGCCGGGAAGGGGGCCGGAAATTGAATACCAGATCCTGCTGGATACGCGTTTGGGCCTGCTGGCCTCGGTGGCCTAGGTGGTCTGTGGTATAACGGGGTGAGTCGGGCGAAGCGTCGGTGGGCGATGGGCGGCCGCTGGGTTGCTCCAGCAAACTGGGATCGGTATTTGAGCGCTCGAGGGGAGATGGCAGGGGGCGATGAGGCAATGGTAGGAGCTGTTGGGGGGACCCAGATTGCGATTGCGGGTGGGATTGGTGTGCTGGGGGTGGTGGTGGTTGCTGCGATAGCTGCCGCTGCTGCTGCTGCTGCGGGGGCCACTCAAGATTGTCGCGCGCCGATTGCTGAGACCGCTGGTGGTAGTGCTGTTGCTGAGAGGCGAACGATGTGGTCTGCGGGTCATACGATAGATGATTCGCGACAGGAGACGGGTTATCCGAATAGCTCGGGGGATGTTGTAGATGTTGATCCTCGTCGGTCGGGCCCAAAGTACGATGCGGAGAATGATGCGGCGACGTGGGTTGGGAGACGGGATGGGAGATGGACTTCCCCTTGACGGAGACTTTGCGCTCGAGAAACCCAGAGGCGGGTCGTACAAACAAACTCTTCTTGGAACGACGCGGCTGGGGCTGATCCTCAAGGGTGACCACACTGACGGTCGGTCGGTCGCGTTGCAGGGGGGGCTGCCGCTGGCTCTGGGAGCGATGCAACGAGGAGGAAGGGAATTGGGTGGGTTCTTGCAGCTGAGGGGGCCGCTGATGTGCGAGTGGTGGCAGAGGCAAGTCGGTCGCAGTCGCAGGCCCGTCGTAGTTGAGACGATAATCGGAAACGCGATTGTCGGTGTATTCGTCGAGTCGGTGATTGCTGTTATTGTTGATGGGGGCCGGTGGAGCAACAAACGCGGGGTGATGCACCAGTTGTTCCACGGAGCGGGCAGGATATCGCGACGGCGGAGAAGGAGTCGATGGAGGCTGGGATGGGGACTTGGACTTTCGGTTCCTGAAGAGGGGCATGACTTGGTCAAGGGCCACCTTCCAGGTCCATGAGCCACGTAAATCCCAATGTTGCCCAGATTCACGAGGAGAGTGGAGGGGAAGAGGGGGGGTTGTTTGTGTACACGAGGGAAACAACGCAACCGGCAGGCTGAACGAGCGCGGAGGCTTCAGTGGTGATCGGCAGTGAAAGGCGATTGGATGATGGGATGATGGGATGAGATATGTTTCTATTTTTATACGCTCAAGCGCAGAGGTCCACGAGAGGGTGACGAGGGAGGGAACCAGAGGAGGAGAGCGTGGTGGAGTCGAGAGAGTGGAATGTGAGGGGATCCGAAGAGCGATGAATGGCGATGCGGATCATGCAAATGCGTGAAAGAAGGAGTCGAGCGGATGGAGAATCACATTGATATCACATCTTTCTTGATGAGCTGAGAGATGGAGATACCTCGCACTCGCGAGAATACAGACCAGAGCGTATGTAATCATCATCCTCGAGGGAAATACCAACGACAAGTCAAACCCACTCACTCACCACCGAGACCACGAGCAGCAGCCTCGTATCCGCGCTGACGGTGGGGGCCAATAGGTAAGAAGCGCAGAGACTCCTCAAATGAACACGGGCCCTGTCTGTGAAACGAGAATGTTGAGCCCCGAGATGACATCGTAGAGGTTGGAATGATTGCATGTGAGGTATCTCAATCCGAGTGCCGCATGCAGAGCATGGCACAGTATACATCATACATGAAGCATGCACTGCTCCCCCTTATGTTTGATCCCAGCACGAAACAGGATGACAGGGAGGGGAGACACGGACGATCGTTGTTCCTGAAACACATTCAAAACAGTGATCTCCCCACGCCTACCCCATGCTAGCGCTGTGGGCCATGAACTTGACGCTTTCTCGTCCTCTGTGGTTTACTCTATCTAATCTCTAGACTAGACTCTTTACGCTCTACACGCTACGCTTCGTACCTCAGACTCCCTCCTCATCTATTCCGATCATTCCCCATCCCAATCCTCGCCTCGCCTCTCTTCTACCTATACGGAGTACTCCATCCGTCAACTCCTTCATGGACTGCTTCAACCTAGCCCTGTTGAAAGTACTCTAGGGGTGGGAGCGGAGCTTTCAAGGTGCGATCTACGCATATAACATCAAAACCAGGCTCCAGATCGCGTCTACATGACATCGTAGGCAACATCCAATAACAGAGTGCATAGTTCATAGCTCAATTCAAATGGTCGTTACGGACATCTGATACGTACGAGACATACATACAATTGCCAGACAGCAAAGGCCCCCCATCGCAAGAAGACTGTAGCAATGTATCTAGCCCACACATATTTCACCTCGAGATCTACTGTGAAGCTCGGAGCAAGGAGGGGGGGGAGAAACAATATTCACAAGACTGAAAGGACAATCAAAGTGCACCACATCGACACATTTAGCAAACCCCGTGGGTCTTGCCGGTCTTGCCCTGCAGAGAGTGCTTCTCACCGTGGTAGCTTTGGTGAGAGTGCGACTTGTGGCGTGGGTGAGCACGGTGACTGAGCATGTGCCTAGAAATTCGGGTCAGTGGGAGAATTCCTCAGAAAGACCCGGGAGGAGAACACTTACGACTTGTACTTGGCCATCATGCCCTGGTCCATGTCCTCGAGAGTCTGCAGAGCCAGCTTGAAATCAGTGAGGAGACTGTCACAGCGGTTCATGCTAAAGTCCTCGCGGACCACAATACGCATGAGCTTCAGCTGGTTGCTGTTCGGGGCCATCGTGTAGGCGGGGACAATCCAGCCACGCTCCCGCAGCTGATGCGCCACCGCGAATTCATCAAAGACCCGGTCTTCGCTCGGGGGCAGACGGAAGGCCACCAGGGGCAGGCCATTGCCGCGACCTTGGCTCATGATGATCATGCCCATCTGCTTCAGTTGATCGGCCATGTAGTCCGCAATGCGGGTGAGGTTGACCATGATGGAGCGGTAGCCGTGCTTGCCGAGACGGATCAGCTGGTAGTATTGTCCAATGACCTGCGAAGCACCCTTGGAGAAGTTCAGGGTGAAACTGGCCTGGTCGGCGCCGAGGTAGTTGATGTTGAACACCAGCTCCTGGGGCAGGTACTCGGGCGATCGCCAAATCACCCAGCCGACACCGGGATAGACAAGGCCATACTTGTGACCGGAGACATTAATGGAGACCACCTTCTCAAGACGGAAATCCCATTCCAGATCAGGCACAGTGAAGGGAGCGACGAAGCCACCGCTGGCGGCATCCACGTGGATCGGGCAGTCGATATTACGTTCCACCAGAAGGTCATTGATCGCCTTGACGTCCTCGTACTCGCCGGTATAGGTCGTACCAAGGATAGCACAGATACCGATGGTGTTCTCGTCAACAAGGTCGACCGCCTCCTTGGGATCGATGACGTAGCGCTCCTCGGTACAGTAAACATATCTCTCCTCAACCTCGAAGTAACGGGCGGCCTTTTCCCAGCAGACCTGAACCGCACTGTTCATGACGATATTGGGGCGCGAGTAGTCCTTACCCTCGGCCTTGCGCTTGTTCTGCCAGCGCTTCTTCATGGCCAACGTGCCGAGCATGATCGCCTCGGAGGAACCAATCGTCGAAGTACCCATGGCATTTTCATTCCCAGCATTGGTCGGGCAGTTGAAGAGACGGGCAATCATGTTGACACAGCGGTTCTGGATTTCCGCAGAGTGGGGGTACTCCTCATAGTCGATGAAGTTCTTACTGAAGGACTCGGTCATGATGTCCTCAATTTCCTCTTCCTATTATGATGAAGCATTGTGAATTAGCTTTTTTTGTCTTGTCTCAAGCCATCGAGGGTGCCCGAGTGTCTCAATCTAGATTACGAGTATCATACCATGTAGGTGGTGACGAAACTGGCCAAGCTGCAGAAAGATGGTCAGCCCATAATTCCCCGGCCCCGCACAAGGCACAGCGTTGACCAACGGCTTACTTGAGCTTGGGGTTACCATCGAGGCTGAGCTCGTCCTTGATCATACGAGCTGCAACCTGGCGAGGCATCTCTCGCTCTGGCATCTCATGCTGGGGGAGATGGTCGGCAGCGAAATGACTCCCGTAAACGTTTGTGTAGAAGTCATTCTCATCGGGCTGGGGAGCCGCAATGGACTCGACGGCACGGGACTTGGGGTCAAAGACCTCGTCGTCGTTCTTGACAGAAGCGAGATGCACCATGATTGTGAGTTGGGAAAGGCAATTGAGAATGAAGATGAGGGAGAAAGAAGAAAAGCAAGAGAGAAAGGGGAGGAGCGGGTGTTTAGTTGGGCCCAATAAGTGCGGGGACCATGACGCAGTAGTCCATCCGCAACTTTCTCAGCTTCCCACCATCAGCCAACCAGCAGCTAACACAACGACCCGTTGGTTATCCCATTCCTCCTGTTTCACCTTAGTCGAGGCCTGGCTGACGCCTCACCTCTTCTGATTACTGATTATGATTGGCCAATCAAAACATTGACACGCTGGGTCTCTTTCTGCCATCAACGACAAAGCTTGGTCAAAGCTTGGCAGAGTGATGATCCGCGTCTCGACACATCCAATCTGCCCCTCTGGCGCCCCTCTTCAAGTCTCCACGACCACTGGCGATGGCTCCTCCCTTCTCATTGATCCGTTTATGGCCTCACTAAGTCAACTATCTAGTCACTGATCGCCACGCCCACCGAGACCAGCGGTGTGTATTCATTCAGCTCTGATAAAACCCCATCAATGGTCACTTACACGCTAGCAGCTTATTCAAACTTTGTCCGCCTTGACATAATATTGTATAAATCCCTGTCTATCCGGCCGTGTCTAGACTGATTCTGACTAAATATCTATCAGTACCTGACCAATGACGCCGAGCGAAAGTCTCGCTGCCTAGTTTGCTGAAAAGTGTTTTTTTCCCCAACAGTTCTTGCTCAGAGCTTACTCTCGCGGATCAGCTTCTCCACCTCGGCAAATTGGTAAAAAAACTCCAAGCTGCGTGGGTTGAGCAGGGTCCCCGAGGGCTGGATCCGCTTTCCAGATACAATTTGCTTGACTGGAAGCTCCACTTTCTTGAGATTGACCGTCGTCTGGTGAAAGATTGCGTAAGTGAGTGCACTCCGGGAAGTCGATTCTAGTGGAGCTGGGGCCGCTATTACTTACCGGAATCTCCGGAGTTTCAAAGATGAATGCCGGCACATGGCGGGCGCTGAGTTCCTTGCGAATCGCACTCTTCACGCGCGTCACTAGGTCGGCGGTAAAGCGGGCACCAGGCTTCATCAGGAGGAAGAGCATCACGCGCTCGTCTGTGTCGGAGGGTCGGCGCTGGCCGACGCAGATCGAGTCGGCAATTTCCTGGGAGAAAAGACCTTCAATGACGCGGTAGATCTCCGCAGAGCCGAAACGGACACCCGAGGGGTTGAGCACGCCGTCGGCGCGGCCGTGGAATACCAGCTGCTTGGTGATGGGATGGATAGCCACAAAGTCACCATGAGTCCAGACATCTGAAGAAATTAGCCGCGGCTCATTGACTGATAGAAGAGAAATCACTTACTGTCAAAGCGGCCAAAGTACGCATTAAAGTACTTCTTTCCATCGGTATCACCCCAGAACATTGTGGGCATGTTGGGGAAGGCCGAGGTAGCCACCAGTTCACCAGGGACTCCCTCTTCGACCGCAACACCCTTGATACCTTCGCCCCCTTCGATCGTCGAGTCGTAGACTTCAACTGGGACCCCCAGACTGCATCCTGCACATCCTCCCACGTACACGGGAGTCAGTGGGTTGCTGACACCAAAGCAGCCAGCGATATCGGTACCGCCGGAGATGTTGTTTAGACGGGCGTGAGGAGGGAAACCCTCGTCGTAGAACCACTCGAATAGTGCCTCTCGTAGGACCATTCCGGTACTAGTGACAACCTGCAAGGCACTGAGGTCGACAATATCACGAGGCCGGATCTTTGCTCGCTGCAGTTCGTGCAGCCATCGGGGAGAAATACCCAGGTGAGTGACCCTTTTTCCTCAGTTAGTTTTCAAGTTTGCGAGCACTTTGCATAAGATAAGAAAAGACATACCTCTCTTGAGCGGCCAGTTCCACAAGTGCCGTCACATCAGGAATGAAAGGACTGCCATCGTAGAGAACCACTCGGGAGCCAAAGACCAATGTCTGAATAGTACTCAGATACATGATCCATCCGGTGGTGGTATATTGCAAAGCAACACTCTCAGGTCCAAATTCCGTGTGTAGACCACCTTCTTTGAATCCATTCAACAGCACTCCTCCCACCGAATGGACAATACACTTTGGTTGACCCGTCGTGCCGGACGAATACACCACGAGGAAAGGATCTCGGAAGTCGACACGCTCAAATTCCAAGGTATCCGCACCACCTGCCTGAGCGAGGAAAGTCGACAAGGTCAACCCTCGAGGAATACCGTTGATATCAGCAGGCTCCGAGGGGAACCGTGGCATTGAAACAATCCCCCGAAACTCACCCACCGACTGCATCCCTTGAACGATATCCTTCATCTTCCCGCGCAGATCAATTGTCTTCCCATTATACACAGCCATATCATCCATGAACAACCACCGGGGCTGAATCTGTAACAACCGATCGAGAATACCCTTCACCCCCATATCGGTCGAACTAGACGAGAAAATACCACCCAACGCGGTCGTTGCCAGAAACACCACCAATGTATCGATGCTATTCGCCGAGCATACCGCAACACGATCACCCCGACCGACACCATTAGCCTTCATCGCTTGCGCTAGAGCGCCAGTGCGTTGGCGCAACTGCGCCCAGGTCAGATGAACAGCGTTCTTTGCATCGCCCTCGCGGACTTCCGTAATCGCAATCTTCTGGTCCTCCTTCCCAGTCGTGTTCCCCGCACGACCGGAGAAGAGCAAATTCTCGGCGAAATTCAGTTTCACACCTGCGAACCACGATGGGACGCTGTCCATGCGGGCAGATTCGTCTACGACGCGGGTGTAAGCGCCCTCGTGGATAATTGGGAAGAATTTCCAGCAGAAATCCCAAAAAGCGGTTCGGTGTTGGATGGAGTAAAGATACATCTCGTGAAAGGACTGGCAGAGAGCGAATTAGCTGGTTCGCCTCTACATGCAGGGTTCTTGTCTTGCCAGACTCAGCACTCACGTTGAATTTCCTCCCAGTCGATCGCTCCAACTCTCGTCGGAACTGGCCCATCTGTGTTGATTCTGGGTCCGGATGCTCCCAGAGCTTCCGGGGAAGATGTGCTTCTGTCATTGTTTACGATACAAGCTGTTGCGAGCTTCAGAAAAGCACTCTAGATGGTAATACTATGTGGGATTGCAGTGAGGCATGAGGTTCTTTATGACCAGCTCCCCTCCAAAGCAACCGAGGGCCGACGAAGCTCCGCCCGCTTTCCCCATGGGGGATGGTACAGCAGCCGCCCCTTGCCTACCTCCCACCTCTTTGAGTATCCGCAGACCAAGTGGGATCTATCGGGGACTACTCCGCTGTTGCCAGAGCGGACTACTACAGTAGGCATTTCGGAAGTCTGAGTCTAGAAACCAGAGAAATCGGTCCGCCAATATGGTTCCACTTCTTGTTGTTAGAAAGATCCTTTCAAAAATCACCTAAATGCTCTTTCTTGACATCTGAGGTATTTTTTTAGTCCATCGTTCAGTTAGCGACTGCAAAGATGACGGGCTTCAAATTTATGAAACCCCACTGTATTTTGATCACCTTCTCTCCAGCTACTTGATAGGGATCGTGGTGATAGTCAACCTTCTTGATCCCCGCACTAGTTGCGCTGGCCAGGCGGGGACTTGTGAATGTCCGCTTTTCCGCAGCGCCACCAGCCCCGCCGCAGCCGCGGGGACAAAACGAAATGTGGATCTAGCAGAGCGTTGGAGGGAGACATTCTGTGGTGTTGCGATCTGATCAGTCTGTCTCTGCGACTTGTAAGGATGGAGTCGAGCTTGCAAAAGCGTTCGCTCAATTAAACCGGTTGTTTTGGGTTGCATCCATGAGGGGTCTTAGCTAGGCCACCCATGGACAGTCCCTGTTATCCGTTCAAGTATTCAGCATGATCAACATGAAATCTAACAATATGCTATGATATCTCATGATAAAAGTGGTATTCCACAACTTTACAACACCGGCAAGTCTTCACCATCATCTTTGCAGTCGCGAGCTGAACGATAGATCAAGAAAATGATCTCAGACACCATGCTGAGGCATTTGAATGACCTTTGGAAAAGACCTTCTGATGAACAAGAAAAGGAGGGATATTGGCTGAGCTATTTCTCTCGTCTCTTGCCCACTAACCTACCTTCCAGCCTGAAGGTAACAGGGGGTGACTATTTCCTTGGGACCCCTGTAGTACTCCTGGCCCAATTGCTCTCCGAAAGCCAAGAAGGCATTGTATTCGTCACCTCCCCCGAACAAGCAGCCTCCACACACTGTGCCAAACTCCCGAACCGAATCTGCCGTCCTGTCAATCCTTTGCCGTAATGAGCATACTTGGCAGAGTTCGTCATGATCGTTTTTGATTCCGGTGGGATAATTGGTTCCTGCATCATGCACCAACAGGTGTCGGTCACAATCTGAGCCCCGAATTCCTCAACTGCAATAATCAATCCATCCTTGGCGGCTCGACTGTACGTGTCGCGGTTGCAGGTTACCACCAGTGCGGTGTTGGCACTCTTCTGACGTTCAGAGCAGAGCTGCACCAGCTGCACAAGCTCGTCGTATGAGAAGTGTGGATTACCGAGGGAGACCAGCTCAATCGGAGTGCGTTCCTCACCTTCTGTGAAGGCGTTGAATCGCTCCCATTGTTGTGCGAGGTCGGACCATGACACTGTAACTCTTGTCGTATCATTAAGATGGGCCTGAATATCCAATGGCTCTCGGGCCTCTATAGTGATGCCCGCGATATGAAACATTGGAGCACTAGAAGTTGTCGCAAATGCAGCGCCAAAGGCTTTCGAGTCTTCGATTGTAACGAGCTTGCTTTCTAATCCCGTAATAATTGGCACTAGATCCGCAGAAATGTCCCCCGCAATATACCCAAGAAGCGGATACAGAGAGTCATCCGTATCAACGGCCAGATCCAAGTGAATCTCAATCCGGGCTTTGCGGTTCTCGGTCAGATGACAACCAGTATTCAGCGACCGCCCAGTCAAGGCAACGCAAACGTCCAGATAATCCGGGCACTTGATGGTTCTCGCCCCAAGCACGCTATTGGCAAAGACCACTGCATTAGACTCAGCCCACATGATATGGTCACCAGGTTCCGGCCTTGTGTCTAGAAGATAGGGCGCACAGGTAAATGTCGGCTGAGCTCCCATTTCAACATAAGCCTGTGCCAATTTCTCAGATGGCTCGCCGAGTGAGGGATCCACGCCTTGCGAGCGCCATAGTCTTCTATCAATAGAGATGGAGTTGAGTGACGTGGGTATTCGGACTTTGGCTCCCCATCGACAGAGCGTCTGGGCGAATTGCAGAGTTGCTGGGCCGGTGTAGATGCAGCAGTCAATATGGGCTTGTTTGACATTGATCAATTCCGTCACACCTTGAATATTAGCTGTGCGGAGAATGACTCGCATGGCTACCTGTGCTGCTTTGCCATGAGATCCGTTGAGTAGCTCGCGGTCCAAAGATGAAAGTTGAATTGCTGAGAAATCAGGCTGATAAAGAGGTGGTCCGGGTAAAGGCGCGGATATTATAGTGTCCTCTGGCGTTCTTGCACTTATGACTTTATTCCCAGATATTCGGACATAGGCAAGCCGTAATAGCCTGTCAAAGGATGACATTGGGACTTGCAGTACAGGAATGCTTTTTTGGAACATCTCCTCCGCGATAAGCACGCCGAGGGTCAGAATCATCTCTTGTCGAGCAAAGATCAATGCAGAAGGATGGCTTCCATTCAACAAGAGCTCAAGAATGACTCCACTGCCGGAGCAAGAGCCGCGGCTGCTGGGAATTGCTAGGACTTTGCCCGCAACGGATCTGCCGACGAGGGGATGATGAGTGTCGATAACCATCCCCGTTTGGGTATTTACACCGCCCCAGAAGCTGAGGGCGACATTGCTTCCGATAAGATCGCCTTCTGCAGTGCCTGGAATGAAAATATGGGCGTCGATGGAGTCCTTGTAGGGAAATTTTTAGATCTTGATGCTCAAAAGAGATGTTGGATGACTCAACTTACTTCCATGGTCTCGACAACGTCCCGCTAAGGAGTCGAGGAAAACAGAGTGTGAGTGGATTCTGGTCAAAGGCACCTTCTAAATCAAGAACAATCTGGATCCCAAGGCGGCTCCTGCGAAATCGTGTGAAGGTAGCAAGCTAACATCTGTTTGAAGAGGAGTTGATGTAAGAAGTAACTGGTGACGGCGAAAGCAAATCGGAGGCGATAACCGACAAATTGACAACCGCGGACACAAACTAACCCCACACGAGATAGAGAGATGTGGATATTCCCCCTGTCGGCACTAAGGACAACCCAACTTCCCCCAAAAAAAGTAAATGACAACTATGAAACTACTGAGTTAATACTACCACACAGCGTACACCCAGTGCGGTATACGTCCAAATACTCAGCAGGTACCTGCCTCCCCACACAGCCAACGAGTCAGGGCCCGCCTTGAAGTAGCCAATCAGCGTATCCTGAATTCGCCAAATCCCCAGCCGCATAATGCTCGACAGTATTACCAGTAGTATCCCACCAGACATCAAAGATATGCGAAGCTAAAATTTGGCAATCAACGTCCCCAGGCTAACTTATACCCTTTCTCCGTCAGCCACTGATGACCCAGCTGCCAGGGTTTGAAGTCGTGCACTTCAAAGGAGTAGTGATGAACATGCGATTTGGCGGGATTGGCACTGGAGAAGATGCAGGGTGGTTGACGAAAGAACCGCCGATATCGAAATAGGCAAAAAAGGTTACGGGGAGTTTGCATGCCTTTGTTTTTGGTGTAGAGCAGGTCGGTTGATGCAAAGTTGAAGTTCGTGGTGGAGAAGTAGAGGGGGTCGTCGAATTTCTTGATCGTATACCCGAAGTGGCCAAGCTAGGTAAAGGTCAATATCTATCGTAATAACTTGATAAAAAATTGAGACTAGAACTCACTTTTCTGGTTGACCGGGCTCGAAACTCTTGAACTCGCGGCTTTGAGACTTCTCGCCAGGATAGTTGAGTACTACCTTGTCCGGATGAGTTGCTTCAATATTGGTCGTATTCTTCTCCAAAGACCACATTGAAAAGCTATCACTCACAGTCTATAAAGGTGACCGGTAAGCCTCTGCCTGGTGCATTGGTCATGTTCTGCATGGGGCCTGCAGAGGGAAGACGGGATGCTCAATCATCAAGTTAGATAATTATTTCATCAGTTCGTTATTGAATCCTATAAACATGTCTTTCTCATCTGTCAAAGTCATCTACCGGTAGAAAGGCAGCCCTTCGAGCGCAGAAGGCTATTACTTTCGGGGTCGATTCCTAGGTCCTTAGATTCTAGTAGTTGTAATACTCGTCACAGACGAGGTTTATCATACATATCGCCTCCTTTTTCTCTAACATTGATTACCCGGCTAAAGACCCAGATGAATAGTTGTGCAGGCTGGTTGCCCAGCTCAGGGGGCATTTATTTGATGAATTGCTTTCACTTGGCAGATCGTTGGAGTGATTTATTTATGACTGTCAATATGCTTACTTGGATGGTATTCTACTTCCAAACTAGCTATGTCCCCTCATTGAAATATTCATTTTTGCGCTTGACAGCGCCGTGAATCCTCCAACTTCATGGTCGCTAAGAGAGTATGTGCTAAATTTAGTGAATTTTTGGGTCTGATGGAGGATCAGAAATGACGACATGTAGTGAGAGACTGCGACACTAAGTAGCGGTGTAGAGCCAAGTACCAAGTACATCCTCCCAACGAGCCCAAGTATTTTCATCAACCTTAATTTATACCCCAAGAATCCATCAGACAAGACAACATTACTCAAGGAGAAAAAATTTCATTTTAATCAATAAGCACTAAGATAATAGGTATGTGTTATATTTCCATTGGTGTATCATTCAAAAGCCCAGACTTGCAAGGAGGAAAAAAAAAACTGGGGATAGAAGCACGTCCCCCTCAAAGCACACAGTCGTACAGTAAGCCCACAGTAGCCCCAACGGATTGTTGTTGGCGTAGCGGTCTTGAATAATCGTACATCCACTTTCTTGCCTTTTCTTCTTTCGCTTCTCGCCACCTCTCACTTCATCTTCAAGCTCAGGTTTACTTAAACATGCGCTTGAGCTTAGCGAAGAAGCCGCCCTTCTTCTTCTCGGCCTGCTGCTCTGCCTCGGGCTCAGCCTTGGCCTCCTCACTCGTCTTCGCTGCCTCGGGCTCGGTCACCTGAGGAGCAGTAGTCTCGGTCTCCTTGGGAGCCTCCGCGGGAAGGTCAGCCTTGGGCTTGGGCTCCTCGCCACGCTTAGCTGCGGGCTCGGGCTTCTTAGGCTCAGTGCCGGCAACGGCGATAGGGGCCGTAGAGGCGGTCTTGTCGGCCTTGGAGGAGTTGAGGGCTGCGGCGGCTGCGGCGATGGCATCGGGAGAGGCCTTGCTTGCCTTGGTCTGGGAGGGAGAGGTCACAGGGGCAGCAGCTGGAGCAGCCGGAGCAGCGACAGGAGCTGGCTCGGGGGCAGTGACGGGAGCAGCGACAGGAGCTGGCTCGGGGGCAGTGACGGGAGCAGCAACAGGCGCGGTCTCGGGAACGACAGCCGGAGCAGCAGCCTCGGACACCCCGGTAGCAGCGGCAGGCTTCTCTTCCTCGACCTTCTTGGCCTCGCTTACGGGAACGGGCTCAGGAACGGTATACGCGGCAGTCGAAGCCGGACCAGCACCGGCCAAAACAGTCTTATCAGCCGCAGCATTAGCGGCGGCCTGCTCCTCCTCCGTCTTGGCGATCTTGTGCGGCTTCACCTCGTCGTTGGAGAAGATGGGCTTCTCGTAGGGACGCTTGGTGTGGGCGACATCAGTCTCGACAGGGGCCACAATGGGCTCCGCGGCCGGGGCGGTGGATTCGACGGCCTTGGGGCGCTCGGTAAGTGAGATGGGTGCGATGCCGGTGTTTGCAGCGGCGGAGGTGGTCGACTCTTCGGCGGCGGTTTCGGTGGTCGATGGGTAAAGGTCTGCGGCGGTGGTAGTAGTCGTCGCAGTATTCTCGGGGAGGATGGCTGTGACAAAGACGTTAGCGGATGCTTACCTACTTGGACGGGATGTGAAAACAGGCCAAATATTTACCTTTGCCCTCGCTCTCGGTCTCCAGTTCAGGGAGCTGACCGGCCTTGGAGGCTTGCGTCTTGTCCACAATGTCCTGCACAGTGTTCTCTCCCGTCGAGGGCGCCTCAACCTTCTCCGCGAGCTTCTCCTCGGGCTGCATGGGAGCGGCAGGCTCTTCAACAGCCTTCTCAGCCTCCTTGGCCTGGGGCACGGGCTCGGGCTCGGTCACGGCGGGGGCAGTGGTCTCAGTAGTCTGCGCCTCAGTGGTAGGCACCTCGGGCTTGACTTCATTGGAAGCGGCGCCATCTTCAGCCTCGTGGTCGGGCTTTCTATTTCGAGCAGGGAAGAGTCAGCACTGTCGCGACAAATTGGTCGCCAACTAACACGGCTGATGGCACGCGACCACCTTTTTTTTTCCTGCGCACACTTACACGACGTTCTTAACCTCCTCGGCGACCTTGTCGACAGCCGCGACAGCAGCGGGCTTGGCACCACCCTTATTCTTCTTCTTTCCTCCTTTCTTAGCCATGATGGTCGTGACGGTTCGTTGGGTATATCTGCGCGGAGATGCAGTTAGCATTGACACGTCTGAATGACGACAAGAGTGCGCGGGTACGAGGTGAGCTGAAATTGGTAGCTTTATTTGGTAGATCGTGTATGCTTGCGTGGATCTGATCGAGCGCAATTAAAATGGACGATGACTTACAGTGAGTGGTAGGTAGGTGTTGAGTGTGATGGAAGAGGTGAAAGATGGAAGGAGGATGGAATTGAAGGTTGAAGGTTGTCACAGGCCCCGACGGGAGTGGGCCAAGGCTTCCACTTTCTCAGTTACGGTGCAGGAGTAGACAAAAGAGCAAGGGATGGCGATCCGGTATGCTGGGTATAACGCCAAATTGAAAGGATCCGTGGTTCCTAAAGCGAGGTGGTTCTGGGACGCGCAAGATGGCAAGAAGGAGAACAATAATTATGATTATGGAAACAATTCCCCATGGATGGAGAGGACAATTGGCATCTACTCTTTCTCTTTGTTATGTCTTGCAACCCGCGACACATTCCCTGGCCGTTCGCAGTATAGGCTTGGACATTCTCGAAGCTGAGAGCCAGGACAATTGACTGCAATTGACGATATCTCTGCTTTCTGCTGTTGATGGGACAATGTACATTATCTATTGATAGTTTTCCCCGCAAGCGAGTATCTCGCTGTGCTCTGTGCACACACGATCTCCTTCCCCCGCCCCTTTTTTTTTCCGTCTATAGTTCCGCTTGCAGGAAAGAGTGTCGTGTGCCTGCGGGCCAAGACGTGACTTGCAGGATGAGACAGAGAGCCCTAACGCCGCATCGGGTAATAGGGCTGGCTGGGCTCCTGCAGGGTGCTCCGATCCAGCCTCTAGGGGTTGGCGGTCGATCTGGGGGCGCCATTGGTTTTGGCGATGGGTGAATGGCCCATGCGACCGTCAAGAGGCTAGCGGCTCTGAAAAGATCCCTATGTACCTGTAGTCCCTTTATAGGGAGGATGTTCTTAGAGACATACCAGGGATAGAGACTACATAGGGAGTCCTGCAACTAGGAGTAACGATAGTAGTGTAGGAAGTACTCCGTATACCTCGTATGAACGGGACAAGCTGGCATTCTCGTCGGCCCGTCTGAAGACGGGACGATAAGCGGTAGGCATTCTTCAACGTGGCTAGCCTCGGCCCCATGATTACATCATTCCTGATCCATTTCGGTTTGTTGGACATGGTTCATTTGATGAGCGAGACAGAAATAGAACCACGATGATTATCATCATGCCTTTTTGAATCAGAATTGAAATACTAAGCTGAACCATGATGTAGGTGGAAATGGCGGGGCCCACGATGATGTAGAGAGACATGACGGATAACGTTGTGGCTTCAACTTGGGGGGCAACTACAACACGATCATATTCCTAGGGAACATAGTGTGTCCCCACAAGATATATATTTCAGAGCAGACAAAGAAATTGTATTCATCCCATCAAAAAGGAGTCGGAGAGGGAAAAAGACAGATGAGCAAAAAGTGATTGACCGACGCAGGGGTCGAACCTGCAATCTCTTGATTCGTAGTCAAGCGCCTTGCCATTGGGCCAGCCGGCCGGGCTGCTGCTCTGTGACCGTTCGGCCAAGCAGTGCTGATTGATGGAGGGAATCACCAAATTATGATATATGGACCAAAACATAGTCTTCTAACCCTGAACCCTGAATTAGCGAGTCAAGCGCGGCAAATCACCTCGGTGGACTTTCCCTTGTGCCCATTTTACGTAACATGAATTGCCCTTCACCACAATTTCATAATTTCACGATGGTCTCATCTAGTCATTCTCAATATAATCATCCTTGAATTCTGGGTCTATCGAGTATTGACTCTTCTTTAGTGCCTTATCATACCCTCTCGCCCAGATAACATGAGAACAACCTCCATACCATGGCTGGTCAATGATTGCCGACCCGTCTTCACCCATTACATTACATAACGGCGGGCTAGCGTGCCGGACTCCGAACTACGCCCCCACACTTGTCCTTCCTGCGCAGTTAGTCTGCACAACGCTGCACTGTCCTGCTATCTCCCGTTTCCGGTTTCTTCTCGTCCGTTTGCCCCTCACCTCAACCCACTGACGTTCTTTCTCCCCACTTCCTTACACATTACCCCCTCATTGGCGATCTCGTTGGGGCAAGTCGAGGCCAGGGCAGGCGAAAACTGATGAGGGGACGGTTCTATCATCATCATCATTAAACAACACATCAATGCGTGAATTGCGCCCGACCTTCCTCCATGTTCTGCTTACTTTCGAATCGTAATCCTTGACGATGCACATGATGCAACCGTGAGGCTCTCTTCAGCGTGGCTGTCGATCAGGCCGCCTTGGGCAGTGGCATGGGTCGCTCTGGATCGATTCCAGAAGGATTCGACGCAGGCCACGTCGGCACTACTGTAAGAAAAACAGTATCGAATCTGTACGTAGTAGTAGTAGTAGTAGTATTACAGTGCAGCGCTTCACACTGCTGCTTGCAGCGAATATCTGATATAGACTTCTTCCCTGAACCAACAGGTGAACTACTACAGCTTGTCGGGTTATCTTGCGATACGAGCACCTCTCCTGGCTCGCGTACAGGGCACGCGGCAGAGGCCACCCGTGGGTGGCCCGGCGTGAAGTTTGAAGCGGACACTGGAAGCAAGACCCAAGCGCCGGCCGGAACACTTGACAGCCAGTAGAACCATGAGAGAATATCGCCGGCCACGCAATTGACTCGGATTCCAGTGCTACCTTGACACCCTCTTGTCTTCCCCTTCTCGCCTCCTCGTCCTTCGTCCCTACGACGGTACAATCGTGGACGACGGAGTCCATACATCTCCTCGTGGTCTCCGGTCTTCCTTCCTCCGATTTACCCGTGCTACCCACTTTTTCCATTTTGCCCCGAAATCTTGCCCGCATTAGCGCCGATGGGCCAAAGTCCGGATTGGAGCAATCAGTGGGCAGCCCAGTCATTTAGTCGTGTCATATCTATGGGCAATTTTTTCTACTTCGCACAGACCGAACCAAGTGGATCGTACCGGGACCCTCAATCGGGCATAGTGAACGGTCGGAGTCGCCTTTGCCCCCCTCCCCTCCATCGCCTGCACCGGAGTCGGCCTGCCGTCAGGAAAATTCCCTTCCATAGAATAGCATAGGAAAGATAATCCCAGTGGATCAATGTCGAGGATTGTAATGGATTGTGTATAATATACAGTATTCCTCAGCACAGGGAATCGATTTTTTACTGGAACAAGCAATATTCCCATCCGTTCTCCTCCTATGGTTCCTGGGCTTATCGCCCGTTGCATCCACTTCGTTCCATTCCATTGCCTCGTACGGCGTAGTTCGGGAGGTCTCTCTCCAGAATTCCCTCATTTCCCCATACTTTGGTGGCATTTTGAATGTCACTGTACAGTCCTCCGTAGTCATATTATAATATTATCTATACTGCCTCCCTGCTCTGCCCTCTTCTTCCCTTCCCTTTTCTTCCCCCACACACGTCTACTCTCATAATTCACCCATCTCCCCTCTCCATATTCATAGAATGGTCATATCCTGTTCGACCCGTCGAATCCGCTCTACGTGCTTGCACACCCTCCGCGTCCCTTCCCACCGTGGGATTGGTCTGCACCTGTGAGGCTCTCGCTCCTCGTCCGTGATATCTCCTCGTACTTTCCAATAAACGACACCTATCGCCTCTTTTTCACTGGGACTCTTTCTTCAAAATGCCTCTCCGCGACACGTTCAAACGGGTCTTCCACCGTTCCTCCTCCAGCAAGGATATGAAGAACGGCAAACCCAAGGTCGAATACTACCGTCGCCATGAGATTCCCCCCTCCAAGTTTCGTGGTCCCTTCGATAAAGAACACCAAAAGCGTCTAGCGGCCTGGTCGTTCGACGGTGCAATGGCTGAACGGTCGCGTGCTTCGGATGACCTGTCCCTCTCCCCCTGCGCCACTTACGATCTCCCCGACGGTCCTTTCGGTCCTTTGGATCCGCTTGATCGCCATGATGCCGGTGATGTTTCCCCCGACGACGACGGCGTGCCGATCGATCCAGGTATGTACTAGAAACACAACTCTCTTACCATTATCACACCCCAAAAACAAAAAATGGGCGAGTCATGGAGGCATTGTCCCACGGTGCTTCGATGACTCGGATCATTTTTCCCCTTTTTCCCACTACTTCCCTTCGCCGATTTACCCGAAACCAAATGACTCCACGTCCTGACATGCCGCGCCCCTCCTAGAATTCACCGACTCCGACGCTTCCGTGCCCGAGTTGCTTGACTCCTCCCGCCCCACGGTCGGCTCACAATCATCCACTATCGTCAACTCCAGTCCCGACAGTTACTCCGGTTCTATGATGACGCTTCTCCCAGAAGAAGATCATCCGATCGGTCCTTACGAGCTCTCCGAGGATCCGATCACTTTGCTGAAGGAGTCCATCCGGCACACCTCGCCGATCGTCCGCGCCATGTCGCCTGCCTCGCCGCGTCCCATTAAGGGGAAGACTTTGCCTTTTTCGGCAGAGGATTTGACTCGCGCTTTGAATGCTGTGCAGGTCTGCGGTTAGACAAAAGGGTTTCATTTCGACTACCTATCACTATCACCACCACACTAGCACCCTCACCTTCCGTCTTCTCCTACCCTTCGTCCCAATATCCTGGAGATTGGTCCCTCTTACATAAATATCTTGCTTCTTGTGCGACTTGATGTCGCCTCGCTACCACTATGTTTCTGACTGCCACCTGTCACGGCAGCCATGTGGGTGGTTCCCGGATAAACTCCGATAATTCCCACCACCTACCACCGCACCGTTCTTGATGAGCCACGATCGAAACGGTCATTTAATTCCACCGCACATGATGGAATGTCTGGAATCCTTGGCTGGTGCCAGGAATTTTCCCGCTTTTGTTCTAGGACAGGTGAGAGACTTGCAAGTGTACAAGTCTCACCGTCCTTTTGCTGTTTTCCTTACCTGTCGCACATCTTGCATTTGAGCGTATACCCGTTACTGGCGTTTTTTTTCTGTTTGTGTATGGATACACACGAAGGAGTCCCGTGTTGCTGATTTCGACGATAAAACTCGAACTTGTCTTTGTCTGTTCCCGTATTCGATAGATAGATCAGATATCTAGATGAGGAGAATGAATGTCGCTGAATAAATTCAAATTCAATATTCAAAATGTACTTCGCCATAATTCATCGGGTACAAAGACGATGTAGTGGTGAATGATGTGATTACAGAATTATCCTCCAGCTCGCTGTTAAGAGTGTCTCAATGGACTAGCAGTAGCGTATCACAACGCGGGTATTCCGAGTTGACGCAGATGGCAACTAAAGCTGCGGTTGAAAGAAGAATCCCATATCAAAATTCAAATAAGATAAAACCCCCTCACGACCCAGAAACACGGTAAACTAATACTATAGCGAACTTTCTTCACAGATATCATAGACCCTGTTTGGAACTCTATTCGCCCTTGAGCCCCGCAAGCCAAGACCTATTCCCTGCACAGACTAACCGCATCGCTAATTCTTTGCTTTCAGGATTTGATGTTGACGAATCCGATGATGATAATCGCTGACGGCTTAGAGATCGACCCCTTCCCCGTCCCTGATGAGTGGGTGGTGGGTGAATCTAGGTTTGTGGGTTGCTTGGGTGCGGTGAGGTTAGATAACTTTGTTCGAAGGGCTGGGTGGAAGTGGGGTTTAGGTGTTGGTTTCTTGGCGCTGGTGAGATTTTGACTTGAGTGGATATTTGGCTTGTAAGATGGAGGTGTGGTGAATATAGATCTGCTTGACCGGTGGGTTTGAATATTTGTGTCCGACGGAATGTTTGCAGGTGACTGGGTGTCGAGTGGTGATGATTGTGCTTGTCCGTCTCGATGTATATATAGTTTGGTTCCGGATCATCGAGTGAAATGCGTATGCGATGACTCGACCAGCTTGCATTTGATGGTCTCCCTGTGCTGACTTCTTGTCTGGATGCCAAATGACTTCCATCTCGCGGAAACGCAGTGCAGGCGTATAGACGGGAGATGGTTGACCTTGTTGATTGGCGTAGAACCCTATAATATTTTCCAGTTACATCACTAGATCACAGTATTCGAGATAACAGTCACCTCGATCAGCATATACTCACTATCACATCTCTAAGCCCATGTCTGCACCGCATCATGCGTAAGCTTCATCGTGATCTTGTACGACAGCCAAAGGGCGAATTTCCAATCCACGCCCTCGCAATCACCACCATACAAAGCCCTCGTGTTCTGCATTGTAAAGTCGACCACCAACCGCCACGTGGAGGAACCGAGATTAAGATGATTCCCGCTTATGGAACAGAAAGACTTGGGTTGAGCAGATCAAAGTTCACAATAAAATTTCAAGAAAGATAGAGCTATGAAAAATCTGCACGTAGGTGGGCAGGTCGTGCTAGTATTTATGTCCAGCTCATCAGGCGCCCTGGTCAGCTCGCTGTGTGATGACCTAAGGACGGGCTGTTTCAAGTCATTCTTCCAAATTCTTCAAACCCCTGGGAAATGTAAGACAATGAATGCATCCAGTGCTCCACTTGTTCTTTGGGCATCGAACTCCTGGCAGGGGTGCTTGATAGGTACCACCCGTTCTCTGCGCCTGCACCCCACGACTGTCGACTGTACCGACTGTAGGGATAGTGGAACGGTCAGACGGGTTCATGGTAGTTTATGAGGGAGATATGCGTTGACAGATCTCATTCATTCACTATATGGGCCAAGGTAACCGGGAAATTATGAATGCGTAGGGCTTCATCTTTCTTGGCTTTGTCAGGATGAGCCCCCGTGGCCGTGGCATTGGTTTTATGGTGTCTAAATATATACACTCCAGTCCAATCGGAAATCCTGCCTCGGCGCAGTGGATGCGAATTCACATTGTTGATTCAATGAATCAATTATTAAAAGTCAGTTTTGTGATAGCTAAAATGCCCAATTTTAGGAATTTTAGGGTGGGGTCGCATATGCGGACGCTTGAGCTGTATCATCTAGATTCTGCACTGCGGATCGGGATCTGAGTTGACATCTCGATAAACTTGAGCTGTATCATCTAGAATCCACACCGCGGATCAGGATCTGGGTTGAGATCTCGATAAACTTGTCCCGTAAGCCCAAGGTTGACCCGCACCGAGTATCGCCGCATGTGCAGATATTTGGAATTTTGCATTCATTCAAGAGGTCTATGAGATGAGTCGAATTTGGCTGGTCACGAGGTCGTTCTTTCAGGTTTTCTTCATCTTTTCGAATCATCGCACCCTGGTAAATCACGTGACCGTTAACGCCCTGTCTACGAGGCTTCGGGGTCTTTGATGCAGCATTATCGATCGCTGATATCAATCGATGCAATACAGGGAAACCGTACAGGTCCTTTGTAAAGCGGTGATAAGCGGGTACTCATTTTATGACGAAGCA
Source organism: Penicillium sp. F50 (assembly GCA_037356195.1). NCBI lineage: Eukaryota > Fungi > Ascomycota > Eurotiomycetes > Eurotiales > Aspergillaceae > Penicillium > Penicillium sp. F50. The sequence goes on along the minus strand of JAYXSA010000054.1, from coordinate 287,199 downwards.
GACATGACACTGGTCCCAAAGAAGTGGTTTATCTACTCGGTTTATACTGGTCTCGATCTGCTTTCGATAAGTAAGGTAATCTCGTAAAAGACAATTTTTTTCTGATACTAATGATTATGCGAGACTCAATGGAGCTACGCACGGCTTGAACAAAGCCCGATTGTGGAGACGGAGGCTATCCTCGCTTGAAAATTGATACAGGGTACTATCGACAATAGCATTGAAGTGGCCGTGGCGGGCAGCAGCCTCCACAAGAAGTCGTGTGCCGAGTGTCCATGAATACGACCGTCTTAAATTACAATCATTGGCAATTTATTCAGTCCCAATAAAAACGAATATCACACCAGGAGCTGAAGAGACGGGATGCCCGAGAATGCCCGAACGGTGTTATCACGAGGAGTCCACTTGAATGGGGCACCTGAAAGTGGCATTTATTCACGAGGCAGGTACCCTGTAAACCGCTGTTTAAGCCCTGGCAACAGGTTCAATCCAATTGTAGACCGTTTCTTATCCCTTTCTTGACACACGCTTACCTCCACGTGGAAAAATACTCGCTTGCCAGCTGTATATTTGGAATCGCAAGGAATATCCATATATTGTTCACCCGGCCCCAATTCTTCTATCTTCATCTCCCTTCTGCATGTATATTTGATTCCTTTGCAGAGCGTTGAAGCTCCAAACTGACTTCTCTTCCTCCCCATACGATCACCATATATATCGACCTGTCCATTCATTCTGTCCATCATGCTTCGGTCTATAAGAGAGCTTTTTTGTTTTTCTCATCAGCATGCTATTGAGAGTGATTTGACTTTGTCAACGCCAAACAATGTTATTCGAGTGAGGCCTGGTCATGACACAGCTATCACATCCAGTCTCCCTACCCTCCGCGCAGTTGCTCCATGTCCTAATCGGGCATTGTCTCCGGCACGATCACCCACGTCAGCGAGTACATCCAGTACTTGTCCCTCAACTTGCAGCAGCTCACTTGCAGAATCTATTGTCACTGCTGCATCCACGACCAGTGAATACTCTTCCTTGACGTCCGGGACACCCGCCAAGCTAGGAACTATAACCCCTCAGTACAGGGATGGCACACCAAATTCCCGAATCCTGCAGCAGGATGGCACGCTGAGACCGCCACTGATCTCATCCCCATTGATCTCATTCGGTGGCTATGGCTCTTTTGGGGGCCGGTTCGTTCCTGAATCGATCATGGGATTCCTGTACGAGCTGACCTCGATCTTCGAGTCTGCCGTACTTGATCCATTATTCTGGGCAGAATATGCTTCCTTTCAGCGGACGAATACGCCCCTCCGGATGGCTCGCAAGCTCACAGAATTAGCTGGCGGTGCTAATATCTGGCTGAAGCGTGAAGATCTGAGCGAGTACGGCAGCCACAAGACTCGCAACATTGTCGGTCAACTCCTGCTGGCCCGACGAATGGGTCGTGCAGAGGTTGTCACGGACTGTGCCTCGGCCAAACATGGCAGCTTCACAGCGGCAATGTGTGCGCGTCTCAACCTACGGTGTGTGGTTGTCATGGGGGCAGACGATGCACAGGTACAGCAAGATGATGTCCTGGAGATGAAGATGCTCGGAGCCAAGGTCCTGACTGCACGAACCCCCTCCGGCATGGGCACACTGCGCGCTGCAATCACAGAAGCACTCCGCTATTCAGTCTGCAACCATGAAACTGCATACTATCTCATGAGCGGGCCCGTGGGCCCCAACCCTCTACCAACCTTGACACGCACTTTCCAGGCTTTGCTAGGCGAGGAGGTCGCGGGCCAGATGCACGCAGCAGCGGGCTGTCAGCCAGATGCCCTCGTCACCGCTGTTGGCAGTGGTGCAGGGGCAGTTGGTCTGTTCCGGCCATTTCTCCACGAGCCTTTGATTCAACTGGTAGGTGTTGAGAGTGCAGGGGCCGCAGCGCTGACCGAGGGTTCAGTTGGCGTTCTTCATGGCGCGCGGACCCTAATGCTCCAAAATCACGATGGTCAAATCCTCGATTCACATTCTATTTCGCCAGACATGAACCTTTCCACCGTGGGGCCTGAGGTGGCTCATTGGAAGGAGTCTGGTCGAGTTGAAATCTCGACCGCAACAGATGCGGATGCCCTGGACGGGTTCAAAATTTTGCAGCGCCACGAGGGGATTTTGGCTGGCCTGGACTCGAGTCACGCGGTGAAGAGAGCCATGGATCTAGCGAGGGAATTGGGGCCAGGTAAGAATCTTGTTTTGTTGGTGACAGGCTGTGATGCGATTGGTATGCGTGGGTTGGATATTTGATGATTCTATAACCGAGGGTTGAGTGTTGCGGTGAAGATGAAGAGAGAGGCGAATAAGTGGATCGGTCTGCACAGTTTCTCTGTTCTGTTTCTGTCTGGGAGTTTTGCTTTACTTTGCATTGCTTCGTATTTGCCATTATCAATACCCGGGGTAATGGCGTTGAAGTCTGGTATTTCCAGGTCGTTACCTAAATTGTTGACTGTCACGTTATTTTTAATGTACAGCTGTATTCTTTCCCCACTCTACCCAGAATGATTCCCTTATCTCTCTCACAATACTAATGAAATAATCAACCTGTAACTCTGCTTCAGAAACCATTCTCGTGGACTAAGTTAGGCTGCTGGGGCTTAGTTCTGAAAAAGGTTTGCACTATGACAGAGCCCTCCAAGTTCAAATTTCTGCAAGATCGCATCGACAAAATCAAAGCTGGAAGCTAACCTACTGAGCAAGATAAATTAAAGAAGACGCAACTTTATAAGTACAATTTAGGTCTTGGAAACGAATCGTCCTAGAATAACGGGGCCGAGCCGGATTCTGTTCGACAATCTCGCGAGGAGCGAAAATTTACACAATTAGAAGATATAGGAAATAAAAGTTTTTTCGCATACATATATATACAAGCTCATTGCACTTAACTTATTACTATTTCAACTATTTCATTAGCCGTAGAGACATCTCGACGCCGTCGCGAAAGTGTGGAACGAAACAGCGTTTGAGGAGCTAGGGGAAGAGGATATCCATATGCCGGAACTAGGCACTTTCATTAAATCAGCCAGCAGTATCAAAGTCCTAGACTTCTGAACCTAAAGTGTTTGTGTGTATGTTATAGATTGTCACTAGTCCGCGGAGAAAAGGGTAAACCGTTCTATGATAGTCATCCATGCAGCGTTCAGTATAGAAGGACAGTCCCAAAGTCTCTTTTACAAAGATTCTCCCGCTCTTTAGCTGTCCCATCACATCCTCGAGTAGCTCGGTCCTTGGATATACTACAACCGAGACATTCAGGTCCTATGTTATTGAGAATCAGCGAGCGAGAGAGGGAGCTTTGAGGTTTCTGCCTTGGGATAACCACGTAAACGGCCCTGTCGAGCGTTTCATCTCGCAAAAAGAACACACAAAATTGAACACCAAGTTGTCAAGACTTCTTCATCCCCGACAAATATTCAATGTAGTTTCGTTTGCAGTGACTCAGCTGTGTATGTTTTCCCGACACCTCCACGTGTGCCACTAGCACGACTTGACCTTGGAAGGCATTTTATGGTATAGACACTTTGCTATTTGTACTTCAGAAGATTGATGAGTTCTTGGTATCGATATCAGAGTTGCAAAACAATTTACTTTTTATCTCTCGGGTCTCAATTTCAGGATATCAATCCGTTTCTGTAATGTAATGATGTACTAAAGCGCCCCTCCTGGGCTCTGATGTCACATCTATTTTGTAGGGCGCCTAGGGCTAAGTAGCAGCCAATCAGTCTCTTTAATACACTATCAAGTGCAGTCTAGCCTTTTTTATTGAGACTTGTGTCAATATAGACGATTTCATCTCTCCTCTTTTGCTTCTTTCATCTTAAGCTATCATCAGTCATTTGCAAAGGGATGTCATGTACATCATTCTTGGAAGTGTAAAATATCCAAGCTTCGACCAAGATTATTTGAAGATCAATTAGTCAGTTCCTCACATCTTCATTCCTCGTGGGTCACCGACATGTCCAATACCTCCACTCGTCCTCGCCCCCGAGTCTCATTGCCGATAAAATCGTTGAGTCCCTTGAATGCTCCTGGCTCAGCAAAGCCAACCACTTCCCACTCGTCTCCGCTCACCTCCTGCGATTCCACCACCTCAATGTAGTTGAGGATTTTATCCTTGACGGTGCCAGCGCCCTTGGGTACTACCTCAGAAGCGTCTCCACCTGCCTCATCATCAGAATCATCTCGCTTTGACTTTTTGTTTCCCTTGCCACCCTTCTTGTTGCCTTTGGCCGGCGCCTTTTCTTCCTTGGCAGGCGCAGCGCTCGGGGCGGCCTTGACGGCCTGCTTCAGCAGCGACACCGGGCACGTAACCCGGAGACGCATCCGCGCGCGCATCACGGGGATGGGTTGCCATGCAATGAGAGCCTTCATAGCATCAAGCGCCTGACTCTTTGCAGATCGATTTGAAGAAACTCCGGTCCACATGGGCTTTTTGGGTAGTTCCTCTCCAGCGCCATTTGCCTCGCCACTTTGTTGTTGGCCACTAGCCGACAATAGCTGATCTAGTGCTTTGGAGATCATTCCAGATGTGTAGACACGCTTCGTATTCGGGTCGACGAGTCGTCCGGACACAATATCCAACACCTCCTTCTCCACTCGTTCGAGAGCATCTTTCCGCTCGCGCTCGCCCACTTGCACCTCACCCTTGCGTAGGATTTCTTGTAGGATCTCATCTCGAGGGGTGTCGGCACCAAATGCCTTTGCGAGTTCTGCGGAGGGGGCGGTTTGCGCTTTTGATACGGAGAGGAAGACGGTGGGGACTTGGAGGACGTTATCGAGATCTTTTTCGGCGCCGGATCGGTATTCGAGCAACTTATTTTTGTAGCAAGCGAGTTCAAATCGCTTTTTGCCTGGAAAGAATAAGATATGGAGGTTAGCTCGGCACTAAATGTGGAATACTGTATCGTAAGCGTCAATCTTGTCGGTCTTACCTTTCTTCAGGCGGACAACCGACACATTAGTGAATTTGATCTGGTTGGAGGGTTGGTTGATCGGCATGATGAACAGAAGCCACCTGAGGCTGGTCCAGAGCTGCGATGGTAAGGAAGGCTCCTGCTTGGAAATCGAAGTTATCAAAGATAACGGTGTTATAGATTGAGCGGCGGTTAAAAGCTATTTACAAACTTTCCCAAAATTGTCCCTCTATCGTATCTGCCCAATTCAGGATCTGCGATGAGTCAGCACCTTCCCGATTCACTTCCACCCCCGCATGACTCAGCAAGTCACGAGGCGGATGGGCTTATCGGGCGGAGGCTCCTCATCCGTCGTCATCGTTCCCAAGGTTCCCCTTCCTTCCCCCAACCACCTCCTCTTTATCTTTCCCGATTGCAGGTCCTGTCTTGCATCGATTCCCACTTTTGACACCTCTAACTCTTGAACACTTGGGTGACTTGTTTCTGTATGTTGGTTCCCTTCTCTCTTATTGTTTATCCTATCAACCGATGAGTTGCCCGATCGGTTACTGATAAGAGCTGCTGTCCAGGCCTCCCAGGTACCCGCTTCCCCATCAACAAGCCATTATCTCCATCTTTCCATCACTCTGTGAACATCGTTCATTATGAGACTTCTGCCAGCCACTCTGCTGGTGGGAGCTGCTTCGGCAGCGGCTCCACCCTTGCAACAGGTCATGGGCATCCACCGTGAGCACGTTGAGGACTTGGCCCAGCAAGGCTCCAACATCATCGAGGACTGGGCCAAGCAGGGTGCCAGCGCCTTTGAAGACTGGACCAAGAAGGGCTCCGATGCCTTCTCCAAGCTGAAGGATGACTTTAGTACTCTTTCGGATGAGGCTCGTGGGCTATGGGAGGAGGTCGCTAACCACTTTCCCAACACCATGGATCACGCTCCTATGCTCTCTCTCCCTAAGAAGCACACTCGCCGTCCTGACTCCCACTGGGACCATGTCGTCCGTGGCAAGGATGTGCAGAACATCTGGGTTGCTGGTAGCGACGGCACCAAAGAGCGTGAGATTGGTGGCAGGCTCGAGGCGTACGACCTCCGCGTGAAGAAGGTGGATCCTAGCGTCCTTGGTGTGGATCCCAACGTCAAACAGTACAGTGGCTATCTTGATGACAACGAGAACGACAAGCACTTGTTCTACTGTAAGTTGGAATCTCAGATTTGGTTGTCTATCATGCTAATCTCATGAAGGGTTCTTCGAGTCCCGTAACGACCCTGAGAACGACCCCGTCGTCCTCTGGCTGAACGGCGGCCCTGGTTGCTCTTCCCTGACCGGTCTCTTCATGGAACTCGGCCCAGCCTCTGTGAACAGCAAGATCAAGCTGGTCCACAACGACTACTCCTGGAACTCTAATGCTTCAGTCATCTTCCTGGACCAGCCCGTCAACGTCGGTTACTCATACAGCGGCAGCAGTGTTAGCGACACCGTTGCTGCTGGCAAGGACGTCTATGCTCTGCTGTCCCTGTTCTTCAAGCAATTCCCTGAGTACGCCAAGCAGGACTTTCACATCGCTGGCGAGTCCTACGCTGGCCACTATATCCCTGTCTTTGCCTCTGAGATCTTGTCTCACAAGAACCGCAACATCAACCTGAAGTCCGTGCTTATTGGTAACGGTCTGACCGATGGTCTGACTCAGTATGAATACTACCGCCCCATGGCCTGCGGTGAAGGTGGTTACCCAGCTGTTCTCGACAAGGCTTCCTGCCAGTCCATGGACAACGCTCTCCCCCGCTGCTTGTCCATGATCAAGGCCTGCTACGATAGCGAGAGCTCCTGGGTCTGTGTCCCAGCCTCCATCTACTGCAACAACGCCTTGCTTGCTCCCTACCAGCAGACCGGCCAGAATGTGTATGACGTCCGCAGCAAGTGCGAGGACTCCTCCAACCTATGCTACAAGGGCATGGGCTACGTTTCCGAGTACCTGAACCAGGAGAGTGTTCGTGAGGCCCTAGGTGCCGAGGTTGATGGCTATGACTCGTGCAACTTTGATATCAACCGCAATTTCCTCTTCCACGGTGACTGGATGAAGCCCTACCACCGACTGGTCCCTGGTCTACTTGAGCAGATTCCCGTGCTCATCTACGCCGGTGATGCTGACTTCATCTGCAACTGGCTCGGCAACAAGGCCTGGTCTGAGGCCCTCGAGTGGCCCGGCCAGAAGCAGTTTGCCAGCAAGGAGCTGGAGGATCTTGTGATCGAGCAGAATGAGCACGTTGGGAAGAAGATTGGCCAGGTCAAGTCCCACGGCAACTTCACCTTCATGCGTCTGTACGGCGGTGGCCACATGGTCCCCATGGACCAGCCCGAGTCCAGCTTGGAGTTCTTCAACCGCTGGCTCGGTGGTGAGTGGTTCTGAGCGTCTATCATGAATAATCGCTTTGATGTCTTGCATCGGAGCTTCTTGACCAACCCGGATCGCGTTCAGTTTGAGCTGCATGCTTTTTACTGCAATGCGATGTCCTTAGCTGGTGCGAGGTAGTGTTTGGTATCATTTGGTTTGTTTCTAGTTGGAGAGTGGCTCATCTCAATAAGTATATACACGCAATGTCAGTTCCAATGAAATTCTGTTCACATGATATGCATACAATGTAAACAGTTATAAATGTGTAGCCAGGAACAATGTGGCTTGTCTCTCGAGTAAGTGGGGCCAGCTTCAAGTCAGCTACGTATCGATTCTACACATCATGTCAACAACCCATGTACCACGATGAATCGCTTGACAGCTGGAAAATCGAAGTTTGGATACCTCGCACATGAAGAGCACTTACATGAGCTGCAAAGTGTACTACGGTATTAAAATCAGCCCAAGCGTGAAGACAATCTACGAGGCCAGAGACTATAGGCAAAGCCTACGAGGGGAAAGCCCACTCTCTCGCCGCCATGATGGCCACAAGAACCCCCACAAGGTAGGTCCAGTCCAGGCCAATCTTAAAGAAAACAAAGCGATTGGTTCAATTCATATTGGTATGATTCATTTTCATTTTTTAGGACCAGCATCACACCCAGTCCAGCGGGGAAAAGATCCCACGGATGCCCATAGAAACACACCGACAATAAAGGAATCCCTCCATAAACCCCCGGAAAATAAGACAAACACAATACGTTTAGCCCTTCTTCTTGCTGACACCGACGGTGCGGCCACGGCGACCAGTGGTCTTGGTGTGCTGGCCACGGACACGCAGGCCCCAGTAGTGACGGAGACCACGGTGGGAGCGGATCTTCTTCAGGCGCTCGAGGTCCTCACGGAGCTTGGAGTCGAGACCGTTGGAGACGACCTGGGAGTCCTTGCCGTCGGTGATGTCGCGCTGTCTGTTCAGGAACCACCCGGGGATCTTGTACTGGGTGGGGGTCTGGAGGATGGTGACGATACGCTCAAGCTCTTCGGTGGTAAGCTCACCGGCACTGTATGAATCGAGAACTGTCAGCATTTCCGCTCAGGAAAAATTTGTTGTCGATGACTTTGCAATTTTCTCGGGGTGTCTTGGCTGATGTTCCACACTCCTCTTTTCCTCCCATCCCTTTGGACGCACACAAAGAGGACACAAATTTTGGTTTCAGGTCGATAATATCGTAGCCCGTCGAATCGCCATCTCCTGATTCTCATTCCAGTCTTCGTATACTCCAACTACCCCCAAGACACCCAAGAACCTTGCAGAAAGTCGCTGATAATTCCGATAAAAACGTACCGCTTGTTGAGATCGACATCGGCCTTCTTGCAGACCAAGTTGGAGTAGCGGCGACCGACACCCTTGATTTGGGTCAGGGCGTACATGATCTTCTGCTTACCCTCAACATTGGTGTTGAGGAGACGCAGAATGTACTGGAAGTTCGTCTTCTCGCCGGACACGAGCGCTGTAAATCGAGCGATAAGTTAGCTGCCATGATTCTTTTATCGAGTGCCCATAATTGTAGCAGGGCGTATTTGCTTGATGCTTTGGTTGTATTGTGGGATCAAAACTGGCGTAGGAGAGGGCAACATACACATGATGGGCGATGGGCGCGCGGATCGCGATGTGTTGTCGACAAGAGGAACGTTGAGGAGGAAGTCTCGAGTGACTTTTGCTTCCGTTGTGGGATCGGGTAATTGGGACGCTAGCCTGTTTGGGAAAAGTTCATTGTGAGGGCTCGCTTGACTGAGGCGCTAGTCCTGTTCTGGGGGTGCTGGTCATGTGCCATTTTTCCCTTCGCCTTTTGTGAGATTCATTTGGGTGGTATCACCTGACTTGTCTGTAAAACTGGTAACTGCTACGGAAATTCTGTAGCAGGGATTACCTGTATGTTTCAGTATTACATATTGTATCTAGCCCCTATGATCACTGGGCAGTTCGTTACGCTTCTTTCATTGATGCTGCCTCGAATGAGATTTGAACATATCTCTCTTAGCATAAGCCCATGGCACTTCTAGTCGAGTCTTTGTTTTATTCTTGTGGGGCAGAAACACCCCTGCATTCTCTAATTTGTCTTAATATGGATCGATTTGATGCTCATGGATGTCTTCGTGTGTACAGCTTCTTCCCCTGCGAGATGTCTTGATTCAATGGATTTCGACCATCTTCAGGGGACGACACAGAAGCCAGGAGCTCCTCAATCACTACTATGCAGTGGTTGGCCTCAAGATGTCCGGAAATTCTGAACTCGAGCTCAGATGAACTCGAAGTTCTCTTTGTTTCACACATGGGGCCCGGACTTTAAGAGAGAAGTGTGCATTCATTCAACCTTGAATTTCCCGCCAAATTCTTGGTCTGTTTCTTTTTGCTCTCAAATACCTCGTCAATTTATTCCAAATTGGCAGCTGATGCCAAATTTAGCACCAGGAGCGCAGCGTAGCCGACTTCAAAGGCCGATCCCCTGCAATTCAAGATGGGGTCTTTGAAAAAAACTGAGGCTCGAAAGATCCATGGATAGTGCTCAAGCAAATTCTCTGTCATTCTCTTTTTATCTCGGAAGACAGATTCGATGAAGTGGTTATCCTGGTTGCAGATTTCCCCAGCTCGACCACATAAGAGACCTTTCAAACCCCCAAGGATTCGGAACTTCTCAATCTTCTTGTCCCTCGCTGCTCAAATCCTGACTTGGAACATCATTGGGTTAATCATCTAATTTGGCTGCCTCTTGTTTCTTACTTTATTTTCCATCATTTTGACTAGGGAACATTGTTCTACATTCTTCGACTATCCTCTTGTCTTCTTCCGACCCTCGCGCCCAGATCTAAGCACGATGAAGCAGTTTCCTTCTGACCCTAAGGAGGTTCAAGTGCCTTGGGAGCAAGTGCCAAAATTTTCCCTAGATAATCTTCCCGACCCTCCGGATGATTATCTGTTTCTTGGGCGTCCATTTGGTGGTAACTGGAACAGAATTCGAACTCCTCTACTCTACCAATTGAAAATATTCGCCAAACTCTTTCTTTGGGGCTTTGAATATGGCACGGAGGCAAGGGGCCCGATTTTTAGGGCGCTTGCTAAACTCAATTATTATATGAGACCGGAATATCAATTCCACACCCAAGACGAACTGTTTGACCTCTCACGAGACGGTGGCCCGCGACTTCTGCGATATACAGTCCAACCCACACCCTTCCCAGTCAGCCGCCATTGGCCTGCATTACTATCGGAGGATGAGATACGACAGCTTGGAGTTGAACATTATGCCCGCCCAGCAGATGCACCGGCGGATTTGGACGACAGATACATCTTCCAATTCTTACTACCACCCCACACGCCGATGACTCTACCAGAAATACCTCAACCGCCCCGGCCCAGTCAGTTCAAGATGCAGGATCCTGGAGATAAGGGGAGCCAAGATGTGCCGGAAAGGTACATGTATCAGACCGATTTCGACCCAAATCCCGTTCGGGAAGCAATCGAAAAAGCGTTGGTCAAGCTTTGCTACAAGAAACTCGAGAGGCACTCTCATGCACCAAATATGAACCCAGTGAAGACCCGGATCGCCTCTTCCAACAGTGACCTGGGTATTGTGCAGGTCGGCACTCATACGACTGTCTCAGAGGTGTGCTTGAATCCGCAGACACATAAATTTGACCCTGCAGGATTTCTTTTTCCTTATCGCGGCCGTGGTCCTGTCTGGGCCGATGGGTCGTGTGCCATCGATACCGTTATTGTGGTAGGCATGCTGACTCAGGCCGGTTGTACCATCATTGATCGGGAAAATGGCATGGAAGAGACACTCACAGAGATTGAAAAGGCATACATTCAGGTCACCAACATGAATTGGGATGCCTTTGACGACAAGGTGTCGATTGAGCTCCGCCATTCGTTTTACAATCTACTCTGTGACCATATCCCCGACGTCAAACGGGGCGAGTCAGTTCCGCCGTGGGTGGTTTGGGCTGAATCGACCAGAAACTTTGCGCAATTTCAGATCAAATACTTTGAGGAACCGGCAGCAGCATGCTCCATGTGCCAAGCTGCGGAGTCTGGGCGCATGCCCAGGGTTGGCAACTGCTTGATACCATACAAGCAGGATGGAGATGATCAGGGCGTTGAGATGTCGGAATTGATCGCACGGGCGTGGGGTCTAGACCCTGTTATCTATAGCTGTTGGAATTGTCTTGAACCGAAGGGGCCGAGCAGGTGGAGATACGTGACCCAACTCCCTCTTCGCTTGGTAGTTACCACAGGTCCCAGTTTTCGTGTCCTGGGCCACACTCAAACCCAAAAATTGATTTACCGGGATGCTGGTGGGAATATCCGGACTGCGATATATCGCTGGTTGGGCGGAGTCTATTACAAAAATGACCATGTTCGGGTCTTCTGGACCGACAGTGAAAGAGGCGAGTTTGATATGGGCAACCTCCGCAAATATGACGGTCAAGATGCAGGGGGTGTCATCATCGGTAATGTCGCGCCGCACTCACAAGACGAACGCGTTGCACCTGAGTGGCTCCAGGAGGGCATTCCCGTCGCAATGTATGAGCTGGTCATCGACCCGAGCGCGGACATGTTGCATGCCGCAGCGGAGACTATCACCGAAATGTCCAACCTCATCGCAAAGGGCAAGCCCTTCCTCGTTCAGCATTATCCATGGTTGCCGCCCCAGGAGCGCAAGTCGCCTTACCTGTCTTTGGAGCGGATCCTCCCAGACAGCGGCGAGCGATTCTACGAGAAGGCTCTCACGCCCACGCCAGAAGCGCCCCAGCTGCAGCACACCGATATGAACGAAGTCCTGGCCGAACAACTCGCGGAGTGGAGAATGCAATCTGGCACCGACGTTCTTCAAAACTTGAACGCCGAAATCGCCCAAATGGATCCCGGTGTTATCCAACGACTCACACAGGGCCAGAGCCTCTTCAACTCACTCAATGAAGATCCCAACGAGCTTATTGATCACCCGGAGATGTGGCCTGATAGTGCTCCCCCACAAGAAGGTGGTACGACTACATTCCCCAATCTTCCTAAAACTCCGACCATCCCCAATGCTCCGGGTGTTGCGAAGAGTCCGTACTGGAATTGGCTCAATCTGTCCCCGAATAAGAATTCTAAAGCAGCCGGGCGTAGAGGTCCTCGGGAGAAGACGGTGACTGTTGTAAACATTCGTGATGACTGTCGTATTGGCCCTTCGCCGTACCGGTTATACACGGTCCCTGTCAAGAGTATTAAGGCTGCGATGAGGCGGCTTAGTGCGGCGCAGCTGCAGAGTCAGAAACTACTGAAAAAAAGGTCGAGAATCGAGGAGCTGAAGGCCGAGGAAGCTAACTGCAAGAAGAGGACGACTCGAAGGAGTGCGAGGTGAATTATAGCCTGGGAGGCATTGGGAGGGAGAGTCGGAGTCGGAGTCGGCTCTCGGTGCTTGGTCAAGTGGCTTCTTTCTGATATTATTACATGACAACCGCTCTTTTGGACACTTTCAAGCCGTCAGAAGGTGTCATTTTGTGGTTTATCTGGGTATATTCTCTGTTGCTCGGATTTGGTTTCTTTTGTAACAGTACTTGGTTCGTTAGCGTTTTTCTGGACTTAAGCTGATCAGTTTCTACTATTTTGTTTCTCCAAGGTGTCTCTTTTTATTATTAATCATAATTGGCCACAGCACATCAGCATGGCACACCTGTTTTCCAAACTCCGGAGTAGTGTGTGTATAACTTACCTAGTGTTTATCACATTCCTGTTGTGGTGCTGTGCGTCCGATAAAACCTCGCCGATACAGTTTGCCGGAAGAATAAACCAATCAGAGCACTGATATTAACCATCGGCTGTACTATTTGGTAAAAGACCAAACGCGAGTGGAGGCGGCCACCCCCGCTTACCCCAGACTCTCATTCCTCTTCCTTTGCGTTTCCCTCGCTGTTCTCCGTCTTTTCTCTCCCTCCTTCCCCCTTCTTTTCTTCCTCTATTATTGCTGTACTCTTGTCAGTTGGCTCATTCCTAGATCAATCAGATCAAGTTATCTCTTTTTAAGGGTAACACTCGGCTAAGAGGTTCTCTAAAATCGTGAAAATCGAGAAAAGGCTATGCATTGCCATGTTGCCTGACTACTAATCAAAAAGGCCTCATCACCGAATTCTCATGCAGACTGACCATCTCATTGAAGCCATCATGGGTGATCTGAATTATCATGCTTCAGATGATAAAATGTTTTCACTCTAATCTAAGATCTATTTACATGTCTATGCCCAGTCTCTATACTGACGAGCCAGATCTATCAACATAGGGGGAATTTCAACGCAATAACAAAACAAAAAAAGGACAGACACACGCAAAGTCAACAAAAGCCCACACAGAGCAAGTATCTACCGCTTATAGACGAGCACGAGGCTCACCCTTGGCCTTGCTGGGACCCGTCGGCACATTGCTCTTCTTGGGAGCAGACACGTAGCCACCCAACAAGTTATCACTGTTGATCACATTACCCTTCGCATCACGGCGGATGCCAAGCTCGATCAACTTGGCAAAGACCTTAGCAAAGTGATCGAAGAACAGCTCCTTGTCCTCGGCATATCGCTGCACCCATGGCAAGAAATCTGGGTCAGTCTTCAGCGCCATATCGGTCGGCAGCATCATGAGCATCTCCTCGTCCTCTTCAGCATCGGGATCTTCGTACACAAACTGGGTCATGCCCGTCGCCAGCTTGCGGGGCTTCCAGTCCAACTGCAGCAGCAACTTGAAGAACGAGTTCGAGAAACGGGTCGGATTCGTCACCCACGGTCCCTCGAATCCACTACGGTCGCCGTGGCAGCGACCGAGGTTATGACCTCCGGCCAGAGCGACAATCTCTTGATCGTTGAAGCCCATGCGATTGAAGATGAAGCGCAAGTGGTCAGCGCCCAGGGCCCCATCGGGCAGGCGCCCGCGAGGTGGCACCTTGGAGTCATCGACCAGGTCGGTTCGTCCACCCTGCCAGGGGATATCAGGTCCACCCAACTCCTTGATTGCGACTACGCCTGCCAAAGTCCAGAGGTCGGAGTATGTAATCCACGGGTGTTTCTCCTTGACCGGCTCGAGGAACGCCCGTCCGTGTTGTAGACCCGCGTTCGCCGGGTCGCCACCTTCTGCCTCATAGCGCATACCAGCGCCATTGGAGCCGCCAGTGTCGGATTCGGCGTCATATGTACCAGCAGAGTGCCTGCATGGAGAGGAGACCGTTAGCAAAAACTTGTTCCCTATTTAAGGTTCACCACCGGCATCCCGACCGTCGGGATCTCGCCGTTCGCCGACCGGGACGTTAATAACATACCATGCCAACCGCACAAAGACAGGGCCTGCACTGCCATCGTCGTATCCGGGCTTCTGGAGCTGGGCAGCGATATCCTTGCGGACCGCCTCATAGTCCCCGTGGCGACTCATTCTCGGCCGATAACGTCTGGGGTAAAGAGAGGTGAAAGTGAGATGATGCGGATGCGGATCAAGAACGCAAAGACTTCTTCCGAATCGACTTTTTCTGGTCTTTCAATAAGGAAAGAGGAGTTCTCAAGATATAAAATCACGGAAGAGAAAAGAAAGAAAGAAACAAAACGGAATCGAGGAAAGAAAAGAAAGGGTCGCGACTCCTAGAGTGGTCGATTCTCCCACATGAAGACCGCCAGTGGATCCACTCGACGAATTCCAATTTGCCCGCCGTCGACCAGCCAAAATGCCGAGGTTCTTTCTCGGTCGATATTCCCCCGGTCCAACTTCCCATGGCCTTGCGGTTTGTGACTCTACACTTAGGTGAGTGCTGGCGCAATTCGGCAGCTTGATTTCGTTTGCGTTTTTTTTTTTTTTTTTCAATTCTCGTCCATTTCTCGCGACTGCAAATGCATCTCAATTGATGCAGGCGGAGTTTGGACTGGGCCCAGCTTGCAATCAGTTGAGTGTAGTCATGATCATACTTTTTTGGCGGCGATCAAATGCCGTCGGCCATCGAATCTGACTGCCTCGGAACGTGAAAGCCGACCTTATCACTCAACCCGTGTCAGCATCACCACGCGATCGAACTGGAGCGTTGCGTGCGATCAGGTTTTCGAATTGATTCACATAATCTTCTATGAATACACTGACTATTTGCTACACTTAGACCTTTATGTGGATTTGATCTTTAGGGTTACCAATCTGCAACTAGCCACTCGAAAGCTTTCTTAGATAATTACACATCTTATGGCCGTTTGGCCCTCTCGGAGGTACATGATCTGCAAACGAGCACCTGTAATGCCCAACCTGCAACAGACTCCCCTCAGAATGAGACAGAACGGCGAAGAGAGTAAATCAAATAGCTCAGAATACAACAAGAAATGCAAATCAATCCACAGTCCTGCCATTTACCCATCCTGCTAGATCTCGTCTTCCTCCCACTCTACATCAGCATTATCCTTGTCCTGAACCTGCTGCTGCTGATCATCAAAGCCCCGATTCATCGCTACCTCCTCGAGATACCGATTGCAGCGCTCATCAACATCCTTCCGTGACTGGAACCGGGATCCTTGCGCCTCCACCCGTGCAATCCGATCCTTCAACACCTTCACCTGCTCTTTCAGCCATTCAACTTTAGCCGCATACGTCTGGCCCATATAATCCATCTTGGTCGTGAGTTCCACGTAATCCTGGTGCTGTTGAAAATGGCGTCTCTTCAGTCGGGAAATCTTATTCTCCAACCGATCTTGCATCTTGAGATTGGTCTGTCCGATATACAGGATCATCGTGGACACTTGGAAAATGTTGTCGTCGCTGAGGATGCCGTTTTGGTGATACTCGGTCACAGAGGAGATGGTTGCAACGATATCATCGACGATGCTGTTCATGAGTCGAGTCTTGTCTCTGGAGTTGGTCATGTGCTTGGCTTGTTCGACGCGTAGGACGGAGTAGCCCGGGACAAAATCGGGGTTGGAGGCGTTGGCGTCGAAGATGGTGGATTTTCTGGAGGAGATCATTGGCTCCGGGGTAGGATGGGGTTGAGCCATTTCGGTGGACTCTTTCTCGCTGTCGCTGGGTATGATTTTGTCTTTTGGGGGTGGCTATGATATTGACGCTGATGTTTGATTTGGAGGTTGAGGGATGAGCAGGTTCGGGTAGAGCAAAGCGAGAATAGAGGACATGGCAGACAAGGGAAGCTGATATGGTTGAAGTTCTTCCTTGGGGTGAGAAAGTGCTTTGATACTGTAAACACGCGTCCCTTCTGAGAGTATCATCACAATCAGACATGGCAGGTGCGTCATGCAAACCGGGTCGCTGTCTCTTCAAATCCTTTCATGGCTGGGATGCCGTGAGTCAACACTTTGTTTAATAGCAGGAAAGAGTCAAATTACCAAATGGAGGCAACCTTTGGAGGATCTCTCCTGTCGGAGCAGATGCAGGAGGGGGAGGAAATGAGTAGTTCTCTAGAAAGACGACGGAGAAAAGACTAGAATCTCTTATGAGAAGACCGCAACAAAGAACGCAAACGGGGATAGTACTAGAAGCATCGAGCACTAGTTACATAAACCAATATTATCATCCTCTGTTGACACTCGGAAAAACACCTAAGAGTCAAGACCATTTGCGATACATTGTGCAAGTGGATTAATTTAGAGAATAGATAATATCATGTTTCATCGAGATTGCTTATTTAGTTGTTTCTATTGTACCACAGCTCAGCCACAATTGCATCTCCCAATTCCTTTGTTCCCATCGTACCACCCAAATCAGGTGTACGCAAGCCCTTATCCAGCACCTTTCGCACAGCATCCTCGAGACGCTGAGCTTCATTCTCCATGTTCAAGGAGTACCGGAACATCAATGCCACACATAAGATCATCGCAACAGGGTTGGCAATATTCTTTCCCGCAATACTATGGGCCAGATTAGTCTACTAGGAATCTTTCTTCATCAGGAGGGGGGTTTCGGACTCACGTCGGAGCCGAGCCATGAGTAGGCTCATACAGCCCGTATGGCCGCGTGTTCATATTTTTATCACCAGGCAAACCATTGAGACTAGCACTCGGCAAAACACCCAAAGTCCCAACGATCGAGCCCGCCTGGTCGGAGATCATATCACCAAAAGTATTATCAGCCAGAATCACACCATTCAAAGATCGTGGGTTAGTTGCCAGGATCAAGGATGCAGAGTCGGCCAGTTGGTGGACTAGTTTGAGCTGAGGATATTCGGTAGTCATGGTCTTTTCAACTACACGACGCCAGAGGCGAGATGAAGCCAGGACATTTGCTTTGTCGAGAGAGATCACTGGCCAAGGGGGGTTGTGCCGTAGTGCAACTTCTGCAGCAAGGCGAGTGACTCGTTGAACCTCGGCTTCAGAGTAGCCCCATTCATCCATTGCTAAGAGGGAGTGTAGTATCAGCAGGTCAACTGGAAGCACTCCACGGGGAAAGAGACTACATACCATAAGTCGGATCTTCGACTTTTCTCCCAAAGTAAGCACCACCACAATTCTCCCTCACAACCACAAAGTCCACTCCTTCGACCGCACCATCCTTGTCAGACCCAAAAAGCACCTCATGCCGAAAGGGGCTAAACTCCTTCGCAATCGATGCACTGGGCGAACTAGACGAGCATGGACGCAAATTGGCGTATATATCCATTGCTTTTCGCAGCTGCAGTAGCCCTCCTTCGGGTCCGTCCAGACCCCGGCGAGCATTGTCCCACTTGGGCCCACCAACGGCCGCGAAGAGAACCGCGTCCGAGGCAAGAGCTGCTTGCTTGACTTCTTCCGTGATGGATTTACCGGTTGCATCGATGCTACAGCCACCGATTAGCTCTTGGCGGAGCTCGAATTTGTGTGAGGGGCTTTCGAAAACTTGGAGGACTTTGATGGCTTCCGTCATGACTTCGGGGCCGATACCATCGCCTGGTAGGATGAGGATCTTGTGAGTTTGGGCCATGGTTGGTGAGAAGCTGTCTTCTTTCTCGACAGAACTAGTGTTGAAACGCAAGTCGTGCGGCTAGATGAGCTTTCAAGCTTTAGAGCTCCCAAGGTAGTCTCTCTTTCTTAAAATCATAAAAGCACGCCTATATCGGGGTCGGTCTTCCAACCGAGTATGCGGGGTTGAAGGATCTCGGTCGTTCTCCGAAGTGATGATATCCGAGAAACGGAGGTCATTGAGCTGAATGGAAAATCATACGCCTGTTATACCATCTGGAATATACAATGGATACGTCTACATAGAAGACGCTTTTTCAAGTTATTCAGGCCGTGGCTTTAAAGCCAGATTTGGCTTTCTGCGGTTTTTACATAGTTCAGGCGGACCCTGAGGCAGTAAGGTGTCGAGGATCTTGGGCTGCATCCCGACACGTGATCTTAAAGTTATGTCCCAATATGAGGGATAATCTTTAGGTCCACCGGGAGTTATTCAATGAAAGAGATTTTCGTTCGGCTCTTCAAGACCTGGGTTGTGTATACTACATTGAGTAAGTTGTAAATAGCAGGTCTCTTGCACGAGGACAAACGGAAGAGCAGATCTTTCACTTGCGAAACCTTCTAGAAGCTGCCCGTTGGGCTTACATCATACATCTCTCCCCTCGTATTTGCACTGTTTGCACATCGGCCATTTCTAATCCCCGCAAAAAAAAGTCCATAAGGATTTACAATTTTCTGTACAACACTGCCTCTCATTAACATCATGTCGCGGATTGAAGAGCTCCCGGATGACTTTGATGAGTCCCTCAATCTCAATGAGGCACCACCTCAGGTGGCTCAGGACCTGCCCCAGCCTGGCTTCGACGCCTTCGCCGCCAACAATGAAGCGCCTTTTCCGATTAATGAAGAGAGATTGAAGGAGATCATGAGTGACCCTAACCACCCTGATTTCCCGCCAGCCATGGCCTCCGTCAAGTCGCATTCCAAGGAAGAATTGCTGGATATGATGAACAAGACACCGCTGTTCATGACGGATATTGATAAAGCTGGTGATGAGAGTATGTTTGCTTGTGACGACTCCATGTCGTTGGAGAAGAAGATGCTAACCCGTTCTTCTCTTCCGTCCAGATGGTGAAAATATTCTCTTGGACGCTCTTCAAGCTCTCCAAAATGAGGGAACTCGAGCCGAGGTTGCTCAAAGTTTCAAGGAACAAGGCAATGAGGCTGTCCAGGAAAAGCGCTGGATCGATGCCAAGGAGATGTATACCAAGAGCATTGCTGTCATCTATGCCAAGGAGGACAAATGGGAAAAGCCTGAGGATATCAAGGCGGAAGAGAAGCTTCTGCGCCAGATGGAGGAAGTATCACACAATAACCGGGCTTTGTGTAACCTCGAGCTTGGTAGGTTCTCATTCTCATTCGGTTCTCTTACATTTGGCCGCTGACATCAACACTGATCACAGGAAATTATCGCTCTTGCACCCTCGACTGTGCCGCAGTCCTCAAGCTCAACCCGAAGAATGTCAAGGCCTACTACCGTTCCTCGATGGCCTTGCTCAAGCTGGACAAGGTCGCAGAGGCCGAGGATGCTGCCTCTCGAGGCTTGACCATTGATCCCTCAAATAAAGCGCTTCAGACCGCTGCCTCCAAGATCGCTGATCGCAAGGCTCAAGTGGAGCGCGTTGCTGCCAAGCGTAAGGCTGAAGAGGAGCTCGCGCGCAAGCAGAACCTCGTTCTAAGCACGGCTCTGCGTGCCCGCCAGATCCGCACTCGCAAGACTGATCAACCCCCCGACATGGAAGACACCAGGATTCGTCTCGTCCCCGACCCACTCTCGCCGGAGAGTTCGGTCGAATTCCCGGCCGTCTTTCTCTATCCAATGGATGCCCAGTCTGATTTCATCAAGGCTTTCTCTGAGCTCCACTCGATTGAGGATCACCTGGAGTATATTTTCCCGCTTCCTTGGGATACGAAGAAGGAGTATACGATCAATAATGTTGAGTGCTTCATGCAAACTGTCACCGGTGGCCTCATCAAGGCTGGGAAGAAGCTGCCTTTGTTGCAGATTCTTTCTGGTGGCAAGGTGGAAGTTGTGGACGAGCTGGTCAGAATCTTCATTGTGCCACTTTCCAAGACTGGTGCTTTCATTGCCGAGATGAAGGCCCGCAAGGAGGGTTGAGCTTGGAATGTTGCGCGCTGTGTCGCGAACTCGCCCCCTATACTCTCCTCTTCGGGAGCTCCGATGCGGTAGGACTACCCCAGAACTCAGATGCATTTTGCTCCCTCAAGCCCTTACGACAACCCCACTGGTTCTGTGACTCTATCGGTGACCGAACCAGCTTCCGTGCCGATCGCGATGATCCTGCTAGATCGGTAGCAGGATAATCTGAGACACTTTCATACCGAAATGTATGCTGCTCAGGCGATATTCGATACCCACTGATCATTGAGATTATCTTGTATATAGACCGAAATAGATCAACTTTCTTCTTGGCATCTGGAAGCAAAAGAATTTCAGGTATTTCCAAGAGCCTAAAATTTGCATAATGCGAGTCGCATATTGTCTTTCTGTATCCCATGGACTTTGATCGTTCGGCTTCGGCACGCTCTGGCCACGATCTTACCAGTCTAATCCTTCTTGGTCCCTTATACGGGATCGGCTATTGCTTTCTCGTATTGCTCCAGCCTTGGACCGGAAGGACTTCGACCCCCTGCATCCATGCCAAGTTCGCTTCTAGTCCGGTCTTCCTGAAGGACTTTCAGGCACAAACGCCATCTGATTCAGCCGACGAGGCGGAGGATATTAAGTGAGGGGTTATTATTCCATAGGCTGAATGCCTATATTCTCAAGCGGACCCCTGCATGTTATGATGCCGAGGAGTCTTCACCACGAGAAGCCCGGAGCTGGAGGTCACCCGGGGCTCCACAATTTCCCCAGACGTCAGCAAAATACGGAGACGGGAGTACGACACAAATTATTATTCTTGACATTTATCCGAACGAACAAGTTAGGCGAGTTTATTTAGCCTTTCTTCAGGTCTTGGTAAATGCGGGGATAAGCATCTGCACAGGCACTTGGGGGAGGGGCATTTTTGCCGGCGTGACGAGGGTCTAAGACGGAGGTTCCTCCGGCATGAGCATGGGGGGGGGGATCAGGGGAATTTTCTTTCTTCTGCCGAAATCACATCTTGGGCCAAGGAGTTATTGTTTCTGGGCGCATCATTAGACTAACCCAAGTGTCTTCATTTGGATATGATTGGCGTTTTTCCATATTTTCTACCTCTTACCTGGTGGTAAAACGTGCCCACCGGCCTTAATCCAACTTGAAACGTCCAGGGTTCTCGGTTAAGTCTCCCAATTCTCCTAGTGCCTCATGACGCCCCATCACGGATCCAAAGCCCCTTCTAGTCATAACGCCAATTCTGGAGGTACTCTCTCTCTATCCCCCTATCTCCATTGCCTTCCAAGTGTTCATCGATTGCGCCTGATAATTCCTTTGAGGTTGAATGCGATCCGTGTTAGGGATGAAGAATTGGACCTTGATAGAAAAGCGCCCATCTCACTGGCATCAAATCAAAGGACAATGCCCATAATGCCTTGTTGTCTTTGGAATAGCCGCGACTCCTGCGCCACGGGCTAAAAGTCCGAATCTATGTGGATAGTAGTGGATTCCTAGCGTCCGGAGGAAGCATCCAAGGATCCTATTAGCGAGATCCCTACTTAAAAAGACCTAGCAATGCCACTCTAATTGAGACCTTTTTTCTCGAGACAGAACATTTTTACGCACAGAATCACTGCCTATTTTCATCGATCAAATTGATCTTCAAAATGGTTCATATTTCCGCTAGCTCTTTGCTATTAGCGGCGGGTATTCTTCCAACTCTGTGAGTACATTGACACTGAATTTTGAAAAACACGACAACTGGTGCTGACCATCACTTCCAGCGCATATGGAGCTGGCTTGAACACTGCTGCCGTTGCCATTGGCAAGCTTTACTTCGGTTCTGCAACTGACAATGGCGAATTGTCGGACTCTGCCTACGTCTCACAGCTCAAAAACACCCAGGACTTTGGTCAAATCACACCCGGAAATTCCCAAAAGGTGAATCACTTTCCTATAACCCTCCAAGACTTGGAAACTAAAGTCACTGACAAATGCTGGATAGTGGGATGCAACCGAGCCATCGCAGAATGTCTTCACCTACACCAACGGAGACACCATTGCCAATTTCGCCAAGGCCAATGGTCAAAAGCTGCGATGCCATAATCTTGTCTGGCATAGCCAGCTTCCAAGCTGGGGTAAAGACTCCGTATATCTAATTTAGGAGGTCTCCTTGTTGATGACATGATAGTTACCAGCGGTTCTTGGACAAACGCTACGTTGATTGCGGTCATGAAGAACCACATTACCAACCTGGTTACCCACTACAAGGGACAATGCTACGCCTGGGATGTGGTGAATGAAGGTACATTTCTCAAACCCCCTCCGTCCCTCCATGTAGTCCATATCTAATATCAGATAGCTCTCAACGAGGACGGAACCTACCGCCAAAGTGTGTGGTACAACACCATTGGCGAAGCCTACCTCCCCATCGCATTTGCCGCCGCTGCCGCCGCGGATCCTAGTGTCAAGCTCTACTACAACGACTACAACATCGAATACTCCGGCGCCAAAGCCACCGGTGCTCTCCGAATCGTCAAGCTGGTGCAATCCTACGGCGTCAAGATCGACGGAGTGGGTCTCCAGGCCCATTTCATCGTCGGCAGCACCCCGAGCCGAAGCAACCAGGCCAGCACCATGGCCGCATATACAGCTCTGGGCGTGGAAGTCGCCATCACCGAGCTCGATATCCGCATGACCCTCCCTTCGACTGCGGCTCTACTCGCCCAGCAGTCCACGGACTACGCCAGCTCCGTCGGTGCCTGTGTTGACACCAAGGGCTGCGTGGGTGTCACCATCTGGGATTGGACTGACAAGTACTCCTGGGTTCCTAGCACTTTCTCCGGCCAGGGTGCTGCCTGCCCCTGGGACGCGAACTTTGTGAAGAAACCTGCGTACAATGGTATCCTTTCTGTTCTGGGTGGTTCGTCAACTTCCACCGCCACGACCACTCTTGTTACCAGTGTGAGCAGCACCTCCACTACTACTTCTTCTTCGACCACAACCACGACCGCGTCTACAGGCGTTGCTCAGCACTGGGGTCAATGTGGTGGACAGGGCTGGACTGGTCCCACTGTTTGTGCGAGCCCGTACACCTGCACCTACTCCAATGCCTGGTACTCCCAGTGCCTGTAAGGAAGATAAAAGGGATGGTGGAAGCAAGAATTCTGAGGCGATGTAGTCCGCAAATCGATTAACTTCTGTGCTACTTACCATGTCTATTATCAATCAAAATGACTGGCTTTGTTTAAACAATCGTTGAGAGCCTTCGACCCAGATTCAATTTTTAAATTTTACATTTTGAGCTAGAAGTTTCTGTGTCATTCCCTTCCCATCCTTGTAGGCTACCACATATCCTCACGAGCATAAAATGTCAGTCTCTTACCTAAATTGAACATACAGGCGATTAGTAAGTATTACGTACCTTTGAATTTGGCTTGTGCTGGATCTCGGCTCTTTAGGTCCACCGGGTTTTAGCCAATCAGAATGTAAGCTCCTCTACTGTTCCAGCAATTTACACGAGCAGATCTATCATATTTTAATCTCCGGATTCATCTGACAGTACACTTCATGACTATTCTACAGGCCACCACCTGCCCTCCCTTGCAGACTCGCTCTCTCAAACGTCTCCAAGGCGCTTTTTTACCCAATTATGCCTTCAAAGTCGTGAAGAAACTTTAGGTTCCAAGGAATTTTGTACGATGATACTTGTAGCTTCTGGCATCGCAGCCTTTGCGAAGACCTCTGCATGAAAATTATGTTTTTTCTTGCTTTCTAGTATATGGCTAAATCAGTCAACTTCCCCGCCCGTCTGCAGTTCAAATCAACGCTTGCTAGGACAAAAGAATCATAAGAAGATGGAAAGACATAAATGTTTAACACCAAGTAAGCTGCTTTCATGCAGCAATGCCATAATCAAGGAGACTCGTTATCATCAGTCAAGCGCTCAAGACCAAACCAGAAGTCTCAATTGTCAAAATAGTACGGAAACGCATAACTATCAACAGGCTCCTCAAACTGTTCCGCACCGGGGGATGCTGCCGTCGGAATGACTTGAGCTGGAAAACTTTGAAGCTCATCGTAGTGCTCGGGAATGTATTGTTGTGTGCCGACGAACACGGGCGGGTAGTATCCCAATGTGTGAGCGTGAGGGCTTGTCGTGGTGGGTGGACGGTCAGCATCCACGCGGAGGCGTTTCCTCTTCAAATCCTGTTGTGACACGGATGACGAAGGTCTTGGATCGTCATTCGGGTGTATGGGGAGGTCTTGATGGATATATCGGCTTGGGCTGTGGGAGGGAGGACGGAGGGCTGTCGGGGATAGATCTGATGGTCCGTCGGATGGAGCAAAGACAGATTGAGTCACAATGGTGCCTTGGGCAGAGCCGCGGCGCAGAATCATCGTTTCTTCAACTGGTTCCTGTTCGTGTGTCGAGGCTTCTTCCGTTGGGGAGCTTCTTCTACTGCGTGATCGTTCGCTCAGCGTGGCTTCCACTGCGTCGGGCAGATTCGCTCGGGCAATCGACACTAGGGTTTTTCCATCTAGAGCTGGTCAGCTTCTGTGCATATGTATGGTCGATCAGGGTGGGATCACCTGTCACTCCCTCTTGAAACTTCTCCTCCTCTTCTCGTACCCGGTAGACCTCGTCGAGTATCTGCAGTCGCTCGGTTGGGGAAATTTGTCGACGAATTGGTTGATCGGCTTCTTTCAGTCTGCGAGCGGTGACTCCATGGCTGGTGCGTAGCTCGCACAGTATATGAACTAGTAGCCTGATGCGCTCTGTTCGTATTGTTAGCAGTCATCTGGGCTTCAGATAGTATGTGATCAGATCACTCGTACCGGCCTTGGGAAGATGATCTGGCTCACGATGGCTTACCCCTGAGGGCCACCATGGAGGCTTAGTCTCATCGGGCTCCAACTGCTGCGTCCTGCCAGCAACAATCTTTCGTCCATTATAGGGGTAGTTGACCTGTTTACGAGGCTCGACAAGCTTGACGTATGCCTTCGCCAGGACTCGGCAGTTGGTCTGCTGCAGATTCTGAAAGACCTTCTCGTAGTATCGGTACAGGAAGTCTTTGTCGCGGATTGAGATCAATGCTGTCTGGATGCTTCTCATACTACCCTCTTCGTTCCATGGTCTTTGTCTGCTTGGTTGTTGTTGTTGCTGCTGTTGCTGGAGCTGGATTTGTTGCTGTCGCGGCCACATGGCGGGCTGGAGGCTCGGCCTGGGACCCAGGGGACCACGGTGGCCATCAGTGCCCATAAGCTCTGAACTCTGAGCAGCACGATCAAGTAGTGGCCGAAGCGACATTTGACTACCGGGTACCCTTTGTGGTGTTGAGGGTGTGGTAATCCCTGCCTCAACTGAACCGAATCAGTTCCCACCGTTCTGGTTCGAACGGGTATGTGACACTTACTCAGAGAATGTGAGGGGACGGTCTCTCCAGACCGGGCCACAGCCTGTAGAAACGCATTCGTGACTCCAGGAGATAAAATAGCTTCCCGGCTATTTCGAATAGACGGAGAAGCTTCGTGGCGAAGATTTCCGTCCCGATCGATGTAAATGAGGGCAAAGTGCGGGTATGCCAGCTCGTCTTGCTGGTTCTGCCTTGACATCGTGGGCGAGATCTATTCAGCTCGTCAGCCTTTTTTTTTCTTCCTCTGATGTAGTAGATGATGGGAAACGGCTCAAGTCAGAAAAGTAGAGTATACCATAGAACACAGGTTCATCGACTGAGGCTCAAATTCCCACTTGGTGGAGGGGTCTTCTACGCTGAGGGCACTCCAGCCACAAAACGGAACAGAAGAAAAAGAGGGCTTACAGCCAGTGATCATTTCGGAAGGTGTAAGAAACATACGGGAGCATTAAAGGAGGAAAAGAAGGATTTAAAGGCTTTTCATCAAGGACGGTCCCACCGAAAACAGAGGGAGGCTTGACTTGGGATCCGGAGATTTATAGAAACCTCAGCCACTCAGCCGGTCCATTTTGTGGCGCACAGGGGCCGATCAAACAGAAAAAGTGTGGAGAAAAAAATACCCAACTCCTTGGAAGGAGAAAGATGAGCGGACTGGGCATTGGAAAGGGAAGAAGGCACGGACAGGCCAGAGATACAAAGATGAACCGCGCCGCCTCCGAGGTTGGGCCGCTAGGGCGCACGCACTATGGCCGAATCATTTTGGCGGATTCATTTTCCTTACCGTTAGTCTACGGTATAGCTGTAAAGCTGTACAGGTTGTATAACTCCATCATTGGTCTACTCATCTGGGGGGAATTGTGCGGCGGCTCGGTTGCGTGGCCTTGCCTAGATAAGTGCTTCTCTCTACCAGCCAGGGGGGGGGAAAAATTGGCTGAGCTTTATGAATCAATAGCTGTCGAGAAGGGAATGGCATAAACTCCTTCCTAACTTGGTGATTGGTTTTGTTGTCACTCTCTCGGGATCCTCTCGGGGTGCCTACCGGGTTAAATGAGTTGACAGACTCAACCCCGAGTCCTTTTTGAAGGCAATGGCATCTTCTGACAAAGTCGAGCATCGTCTCCAAACAGGAATGGCCAGGGATTAGCAATGCTTTGCAATACGAGACCAGATTAGCATTTATTTGACAACTGCCGCTCACGATCCCCATTGGCAGCCGGCGACCCGCTCTATCGGTCAGACTAGATGGTAGCCCCAGATGGGCACACCAATACAAGCCTGTTCCAACCTTGAAGCAAGGCTAGTTCGAGTCCATTACGCTGCTCCCTGGTCGTGCCGACCTTTGGAATGCTGATCAGTGCCCGCTGTTGCGTGACAGGAGTACGAAATCGTCCGTCTCAGACCCTCATGTGCTCTGTCAAGTTTCCTTGGATTTTCAAGCTTTCTCTTTTGAGCTTCATGCATTTAATATGGGCCCCAGGCACTGAACATAGACGCAAGAACAGCGGGGTTTCCCGTGCCTGCAAAGCTTCCCCCTCGAGGTGAGCATCGCGGACAGCTTTGAAGCACAGCTTCATCACTATTGTCAGTCCAGAGATTCCGCATTTGCCCTGGTGAGAACGCCGGTGTATTTACGTTCTGCCGGGATCTCAGCTAGCCGAGAGGCGTCTAGCTAAATCAAGGGCCAGCATACAAAGGTCAAGGTTGGAGGATGCATATGAACGTTGGGGAACCCAATCACACAGTACGGTCCACAAGGCACCCTTAGTTACACCGGCCCGCTTTCTCCCCCTGCAAGACGATCAGATCGTTTGTGAATGTACGATCCCGTCTAGATATCCACATGGTCGACGTGCCATTCCTCTCGGTGTAGCTAGTAATGGATTCTGTTCTCGATTTCTCCACTAGTGTCTTGGTCCCACTGTCAGTGAAAGGGTCATTTACACGAATAGTTGCTTCCTCTGGAGTCTAGTCTCCTCATGGTCGGCGACCAGAACCACTGCCGTGGGATCTCAATCTCAACGCGGTTCGGTACTGACAGGGAAGCGATCAAGCTATCGATTACGGCTGAAATTGGATTTTGCAAGTCCTGCGTCAAGAATGTCATGTGCGATCTAGGCGCTTCTTCATTCGTGTCTCACAGATATTCACCGCTGGTATCCTTTACTTCATGCATCTTTTGTTGCTATATCTTCTGAACGGTCTCGGTCCGCGGGATCTCCCCATATTGGAACTTGTTTGGACCTGCAAGATGACCCATTCTTACTCAATAAGGGAGTGGGCCTGACGGAGTACATAGAGCCATGGTTCTTGGTTCTTCTCAGCTCTCTAGATACCCTGCATGACGGTGACAAATTACTTCTCGTGGTTCGTAGGGTAGAGCAATTCCAACAGGCTCCGCTTTCCGGCTACCAGCCGAGGAAATCTGTTCGATGCACAGCTAGGTCTGACCATCCTACAAGAAGTGACTATGGACGCTAATGCGCATAACATCCGATGGGCTGGATCTGTAAACGCCGTGTCTTCGTCATCGGGTCTGTGGTTTCACGGTCAACATTGCCCCGGACTCATGGCTGCACGGTTATGCAATGTGGCGGATGTGGAAACGATCGAACTTGACCATGGATACCCCTGACAGTGAGTAAGATTGACTTTTTTTTGTCTTACTACCTTCCCTGGTTCCTGTAGTCAAGTTAACTACAGGAACTAGCCCGGATTTCAAATGCCAGTCCCATTGGTGCGCCACTTTGTGGCTAAGGGCCTTGTGTTGCAGATCAATCACGCTCTTCGCCGAGAATGCGAGTTGATCTTGGCCGTAAGTACTTCCCAGACGAAGGGGCTCCGCGAGGGGAGCTGGAACTCGAAACCCAATGCAACACTCTCCTGAACCACGGGTGCCACAGTCGAGCCACATATTTTGGGCTCTTTGGTGGCAATAGCTTTAAGCTATAGTATAGTTTTTTGCCACCCCAGGATACGCGGGGCCGGACCAGATTCCATCTTGCTTCGGCCGGACGGGTTCACCTCGGCCCTAACCTCCTGGGCGGACCGAGGATGTAGAAATGGGACTATTGAGGTCATTTGAACGCTGAGCGTCATAGATGATACCTCAACTCAACGCTGGGGGAGCTCGTGATGACTACTTTTGAAAATTGCAGATCCACGATTCTAAACTGGTCTCAGGGATGCACCAGCCACTCACCACTAAACCCCATGTCCAGTAGCCTCAATCCCGAACTTAGCGCCCCCAGCGACAAGTAAGCCGTGTTCAAGTGGCGGCGCGTTTATCGATCGAGGTCCGTCATGACATGCACTCATATGTCGGAGAAAGTACGAAACGTCGACCCCCACGGATCCGATCTATGGTTCGTCCTATTGTTACGGTCTTGAATGTCGTCCAGTTCACTGGTCGAGAACCGTTCCTCACAGACTCTTTCCCTGTAGGGTTAATGTCCTAATTTCCAGCCTCGAAAACCGCAGTCGACACGCTTATGTGTTCAGCCGTTGCAATTCAGGTCTCGGTTGGTCCGGTGGGCTGGGAATGCCAATGCCGAAAGATTCTCCGTCCTCTCGGTGTCTCCGATGTGTCGAACGAATGAGACTGTATCAATGTGATACCGTACCGGATTACGGAGTACACAGATCAGAGTTCTCCGGCTGCAAGTCATGCACACACTGTGGGCCATACAATTCCCCTCCCCCCCCTCCCCCCAGTCCGTGTTGACAAATTCTTGTGCAGGGCCGGGCTTCCCTCATCCGGGGGGAGGCCTGACTGACTGGTGTCTTCCATTGGTAGAATTCCGACTGACAGAATATGGAAAACTGTCGGGAGGGAGGATAATCATTACTATTACTGGTTGTAATGTGCCGCTTGACGTGGTACTTGAGAGATATTTCGATCGTGCACGTTGCCAGGAGTCTCTGGATGTTTTCAAGTTCAGCCTCTCTTCAAACAAGTTCAAAGCAGAGGGAGCGATACAGTATCGCAGATCCACAAGAGAGGGAGATCTCAAATATGGATGATTCACGAAAAACCTCCTTCCTCAGCATTGGTCACTGCACAGACAGATCTTTCGCATGCGTTTCCAGCACCGGGGACCGGGATAATCACCCTGTAGCTTGATGGACCTACATGTAGTATACTGGGACTCCACGAAATGCATCTGTTGGTCTAGTGATGCCGGTCTGCTGCAGTGTACTCGTTGCCTCCTCGACAATTCGCGGGCTACCCCAGGTCTGATGCGACAAGCACCGGTCCGTGCCTCCGTCGAAATTCATCACCGTCAGTTCACAACCCACTGTGGCTGGCTGAAAGGGATCCTGTCATCGAATTTTCAAAGAGTGGTCTGCTCCCAGTTGAGTTTGCCTTCAAAAAGCGTTGCCCAGTAGGTCGATACACGCGAGGAAAGGATCTCCCACTTGCATTTCCTGGAAACTGGGAAAAATGGATCCCTCGCAAATGGCCCGGTGTGGCGTCGGAGGGATGTCTATTACTCCACCCTCCTCTCTTAGCGAGCTGCAGGCTGCCCGTTCCAGATAATGTCCAATTATCAAGACAGAGGGGGCCCTCTTTCATTGGAATGATGATGCTTTCGCAGATTGGAGCTATCACGATGATTACCATCGCAGGCCGATTGCCAATGCCGATCGACGTCACCTGCCAGGTGTTTCTTCATTAATCTTCAAAAATGATCCTCATCTAGTAGATCGCGCCGCCGATCAGAGACCGCCGATTGGCGCTGCCACCTACGGCGTTATTTTGATGATTATTATTGTTATGATCATTGTTCTGATTGAGTCCTTAACAGTCGGAATGTCACCTGTTGGATCTCAAATCCCGCTCGAGAGATCGGCAGCGCCGTTTTTTGCCAAGGGTGGGATAGTGGGATCGATACATCGACTCTACCGTGGATCGGACGGGTAGCTAATCACAAAGGAATTATTGCAGGTATCCCTAACCGTACGGTGGAGTGTGTACCTTGAACTACGGTTCTTAAGACGGTTACGACACGGCGAGCAACCGAGCCCTATCTTGTACGTAAACTCTGAAGAGCGTGGCGTGAGATAAGGCAACCACGAAAGTCTTGCTGAAATCGCTTGCTATCTAGAGCAGGCCAGTCTGATCCTGCAGTGTTGCTTCCTTCAAGACATTTCCGAGGGCGTGAAGGATTCATGCAAGGTGGATGGGAGATGTATTCCTTACTCACCGCAGGCAATTTGTCTCAATAGAAACTCATTGTGTGTTCACTCAGTAAAAGCCCATCTCTGGAAAACGTTAGCGTGCCATACGTTAGTTGAAGCTACACAACGATGCCGAGTCCTCCGTCCTTGGCAGCAAATGGGCTGGGCGAGACCAGATCACGCCACACAGCCCCACTAAGTGAGGCGCAGCAGCCGCTGCTTCTGCGGCTGAGGAAGCTGAACTGCGACGGAAACTGCAACTCCGCTTTTCCGATTATGTACCGGGCGATGGAGTCGATACCACACCGACCTGTATCTCTGGGCACGTGAAAGAAGAGGCAGGAAGTGGGCAGCAAGGGATTTTCGGTTCCGAAAAAAAGGAGTTACTGGTTGATTGACTTGGTTTCGGGAGAACATCTGTCTACATCTGTCTACCGATGTCGGGGATCTTTTGATACCTGAGGTTACTAGTCCACGTGCGGAGGTACACCCTCCATTTGGACTAGCGGGGACGTTACATACCAGGTGGTGGGTGGTAATTTTTGATACACCGCAATACCGTCTAAGGTGACCAAGCGATTGCCAGCCAGTTGGCCCTTTGACCAGTATCATGTATCGTCTGAAACCCTCCCCCGAGCGGTCTCGTGACTCTACAACTCACTACATAGGTACCTAGCCATCTTCATGTCGGCAAGAAGACAGGTTCAATCTCACCGATCTCACCGATCTCACCCTGCGAAACACACCTCCCTCGATCTAGGTTCTGATGCACTGAGAACCACTCTCTACCTCACCCTTCCTGTTCACCACTACTGTGTCCCGTACACTCGTCCAGGGCCCGTGTCCCCACTCTGACCGAAAAGGCTCCGCTGCATTAGCCCTGTCCACCCACGGCTGATCGCTCTGAATCCGGACCATCCAATCCACCAAATTTCTGTCGCTGTTCCCCGAGTGCCACCTCTGTGACTCTGTCAAGCCCAAAGGTCGATCTCCGTTCGAACAGCAAACATCCCTTCCCTGCTTGCCTCTTACCTCAGTGGCCAATCATTGTCGCCCATTCATTTGTTCCTTGAGATCTTTGTGGTGTCCAGGCCCTGTCAGCCACTGCTCTCATACAATAATCCTGAGCCCGCCCTATCCCTGGATTCCCGTGTGGTCGTCCACCTCCCTCTCTCTTTGTCTATCTCCTGTCCGTGCGGCGTGCGTAATCTTAGGCGCCTTCCACCCTCCCCCGTGGCTTCCCTCGGCTCGAGGAGGCATTTCGAAGGGAATCAATTATATCGGGTGTACCCCGACGCCCCGGTTTCCCCTCTCTTACCGCCAAATAGCCTGGGGCCGTGATATGGTTCCTTCTTACACAATGGACCCCAACACTGGCTATCCCGCTGGCTATCCCGTGCCGGTTCAGACTCCTCCGAACCAGATGCCCTTCTATCCGAACTCGATGCCCCAGTACCCCCAGTCTAAGACGCCTCTCCAGCCTGTCCAACAACAACAACAGCATTCCTTTGGTGCCATGCCCATGCAGCCAGGTGGCCCTGGGGGAGCTATGATGCCCACTGGCTTTCCCCCGCAGACATCTGGTACGTGGTCAATCGTTACTCACCCCTTTTTATGTTGTGCCCCTCCGTTATGATTTGCCCAACACACCCATCACCTTTCCCTGGCGGGGTCAGCCTGTCGGTTTGGAACGTTATTTTGTGATACAAGAAAGAGCTTGGATCCTCTTTTCTCTATAATGAGATGAGGGTGTTAAAACCCTTCCCCATTCCACTCCCCTTCCTCTTCGGACGACGTGTCGCCAATCAGACCCTTCTCTTCCCCTGAGTATTCTGCAGCTACGATGGATCTCAATGATAGTCCCAGCGCCAGCTGTCTTCCCCAGCGGCTCCTTGGCAAGAATGTGCGCCACGATTCGTGCAATCTGGCTTGATCTACCGCCGGGACGGCACTTGGATGTCGAGCTTATCTTGAGTTGACGTACATCGGACCGCTAACCTTGTTCGACCGATAGTTTCCATGGAGGCGTTTACCTCACCTTTCACCCAACCTCCTCTCCCCGCCAACATGACCCCATTCTCCCAGCCGGGCACAATGCCCAATGGACCCTCTGCTGTCCAACAGGCGTTTTCTCAGAACATGGCTTCGATCCAACAAAACAACCTGCTTGCCAACCAGCCGAAGCCTCCTCAGATGAACTCTCCCCAGATCCCTCAAACCGGGACCCCAGTTCAACCCCAGCCCCCCGCGCAATATCAAGCACAAGCCCAGGCCCAGGCTCAAATGGCGGCTCGTGAGAAGGCCCGTGTCGCCACTCTACTCGACATCAATTCGACTTTGTTGCAGGAGGTGGTCAATTTACAAGCATCTGGAAAGGCAGGCACCCCATCCCCCGGTGATGCCAATGCGTCTCCAACCGACCAGGGTGGAGACGCTGCCAAGTCGCAGGGCTCCAAGCCAAGTCCAGAGTACATTGAGTGCATGCGCCGACTCCAGGCCAATTTGGCCTACCTCGCGACGATAGCGGATCGCGCGAAGAAGTCTGGTGGTGTTGCCCCTCAAGCTCCAGCAATCATGACACCTCCTCCAAATGTCCCCGCCGTTCATGACCTTTACACCAAGTTGAATGAGCTTTTCCCGCGAACGGGCAAGGGCTCGACGCCTCAGACGCTCAGTCCAGGCGCTGTGCAAGGCAATGGCGGGCCTAGTCCGTCGCCAGTATCGGAATCAGTGGTCTGAAGAAGAGTGTGATGTCTGTGCCTCACAGCTTGCCCTCGTGAGCAAGCTTCTCATCTTCACTAGTGCCGCTATGGTTTTCATTGCCTATGTCCGCCTTGGGCAGGTCGGGCAAATTGGAACTCGATGCCTCCTTTCCTTCTCCCTTGGAATCTCTTCATATCTGAACATTTGAATGGAGAATGAACCTTCCTCCCCAGAAGGGACGATACCCGTCCATTCGGCGGCCGGTCCTGATTGCACCACCTCCAGTGAGAGGCCCCCGGCCCAGCTGGTAGGTACCTTGGCAGTAGTCCAAAGTACCTCATCGTGTGGAATTCTTGCGCGCTCTGGCCACATGAAAAAGCAACCTTCTCTTCCTATCTAAGCAGGCCATGCAGACAGAAATCCCGGCCAAGGAGCCGCCTTCAATCTGGATGCTGTAATTTTGTTTCATCTGATTGTTTTTGAGGGAGGTTTTTTGATATATCCATGGCTCAGCGATGTTTGCTACATTTGTTCACTCTGCTATGCGCCTTCACTTTGGGCGAAGTTGAGGGGTTCTCCAGAAGCCCATGTATTTTAGTCACCTTAAAGACAAGACATATCTTGATCAGTGGTCGAAGCTTTGTCTAGCAATGTGTGAATCATGTGGCGTAGATCCATGGATGTATAGATGTGGACATACGTAGAGTGGCCGACAACCAGTGATGAATGACGGTCTTTTCTTGTAGAATCGACAAGGTCAATCTCTAGCGTTCGAAGTCAATTTTTGATGCTTGCAAGCTCAGAATTCTGAGTACCTGCTACGAATGTGGATATGTCTCTCGCTATGCTACTCAATCTGCACGGATCGGCGCTCGTTAGGCGCGTGGCTCGGCCATGGGATCGTATCGTGTGCTGCCTCCCGCACCCAATCAGCTCTTTTCCTCCACTCCGCCTCTTTTGCAACGCGAATGTCTCTGCTGCTGCTGCGCTGCAGACAAAGCGTACAAAGTCCTCAAAGCCGTTCGATCGCTGCTGCTGTTGCTGTCTCTCCTGCCTCTGCCGTGCCTTGGCCCTTGATCGCGCCCCGACTTTCTCTGGATCCGTCACCTGCGCGTCACTTTTGCCCGCCCTCGATTGCATTTCGCTCCATCGCGCTTTTCCACCAAGTTCCTCCAAGACGATTTAAACTAGCTTCTCAGTCTCCCTTTAATCGTCCATCGTCGCTCGCAAAGAGCATCATGGATGCTCACGGGGACATTGGCTCCAAGCGGAAGCGCAACGCTGTCGCTGGTGCTGGTGCTGTGGAGCGGCCTGCGAAACACCTCAAGCCCGAAGGCTCGGTGTTGACTCCCGGTGATTCAACTCCGGCCAATGGAACTGTATATGATGTGGAAGAGGATGAGGATGACTCGGGTCGCTTGTTGCCCCTTGGCGCTGCGCAGGCTGATTCTCCAGAGTGGCAGGCGACGATTGAGTCAGTTGTGAAGAGTGTGGTGTCTATCCACTTTTGCCAGACTTGTTCATTCGATACCGAGCTGTCCATGAGCAGTCAAGCTACCGGTTTTGTGGTTGATGCGGAGCGAGGATACATTTTGACTAACCGTCATGTGGTTGGAGCTGGTCCATTCTGGGGATACTGTATTTTCGACAATCATGAGGAGGCAAGTCAGAGACCAGCCGAAGAGAAAAAAAAAACTTTCGTGAATACTAACCCCTTCTGATTTCTTAGTGCGATGTCCGCCCCGTCTATCGAGATCCCGTACATGACTTTGGCATTCTCCAGTTCGATCCCAAAGCCATTCGTTATATGAAGCTCACCGAGCTTAAGCTCCAGCCCGAAGGAGCTCGAGTGGGTGTCGAGATTCGAGTCGTTGGTAACGACGCGGGTGAGAAGCTCAGTATTCTGTCCGGTGTCATTAGTCGTTTGGATCGCAATGCTCCAGAGTATGGCGAGGGTTACAGTGATTTCAACACAAATTACATCCAGGCTGCAGCTGCGGCCAGTGGTGGTAGTTCTGGCAGTCCCGTAGTCAATATCGACGGTCATGCCGTGGCTCTGCAAGCAGGTGGACGTGCCGATGGTGCTGCCACTGATTATTTCTTGCCTCTAGATCGTCCACTCCGTGCTCTGGAATGCATTCGCCAGGGCCAGGCTGTTACCCGTGGCACCATCCAGACCCAATGGATCCTCAAGCCCTTCGACGAATGCCGTCGTCTGGGTTTGACACCAGAATGGGAAGCCGCTGTGCGCAAGGCTGCTCCCACTGAGACCAACATGCTTGCCGCTGAAATCATCTTGCCCGAGGGGCCTGCAGATGGAAAATTGCAAGAAGGAGATGTTTTGCTGCAGGTAAATGGTGAGCTGCTCACGCAGTTCATCCGCCTGGATGACATCTTGGATTCTAGTGTGGGTAAGACGGTCCGGCTGTTGGTTCAGCGAGGAGGCGAGGACCTCGAGGTGGAGTGTGAAGTTGGAGATCTCCATGCGATCAGCCCCGATCGATTTGTGACCGTCGCTGGAGGTACCTTCCACAATCTGTCGTACCAGCAGTCTCGGCTCTATGCCATTGCCACCCGTGGTGTGTATGTTTGCGAAGCTGCCGGCTCGTTCAAGCTTGAGAATACCTTGTCCGGGTGGATCATCGACTCGGTCGACAAGCGGCCAACTCGCAACCTCGATGAATTTGTGGAGGTCATGAAGACCATCCCAGACCGTGCCCGCGTGGTCATCTCTTATCGTCATATTCGGGACTTGCATACCAAGGGGACCAGTATTATCTACGTCGACCGTCATTGGCATCCCAAAATGCGTCTGGCTGTCCGCAACGACGAGACTGGAATTTGGGACTTCTCCGACCTGTCTGATCCTATTCCGGCTGAGAAGCCTGTGCCCCGGAAGGCAGACTTCATCCAGCTAGATGGCGTAAGCCAGCCGGCTGCCGCCGAGATTGTGCGTAGCTTCGTGCGGGTGTCCTGTACCATGCCCTTGAAGCTTGATGGTTATCCTCAGGCTAAGAAGACCGGCTTCGGTTTGGTCATCGATGCCGAAAAGGGTCTAGTCGTTGTCTCAAGGGCTATCGTGCCCTATGACCTCTGTGATATCAACGTTACAGTCGCCGATTCGGTCATCCTCAGTGCTAAAGTTGTGTTCTTGCATCCGCTGCAGAACTACAGCATCATTCAATACGACCCCAGCCTTGTGCAAGCGCCTGTACAGAGCGCTCGTCTCAGCTCTGAATACATCAAGCAGGGACAAGACACCATCTTCGTTGGCTTCAACCAGAACTTCCGCATTGTGGTGGCCAAGACCGCGGTGACTGATATCACTACCGTATCAATCCCTGCCAACGCCTCCGCCCCTCGCTACCGCGCTATTAACTTAGACGCCATCACTGTGGACACTGGATTGAGCGGACAGTGCACTAACGGTGTATTGATTGGTGAGGATGGAGTCGTGCAGGCTCTGTGGCTCAACTACCTCGGTGAACGTACTCCAAGTTCTCACAAGGATGTCGAGTATCACCTTGGCTTTGCTACCCCATCTCTTCTCCCGGTTACATCCAAGATCCAGCAGGGTGTCACCCCCAGGCTGCGTATTTTGAACATGGAGAGCTACGTTGTGCAGATGAGCCAGGCCCGCATCATGGGCGTCTCGGAGGAGTGGATTCAGAAGGTGGCGCAGGCCAATCCTTCTCGCCATCAACTCTTCATGGTTCGCAAGGTGGACTGCCCCCCGGCCACTTTCACCTCTGATGTCGATAGCTTCCAGGAGGCTGATATCATTCTCACACTGGATGGCCAGCTCGTCACGCGTGTGTCGGAGTTGGATGTCATGTATGAGAAGGAATTTTTGGAAGCTTTGATTGTTCGGAATGGTCAGGAGATGCGAATCCGCGTTCCGACTGTTCCCACTGAGGATCTTGAGACCGACCGCGCCGTTGTTTTCTGTGGTGCTGTCCTGCAGAAGCCCCACCATGCTGTTCGACAGCAGATCTCTAAGCTGCATAGCGAGGTCTACGTGAGCGCCAGAGTACGTTGATCCCGGCCCCCCATACTTGCTACGAACCTGTATTCATCTTTGCTAACTATTCACACAGAGCCGCGGTTCACCCGCTTACCACTACGGCCTTGCGCCCACGAACTTTATCACCGCTGTCAATGGTGTCTCCACCCCCAATCTTGATGCATTCGTTGAAGAAGTGCGCAAGATTCCTGACAATACCTACTTCCGTCTGCGTGCAGTCACTTTCGACAATGTCCCATGGGTAGTTACCATGAAGAAAAACGACCACTACGTAAGTCACTCCGTTTTTCACTTTTCCCTGAAGCCTGGTCACTAACAGATGACCTACCAGTTCCCCATGTCCGAATACATCAAGGACCCCTCCGTCGAAGCTGGGTGGCGCACGATCTCCCACGACAAGCTTGGCGCGGCCTCGGATGCCGCAAACCTGAACCCTGATGCGATGGATGAAGGCGGCGAGGCCGGTGGAAGTGACGTGGAACCCGACATGGAGTAGTTGACACTCACGTCTATATCTCTGTCGGGCGTTTCGGGTTAGGCTGACCCTCTAGACGCGATTCATGGTCTCCTGGGCGGCTAGCCTTGTCTCGTCTTGTATTATATTTGGTATCGACGGCGTGACCGGTTGGGGTGGGTGTACGTTCACTTCGGTGGGACCTTTATTGGTGATCGTGCGTCTCACTTTGGAATTGAGATCTTTTTTGTATATGATGGATCTCTGATCTGGGGTCAATCTGGTATGGACATTTTGTAAGGCCTTCAACTAGGTCTAAATCTAAATATGCATTTTTGGTTAGGAAAATCTATTGATTCCTTCTTCCATGGATTACCTTCAGAGGTATGATCTGATCCAATGGGATTGCAATCGTTGGTAGGAGGTTTGGTGTGAATCCATGAGATGGATCATCTCCACCCCGCTAGTCGTAGTAGTCGTAGACCCGGAGCTTGAAGATGGGCTTTACTACGTGGGTCTCATTTCAGGTTTCTTGGCGAGGCCTGTGTTTGTACGTGCTTGCTATGGTGAATCATTTATGTCCTGATGTGGAGTAGGTATAACGCGCCCAATTACTTTCAAACGGAGGTTGTTTGTGTATGTCTAAATATATAGTTGGCCAGAACTACGTTAACCGCAGAAGCGATGGACAAAGCGCACAGGAGAGAACTGAATTAGGCGAGAGCGATTGACAATATTATATTACACAATTGATGAAATAGAAAATAGCTACCAGTGCAATAAAATGACAAAAAAGAGTGAAACTTCATCCTGCTCAGATTGGGAGAGGAGGGGGGCAAAAAAGAAATTCTTGTGCATCATCCGTGAATCGAACACGGGCCTCGTCGATGGCAACGACGAATTCTACCACTAGACCAATGATGCTGATCCGATATGTGGAAGATGAAGAGTATGTTATATGAAGGAAAAAATTTGTTCAAACCAAAGTCATCCAACAAACGACTATTCAGTCACCCTCACCCATGGCGCTCAACATCGAAGTATGAAGCCCATCAAATGGCAATTTGTCGCAGGAAAGTACGAAGCAACTTGACTTGATGACCGAGAGGCCATTCGGGAGGAATGATTCAAGAATTTCAATTGATGAACATATGCACACTCATGGATGCTTGTTATGCCACTGTAGTGACCTGCCTCCCAATAATCACACCGAAGAATGCTAGATAATAATGCCTGTAAATCACACAAACCCAACACCAAGAACACCAAGTACACCAAGTCAGGTGCAATATTACGTCTCAAACTCTCCTGTTGGATATAAAACAATGGTACACCAGCAAAGGGCATAATTTCCCACCGGTAGAACAACCGTTTATTGCTGGAAAGACCAACCACCATTGAGTCGGAGTTTTTGCCGCTCAATTCGATCTTTGCGAATCTCTTCCATAGTGAGACCATCTGGCCCGTTCCAGTTGGCGCTACTGGTGCGGTCACGGTATTTCTTGATCTTCTTGTCGGCCTTGAAGGTCTCCTCGAGGGAGAATGGTGCAATGGGACCGAAAATGGAGTCAACTTCCATTCCGTCCTGCTCTCGCAACAAACCTTCCAACTCTTTCGGTTGTGCCCATTTAGGCACTGGGAAAATCTCGGAGTCTGAATCATCTTCATCTTCACTGTC
The DNA here is from genome assembly GCA_037356195.1 of Penicillium sp. F50. Taxonomy (NCBI): domain Eukaryota; kingdom Fungi; phylum Ascomycota; class Eurotiomycetes; order Eurotiales; family Aspergillaceae; genus Penicillium; species Penicillium sp. F50. Next base: position 247,309 of record JAYXSA010000054.1, on the reverse strand, counting down.
TGTGGCGATTTCTGGGAGGTGAATGCTTTCCCCACTTGGGTACTTCGGTGATGGCTTAGCGGTAGGTGGAGGTCGCTGGGCAGAGCCAGGTGCGGTAGCCTTCTGTACGGCGGGAGGTGGCGCGTGGTTCGGTTCCGCGAAGGGAATCTTATTGTTTGTATACTTGGCCAATTCGGAGGGATGTGCAGGTCGTTGAGGCTGGCCGGTTTTAAAGATCGAAGAGCTGGGCTGGCCAAACATAGACGGCTGCTGTGTAACGTCATTAGAATGAACAGCTCCTTGACCAGCACGGAACATGTTGAACTTACCTTGCGAATATTCGACTGACGGATCGGAGGGGCCATCGTAGGTCGCAACGGCTGAGTTGGATTATGCTCGTCCTCAGTCTTACGTCGCTTGGCCTCACCGGAGGGTTGGATATTGCTAGGATTGGGGACTGCAGCACGATAACCCGCTTCCTCATCCATATTTCTCTTGGGTGGCTTGGCAGGGTTCGGTGCTGGGGGATTGATGGGTCGACCGTAGCCTAAGCGAGATGCTGGCCTTGTCGCACCCAAGTCGTTTCGTTGAGAGGACTGCGATGCTGTCTTCTCATGTTGAAGCATGGGAGCCTGCTATCCGTGAGTAAGGAGACACTCCTCCATGTTGATGGTCATGAAACTTACGTCACTGCCTGCCTGCACACTACCTTGCCGCTCGTGTTTCCGAGCATTATTCTCCTGTCGTCGCCTCTCAATCGCCCGCATATGAGCACTCTTTTTGGGATCCTCTGAAGCAGAGCGTTCTCGCGCAGCCCTCTCTCGCTCAGCATCCGCTTGTCGTCGAGCCTCCTCCTCCTCCTGCTGTTTCTGGATAGCTCGTTTTCGTTCTGCCTCACGCTTCTGCTCTTCCTTTCTCTGCTCCTCCTTTCGGCGGACCTCTCGCTCTTCTTGCTCTCTCTTCTTCCGCTGGGCTTGCGTTTGGCTTGACACAGAACTCTTGAAGCTGCTCGCCGAAGAAGCCGTGTGCAGAGATTGATTGCTACCTTTCTTTTTCAAAGAAGTTGCTTTAGAAACAGAAGCGGGGGCTGCAACAGGTGCAACAGACTCTCGGCTATTCGAATTCATGGAAGAAGCTATTGGCATTGGACGAGAGAGAGTGCTTCCGACACGAATTGAAACCGGCCGAGGGTTGGGCTTTTGGGCTGGCTCGCGGGTGGGTGGTTTGATACGCCGATCATTCTGCTTCGGCTGGGCAAGACCAAATCTAGAACCATCGTGAGCGGACTCTGGCTCTCGCGATTGCTGTCGTTGTGACGGCATTGACCGTTGGGCGGCGCTGCCCGGCCTTTCTTCTGGCTCAACGGATGACTTGATCTGCATTGCCCGCTGCTTTTCCTTCTCGCGTGCTTTCTCCTGTCGGATTTCTTCTGCCTCTTCCTCTTCGCGCTGGCGATCATCTCGTTCCTTCTGTCGACGCTTTTCCTCCCTCTCCGTGGAGCTCCGTGTTCGACGGCCTTCTTGTCGCGGGGGGCTGGAGATCTGACGAGGCTGAGGTTCGGGTTGATTGCTCTTAGTTTCAGCGGCAACACTAACTTGCTGCTGGGAACGAAGACGTGGCTGTTCGGGAGACGAGGACTCAATCCTAGTCGAGCCCCCCGTGCTTGTGAACAAGCCTTTGGCAGACTTCATTATGGATTGCAGCCTCATCTTCGAGGCACTGAGAGGTCCATCGAAGCGTCTGGGAGATCCGATAGGTGTTGTTGAGGCTTCTGATGCAATGTTGGAGACAGAAGCAGTCTTGTGGTGACCATGTGGGCGCGGCGACGAGAAGATAGAATATGATGACTTAGGACGTTCTGGTTCCGTGGACTGCTGCTCCAAAGCCGTTGTCCCGACTAATTTACTTGGCGACTGACTAACATCAAAAAGCTTCTCCATCACGTCTGTGGTTTTGCTCTTTGTGAGATCGAGCCGCTGTGGTGAACTCAGGGGCCTGATCCATTCATCAACCTCCGCTTCATCAGAGTAATGTGCAATAGCTGCGCGTTCTGTCTGGGCCGGGGGTTCCAATTTCGTTTCAGGCTTTGTCGCAGGAAGCTCCGGATACGGGATTTGACCAGCGGATGGGCCAGCCATGGCGGCAATTGACTTCTTGGGCCGGGACGGCTGAAGCTTTCCGAGCATACTAATTCTCTCATGAAGGCTCTGCGTCGACTTCTGGTTGTGTAGCTTGCTGACCTGATCCAGATCCATGGTCTCTTCCAATTGCTTTTCTTCGTCCTGATCCTTTGTTTCAGCGTCGGTCATTTCATCGTCCACGGCTGCTTGGGTTACTTTGTGTCCTCCCGAGTGCTTGCCCAGGAGACTAGGACGGCCAGGAGGGTTCAGCTTTGAAAGATCAATGTGGGAAGTGCGGGAGCGCCGCGAGCCCTTCAGAGGCTCCCGAGCTGGCAAAGACGCAAAGTTCAAGCTGCTCTTTCGCATTGGGAATTTTCGTTGGGGTGTGGATCCATCTGACGGAGAGCCAATATCGTCAAAATTGTCGTCGAGAATCGTGTCTTCCTTGATTGTATCTTCCATTTCCATGTCTGGGCTTTGAGGGCCCCGGTTTTCGGCTTCGGAAGCCTTGATCTTTGACGAAATCTCATCATCGTCTGACCTTGCTGCTGCTTGTTGAACAGGCGAGCTTTCTTGCCGCTTCTCAGCAGCTGCGATGATCCTAGACTTGGGTTGCCTACTGGCCCTTGGTGTCGAATTTGCCTCTGACTCTGGAGCCTTCGGGACAGATTGTTGTGGGCGTAAGGTTCGTTCATCCGTCGGGGTTGGCTCCATGTTCAGCGGCTCCACGGTTCCCCCACGTAAATGAACATTCTCTTGCGCAGAGTGGAAGGAATCTTCTGTTGGTTGCGGTTCAATCGAGATATCCACCTGGGAGCTCAATAATAAGGGCTCGTCGGCCTCAAAGGGTTGCGTGGATGTATGGGTCTCTGGCTGTGTATCTGGCAGATCGATTTCCTCGTCGTCCGGCATTCCATGATAGCCAGAGTCCGTGTTGTACTGCGAGAACGAATTCAAATTCTGGGTGAGGTCAGGGTATTGGGGCTGCAAGCCCTTCTCCAAGGCCTTGGCGCGAGAGGCAGCGGAAGATGCGATTCCAGTCGCATTGGTTTTCGAGACGACGCGATGGACGAAAGGACTTGGAGTAGGGCCTGCATTTTTCTCCACACGTTTGTGAGCGGACGAAAAGATTTCACTCAGCGGCTAGGGAAGGGATGTTAGCTTCATAATGCCCATTCTCCACTCATTTTACGGAGGAACCCACCGCCCGATTCTCTTCAACATTACGCTTCCGGGCTGTTCGCGGAGTCTTGCCTCTCATTTTTCCTGGCGTCTTGAACACATCGGTAAAGTTTCTGCGCCAATAGTGAGCAAAAAGGCGAATGCCCGCGAGGTCGGACGGTCGCAACTCACGCTTGGCCCTTTGAAAAGATCTCGGCCATATGTTCGTTCAACCAGTCCATTTCATGGCGAACGGGGTATTCCACTTCTTCCAACTCCTGCTCAAGCAAATCCGCCATGTTCTCTTTCTCTGCGGCGATCCATGCGGCGGAGCCGATGGGCTTCTGAGGCCTTGCGCCAGCGGCGGCCATAATGTAAACAACGCGCTGCGGGCGACGGGATCAAAAAGGTGGAATGGCGCAATTCAAATTGAGAAAATGCGCAGGTTGAAGATTGCTCTAATGTTAAAGAAAGCTCATTAGGATTGTCATGGATTGTGAGGAGTTGTGGGTTGTGGAGTTGGGGTTTGGTTGAGAATGAAGGTGGTTTCGAGATCATAACAGACATCCCGACGGGGCAACGCGTGGTGGTGCGGGCTCACGTGATCTACACTTGGCCTGTGCATCAGGCGGACTATAAGGACGCTGTTCTACACAAACTCCCATGAGAGAATCATCAACTCTAAAATCATCGACTCTAATGAGAGTCCAGGATCCTGACTGTTCTTTTTTAGCACATAGATCTTGATACAAAGACCGAAGCACATAGATTCAAGTATTATTGCATCACAAATGGCGACAAAACGTCGTCGCTCCGCAAGCCTGACAATTCCTTACCCCCTATAAGTGGCAAGATTCATCGAGCTTTGAGTCAGATATCTGGCGATAAGACTCACAGAAATCGAGGCCATCAAATCGCAATCAGCAAGCAAACAGATTATACTTCTCTGTTCACTCAACCTACTCACAGGTGGTTGTCCTAGATGACGATGTTTGCAATCATTCATGAGCTATCCATAGCTATACACCTAGTGCTGGAGCTCTTCTCAGAGACACGTATGGTCTTGGAATAATTCAGGTTTAGAATTCGGGCAGGTCTTGATGAAAGCCATCCGGGTTACCCTGTACTTTTGATCAATCCTGGCTAGGCAGCGGTGCTAATATCAGCGGAAGATGACGGAGATTGACTGGTGCTTAGACGAATTATGACGAGATAAGGCAAGAACCAGCATGGATCCGGGCGCTGAGTAGTTCAGGGGATTTCCCGTTGAAAGGTCAAACCCTGTAAGCGTCAGCCTGCGAATCTTACCAAACTTTGACCTATTTCCATGTAACAAGCTAAAACCTTACTGTAGTGCCGAGATAGACACTGGAAACCAGTATCGACAATTGACATCATCAGTTAGTTGGTCGGCAGGAAAAACGGTCCAGCCTTCTGGGCCTTGGCGGCCGCACATGACAATCGGCAGTCGCAGTTGCATCACACCAAAACAATTCGGCCCACCACCCATCCTGCCTTTATCGTTCCTTTTTTTTCTCTCTTTCTCCTCCTCTTCCGCCCCTCCATCTCTGCTCTTCGAAGTCTGAAACACATCCTCTCATCTCTGCTACTGCACTTTCAAATCTCTCCTATCAACGTGAATCCGATTTCCGCCATGGCCGATTCTGGTGATGTGAGCTACCCTAACACGGGCAGTAAGGTAACGTCCCCTAACCACCGACTCCTCCCAACTTTTGCTGCAGAGGGATGCTGACCTGCCTATTTCTATGCAGTAACTCCTGGTTGTGCTCCGCTTACCTACTACTCCGGAAACATTCAAAAAACACGTCGACTGACTCTGGATTTTCCCCCGCGTCTAGGCATTCGTGATGCTGTTACGAATGGTATACTTGCCCCCGTCGCGTACACAGGGAGATATTGTAGCCTGACTATAATTGTCTAACACTTGCTTTTCCTAGGCCCCGTTGTCGATACCCTCAAGGCAGAGGCTTCCAAGACCTCCAGCGAGTTCCGCGACTTGAAGAACGCCCGTGTCACCCCTTCGACCACTACCAACAATGGCCAGCCGTTGACCCGTACGTGCTCACGACTAGAAACCGACGCCGACAGGTAGAATTGGGAGGGATTGCTGATTCTCGTGTAGACTATCACTCGCTGTTGTACAGCTTGTTGAGCGTGAGTTCTCTCAAGTCCCATCTTGCGATTGAGAATCTTTTTTTTCTGACACCTCCCTCTTCACTTCGATAGTGGGAACAACCTCGTGCGACCGCCGTTTCCTATGCCACCGTGATTAGTTTCATTTTCGCAGCTCGTTATCTACCTCTTCTCCGCTGGGCCTTCAAGTTCCTGTACATGTCTCTGGGCTGTAAGTTGGTCGCGTGACCCGTGGGAATCCGATGGGAGACAAACTGACCCGTTCCTGCAGTGACCGCTGCCGTTGAGATTGCCGGTCAACTCATCCTCAAGCAAGGCATTGCCAGCTCTTTCCGCCCTCGTCGCTACTACACCATTCCTCAAGAGACCCACGAGGCCATCTTGGAGGACCTTTCTCAGCTGTTGGACTTTTTCTTGATCGAGTTCCAGCGTATCCTCTTCGCCGAGAATGTCGTCCACACCGTTGCTGTATGTGATCCTTGGGCATACAATATGACAAAAGCAAGGATAGGATTCTGATTTGTTTCTTTTTTTTCAGGCTTTCACTGCTGCCTTCACTGGCTACTGGCTTGTCCGTTTCGTTCCGATCTGGGGTTTCGCCGTTATCTCCGTGACCGTTGCCTACCTCGGACCTCTCGTGTACATCAGCAACCGCGAGATCATCGATGAGCAAATCGCCAATCTTCAAGAGATTATCAGCTCCCAGACCAACCAGCTCAAGGATCTTGCCGGCGAGCGTACCTCCCACGCCACCGGTGCCCTGAAGCAATACGTGGGCGAGTACAGCCACAAGGCCCAGGAGTACATTGGCCGCCGCTCCGCCTCCCCCGAGATGACCAAGGCCCCTGCCCCCGTTAAGACCGAGCCTGTTTCTGAGCCCACAATTAAGACCGAGGACTTCCCCGAAGCCCCCAAAGTCGAGCCCATCCCTCACGTGGTTGAGTCAGTCGAGACTGCTGAGCCGGTCCCTGCGGCCGCGGTGAAGGAGCCCCTTGTGGCTCTGTAAACGAGCAAGTCCTATCTTCCGGGCTTGATCGGTTGTCAATCATGAGTCATTCGGTGATAATGGAACCAACTTGTGGAATCCATTTTCCTTTTCTCACCGGATATGTTTTTGAGGACATGCAGGAATGATAGTAAGGCTCTCTCATTTGCTCTCCGGGTCTGCTAGGAAGAATGTATATTGGGCCCTAGCACCCCCTCGTTCTGATGACGGACGACCACTTGCCCCCCCCCACAAAACTTCGTGGAAATGCCCCGACGATGAATTGATGTTCATGTCATGTGTACTTTCCTTTCTTATTTTGTTTTTTAAACACTTCGCTTCTTCTCTGTTCTTATCCTCTTCTTACCCTTATTCTGTCTATTCCGTCCCGTTGAAACCCGCATCGCTTCCGATTAATTCGTTTGGGGTCGATATTGTTGTAATGCAATTGTCCTATGAATAATTTCACGACATTGACGTTTGCCTTAAACCCCCCACCAACCCATGTTGAGCTTCGAAAAGCAAATCGTAGCTCTCGACCTAGATCAGATCCCGATGCAACATTCCGGTTCTCGAGCCCCTTGAGCCACCATCCCCAAAGGCTTGTGTCCTGTACGAGGGTCCTGCACACCCTTTTATCCCAGAATGAATCACCGGCTTCACGAAGAGATACTACCGGAACCGCGCTTAAGCCCTCGACTCGACCAACTTGGGCAAGTCCCGCAGCGGTACGCTTTCCCCGCGCGTCGTGCGAGGCGAGATGACCGTTGAGTTTTATCGCAGACGGGGCTAAGGTCTTGAATTTCTCCGCATCGTGATTCGGGCTGGATCTGTTGGTCTTGTTACTCGGTTCTCGGCCGTTTTGAATGCGCTCGTCTCGTTGTCGCCCTTCTTTTGAGGTCGTTTTGTCGGGTTGTCTACCCCAGATGTGTATGTATGGTGTTGTACGATTTCCATGGTAGGTTCGATGCTTGGGTTGGACGTTGGATGTTGTGGTTGGTATCGTATGTGATGGGTTCATATGTCGTATTTGAATCGGATCGGGCTCGGAGAAGAGGTTAGGGTCTAGACCGTTGAATTTGTAGTCTGTTTCTCGATCTGGTGGATTTTCGGGGGTGTGGGTGTGTTCTCGGGGTCTGGAGTAGCTATTCGTTCCTATGAAGAGCACCAGTATCTCTAGTTTTCTTTGCAGAATTCGGGATACCAATTCAGATTATTCAAAAATAGCATATTGCTGCAGCTTGAAGGCCGGGAGCATTGTGGCTCACCATTGCTCCCTAGGAACAAAAGTTCGGGAGCTCCATCTCTTCCCAGTACATCTCGAATGAGACCTTCGAATTACCCTACCCTTCATCAGAAGTCCAATAGAGTCAAGACACAGACTCATCTTTACCGCTGGTTGCGATCCAATAGATTTGGCCATCATCGTCAAGTTGTCTTAGACATTGGGATCCCAGCCTCCTTAGTATGCCACTCTTAGTCTCAGACTTGTCGTGTTGGGCAGCAGTCCGAAGATAGAGCTGCCTGACCGATTCTAGGAGTAAGCGTGACAAGCCCGGATTGATCTAATTGGAATGATGAAGTCGGCTGTGATGATTCGCTCCAATATTCCGCCCTCGAGTGTAGGAGTTACCGTAACAGTGGGATACACACTGACTTTCCCTTATCCTGAGCAAGAATTCCGCACCAGAGCTTCTAGCAGATCTCAACTGCATTGAGTGAATGAGGACAATGGGGAAACTATTAGAGAATGGACTGGAATAGAGAGTCAGGGTAGCGTACTGGGATCACACACCTAAGTCCCGAACAGGATCTAGAAGGTGGGGGGAGTTACTTTGCTGCCACTAAAGTGTCGTACCTCTGCAAAGAAGCATGCATGGAATGTTCTCTGAGAATCCCTTCCGAGGAGTACAATACCGTTGGGGGAGGGTCAATCTGGGATTTGTTTCCCTGTGATATCAACTCGATGCAGAGCTCAAAGGGCGGTCTCCTCGTACACATCTCAGGGCTGTACATGTACATTCTCTTGTCAGTGGAAGGAATAGAAGCTGGCGGTTGCCGAGACGCATGTCTCTCGTAGACGCATATGTTTCAAACCCGATGGACAAAGATACTTTTGAAAGACAGACTTCGCAGCAGATTGTCGAAGGAGGGTTGTGAGGAGATGAATCGCATGGTGTCCTTCTCTATCTTCTTGTATGGGTTGGCATTTTGATCTTTTGATCTGGTCAGAAGTTTATCTCAGTGACAGTGAAGCCTAGCTGCTAGACTGAGAAAGACTTGCCCACAGGACATGTCGCTTCCCGTGATACAAGGGAAGAAGTTGGCCCTGCAACTTGCCGTGGGTCTCAGGCCTCTTTGATGCCCGGATTGACGCCTTTGAAGAGAGACGGGCTCTGATCGGTATTGTGACGGCCATCTTGTGAATCCTCTCATGGGTCCACTGAGGAGTTGTCTAGTCTATCACTAGCCAGTCAGTACATAATAGAGCGCGGGAGCAGCTTCCCTCAAGATGATGCTAATATTCTTAGAGCTCATCCTGAATAAGGTCCTACATTGACTGAATTAGGGCTCAACCGGAGACAGCTGATAGGATGAATACCTTACTATACCAATATACCGCAGACTGCCGTAACAGTCGGTTTGCATACGTCAATATCCTGGAGGGAGCGGCGGCCAGCTTTACAGCTTCACCTCCAGCAACGCACAGCATCTCCACATTGTCCCAAACGCAAGTCCTAGAAGCATGAATTAGCTCATTGGTCTTCTTCTGTATCCCTTTGAGCTTGGAGGTATGGGGTACCCACAGGTATAGTGGTGCAACCGGTAAGGCCTCGAACCTCAGAAACATGGGTTTCATACTGCGTGTACCTGGTGATTGCTTCTTGGTCTCTCGCTCATGTTGCAGCTTTCTTCTCGGGACGGTCAATAACGCTCATCAATGACAACATGCACACAGCATGGCAGCCAGCCCAGATGGAATATCTCCGCAGCGAGAACGGGCCTCAAGAACTCAATTTCCGTTGGGAGGAGAGGGTAGCATCTTGCATTGGCCATCGGGGGAAGACACAAACAGGCCCAAGCCCCGAGGAGACTCGTCCGACTCCCACTGCCTCGTGATGGGCTGCAAGGAACCAAAAGGACTGGACGAGGGGAATCGGTGAACACGAGAAGATGAAGCCATTCCCGAGGAAGTTTCTGATGCACTTTTCCTCCAGTGGACTCGTGGTTACTTCTTGTCTTGATACACCGCTTCACACTTCTTCCTTAAATAGATTTGGTTTAATCCTGAGTTTTGTTTTTGATAGTTCCCTCTTGTTCACTCTCATACTCTCTATATCATCATTTCCTACCTCAGATCCCAGGCCTTTCTTCTATTATCCTCACTTTCCAGTATCAAAACACACCGCGTCGCAGGCTGTATACCATCTCAAACAAACAAACATCAGCTGTAATCACCCTCTATGACTTGGTAAAACAGAGACAAGCAGTACAGGGTGGAACAAACCCCTGAACAAAGGCTGGGTGACTGTCTTGCTGGATCCTTCAGACACCCATTGAGAGTGGACATCCAGGTCTCGCTTTTGCACGCCTTCTAGAAAACGCCTCTTGTTCCACACGAATATCGCTATCGCTTGCTTGTTATTCCTGCCGACTCTGAAAGTCTTCTACTTCTACTCGTCCCTTTCCCCTCCCCTCCAACGTCTTCTTCTCGACACTCCACTCCAACCCGATTACCTTTTTACTTCGTCGTTGTACCTCTTACCCTTTACTCCTCTATTTATTCAACCTCGCCCTGGAGACCTATCAAATTCTTCTGATTCATGGGCTCCATTCGAGATCTACTCAACCCAGTCCCTGAAATGACCCCGAGCCACCGGGGCTTCATGATGGCGAGGTCACAAATTGCCACGGTGAGCCCACCAGCTCCAGAGCGTCCGAAACGTTCAAAGGCTAGTAAGGATGGCGCCGTGTTTCGTCCTGGACCTATTCAAGGGGAGCTTCGCTATCCTCCTCACGAAGAAAGAACACCGCTTTTGGAAGAGGAACACCGCAAGGCGGATCTGAAGCCCTTTGGCAACATTGCCGACTACCCGCGTCATATCCCCTACCAAAGCGAGAAGAAGTCTTTCCATGAGAGAACAGGACGGGATAGTTTTCATTGTAAGTTTTTCCAAATACAAGCTGTCCTGCTGAGTCGTCATACTAACGAACTGTGATCTATAGTGTTCCAATATACCTTTCAGAGAAAGGACGTCGATCCGGAGCCGTGGACCATAACGTGGGACTATAATATCGGACTCGTTCGCACTACCCATCTCTTCAAGTGCCTAGGCTATTCCAAGGTACGCTTCTTGCCCCGTATTGATTTCAACGCGGAACAGATTTTGATATCATGTTCATAGACCACCCCTGGCAAGGTGCTGAACAACAACAACGGCCTACGCGAAATCAGTCACAGTATCACCGGAGGAGCGCTTGCAGCTCAAGGTTAGACCAAACCAAACATTCCAGTGTAGCCATGATTGATACTGACTCGGAAATTTTGTCTACTAGGCTACTGGATGCCCTTCGAAACCGCAAAAGCCCTCGCCGCCACTTTCTGCTGGGAAATCCGCTACCTCCTTACTCCTCTCTTCGGCCTCGACTTCCCAGATATGTGCATTCCCCCAACAGATCGGACCAACTTTGGTCGAATGGTCATCGACCCCACCATCGTACAAGAAGCAACCGACATTGCGCGACACTACCGCTTGCTCGAGCCTCGCCCCTTCGACGAGATGTCTACAACCTCCTTACCTTCTCAGGTACCAAGGAAGCTGGTCGACTATCCCCTACAAGACGCCGGCCGAGGTCACCAAATGCCGACCAAGCTCGCCCGACGCAGCTATGCTGATAGTATTAGCAGTGCGCGGGGCTCATCCTCCGAGCCCTACTGTGGTTCGCCGCAGAGTCCTTCGTGTCGAGGCTTCACTCCTGTCAATAGGCCCCCGAGTTCCCACCCGGTGACCCGCACGGCCTACGATTTTCTCCATGAAGCCACCGAGCGCAGGAAGAAGCTCATGAGGACTACAGGTGAGGAGAGTGACTCGGAAACAGAATTCTCCACAACCTCCCGCTCAGATGTGCACACCAAGCCCATCCTGCCAACTCCCTATGGAAGCGAGCGTGTTTCTGCCGATGGGAACTCAGAGATGGGTGATTCGGAAATGACATCCTCAGATGATGAGTCCTTATTAGAAGATGACGCGGACGAGGAATATCGAGAGCCCGCTCCTGGTCGGGCATCGAACAGTGACGTTCGCGGAAATGGAAATGGAAAGGCTAGCTTCAAGAAAAACCCTTCTCGCTCCGCTAAGGAGAAGAATAGCGAGAAGGGTGGTCGTTCCGCCCGTTTTGCGAAGGAGGTCAAGGCTGCCCATGCTTTGCTTCATTTGCATATGCAACGGGCGTCATCCAAGGATACGGATGGTGATGAGAGGGAGGAGACTGCGTTCGGACCTTTGTTGGGAACTTTGGAATCTGGAGGCAAGAAGAGACGTCGTGCTTCCCTGTGAGCAACTTTGATCCTTGCCGAGACGAGCTGACGGGCGGTATCGTGAGTCTTATGCATTGAAATGGTCATGTGGTTAGGCTGGACGGCGCTGTTACGGGAGTTAGGGCTATGCTATGTTGTCTTGAATGTGCTTTGCGATTCTTTGTTAGTGTAGGGTGTCAATCTCAAGTCATTTACCAATCAAGTCAAATTGTGGTCACTGGGTTCAAGTGGGAGCTCGATTCTATGGACGCCATTGACATTGACCTTATTGGTCATAAGCTCGTTCCTTTCATAGAAGTACCATAGTCCATGCGGTGTATCGTATAAAAATTACAATGACTTTAAGAACTCGCAGGCAGGTGTCACTGAATAGAACAAGCCAAGATTGTGCTTGCATATTCAATGCCTCTACTTGGAAATTGAAGGAAGAAAGTATTCAGTATCACTGGTCGGCTCTGCCTGACCACCGCGGAAAAAGATGTAGACTAAGAACACAAGAGGATAACGAAAGAGATCAGAATCCAAAGAAAAAATGGGATAAGTAAAACCATATCAAGTCCCCAGAAAAGAAAGAATGCACCACGACGCCCACGAAAGCACCACCTAATCACTTTCGTCCTCCTCAAAATCATCAGCAGAGTCCTCCTCATCTTCGCTGTCTTCCTCAATCACGTAGGTCTTCTTCTTCGCTGCAGCAGTGCGGCGAGCGGGACGAGCGGGTGCCGCACGTCGAGACACAGGTTCGTCATCCGAAATGTCCATCTTGCCAGCCGGGGAATCCAAGATGTCATTGGCCATGGCATCGATATCGTCCTCGGAGAAGTCGTCATCTGCGGGCTTCTTCTTGCTAGTCTTGGCTAGCTTAGAAGCATAGGCCTTTGCAGCAGGAGAAGGTACAGGCGCTGCATCCTTCTTTGCGCGACCACGGGCAGCAGCGGCCTTAGGGGCAGCCTTCGCTTTGGGTGCAGCCTTGGCTCTCGGAGCGGGCTTAGTAGGTGCCTCATCCTCCTCTTCCTCGTCCTCATCATCAATCCTCGAGACATCCTTGGGCATGACCTTGATAGAGCGACGAGGAGAGTCCTGCGGCACGAGTTTGCTGTAGTCAGTCTCGTCCGCATCAAATTCGCTGACCTTGGACTTGCTTGGGGCCATGAGGCTGGCACTGCTACCGGCACGAGAGCGCTCAGAGATGAGAGGACGAGCGTTCGAATCATTACCGCCAATACCCTTGACCATTTGACTGACGTCGCCCAAAAGATCGTCGCCGTTGTCGCTATCAGAGTCACTGAGCGCGGTGTACTTGACAGGCTTACGAGCGCGACTAGTTGGAGCAGCCTCCTTAGCCTCCTTGGCTGTCCGCGCGATCTCGAGGAAATCATCGTCGGAATCGTCGGCAGGCTTTGCCTTGGGCTTGGGACCACGTTTCGCTGCTGGCTTCGCTGCCGCCTTCGGCTTCGGCTTCGGCTTCGGCTGTGAAGCAGATTCCTCATCAAGGTCCATAGAATCAGCGTCGGGCTGGACTGACGCACGCGCAGAGCCAATTGCAGGAACTTCATCAAGATCGATAATATCGTCATCGTCCTTAGTCTTAGACTTTGGCTTCGGCGCGGCACGGACCTTCTTAGGAAGTATTTCCTTCTCAAAGTCAAAGTCGTCATCAGAATCGCCAGCCCCGTCGGCGCTTGGTGTAGGCTCCTTAGCGGACGTTTTATTGAGGAAATTAGCCAGGCTGTTGACGGCTGGTTCTTTCTTCTTGGCCGGGGCTTTCTTCTTTGCCTTTGGTGCTGCAAAGTCTTCATCGTCGGGATCATCTCCGGCAGCAGCCTTGCGCTTGCGTGCGGCCGCGGCACCACGACCGTTGCCGGTCATCAGCTTGGATGAGGTCCGGCGGCCCATGTTCTGCACCTTGCGTAGACGGCGTTCCTCATCCTCAAGCTGGAAGCGCCACTCGTTGATGAACTCTTCCAGGTCCTTCCTCCATATATCCTCCTTGGACAACTTAATCAGGTCATCAATCTCAGTCTCACGATCACCGATCTGGCGACGGAGTCTCTCCACACGCTCCTGAGTGAGTGACCACATGGGCATGCCAAGGAGGTAATCGTAGGAGCTGGACAGCACCTCAACATCCTTGTCATCAACCTCCTCGGTATCTTCCATCGCAGGTTCTTCCTCGCCCAGTTTGGCCGCGTCGGCAACCTTGGCGATTGGCTTGAATCCCTTCTCCTTCAGCTCAAGAACCAGGTTAGACTTCTTTTTCTTGGAGATCACTAGAGTGCCCTCGATGATCATCATGATAAAGCGAGCTTGGTTGCTCAGCCTCTCAAGCTCCTTTTGAAGCTCTCCGAGCTGGTGCTGCTTGCGTCGCTCATAATACTTGAGACGCACAGTGAAGAACTCTTTGAGGATGTCATCAACAGTTGCGTACTTTGTGATGCGACCCTCAGGGTCAAACGCAACCAAGTTGGTCGTCGCGATTGTCTTGGAAAGCTTGAATTTCTCCTCCAAGCCCTCCGATGAGGTAGTCTTCATGTTCTTCTCATCAAGCTGGATCACGAAATGGACCTTGCTGTGGGTGTTGTAATCCTTGTAGTCCTTGATGAAAGAGGGGACCTTCTCGGCCTTGATGATTTCCTCCAACTTGTCCTTGAAGTCCTGAGTCCAGGTACGGATGGGCAACTCGGTGATCTCAACCTCCTTGTCTCCAGTCTCCTTGATAATTCCGCTGAATTTGAAGCGATCACCGCCCATGTTGACAACCTCGCCAGTGAAACCACGGAACCATGGTTCCATTGGAACAGTCTCCTGGCCATCCATCAAACGGTGCAGGTTGGCCACAATGTCCTCTGGGTTGTAGTTGGGGATAGAAGAACTCCAACCGGTTCCAATACCATCAGCACCGTTGATCAAAATCATGGGCACGACGGGTACGTAAGTTTCAGGCTCAATTTTCTTGCCGTCGTCCTCGTTGTAGGCCAGCAGCGGCTCATCGGCTTGGTGGAAAACCTTTCGAGCAAAGGGGGACAGCCGCGTGTAAATGTAACGAGCACTAGCACAGTCGGAACCACCTTGAAGTCGACTACCGAAATTACCACTGGGTTCCAGTGTGTTGATGTTGTTGGAGCCGACAAAAGTCTGAGCCAGGCCAACAATAGTCTGCTGAAGCGAAACATCACCGTGCTGGTAGGCGGTCATTCCGGAAACAAGACCTGCGAGCTCGACGACCTTCATATCTTTCTTCAAATTACGGCGGAAGCAAGTGTACAAAACCTTCCGCTGACCGGGCTTCAAACCGTCGACCACGGATGGAATGGAACGCTGGTTATCAGCCATACTGAAAAGGATCAGCTCCTTGTTGATGAAGTCCGTGTAGCTAATCTTGTCCATGGAGTGGTCAAGATACGTGCCGGGCTTGAATTGACGCAGCCACTCCTTTCGCTCATCGGCCTTCTTCTTTGAGAAAGCCAGCTCAATAAGAGCTGCCTCGTGGTCCTGCATGGTATGGAACTCCTTTAGATGGCGGTCGAGATCGCGGAAGTAAATCTGGGCATCTTCGGTGGAACTAGTTCCCAGACCCTTATAGTACTTGTGATCCCATCCGCGTTCGTCCTTGTGTTCCTCCTTCCAGGCCTCATATTCAGGCATGGTGAAGAAGGACCGCGACTTGGTCGGATTCTTGGGGTCGCCCTTCCAGACCTTGATAATGGGAGTGATGAACTCAATCAGGAACTCCGGAATCTTGAGCAAGCTAGGGAACTGCGCCTGGAGGAAGTTGATAAGAAGACCCTTGATGTGACTACCATCATGATCCTGATCGGTCATGATCATCAGGTGGCCATATCGGAGACCCTTCGTTTCGGTATACTCCTTCTTGTGTTGCAGTCCGATGAAGTTTTTGATGTTTTGGATCTCCTGATTCTTGGAAATTTGATCGAACGAAGCATCACGCACGTTGAGCAGCTTTCCACGCAAAGGGAAAACACCAAAAAGATCAGGACCCACGACTGCACGTCCCGCCATGGCTAAGCCCTTGGCAGAGTCACCCTCAGTGAGGATTAGGGTGCAGTGATGGCCCTCCCGGGTACCAGCCTTGTTAGCTTCGACCAGCTTGGGGTTGTTCATGCGCGTGCGGCGACCAGTATCACCCTTCTTGAGGATCTGGTCCGCTTTCTGGGCGGCAAAGTGCAGGATATTGTTCATGACATCAGTCTTGAGAATCTTCTTATAAAAGTCTTCCTCAAGAACGCACTTGCTACCAAACTGGCTTGACTTTGAGGTCAACTGCTCCTTCGTCTGGGACGTGAAAGTTGGATTGACAATAAGACAGTTCACAAAGATGAACATGTGATTCCGTATCTGGGCCGGCTTGAGAGTAGCACCAGTCTTGTTTTTCTTTTTCACTTGCTCCGCTAGGCGATTGCAGATCTGGTCAGTAATGTAGTTGACGTGAGTACCGCCAGAAGTGGTGGCGATAGAGTTGACGAACGAGACCTGCTGGAAAGACCCATCCGAGACCGCAAAGCCAATCTCCCACCGATCATTGGGGCTGCAGGTGATGATCTCATCCTTGGGAGCAGGGCCTTCCTCGCCACGCTCCTTGCGGATCGCCTTGGTGTACATCTCCATGTACTTGCGGAAATTGCGAATGGGAATGCGAGTGCCGTTCAGCTTTACTGTAACACCCGATGTGCCTGCCAAGTCGTAGACACGGCGCTTCACGAGGGCCTCGAAATCATCGTCCATGCCATCCATACTGAATTTGGCAAAATCAGGCTTGAACGTGACTTTGGTGAAGTCATCGCCCTTGGCTTCGGTGATCTTTGCTTTGCCCATCTTGGTCATATTCTCCGTCCATGTTTGTCTGTACCTCTTCTTCTGGCGCGAGTCCTGGGTTTCCAGGGTGAACTCAGTGGAGAACACGTTGGCGAGCTTGGCACCGTAACCATTACGACCACCAGTGACCTTCTCCTTCTCATCGTTGTAGTTGGATGAGGTCAAAAGGTGACCGAAGATAAGCTCGGGAACGTAGATCTTGTACTCGGAGTGAATTTCGACGGGGATACCACGTCCGTTGTTCCAGACGCTGATCTCGCCCTCCTCGCGGTTGACTGTCACTCGGATCTCGCTCATGTTCTTGTCATTTTTCTTGTTATCGGCAGCGTTGACCACAATCTCGTCGAAAATTTTGTAGAGACCGGGCACGAATGATACTGGGCGAAACTCCATGGAATCTGATTCAGAGTTGTACACCCACATCGATTGGGTTGTGCGTTCGACAGAACCAATGTATGTATCAGGACGTTTGGTAATATGTTCGAGTTGTGTAAGCTACCGAATTATCAATTCATTTTGATTAGCCATCGTGTCTCGTAATATCAAGGTTGACGCGCATAACTCACCTTTCGGTATTTATCTGCAACGCTACCTTCTGCGGGTGCATCGGCAGCGGCATCTCCTCCAAATGACTCATTTTCAACATCAGCGAGAGGCTTTGAGCCGGCCCTCTTGGGAGCAGCAGCCTTCTTCGCTTTGGGAGGAGTCTGGGAGAGCAGGGAGTCGCCGTCGTCATCGGACATGTGAACGTCGGACATTTCGTCTTCGCTATCCGCCTTAGCCTTCTTCTTAGCCGCAGCCTTCTTCACTGGAGCCTTCTTCGCCGCGGCTTTGGGTTTGGTTGCTGTTGCCTTTTTGGGAGCAGCTTTGGCCTTGGCTTTCTGCGAGGCGAGGAGCGTCAGTAACTTGCATCAACATCATCATTGAACGGGTGGAACGAACTATAGCTGGCTTCTCAGGCACAAAGTCCGAGTTCTCATCATCGGAAATGTTGAAGATGGAGTCACCATCCATGATGGAGTCGTCCAAGGTGGAGATGGAGGGTCGAGAGGGTGGCGCTGAAAAACCGAGAAGATCGGTTTCAGGCCCACAAACGAGGGAATGGCCGGGTCAATAAAGACCGGAAAGTTGGCTGGAGGATGAGAGAAGGTAGTGGATGATCTAGAAAGCCAGCATGGTGGTGCTGGGCCGGATTGAGTGAAGGAGGGGACGAGATTCTTTGATTCTTTGTTTTGCATGAAACGCGACTGCCAGCGCTACTCGGGCGGTGACCGGAGGTGGCCACTCGGATCATCATTCTTCCTCACCGCCTGCCCCGCCCACTGCCCAAATAGGTAATTTCTAAACAAACTCCTTCTGGCAAGCGCGTGAGTGACAACCTAAAAATAAATATCGAACTTGCCACCAGCAACTATCCGGGTACTGTAACGTCAGAATGGCCTGGAAACATACGTGAATCTCGAGGAGGAGAACATGCAGATTTCTGGGATGCTCTATCAGGCCCGGAGGCCTAGGAGCACCCAAAAGTAATTCTGAAGTGAAGGCAAAGAGATACAAAGCGGGGTGTTCCCCTATCAATCAACTCAATACTCCGTAGAGAGAGTTGATGAAAAGAAGAACCGCGTCAAATCACTTGTCGCTTCTTCGTCTCCAAAAAGTGTCTCTTAGCCAGCAGCGCTACTCAGCCTGTGCTGTTATTCAATTCAGATTGAACTCTTCGAATGCCCACCATGCGTCTTGAGTGCCAGATATCCTCGGGGCTCGCCAAAAAAGAAAGGAAAGAATGGTAGCGATGAGAATCAAAACTGATTCGTCAACCCGAGCGAACGATTTTAATGTTTGAATGGACAGTAGCCACAGTTCTAAGGAACTCATTTATTTTTGCGCTTTGGGTTTTTTTAGGTGAGAGAGTAGCTCTTGGGGTCTTTCTTGTCCCCAGAGAGACCTTGGAATGCCTGAGGCTGTTGAGATACATCCAAGACCCTGGGCTTCGCGTATAGAATACTCAAAATTCTCTATTTCTCTCCACCTATATAGTACGCTTGAACACTACGTAGATGTTGTGTTCCGCCTGGAGCAAATGGGTGGTTTCTAGCCAGACCACGAGCAGAGGACCGGTAATCCCGCAAAGGTGAGCAGACATCCACAGAGCAGCCCGCTGCAGGTGCGCAGTCTTCATCTTTAGCCCTTGTAAACATTCTTCTGCGATGCCACCGACCGTGGAACGGTGATTTTCTGATGCGATACATCCTATAAGTGACCAAGGACCCTCGGAAGAGTAGTAGAGAGTGGTAGGTTGGTAAGCTGAGAATTGAGGTGAATATAGAACGGAACGAGATGTACAGGCAAAGGGGAAGGAAGAGCAGGTTGAGGACCTGAATTCTGCCACTCAAATTCCGCTTATCTTCAAGCAATATCGCTGGCATCAAACCTTTGAGACACTTACCAGCAGTATCTTGGAAGACCCATTTGTGAGTCATGGTCTAACGTTTCGGAGGTTATACCCGAGTGATGGACCGCATGGACCTGCGTGGAGATCCACTACTGCAACAGTCGGAAGTGAGATGATGGCAAGGAGGTTGGACTCTCTTCATCCCGCCACTGAACAGGAGATTTATGTAGCTCACCCTACGGAGGATTATTTGGCGCGCGGAGAAGGGTTCGCGCTCCTTGAGAGGCTTTCCCAGCCTTGATCTCCTTATCTGTGCCTCTGCGTCAAAAGGTGAAACTGCGCTGTCCAGGGGCTCTGTGACAGTGTTTCAAAGATCCCCCTCGGATGTCAACCAATCAGCGACTGACCATGATCTGATCATCCAATGAAGAGCTAAATAGATTACACAAGTAGATCCCTACGGATTTGAAGTACCATCATTACGACTGCCCCGTGCATCATCCCCTCGCCAATAATGAGGTACCTGCAGGACAATGGGACTCAAGTCCAGGAGATAAAAAAGTCTCGTTCATTTCATACGTAGTGAACTCCTGCAGAGAGGAAAGTGATCGAAAATGAACCTTCATTCCATGAATATCATTCTTCAGTTCTCTCCGTCCTCTCTTCTCCATACTCTGACCTCTGTACTTTTGGCCCACGGATCGTGCGTCTCCCATGGAACGGCGATGGGAGGGTCGCGCGGCGCGTAATGGAGAACTGTGCGGGAGGACGGAGTAAATATGGGACGGAACCACCACCATCTTTGGAAGAAACGAGTTGATTATCATGACACCAATCATCCTTTTCATTTGTTTTAATGTAAAATGCCAAGAGCAAAAAAAGGACTAGCTTCTCAATACTACTATTTCATGATTACTACTTGTTTCCTGGTACCTGTCAGACAGTCGGTGTATGAGCGATCGACGGGGGCGAGACCCCTGGGAGGGGAAACACTAAAGGGGCTAGCGAAACAGTGTGGATGGGCGGATGTCCCACTGCTCCTGAGACTCGCTCCCTTTTTTCTTCTTCGCCAGCCTTATTTCCGACTTTCGCGACTGCCATTGTGACAAAAGCAAAGCATTGTGCGATCCTAAATGGTGCTGGATCACCGCCAGGTAGGTTGCGTTCTCAGGTTCCCCTCGCCGCCACTGCGCGAGTCGCTGATTTCATGTGTTCCTCAGAGATGAAGCTGGTCTTGAATATCTTCTCAACTATCTGACACTCGCTCCCTAGTGTCTAGCTTGGTGACTGACTCGATCATACCGCACACGGGTTACCCTATCCACCCACCGCAAACATGGATAGCTTCGAACCCGCATCGCCGGGCATCTCACACGCCCCGAACCATGATTCTATGGTGACTGTCTCCCTTTCCGATATCCAGTCCAATTCAGAGCACACACATCCGGACTGGCGTACTCTCGACATCCCCCCAACACCCGTTCTGGCAACCCATGAGTCGGAAGCCATTCAGAGCAAGACCGAGTCCTTCGGTCCCATGGCGCTCCTCGATGCTGCAAGGACGACTCCCACCCCCGTGGACGAGCCTTCAACCCCGATCTCCGCAGAACCAAGGCATGCGAACGCCGCGCAGACAGGTGAAGAGGATGACCATGAAGTAAATTGGGAAAATCTGGATCGAACAGAGGAACAAGAGCCGCGTGGAGAAGGATCGGACGATGTAGGTTGACAGGCCAAGCGCCTCGCCCCTCATGGACCGTGCGGTGGCAGCCCGGAGAATGGAATGTGGAACTGACACAATGCGCCTGATCTAGTCAACGGCTCTACTGCTCGCCCGCCTGGAGCAAGAGAACAATGCGCTGGCCACCAATCCCAAGTCTGGCTTGTCGAACGCGGCCCCTCGCACCCAACGACACCAGCGACAATCCCGTTCGCAATCGCTCGTCCAAATCAAAAAATTGATCAACGAGCCTACACGGTCGGAGCTCCGTTACTCACAACTTCAACCACCGCCGATGACCGAGCTAGAGTTCTGGGCCGCCCTGGTGGCAGATTATCCACAGACGGCGCAGCGGCTGCCGACTTTGACGTCGAATAAGATTCAACAAGGCGTTCCTCCGCCGCTCCGAGGAGTGGTATGGCCTAGTCTGGCTGGTGCTCGCGATCCAACGCTTGTCGAAGAGTTTCAGCGATTGGTGGGCGAGAGTAGCCCCTACGACGGTCTAATTGGCAAGGATATTGGTCGCAGTTTCCCTAATGTAGAGATGTTCCGGGATCCCAACGGGGAGGGTCAGCAAATGCTGGCTCGAGTCCTGAGATGCTTCAGCTTGTATGATGCCAAGATTGGCTACTGTCAGGGTCTTGGCTTTGTCGTGGGCCCGTTATTGATGCACATGTCCGACGCAGAGGCTTTCTGTGTACTTGTTCGGTAAGTGTCCCGCGAAGAAAGAGAGATCTGAATCAAATACTGACAGATTGATCAGATTGATGGAGCACTACAATCTCCGGACTTGCTATCTCCCCGACTTGTCAGGTCTCCACCTACATGTCTACCAGTTCCAAAACCTTCTGGCCCGGCATCGCCCCGAGCTCTTCCAGCACCTGGAGCTTTTGAATGTCGAGCCAGTGTATGTGTCACAATGGTTCTTGTCTTTCTTCGCAGTGGCTTGCCCATTGCCAATGCTTCTCCGTATCTACGATGTCATCTTCCTTGAAGGTGCTTGTGAAACTTTGATGCGAGTTGCACTGTCTCTGATGCAGCGCAATGAGAAACGCATCCTGGCTTGCACCGAATTCGAGGATGTGATGCAGTTGCTGTTGTCACGTAGTTTGTGGGACACGTGAGTACTTTCTTATTTTATCATCGTATTCCCCACGTCATGGTGCGATAACGCTGACACCGTGATCCAGATATGCGTTCAACGCTGATGACCTTGTCAATGACTTTGTTTCATTGACTTCCCTGGTCACTCACGAAAGCCTTCAGGCCCTTGAAGTTAGCTACAACCAGTCTCAGGGTGTCCCCACCGGAATATCATTCCCCCAGATGCAAGCTGCGGCATCTCGATTCCTCGGACGTCTCTGGGCAGGCTCAAGTTCTCACAACTCTGTCAAATCTCTCAATCCCAATTCGAATCCCTCCCGACCCACCAGCACTATCCGTCGCTCTACCTCCAAACAGAGCTTGACTTCAACATTGAACTCAGTCGAATCGACGTCTGATGCGAGTACCGCACCAACGGAGCTGTCCGCTACGGTGAACAGTGACCCGAAATCCCGCAAGTCCAACATGTCCGCACACCACAAGGACCGCGATCTCCACACACAGATTGAAGACCTACTGATGGCCCTGAGTGACCTTCAACGTCAACAAGCCGATTTGACTCGGGAGCTCCAGCAGGAACGAGAGGAGCGCGAAGAAGATCAATCATTGGCGAAGGAAATGCTCAAGCACATCCAAGAGCATCCGACTGACACGAGCCCCCAAGATTTGATTATCAAAGCGCAAGCTCGCTTTACATCTAGTGAGCCCACGGACGCTTCAATCCCCCAGACTAAACGCCAGCTGTACGATGATATGACCAGATGGAAGGAAATGCACGAGGTGGAGGCAAGCCGTTGTCTAGATCTGACACGGCGAATGGACGACTTTGAGAAAGAGAATGCGTCACTCAAAGAACAGCTGCGCGAAGCCCGTGGTCGTATCCAAGATGGTTACCGGGACCGTCAGCGACTGGAGCGACTAAATCAAGAACTCCGTGCACTCAAAATGCACGAATCATCCACCCCTCCAGACACTGGTGGCTCCTCCTTATCCGCTGATTCCGAGTCGGCTTCTGCGTCTCCAACCGGGGGTCTCCGCGAACTGAGACTGGTCCGAACCAACTCACACAAGACCCCGACCTTCAACAAGCGTTCAAGCAGCTTGGGCCTTCAGAACGTGCTGGCCACCGAGAACCACAAGCCTGCTGCGGAAGACACGCTTCTGCTCGAGCTGGTCAACGCGAAGACCGCCGAAGCTGTGGCGAAGCAGGAGCTGGAGGAAGTGAAGGGTAAACTGGACGCACTGCGAAAGATGATTAGCAAAACCCATGCTCAGTCTGGCGCGAAACTCGAAAATCGTCACTCTTTCCTTGGCCATTCACCGTCTCAAGCAAGCATCTCCAAATCCAGCACTGAGCCGGTTCGAGCACCTGGAACGTCCAGTAATCCCGGCGCGAGTGGCGGTGGTGGATTTTTCAGTGGATGGGGCCGACGAACTACCCCTACAAATGAGTCTCCATGAGTGGTGAATTTGTCGCCCTCGCCCTCGTCATGCCGGCGACCCTTTGTTATCGCCATTTGTAAGAATTTTGTATCGATGATGTTTTTGAGCCGATGTTTTCTTATCTTGTTCGTTCCCACCTTGTACATAGATGATATCCCCCTTTCGAACTTGAGGAGAGAAGTGCACGTACTGCCTTTCTATTGTGAGGCTACATTGACAACCAACTTGATGCTATTTTCTTTGTAATTTGGGTTCACCTGTACGCCTACCACAGGTGAATCGGGCTCATGATCTGCGACGTGATCATGATGAAACCCCTTGAATAATGACCGCGATCACGCTCTCGAGATAGACTGTATCTGAATGACAGCCCGCATCGCACCGAACTGATACTTGACCGTGAAATATCCCTCATACAAACAGTCAATTCATTTTTTCGATTGGGAGAAGCTGGATCCGATTTTCAGAGTGTAGTGAAATGAGGTTGTCAAAATGGGTTGGGCACCTGGACTAGGGAATCTACAAGATTTACGAACATATCTTCATTCCTGGGGGTATGCTATCTTGTTGCCTCGAGGCCCCTTTGTCCGTGCTTCTTGCAGGCCTTCCGACACTCCAACGAGAAGTCCACCACGTATCTCAACTGGACGTAGCTGAATCTGTCTAGTGTGATCTAATTTCTCGCGAATCAGGACCCCTCTCATAGCATGAAGGCGTCGGTGGCCCTGGAGCTTGGTGAATATTGGATCGTAAATGACGATGCCAATCTCCTGTCATCCAACGACTTAAGATGGATTACAAATTGCCATTTTGCTGACAAACCGGCCCAGGCACTTACTGAGGCCTGCTGTGAAACGACAGCAAGGCCACCCGTGAAACCTCGATGTGATTGGAAGGCCTGCAAACAGAGCAGTTCGCGCTGATTGGGCCCAAAGAGAAGGATACTGTGGGATGCGACAGTGGCAGCCTTGCGGCGACTGGCGGATGGAAACAACCACCTCTCCTTCTCGCTTGTATGATAGAAGAGATGTTCACGAGCCGAAATGAGTCCGACCATATCAGAAGGAAAAAATGCCAAGGAGAAGGAGAAGAAGAGCCGGGTCTGGCATACCAAAGTGCGCACTGGGTGCGCGACCTGCAAGTAAGCGCCATTTTGCCCTCCTCTGAATCACGACAGAAAAACTCATGGATAGTAGAAAAAGACACAAGAAATGCGATGAACGACGTCCAAAATGCTTTCTGTGCACCATTTCCGGCAGAGAGTGTCAATATATAGACACCCCAGACCGTCGTACTCGACCTGCTCTCATAGATGACAAGTCTATGCACTCTTCACCTAGCACTTCAGAAGAGACTGAATCCAAAAGAACCTACGGAATTAGTCTTGATATCCCTCACAGCCCGACCCACTCGTTAAATAGTACGGGTCAGGCTGACCTGACTCAGGAAGAGCGATGGTATCTTGACTTTTTCCGAAGACATACTTCCTTGCAGTGTGCAGGCTACTTTTACGATGAGTTCTGGCAACGGCTTGTTAACCAGATCAGCGATATACAGCCTGCTGTATGCCATGCAGTCATCGCGTTGGGCTACTTGAATTATAGATTCATATATTCCAGCACCGGCATCATCACAGGGCCAATGAGCGTGGCCTTCCCTCTTCAGCAATGTAACAAGGCAATCTCTCATCTTCGGCAAAGCCTGATAGACGCTCGTATGGGCCGCTTTTGCATTGAACCTGCATTAGTGACCCGCGTTGTTCTGGTTTCCATAATGCTTTTACAAGCGGATGCTCAGTCAGCGGGTCGACATCTCCAATCTGGATACAAGCTCCTGGAAGACTATCTCAGGCAAGTTCCTCATTCCAGCTCGACAGGCTTGGCAATTGGCCGCGCATTTGCAGGGATCAATTTTGGCTGGCTAAGCCTTTCAAGCTCGGACTTGACCACTGAGCATGGCAACCAAACCTTTCCTTGCTGTTCTCCAGTGGCGCCACCTGAAACTTTGGATGACATCCAGCAGGCGGGCGACTTCTTGCTTACATTGGCTCCACTTATATTGCATGGCAATGCACAGAGATTCCACAATACTCTGTGTGATTTTGAAGGCGAAGCCCATGCCATTCTGGGCAAATTATTAGCGTGGAGAAACCAAATTCGAAGATTCTCTATGCATGGTCCTATCCATCTGTCACCTCGAGACCTTGACGCATTAACTCTGCTGGAGATATGGAGCGAAGCCCTGTGTATTATCCTGAAGGTCCTAACAGCGCCTCCGCCTCGGGAAACAAGATACGATGAATATTTACCACAATTTCAAAACATTGTCAGCTTGACCAAGAAACTCCTGTCATCCGACGCAAGCCAGACTTCTTTACCAAAGTTTTCTGCTAATATGGGTATTATCCCACCTCTCTTTTTTTGCGCCTCTAAGTGCCGGGATTGGTTGATTCGACAAGAGGCATTACTGTTGCTTCGTCGATGGCGGCGGCAGGAGGGAATTTGGTCGTCCGGTACCACCGCTTTGATACTAAAGCGGGTGATTGAGATTGAGTCCGACGGGCTGACTCCAGAAGACCTGATTCCTGAAATATCTCAGGTTATATCGATAGATTGTGAAGTCTATCCGCTTGACTCGAAAGTATGTCTTCGTTACTGTCAGGGTTGTGACATCGAGGCGAGTCCTTGGGTGAGTGAGTACATTATGTACGAATCTGCAGAGTTTTGAGATGCTGGCGCATGAAATAAAGGGATTAGAAATGACTAGGGAAGTTCATAAAATTTCGCGTGAAGCTCATAGAATGAAAAATCAAAGATTGAGATAGAGGAGGCCATATTTCCGTTCCCTCCAATAACATGGAGCTTAGACCCGCGTATATGCAGCGTAAGGATCGTCGGATCAGCTTCCAAATTCGGATGGAGCTCAAATCTAGTATTCTGGTTGGTGCAACTGCCTCGATTGTGGGTCAAATAGACTACTGCTTTTACGCGCCTCAGCTTATGCTTTTACGCTGTCAAGTCCGGTGCCGGTAGCCTCGTCTCGGACCTCGATGCTAATTTTACGAATATGGATGAATAAATATCTAGAGTAATCAGGAATGATGGCTGCCTTGCGGCTAAGTATCATAAATATCGCTTCTGCTTTGAAGAACTTGTTGCGGCTCAATCTTCTCGTCCCTTCTCCTCAGCAAGCTTGACCTTATCCAAAGCAAAGCGGACTGATTTATCAGTGTCCAATATGACTACTACAGTTACTTCTGCGGCACCTTGGATCACAAGCAGTCAGGAATGTACACTACAGACCTGTCCTTTGTCATATGCACATATTTCATACCTCCCGAACCTCGCCGGAAACTCATTCTATGTGGCGGTGTTCGTTTCTCTCATTCCGGTGCAGCTTCTCCTGGGATTCTACACTCGTTCCTGGGGGTTTGTGGTCCCCATCATCTGTGGTCTGATACTTGAGGTATTGGGATATGTTGCACGGATCAAAATGAGAGCAAATCCTTTCATCGATCGATGGTTTACAATGTATGTACCCAAGGTTTTCTTCCTGAGCGAAATTTGTAAATCTGACTTGACAATGCTAACTTGACCCATTCCTAGGTACATGGTGTGTCTGACAATTGCGCCTGCATTCATCAGTGCTGCAATCTATCTCAGCTTGGCGCGGATAATTGGGGTCTACACGACTAGTGCCTCGCGCATCAAGCAAAGAACTTATTCGCTCATCTTTGTGGCATTTGACGTCGTGTCGTTATTGCTCCAAGCTGCTGGAGGTGCAATCACAACGTCTGACGATGAGTCCACCGTGCAGACCGGTATCAATATTATGATTGCCGGGCTTGCCTCTCAAGTCGCATCACTTACGCTGTACTTGGCAGTGTGCGCTGATTTCGGCTGGAGAATATACCGGTCACAATCCCGTGGACTATATCGTCACCGGAGCACTCTACAAGGCCATGAGAGAAAAGAAAGGTTGACTCTATCCTCACAATTTGCCCGTCTTCGTGCTTCTAAGATGTGGGCCGCTTTCTTGATCTGCCAAGGTCTTGCAACAATATGCATCTATATCCGCAGCATCTTTCGAGTCGCAGAGCTGAGTGGTGGTTTCAATGGCTATCTGGCCAATAATGAGGTTACCTTTATGGTCCTTGAGGGCGCAATGATCTCCATCGCAGCGATAGCTTTGAGTACATTCGGGCATTCGGGAATTGGGTTCCAAGGACAGTGGTCGCAGCTGGATTACGCGGTATTCTCGAGGAAACCAAGGCAAATTTCATAAACATGCCTCATTGATCCACTGGATGATGAAAATATTCCAAACATGAGGACATTATTCAGTGGATCTGGAAAACCAACGAAATACGGCTTGGTAATCATGCCGGGGAATTTACTCCAGTATGCAAACAATTGCCATTACCACTGATGATGGGCTGCGAGTGGATGCTTTGGGGCAAGAAATATATAGATCCCTCTTTTAGAAGCTTGATTTGTCGGTAGTTGAATTGCGGGGGCGCACTACAATGTC
Organism: Penicillium sp. F50; assembly: GCA_037356195.1. NCBI lineage: Eukaryota > Fungi > Ascomycota > Eurotiomycetes > Eurotiales > Aspergillaceae > Penicillium > Penicillium sp. F50. The sequence continues at coordinate 219,349 of JAYXSA010000054.1, read as the reverse complement.
TGAGCCATGTGGGTGAGTAGATCCACTATTACCAGGAATGTGAAGAAGCGGCGATCATAAATAGTTGATCTTAGAGAATGACAATCTATTAGACCATGTGAATTTATATAGAGTAGCATTCACTATCAATCTTCATCGGTCAAGGGCAGGAGGGAAGCAAGAGAGCCTCTTTGAAGACAAGGCCGACGGACGACCCAAGAGCTTAACTTTATCCACGATTGCTTAGATGATTTGAAACCATTTATTTGGGGGAGGGGGGGAATGAGATAGTAAAGCTTTCTCTTCTATCTTGTAATCAATGACTACTAGTGATAGTCGCTCAGACTAGGAGGCAAATCTTCTGTCTGAGTCCCCCATTTGCTTTCAGTTGGGCCCAACTCCAACTCGAGGATCCCACCCTGGGTGAAGAAGTCATGAGTGAGCCAATTCTTTGTCCATGCCTCACCATTTAGCTTGGCACTCTGGATGAAGATAGACTCGTAGCTGGCGTCGAAATTCACGTTCCGAATCGTAGCTGTTTTACCAGTGACCGCATTTTTGATGCTCACTTCTTTGAAATAAGGTGGCGTGATCAGGTAGACATCCTGTCCAGGAACAGGCCAAAGACCCATCATACTCAGCATCACAAACGAGCCCATGGCACCACTATCATCATTCCCTGCGATACCAGCAGTTGTGGTGTTGAACTGAGATGGGATATAGAAATGGCTGTATTTGGCAGATAGAGCGGGCCGACCACTATAGTGGAACTGAAACACGGTCAAGAATGCCTGCTCGTCGCCCACATAGAGAAGACCGGATTCGTGAAGGAATTCCAATCGGGATGTGAATTGCTCTGCGCCACCAAGCGTCTTGATGAGCGCTCCCATATCATGCGGGGCGTAGCTATTGCAAGATTTTAGTGAAACGGGGACTTTGCGATGGACAGCAGGAAATACTCACAAGGTATAAAGCCAGGAGCTTCCTTCGTAGGTCTCATGACCGTTGGGGTTCAGATAGCATGAAGTAAAATTCAGGAGAGGGCTGCAGAAGATGGGATCCTGGTAGCCCCAAGTGCCGTTCGTGTAGCGTGGTTGCAAGAATCCAGTGAAATTAGTGTCGGCGCCGTTGATACTGGACTTTTGATCCGCCTTGAACATGTGCGCCCAGTTTCCCGCGCGTGTGGTGTACTTCTCATAGTCTGCCTGCTTGCCCATCCCCTTCGCCATCTCGGCAATGCAAAAGTCGTTGTACGCATATTCCACTGTACGCGAGATACTGCGTGTATGAGTGCCCACACCGTATGGGTCGAAATCGTCCGTGGGTATGTATCCCAGAGTCTTCCAGCTTTGCAATCCACCACGTCCCTCAACATTCCAGTTTGCAGGCTCGACTTCTGCGTCCTTCACAACAGCCTCGTAGGCAGTGTCCCAATCGATTCCATGGACCTTCTTCACATAAGCATCAGCCATCAGGACATCGGCGTTTGAGCCTCCCTGGGTGAAACCCTTGCAAAGTGACATGCGGCAGTCAGGAAGGTACCCCTCGTGGCGGTAAATGTCGAGAAGACTTCGCATCATCAAGGATTGTGAAAGAGGGTCAACCAATGTCAATAGAGGATGAATACTGCGGTATGAGTCCCAAATGCTAATAAATTTGATCCGTTACCATTTTGCTTCTAGGGCTTTGACAGGTGTTCTTACCAGTAGTAGCTGTCATAATACGGCTCGTCACTTTCCCACAATGGGTTCTCGCCAGTGTAGTCTTGAGGACTAATAAGCGATCGATATGCTCCACTCCAGAAGACTGTTTGCAAATCCTTTGAGACTCCCTCGGCATTGACAGATACGGCATTGAGTTTCTTCCCCCAAGCAGCCTCGGCCGCAGATCTGGTGTCATCAAAGTCAAAGTTGGGTTGCTCTCGTTCGGCATTAGCGCACGCTTGTTTGACATTCATGAAACTCACACCAACGCGAGCTAGGATCGTGTTATCTTTCGGGGCATGGAACCGAGCAAATGTACCTGCAGATAGAGTGTCGGGGTTATTTGTACCATCAGCCCGCAAAGACACTGTTTTCGCGGTGATGTTGGCCCGATTCTTTGTCCAAACACCAGTATCTCGAAGCTCGGCACCCTTGAAGTCGATGCAGAAATAGAGATCATAGCTTCCTATGCCAAAGCTAGGGTTGAAGGTGCCGTTTCCTGTGAGGCGGCCGGTGGAAGGGTCAACGTCAGCAAACCCATTGGTTCGCGACTGTGGCAAGTCTATCAAATCCACCAGTACTACCGGGCTCAGTGACTCAGAAGACGCCTCATCAAATGTGAAACGATACAGAACGGATCGGTTGGTTGTCGTCATCTCTGCCTGGACGCCATTTTCCAGTGAGATGCTAAAATATCCTGGACGTGCCTTGACTGAGTCCCGCTTCCATACTACCGCTCTGTCGTTGAGCTGCCACCTGCATTGGTTGAGATCATCATTTGGGCAAGAGGGCTGAGCGAAGATTGGGAAGTTTCCCAAAGATGGGGACTGCAAATTGTCAGATCTTCGTCGATTTCTATACACTGAAGAGGTAACTCACGCCCCCCGTGCCAGAGTCATGCATATGGGAGAACCCGGTGACAACGGTGGTATCATACGCGAACCCAGCCTGGTTTTCACCGACTGTATCGGCAACAGCCTTTGCCATTCCTGGTCATTTTTAGATCATTGTATCTTGAAAGTGGCTCGGTACTTACCAAAAGGCAGGGTTGCTCCCGGGAATACATGGCCTGGCGAACACACTCGTTAGCTGCCGGGGTAAACCTAAACGGCTCTAGACTTTCGCACCTCCGTTGGCTGTCCCAATGAGAGGGTCAACATATTCTAAGCCATCGAAGCTCTCAGTTGAACCAACCGCAGCGGCTAGGGCAATGGAGCCATAGAGGGCCACGATTAATACCCCGATGGTTGGGGGCTTCCACAGCAGCATATTCGCTTGAGCTAGCCCGCCGATCCCAACGCGCAATCAAGGGTGAGCGACTAAGGTAAAATCTCAATGCCGATAATGTCGTATAGAGACGCGTTTCTGGCAAAATTCAAGCGTCTCAGTGTGGAGTACAGGTTTTACAGTCGCGGGGAGAGCATTCCACGCGTCTCGATCGACAGGGTTGAGGCCCCCTTTCTAGGCTCGCTCAGCTATTTAAACTACAATCTCGGACATCTAGACTAGGGGCCCCCAACGGAGAGTGTTACATCAACTGCTACATGGCGTCACACCTGTTTTCCCCGGTATAAGCAGCACAAGCGAGAAGCGACAGTGCTGTTACAACAAGCGTGCAGCGGGCGCGTGCGTCCCTCAAGCTCAGTGTACTTTTCTGGCAGCTGCAACGGGCTTGATGGGCAAGCGTCATACTCCAAAGAGCAGACTGGCAAAAAGGGAACAAGGCTAAAGAAGCGCAACTTGCAGAATTTACAAGGGGGCTGCTGATCATTATTGCTTTTTGGACAGGATGGGCAATGAATTACCCCGAGCTGCGGGGAACACCGGCCGTCTGATTTGCAGGATTCGTTGGTTACCATCGAGTGGGGATTGACGTCTGCCTTTTTCTCCATCGCACATGTAACCTCCTCCGCACGCTACTTTGAGGTCAAAAGGAGATCTTTCAGAGAGGGGTCGGGGACGATCGAGGAGTGTACAGCCAGACGATGGATGCAGTTCCAGTGTTTGTTGCCCGATCTATTGGCTACCCGCAGGCATCCGACAACAACAAACAAATAAAAATATACAAAGGCATTCAACAGAAGCACATGTCTACATCCTACATGGTAAACCAAGAGAATGACAATACATTCGGTCAATTTTTTTTATGTAATTTCTCTAGTTTCATGCTGGACATACTTTTATTACATAGTGCACCCATACACTCGGAAGCCCAGATATGTATCCATGTGTCAGGTGTTGCCGTAACAAAATTTCTCTATTATGCTCACGGTTCTTCTTTTATCGTAACCACGATACCGAGGAAATTCTCTATAGAAAGGAAACGAGCAAGCTCGAAGACTGCGTAATCGGATTCAATTCCTTGACCCTGACGAGCACCGGCGGAAGCGATAGACAGACGCTGTCCTAATCAGATAACTGCCATGAATCGCAGTCAACTTGACCATCAGATAAGATCCAGGACAATGCTATCCCAAGATCTTCCACTAGTATCAGGTGATGGCCGTGGAATGGGTGAGAAAGTCGATGGAGTCGAAAATCTCGGCTCTCTTGAAGGTAGGCGGGAATTGAGGTAGGTTCGAATCTGAATGTTCTCCGTCTGGACCCTTGAAAATTCCTCCCGCAGAACTCCTACCTTCTGGAGCAGCGACCGGTGTGATTGAACTTCTTGCATCATGCAATGAAGCTGATGAATGAACTCCGCATGACCACTCAAATCTTGCCGGTCTCGTTGTGCTAGAAAGGCTATAATGTGCGGGTACATATCGGTGATCGGTAGTAAGTTTGCGGATGAATGATCACGCTCAAAGGCATCGGCACTATCCGGTGCAAAGTCCATTGTCGAAGAGATCCCCGAAATGCTGTTTGTACCCTGCCATGGAGAGGCTTGAGCCTCGCCCGAGGCACCTCTGTAAGGAGAGGAAATACACCCTGAGGATGCAGTGGGAGTGGAGTCTCTCGAAGGACTTGAAGATGATGTTGCGGGGAGTGAAGGCGGCGCCCGATCCCATCCTTTTGCCTTACATGATGGGCAGTGGAAGCTCTCTAGTGAAATTGGAGAGGCAGTTGTGGGCAGACAGTGTGCATGATAGGACCTACAGCACGTTTCGCAGCCCATCAGATTCTCCGGGAGATAACACCCAGAGCAAACGAAGACATGTTCTCTTCCAGTAGCTTAGGATATGTAGTCAGTAAAGAAATTTCGTGTGAACCATGGCTAGAAGTGACCATACCGATCCAGTCATAATATATTCGGCTTTGCTCCTGTTTAGGTAGACCATAAGGTTTTGATGAGGAGCGCCATGCCGTCTCTGATTGCCGATGGGGCATGGCCCGATGTGCAATCGGTTCTGTTTCTATCGACGGTCTCACAGTTCGGGCAGAAAATTCCTGCATATAGAGATTTAAATTTGATTCCTGAGATGTTCGTAGCATGATTTCCTTGGAGAGAATCAATCAAGAATTTGGAGCATCTGAAGCTCAAGGGAAAAGACTCGAAGAGCGGCTACTGTGATGCCGAACGAGCCGGCTTGCCGAATATCCGCCGAGACATTTCCGTGCTTAGATAATATGATCCCTTGATGGATGGGCGTCACAATGTTTGTTCTGTGTTGATCCTTCCAAACGTTCATAGCTCGTTGGGCAGTTTTTATAGAGTGAAAACTTCCGGGTATGTAAGATCAAAGAAGAGCTGCAGGGATCTCTTGTGCTACGAGGGAAAAGGCGCGCAGCCAGCGAAACGTGGCCGTGGTGTGGTCGCCGTCTTCTGAAACGCACAATGCCAGGAGTTCCCTCTAATAAGGCATGTGAGCGGTGTAAGAAGAGACACCTGAAGGTCTGTCGCACTACTGAAATTCTTCATTCAAAAAAATTCTTCAACTGATAATCCCTAGTGTGATGAGACGCGGCCCCATTGCCAGCGGTGTGTCACTGCCGGCGTAGAATGTCCAGGTTATGTCCAGACACGCAAGTTCATTGATCAAGGTGCCACAGTGAGACGTCGCTATGCTCCATATCAAGAGAGCCATGCAAAACCAAGCACATCAGCAGCCAAAACCAGCCAGGTTTGTTACATACAAGGATACCTGTCAACCTCGAAACTGACCTTGTCAATTAGGGAGATGACCATCCGCCTAGCGGGGCACAGAACGAAGGCCAACTGGCAATCAGCCAGGACAGGCCAGGCGAAGCGCCATCTGACAATGGGAAGAAATTCAGTTACCAGCTTGAACAGTCAAGGCCAGACTTTGGAACCGACCTCCCAATGACTGAGATGACTAGCCCCGTGATCCACCCGAATATCGCGGCTGGTGCAACTTCCTCGGGTACCCAAATTCTCCCAGGGTCCCAAGGCAGCCCAGACAAGAACCGAATTGCTGGCCTTGGGAGCAGATTGAACTCGGCAGAAAGCCCTTTGCAGACCTCCGAAGTGCCAGGGGATGCAATCATGGGGCTTGCTCCAAACCTTGATAAAATTTATAACATTCCGCCTTCTGACCGTCAAAGGCATGGGAGACAATCAATTACAGAGAGTCCGTCCCAACGAAGCGAGAAAGAAGAATTCCAGGACATTTTCTCCGAACTGATGACGGGTACAGAGCACGAGATAGCCTTTCTTACCCGTCATTTCGCAGAAGTCTTGGGTCCCTGGTAGGCCTGTGTGATCCAAAACAATCGTCCTTGACATGCTGACAGAAGAAAATAGGCTGGACTTATCCGATGCTGGAAAGTTCTTCTCAGTTTACGTCCCGATCCGGGCTCTCAATTGTCAATCTCTGAAATACGCCATCGCAGCTTTGGCAGCCAAACAACTTCTCAGAGTGAAAGGGTTCAAATCATTTACTGGGCGAGGAATGTTTACCAGTCCTGCTACGACCGAGACATACCCAAATGCTGAGCAAGTAGACTGGTTTTTGAAAGCAGCCAACTACTACTATCTTGCTGTGTCAGATCTCACCACATCTATGTCAGATGGCTATTCAGTCGTCTCTACATCAGCTATTCTTGACTCACCTATTGACCTGGTCAAGCGGTGGCTGCACACACAGTCTGCTCAGGGCGATGGCCATAACCTTGATGACGGCGCCCTTTTGCGAAAGACCGAGGAGACTTTGGCCACGGTGACGATTCTGACATTGTACAAATTGTTGGACGCAAAAGGAGAAGAATGGCACATGTAAGGTCATTTCGCTCAGTTCGAGCTCTCAGTCTGCTTACTTTGGTGAACAGGTACCTCACAGGCGTTCGCGAGGTCTTCAATTCACTCCTTCAGATGAAGCAGATAAACTCAACGTTCTTCTCCTACGGAATCCGGGCATGTTTCTGGAACTTCGCCCGGCAGGATTATCTTGGATCATACTATATCCGCTCGCCTACCCATTTTGATCCTAAAAATTTGCCTCTTTGGCGCGCAGCAGGGATATCAATTAACGACCAAGAGAAATTTCACATCATGGCAAGCAGGTCGATTGACTTATCTCAGGAAGATCAAACATTCAATGGGCTCTGTTGGCTTGTTTTCAAGGTCGTCAATTTCCTTGCCAAATCCAAACAATCTCAGATTGCCCAGTGGACAGGATCTCCACCGGAAACTTCATCTGCAGCACAAGACACACCCACCAGTTCCAATCCACAGCCGTCTTATCCTGACACCAATACGTGGTTAGACTTGTGCTTTGAATTTCAGACTTGGTTCGAGGGTGTCCCGGAGACCATTCGCCCATGTGTGCGGATTGAGAACCCCAGAAACGTGTCGAAGCCATCCGACGGCAGCCCCATCCCTTTCCCCGAAATTTTCCACAGCCTACCAACATGTGCAGCCGCTATGCAGCACTACCACTTTGGCAGAGTTGCATTGCTGTTGAATCGCCCGCAGGACGTTATAAGTGGACCAAGCACGGCTTTCGACCGTCTCCAAGGCTATCGAGAAGTCACCAAAGAAGTCGAGTTCCGCCTCCGAGAAGTATGCGGTATTGCATTAGGGCGGCCGCACAGCGAAGTGCGGATCTATATGGTACCACTTTTGGTTGCTGTGGGCCAATGCGTGGAGAGTGCGAATGAGCGCCAGATTGTTGTGGACCTTTTGCGAGGCGTCGAGGCAGACCTAGGTTGGGCTACGGAATACGCAGTGGAGAAACTCTATTCTTCATGGAATCGATGAGGTCAACAATAAAACGTTAGGGCTATGGTTATTACCCCCAGCTTGGTGGCTTTATCATCGTACAACTTGCTAGTGACCATCGTACTATTCTGCAATCGGGGGTTCTTAAGATCCGAGAGCCTAGTAGAAAACGTGTGGCTGGAGGCTAGGTCACTGAAGCGGAATTCCTCCGCTGGAAAAACAGCGTTCCCACAGGCTCGGGTTTCCATTCAGCTCCGAAAGACGTTGGTATCATTCTTTGTACTTGTAGACTAATTCTCATCGCAATGGATAGTTAAGGTGCGATAACCATGCCCTAACATTCGATGGCGCCGCACATGCACAATGCTAATGGGCTCAATATCAGCACCAAACCCCCTTAAAAGCACCGGAGAATTAAAAAAATACTCTAATATTCATTCCTGTTTAGGAATTGATCTTCCTAATGTACCTGTCATTGAGTTTCTTCAGTAATAATCGACAAATCGCCGCAATCGAGATTCTCGGCTTCGTCAACAGCCGTGTCAAGCTCTTTCGGCATCTCACAACCTCTAATATCCCGAAAAGCTATATGAAGCAAACCGACCCATCTCGCCGTTCGCTTTTTTATCAGACTTCATGACACCAAGCCACCAACAAAGCCCACAGGTTATGGTATTCAAATGACGACACCATTCTACGGCAGATCGAATCAAACATAGTTCGTGTTTTTCGCCCGAGAGCTGCTCTGGTTTCTCAAACAAATACACGCGGCCAAATGCCGCGGGGTATTACCGAGTGCCCTTTCGTGGCGATGGTAGGCGACCCCCAAACTCAAAGCTATTGCGAATAGGAGGATTGCTCGGTGATGTGGGTGTGCGGGGAGGAAATCTGGGGTCAAAGTGGAGCTCTCTAGGGGGATATAGTGGTAGACATTATTATTGATCAAACCATGCGCACGCTATTGTTCTCTAGTCCGAGCCCGGTAGCTCCAAAGTTAAACCCACTTGTCCAGAAATCCTGGTAAAGGGGCTTCTACGGTGTATATCCTGTGCTGACATTATGGGGTGGCACTCGACTTCCCATGGCTCATGTTCTGCACTGCACTCGGCCGCTGTGGGGTTCGGCTTTGGTACTACCGACCTCCCCGGCCCGATTCCGCGCATATAATAAGTACGCGTGCTTGATCACCGGGGTACTTAACATAAAGTGTTTCCCTATGTCGTATCAGCCAGTCGAGCTAGTCTCCTCGGCCTTTTTTTTTCTAAACCAGCTCTCAACTGAGATTTTTCACTCCCCAGCCTGGGAGAGCAATTGGTTCAAACATGGAGATGAACTATGATGAACGTGTAAGTCATGTCTCGTCTATGTCATCTAGCTAGTCATGAGTACTGACATATGATCCTCTTCACCTAGGTCCTCCATCAGTATGAATGCCTGTTCCATCACCACTAGATCCTATCTGACCAGATCTGAACAGAATCGAGGAGGAGCTGGGGACGACCATCTACCCCGGCACGGAGATTATGGCCGATATAGGCACCCATCACTTTGTGAAGTCTTCAGCAAAGTCCGACCGGGTGCTGGTCCCCCAGCCATCGCAAAGCCCCCATGATCCTCTGGTCAGTATTTCAAACAAACAGTCAAGCGAGGTGTTCTCTGACAAGTCGATCGAATCCAGAATTGGAACCGCTTCTGGAAGTTGAGCGCTATAACTATATCCACTGCTACATCTTTCAGTCAAGGCCTGGGACCTCTTGCTTTGGCCCCCATGTTTCCACAATTGATGAAGTCGTTTAATTCGGATCTTGCTGGCGTGGTGCAATTCACGGGAGTTTGTATCCTGGTGCTGGGTTTCAGTAATTTCTTCTGGTATGTTGTACAGCCTTGCGGCTGAGCTTCATCGCTTACCCCATCGTGTTCTAGGATCCCCATCCAAACATCATACGGTCGACGACCCGTCCTGATTTTCTCGACCTTGATATGCTTGATAAGCAATATCTGGCGAGCACTCGCAACTTCATATGGTAGCTACATGGGTGCATGTGTCCTCAATGGTTTCGGTGCCGGTCCAGCAGAGACTTCTCAGCCGGAGATCATCGCAGATATCATGTTCCTTCATGAGCGGGGTGCCTATAACACGCTATACTTTACTGCCTACTTTGGATCTCTGATGGTGAGAAGGATCGCACATATTGTGAGAAATAATTCTAATGTCTTGGCAGGTTGGTCCAATTATCGCTGGCCCTATGGCTGAGCATATTGGATGGCGCAGCTTCTTTTGGTTGAACGTCGGTGTCCTTGGGGTCGTGTTGCTCTTCCAGATCTTCCTCTTCCCTGAGACTAAATGGCATCGTCTTCACCCTGATGAAGTTGCCCACGAAACTCCAACTTCGGCCATTGAGGACGCAGAGATCGAGAAGCCGGTGGAAGTCACCCAGCAAGAGAATGTGACAGTGGAAGATGGATCCAAGCGAGATCCATATCTACACAAAGGACATCCTTCCAAGAAACAATTCAAGCTCTGGCAGCTAGATGGAAACAACATCAAGACAGTACTAATCAGCTTCTGGATTCCATGGAAGCTGTTGAGTTTTCCGATCGTCGAGCTGGCGGCCTTTATTGTGTCTTGGTCGGCTAGTTGTTTCTTGACACTGAATCTCACTCAGAGCCAAGCGTTTGCCGGGCCTCCGTACAATTTCAACAGTCAAAGCATCGGTTTCTTCAACTTTGCCATCCTTGTCGGAGCCTTCATCGGCTTGGCCACCAACGGACCTTTCTCGGATTGGATCTCCATGAAGGCCACTCGCAAGAACCGAGGTATTCGTGAGCCGGAAATGCGATTGCCCGCTATCGCGATATACATGGTCATCATGATCATTGGAAACTTTGTGGTCGCTTTTGGGTACGAGTACAAATGGGACTGGCGAATTATTGTCATCATCGGATATACTGCGGCTGGCATCCAAGTCGCCGCCTTGCCCGCTATCGCAAGTACTTATGCAGTGGACAGCTACAAGCCTGTTGCAGGCTCGATCTTCGTTTCCATCACCGTTAACAAGAACTTGTGGGGATACGGCTTTAGCAAGTTCATCACCCCTTGGATTGAGGAGAGCGGGTATGTCAAGCCCATCATGTTGAATATGAGTCTGACAGCACTGTGGTGTCTCTGCGCGATACCATTCTACGTCTACGGAAAGAGATTCAGAGGGTGGACAGCCAAGTCCTCGGTGCATCAGATGTAATTGTCGGGTGTCATATCGCAGGTATAATGGACAATTTGACATCAAATATGATTTGTTCCTCTTATTGTTCTCTTTCAACCACGATGGTTGACGTAGCTGTAGTCGCTCTCATCGGTATCATAATACATAAATGCATGGCCATCCAGCCGTCTAAATGCTTTAAAAATCGTCGTCATCGGGATCATACAGGTCGAGGTCCAGAGTAGCCTTCGGTTTAGGCTTGGGTGCGGGCGCTGCTGCTGCTGGCGCAGGCGGTGGGGCTGGTGGTCGCGCCGTGACAGGAGCAGGGGGAGCAGTCGGTGCTGCAGTCCTCGCAACCTCGTCCTGCCTTGATTCGGCCGGTTGGGTGGGCACCGGCGCCTCTGTGACCTCCAGGCCTTCTGCCTCGCGTAGCAATCGCTCTACCTCCTTTTCACGATCGGTACCCTCGGCTGGAATCTTGCCCATCAAGCCCATTCGTATCCGGTCCTCCGTTGGGTACGGTAACAGATTCACCTCGCGAGTGACATTCGCCGACTCATCCAGCCACCGCGTCGCATTCTTCGTAATCGACGAGACGGGTTCGGCACCGCCTTCCTCCGTGCCCATCTCGCCGTTCGTGCCCGTCATCGCCACGTCTTTGTCTGCAATCTGAGGTCGCGTGTCCTGGCGAGATCCCAGTCCGGCACCTTTGGCCACATCAGCTGCGGCTTCCTGGTTGTACTTGCTGATGCGACGAGCAAAGTCCAGGAGCAATCGGTAGTCGATCTCTTTCCGGGCAGTGGCCCTGCTCTTGGCCGCCTCACTTTCGTCCTCTGAGTCCAGGTCGCTGTCGATCTCTTCGTCATCGCCGCAGGCAGTTCTGATTTCCTGGTCGAATCCTTCCAGATCCCTCACAATGTCCTTGACACGTTCTTCCAGCCGCTCTGCCTCGGACCGCAATTGTAGGATCTTGGCGTAGTTTTCTTGGTGGAGTCGAAGTGTTTCGATAGAGGAGGATAGTGTGTCGTCGGCTTCGAGCAGAGCAACTGCAGCGGCCGGCGCGCCGGCTGCACCTGGGGAAGTGGTAAGATGCTTTAAAAGGATATTAAGTTTTGACTCGACGTCAGTCAGGGAAGACTGCATCAGTGCATTCATTTTGGAGGAGTATGTGGACGGAGCGCGTCCCCCTCTGAACGGAAATTGGCGCTCGCAAACCAGTTCTGAACGGGCGACAAAAGATTGGGAATTGGGCTAAAGCGGCGAGCCAGCGCTTTTTATAGTGTGCACCTGGTGTTTGAAATCAGACTTTGCTTCAAAATATGAGCAAGTCCATTGCGAAATGTAAGGATGTAAGGTAGCAGATGAGAGCTCAGTTGAGCGGAGCTGCGGAGTCGGTCAGGACCGGCAATACTAGTTACTCGTGGGTCCTCTTGTACTTGTGAAGTTAGGAGCTTCAGCTGTGAAAACCAGACCTTTTTTACTGGACTCTTGTGTCGATAGTGTCATTTCAAATTAACGAGAGCCTAATAATCGAATAGTTCAGGCATTGATGCCAAAGGACATATAATTGTTTCACGCAGAAAGCGCACTCCGTTTCAATTCCTGAGAATATGAAGGATCGATCAGAGAGATATCCTCTCATTCTTCGTAAATAAACTTTACTAGCAGACATGCAGGTGGGTGTTCCATCGAGACCTAGCCCATGTTTGGCCTTCAAAGGCATCAGAAGTGTGCTTGCACTTGCCTCGTATTTGCGTTCTTGACGAGTTATCGATTTTCCGTAGAAAGGGAGTGATGGCTTCATACCTTCAATGTTGAACATACATACATACCACCAGCATTTAAAGCCTTGCGTGTTTCATCGGGCATGCTATAGAGCATCTTTACTGCGTCGAATTCGTAATTTTTTTTTAGCAGACCACAATCAATCCCATGCATACTGCACAGCTTCAGACCAGCTGAAACGATGTCAGCCCCATGCAATAGGTAGAACAGGCACAGAATAGCCTTTCGGTCGTCAGCAACTCGGATTGAGCCCTGTTGGGAGCTGTAATCGAGTATAATGCGACTCTCTCTGTGCAAGTTCACACAATCAGCCTAAGCTAGTTGGTAATTCAATTCAATTGTGATCAAGAGCGACCGAACGTTTGTTGTTTAATACACTTCGATTTGTTTCTTGATGTGAGCGCAAACTAGTTCGTCTACAGTAGCTGTGGAACGTGGAGAATGCGAACTACTGCGCGTTGACCGCTTCATTTCACCGGGCTGCACTGCCTCCGTAATCCGTTCCTCGTTTTTGATCTATCGGGTCTGATAAAGATCCCGACGAAATTCCTTCGGTTCAACCAATCGGCGATATAGACTGGTTTTGTTCGTTCCTTGCGCGGTGACCCGACGAACCCCGCACTGTGTGTTGGCTGAGCACCACGCTTAACCACATCGAGACAAGCAAGTATGACAACAGGCTGCGGAGTACAGTTCCTTGGAAGGAACGCTTCCAGTGCCTTTTCCCCAGATTTTTAGCGTGGGAGTTGTGCAAGCTGTGGAGCTCGGATCTCTAGATGCTTCGTCGCTTAACGTCATAGCCTTCGGCTACATCTACTTCAGTCGTAGTCGTTCTTGATGCCCCACTGTCTTCCGGGTCTTTTACTGACTGAACGAAGCTCACCAATTTTAGGGTGACATATTGGGATGATGCTCCGTGGGCCCCCGCGCAGCATGGCCGAGGTTGATCCGAGGGACCTTACTATGAACCGCCTTTATATAGTTTCCGCGAGTCCCGGACAGTTCGGATAGCCTTGATTCTTTTCTGTGACGTGTGTGCCTGCTATGAAAATGAAGGCGGTCTCTTGTTTGCTAGCACTGGCCTCGACCTGCTATGCGTCTGAACTTCCCGTCGTGGATCTCGGATATGAATTGCATCGAGCGATCTCATTGAATGTGAGCATTTTTCACTCGCTCTCCCAAGGCTGATTCGATCTGACCCAGGATGGTCAGAGTACATCTGGACTGTATAACTTTAGTAATATTCGATATGCCGCTCCTCCGTTAGGCGACCTGCGCTTCCGAGCTCCCGTGCTTCCCAAGCAGAACCGCACACACGTTCAGACTGGTGATGTCGGACGGATATGTCCTCAGGCCAGCCCCATCTGGGAAGATGACATTGAGCCCGCATTCCTCTTGAGCTTGTTGTACAACACCACATTCACCAAGTCGACGAATATCTCCTCGTATGCCTATGAGCCAGCAAAGATGGACCCACGAACTACCGAGGATTGCTTGTTCCTCGATGTGGTGGTTCCGAAAAAGATATTCGACCGTGCAAAGCAGTACGCCGATCAAGGGCAGCACAAATCATTCATGCCGAAGCAAAAGCTGGCTCCGGTATTAGTGTGGATATACGGTGGTGGATATGTGGGAGGCGAAAAGAGCTCCAATGACCCGACGGGTCTGATCAAGCGAAGCCAGGTTGTTGGTGATGGCATCGTTTACGTTGCGCTCAACTATCGAGTAAGTCTGAAGATTAGTCTTAGCCAAGTTCCCGATGGTCATCTAAATTTTGCTCCCGTTCTAGCTCGGCGCGTTTGGCTGGCTCTCGGGCGATGCAATCATCGCCAACGGAACCGCCAATGCCGCACTCCATGATCAACGATTCGCACTGGATTGGGTGTACAAGAACATTCACCTGTTTGGCGGTGATCCCACGCGCATCACCGTCATGGGCGAGTCCGCTGGAGGAGGGTCGATCATGCATCAAGTCACGGCATACGGAGGAAACGCAGGGCCATCTCCGTTCAAGCAGGCCATCATGCAAAGCCCAGGATGGGTTCCCATCATGGATGACGAACAGCCCGAGCAAATTCTGCAGCAGTTCTTGGGGATTCTCAACGTCAGCACTATTGAGGAAGCGCGGAACCTGTCATCCGAGAAACTGATCGCTGCAAACTCTTATCAAGTCGCCACTAAATCTGAATGGGGCTCCTTCATCTATGGACCAGTCGTTGACGGCAGTTTCGTTCCCGAGCTCCCGGGGAAGCTCCTTGCTGAGGGCAATTTCGACCGAAATCTGAATATCATGGTCGGACACAATGCCGATGAGGGATTGGTGTTTACTTCACCGGATGGCCGGTACGAATCCGGTCTCGCGGAATTGCTTCATCAGCAGTTCCCTTACATGAAGAAGAACGTCAGCGATTATATCTCGAACGTGCTGTACCCAGCCAAGTACGATGGTTCATACGGGTATACCAGTCCGCTTACTCGCGCGGCGTTGGTGATTTCGGATCTCGTTTTCGTCTGCAACACCGATTACTTCAACCGAGCTTTCCATAACCAGACATTTGCGTACGAGTTCAGCATCCCGCCGGCTCTGCACGGCCAGGATGTGTCGTACACCTTCTTTAACAATGGTAGCTCGGCCACTGGCTCACTTCTCGGTGTACAGAATGTCACCGTGGCTGAGGTAATGCAGGACTACTTCACCAGCTTTGCGCAGTGTGGTGAGCCCAGCTCACCCCTGGGACCATCTTTCCCCCGGTATGGCCAACGCGGCTCGCTCATGAACATTGGCAACCATACCATCACCCCGGAGCGGGATCCGACTGATAACCCGCGCTGTCGATTCTGGCAAACTGCGCCATTTACCTAGTGAAGACTTAGCTAGGATCCATGGGTTGTTATTGGACAGAAACGAGGCTGCCTATCGAGTATTGTCTGCATGTATCTCAATAGGACATGGTATAACAGTTGCCTAATTATTGTCCACGCGGGTGGTTGGACCCACTGGACAAATCATATCGATGTCCCTTACTTGACTCGACAAGGCTGTAATTCGTAACGCTATAATGGTAGGAACAAAGCTGTACCTCTTCCAATGCATGAGGATCAAGAGCGCTACAGTGGCTTGCTGGATAATAACCACTTGGAATGAGCAACTGGTCTATTAATTCCCAAAGGTGTCAACCAAGGGACCAACCACGTAAGATGACGGCAGTTCCCAGCCAATATTCGAGCATAATGAATGATCCGGATCTTATCACTCTCTGATAAACAATATTCTCGGATCAAAGGAAAGCCCGACCAACATTTTGCTGATCATCGCCGTGGGTTTCCAGTCTAGTAACCTTGTCCCTGGGTGTCTACTTTGTGGAGGGCCGAGTTAATCCGGGGATGAGCTTACTTTATGCAACCCAAGAACAGCAGAATCAAGATTTATAGACCAGGATACGGTTTGATCGCCAACAAGTACCAAACATGCTACACAGCAAGCGATGGTCGCGAACTTCCTAGATGATGTGAATTTTGATCGTCTTTCTTGCTGCAAGTAAAGGTATTCAGGAGCACGGCGAGGGCTACTACGAGTCTCCTTGTGCCAATCACCAACTGATCCCCGACAGTTCGTTCTACACTCCTCCTAGCTCGGATCTCAATTCGGTCGGTCATGGAAGGGATTCAGGGGGGATGTTCCCGGGCTAAGCGAAGCTGTAGCAGCGCTTGACGGGGCTCGCTATTGAGTCTCCACCTGCGAAGCTGCAGGGCACAAAAGCTTGCTTTTGCATCAAAATGACAGATCTCATCCGATGTCTCTTTGATCAAGGAGACATTCATGATCAATTTTAGGAGGACGACCCCGCGCTCAGGATCGAGTCGAGGGCCACGAAGAGGAAAGGACATTGATAGCCCCTTTCGACATCTTTACGAGGGACCGATGGCCCCCGAGTTATTTGCAAGATGGGGGCCAGCTTATCAAAGTGCATTGCATGTGTTGGTCACCTAACCAGGTGTGTTTGTAAATCTCTTACCGAACATTCTGTGGGTACGACCGGTGGGGGCCTTGCAGTTTTCCAATGGTCCATGAGGTCTTGCATCTGGCGGCCGCGGAGAAACACATGGGTAAGGCAATAAAAAAGAGCGAGGGGCCCTCGCCATCCGCGACGTGATGGCGTGACAAAGATGCAGCTTCTCCTCAGCGCAGTAGATCGTATTTACACCGTGCTATTGAACCCTCTCGTGACCTCCTACGGAGTACGGAGTCCTGCAGGTAAATTCAAAGTTCAGACCCATCTACAAGCCTACGAGTCACAATGAACCATCCTATTTGAAGGATCAAACGCACAAAACCTCCGCAGTCAACAGCGTTTCCGAGACACTGGACCCTGAGCTTGCACCTTAATTTGCAAAAGGCGTCCCCGATGCCGCGAGCCACGGAGCTAGTGGAGACTTCGGGCAAGCTTTCGAGCGACTATTCTCGGAGCCTGGAGAGGTTACCATCGATCTCGTGAAGTTTTTTTTTGGCCCACACGGCTATCCCGGATGCAATGGGATCGTCGTCGACTAGGAGCGTCTATCACTAGCGATTCTCCATCCGGACTAGTGAGTTTGTAGTTGTCTCGGGGCGAACTATGGTAAGACATTGAGATCCCGGCCGTTTTGCGGTGGTCGGCCCACTCCTGAACGGGGCGCAGCCACGATGCCGATTTTTTTATGATTACCTTCTGAAGGGATTGTACACTACGGACTGTCGAGTTAATGTAGAAATCAATTCGTGGTCGTTTGACCACGGAGCTTTTTGATGAGTCCACTAGCTAAGCACCTGCATGAGTGGAACATCGGGAGGGGCCCGCAGCTCTGGACTGCGCGCACCGAGGGACTCTTTGCGACCGGGAGCAATGGATCGCGTTCGACGCGATCAGCGAGTCAGGATGAAACTGGGCAACCCACGAGGCGAGATGAGGCTCGGCACACTCCGTAGGGTCCGATGGAATTTTGACCAGCCAAATTCATAGGATGCTACGTCGGAGCGGTAGTTAGGTAATGAATGAAATGGTGGAGAAATTGGGGTTCCATCAGAACGAACCAAAGTGAGCAGCGTGCTCGTCGTCTCAGGCTAAATTCTGCGTATGGCTGGCTATCACACTTGGGTCCTGATCTATCGACTACAAAGGGATGGTCTATAGGGTCGAGAAGGCCTCACTCTGCTCAACGTGATCAAATGTAGAATACCACGGTTCACCCAGAGAGAAGAGAAAAAGACGTGAAAGATCCAATCACCGAGGGTATACCTCGCAGGTGCCAGCTTGCAATGAGGCCAAGGACGCCCCCAAGGATCCGTTCCCAAAGGCCAAGGACGCCCCCATGTGCCGATTGTAGGGACTATCGTCCATACAGCATGCAACCAAACCCTCCGCCCGTATGAGAAGATTGGACCACGCCAAGACTCAAGGGATCCCGACTGGATCCCAATTTGGCACCCCTCCCAGGGCCCGCTCAATGGGACCCTGCGTGCACAGCCAATGGTGAGTCGTCGTTTCCTCGGGCCAAAAAGCTTGCCCGCTAACGTTAATGGAGGCATCGAGACGTGACGGTCCGACCTGACCACGCGTCTGGTCAATTTCGTACGGAGCGGGAAGACCGAGCTCATCATGAGCCATGATTTTGAGCTCATTCATCGGCCAGTATTGCGTATCACGATGATCCAGGCAATCGAGATCAAGGTGGTTATGAGGTCACAATGAATCGACTCCCGCCGACCGCCTGTTAATTAAGGATGGTCCGACATCCGGGTATCCTGATACTATTAATACTTCCAGTGTGAGAGAGCATGGAAACTCCGCGAGGCGTGTTTCGCCCGGAATTTCGAGCCGCCGTCGCATTTGAGGTGTACGTGGGGGAAAGGAACTAGGCAATTGTCATTGATCATGACATTGAATCGTGACCCCATTATGGACCCATTGACCATTCAGATCGCACTTCGGGGGAACCGCTGGACACGAAACTTTGGGTTTTGGTAGGCACCGACATTATCACTGGTAAGACCCTCTCGAGTCTCGCTCTATAGGATTTTCCCCCCCTTCAAAAGCACGCCCGCAGCGACGCGGGAAAAACACGAGTGCATATATTTCTTATTCTTCCTTCGAATCGAGTCGAGCTGCAAAAAAACCCCCCCTCCAGACTGATTCGCCGGGGTCACCAATCATCACATCCAATACTACGACTAGCGTGTGTGCCACTGTGCTGCGACTGCCGCCCCCAATCACTGCGTCGCCCTGTCACAGCCGAGACTCCAAAGAGCTAAACAGACTACGGAGTACAGGGAGACTAAAGGCTGACGGGGGACTCCTCTTTCATTCTTATTTTTCGCCGTACAGAGTCAGCAGGACGGAGTACCGATTCTCTTCTCGGGCAAACGCTTATTTGGGCCCGACGTGGATTATTTACTCCCATCCGTTTCCCCCTCCCTGCGACGACCACTCGGCCTCTCCTCCCTGCTCTTCATCTTCCCCGCAGGACTTAAGTGACCGACCTCTCTTCAAACCCACGACTTGATCCGGCGGTCGCAACTTCATCCATCCCATCTGAATTGCCTTTTATCCCACTGCTACTCCACCCACCGCGCTTATCGCTATCGTTCGAGCATCATGCGGCTGTATCCGTGGTCGACCCTCTCTATAGTCGGTGCGATCGCATCGTCGATCCCCCGCTCGACCGGTCACGAACTCCATCTGCCATATCTCCCGTCGCTCAGCCCCGAACATGATTCGGATGCCTATTTGGTAAGTCCCCGGTGCCGTCATGACCCCCACCAGTCGCAATCTAGATCAACTAATGGACAAGAAAGGCTCTCCAATGGACCGTGACGAATGGATCCCTGTACGCCAATAACGACCAAATCTTCCCTCCGACGATCTCGATGCAGGTGCATGCGCCTCAGTATCGAGGTCAATCCAATGCTCGGGTAGGCGACGAGGATCTCACACTATCCTACTCTCTGCACGCCCGACCACTCTCATCCGCAGAAGCGGGAGCGACCACCAAGATTGTCCGCGTGCGTGTCGATCTCATGGACCTTCAGGGTGAAGCCGTCACCCCCAATGCCGTTGTATTGGATCTCCTCGCCCATCCGGATGGCAGCCAGCGAATCACCCGCATTCGCATGGAACCCGGCAAAGGCCATCGCGAGGGCTACGACCGACCTTGGCATATGAAGTTCTGGCAAACCCAAATGGCAGGAATCATCAACCACGGCAAAGAAAAAGAAACCAAGCAGATCTCCCCCGCGCCGCCCTCTCAAACGCAACCCGAGGATTCGACGCAAGCACATCCCAGCGATGCCGCCGCCCCGACGGACGATAAGGAGGAAGTCACTCAGGTGGGATTCATCTTGTCCCCCTACTGGTCCCCCGCGGCCTACTCTCACCGCGGCCACGGCCACCACCGCCACCCGCATCACCGGGACCGTACCTTTATGCGTCTGGTGCGGCCCGTCATTCTTCCCGCTGTCCTCGGTGCTGCGGCAGGTCTGGTGGCCTGCCTGGTGGGCTTCGTCATCGGCCACCTGTGCATGTCACTCGCCGTTTGCCTCGGTCTTCGCAAGAACCGGCAACAACGAAGATCGAGCGCCGTCCACCTGGAAGATGGAATTTCCAGAGAGAAGTCGGCCCTGATGCCCATTCCGGAGATCTATGTGACAGATTCAGATTCAGATTCGGACTCGGAGGCTTAGAAAATTCATGGCACGATACTCGCATTATAGGCGCGGCGCTTGGGCTTGGCTTGGGAGGTTTGGCTTCATTTTCAGCTTTTTTTTTAGACGGCGCATTTCCGTGCATCACCACACCATCACTACGATTTTTTTTCCTTTTTTTTCTGTCTTTGCCTTCTCTTTTGTCCTTGTCACGGGATAAGTTGGGAGGCAGAAAGATGATGTTATTATTAACTAGTCACTACCTAACGTAATTCACAGGCGAGCCGCTCAACCAAGTGAGCCGCTCACGCCGAAACACCATGCTCAATGCGATAAAATACAACTTCATATCTGAACAACCATATCTACGTAGAAAAAGAAACTAAGCAAATATAATCTTGTATCAGAGTATAAGAAAATTCTTGTTTAAATTTATAGAGATATCTATCGCTACGTCTCAAATGTAAAAATTGCGCATTATTTTTATGGAAAAGTACCGAAATAATACTCTCAATGGCTTAGAATCTAGATATAGTATAGCTATGTCTGACAAGGTATATTATCTACAGTTTGGAATGAATCAAAGCATCGGTGGTAAAAATACGGAGGAATCCAAATATGGCATGAAGTATCTCGTTTTGGGGTGAGCCGCTCACTTGTGTGATCGGGTTGCCTGTGAATTACGTTAGGATGTTAAAGGACCTAGCTGATTTATATGTCCCTTACAAGTGCCCCTATCGAGAAAGCGCTGCCGCGTAAATAACTATATACTAGATAGCGCGTTAGTTGAAAAATAGAGAGGAAGGGGTGAAATTATTGAGTATGAAGAACTTGAAATTATCTATGAGACAGATCATTTTGCTGAGGTCAAGAATCTGAGACTGGGAAGACTTCGTGACGCGTTGCCGCTGCATCATGCAATTCTCACTCTGAGGGACGAAGAACTCAAAGCCTTTTTCGTTGCCCATGCTGACGATAAGATTGGCTACGGTCGAGTGAGTAAATCCTAAGGTAGGCTTCTGCATTTATCGGCACGCGAGCTTAAACCCCCTGAGTACACGGTGGCTACTTGAGAATGTCCTCTACGCCGACTCCTGGGGGGCGGCTCCTGATGTTGACGGGCATACCGCGCGCGAAGCATCGTAGGAGAAGCTGGGCGAGGCACGAGGATCAGGCTGTAGAGACCTTAGATGACGGTATTTTGGAAACCCTAGAGGGCAAAGGAGAGTCATATATCTGCTTGAACTAAGGCTTCTACGTACGTAGAGATCAAATCCACAGGTTGCCTGAGTAGCTGACCATTTGTGGAGACAGTTCGGGGTCATCTCCGCTCGGTGCGATTCCAAAAGAGCCTCATTAGAAGCATTGATGGTACTAAAACATTTGATCATTTTCATTCCTCATTTCAGGGTGATTCTCGTCGATGGTAGAACCCTGAGAAGTGGAAGCAAATTTCCGGAGGACGCTCATAGTAGTCATCCCAGGTTCCAATTCCCCCTACATCAGCGAAGCCCACCAACCCAGCATCGCAGAAACCAACCTTCATCCACCCCACGTCTTTGAAATCGCATCCTTCGATAGGGTCAAAACCATCGTCCAGCAATCCCTCGGCTCCAAATTCCTCTACGTATTCTGCAGGATAATTTTCCAGTGAGTCTGGCTTCCACCACCCGTTCAGCATATTCACATATGCCTTTGCGTCAAGGCAGTCTTCAGGCTGAGCACGAAGAACACTTTGCAACGACTCTTCATTAACGAAAAGACAAAACCGATACCGCACGGCGTGGGTAGATGGGCGGCGGAGCACATCAGGCGAAACGCCCTGCTCGTCCTGAATCGCCGTCCTAGCCCACTGCTGGAAATTCTCGCGGATTGTGGCTGTGCTCACATTACTGTATAGTGCCTCATTCTCAAATACAGTGAGCTGGAAGCGCTCAAGAAGATCTAGGCCGTTATAAATCTCTAGCGAATCGGCGACATGCCATCGCCAACGACGTAGGAATTCCGCCCAGTCGGAGTCGCTGCGATATGTACATCGATAGATAACAAAGCCCCAGGTTCGGAAGCCGTCCTCTATCAGAGCCTGTTCGAGTTTATCGGCCTTATTATTGATAGGGTCGGGTGTCCGAGACGACAGTTTCTTTGGCAAACTGTATTTGTGCATTGATACTGTATGATCATTGAGGTTGGCCGGCTGATGCGATGAAGCCATCCTTCTGAGCTGACGAAGTTGTATAGGATGTCGGCAAGATCTGAGCGTTGACTGTCTGATTAGACCAAAGTGGCCGATAGATGCCTGCTGTTGGGTGAAGAAAGGCAGGGCCCGAGCTGGATTCATGAATAGCGGTGGTTTGAGAAAAGAGCTCATCGTGGACAGCATTGTATTATCGTGTGTCCGGATTGCCTATACAGATGCGACAATGGAGGTTCGAAAAAAATTTTTCTGGCAGGGGGAAGAGTGGAAAAGGGGAAAAATCCTTTAGTGTCAACCTGAACGGTTGAACGACAACAAGCACGTGCCAACGGAGCATGCCCTGATCCTCTTTGGAATTTATCCTTTGTTGATTACAGACACTAAGAAAAGGCTCTCGAATCTCGCTTATCTCATCTATAATAGTTTCACTATAGGCGGCTTTGTTGTGGCCGGGATTGTCAAACGCTGGTGATATAGCCAAGGTTCAAGTTACTTAAAAATGAAGTGGAGGAAGGCTCATGCTAAATCAAGAACAGGACCTAATGAGAATAACAATAAAAACAAGACAGGAATCAATTCCCAAGGATGTGATGAAATTCTGTTGCATTTTCATAACCTTCAACTCTCCCTCCTCCCTCTTCCTCTTCCGCTGACCCGCCTCGTAGGTATACGACGGGTCAACGATCTCCAATCACGAAGATAGCCAAAGGGGCGTCGCTACCGATATACTTTCATTATCAATTAAATTGCTGGAGTTTCCATCTACCTTCCTCCTCCAATGATTTGATGCAGAGTGCTTTGTCTTGATACCATTTAATAGCTAGTTCTTTTTTTTTTTTTTTTCTTTTTTGCCCACTGCTCTACGAGTTTGTATGCATGAAGCGACTACCAGAACAGGAACACGTCACGCCTGCCTGTGGAATTCATCCAATGAGAGAGCCTTGATCTCTTCTCATGGCTATTCTGATTGTTATAGCATATTTTGGTTGTCCTTCCCATCAATCAGCACTGCTTGGCCGAACGGTTAACCAGCAGCAGCCCGGCCGGCTGGCCCAATGGCAAGGCGCTTGACTACGAATCAAGAGATTGCAGGTTCGACCCCTGCGTCGGTCAATTTTTTGCGCATTACAGACAGTCCGTGCTGTTCATCATCATCCATCATCTTTGGTGTGGTTGGTGTGGAGCACGAAGAAAAATTTCTCCAACACGAAGGGTGTGATCGGGTCTTGGCGACCCACCTAGTTCCGCTCGAGTCCAATTCTAATTAGTCGTCTGGACTAGATCATGATGAGATGTCTCGCCGATGACAAACGTTTTGTTCGGACTCCGCGGGTTGTCTCTTCTCGAAAGATGAACGAATGGATGGTGGGGATCGGCTTCATTCGTGTGCCTGGGACGTAAGTGTGACCTAAGACGGTGATGTCTTACATTCGTACGTAGTGCGGAGTACATGTCCGCCTATTATCAATCATTTTGACGCTAGGCAAAAATGATTCACACGTAGCCTCGGGCTAAGAAACTCGACTGAACTATCCATAAAGCTTCTTTGTATCAGTCGTGGTGTATGGCCATGGATGTACTCAGGTAGTTATGCTAGTCCTCCAATCCGTTGCCATTGTGCAACACGCGCCTCAGTACACAATGATGGAAATGTGTAATGAAAGTGAATACCCGGCTCAAATCATGTCACAATCGAGCAATCATTAGAGTTCATTGTTCCACCTGCTTCCTCCCCTAAAACAACCATCGGTGGAAATGAGATGCGGGCGAGCAACGCTTCTTCACTAGCGTCATTATCGTTCGAGTAGGAAACCTCGCTGTGAGCACCTGATTCCTTGTTCACGTTCAGCCCCCTGGCGCCCACTTGAAGTTCAACGCCTGTCGTCTATGGAAGCTTGAGAATGATGCAATCGCATGGTGCCCGTAGGTTCCCTCGGTCGGCAATTCATGCATTAGTCTTGAAATTCTTCGCGTGTCGTAGCTTGCGATATTGTCAATAAAGCTAGGTCCAAAGCCTGAGCCCTTACCCGAGCCGTATGTCAACCTTAACCAACCAGGGAACCCCGTACGCCACGAGTCCTACGAATCCTATGACCAATGTCATTCTCTTTCGAAATGATATGCGGTCCTCTATCATCCCAACAGAAGTGACACGTACTACGTCGGGATTGACGAGGTCATTTGCATATTGTAATTTGGTGCTGTGAGAGAGTGGGTCCAGAATATATCTATGATTCAGCCAGCTACATTTTACACTTCACAAGTACATTCGAAATTTTAAGCATTGACCGGGTCCAGGAGTGAAATACCAATCTGGAGAAGCGTACTGAAAAAACATCGAATGTGAGAAGGTCACCTCTGAGACCAGCACTTCCCATTGCTATTCAAACACACCCTTGATTCCCCCACGCTTCGAACCACCCCAAATGATAAACTTCGGCTCAAATCTTTTCCCCGCAGACTCCGCTGAACCAAGTGTCTCATTTTCAGGAAGTAGAACAATGTTCTCTGGATATAATTTCCCCAAGAGGGCCAATGCAAGGAGAGAGTCCTCGACAGGAATCACATGTACACCCCCTTCTTGTGCGGTGAGCAGACCGCTTGTTTCAGATTGTAGAATACTCATAGGGTCATGCACGATGTATTCCTGCGTCACTTTGGTGGCATCTTTATTCGAGGCATTCTGGATCGGATATGAGTAGCGATAGCCGCGCGCAATTTGCCCTAAATCGACGCTGATGCATTTCCCGTTCTTCAACTCAAGTCTTAGCTCTAGGAACCGAGCTAAACCGGCCTCCGAGGCACTTGACACGCCGATGGATGCGCTTGCGACGTCGATAGCTTTCGTTTCTGGGTAGAACTGCAACTGGGACGGGGGAGTTGGGTTGCCGTTTGAAATTTCTCCTCGAGGAGCAGCATAATAGTCCCGAAACTTGCAATCGAAAGATATCTCTGCCGTGGACTCGTCAATCTTCGTGGGCAGATACTGGAGCAAGTGTAATGGAGTTGGACCTCCAGCCAGAAAAGCGGGCAGAACGGTACCATGCATATACTGGAATCCATATCCCGCCTCAGTATCGGAGAGCAGCCCAGGAGCAAGCAGTGTTTTGGCATGTGCAATGATACCCTGCTGGGTGACGTGTTTGGTCAAAAGATCCGCGAGAAACTTACTTCTCCCTGGTTCAAGATGGCGGATACCTCTTGCTTGCCCATCCACCGGAATGAGTACGTCTTGATAATTCTGGAATGGCAACAAAGCGTCCCGCAATAGAACCATCTGATGCAAGTATTCATTGAAGAGCTGCATAAGATGCGGTGCGGCTCGGTCACCGAACATTAAGTCCACATTTGATGGAGTAAGAAGATGGCCCTCGCATGGGCTGCGTAGGGACATGTCCGGATCGAAGGATTTGATGCTGGATTCGCGTGCCCATTGCACGAGGGATTTGCCAATGCGGCTTGCCTGGTCTTTGATTTCTCGCCGTGAAATGTCGAGAGGCTCCACGAGTCGGAGAGTACTCTCAAGACTGTCGGTAGCCAAGTTGGCATTGAGGTTGTCTAACAGTTGTGTACGAGCAGGCTTCGAGTTGGGGGGATCGGGTCCCAGATGAAAGACAACGGCATCAAGAAGAGGCGCGAAGCCTTCTACCAGCTGGCGGGGGGTGTAGACTCCCGCTCGGAGACCCCAAGCCTCCTTCAAAGGCTTGGTTTCGTGTTCACCAGCATCGGCATGCGCGTGGAAGCGTTGTCCGATAAGGAGACCACCGAGGCTAGACAGCCCCAAGAACTTTTCCGAAGCCATCGCAGCAGCGATTCGAGAGATTATGCTCAGAACGAAGAATGCACCAGTCGATTTGATTAATCTGACGATAATCAAGGAGGAGGCCCATTTTAGAAGAATTGCTAACATTTATACTTTTGTAGCATAACTTTTGATTTTTAATCCGGAGATCTTTGGCCTCATTTCGGAGAGAGTTGGTCGTGGAGTTGATGATGCTCCGCGGTGGGGGCGGAGTTGGATGGACACGACCAGCAAACTCCGGTCGTCACATTCGTGCTCCAATATGTTACTGACAGATTATGTCGGACTTTGGTGGACTATTGTTATCAATGAAAATCCATTAAGAGGCTTGAGGAGGACGACCGCGGTTGTATGTGACCGAACTGTTTGAGCGCACACAGGACGATGAACTTTCGCAGCTCGTCAGTGCTACCGAGTCCAAAATCACGCCCTAAGCGATTCTGTAAAGTCTCTTGCGAATATTCTGAGAAAATTTGTCCCAAATTTAGACCTCTCTGGGCTGCATGGAGTTCTGAAGAGAGATCCCCGTCGCCCGGAGACCTGGCGGTTTCCAGGTCCTTCATCGCCAGCCTCCACTCCTGCTCCGTTTGAGCAGCCCACATAGTAGTAGCGGAAGGGAGGGGCATTTTGAGAATGAGTTGATCATCCACTGGCTCATAATATGGAGAAGGTTCGCCCGTCTCTGGATCGTGATTTCCCAGGAAATGCACGATGTTAGCGAGGAAGATGGTTCGCCGGGCAGTCTCGGTAGTCGCCCACTGCTGGAACGCTTGTCCAGGCGTATAAGCCTGTGCTGTCAAAGTCCCCTCCGGAAAGTTATGTGATCGAATAAAGTCTCGAGTCATCCTCACCAAGAAAGGAGCCTTCAGACCTCTCGAGCAGGATTTTTGCTTCCAGCCATCATTGCCTTCGGTAGGAGATGTCCGCAGTTCGAGGATGCTATACACGAGCATGGCGTGCAGAGCATCCCACTGGTGCATACAGCTGTACGTGCGGTATGACGCAATGAGTCGCTGCCGCTCTACTTCCATTGCGTGTTTCGCGAAACGGGCACCCTCGGCGGTCTCCATCGCGCTCCCGCAGCAGATCGCCATGGAGGTTCGTGCTAATGTAGCTATGGCGGGCACGTTCTCGTCACAGAGGCTACGATGGAGGCAGGCTGTGGTGAAATCATCACGCAGAAGATGCCTCGGGTATCTCTCCAAAACTTGAATTAAGTTCTTCAATGGGTACTGGATATTTGATGGATCGGAGCTTAGAGCTGCTAGGCCTGGAATAGCGAGGGACGCTAGGAAGGTCGATGATTCAACATCAGCGGGTTCAGAGGCGATGTCAGTGAAGACGCCTTGTGTTAGATCCCTAGAGTTTGAAGGCTGGCCTGCATGCATGAAACTTCGGGTACCGATGAACGATGGGGACAGTTCAAACGCGGGCAGGTCTTCAGTGACATTGCCGATCAACCATTCAGGATGACGAGCGGCCTCAAGGTAGGTGTTCTGATAGCGGGATTCTTCTAGATCGATGGACATAGAATGGTTCGTGCCACGGGTTGGGCTGGTGGGCTGGTAAGCATAGGTGCAGGGAATCCCTCGCGCAGCACACCGCGTACACGGCTGCATGTAGGTGCATTTAGCCTTGGCATGGACGCACGCGTTGCAAGCCTTTTGCCTCGTGGGGGGTTTTCTGAGACCTCGACATCGTCGTCGATGCCGAAGCAGCAAGTCGTCTACATTATCTCAGTTTAATTCTCGCTTTCCTTGTTGCATGAAGATGCCATGCGCCCACGCAGAAAGAGTCACACGTACGCCGTTGATAAGCTTTCAAGCAGGACGCGCAGAGGTGTTCCTGCTGTGCATCGGTCGCCATGGGGTCTGACTATTGATTGATCATAAAATTGATCGAGAAATTCATTATAATCAATGATGTTGGCGCCCGTCGCGTAGTCTAAGACGAGGGTTTCTACCAGAATACGGAGATGACGCAAGCTCAATCACTTCAAAGCTGACTAATTGTCTATGCAGGCCCCAAGTCCTTCTTAGCGTGAGAATAAAGAAAGAAATGGCAGGAAAAGGAAGGGCGTAATGGAGGCAATATCGAAAGCCTGCGCTTGAATGACTTCAGAACTCAATCTCCATAGAGTCACTCGTTCTTTTCCGAAGTGCAGGTGTAAACAAGCCTGGCCCAGCAACGAGCCTCTAGGCCACCAAGTTTAACCGACAACTCAAAATGAAGTAATCCATGATTCTAACACTATGACATGATAATGAAATCGGGTCGTCAAAGCAAGACCGAGACGCCACAGTGAGCATTCTCCACTGTATTCGGCCTTCTCCGTTATTGTGGTTGTTGGGGTCTGATCTCCACCTTGGGAGTCTATTGGAGCTGTGGCTGTGCTCAGCCACACTTGCGGTGATTCCGGGGACCAGCTTACTCCTTCTAGTTAGCTACCAGGGGTGGCAAACATGGATCATACTGTGCTGCCTTCAATAGTGTGATCGGAGCTTGCGAGGGATCCATCATCCATTGACTATTCGGCTCGATAAGGCCCTGAAATTGAGATTTTTAGGCTTGTTGGGGGCCGATCACCGCCACTCGGTGTCTTGATCCTAAGCGATCAGAGCTCCGCCCGCATAGCTTTTTGCCTATCAGTATAGCAATGGAATAATCATACTGATAACAATATCTCAGGATAGAGATACAGAAATCTCGCTACGGAGTGATCCTTTTCTCTCGCCATGTGGAGTCAGCCATATGTTTGGAACCTTCAAGGTCCGTAGGGAATGACTGGTTGCCAAGTTGCCACTATGACGGCACTTGCAATTGAGTTTTGGCGCTGAGATTCCCCGGGCAACGCTAATCCAGCCGCCATGAATAATATGATCAGGATGAAAGGATTAGGGCTGGTCCCGATCTCTGCCCGACGGTGTGACGCACGCATGTCTGAATCATCAATGCCCGTGATTTCAGGAATTTCCTAGACTTTCACAACGTCTTGCAAGCTCCGCATGCTGGGCGATAGATCAATCCCCGAGGGGAGAATCACCACACATGTCGGGTCCTGAGGTCACAGCCAGAAAAATCATGAAAGCTGGGAAAAGCACAAAGTCAAATAAGAATAACAATCCCTGCCTCCTCCAGCGAGGACTCCACTTTGGCCCTGGCTCCATCGAACGAGCCTATCAGATGGGCGAGGATCACCTCTCAGGACCTCCACTTGGGCAGTAAATTCATCTCGGCTGGTCGATCCCTCCCTAATCGGGATCCAAGATCTCGGGGCTTCTCCAGGGCTCGATGCTCAACCTTGATGATCCCTGCCACCCAATGACTTCATGATGAACTTTTGTGCTGCCTCCCGCAATCCCTCCCCTGCCCCTGCTGGGGTTTCCCCTTCTAGTCAAACGTGGCTGGGATGGAGTGATACAGGTCCCCGCAGCAATGGCAGAGCTAGCAAGATTAATGCAGTGGCTGGATGACCAGCAGGACCAACCAGAGGCCTGAGAAGTGCAGCAAACACAAAAAAGCAAACGCCTCACAGTCACCGCCGCAGGAAACCCACTTGGCAGATCACCGTGGCTGGATGTTTTTCGCAGAGTGGAGAGTGTAGGTTGGATGCGAGCTTCGCTTGTTCCCCCCCAACGAACGGTCCATCCTCTTTGGAGCTCTCGTGGACCAACACAAATTCAGCCTAAGACTCGTGCTAGTGTCTTTGGTTCTTCATCCCAGTGGGCCATTTGGTTGGTCTCGGAGCGTCGAAAAGTCTGAACAGGCTATCTGCAGATCGATTGTTTGGTTCCCAGCTGCGGAGTACCTGCCTGGTGCCAAATCTTCATTTGCCCCCCTCGCGCTCCTTCCTTCCTAGGGTGTCTGTACATTATAAAAGACCTTTGCGCCGAGCCCTTCCTGGGCAATGTTTTTTATCCCCATCTTTGTCTTCTATCTTCCATTCTTGTTCCTCCCAAGCTGTGATACCCATACCCACACACCTAATTACCCCCATCCACCAACATCACAATGAAGACCTTCTCTAGCGTTGCTCTTGCCCTGCTGGCTGCGACCAGCATGGTTGCTGCTGACATGTCTATCTCGGACTGCGCGGTATGTACTACCTCGCCATCCGTCATACGTCACCGGTGATGGATCTTTCCCGTCAATGCTAATCTGCGGATGGTCGGAACAGGAAATGTGCATCAAAAACATGAACGCCAAGGCCTCCGAGCTCAAATGCAGCTCGGGTGATATGGCCTGCCTGTGCAAGAACCCGGACTACGAGTACGGCGTCCGTGACTGCACCGCCCAGGCTTGCCCCAATGATGATGCTGCCGCCGTCGTCAAGCTGGCCCTGGCCTCTTGCCCTAGTATGTTCCACCGGTTGCTTGTCTCAAGTTGTCCAAGAGAAACAATCGTGTCGCTAACGACCACAATCGCAGGCGCCACCTCCTCGGGCTCCAGCTCTTCCTCCAGCACTTCTTCAGGCTCGGGCTCGGCCTCCGAAAGTACCTCGGGCTCGGGAAGTGAGAGCACCAGCACCAGCTCTAGTGATTCGACCACCGGCTCGGGCTCGGCCACTACTACCAGCTCTGGTAGTGAGAGCACTGGTACTCAGTCCGGTGATTCGACCGGCACCAACTCCAATGGAAGTGGCACTGCTACTGTGAGTATCATCTGAGCGAGTCTTGGACCAATCTTTTCAGCCTGCTAATTCACGATATAGGCGACTACCACCGAGACTACCGGCACTACCGCGACCACCATGATCACCACCACTACCAGCTCTGAGGCTTCTTCGACTGCCACCAACTCGGACTCCGGCTCGAGCTCTTCTACCGAATCTGGCGCTGGCTCGCAGAGCACCAGCTCTGGTTCTGGCTCGAACACTGCTGCTCCCTCGAGCAGCAGCACTGGTGCTGCTCACCCCATGGCCACTGTCGGAACTGGCGCGGTTGGTGCTCTGGGTCTGGCTGCCCTGTTTGTGCTGTAAGATGTCCTTGAGACATGACCTTGATCCCCCTTCCACTTTGAGGATCCGTTCTTGAAATTGTGGAAAGGGATCTGTGTATTTTCCCTTGTGGTTTATGAACCACTGTTACTATCCCTACGAACTACTACGAATCATGTCGCAGTTAATGTCGATCTAATGAAGTCATGCTCCACCCAGGCACGTGCCGGGGTCGTCTCACATGTGATTGCGGACCCTTTTTTCAATCCTATCAAAACACATGCTTTAGTTGAGTATGCATGTCGTAGCTTCAAGGCAGTCGAAGTCTTTGGTTTGTAACTTTGTAGAGAATATCGGATCCCAGACTCGTAGAGGCCTGAGCCTTTCCATATTCCCGCCGGAAAAGTGGCACCGCCAGCAGTCACTTTCCCGTTCACCCGGATCGGCGCTCTCCGAAAAGGGAGGGGAGGGGGGAACACATAATCCCAACGGACACACTCAACGGACATCAGTCTGTTGGAAATATTCAGTGACTCTAGATTTAAGAACACATATCCATCGATCTGAAGTTCATAATATTATACACCTCCGGTGCTTCTCCTCTCCTCATCCTCGGTGGATCAGTCTCCCAACGGTAACTCGGTTTTTCCGCCTCCGAGCCGAGGCTCAGTGCAGTTGTCCGGGGAAGTGTCTCTAATCTTCCAAGTGAGCCGCCGTTCGGCTTCGGTCCGTCATCGCTAAGCCGATTAAGTTGCTGTCTGCATTTGCATTTGCACTTTTTTTTATTCTTCTTCACGCTTAATTTCTCCATCCGCTTCCTCTCCCCTCCTCTCTTCTCTTCTCTTTTCTCCTCTTCCTCCCTCTCTGGTTGCGCTCTCCCCGGATTCTCAATCTCGAAACTCCCTCCCTCCCTCCTCCCCCACTCAACAGCCGGCCCGCAATCATGTCGTCCTCCGCGTCTTCCCCGCAAGAACTCAAGGATGAGATCAAAGCTCTGGACATTAAACCTGTGAACCAGACCATTGCGCAGCTCCGCTCGCTTGCGGCTGGTGCTGCGGGTGGTCTCTGTGCGGTTGTGGTCGGACACCCCTTCGACCTGGTCAAGGTGCGCCTGCAGACCGCCGAGAAGGGCGTTTATGCGGGCGCGATGGATGTGGTGCGGAAGACAATTGCCCGCGAGGGTTTGGCGAGGGTATGTCGTCATTCATCTATCGTTTAGTTTGTGGAATCGGACTGTTGAGCTGATCGGCACACGTAAATAGGGTTTGTACGCGGGTGTGTCTGCCCCGCTGGTGGGCGTGACTCCAATGTGTAAGTGATTTCTTCACAGCCTGAATGATTCTAGATTTCATGTGCTAATCTGATCCTCCCGGATAGTCGCTGTGAGCTTCTGGGTATGTCTTCGACCGTCGCGTCTACGTGACCAAGCTCGAGTGTAGGGGTTTTCCAGATCTAACGCAATAGTGTAGGGTTACGATGTGGGCAAGAGCCTGGTTGAAAAGGCCTCGGTCGTTCCAGTGGTCAACGGCACTCCTCAGTACTCCATTGCTCAGATCTCCGCCGCCGGTTTCTTCTCCGCTATTCCCATGACTCTGATCACTGCTCCCTTCGAGCGTGTCAAGGTCCTGCTTCAGATTCAGGGTCAGAACCCACCCCCACCCGGCGAGAAGCCCAAGTACTCCGGTGGTGTGGATGTCGTGCGCCAGCTGTATAAGGAGGGCGGTATCCGCAGTGTCTTCCGCGGCAGCGCCATGACGCTGGCTCGTGATGGTCCTGGATCCGCAGCTTACTTTGCCGCGTACGAGTACATCAAGCGGTCGCTGACCCCCAAGGATGCCAATGGCAACGTCACTGGCGAGCTGTCCCTGACGGCGGTTGTGGCTGCGGGTGGTGCCGCTGGTATTGCCATGTGGATTCCCGTTTTCCCCGTTGACACGATCAAGTCTCGTTTGCAGAGTGCACCGGGCAAGCCGACTATTGGCGGCACCATCAGGACCGTGTATGCCAGCGGTGGCTTCAAGGCCTTCTTCCCTGGTTTCGGTCCTGCTTTGGCTCGTGCTGTGCCCGCTAACGCGGCTACTTTGTAAGTTTTGTGTTTTGGGCAGTCATACCCAACCATCAAACTCATAGCTAATTCTTGTCCTCTTTTCTAGCCTGGGTGTTGAGCTTGCGCACAAGTTCATGAAGAAGATGTTCGACTAAATCGGTCTTTTTCACGTTGACCTTGTGTGTGTGTGTATATATCCCCCTTTTCTTCCTTTTCTCTCGGGGTGTCTTTTGCAGCGTCGGTTCCCGTCCCTCTGCGCATAGACGCTTGCAACGGTCGATGACCGGCCCAATCGGCTTGTATGGGAACTTTGAACTTTGGACTTTCTGGACGTGCTTTCTCAGCCGGTTTAGAGATACACCAATACCCTACCCCCTTTTCGGTTCGTTGATTTCTCGATCTGGATCATTTTTTTTTCTCTTTTGTATAGACCATGCCTTTTGCACCAGCGTGGAATGCATCAATGAACATTCGGGTTTCTTGCCAGTCCACCTCTTCTCCATGTATCGATACATCCTAGCCTATTCTTATATTACCCTAGATGAATAGCAAATGATTGATTATACTTGCTGGATAAGATAAACAAGCATCTTCCACGCGCAAATTAAGTACTTTATTGTACCACCATTCCCTCCCTCCTCTCCGTCCGCAAACGTGCATACGGTCTTTGCTCGTCGATTTCCTCTTTGCTGAACCAATGGCCATGAAATCCATAAGGAACCCGTTGCGGAAGGAAAATCTTCGCAACCACACTCGTCATATCTCGAGCATCGATAATCCACAATTCACTCCGGGAATTCTCACCAGCATGACCATCCACGTCCAATTGATTTTCATCAAACATCAACGTCAAGAGATACCCATCATCTTCCTCCTTTGCACCCTCTCGCGGAACAAATTGAGGTTCCTGTGCGTACCATCCCTTCGGAGCTTGGAAAATTTTTATTGGATCCTGTGGGTCGTCGCTGGAAGCTATCTCTTGAATGTTTCTCTTGTCGACGCAGCCATCGATGGACGGAGTGTCTTGATCTATCCCCCGCCTGATCAAAGTCTGGACGTCGATCTTGACGAGACAGTCCATTTTCATCGGTTCACCAGTTGCTGCCCCGAACATCGCGTCTCGCGAAGAACATCCATATACAAATTGGGGACCGCTAACGGGGTGTGACGTTGGAACGATTGGCATCTCGAATGGGATAGCGGATAGAGCCCATTGTTGCGTTATCGTATTGTTCTCCGTGTCGGAGAGAAGGAATCGGTAATAGTATAATTGGCTATCACAATTCTCCTTCTCAATCGGCTCGATGGCACCCATGGAATACAGCATGTTGCCATTCGTGTATCGACAGGCAACCATACTCACAGCGTCAACTTCGGAGTTCTCTGTGAGCTTGGAGGCAGGTTCATCCCAGGTACTGGCGGTATGAAAAATAAAGCATGGTTCTGTCTCGAACCAACGGACTTGTTCCGGGTGTCGTCGAGGGAATATGCCGAAACGGGAGGGTGAATTTCGATCGTAATGGATAATTGGTCGTCCACGAAGCATATTTGTGGGATCGAGAGTCATTGGAAGGTCAAGGATTACGGTATGGGTAGGGGAGACTCCAAAGTCGTGCATTAATTTTGGGATTGATACCCCCGGCACGGGGGCGTGTAGTGCGTGAGGTTGAGACTTTGTTCTTGTCTTGGGTATAAGAGAATACCACACGAATGGTGGTAGGAAAGATGATTGGAAGGAGATCAAGTCTCCGGTGTCTGGATCAACATGAGGCTGTTTGAGGTCGTCAGTGGGTGAATCTTCAGTGATTACCACTTGTCAGGCGATCACCTACATGAGCTGTCGTCCAGTCTTTCAAGAAACCGAATGGTCCATTGCCCCCAAAGGCATCTCTGCCCTGTCTCGAGACTTTCTCTTCGTTGACAGCAGAATACCCATTGAACCAGCCAATCGTGTCCAAATTTGGTAATTGAACTCGCATCGGTGGTCCCGTTTGGCATGTTGCCAAGACTCTTTTATCATGGTAGAGAACAGCCGTGTTCGCGACACTAATCTTTCGAATCTGGTGCTTTTCGGGACTGATGAAAGACCATGCTATGAGTGACAAGAATCGACAAAGTCTGAAAAAAGTCGAAATTGTTGACCTCAATGGATGCGTCAAGGTCGCGATACTGGGTAGTATAGGCAATCGTAGACCAGGCATCGACTTGGCCCCAAGGTAAATATCTGTCAAAATGTATCGGTTCACGAAACTGGGCTCAACGTCCTTGGACTGGTCGTTGACCTGGAACCAGATCCCACTCAGCATACCGTCGCCATCGAACATATGGACGTCCTCGGAGAGATGATCACTGAAGCTCGGGTTTCCGCCATTCCGAACGTATTGACCGCCACGGAATTC
Source organism: Penicillium sp. F50 (assembly GCA_037356195.1). NCBI lineage: Eukaryota > Fungi > Ascomycota > Eurotiomycetes > Eurotiales > Aspergillaceae > Penicillium > Penicillium sp. F50. The sequence goes on along the minus strand of JAYXSA010000054.1, from coordinate 183,502 downwards.
GACAGGAATCGTTCCCGAATACGTGCATGGTGTTAATGGGAGTTGGCGATGGATGGGCGCGAAATTTCCACTCAGGCAGCTTGGCTTTCGTTAGCTTAGGTATCTCTTGCTTCGCTGCTTTCTGATGAGTCAGGTAGTGTACCGATGCTTTGCTTTTGTCACACTTGTCTGGGGTTCAGTCATCGTCTCGATCCGACGCCTATTCGCACGTATCAATCAAGCGAATTCATATCAAGGTCGATCAGCATGTCCTTGGATACCAAAATGTAGGCAGCTCCTCGGATTCTTTCCACTCTCGTGTCAGCGCGTCCCCAGACGTGGCCCTTGCATGGGACAGTTGAGCGGGACCACAGGCGATGACGTCACAGCAGTTGTGGCTGAGTCTAGATAGCCTTGTCAAAATATAGTACGGAGCACAGAATTTGTTTTTTTTTATCCAGACTTATCGGTGTCAGTGGAGAATGGACAAGGTACGAAACTGTAGTCGGGTGACCTGACTACCCCTGGTCCAGCCTCGCACCACTTTAGCGAGGGATTAATTGTTCGAAACCAGCTTCAATTAGGAACTAATGTGGAGTTGAAACCGGGCATCTGATATGACCAGACTTGGCGGCCTAGGCGGACGGGATGTTGACATGATGGTTCTTGGGTCTGTCCGGAGTCCGAGTGTCAATCGGTGGTAAACTTACCAGTTCAGATCGGGAGGCAGATCGCGGTCCCACTCGGTAATATTACACACGCAAAGTTACGCCTGTCAGGAAAGTTACACCTGTCAGGAAAGTTACACCTGTCAGGTTTAGTTAGACCTAACAATAGACTGGAGTCAAGCGTAACTATGAACCACGGTGCTCATAGTTTGATGGTCTGCTGTCGCATAAACAGTCTCACAAAGCTACACCTGGTCGAATTTGAAACCTGCAGTTTGAACTGACTATGGATCCGATCAGGAGGAAGAAGAAGGTGGTCATCATAGGTAGGAATAGACCTCGTCGTTGCAGACTCCCGAGAACTAATGCTGATCTGACGACCTCAGGAGCTGGGATTGGAGGTATCGCGACAGCCGCGAGGCTAGCACAATGCGGAGTGGAGGTTTCTGTCTACGAGAAGAACAACTTCGTAGGTGGCAAGTGTAGTAACATCACTCATGATGGCTTCGTAAGTGCCCGAAATCCGTCGAAGAGAAGAGTACTGATTTGTCTTCAAAGCGCTTTGATCGAGGGCCATCTCTATTGCTCATGACGGAGATATTCGAGGAAACCTTTCGTCATCTGGGAACATCATTGTCTTCAGAGGGTATCGACCTTCTCAAGTGCGACCCCAATTGCAACTTCTGGTTTCCTGACGGGGAGTGTTTCACGACTTCGACCGATATCGCTCGAATGAAGCGTCAGCTAGAGAGACATGATAGTCGGCATGAATTCGACGGCTTTCTTGCATTTCTTCAGGAATCTGACCAACATTACCATCAGAGTGTGATCCATGTGCTGAAAAAAGACTTTCCGGGCTTCCTCTCACTCCTGAGGCCGGCCTTTTTACGCTACCTCTTACGACTACACCCGTTTCATACTGTGTGGCAAAGGGTTTCTTGCTTTTTCCAATCTCACAAACTACGCCAGGTGTTCAGCCTTGCTAGTATGTACCTGGGTATGTCGCCATTCAACACACCGGGCACATACACGCTCCTCCAATATACTGAGCTCACGGGGGGAATCTGGTATCCTCGTGGTGGATTTCATCGAGTAGGTGGTCCATACCCGATGGTGGAAACTATACTGATACATAGAAGATTGCGGAATCATTGGCCGAGATAGGGAAAAGATTGGGTGCAAAATATCACCTTGCACGTCCAGTGACGGGCATCGCGATCTCTTCCGACCAGAAGACGTTAGGCGTCTCACTCGACACAAACGAGATTATCGAAGCCGACGCTGTTGTCGTCAATGCCGACCTGCTCTACGCATACAAGGAGCTGCTCCCGTCACACAACTCGAAGCCAGCTGTCACCAGAAAGAAGCAGGATGTCTCGTGCAGTGCGATCACTTTCTACTGGTCACTGTCTGAAAAGGTACCACAACTAGAATCTCATAATATGTTTGTGGGGCAGCCCTCTGGACACCAATTTCCAGATGTATACTGGAACCGCACGAGAGTGTCAAAGCCGTCCTTCTACGTTCATGTGCCGTCTAGGACCGACCCTTCAGCCGCACCAGAAGGCAAGGACACCGTGATGGCTCTCATTCTAGTGGATAATATCGACACCTCGAAGACGTCTACAGAAAACGATCTCGAGGGCTTAGTGGCGGATACTCGCGAGTACATACTGTCATCAATCGAGAAACGAACGGGGATCGTGGGACTCAAAACCCTCATAGCCCACGAGAGCTTCCATTCGCCCTCAACCTGGCACGACACGTTCAATTCCGACCGGGGCTCTGTGTTTGGACTCAATCACAATTTCTTCAACATCCTCGCCTTTCGGCCGCATGTCAAACATGACGTCATCGACGGTGTCTATTTTGTCGGCGCCAGCACGCATCCTGGAGCGGGAGTTCCAACGTGCCTGTCGGGCGCTAAACTGACTGCGGAACGGATCCTGCAGGACTTGGACATTCCTATAGCTTGGCAGAACGGGAGCTCTCAGGACAAGCAGGAGCTCGGCAAGGCTGTTGCGTCTCGCTTTGGGCGAGCTTGGCCACGAATTGCGTTACTTGGCATCCTACTGTTCACGATCGCAACCTGGCGGATGCGAGCTTGCTAGCCATTTGGTTTGTGAAACGGGGTCTCGGAATTCTCAAAAGCCGAGCTCTCTGATCGTGGGTTTTGGACTTTTGCTACTTCTGCTGCGCGCGACCAAAAGCCGACCGCAAAGCCCATCACCCCAATATCGCTGATTGTTACAGCGTGTACGAGAGAACCACAGGTAATTCTCATAGAACCGAGCCAAGGGATAATAAGGCTGTCAGCCTAGCTATGCAGTTAAACCTGCTTTCCTCGAGCTGGCGCGGTGGACCATGATCGATCGATCGATCGACGGGAAATCATACCGCGTATTATCGATACACGGTTGATTGTGTCCCGGCAAGCGGCAGCCTTGTGCTCTGGTGGCTCCTTGCCGTGTCTCCCACCTTGAGAACCTTCCGAATCACTTAGAGTTATGGCACTAGTTTAACTTTTGTTTTAAGTAGATACTTAGTTGGGTAATAAATTATTTGTCATACCCCATGTTCCAAGGTTCGCAAGATCTCGTTTACCGCCCGCTGTCGATTGCATTCAGCCATACACGGGTGCTGTAAGTTTGGACATCCGTGGCATTCCTACAGTGAGCACGAAAACCAGGTCTGGCCCAGTACAGGCGTAACCAGGGAAAAACTTCGGTCGTTTTGACGGATTCTTCGGCTCTCAGTATACCAGTTTCGAGCCGTGTTCCTTGACGTGGGGACACTTGCCTTACAGCGCGACTAGAAACCGGGCTCCCTAGTGCACTATTTAGCAGTGGTGGTCGTAGTAGTCAGCGCGATTAAACTCCCCGTGAAGGACAAGAGGACCACACCCCTTCTCTCTCTCACTCTGACATGCCACTTGCACCACAAGTCCGTCGGCGCGATCAAGGGTTCTGTTTTGTTCAATATGGGCTATGATTATTGGCTTGTGTTTGTCTTTCCGAGTCAAGTTGCGCGACTTGGGTTCTTCTAATCCCGTTCTCTTCTAGGCACTTGACCTGGACAATTCCTCCAGCGGTCTTGTTCACGGTGGCCTATTGGCCGTTCTTCACGAGAATCGAGATCTGGAAGATCTTTATTCTGATCAATGTAGGGAGATCGACATCCACGATTTGGGCAGGTGTTGATAATTTCTCCAGGTAGCCGTCATTGCCACGATACCGTGGGATTCATTTCTAATTCGTAATCGCATCTGGACTTACCCAGCTGACGCTGTGGTCGGCATTACTCTATTCGACATTCCGATTGAGGAGTTGTTTTTCTTCGTCATTCAAACATACTGCACAAGTTTGCTCTATGTCATTCTCACCAAGCATTTGGTGCTCCCAGCTTATTTGCTCGACCGCGCTCAGCAATTCAGCAAGAATGTTGGATCCGCAGCGATCATTGGCGGAATTGGTTTCGGCGCCCTGTGCATTCTCACGGAGAACAAGCTAACCTACATGGGCCTCATTTTGACATGGGCCCTGTCGGTGGTTTTGTTTCAATGGTAAGGACATCGACGATGAAGCACTGCGTGACCTTTTGAAAGCTGATCAATTTTATCGAGCAGGTCTCTCTGTGGGAGCTTCTTACTCGCATTGCCCAGAAAGCAGATTCTCATGCCAATTCTGATTCCCACTTTTTATTTGTGGCTGGTAGACCTTTTGTCACTTCAGCGTGGCACGTGGGTCATTGAACATGGCACGAAGCTAGACATCCAATTCTGGGGATTCCTGGACATCGAGTATGTAGCAGGCCAATCGTCTTTTCTGGATATCCATCGACTAATCTTCTCTCAGGGAAGCGACTTTCTTTTTCCTCAGCAATGTCATGGTTGTTCTGGGCATGGTCACCATGGACCACGCGATTGCGCTGGCCCAGTATGACATTGTGACTTCAGAGTCGCCTGGAAGGTGTCTTCCCTCGCTGGGTCAAATTGCTTGGTCATATTTGGCCCAACACAGAAAGCCTCTTGATGTTGGTTTTTTAGACGGATTACGCGCAGCAGTGACAGAGCTGTCGCACAAAAGCCAGAGCATGTACCTGGGAAGCGCAATGTTCCAGGACGGGCTCCGAGTTGATCTCATTTTCTTGTCAGTCTTTGCTTAAACTAGTCGATTGCGATGGAAATCTAACTACACGACAGATACTCCTTCTGCCGGGTCATCGACGATTTAGTTGACGAGGCTCCTACCCGTGAAAAGGCTCAAGAGAGCATCAAGGAAGCATCTCAAGTCTTGCACTGGCGTTTCTCCACCAAGAGCCCCAAGAAGCCTCTGTATGACTACCTCAAAGACAAAAGAAGCACCAAATCGAGTCCACTGATCGATTCCATTGCCTTACTACCTGCTTCTCGTCTCAGTCTGGGCCCATTGCTTGAACTTTTGTCAGGGTTCGAAATGGATCTTCTGTTTTCGCCGGAAGACCAAGAGTTCCCCATTGAGACAGAAGCTGACCTGGAAGTGTACGCTCATCGTGTTGCCGGTACAGTTGCAGCCGGTCTCCTAGAATTGGTGTTCAGCCACTCTGAGATACGATACAGCGCTACCCAACAAGAGAACATTATCAAAGCTGGGCAGGAAATGGGACGGGCGTTGCAGTACGTCAACATCGCGCGTGACATCAAGCGCGATGCCGCGATTAAGAGAGTGTACATCCCTACAGCGTGGTTGAAGACGAAAGGATTGACCCCTGCCGATGTGATCGAGAGACCGGAGGATCCCGCATTGGCTACATTCGAATCTCGAATGCTCGCCAAGGCAGAGGAAGCTTACCAATCGAGCGTGGATGCGATTGACCAACTACCGAAAGATGTTCGAGGGCCTGTCAAGACTACCGTGGAGAGTTACATGATGATTGGAAAGATGGTTCGCAAGGCACGACAGGATTCAATCAAGATAGAGGGCAAGCTCAAAGTTCCGCTGTGGCGGAGATTGACGCTTGCATGGCGGGAGATGTATGTGAATGCTTAGAGTGTGCTTTCTATGTCTCGTTCATTGCGGTCATGTTACCATCGAACTCAGTCTGCGCCTTTCCAGAGCCAGTCTACAGATAATGATATACCGAACGACAGCAAATTCATGCCAATTATGAAAACCGCTAAAAAAAAGTTGAGCGAATTACAGAGTAGACTAGATGTCCATTTCCCTAATTGTACGGTAGCGAGCTAGCATCACATGGAAAATCCCGAGGGTACGGAGAGTTACGAATCCACGATGTAGTCTAAATCCGATCGGAGTCGACAAGTCTCGACCTAGAAGATCATGGAAGGGATGACGTCAACAAACAGCAGCATGGATACTTGGTGGAGGCTGTGATGGGGGGCCGCGTTCTTGACAAGGGACGGTAATTAATCCTAACAAGGACCTTTGTATGCAGCTACCAGAGGAGCTGCAAGGGCAGCACCAAAAAAACAATCTTGCTACCTGAGACCCAAGGGCGCTTGTTTAGGTCTCACCTGCAGCTTGGAATTAAACGTAAAAAGGCCATAGCTTTTCGATCGATCGACCCGGTATTGAGTGTGTAATAACCGGACATACGGTATATTTCCGGCGGTATAATACGGGATCGCGATCAGATCGGGAATCGCGGGTTGAACCAAGAAAATGGGCGCTGACACCGGGTTGCTATGATAGAAACCATAACTATTCCCGTCGGAGCCGAGTTCTGACTTCAAGGTCACTCTATTTTGTACATTATTGACTCGAACGTGTCACTTTCGTTTGAGAAGGAAGGAACAACAAAAAATTCACATTTCGCCTACGCAGAATGGCTCCCCCAAGTGCCATCGTCGTTGGTAAGTGGAGACATCTCTCACAGTCGAATACTCACGGCTAACAAAACCTAGGAGCTGGAGCTGGAGGAATCGCAACTGCTGCCCGCCTCGCAAAAGCGGGATATCAGGTCACCGTCGTTGAAAAGAACGATTTCTTAGGTGGTCGATGTTCGCTCGTGCATCATGACGACTACGTCAGTCATCTCTCCAGCGCTGATAAGCTCAGCGACGATACCCCCCATGTCTTTCAATCGATATTAATATGTAAATTTTTAGCGATTTGATCAAGGGCCCTCGCTCTTGCTCATGCCAGAAGTGTTCCACCAGACATTTCACGAGCTGGGCACCACCCCAGAAAAGGAGAACATCCGATTACTGACATGCGAGCCCAACTATCGCATCTGGTTCTCCGATAATGACCATCTGGAGATGTCTACTGATATCAGCAAGATGAAGCCTCAAATAGAGCGTCTCGAAGGCCAAGGTGGCCTCGAGGGTCTGTTTGGATTCCTGAGAGAGTCTGGCCAGCACTATGATCTTTCGATGAAGCATGTCTTGTGTAAGGATTTCCCGAATATCTGGGCTATGCTTCGACCGGGCCTGGTACTGTCGTTGTTGTCATTGCATCCGTTTGAAAGTATGTTTGGTCGCGTGAAGCGTTACTTCAAGTCCGACAAACTGAGACGGGCATTTACGTTTGCGAGCATGTATCTTGGGATGAATCCGTTTGAGGCTCCCGGGACATATTCGCTTTTGCAATATACGGAGATCGCGCATGGAATTCTCTATCCAGAAGGTGGATTTGTGAAAGTCAGTCTAGCCTTTTCTGCCACGCCTTTCCTTTCATTTCGCAAGCTAACGGATGCAGGTGCTCGAGGCTTTGGCCCACGTTGGAGAGCGCTTCGGGGTAAAGTACCGTATGGGCACTGCAGTGGAATCCATCATTCAATCGCCCGATGGCACTGCTCGTGGCGTGCGACTCTCATCCGGCGAAGAGCTTCTCGCCGACACCGTCGTCATCAATGCCGACCTGGTCTACGCCTACAATAACCTACTGCAGCCAACCAGCTATGCTCAAAGCCTGACGAAACGACCAGCTTCATGCAGCAGTATCTCGTTCTTCTGGTCTTTCGACCGAGTCGTCAAGGAGCTCTCCGTGCACAACATTTTCTTGGCCGAAGAGTACAAGGAAAGCTTCGACTCTATCTTCCACCGCCACCAACTACCCAAGGAACCCTCCTTCTATGTCAATGTCCCAAGTCGTATTGATCCTACTGCAGCGCCGGACGGCAAAGATGCCGTCGTAGTCTTGGTCCCAACCGGCCATATCGTGGACGACCTTTCTAATCCCCAAGACTGGGATGCCCTTGTAAACCGTGCTCGCGAAGCCGCCCTCAAGACCATCGAATCTCGAACGGGAGCTTCAGGACTACGTGAGAGTATTGTTCGCGAAACGGTCGAGACACCTATCAGCTGGAAGGCGAAATTCAATCTGGATCGCGGCGCAATCCTGGGTCTTTCACATTCATTCTTCAATGTGTTGAGTTTCCGACCCAAGATCAAGCACCCTAATATCCCGGGTTTGTATTTCGTGGGAGCGAGCACGCATCCTGGGGCTGGAGTACCTGTTGCTCTTATGAGTGCCAAGGTTGCGAGTGAGATTATCTTGGAGGATTCGGCGAAGGGAAGAGCCGGGGGATACACGTGGTTGGTATGGTGGTTCATTCTACCATTGTTGCTTGCGTTCGTATCCTTCTTTGGGTACGGTTCCATAGACTGGACAAGAATACTTCCTCTGGAAGGGAAGTTGTGAGAGATATGCATGTAATTAGCGGGAGACTCTTAATAGATACGAAGTCTTCTCTAGGACATTGTTATTTGGTACTATAATTCAAGTATACTGACTACAGACCGGATTTCCTGCACCACGCCTAAGCTTATCCCTTCCGTTTTAGTTCTGAGACTCTCGCCACTTCTGGTCACTCAGACGAAGTGAACACGCCTCTGAGTTCTGTTGGTCAGTGAGCATTATGTGAGCTCCGACACAAAACTCGATCCTCGATCTCGTTGCTAGATAGAGATGTAGACGGTAATAATTTGCATAGATTATTCTGAAGTCTTTTGGCAAAAGATCTTCTGGTCGGTAGCCGGGAGTTTATTCGAGAAAAATTTTGATTCTTTCTTAGAGAGAAGATTGGCGAGGTAATACGCAGCTAGAGAAGAAACATGGGTTGGACACCACTTCGATACCTCTTATAGAATTCAGGACCTAACTTTGATCCTGCGGGCCCGTTCCTAGTCCGCACAAACGAAATGTGAGAAAACCCAGCAATTCTCATGGGATCTAAATCTGCACCATTTCCTTGGCGATTTTGCTCGTAGACCCTCCGAATGTATCCGCATATCGTCCCTTCATCCATTCTGACACCGTGAAAGGAGCGTGTGTTGCTACCTCGCCGTCTTTGATACAGCTATCGAAACACTTGACTAGGAAGTCCGGGTTGCCGTCAAAGAAGAAGGGCACACTGTATCTCCCCACTCCGGTTTTGTTGACAACACGATGCAGATTCGAGACATATTGGCCGTTGGTCCAACACATAATCAAGTTACCCGTATTGACGACAACTGCATCTGGGATTGGTTCAACATCAGTCCACTCTCCGGTTTTGCGGTCTCGAACTTGCAAACCGCCTGTAGAGTCTTGAAGAAGAATTGTGACCGCCCCAAAGTCAGTGTGAGCACCAATGCCTTTAGTCACTGTCAGTGTATGAAACCTGAATTTTCTTCTAGAAAGGTTTTAGAAACTTAGACTAAAATTGAGTGCTTACCTCGTTCTAAATCTGAAGCATTTGGATCCTGTGGAGGATAATGAAGCAGACGAAGCACAGCAACTGGATGCTCACAAAACTCATCAAGGAAGTCATGCCCTTCTCCAAGGGTGTCAAAAATAACGCGCAGTACATTCTTCGCGACTTTTGATGCCTCAGAGTGATAATTGTCGACCGTCTTCTTCCACAAAGATGGATCGTTGACCTCAGAGGGATACTTATTAGGCCCTTGAGCCCATTTCCTTGCCCGAACGTAGGGATCATCTAGAGGAAGATCTTGTGCCAGGAAATACCCTTCTTTGAGATCTCCCTTTTCAAGCTTTTCGAAATTTTGGGAGCGAAGTCGTTCATAGCCGCGACCGAATCCGCCGACAGCTTTATAGACGTCAGAATTCTGTAGTTCCAGTTATGGCAGGGACCTACCTTTGTCGTATTTTTCCTTGGTCTCAATTGGTAGATTGAAGAAATCCTCAGATTGACGTAATATCTCTCTCTGAAGGTCCTCCGGAATACCGTGGTTACGCAATTGGAAGAACCCGTAATTCAGACATGCATCGCGGATCTCGTCTTTGAGTTTTGAGCGCGCCGATTCATCCTGTCCATAGAAGGCTGGACGATGTGCTTAGCAGGGGGTATGAAGTCTCTATTGAGGCAACTTACGGGCAAAATCGATGACTGGGGGTCCACGGTGCATCCTTGCGGGCTTTTATTTTATTTCGATGATCAATTGCAGTGTAAAGTGTACAGGACAGGATGGTTATCCTGGGCCGTACCTTGCTAATTTTAAATGTATCATAGGGTGGTGATTCCAAGCTCGGCCGAGTTTATCGCCTTGGTTGGCCTTATCATTCTCTCGCCCTGTCTTATCATCGGAAACTCAAAACCAGCATCTTGACCTACCATATAAAGACGAAGTAGTACATTATCGTACTGTCCTATGGTTTTGGGCATGTCTTGCTCGGCCGATCAGGCCACATTGTCCGATTGTGCTGCAGGTAGACCTCACCAACAGACTGTGCCATCAGGAAAGCCGCGACAAATTCCGAGACAAAATAAGAGGAGAAGAGAGGTATTAAGGTAAAGAGTGAAGGATCACTATAAGAAAGAAAGAGCTGGAGAGGGAGAACCTGTCATATAGGCACAGATCATTGATGTTGTTCAGCGGCGTGAACACCACAGATTACAGAATTGGTCATTCTCGAGTGCCTTTCTTTTTTGCAGCATGACTTGTCTGATTCTAGATGCCTTTCATGATGTCTGGGTAAAGAGTAAACTGCGGAACACCCTCGGAGCCGTTGCGTGAATATTCTCATCGAGTCTCCGAGAAGCTTATCAATCATCTGGGCATCAATTATCGGCATTGCTGCGCCGATCAAGTCGTTGTGGGGGGCTCCAGAAGCCTGGAAGGCCCCGCCTTGCACGTTTTCAGGATCTCGTTCAGGACTCAGGCAAGAAGAATGGGGACATGGTTATGAACGGCACGAGGGTGAACGGCTATCTTTCAATTTTGACCCGTTTGATGATTGGACTACCTTGTCCCCAGACAGTATGCCTCTGATGCCTTGAGCCATCTCGAACACAAGACCAACTTCTGTCGCTGTTGTTCTCTTTCTCTTTCCAGGTCCGGGATTGGCTGGATTTGATGCTGCATTGACCCTGGGTGGCGCTACGGAGGTAAGCGACAGCCGATTTGATTCGTTGATAGCTAGACTCGAGGGGTCCTCTTTCCTTGGGGATCAACAATCCCACCTTTCTCCCGTCTCGTGTTGTTGGTTCGGCTCGGTCGGAGATGCGAAGCTCCGCCCCTTTAGGGGGCCAGAGATCTATATTTACGTCCTTCTTTTTGGACGAGGCTGACAGCGAGCACTTGGGTAAGACCAGGGCTCTGCACTGGTTACAGAGGAAACTGTGACAGTGACAGAAAGCCCGGAGTAGTCAGAATTGGAATATTTCAGTTCTTGATGAGAAGCACAAAAAGCGATGGAGTCACGTAGAGAGTCCCCATACCTGATGCTCGTAGGCAAAAATAATCCGCAAAGAGCCTCATCTCCATCGCTATGCCCACGGCTGGTCTAGTCGAGTGGAGACTTCGGCAGATGAAGGATGAAATCTGCACTCTCACAAGAGTCCGGAGAAGGGAGCTCGATTAAGAACTGTTGGTAGTCAACCGCCCAGCTCAGAGCAGCGCTAACAGGAGGGTTTCCACTGAAAAGAGCCGTGTATCCGCCCGGTGCTGCCTGCGCTAGTGGAAGTTGAGGCTGTGAAGTGGTTTTCCTTTGAAAACGGAGCGGCTCCCCTCTTCTTCTCTTCTGTCATCATCTTACCCCATCTCACTCTCCTTATCTCACCTTCCTTTCCATCTCCTCCCATCTGGTCCATTTGATTCTCTTTTATATTTTATATCCATTTCAAAATCCACCATGTCCTTCATCACGGGCCATCTCGTCCGTCGGGGCACGGAGCTTGCTTCCGCCCAGTTCAAGGACCCTCAGAAGCAGCCAGAGCAGATCTCGGGCGCTCTCGCTGCCTGTCTGGCTCTGACCGTTTTAGTTTTTGGCTTTGCTGCCTGGGCTGTAAGTTCTTTTCCCGTCCATAATGAAATGGTCAAAACTTCCATCGACATTTCCAAACTCATGCCGTCGCCAGGTGGATTATACTTATGGTGGTGTCGTGGCGACCCTCGCCGCCATCGAGGACTCCAACCCCGATGTCTACGTTCGGATCGATAATCCTCCTGAGGAGGACCCGACCAAGCCTTTCGACCCCAACGAGCCTGAGCTTGCTGCCGCCGCTCGTCCTCAGCCCGTCACCAGCAAGTTGCGCACCACGATCAAGCACCTCCGTGCCCGCGCAGGCTTCTGGTCCCGTTTCCGTGGTCTGAGCATGTATTTGTCCTATGTATTGGCTCGTGGGATCATCTCGAGCTTCCTCCCCTCCGGCTCCTACATCACCCAATTCTTTGTGCAGTCCGTCCTCAGCATCCTCCTGTCGACCTGGCAGATGGCCTGGGTGCACATTGTCATTTCCGAGCCTTCGCCCAAGCGCTTCTACCAGCGTATTCCCAGCTTCCGTACCTGGGTCAAGATTGCTCCTGCGGCAGCCCTGGCAGATGTCCTGACGGCCGCTGGTTTCTTCCTCCCCATGGCCATTGCCAAGTTTGCCGGTTGGATCGAGTCCGACAATGGCAACGGGTCCTCGATGGTCGCCACCTGCCGCTACCTGGTGGTGATGGGTCTTCCGGCTTTGTTCGCCTTCCTGATTGCTATCCCCGCTCGTGTCATCTTCATTCGCGTTGCGGCTTCCATGCTGCCCGAGGAGGACGAGACCATTGTTCCCTTTGACCGCTCCTTCGGCGGTAAGGTTCAGCCGCAGATTGTCGGTGGCAGTGGGCACATTGGTCTGCTGGATGCCTGGACCACCTTCGACTGGGCCGCTCGTGTTCGCTTTGCCAAGGTCATTGGTAAGACCCTTGCCATCGAGGTTGCCCTGGGCCTGTTGGCTGCTACCTTGATCTTTGTCCAGATTATCACCATGGCCCCCAACGCTATCAAGCACGATGGCTCTGCTAAGCCCTCGCCCGCTTAAATCATGAAACTGGAATACCTCCTATGGTCATTTCTGGTCATGGTAGACCCTACAGTATCTTGAATATTCCTTGGGGAATGTCTTCGACTGACGATTACTCTCTCTCCTGATGCCCTCTCTCTTTCAATTCCATTATTGCATTGAATTGTCTATAGCCTTTGGTTATGAAGAAAGTAAAGTGTTTGAACTGCTCTATTATCAGATCTATCACTTTGTGGCCCGCTGTAACCGATCTGGCTTGTGGAGTCGTGGCTTGTTTCTTCACGGTGACGGGAACCTACCCGTATCTTCTGAGTATTCAGTATAGCACTAGATAATCATAAGAAATTACTCCAATCCAATCTTTGGAAATATGTACTATTCAATCATCTTCGGTCTCCCAAGGGCTCCTGTCTCGACTCGGCACACCCCCGCTCTACCCTCCTCACCGCCTTCATGACTTTTTGCATTTCCCCTCTCTGTTCCTCTTCTCCTCCCCCCTCCTCCTCCTCTTAAACCATCTTCAAAAACCCGACAGTCTGCAACTTGCTTTCTCGCCCTCTCGTGCCCTGAACAACCTTAATTTTTCGGCCCTCAGCCTTTCGCCCTACACTCGCTCACCCTCTCACAATGGCGACCTCCCCCGCCGGCCGCATGCTGTCCCGCCAACTGCAGCAAATGCAGTCTGATAAGGACATTCCCGGGATCAGCTGTGGCTTAGTCGATAACAACGTCTTTGAATGGGAGGTTATGCTGATGATCTCGGACGATGTCAAGCTGTATGGAGGTGCGTGCTGGAATTCTCTCCCCTCTGCCGATCTGCCGGGGGAACCCTTCATTCTACCTTGTGGGACCTGTCGGGATGGGCGAACACCTTGGGGACCGGGCACAATCGAACCTAGTCGAGTAGAATGTTAACGGTGTTTTGTAGGTGGTTTCTTCCGCGCTCGTCTCTCCTTCCCGCCTGAGTACCCCCACATGCCGCCAAAGATGAAGTTTGAATCACCGCTCTTCCACCCGAATAGTAAGTGATCGCCGATTCCGATGCCCGGGCCACGACCGATCGAAGATTGAGAAGTGCCGACCCGGTGTGAGGCCAGGCAGAAAAAACATTGGAAGCTAAGATGTATACCGTGGTAGTCTATGAGAACGGCGACGTTTGCATCTCCATCCTGCACCCACCCGAGGAGGATAAGTTCGGTTACGAGTCTGCCGCCGAGCGCTGGTCGCCCGTCCAGACTCCCGAGACCATTCTACTGTCTGTCATCTCCATGCTATCCAGCCCGAATGACGAGAGTCCCGCCAACGTCGAAGCTGCGCGGTTGTGGCGCGAAGACCCGGCCGAGTTCAAGAAGCGCGTGCGCCGGTGTGTGCGGGAGAGTCAAGGGGAGGAGTAAACCAAAATGGACCGACAGTTATGATATCTTTGTTTTTTCCATGCGTGCATCTGGCTGGTTATGTTCTCTTTTTTTCCATATCTTCTTTTCGTCCACTCTCAATCCCTTACCTGATACGTCCGAAGTTCACGTTTTCTGGACTTGGGCTGCTTCTCTCTTCTCTTTTCTGCTTTTGCCTTGCTCGCGGTGTTGCTCTCTTGGTCTGCATTATAGAGCGAGTGCTCATGGGAGTCTTGGATTGTGGGTGGACCGATCTAGCATTCATGATTCCGCGATGAAGCCCGACCTTCTCGGGGTACCATATTTTCCATATTTTGATGTGATCTTGCTTGAATTGGGTTCTTTGGAGTTCATTTTACTCTATGACAGGGGTTGGGTCTTGAATTGGATTTTACGACTTTGATAAGCATTTGTCCTTTAATTCTCTTCATGATCGTAGGATATTTACGATTTCGCCGGACGAGGTGGAAGGTGTTCGCCAAGACAGGAATGTGAAACCAGGTAAGAATGAATGCACTTCGAATGTGTATGTTCAATATGCTTGTAATGTATAATTCCATATTCCAGGATAACTCATCATATGCTCATGGTATGTTCAAAGTGAAATCACGCTATGCTGTAATCTAATCAACGAATTAAAAGGGAGACCGAGGATAGAGGCAGAGTGCCAGTAGAAAAAAAATCCAGAAAGGTTTTGGAAAAGCAGGAGAACGGTCGTCTAAGCGTTGTTTTTGTGCCCGGTCCGCATGGAGGGAATAAAAAGACCCGGGTGAACGAGGGTGAAGGATGTGCAGGCCAAGGCAATCATCCTAGAATCATTAGTTAAGCAACTTGGCCAGGTAATCCAGTGAGTACTTACATTCCATCGAGAACGAGGAACTCATTCTCCTTTTGCATCAGCGGGCTGCCCCAACCACCAGCCATCTCGGGAATACTATATTCGACAATTAGTTGATCACCCTTACTTGAATGTCAAAAGGATGTGACCTTACCGATAGATACACCGAATCAGCACGGTGAAGTAAGCAAAGACCTCGGCGATAATCACAAGTCTCATCCGGCGAGGGGAAATCGCTGGCGTAGGATCCTCCAGACTCTTCTCGCTCACCAAGCCGTTGCCGCTGCGGTACACATTCCAGAAGAAGTGGAGACCGAGTAAGCCACAAACCGCCATCGTAACCACCTGGAAGGCAATGCCCGCAATAATGATATCGTCACCAGCCTTCAGGAGTTTTTGGTTATCGTTTCCAGCAGCGGCTGCGACACCACCACCGGCTGCCTGCAGAATCAAGGAGCCGACGTCACAGCTGATGAAGATCCAAGTGAAGAGGCGCGGCTTCAGTTTCGAGTGCTCGGGTCCCAGGTTTAACACGATATGCTTGAGGGTGAGGTAGATACCGGCGGCGACAAAGGTCGGTGCTAGGACGAGACACACGATTTGTAGTTTGAATGCACCCGCATTCCATGGATTGGAGTTCATCAAGACTCGGCCTATGTATCCAGCCATTTCCATGATAGCACCCACGCCCAAAGCGACCATGAAGGTCCAGGTGCGCAAGTAAATTCCATAGCCGATCTGGAGGACACCGAGAACGCCGAAGAAAACTGCGAAGAAGACGTTGCCGCCAAAGTTGGGATAGTAGCCGTAAGTGGTGGCCTCTACTGGGCATATCGGGCTGACAGCTGAACAATCTGCATAGCTCGGCATTTTGCGTCGGGGAGTTGTCCCTTGGCGGGGATTTAATTGACTTTTGCGCTTGGGACGGTCAGGTTGGGAGAGTCAGCCAAAGGGTAGTTGGTCGCGGACGCTGGCGATGGCGATGATGATACACACACTCTCTCGCGCGCGCGCAAACAGTGAGGGAAAACATCTCGTTGCCCCCATGGTGACCCCTGTACCCTTTTAAGACAGTTGGAGCAGACGTGGAGAGCACCAACGACATTTCGGAGTACTTGCCAAGTACAGCATGTAATAACACTTCGACGCCGACGCGAACGCGAGGCTGTGGAGCCTTGCCAATTTCCTGAAAGGGAGCCGATTCGCAACGGTGATTGGCCTGTTCGTGTCGCTCTCGTTTTCGTTTTCGTGGCCACCCTCGTTTCGAGCTTCGCTTCCACTGTTGCAGGGGCCAATTCTCTGCTTTTCGACCCACCGGAATCCACCCGGGATCTTTACTTATCGCTGTGAGGGGGATCACGGATAACGAATCGGGGAAATGATATTGGCCATAGGCACACGGAGGGCTGTTTTGACTGTCCGTTCGAGGCTCGAGACAACTTTGATGTCTGTTCCGAGTATGTCATGGGCGGGCGGCTGATCCCCATGTGGAGCGACCGGACCGAACGCATCGTCGGGGATTTTTTAAGGTGATTTTAGCTCTTAGAGTTGCTGTTAGATTTTAAGAGAAACCATGCTTCCCGTGGGAAAACAGTCTCGTCCTGGGGAAAGGGTTCATCGTTCATCGTTCCTCGGAGTTAACAAGTTGTGAGGACTCAGCAGTCAACCACCATGCCACGTGACTCTCGGCCTTTTCCCTCGCGCGGCGACGTCGCTTCGTCAAGTCGCCCGTCGTCGACATGCCTCCAAGACGGGCGCATACCAAGTCTCGCAATGGCTGTGACCAATGCAAGCGACGTCGTGTCAAGGTGAGTTACGTGTATTGTCGAGGCGGGGGTCCTGCATCAACCACCCATCTTCCAAGGCCCTATCTTATCCGTCTGACGTCTTCTACTGGAAGACCTTCTCCAAGCTGACGCAACCCAGTGCGACGAGAAGGGTCCCCCCTGCTCGAATTGTATTTCTCGGGAACTCAGCTGTACCTATTTAAAAGCTCCACCACGCGATGCAGCCAGTGCGCGAAGACGTAGTAGTGCGCCAGTCCCAGCCCGAGAATTGGACATCCCGCGAGCGTTGGCGCCCATCAGTCCAGCCTCCACTCCATCCGCCATCTCCGGAGTGCGGGATCTCGAATTGATGCATAAATACGCCACGGAAACATTTAGCACCGTGTGTACTTCCGAGTCGAAGTTCCATGTATGGCAAATCGTTATCCCGCGGCTGGCGCTTCAATATGATTTTTTGATGAACGGTATTCTGGCATTTGCTGCGCTACATATAGCCACTACGGCGGAGTCCCCAACCTCCTTGGCTTATATCGATACCGCTTTGCAGTATCATAATTTGTCATTTGCGCCCTTCCGCGCAGCGATCGATAATCTTACACCGCACAACTGCGAGGCTGTACTAGCTCAGTCGATTGTCACCACTGTCATTGGCATCGCTTTGCCACGAGTCACCGCTCCACGCGATGAAAACTCCAACATGATCGAGAATATGCTCGTAGTATTCGAATTACTTCAGGGCGTGAAGAAGATTATCCATATCGGTCGTTCCTGGATCAAAATCAATCTCTATTCTCGGCAGAGGGATCTTTATGATACAAGTGTACCTGCACTTGATACCGACGCATCGGCGGCCTTGGATCGGCTCGCAATGTTGAATGAAGAGACAGCGGCCGGTATGGATCCGCAACAATATCGTGTCAACAAAGAGGTCATTGAACACCTCCGGACTTGCTTCACCTTATATGCAAGCTCCTTAGATCCAGGAGAAGTACTTGCATGGCTTGCCGGGGCGGATAAGGAATTTGTCGATAACGTCAGGCGCCGACAGCCGCTGGCATTACTGATCCTGATGCACTGGGGCGTCTTACTAGGCGAGCTGGATGGCCGGTGGTGGTGGGCTCAAAATTCGGGCAAATCACTCGTTGTGGACGTGCTGCGTGTCTTGCAGCCTGCGGATGCTCAGTGGACTGGGCTCTTGTCATGGCCCCAAAGACGAATGAGTCTATGATCAATGGAGTTCAGATCTGACCTTCTTCTTAAAAAATGGTTGGCACATTCAGCGATGAAGTGACCGTGTTCAAAGAAGCAAGCCATTGTTAGCAAGCAGATGAAATTGCGACTAGTGGCTGTCATAATTGATAGGCCGTGATTGAAGACACTTTGACCCGAAGCTTGCGGCCTAAGATGCGCCTCTTTCGGCCACAAGCGCTCCCAGTCAGCACATGGGTCGGGCAATCACACACTTGTCCTTTTTCTGGAGAGAGAGTATTTTCCCGGTCCGTGTGGCCTTGGTTTAACACTATTTGCAAGCCCGTTTTAGATGAGACCTCTTTCAACGGAGCGTCTCCATTTTGCTTGATGCCGGGTCTCAGCTACCATGGGCCTCATTGCTCAAAAAGTCTATTCCTGCAAAAGCAGTACTAGAAATGATTCTGTATGGATTTACCCTATATTTCATCATCATTATGGAAATCCTGTGCATTGCACCCCCAAATTTTCTTTCTGTACATTTGAAATCTTGAACTGCCATCGTTTGTTCCTTTGTTCCAAATCAATGGAAATACTACTTGAGTACTTGAAAAAAACAGTCTCCTACTCGAATTGCCATTGCAACCCTAACCTGATCATCTCCTCGCCTCTCAAATTCTTGCCTTCTCTACGGCACGCTTATAGATCTGTCGTACCCGCTTCTTATTGACCTCCTCAATCTCCCACTGATCCGCCCGCAAACTAAGCGGTCCACCAACCTGTTTCAACCAATACGACCGCCCACAATCAAACAGCCAATTCCGCGACGCAACCTGCACCAACTCGGCCAAAAAGCACTGCGGGGCACTCCGGTCTTCGGTGAAAATTACCCGCGGCAGATCACGACGAATCGTCGGCGGGGCATTTGAAATGGCGATTTCCAGGTACTGGTCAAAGGTGAGAGGGTGGTATAATTCGGACCCGATGTGAACGATCCCCGTTGTACGCGCTGCCGCGTGTAAGAGACATGCATTTGCGACAAAGTCCACGGGAATCTCGTCGAGGATGTTTGTCCCGCTTTTGAAGCCTTCTGCCGCGTGCCAGACCTGCGTCGCGCCCCGGTCCGCCATGAAGTACTGGAAGAACTTGTTCATGGGCGTGGAATCTTCCAGGCCGTAGAGTGGGTACGGATGGCGGAGAGCCTGGCCGAAGATCGTTGGGCGAACGAGTAATATCGGTAGAAGGGGATACCGCTTGGAGAGGAGTTGTTCCATGAGATACTTGGCGTACGCGTATGTCGATGAGAATCGCCTCAGGTGTGGAGATTGATCTAGCGATAATACCGATGCCAGTTCGTCCTCCGGGTCTTGATCTGAGAGTGTATATGGTCGTTCAAGAACGGGTCCATCAGGCAGGAAACTATTTGCATAGGCGGTGGATATCTGAATCAAGAGTTTCAGTCGCCGGAATTGCGAAGCGATACGAGCCATTTCCAGCGATGGGAGACAATTGTTCTCAAATGCGTCGTGGACGGTGGCATCCAGGGTGATTTTGGCTGCTGTATGAATGACGAGGGTAACCTCGTTCCGCAACTTTTCCAGAGTAGAGGATTCAATGCCGAAATCAATTGCTTTGATATCGCCAATGACGAATTCTAGTTTCTTCGAGGCGATGATGGCTTGTAAATGATCCGGCATGGCTTTCTTCCATTTTTCAACTGCTTGCTTTGGTGTCCCGCGGATCAATGCGTATATCCTACGCGTGGGTAGTTGGAGGGCTAGTTTGTATAATAGACAGCCTCCCAATGAGCCGGTACTTCCTGTGAGAAAGACGGTCTGTCCTTCAAAGATCTTTGTGTATCCTTCCCGGAGGATCTGGTCGACATAGGATGGTCTCGGGGCTGAAAAAGATGATGACATGGTGCGAATCTGAGAAACTGAGTGTTATAAAATATTGTGTTTGACTGTTTGAACTTGCCTAAACCTCAAGGGCTGGGGTAAATCATGGAAGAAATTGGATATACTATCTCTGTGACGGAGATAGATTGGCAACTCAGTTCTATAAACACCGATGATGGTTGGTAGGACAACTTTGCTGCGATTGTCGGGTGTATTGCATCAAGCCCTCATGTTATATTACAACTGGATGGGTAAGCTGCGACTTAACACGGCTTGGAGTATAGATTGAAAATACTGTGTCGCTTTCACGCTGATTTCTCCAATGTTTTCGCAGGCAGTTTGGAAATTCTCTCATTTGCAAAACGGTCGTGAACATGCGCGGACTCAAGCTTGGTTGAATCTGCATCATTCTATAAGAAAAGCCCACAGTGTGAGAGTAATTGAGATTCGGTCCGGACTGATTGCTAACACAGAGTCAGAATGACATGTGTCAATACGCAGGAGAAAGCGGCTCGTGCTGTCGACTGAAAACAAAACAGGTAGCACGAATGCTACACTCAGGCCAGGAACACTGGTGTCGGTGAAGCTTACGGGTGATACAGGCAAGTAATGAAAAAGGCGTTCGACAGAAGACAGTCGTCATATGTAGTATTTCTTGAAATATATGTTATTTGCTGCTGACTGGTGGGCCAAACCAATTCCGCAACCCCGTTTTATACATCGTGTGGGGAGGGAGGCAGCCGGGGCCATGAGACCGAAATGAACCGAGTATGGAACTCTGCAATCCAACAGTATTTGAGTTGGCTCTTGGGAGGTTGTTTTGTGCCACTCAAGGACTTTTGCTTCCACCCCCACACCAGCAACGACCATCTCCATCACGCTCCACTTGGACCACAATATCCATACCCTTCTCTTGAAGGTAGTTCACTGTGCGTTGACGGACATCTTCTAGGTCCGCACCCCGAGAAGCAACAACATGAATGACTCCCAGAACTTTCTGGTTCTTATGTTCATGCGCATGGTCATGATCGTGCCCGTGGTCATGACTGTGGCCATGATCATGATCATGTCCATGACCGTGACCGTGGCTGTGGCTGTGATCCTGGCCGTGACTATGATCACAGCTGCCATGGCCAGGATGATCATGAGCATGGTCATGACCTGACGAGGAACTGGTATCGTCAAGCCAGAATTTGGGCACGGTGTAGCTCACAACCCCGCGTAGAGTACTCACTCCGGCCAGGGTTTCACGAAGATTATACTCGGTATCTGCCGGTAAAGTCAAGAGTAAAGTTTTTGCCGTACTACTGACCAACGGCACGGCCGAGGCAAAGATCAAAATAGCGATAAAGCATGAAGCCAAGGGGTCGTAGCCTGACCATCCTGAATAATGTACCAGGATAGTCGAAATGACCACAGCCACCGAGCCCAGTGTATCGGCAAGAATGTGCAGGAAGATGCCATGCATGTTCTCATTGCCATGGGAGTGGTCATGGCCGTGGTCGTGACCATGATGGTGGTGTCCGTGCTCAAAGCTGAAAATGCCGACCAGGTTGACAAGCAGGCCCGCTACACTGACAGCTAGCAATTCACCGATGCGGTGCATCTGACTTCCTGAAGACAGCCGCTCCACCGCTTCATAGATAATCTCCACGCTAATAATCCTGTTTGTTGTCAGGATTTGGATAACTTGGCCCTGGCGATTGAGAGTACTCACATGAGGAAGATACCATTGGCAAACCCAGACAAGGTGTCTACTTTGCCGTAGCCATAGGGAAACCGCGCATTTGGTGGCCATTTACTCATGACAGCGGCGCAAAGCCCAACAACGAGAGCAAGGCAATCGAAGAACATGTGGATACTATCACTAAGCAAACCGAGGGAGCCGGTGACAAAGCCGTATGAGAGTTGAACGAGCATGAATGTAAAGTTCAGGCTGGAAATCATTAGTAACAGAATCGACAAGCTAGTGCAGAACACAACGTACCACATGAAGTAAAAAATGCTGCGAGAATCCTTCTCCTTCAGAATGCTATGCAAAAGGGGGTAATCCTCACTGCGATGAAGTAGCCACTTTGTGACTCGAGTAGTTTCTGTGCTGCCATGTGAATGCCCATGGTGGTGATGCGAATGCGAGTCTAGGCGTAGTTGGCTGTCATCCATTCTGGCAGCGAAGAAGGAGACCCCAGCAAGAACACCTCGTGCGGCGTAAATAAATAACAAATCATCCTTGGTATGAAGTGAGCAGAGGAGAGCCGCCGCCGCAGTGCTGACAGCGAGACCAACTTTATCACCGGAACGCAGGCCCAAGGGGAACCAAGTCATCAAGGAAAACGCGAAGGATAGCGCAGCCGGCAAAATATAGATCAGCTCCCGACTACTGAATGGCAAGCCACGAGAGGCGACTAGGGTCAAACCAGCCAGAAACACTCCGGTGAAGAGCGCCAGAGGTGCATCAGTCGTCATAACGACAGACGATTGGCCTGCATCCGAGGTCTTGCTGTGCTCAGCAACGAACCCTGGTTCTGGAATGGGTCCCTGACGACGGAGCGTCGGAAAAGGTGGAGGAATAACAAAGACAGATACCAAAAGTGCCGCATATCCCATCAACGGCGAAGAATCCCAAGGCTGGTTCATGCCAAGGAAGCTTAAAAGCACAGCTGTGACCAGAAGGGCGGTGGTGAACCGCTTTTTACTGTATCGCTCCGACGGCCCTCTTTGAGACATCTTACTGGCCACGCTTGGCAGCCCCACGGCCGTTGCAAGAAGAAGAGCGAAGGCAACCAGGAAACCCCCAACCTTCAATGCAGCGTAGATTGGCAGGCCAACAGAGAAGATTTGTTGCAAAGCCAATTGAGCTGTCTGCGCACTGGCTACGGGCAACTTCATGGGCCCATTTTGTAGGTGATTTTTTCCCAGGATCTGACCACAGCCGAATGCGAAGAGGGTCAGAGCTGTCACCAGTCCAACTTTTGATCCAACTTGCCCAATCGACGCAATTGATGGTGTCAATGAATCTCCTGAAATGTCCACGATCGCGGAGCTTCGAGAATACCAAGACAGGGCGATCCAAGGCAATGTGATGATGAGGCCGGTATATGTTTCATCTCTGGAATACGATGTTAGCTACCGCTGAGTGATCAAGAGTTGTCCACCTACATCAACTTTATTTTGCGCCCCGCTTGCGTCAGAGAGTCTGAGCTGTGAGAGTGACCATGTGTATGGTCATGGTCATGATCGTGGTCGTGGTCGTGGTCGTGATTGTGCCCGTGAGCATACAAGTGCGAATGCGACGCATCATGATGGATCGAGGACGCGGTATGGTTGTGATGATGGTGCCCAATCGAGTGAGAGGACTCCGAATGGTGATGATGAGAGACAGACGGCTGTGAGGCATGACTGTACGAATAGCCCGCATTCGCAGCGCCGGTCGGCTCAGATTGTGGAGGGCTGCTGGAATGTCCTAGCGACGAAGGTGGCGGTTGCGCCCAACGCGCAGATCGATTGTGACCATGTCCGCGGCCACGACTGTGACCGTGTGAATGCTCAGAAGGTGGAACAGCGCTATCCGCAATCGAGGGCAACGCCCCCGCTGACATTGTCTCCGTGTATGTTGTATGCGCAGGTGGGCAAGGGAATCGAGCGGCGGCGAAGAGGACGGACAGGGGAGACGCCAAGAACCTGGGGGGTGGGCGTAGCGGAGCCAAGAACGCTCAGATCGGGCAGCTCAGTGTTTAAGAAGCACACAGCATCGCGCAGAGAGGGTCAATTGGGAGGAAGGTCGCAAGTACTAATCTGCCACCGTGCGAATGAAGACAAGACGTGGAACAACAAAGAAAGGAGGTTACGGAGTCGCGAAGCAGCTTGCGGAGAGTTGCGCTGAGGCCTCAAGACCTTCGGGGGGCAACTGATAGCGCTAAATTACGGTAAGATAATATCAATACGACAGATACATATCGGAATAATCGTCTCTTTGTTCGACATAGTATATTGGGAAGAAACAAGACATGAAGTGTGCTCGCTTAGACAGCCTCAGATTCGAACGCTCAGAGTGCCATATCTCTAGCATCACGATCCACCACAACAGTCGAAGCTCTACTGGTACCGCATCGTACACGATTCCATACGGACGCTATCGGCTCTCCCACGTGACCGTTATCATCCCCCGATAAGCTACGCGCCATCGCCTTTGGGACACGCGAACGACCTCGGCCGAAATGGTGGATTGACCGGCTTGACCTCTCCAAGATGATCGACTCACTCATCACCATCGCATTTGCTCTGTCCAGTGCATTGACGGTGGTGATTCTACTGCTCCCATCGCAGTATATCCCACCTCGATCATCGACCGGACAGGCAGAGAAGGAGAAGCCGACCGTGCAGATCCTCGTCTTGGGAGATATTGGACGAAGTCCGCGCATGCAATACCATGCCTTGAGTATTGCTAGAAAAGGGGGGAAAGTAGTTATCATTGGATATAAAGGTGAGAGGCTCTGTACAATATACCCTGTCGTCACATATGTAGCTAATCAGCTTCATACCTCGCTAAATAGAAACCGACCCCCACCCTGATATCGTATCCAATCCCAATATCACCATCGTTCCCTTGCGTCCTCACCCGGCTATCCTACAGACTAGTAATAAACTTCTATTTATGGTCTTTGGGCCATTGAAGGTTCTCTTCCAGATCGCTTGTCTCTGGCAATGCCTTGCATACACGACCGCTCCCGCGCGGTGGATTCTCGTGCAGGTTGGTCGATCTCTGTTGACAGTAAGGAAAGCGCGAATTGACACTCAGTAGAACCCACCTTCGATCCCTACGTTAGCAGTGACATCCTTGTCTTGCTTCCTGCGGCAGACACGGCTCATCATAGATTGGCATAATTTTGGATACTCGATTCTGGCACTCAAGCTGGGGGAGAAACACCCTCTTGTGAAGCTATCGACTTGGTATGAAAAAACTTTCGGCCGGTCAGCTTCAGCCCATCTGTGTGTAACAGATGCGATGGGCCGGGTTCTGAAGAAGGACTTTCAGCTTCAGGCGCCTATCTTGTCACTGCACGATCGACCAGCGAGCCACTTTCGTCCGATTACCAACCTGGAGGAGCGCACCGCCTTCCTCATGACTCTGCCAGAGACAGAGTCTGTTCGCCCATTGCTCAAATCCGGTACCGTTCGGGTCCTGGTAAGCTCCACATCCTGGACTCCCGACGAGGATTTTTCTGTCCTCATTGAGGCTTTGGTGAAATATTCCGAAGTCGCCGTGGCCCAACCACACCTTCCAGATATTCTGGCAATCATCACCGGAAAGGGACCGCAAAGAGAAATGTATTTGAAGCAAATTGCGACCTTGGAAGCAGCAGGAAGACTTCAAAAAGTCACCATTCGAACCGCATGGTTGACCGTACCAGACTATGCGCGACTCTTGGCATCAGCATCTCTGGGTGTGAGCCTGCATACCAGTAGCAGTGGCGTTGACCTCCCGATGAAGGTCGTGGATATGTTTGGTGCGGGACTGCCGGTTGTTGGCTGGAATCGATTTGAAGCCTGGCCGGAGTTGGTCACGGAAGATGTCAACGGGAGGGGCTTTGGAAGCTCGGCGGAGCTAACGGATCAGTTGGTCGAGTTGTTCGGTGACAATCATGAATTAGATCGCCTGCGGGCAGGCGCTCAAAAAGAAAGCCTGCGCCGATGGGATGATGAGTGGGATCCCATTGCAGGAGCGCTGCTTGGCCTGACATAGATGATCCCAGAGACGAATGAATTTGTACGCATAGAGCTTACTCGAGCGAAACATTTCTCGGTCGAGGGGGTTTTGATCAATTCCTGCGAGAAACCTAGATGCTGGCTTGAAATTTGCCCCCGCAATATAGGCATGTATCAAAAGCTTCGAAGAGGTTTTTGAACAAGGGGCAAAGGCTGCCTTCGTGTATTCCAGCCAACGTTTCTTCGTTGATGTATTCGATCCGACAGCGAGAACAATACTTGGATAGTCCAGGTTCTTGAATGGCCAAGAAGCTCAGCCCACAACGCACTAGAATTGAATTAAGTTAATACGGAGTCGGGTTTAGGAGACTTGGTGGTGCAACATACCGAAGAGATGGCCTTCTACGCATTGGGCTTCACTAGCTGAGACCCACGCAATTCCTGCGCCGCAAATCTCACACGTTTCAAACAAATGTGCCCCGGGGCCGTTTAGCTGCTCTACAGACTTGGCATTCAATGTCGGAGATTCCTCATCACATCTGGCAATTTCCTCGGTCAGGTCCGCGCCTGTCAGGTCCGCGAGTCGTTGTAACGATTGCCGGGCATGAGCTCGAATGGCGGTCCCCTTTTGATCAACAATGGCGCAGCAAGCTGAGGCGTAGATGAGCCTTTGACTCTCTGGGTCTTGTTCGGTGGTTCCGTCCATGCTTGACAGCAAATATGATATCACTGCCTCACGCTGATCAGCCGGCGACCATGACTCCGTAGCCGAGGTAATCGGAGCGAGAAGTGTATGTATGTCAGGGGAGTATTCTGGATCCTCGGAGGCAAACGCAAGCGCGGACCTTTCATCGGACGTGACCCGATATTCAATCATATCGGTTGGGTGGCTCGAGAAGAGCACGGCAACCACACCACGGTAGGAAGCCAGTCCCCAGACTCGGGCGACGCTCTGTCCTCCCAAATCACGATCCAAGTCAAACTGTTCGAGTCGGTCCTCGACTATTGTGCTCCATTGAGGTTTTCGCGGGCTAATTCCAGGTCCAGATCCGTCCAGGTCAAGAACGATCCCTACCGCACTCAATGTGCCCAGATGCAAGGTCAACGCTCGACTGCCCTCACTATACGACGTAGTCATCCCTAGAGGAGATCAGCAATCACGTGTCTATTTGGTCAATACTGACAACGGCACGTACCGGAGATTGGTTCCAGATATCTCCTTGGGCCTTCGCCATTCTCTCCGGCGAGAAGAGATAGAGGCCACTCCCGGACATCGAGTTCATTGGGGCTCGCACTGCCATCGTAAACAGCTCGCGGGATGGAGACGGTTAGAAAGCCCACACTGGTGGCGGCTATAAGTGTGATCGCAGCTAGTTCGTTCTAGATTGAATTCATAATTAGCAACAGTTCATTCCTCTGAGTGGATTTAACATACCGTAGAGGCCCATTTGAATGGGCCATGTACAGGACGGGACGTCCATTTCGAAGCAATTGGGCCCAATGTATGATCTGAGAGTCTTGCTCTGGCCTCATATTGGGTGTTATCACCATCCACTCGTTCAGCTGCATGCAAGGTCACCGTCGTTTTGAACACGCGTAGCTGCGTTCCGAATACCGCAGCAATCATTGCGGTAGCAGTGTACTGACTATCTTCCTTTGGTTGGGACAATTCAATCCACGGACCGCAGGATACTGCCAGTACTCTCGCTTTGGATTGAAGGGCATTCCGAAGAAGCGATCCATAGCAGGGTTGTGGATAACGTTCTTGGTCATCCTCCAGCGAGTACAGTGCTAGTTTGTCGATTGAGTAGGGTTTAGAGTGTCCTTTACCCTTTATCAGCCTCCGAACACGTAGGATAATAGCTTCATTGGCATCGTTAGTGACCATGAGTAGGTGCACACCCCAGCGGGTCTCCGGCTCGGGTGCGAAACTGGAGTTGAGGGACGGCGCAATCAAAGGTTGGCACCATTGGAATGATCGAATGTTCGATCTCCGCAGTTCCAAGCCACTAAGCTGCGCTGGAGCTGTGGGATCGAGATGAAAAACATGGTTCACGATGGCGACTCTTGTCCACTTCCGTTGAGTGCCAGTTGGTTCCCATAGAGATAACAAGAGATTTGATGTCAACACCGCCAGCACACTTCGGCGAAAACATGCCAGACCTGGTGGAGACCAAGCAACACCCACTACATTGCTGGTGGACTGCTCTGCTGCGATCGAGAAGTCATCACGGTTCTGGGGTGCGATGACCTGCCACTCGGCAAGAGTGAAGAGATTGACGCGGATGCGAGTGATGTTCCACTCATCTTGGTTTTGGGGGGCAGATGACTCTGTATGCGGTTTTTTTGGCGTCTATAGATCTATTAGCGCCTCGTTGCTCGCTGACTCTGGATTTCTGCGGAATTCCTACATACCAAGATCTGAACAAACTCGCCCGCGGCGATGGCAAGGTCGCCATCGGCTGACCAGGAGAGGGCTTCAAAATAGGAGGGGGAGAAGGGCAAATCTACCGGTCTCAGCATCATGCTGAATTGAAATGATCGGTCTTATACACTGCTCACAGCTGCATCTTTGGTGTTTGAGGTGAAACCGAAATGTTCAATTCATGCGCGTTGGTTTTGCGCGTGCTGAACCCACCCGATTAGGACTAGCGCCATTCCTGACTTACAATGAAGTTTGAAACAAGCGATCAACCCGATATTGACTTATTCGCGAGTAATCAGGTAAGAAGTCGGCATCCATTATTTGATAATAACGGGCAGTGACTCCCAGTCCAATCCCCGACTTTCTAGGCTGAAGGTAAAGCATATTGGGACCCTTTCGAGGGCCCTTTTTAATCTCATCTCAGCTGACTACCGTAGAAGACATCAAATCTACGGAGTAAGAGTGTCACCCTTAGGCCAGGATTACGTTATGACAGTCACGTGGAGGAGTCCTTCTTTTAGTCAGAATCTACTACTCCGTACAGAGATAGATGTCTATCAGATATCTGGCGGATCTTCTGACTTACCTTTCTATCCTCGCAGTCGGGCACACGGCAAAACACCTTACTCACATAGACAATGACTTCGTTATTATCACTTGATTCTTATTAGTTATCTGGTAGGTATCTGATAGATAAGTCATAGATATTTAATAGAATTAGACGATTTACAGATGAAACTTACCATAGTTCGACACGATAGCAAGTGGTAGTAGAAAAGATTTGAGAGGAAAGTTACAAGGCTGTATGCCAAGACATCTTGTATGGAACCATCCGTATTTGGGACTAGCCAGATTAGGCTTAGCCGACAGCAGCTATCGATGGTGGGTCATTTAATAGTCGACCTCAGCTATTTCCTGGCTCGGGTTCAACCGTGACCCCACTCCCCACTGTCCAATCACCATCAAGGATCATCATCTACAGCATCAAATGCATAAAGTACTGAAGCTCCAATAGCTGTTTGGACCTTCGAGATCTTGACAGAAGACTCGCTCGCGCCGTTGAGCTCGCACGCCAAATAATCCACTACCGGGAAGGCGCATGCCAGTGGTCCAGCGACTTCGACCTGACCACCCAAGCCCGTGCCGAGTTCCTTACGAGCTGCTACCTCACACCTCCATCCGTCACAAAGGCCATTTCCTTTCCACCATCCTGGGGAATTGACCGCTCATCCCTCTTGAGTGCAGTCAAGGAATTCAAGTCTATCACCAGCAAGCGAAGCAATATTGCCAGCATTCCCCTGCTGTCGGGTGAGGAGCCACTAAATCCGTTGGGTGCGCGTTCCTCTCAGTCCAAGAGGCAGAGAAAAAGGCATCACCAAAGCCGGTGATACCACCAGCTCCGATCTCTTCACCAATTCCTGAAGCCTCCCAATCTGAGCTTGACCCAATGAGCATCGGTGCCCGTCTATACAAGCTGGCTAAAAGCCATTTCGACTACGTGCTTTGCTATGATGGCCAAACTCGTCTGCTTCGCCAGATCGCACAATTCCCAGACTACGCCCCCTCCAGCCACGACCCCATCGCCACAGACTCTAACCCTCTGAGCTCCGCACTATCTCCGCTCGAACTCGTTGCCGACAAAGACATAGACCTCGATCTCGAATACACCCACCGTGCACTCCTCGAAGCCAATCCTAAGCTCCAAATCTTTCTCGACCGCATCCAGGGCTCATATGCTGAATGCCCGGGCGAGATCACCGACAAGCTCTGGCCTGTTATCTTCAAACACGAAGCCATCCTCAGAGCCGTCGCTCCTGAGGCCCGACAAGTTCGCCAACGCTACCACGCACGGCGTAAAGCCTGGACAGATATCCTACTTCTCATCCAGTCATTTCCCCCCGAAGCCCAAGGCCTTGCCAAGAGAAAGGCACACCACATCCAAGCTGAAATCAAGCACCTCGCTCGCATCCTACGCGACTGGTTGGGCAACCCTATAGGTGAGGAGCACCTGGACGACAACAAAAGCATGGATCCAACCTAACGCCGTTCTTCCTCATAGTCTTTGCCCAATTCTGTTTCGCATCGGGACGATGCTTTTTCGCCACCCTTAAGCCAGGCTTACGTTATGACAGTCACAGCTCCTTCTTTTAGCCAGAACCGAGAATAGTATAAGGAGTCAACTTTACATCTTCCCACAAAGTTACAAAGAGGTTCTTATTCTGTCTTGTTGGGACCTGAATAACTCAATTTGATCACACGAGGCTCGCCATAATATATACAAGGGGGTTAGAGACACAATACTCAGTGTCAAGATGCGAGGGTATCATGAAGATGTCGATGACTTCGTCCGAGATAAGACCTTTTTAGTCCACGCGGTCCAGCTTCTGCACAACCATTGCTGTTGCTGCACCACCACCATTGCAGATGGCGGCCACACCATACTCACCAGGCTGGAGCTGGTGGAGGAGGGTGACGAGGATACGGGAACCAGAGCTACCCAGGGCATGGCCCAGAGAGATGGCACCGCCCAGCAGGTTGACCCTGGCATCTTGGAGACCAAGAATCTAGTCGGAGAAACATGAGTCAGTATCAATTTTACATGTTTAAGAATTTGTCGAGGGGAGCAGTGATATCTCACCTTCTCGTTAGCCTTGATCACGGCGGCAAAGGCCTCGTTGAACTCCCACACAGCCACCTGGTCCGCGGTGATACCTGCACGCGCCAAAGCGATTGGCACGGCCTTGGCTGGAGCCACGGGGAAGTCAATCGGGTCGATCGCAGCGTCGGCCGAGGACACAATACGTGCCAAAGCGCGGCCACCGCCACCGAACTCCCGAGCCAGAGCCTTGTTACCCAGGACTAATGCGGACGCGCCATCGTTCAAAGTGGAGGCGTTGCCCGCAGTCACGGTGCCGGTTCCGTCGTGCAGGAAAGAAGGCTTCAAGGTGGTCAACTTATCAATACGCAAATTCTCGTAGCCCTCATCCCGGTCGATGATAGTCTCGCCCTTCTTGCCCTTGACAGTCACGGGGGCGATCTCATCGGCAAATTTGTTCTCCTTCCACGCCTGCTGGGCCCGCTCGTAGGATCGAATGGCATACTCGTCCTGGTCCTTCCGCGAGATATCATACTTCTTGGCTGTCTCTTCGGCGCAGATACCCATGTGAAACTGGTTGTAGACATCCCAGAGGCCATCCTTGATCAGACCATCCTCCATCTTGATGTCACCGAAGGGAGGCAGCTGGCTGGAACGGGGCAGGTAATACGGCACTCGTGTCATGTTTTCCATACCACCGGCGACCTGGGCCTCGGCCAAACCCAGTTGAATGTTCTGGGCTGCCAACACAACGGCCTTCAGACCGGAGGCGCATACCTTGTTCACGGTCATGGACTCAACAGTCGAGGGCAGGCCAGCGAACATCGACGCCTGGCGGGCTGGAGCCTGGCCGACCGAGCCTTGCAGGACATTTCCCATATAAACATCGGTGATTTTCTCGACGGGGATATTGGACTTGCTCAGTGCAGACTTGATGGCGACGGCACCGAGCTGGGGAGCGGAGACGGAGGCGAAGGAGCCATTGAACTAAAGGTAGAAGAGAAGAGTGAGTATTTAGTCAATGACCGAGAAACGCTGTTTCCAGACTTCCCCCGCCCCGAACAGGATCTTACCTTGGCGGTTGGTGTACGAGCGGCACTGAGAATGTAGGCATCCTGAATCTCCTGCAACGCCGGGCGGGCGGAGCTAAAGTGTCGCTGGGCGCGGAATGCGGGGATGGCGCCTCGCGTAGGGAGACGGGCAGACAACCCTGCGGCGTTGATCATGATGTTACAGAGTGAGGTGAGTCGAACGGCCAATTTAAAGATATTGCACTTCACAAGGACGAAGACAGAAGTAAGAAGAGTGAAAGGCGAGTGTGGCATGTAGATAAGCCGCATACCATGCCCGCCTCTTTCCCGGGCCGCTTGCGAGCCGCCTGTAACCGCTGAGCCGAGGCTGAACCGGCCCATCCACATGATATCATTGGCCTCCGTAAAGTACAGAGTCCAACATCACCGTTGGAGATAGATCGGAGCGTAAGGAAAGTGAGATGTGTTATAAGTCAAGGGTGCCTTCTAACTAAAATTGTCATTTGCTCAACCTGACCCAAGCAATGATTCTGCTTACATGTTTTCATCAGAGGACACCACCTGTCCTAGTTACCATCCTTCCCTTGTATAGTTCCGATTCGACCCAGACTCTACTGCTCCAAAAGCTTTCACCACTTTGAAATCAATGAAAGGCAGCGCTTGAAATATTAAGTATCCAGTACAGAAATTGTAATATGTGTCCTTAAAAGGCAAATTACCATAGGCAAGTGGCAGCGAATCTATAGTGAGTCAGTCGCAACATATTCCGCGAAAACCCACGATAGATGTGGAAGTTCCGGAATCAACCAAACCGTTTTTCCAGGAATGCCCCGGAAATGCCTGTATTTCGGGGACTGATTTAAGAGCAAAGTTTTGACACCATTCATTCCTTTTGACATCAAAAACGATCGGAGCCCCCGACAAGATGACAGCCCTAGTGTCTGGACCTGTCACCTGACTGGAGGGCCTCGGACTTTATCCGTGCGTCAATTGTTTGGGATAGTTTGTCCGGTTTAGATCCGAGCCCGATTAGGATATTTAGCCCGGCTCCCCTCCTTCTCCAGTCATCGTTGTTCGCTTCGTGCACCAACATCTTTCGGCTTCCATTTCACGGCGTCCAGTACTCTCCCGGTTGCTTGTGTCCTACTTCAGCCGATACAAGTGCCCTATATCCATACCGTATCCTCCACAATCATATCATCATGTCGACCTCTGCGCGCCGTCGTTTGATGCGGGACTTCAAGGTACGTCCAATGGCAAGACAATGAGCTTGGAGCTCTGGTGCAAGGAATCGTTTCGAAACATCTCCTGGCTCGGATGAGATGCTTTTTCACAAAGACTTCGAAGTGATCATCCTTGGACGGACTCTTTACCTCTTTATCTTCTTCCCGAGCAGTCCCCGAGGTCCTATGAGAAGGTCATTTGCCCCTCCACTAACCACAAGCTTCTGATTACAGCGCATGCAAACCGATCCCCCAGCCGGTGTTTCCGCATCACCCGTCGCCGACAATGTCATGACTTGGTATGTCCAGACAGCCCTTCTATGCCTTAGCTTTTAAAATTATTGGTGCCGTTCGCTGATTAAGTCACAGGAATGCCGTCATCATCGGCCCCGCCGACACTCCCTTTGAGGATGGTACATTCCGCCTGGTGATGAACTTCGAGGAGCAGTATCCCAACAAGCCCCCAGGCGTCAAGTTCATAAGCCAGATGTTCCACCCCAACGTTTATGGAACTGGCGAGCTTTGTCTCGATATTCTTCAGAACCGGTGGAGCCCCACATACGATGTGGCTGCCATCTTGACAAGTATCCAGAGGTACGAGTCTGCTAGGATGCCAATTGATATTGCAGTGAATGATAGCAAGAGACTGACATTGAATGGGATTTTCCCCTAGTCTCCTCAACGACCCCAACACCTCCTCCCCGGCGAACGTGGAAGCTTCGAACCTATACAAGGACAACCGCAAGGAATACATTAAGCGGGTGCGCGAGACTGTGGAAAAGAGCTGGGAGGATTGAAGAGAAAAAAAAAACTTCACAACTTGGTTCCCAAGCTACGTTCAGAGCCAGTCCGCCTTGGCTCGTCAACGAAATGATTCGGGAAAATTGGAGTTCAAGTATCAAGTTCGGGCCGGTTGATCTGCACAGCGTGGGGTTTCGGCGCATGGTTCTTTATTCATGTTTCTCTTGTGCTATTCTCTTTTTATCGAACGCTCTCTGTGCTTGTTGATTCTGTTATGTCCTCGATGACTCCCCTCGTGCATTTATCGATGTTCTGTATCCATTTCGTTCCATAGCCTCAATGCATCAGCTTAAAACATGCGTCCTCGGAGCCTGATAACGGGAGTTCTCCATAAAATTTTAGCGCATGTAGAGCGAGTAAAGCTTTTCAAACAGAAAGATGTCGAGAAAAAGGCGGATGTATAGGGTTAAAGAAGCGCGCATGACTAGTGCGTGCGCTTACGCGCAAAGTCGCAGTCCCGCACGTCCCAAGCAATTTAGTTGGAGGCGGTCGGTCTACCGTCCCTCAAACGGGGGCGTGTCAACAAACCCACTCCGACCTCTACCTCCGCCAATTTCACTCCCTATTCGTTCGAAATCATCGTGCTGGGCTGCGCTCCTGCACTTTGTCTCTTTCAAGAAATCCTCTTCTGCGACCTCCTGGACGCGCGCACACGCACACGTGCAGGCCCCTGACCGTGGGCACTCCAGCCAGCGTGAAACACCTCGACCCCCGGGATTTATCTGCCCCTCTTTGGGGTCTGCCTTGACCCAGGAGAGAGCCTGTGAACTGTAAACATGGCGTGAGTTTTTTTTGGTAATTTTCTTTTCAGAGCACTGCTAATTACACAAAATAGGTCCTCGGGGTCCAACACCATTAAGGGTAGGCGCATGCAATATGTGGAGGAGAACCCAGATAGATACACCAACAGAGCCCAACTAACCACACAATACAGTGGTTGCTAGATTCCGCCCCCAAAACAAGGTTGAATTGGCTTCCGGTGGCAAGCCGGTCGTCGAGTTCGAGAGTGAGGAGTCATGTATTATCAACGTGAGTTGAAGATCGCGGGCTGTTGGGATTGGGTAACCACGGAGTCGTCTAATAAGCACATATCTAGTCAAATGAGGGCGCCGGCTCTTTTACCTTCGATCGTGTATTTCCTATGGATACGGCCCAGGCCGATATCTTCGACTTCTCGATTCGCCCTACCGTTGACGATATTTTGAATGGTTATAATGGAACGGTCTTTGCCTATGGCCAGACCGGTGCAGGAAAGTCGTACACGATGATGGGTTCCGATATTGATGACGATGTGGGCAAGGGTGTGATTCCACGCATTGTTGAACAAATTTTCGCCAGTATCTTGACAAGTCCGAGCAACATTGAATACACCGTGCGGGTCAGTTATATGGAGATCTACATGGAGCGGATTCGCGATTTGCTCGTCCCGCAGAACGACAACCTGCCGGTTCACGAGGAAAAGTCCCGTGGTGTTTATGTCAAAGGATTGCTCGAAGTTTATGTCTCCAGCGTGCAAGAGGTTTACGAAGTGATGCGCCGAGGTGGAAATGCTCGAGCGGTGGCCGCGACCAACATGAACCAGGAGTCTTCGCGTTCGCACTCGATATTTGTCATTACTGTTAGCCAGAAGAACGTCGAGACGGGTTCTGCCAAGAGCGGCCAGCTCTTCTTGGTGGATTTGGCTGGCAGTGAAAAGGTCGGCAAGACAGGCGCCAGTGGTCAAACTTTGGAGGAAGCGAAGAAGATCAACAAGAGTTTGAGTGCGCTCGGCATGGTCATCAACGCCCTTACCGATGGCAAATCGAGTCATGTCCCTTATCGTGATTCTAAACTCACCCGCATTCTGCAAGAATCCCTTGGTGGTAACTCTCGAACTACCCTGATTATCAACTGTTCGCCCAGCAGTTACAACGACGCAGAAACCATCTCCACGCTGCGTTTCGGTGTTCGTGCCAAGGCCATTAAGAATAAGGCCAAGGTCAACGCTGAGCTCAGCCCTGCCGAGCTTAAGCAGCTTTTGCGCAAGGCCCAGACGCAGGTGACCAACTATGAGACCTACATCTCCGCGCTGGAGGGTGAAGTGAACTTGTGGCGCGGTGGAGACAGCGTCCCTAGAGACCACTGGACACCAGCTCGAGGGAATGAGATCCTGAGCGCTGCCAAGGCTGAATCTCGTGGGCCTCGACCTGGTACCCCATCGCGTCTGCAGGAGACTGCTCGCTCGGAGACACCCCGGCCCGACTCCCGTGTGGGCGATCGCTCCAGCACACCCAGCCTAGTGCTGGAAAAAGATGAGCGTGAGGAGTTCCTCCGTCGGGAGAATGAATTGCAGGATCAGATTGCTGAGAAAGAAACCCATATCGCTAATGTTGAGCGCAGTCTTCGTGATGTCCGAGAGGAGTTGAAGTCGTTGAAGGAGAATGCGGGAAGCTCTGTCAAAGATAATGAGCGTCTGAGCGCTGAAGTAAATGAACTTCGCATGCAGTTGGAGAAGGTTTCATATGAGAGCAAGGAAGCGGGCATCACCATGGATGGCCTCCGGGAAGCCAATGCCGAGCTGACCAGTGAGTTGGATGAAATGAAGCAGCAGCTTCTCGATGTCCGCATGAAGGCTAAGGAGACCACTGCGGCGCTGGATGAGAAGGAAAAGAAGAAGGCGGAGAAGATGGCTAAGATGATGGCCGGCTTTGATCTTGGTGACGACCTGTTCTCCGCAAACGAGCGCAAGTTGCAGGGTTTGATTTCACAAGTCAAATCTCTTCACGAAGTGAGCGCCGCCGGAGAGACAATTGCGCCTGACGACCTTCTTGAGCTGCAAACTGGCCTCTTAGAAACACAAGGTCTCATTAGACAGGCCGAGCTCACCATGAATGACCGAGGCGAATCCGGTTTGGCGCAGGATACCCGTTATCCCGAGCTCTTGAAAAAATATGATGACTTGCTGCGTGACTACGAGGAACTCCTGACCCGCAGCGTGGGTGAAGGTGATGTTGACGAGATTTTCCAACGCGTGGAGAAGGCCTTTGACCGTCGAAAGGAGGCAGAGACGGCTGCTATTGAACACCTTCAAGCTCAGATTACCCAGAAGGACGAGGAACTTAACAAGATACGCCAATCAGTACCCGACAAGACCGGAAACTCGACGTACCGCGCCGCTGCCGTTGATCTGGAGCAGCGGATTGCTGAATTCGATGCCATGAAAAAGTCTCTCATGCGTGATCTCCAGAACCGCTGCGAGCGAGTGGTTGAGCTTGAAATATCCCTGGATGACGCCCGCGAGCAGTACAACAACGTGCTGCGTTCGTCCAACAGCCGTGCTCAACAGAAGAAGATGGCTTTCCTGGAAC
The DNA here is from genome assembly GCA_037356195.1 of Penicillium sp. F50. Lineage (NCBI taxonomy): Eukaryota > Fungi > Ascomycota > Eurotiomycetes > Eurotiales > Aspergillaceae > Penicillium > Penicillium sp. F50. The sequence continues at coordinate 146,396 of JAYXSA010000054.1, read as the reverse complement.
GTAATCTGGAGCAGCTGACGTCTGTTCAGCGCCAGCTGGTGGAGCAGAACAGCTTGTTCAAGAAGGAGGTTGCTATTGCAGAGCGGAAGCTGCTTGCACGAAATGATCGCATCGCCAGTCTCGAGAGCCTGCTCCAGGAGAGCCAGGAGAAGTTGACCCAGGCCAATCACCGGTAAGTTGATCTGCGTTCTCCTCTCCAATCCCCATGCTTGAATCTCCGCTCATTTGACTGACTATTTCCTAGGTTCGAAGCCCAACTCACCGCCGTCAAGGAGCGCCTCGAGGCTGCGAAGCAGGGCTCCACTCGAGGCCTCCCGGATGGCAATGGGAGTTTTAGCTTCGGAGGATCGCGCATCGCCAAGCCACTGCGTGGCGGGGGCGGGTCAGATGGGCCGGCGAATGCGAACGTCTCGGGTGTGCAATCGCAGGAGGCAGCGGGCAAGCGCTCGAGCTGGTTCCGTAAATGATTCCGCTACTCCCTCCGAGGGATGCTCGTCTGTGGCGATGCTCCTCTTGAAACTCGACGGCTGTCTGCCGTGCACATCGGAAATTTTTCAGTTTGTTCTCCTGTCGCTGGCCTTCGGCTCAACCTGATATCTATCCTAACGCCTCCCACGAGTCTCATCTATTTTCTTTCATATTCTTGTTTCATTGCACTTGTGTATCTCTTTTCGTGTTGTGATGTCTTTTTCTCTCGTTTTTCATCTCGCCTCTTTCCATTCAAGTACATTAGATCTTGGCCTGCATGCGGGGAGAAGGGGGTTGTTTGTGGATACCCTTTGTACATCAAACCCAGATAGATATTGCAGCAGAGTAGCCATCTATCTTCACGGTAGTCTACAGCTGTGATGCATGATTCAATTCTCCGATCATCGGTGGCGACAGAGTAAATGTTGGATGTAATTACATACTTACCAGATTCTTGGTGTCCTGTGCGTGCCTACTTTCTATTATCAGTTGTTCCACCAAAATTGTGTGTAAACCGAACTTAACTAGGTCTCTAGGATTTCGCCAGTGATCACCTCAGCACCACCCGTCACATCTCCAGGTAAAATTCCCAACCATTGTGGACATCCTTCCTGTTCATGACCCCGCCAACGTCATCGGCGTGCGGCTCTGCGTGCGGCTGAAACAAGATTTGCAGATCCTTCGCACTACCAGGTGGGGGCCAAGAGCGGCCTGGCATGATTTCAATTTCTCATTTCACCCGAGACGGTCTTAGTCTCTTAGTCTCTTGGCTGTATCCCAAAGTACGAAGGATCACTCTCTCCATCGCTCAAAAAGAGTGGGATGGAGTCCCAAAGTCCGCGGCCAGAGAAGAGTGCATTGTTACTGGTCGCCTTGCTGGCCAAGTTGGATTATGTCGATGAAACGCTACTTGTTCAATCTTTGCAAAGTTCCGTGGGAGACAGTGCCCGTGTGCAAATATGGTATCCTCCTAAATTTGGCTTACCCCAGCCTTTTTACGATAATCAAGGATGGCGGGATAGCAAGGCCAATATTTATGGTTTAGCTGTTCTGGCTCATCGAGATGGCAGGACTGGCTTTTTGGTTGCGGATAGATTGACCAAGCGTCAACTCAGGGGTGATCCACGACCGGGAGAGAGTCCTTTAGTGTCAGTTGTGATGGTTGGCATTCGATCATCTTTCGAAGCCTCCACGCAGACTGGCATTCCAGAAATCGAAGCGAGCGAGCAGATTCGTGTCATTGCTAAGCGGCATACAATCCAAGGAACAGAGACAGCGGCAATACTGAGCCTACTTGAAACATTCGAGCTTTCGTATACGTTCCTGGGAGGCAACAGCATCGATATAACCACTCGACTATACGACTATGGTCTCGAGCTTCATGATCCAGATCATGCTGTTTTCATTCCTGATACGGCGGGGTCAACAGGACGTGAAGAATTTGAACACATGACCAAAGCCGCATTATTAGACTCTACGCCGCTGCCGAATGAGCTTGTCGCGAGTATCGTCTCGTACTTGGATCATCGCAATAGAGCTGCTTCAATATCCGAGGGAGCAAATTCAAGAAACCTCGTTTTATTTCTGACCTTTGATTCAACCGAAGACGAGAGGGATAAGATGCAATCGAGTCTGCAGCGAGAGCTACAAAGATGCTTAGACAAGAGGACTACAAATCTGGCGAGAACGGAGACAGAAGAGACTCATTCGAATATGAAAGTTCAATTAATTCCTTGGGAGAAGAAATTCGATGCCACACGAAGGGATTTGGAGTCTCACTGGAAAGACAGACATGATCGCTCTCTCTGTCCTTTGAACTACCTACTGGCACCTATCACTCTGGAGCATGCGCAAGTCGGGTCAATCCATCATGGTAATGATGGCTTTGTTCTAATGATACGCAATACGCTTGATCAGATGGTAGAAACCAAATTGAATCATTCGAATGGTCGTCTAGGCAAGATTGCACACCGACAAGAGGATCTCAAAAATGGCGAATTACCCGACTCCAACCAAGTTGAGTTCTTGATTGGACCTGATGAACCTTTCTATTATAATCCTCCACTGTGGGAGCCCGTCAACGGAGAAGGGCTCATATCCATTGCCGTGTTCTACCTCACCAACAAACTCTCGAACGCTCAAATCCGCGCCTTGAAATCCGAACTACTCACGGATAATGCATTCCTCGGTGGGAAAAAAGCGTGTTGCTTTGTACCGTGGAAAGACGGGCGCAATAGTGCCCATGACGGAACTATCGACGATGTTTGGCGAATATTCTGGAAAATGCGACGGCATACATCCTGTCAAATGCCAATATTTCTGGTCGACGAGCAATCCGGCATCGATCAAACAGTTCTCATGGTAGACACAGATCATTATATCTGGCAACACGACGATGAACGGGCGACGGAGCTTCTGAAAGAGGTCGAAGATCCTTCTACCAAGGGGCTTTTGTACGGTCGTATTAAAGGGCGTGATGCCCATGATGGATGGGTCAATCTGAGTCTGGGGAATTTGAACTTTGATGAGTTTTTGGAATCTTGTGGACTAGATCAGGAACACCGGTATCCTCGACCGGGCTGGCCTGGGCACGGGATATTAGAAAATGAGGAATAATTGGATTATTAGTTGGGATAACGGTTGTGTGAAGTGAGATATGAGCCAAGAATCTTCGCTTGGTAGCATTCAATTAAGCCTTCTGCACCGCGTACATAGAGATGCCCCTCAAAAGGCCAATATATGCAAGACTCTACTAACTGAGCTTGCTTTCGTAAGCCTTTGAAACCGAGAGCAGAGGAACACCGATCATTGTCCGGAAACAACAATACAGGGACATCCTACATCACACTCCTACGTCTGCCCATAATCGACAAGACCAATTCGCACAGCTTCCATGCCCATAGTCGTGGCGATACGATCTGGTTATGCTGCGGACAGCCCGATCAAATGGTGTGGTGTTGCTGTTTTCTCTGGATGCGACATATTCGACTTAATTGACCGAGACTCGAGTTTCAGTAGCTTTAAAATAGCATGGATACGCATCAAGTACAAAATTGATGAACAATTGGATCTGCCCCGCTTCTGCAGCCTTGGCGACGAGCGAGCGGTTTACATTTTCGTTACTGGGCGAGAGGGTTACGTAGCGTGCGTCACTCCGGCCTTCGCGGGAGATCCAGAAGATTTCTTGGACAGGATGATCGACCTTGTTGAGATACAGATGGGATTGGCGATCCTGAATTTGACTGCGATTGATAAGGGAGGTCGGAGCTTGCTTTTTGCAGGGTGGGCGTACTTCCTTCAGAGCGACAAGGAAGACGAGAGTTTGGCATCGTATACAAGGGGATCTTTCGTCAGATTACATGAGTCAGACATTCCTCATGTCCTGACATAGAGCCTCGAAGGTGGCAAATTCATCGCTTGAGTCTTGGGCATGTCTCAGTTCCTAGGAGGCTTGAAAGCTTCTAGACACTTAAGCCCTCTTCGCCCTGCATTATAGCGGGGCGATGGCCAAGCTCTATGGAGCAGGACCCACCTGTCACCAACACGACTGCCGAGCCTAGTTGGGTCTGAACTGGTCAGATGGATCGACATTTTGTAGCAGTCTCATGGCAACGTGCAGGTGGAGGCCATGGACATATATTGTAGAATAAACCGGCTCAACGGGCAGGGGTACAAGAACGGGAACACGAGAAGCAAAAGGTAGTCAAACCTACCTGAGCGGATGATCGAGTGCATCGCGGCAGGAATGACAGGGATCCCCGGATCAGAACAGTCGACATTGAGTGGAAAAGGGGGCGCAGCGACAGAAGATCAATTTCTACAGCCGGAGGGCTGTGGCTACATATTATTAGGTTATCAGGCGATCATCTTGGATCAGATTAGATCGGGAGCGATGAGGGTCCCTCACTCATCTAGAAACAACAGTGATTGGCGGGTCTTGAGGTAGAAAGCCTATACTTGCCGGAAGGGTCGTGGAGAAGATGATCGCACAATAATGATTGGGCCATGAAAGTACATAATGACCCGTTGAAATTGAAGTACAGTGTGAACTGAAAGATCGCACTCGTTGAGAAGTGTGGTTTCGGCTGGGAGATCCTCCGTGAAGTGCGGCTGATTTCATAGTCGGCCCAAAGCTCGGGTCACGAGACTCGGTCATGTGTACCTACTCTGTGTAGTTCAGCGCTTCAAAGTCCACGGATATACCATGTATGACCTTGAGAAATGGAGAGAACAATCCAGGAAGAGATATTAGACGACTCTTGATTCTACGACAATTGGAGTATTCCCGGGTGTACTGAATATCCAATACCAGGTTTCATGTACATAGACGATGATCGAGGGCGATGATGATGATATGAGAAGGGCACCGGGAAACCAGCATGAGGAATAGAAAACCAAAGAATATGCGAGACGTTGGAAAACAAAGGCCCCCAAACCGCCCATGAAGAGAAAAGAAAAGGACAAAACCAAGCATCAATAAAAAAAAAGCAAAATCACATTTGCGCCACATTCGCCCTCTTCAGAAGCGATCCTTGTACACTATACCAAACCGTCATACAGTGACAAGGCGCTGACAATGGTCTCGTCACGCTTGCTGCCCTCTTTGAATTCTTCGATATCCAAGCTGCCGTTCTCATCCTTGTCCATCATTCGGAAGATTTTGCGCACTCGCTTCTCCGGTGTGTCTTCGTCTTCGGGAAGTTTCACCATCGATCCCACCTATGGAAACCGTTAGTAACCTTTCACATATTGTACCAGAAGAGATAGAGAGGAAGTCACGGAACGGGAAGAGCGTCCATAGACACCCTCAGCTCAGCAGCACATACCATTTTGTAAATCGCCTCGACGATGGCCAGCATCTCGTCGTAAGTGATCTTGCCATCCCCATCAATATCATACAGTTGGAATGCCCAATCCAGCTTGTCCTCCATCTTGCCCCGCGAGGTGACCGACAGCGCGCAGATGAATTCCTTAAAATCGATCATGCCGCTGTTATCCGAATCGAACACCCGGAACACATAGTTGGCGAAGGATGACGGGTCGCCGAAGGGGAAGAATTGCCGGTAGATCTTCTGGAACTCCTCCTTGGTCAAGGTGCCCGACGGGCAGTCCTTTAGAAATCCTGCATGCAGAGCGCCACATTCAGTCATGTCCAGAGCCGAGGAGTCGCGGTGATCGAATGACACCTTGCGCACGCAGAGGAACCGCTCACGTACCCTTATACCATTGCTGGAGCTCCTTCTTGTCAAAGTGGGTTGCTTTTTGTAGCTCGTCGAGCTGCGAGGGCGAAAGCTTCGATTGTCTGCGGACCCCGAGTCAGTATCCATCCTCAAAAAAAAGTCAACAACCACCCAGAGCGCCCTGCGAAAAGCCCCGGTCATGAGGAACCCCCGATTTGCCTCGACAACGGCATCTACGGAGTTCCAGTCGCTTCCGCCCAGGTGCTTGCGGCGCGGGAGTGAGGGGTAACGGGGGATCCGATCGGACTTACGACTTGCCCATGATCAAACACCCAAAGCCGATATGATGAAGATGGATAAAGACGCATGCAAATTCAAACACTCGGCGAGATCGTCAGGAACGGCGTGAGCAAGAAGGAGACGGAAAATCGGTGACGCGGGGTAGCCCGGGGGGATGATGATGATGTGGCTGAAGTGAGATAGTGTACCGTGGCTGGTGAAGGGAGAGGAGGGGCTGTGCAGTCAAGGCGACGCCCGAGAGTAACAGTCAACAGCGAAGGGTGATAAGATATTGAGAATGGTAGAATGCGAGCGAACGTGCAAGTTGAGGTCACTGTAAGGGGAGGAAAAATACCGCCCGTTCGGGGTGTGGCGAGGAGGGAGTCCAGACCATCCGGGGACATCGTGGCTTGGCATGACACAATTACTGTACGCCTGTAATTACCGCCGGTCCTCCGTGAAAAAGATAAAGAGACGTGAATATGTACAGATGATGCCCTTCTCTTGCACCCAAATTACTAGACCATTTTATCTCATTCAGAATACACCAATCAAGAAAAATCAAATGACAATGCAATCATGCCCAGGACTTTCAAAACATGCGAAGAAGAGGATGAGGCGCCGGGCGCGGGTTGCCCCGGATGAAAGCACGGCTAAATAAAGCGGGTCTGTGATGATACGTTTAATCCACCTTGATGGAACCGTAGATACGGTGGATGAATGCCCAGCTGGCGAAGAAGCCAATAGAGCCTGCGAAGGGGAATTAGAGAACGGTCGAGTCGGGGGCAGGAAGAGACACATACCAGTCAAAATGAAGACGACGAAGCCAATCAACGCCGAGTAGCCCACATAGAGCACAGCGCCTGTCAGGCCGCCGAAGCTGACACGAGTGGCCCAGAAGATAAGGGCATTCAGGAAGACATAGCCACCAGTCATACCGGCACCTGCAAAGGCACGCCAGTGCCAGCGGTAGTTCTCAGCGCACAGCAGGAAGTATACAAGCAGGACAGTGGTCGCCGCAGAAGTGATAATCATCAAACCGTAGCACAAGAACAAGAATCCGAACATGTAGTAGATTTTGTTGGTCCAGAGCGAGGTCATAATGAAGTATAGCTCGACGAAGATGGCGCCGAAGGGAAGAATTCCAGTCAGGAGGATGGACGGGATGGTGCGCAGGCTGCCAGACATGGGAGGCACCTGGCGTGGAATCTGATTGGTCTTGGTCGGACCCTCGATTGGCTGGAAACACAACATTAGTATGAAAAAGAAGGACCCTGGACGAAAACGACGACATACTGGTTGCCTGAATCCAAGCCAGCTACCAGCCACACTCAGTGGCACGCTGATCACGAACCAGATCAAAACCAATGCGAGCATGGTGCCGAATGGTACGGCGCCACTAGAGCCCTTGGCCCAAACAAACAAGTTGAGGAGGAAGAAAGTGCCAAAGATGACACCTGGAAGCAAGAGAGGAGTCATGATGATATTGCGCTTCCATGCTTCGCCGCCAAATGTCTTGTACACGCGAGACGAGACGTAGCCACCAATGACGCCAAAGAGAGCGGAAATCAGAAGGATAGCGGTGGCCAAGAAACCACGGTTAGCTGGCGAGAGAAGACCGAGGAGCGCGAATGCTTGAAAGTAAAGTCAGACGGTCGCAAAGTGAAGAAAGCAAGGCGACATTGAGTCACTTACCAACAGTAACACCAGTCATCATGAAAAGTTGAGCACCGTTACCAACCAATACACTCAGCAGTAGAGGAGACTTTGGGCAACGGAAAACATCGCCGTGGACCAGCTTCCAACCAGAATCCTCTTGAATGCCATCCTCAACTGCCGCCGAAGTACCATCTAGATCATCCAGACTGATCTGGTCGAGCCTGTTGTAGCGAGCAATATCCTTCTTGAGGGCGCGCACAAGAATCATGCTGACCATACCAACCAAGAAGACGACAAAAACAGCAGAATTAATGAGGGAGAACCAATGGATCTTCGGGTCATAGACGTGCAAATATTTGTCCCAGCGGGTAGCCCAAGCCGTCGGGGACTCCTTCCAGTAAACACTATACGTCCAGGTGACTGGAGTATCCCCGTCTTCGCTCAGTCTCAGGAGGTTTCCTTGGGTGCCGCACTCCGCGGTTCCATCGTCGAGAACCCGCGAGTCGAGCCGGGACTCGGGTTGCACGAGCACTCCTACAACTCGGTACTTGTCCTTGCCACCAAAACCGACGCGGTGATAGTCGATCACGATATCAAAGTGATTGTTTAGCACGGATTGACCATTCTCATCTACATCACCGAGCGAGAATCCCGGGCTGTAAAATTGGGTGTTGGTGTTGCCATCATAGTTCAGCTGCGCTGCGGGCAGTCCATCCACAAGCCAATTGATGTTATAACCTTGCGAGATTCGGCGATTCGTGAATTTAGAACTGCGCCCGTCAAATACGACCTCGCCGCAGACAGCTTTACAAGTTTCATTTTGCGCCATGTGCAGTTCCAGCGGAGAGGTGCGGATCCGATCGCCAAATAGGATACTTCCCAGTGACTCTCGGACATCTTTAGCACCTCCTTCCGGCCGACAGAAGTGGAATGCCGGATGGTAGTAGTCGTAGGAGAAGACTGAATGTAGCTGGTCGTCGCGCGACAGCCCGGGGGTCAAGTGGTTGACATTGAGTGGGACAGACTGGCCTTTGTCGTAAGAGGACGGAGCAACACCCGGTAGATAGAATGCGGATGAGAACGAAGGAATTGATAGGAGGACCGGAGCGAGGAAGGAGGCTTGGTTAGTGAAACGCATGGTGGGCGTGGAGCATTCGGTGGATAGCTCAGACCAGCTTCATGTGTTTTGACGGGTGATTTGTCGGAATTTGGACTTGGCACGTATAGGTCTCGACCACCGATTTCACAATTGAAGCACACTAATTTACAAAGCTCGGTCGGAATGAGCTCGTAGCGTCATGCGTGTGTCTCATGAGAGAGAGAAAAGAATTCGTGGCTGAAAGAGGACAGAATGGCCCCGAAGAGACAATGACGATCCGCGAGGTAGCCTTGTCTACACGTGACTTGAAACCAGGCACAGCCTCAGATTCTTAGTCACGTGCTGATAAGCACTGTCCAAAAAAATTTCCAGCGGCCTCGCCGCAGAAAGGACTTCCATTATTGGGAATACACAACCAGTCATGGCCTCAACAGAGACTGCGCCAGTGCGCGCCCAGAGTCTATCTACACTCATCGAGAGTCTCAATTCCTGTCTTACCGGTGCCATCTCTTCTCTCCCGGTCCCCCACAAAGATGCGCCCACCGATGTTTCCATCGCGCCGCCACAAGACGGCATCTCTCTTCTCGACACTAAGAGCGAAATCCTCCTTTCTTACCTCCAAAATCTCGTGTTCCTCATTATTTTCCAACTACGAGAGAAACAGTCGGGTGAATCTGAAAATGCGGCCAACGGCACTCTCCGGGACGAGGTTGTGAACAAGCTGGTTGAGCTTCGGGTATTCCTTGATCGCGGTGTTCGACCTCTGGAAGGACGATTGAAATATCAGATCGACAAGGTCATTAAGGCGGCGGAAGACACAGACCGGACAGAGCGCCCGGCTAAATCTAAAAAGCCGAAGAAGGCTAGCAGGGTTGTTGGCTCTGACAGCGACGTCGACTCCGAGGACGAGGATGAGGCAAGCGATAGCGAGGAGGATAGTGGTGAGGAGGACGAAGAGGATATGGACGAAATGGCTTACCGTCCCAACGTTGCCGCCCTTGCGAAGGGCAAGGTGGAACAGAAGCTGCCCCAAGCCAAGGCCGCAGCCCGACAGGAGCCAAGTGATGGCATCTATCGCCCACCGAAGATTATGCCCACTGCCCTTCCCACCACCGAACGTCGTGAACGCCAGGATCGCCGCCCTCGCCGGTCTAACGTCATTGATGAATTCGTCAGCGCCGAAATGTCTGCTGCGCCAATGGCCGAACCCAGTATCGGTAGCACCATCATTGACGGCGGACGCCAGACCAAGTCCAAGAAAGACCGCGAGCACGAGGCCGAGCGCACCCGATATGAAGAGACCAATTTCGTCCGTCTTCCCAAGGAGACCAAGAAGGACCTTGCTAAGCGCGGTGTCGGACGCCGCGATGGTACATATGGTGGTGACGAATGGAAGGGTCTTAACGAGGGAGCCGATCACATTGAGCGACTCACCCGCCGATCAAAGAACAGCGGCTCTGCTCTCGAGAAGAGTCGGAAGCGCAAGAACGAAGATGGACAGCGGAGCGATGGTGTGGCAGTGGGTGACATCTTTGACAAGCGTCGCAAGAAGATTGATACCTGGAAACGGTGAAATTTCGAATTTTATGACGGCCTACTCTTCCCTTTCTTTGGTTTTCTCTTCTTTGTTAGGTGACAGGCACCGAACCTACAGTCATCTTCTGGAGTTGGTATGGTAAAATAGGGCTCGTTATGTATTTAGTTGCCCACTTCAATGTCTGCATTAACGGATCAAATGGTAGCAATTGGCGGGATTGCGAATTTCCCGCTATTCTTCATATCTACTGAAAATCTTTGGTTCCTTGTCTAAGGGGGGTAGTGCTGACTGACCTCCCCACTTAGGATGCCGAGTACTAGGCGGAGGTCAAGCGTATTGTTGTAGTACCACCGCGTGGTAGCTTCAATTGGCCAGTAGCATTCAGATCATTATCTTAGGCAGGCAACCTGATTTATTCCTTGATTTCGACCCCTGTACAAAACATGCAAAATTCACGGGTCAGCAGTTTTGTTCCGAGAGGATTCGGTCCGTTCACATGTCGCAGTGTGGGTATGATGTCATCGCCTGCCCTCAGGTCCGGACCCGTACACCCTCCAGGCTTGATATCAATAATGCCTGGATTAATTCTTCTGTCAACACTCGATATTGCAGCCACTGCCGCCCCGTAACCATGGAGAATCCAGGTATATTACTTCTTTCCAGCTGATCATCAATATGTCTTGACTAAATCCATCTTCAGTGGCCGAAATCCGGACAGTGATCCGCCTTCTTACTCAATCCACCCCGAATTTACAAGAAAAGGCGCTCGAGCGGTTCTTCACCAACAATGCATCCTTTGTCCACCCATTTTGTCGTGTCCCCAGCTTCAATGGAAGTCGCTGGTGGGTGATCAAGATCTTTCAATGGTACAAGATCATGTCTCCTCGGATTGAAATGGAGGTTCACTCCGTCGGTTAGTACCATGTCAGCGAGATACCTGTGAATCGCTAGAGGAAAGATTTAACAAGGTACTGCCAGCATTCGACGAGGATAAATTGAAGCTTTACATCAACATGTCCCAAATTTTCTCAATCTGGCTGGTGCCTTTCCATGTCGCACCGGTGACTCTGACGACGGTCTTGGATCTCACCACGGACCCAGCCCTGACCAATGCCCCGACTAATGGTGACCACACAAAGTACTACATTACCAAGCAAGAAGATCTGTATCAAACTTCCGAGTTTGTCAAGTTTATCTTCCCTCATATTGGGCATTGGCTGGTCATGGGGTGGCATTGGATCGCTACGTTCTTCTGCGTCGTGGGGGTGACTTTGCTCTGGCCTATACTGTGGATGGAAGAGAATGGGTATTTGCCCACTTGGATTTCGCGCGGAAATCTGGCTTACGACATTTCGGATAAAATTCCCGAGATTAAGAAGGAGTGAATACTGGGGATCAGGAAATTACTAAGTCGTATCTAACGGGTTGAATCTGGTTGTATATGCAGATTTGATATTAATTTGGAATTCAAAGAAAAGTGTGGTACGGTAGTCATTTATTCTGTTTGATATCATTCGTAACTTATTCTGTGTCCCTTATGTCTAGAAAATCTTAAATCACGCTCATTAGATGATCTCAGTCAAGCAATGCTCATCTCATAAACATGCACATCCATGCTCTTCCCTGACCTTGTCCCCAACCATATCATGTTCAATTCCAACATAGCATTATTCAGCCTTGTCAGTCTTATGCTGTTTTTGAAGCTCCCTGCGGAAATTTTCCTCCTGTTCGACCACCATCAGGGGCAAGGCTCGTCCCAGACCAAAGAACACGAAGAGGGCCCACTTCCACCGGAACGGATTGACGAGCAGGACAAAAATGTACCAATAGATGAGTTCGGCATAGGTGAAAAAGTCGAAAGCCCGCGTGGGAGCGAACCGCTTCATCAGTCGCGTGAAGTCAATCCATGTCTTCATCCGCTGCTCTGTGGGACGAGTCAAGGGGTCGGTCAAGAACATGATAAGGAAGCGCGTGTAGATGCCAATGTGCATGTTGCCCACTGTGCCGATAGCGTTGACGTAGGTGCTGTTGTTGGCACAAATGTCAGGGTACTTGGGTGGGAAGACTTGCAGATACCAGTCGGGGGGGCTGTATGGCTCTTCGAAGACTTCGTCGGGGAGGAAGTTCAGAGAGGGTCTCTTAAATCCAGTCGCCATAACGATGATGTCTCCTTCAACGAGACGTTCCCGGCCAGGACCGCCTTTAGGAACACCCTGGGCTCTGTGGTTGAATAGGATACCGTTCTCTTCCACGGAAACCACATCGCCCCGGAGCCAATGTGCTTTGCCTTCGCGGATCTGATTGAATAGTTCCGAGTTCGCCATGGGGGTTTGAGTGAAGATTCCATCATCGGTGGGAGCGATATCCTGCAGATCGCGATAGAAGAACTTGCGGAGCAGTCCCTCGGGGATCCAGGACAACGAAGTTTCCTGGCCGAAAATATTGAAAGCTAGTAAGGACTGAACCAGCACGTTCCTGGGGATGATCCATTTATCGGAGCGCGACAGGACATCAATCTCTGCGGCACCAGACTTGACTGCAAACTCCAAAGCTTCAATTGCACTGGCACCACCGCCAACAATCAGTACTTTCTTGCCCTTTGCGTCTTTGCCATCCAAGTTTGACGAGTGGAAGATCTGCCCCTTGAATTTGTCCTGGTCCGGCAAGGAAGGCATCTGGGGATCGCCACAGACGCCCACAGCGGTGAGCACGCCATCAAATCGACCATATTGTTCCTCGTCATCGTTGATGATCCATTGACCATCCTTCGTCTTTTTGACCGAGGTGACTTTAGTGTCAAAGACTGTGCGTCGTTCGAGATCGTAGCGTTTCCACAGCTGGACAATCTGCTCCTTGATTTGTTGCTGAGTGGGATAGGCACTATCATAGTGCACCGAGGGGTGGAATCGGTACATCAAGCTGTGGACCTGGAGGGCTGAGGTGGAATTCACTCGCTGTTCGCTGTCAGTATATTCCTATTTCGGGAATTGAATGGGTCCAAGGTGCGCGACTTACACTCCAAATGCCTCCCAGGCCTCGATCCTTGGATCTAGCCTCAAAGATCTGCACGTCGAAGCCATGTCCCACGCAATGCGCTGCAGACGAGACACCCGTCAAGCCTGCACCGATGACTGCAACCCTCTTCCGGGAAAAGTTGGGTTGCGTTGCGGTCGGGGGTGGTGGAGCTGGTGAAAAGACATATCTCAGCACCGCTTGCAAGATGAGGTAGAGCCACGTGAAGATCTGAACAAATGGGTGCCGTATTAAGGCGAGGATGGATGATTGAGACGCCGCCATAGCGGAGGGAGCGGGTGACGAAGAAATAGATGGAGGATTGTGGTGAAAAAGGTCAATAATGGATGTTGGGATATTTTGTATGCGCACCAGGTGGGTGACGTGATCAGTGGAGCAATTGGAAATGGCGCTTTCTTCACATGCAATTGTCTCGTGAATAGGATCTCACATCTGGTCAGCCTGCAGGTTGCCGGTTGCAAGCTGCTGCAGTACTAATTGTGGGGACGGAACTCCCATGATGTCATGGTCAAGTCTGGTTTCTGGCCAGACCCGCTGAACTAGAAACTACTGCAGACACCCGTATCCTCCCGACTCGGCATGCCGTTACTGAATACTGACCTATGAACCATATTTCATATAAGAATTGAATTGCAGTTCAAATATAAGAGTGACTCATTGGTTTATACGAAGGAAGCTAATATGCAGTAACTATGGAGGTCATGAAAGCATCAGTCCCGGGTAGAGGGAAGGTAGGCCTCGTACTAGGCACGGGCTCTGCACTATTGACACGTGCATGACCGTTGAGCTCGTTTACCAGGTTCCATTCAGATACTCTAAAATACCTTTCACATGTCTGCAATGGCATTCATCCCTGTGTGTGGTAACATCCTTGCTATTTACCTCATTCTATGAGCTGATTTCACAAGCAAACTCAAATTTCTGGCCGTGTTCACAATTAGCCCTATCCTGGTGTCCTCTGTCAGCGTATGTCCACCCATTGTCCCAGGTCAATCAATAATATATCATGACCAGTGCTGGATGTTTCGTACTCTGTGGAAGGAAGAGTGTTCTCTCCAGTACGACTAGCTGTGACTGTTGAAAGTGTAAAATATATATGCGTTCATGTAACGATATCAAATTGCTGCTAGGGTATGGCATAGCTTCTGGCCCGTTCAACTAGTTGACGGGAAGGACACATCTATCCATATAGCAGCGCAATTCGGCTCAGAAGAGCTACTTCGAACCCTGGTGACCAAAGTTACAAACGTGTATACATAACCGGGCAGACCGGCATGGATGTTCGTAAGGCGAATGCTTTGAGCACCGTGTTGGATGAATTTGTAGCAGCTATCTTCGGAGAGTATGAAAGCAATAGTCGCTACTTTTGAATGCACACGGACCGATGTCAATTTGGGCAGAAAAAGGTTATAAATAGTATGAACAAACAATGGCCCGCAAATAATTCAGTCATAGAAGATGATTATTATCGAATTGTCTCTGTGAATTAGCAGAAATTTAGCTACTTTACCCGGCAATGCTGCATTTCCTTGCGAATTCATGCTTGTAAAAGGATGTCGCACAGAGGGCAAAGTGGGAGAACATCATCATAACAACCAGGAGTGTTTAGATCAAGACCTCGGGCGGTCAACAAAGCGCGATTATTCTGCCGGTCGCGGGCGCTTTGTCGCCGATCGATTTTCACGGCTTCGCGCAAGACCAGCTTCGTACGTTTCCTCTAACCTTGTGCTCTTGAACCTCGTGAATGCCGGGGAGCACCAATTGAATCACGGGGCTCACAATATGGTGCTGTCGCCGCTATCCACCCGCTGATCATCCGGTTCCTCCATCACCTCGCCTCCGCGCGACCTCCGCATCGCCCATTCCGTTATGGCTGGGCAAGCTTCTATTCTGGACGAGTTCCTCGGCGGCCTGGCCGTCCAGATTCAGAACCGCGATGGCGCCAAGCTGCAGGATTTTCTGCAGATTGAGCCGCCGCTATCAGACGCCTACCAGCGCATGATTCATGAGCTTCGAGAACGATACCCGTCCAGCCCTCAGAGCGATTCGGAGCTGCTACAACGATGTGAGGCGCTGGTACCGCGCACCAAGGGTGGTTCATCTTGGACAGCTTTTCCGACCTTCATGAAGCTCTATTTCACGTTTCTGCGCGATGTCAACACAGATAATCTACTTGATACGTACAATCAGCTAAAGGGACTACTCAAGTGAGTTGCTGTTCTCTAGTGGGAGATTTATTTTGCGTCATCTCCGTGTATGGTCTGTGACGTTGTTGCGAATCGGCGCACTGACTCTTTCTTGGAAAAAAAAGCCAGTGTGTTTTAGCCCTCGGCGATAGCCAGATGGGTGTGATTGTTCTCCCCACCGTTCTCTACCTGTCGAAAGTGCTGGCCAAGCTGGCAATGGGATTAGACCGCCGGCCGGAACTAATCGCGCATATCTTACGCATGGAAGGAGCTATGGATAATGACGATAGTGTTGAAAGAGTGACATTAGTGGAGCAGTCGGCAAACGTGGTGCGCGAGGCGTTTATCAAGTGCCTGACAGATCGCACCGGTACGCCAGGGCCACAGGGAAAGCCGGAAGGAAAGCGTGTTGGCATCTATCTCACGGCCAATCTGTGCCTCAAGCTTCTCTTCCAGGTATGTGGCGCACCTACATGGATGTTTTATAATATCTTCTGTCGAGACTATTGAGCCACTCGTACTGACTTTGTCCAACCAGTGTGGCAAGTTGCGAAATGCTGAACAGATGTTCGCCAGCATCAGTGCCCAGTCCCCCCCTCTAGCCCATTTCCCTGCCTCACAGCGTGTGACATACCTCTACTACCTCGGCCGTTACTTATTCTCTAACAACCTGTTCTATCCCGCCCTCGTCGCCCTACAGGCCGCCTATGATCAATGTCACCGCCAAGCTATCAGTCAACGACACTTGATTCTTGCCTACCTGATCCCATGCAACATCATCATGGGCCGATTCCCATCCCGAGTACTGCTACAACGACCGGAGGCAAACGGGTTGACCGACAAATTCGAACAGTTGTGCCGATTGATTGTTCGCGGCGATTACATCGCTTTTCGAGAGTACCTTTCTCCCAGCTCACCCGCCGCGAAGTGGTTTGCCCGCAAAGGAATCTTGCTCACACTCCGCAACCGTTGCGAGATTATGGTGTGGCGGTCATTTTGTCGGAAGGTCTTTATTCATAGTGGATTTCATGGGGACCCGCAGGCGCAGGCGCAGCGTGGACCCCCGCCGTATCTTTACCTCGAAAAATTGACGATAGCCACGAGGTGGCTCCAGTCACAGCATGGGCAAACCCAAGAAGTGAATGGAGTCAATTATGCACCACCTAAATTTCAGTTCTATGGTTCCCAGATCATTCCCGAGTCAACTGATCCCGACTTCGGCGCTCTTGACGGCTCCGAGACCCCGCCAGCCCAGCTACTGTTGGAGAAATATGGCGACTATCTTGCACCGGACGGATTTTTTGACAAAGGGGGTCATTGGCAGGACAACATGCCCGGTCAATTGATTGACGGCAACCCAGGTGCTGATTATGATGCGTTTGAGCTGAATCCCTACGCCGAAGCCACCGAAGATGGTGCAGATGCTGACAAGCAATCTCTGCTTATGGTTGAGGTGGAATCCATCCTTGCCTCGCTCCTCACTCAAGGGCTTATGCGTGGTTACCTGACCCATCGCAATCCCCGCTTTGCAATTCCTGGCGCTCGGCTACGAGGTGCCTTGCCAACAGGTTTCCCCAATATTTGGGAGACTATCTTCGCTCGTGAGAAAGAGGATGATAGTGTTCCTGGGTGGGTTCGACCTCCACCTCCGGGCGCGCTGGGCGCTGGAGGTGGCAGGGTGGTGAATCTGTCTGGGGCACGACCCGTTGGCGTGCAATGAAGAATATTGATGTTGCCAGACTATGCGGCCCCAGACTTTTTGAATCTGTCTTTACGAAATCTACCCGACGTATGAAATGAAAAGAAAATTAAATCGAAAGATGTATATGCGATTCATTCTATCCATCGCGCTCGTAAATACCCCTCGAACACAATTTAGGGGACAGGCAGCAAACCTACCCAAGAACGACCATCATGCAATAATGCCAAGGGCACACAGAGTGTATTCCTGGTCCAAGTCGAAATCAAAGTCCCTGGGCTGCGCTGCTGGAGGTGTAGACCCATGCTTTGTTTGGGAGAACTGTCTTTGCAGCAGCTTGAAAGTCCTAAGTTGTGACGCAGAGGGCCAAATTCGGGGCTGTTGGGTGATTATCTGATATCTTGTGTTGTTGTTGTTCTCTTTTTGAGTATCAACTAAGGATCTATAGAGGACCAGTCATACAGTGGTTCACTCTATCTGATGTAGTGTGATCTGGAAGAACGCGGAATGGGGAACAAAACCAGGCTATAATGGAGACAATGGATTTTTTCAATCCTTAAATGATAGAATATATTAGGCATGTCAGTATACAAACGCATCCCAGTCTCTTTTTAGATTGAGTCACGGGCGAGTCTTTTTCGTGCGAGAGGAAGCTGGAAAATGATCTTTGTACCGACTTCGTGCTGTGGGTCGAATCATCTCGTGCAGCTTCTCTTGCTGGATAATCTGACTCAATTGAATTGTTGATTTGCTCCATTGACTCTGTCCTAAAAGGACCATTCATCGGCGAGAGTTGCTTGCCTTGACCGTCGGCTATTCACCTAATTAGTCGCAAGCCGATCGGCTGGCGTGGCAAGGATCCACTCTTCATGTTTATAACCCCTTGATTGGTGGTGAATCCTATGGGCTTACTCGGGCGACTCCAGAACCGAACTTGAGATGCCAAATGCCGACTATCACGAACTCGGTTTTCACCCGAGGGCAAAACAATCACTATGACACATAAGCGATGTCGAGAATCCGGGGGACATGCCCCTCCCCCGACTTTACCCCCAGTCGGCCCAGTCGGGACTTGCCCGAGATAGTCAAGCGAGGAACAAGACATTTCTAGACAAGAAGAACAGTTCTTGCGGCTTCAAATATCCTGCGTGGTGTCACTCAGATAGGGCCTCAGCAAAGAGTTCGAAATCACTGCCTTGTCGGCATTGAAAATTCGACGGCAATTGGACTAGCAGTTCCAACCCCTAATCTCAGCCACCATCTGCCACTATGGGCGGCTTTCGGGCCGTCGAGGATCGGCCTACCCCAAAGGAGGTCTACAATTGGCGCTTGTACTCTGAAGCCGTCATCATTGCCACTGGATCATTGCTGTAAGGTGGACTGCCGCTGAGAAGCGCGATATCAATTCTTGCTGATTCGGACATCCATTAGTTTCGGCTACGATTCGGCCTTTGTGGGCACGACGATTTCCCGCCAAAGCTTTCAAACTGATTTCCACATTACCAAGGCCAACAGTAGTGCTATCTCGAGCAATATTACCTCGATCTTTCAAGCCGGCGCATTTTTTGGTGCCTTGTTCTGTTTTTTCTGTTGGTCAATTGAAATCTGAAAGGGGAGAAAGGATAAAAGTTACTAATTGATGTCTGCTTTAGTCACTGAGAAATTTGGTCGAAAATGGACACTACAGATCAATGTCTTGGTATTCATCATTGGTGCAGTAATGATGACCGCGGCTACCCATCAATTAGGCCTCATCTGTACAGTGACCTTCCCTGTTGATCGAGAATGCTATGCACAAGTTCCTAACGAACAGCTTTACAGACGCCGGTCGCGTGCTGACGGGGATTGGCTGCGGCGCCATTACGGCCACCGTTCCTAGCTATATTGCAGAACTGTCCATTCCCTCCATTCGTGGTATCCTGACGGGCTTCTTTGAGTGCGCCTATCAGATCGGTTCTGTGATTGGGTTCTGGATTAACTTTGGCATTACGGAGAACATGTCGGCCAAGTCATCAACAAGCTGGAGAATTCCTATGGGAGTACAACTCATTCCAGCGGTGATTCTTTTTATTGGTGGATTCTTTCTCCATGAGTCTCCCTTATGGCTTATGCGCAAGGAGCGTAACGATGAGGCTTATCGAGCCCTCGAAACATTGCGAAAATTGCCAAGGGAACATCCCTATCTCCAACAGGAGATTCAGCTAATTCAGAATCGGTTGAATGAAGAGGCGAGTGTCGCAAGCAAGTATGGACTAGGATCATGGGCCTTCTTCCGCGGCGCGATGGACGAGTTCTCGCGACGAGGCATGCGGAACCGGGTGTTTCTGGTGTTCTGCGCTTTTGCTCTAAACAACCTGTCCGGTGCTTCTGGTATGTGATCAATTCTTTCCAAATGCTCCCACGTGCATTTCAGTTGATCAAATTTAGCTATCAACTATTATTCGCCTACTCTGTTTGCATCGATCGGTATCAAGGATACGGCGCTGTACACCGGAATCTACGGTCTCGTCAAGGCGGTTGCATCACTTATCTTTTATATCGCCTTCGTTGACAAGATTGGCCGTCGTCGCCCGGTGATTCTGTCGTCGATTGTCTGCTCCTGCTGTCTCTGGTATGTTGGCGCCTATGTCAAGGTTGGTAACCCGGCCGCCGTTATTGCGAAAGGGGGTACTTTGTCAGACTCGACAACTCGCGGGGGCCACGCAGCAACAGCTATGATTATGATTTACGCCGTCTTCTGGTCATTCGGCCTGAATGGTATTCCCTGGATCGTGTCTGCGGAAATTTTCCCAGGTGCGCTTCGGAACTTCTCCGGAACCTGGGCGGCTCTCGTTCAATGGGCCACGCAGTTTCCCATGAGTAAATGTCTGCCGTATATGTTCAACTCGTTCGGATACGGGACGTGGTTCTTCTTTGCGGGTTTCATGGTTGTCGCCACAGTTTGGTCATACTTCCTCCTTCCTGAGACCAAGGGTTTAACGATCGATCAGATGGATATGATCTTGTATGTTCTGACTCTGTCTTTCAAGTCTAATTCTTACTGACAATTATAGTGGCTATAATCAACCTGGACACCGCGGTATTCCCCATACCCGCATTACCCAGACCCAGTTGGCAGCATCAAATGCAGATGTACCTAATAAGCCTGGCCAGACTGAACACTTTGAGACTGTCTAGAAGAAAATCAGAGATCTGGCTCTTGGACTAGATCAATGAACTAGATTATTTTCGGCGAACGACAAATTTGAGGATAGTTCCGTGGGATGCATAATTCTACTCGGCTTCTGTTGTCAACTGTACGGATAGGTTGTGAATTGGTAAACAACAAACTAAAATTCAGCTGCATTCAATATCACGTTGATCGAAATATTCAGGTACTAGAGCCACAACGTAAATACGCAAAAGCACAACAAGCTTAGTCTCTCATCATTCATCAAGGTCAAGTTAAGGGCAAATTATCCCAATCAATTGTATTTGCAAGAACTCGTTGCGGTGGTCAATATCGCACGAGTCTAGTTAAAAGCTGAAGCAGATACTGTTAGGAATTGTTTTCAATTGTTGTGCGGAAAAGACATACAGCATCATCATCTTCTCTGACTTCATCTGATCAGGTCTCTTATCGCCCCGCGT
This sequence comes from Penicillium sp. F50, assembly GCA_037356195.1. Lineage (NCBI taxonomy): Eukaryota > Fungi > Ascomycota > Eurotiomycetes > Eurotiales > Aspergillaceae > Penicillium > Penicillium sp. F50. The sequence goes on along the minus strand of JAYXSA010000054.1, from coordinate 125,626 downwards.
CGGCGAGGTGACCGCCATGGAAGGAGACGGAGTTGCCATGGAAGTTGGAGTGGCACGCTTCATTGGCATCGACATGGATGAGGACATGAGCATGGACGAGGTCACCGGAATATCAACTTCTTGGTTGTTCTATGAGATAGGGAATGGCTTGATTAATTTGTCGACCCATGAGACTTTTCAAGCCCAAGACTAACCTTATGGTTGCCCCCTCGAGGTAGAGCGACAGCGACGGTAGCAAACAAAGCGTAGAAGATTTCGAAGCGCATTGTGAGTGAAGGAGGCGTGGTTGTTTAGTATGGGAAGTGAAAAAGAAGTATATCCAAAGTTGTTGTTTCGCGACTAGGAAACAGGGGACGAGTTGCAGGTTAGTCGGATGGTGAAGCCAATGCCATATTTTGGGGGTTTATATATCTTAAGTCCTCTTCAGCTCGAGAGTAAATCTCGTGATGTAATGACTGCTAGTAAGAAGATCTACCCATGAGAGAGGCAAATACCTACATTCTAGAATTATCGTGACGGCGGGACTGGAACTCAAGCCATATACGTCAGATTGGCCTGTAGATCAGTGAAGATAAGCTCACAGGGACCCCTGTAGGGCTAGATCTACCTATCCTCCTCATTATTGTAGGCTTATTCTGATGTCAGTGGAATGTGGGCAGGGAGCGAGCTTCATGCCTGGTGGCACGCATATCCTTGTGGCCCATCCCTTGATCCGGATGGCAGCATCAATTTTGGCCAAAAGTCCATTGTAGACTGCACTTTTTAACCTTTAAAGAACAATTTCGTCATGAATTACTGAGGGAAATTGATGAAACAGTATATTTTGCGTCAGTCATTGGACCATAATGTTGATCGAAAGCTTAAAATCTTGGCGCCTTTTACAGCGCAAAACGGCGTCCAGCTTGTCTATATGAAGCAGATAGATATTACTAGACTTAATCTAGTGAAGCCAATGCCGATGTACAGGGCACCTCGGTATGCAAAATAGACATCGCGACCTGCGCCATTGACATAGGACTCCGCAGTGCCTGTAAATACAGGGCCGTGGGAAGGAGAGCAGTGAACATTGGTGTCCACTAGGGATGCGGCTAGCCCTAGATGATGGCGATGCATTGCATTGCTGAGGATGAGTACACCATACGGGAATGACATATCTCAAGAGCATCTCATCAGCCTATGACACATGACAAGTGCCTTTACTCTGAGATAACACAGCATCCAATTTTCCCGTGAGGTAAACAGGTTCACGAAGAATGCCTGTGTCCAGTAAGTTTGCTGCGCAAGAACAGTAGCTAAGATGCATAGAACGACTATACAGAAGCCTATAGCACCAAAAATGACGAAACTGGGTAGCCGACGACACAGCGGGAATCCAGTGACGAGTGCTGCGATGCGCCTGAAGAGACTCATTGGGAGGTGGCTTGCAGATATAAAATACCTTTGATGACCTCCACAATTTGGTAAAAATAGTGAATGATGATTCCAAAGCTGCACCATCGGGCCGCAAGACACCCGAGGACCTATGTGAGGTCACCTGTGAATATTGGTTGCGGCAATAGTGGTTATACTGCTCGATGCTCAAAGACAGCAAATACGCCGACTGAGATGAAGCTTCCCACGATTAAAGCAAATGCGACTGCAAATTAACTTAGCTCTACCGGTTTGTATGTACCAAAGCTGCGGCCGATGATATTTACCGGGACAATATACAAAAAAAGACTATTGGATCATAATTTGTGCCATGCAAAAAATGGCAACGAACAGAATCTCATTGGGTAAACTTTGTGATGGTAGGGTCTAGGACACGTAGGTTTTAGTCGAGTCAAAGCCTCGGGATCGGTATCTCGCTGCGTGGGTACCCGCGTTTGGAGATAGATTGAGAGACATATTTTTCAGTCGCTGGACCTGGTTTGGCAAGAACTATGATCCATGACTTGCGATTTATGACGACAATATGAATTCTGAGAGGTGGAAATGTGACAAAATTGAGAACATACATATCGCAGCCGAGTAAGTGTATATAATCGGACCATGCAACAGTATTCATTCAATGATTAACATGGGAGTAAATTGTCCTGTCGGATGTTGACCCTAAGAAAAATCTTGGTGGATCTTCAGAACAAGATCTCATTTGAAGATTCATGAAAAGTAGAATTAGTAAATGAATTGCCTTGTGAATGTAGTTGTTAGACTGCTCATAGATGAGCGATCCATTTCTTTAGTCCTATTGAGTCACATTTAGTCGGACTCTAACTAAGATCGGATGCAAAAATGATCTCACCGACTCAGGAGAGAGGGAGCTAATCTCCGTAGATCGGAGCTTAAGCCCGCGTCATCGTTTCCCAACGGGGCAGAGAACAGCCACCCTACCTACCGTCTTGCCGATAAAAAGCGATATTTCATGCTCGAGATATCATATACATACATATGGAAAATTTCTCCATCTCGTTCTACACTCGTTTTTCCCTCTATCAAGGTCATAGAAAGAGATCATTTCTATTTATCCATTTATCCATCTTTCTGCTAATCTTTAATTCAAGGTGGACCCACGTGCATCATGCACTTACCTAAGCATCACATGCCACGCCTTTTTTTTTCTCCGCGTCGACTGATCTGGCGTCAGTTGACCTAGTCTTAATTTCCCCCTCTTTCTCTTTTCCAACCTCTCAATCTCGCGGCATTTTCAGCGTTGCGTGCTGCTCGTTCTCTGGCCATGTCCAGTTGAGCTAAGCTGGGCTTCTGTGATCGGCTCAAGCTGCTGTTGCTGCTGCTTTGGAGATACCGGCAGCCCCTCCGCACTCCTTCCCCCCACTCTTTTTTCATACGACTCTAGTCCCGATGACGGAAGCTCCGCCGATTGTCTTCATCGCCAGGTATGTGGATTTGACCTTCACTCACCCTGACGATCTAGAGCTAATGTGAATAGACATGGCGCGCGTCTCGATGCGGCCGATAAGGACTGGCATTTGACCTCACCAACCCCCTACGACCCCCCACTGTCGTACGGTGGCTGGATGCAGGCGCGAGCGCTTGGTCTCCGCATTGCCAGTCTCTTGCAGGATTCTGAGTTTGCAGGTAAAGACCCAGGGGCTCGCTCTACCCAACTCTCAGCCTCGAATGCTCCGACAACCTTACAGCCGATTCCCGCGTCGTCGGACGCGTCCCCTCGATACAACTTTATTATTCACACCTCCCCGTATCTGCGATGTTTACAAACAGCGATCGGCGTGAGTGCAGGCCTCAGCCACTATCGCCCGTCTAGTGAGGCCTCTGCGGTGGTGGAATCAACATTTGGGTCTCAGTCTCAAACAGGAGAAGCTGGGAGTCATGATCTCCGACCGCTCCTGCGCGTGGACGCCTTCCTGGGCGAGTGGTTGTCGCCAGATTACTTTGATCAGATTGTTCCACCACCTGCCTCAGACAGGATGGTCGCCTCGGCTAAAGCTGAGCTACTTCGTCGGGGCGAGGGAATTCCGATGTCGCGGGAAATACGGTCGTCGTCAGGACACTTTCCTGGTGGATGGGGTAGTCCGTCTCATTCAGCATTGCCTAATGAGGATGATGACCGGCGGCTATCCTCACGGGGTTCGTCAACCAGCGCAACCCCTTCTGGCCCGCAACCTCAGCGACCGCGTGCTAGCACCCACGACAACCTCCGGGGACCCGTCGCAGGCAGTGGTCCCCCTCGAGCCTTGGGCCGCCTGAACACCGATCTCCCCTCCGTTGCCGATGCCGCTTACGTGCCACCGACTCCCGGGTATGCACTGTCTCCCTCGGATCCCATCCCAGCCGGCTACGTGGCGCATGCACGGGACGCTTGTACCAGAATCGACTACCAATGGGACAGCATGCGGACACCATACTGGGGCACGGGCGGTGAATATGGCGAGGAGTGGAGCAGCATGCATGAGAGAGTACACGCAGGCTTCCAACATATGGTGGACTACTATCGGCAGCGGGGGAATGTCAGCGACCGTTCCAGGGCCATGTCCAACGGCTCGTCGCGGCAGGATAATCCTGCCCAGACCGTGCTTATTATCATCACACACGGAGCGGATTGCAACGCTCTGATTGGGTCTCTCGCGGGACGCTCTGTGCTTCTGGATATTAGTACTGCTTCGCTCACCATGGCAGTGCGACGAGACCGAGTCAAAAAGAGCGCAACCCCAGACTCCGACCGGTCCCCCGCTAGCTCCTCCCCTTCTTCGCCTAGTAGTCAGGGTGGCCGATCTGTTTCTCAGGAGTACTCATTACAGCTCATCGCCTCAAATGACCACCTGCGTGCGGGGGTGAACCCCTCTCAGCTCGCTTCGTTGTCCTCTCCCTCGGCTCCACAGCCACTCCCGCCGCCTTCTATACCGACCTATCGAAATCGCCTCGGCTCCCGTCCATCCGCACCGATCCTGCAAGGAACCTTTTTAATCGACCCTACTCCGAAGGCGGGACCAAGTTCTCGCAGCTGGTCCACGAATTCACGCCCGTCTCCCACCACGACTGCGCGTGGAGCATCGGGCCTTTGGGGCTCGCTTGTATCTCCCGCCGAGGAGACTGATGGAGATGCCGAGGACGTTTTCGTCCCCAATTTTGGAGACCCCCGAGCCGAAGAACAACGACCGGTCAGCCAGGACTCGTCACACTCAGACAATCTCGTTGACCGGTCGGGCTGGACGAAACAATTGCCTCAGCGCACACTTTCTCAACGTGGGCTGTGGGGCAGTGCTCCGTCTTTGGAGGACCGCGACGCAGCCTCGAGACGGCGATGGACCGTGACGGAGCAGAAGCTGTGATCGCAATGATCCAGTAATGACTTTATGTTTTTTTTTTTGTAGCTGTACTCTCCCTTCGCTTATCTAGGATACCTCTTTGCATGGCGCCAGGCGTTAGTCTCAAATTGCATCTGGCCACACTGGTCAATCGGACTTTTTTTCTTCAGGCATCAAGGCATTCAGGCACCGATCTACTCAGCCACCAGTTCCCCGGATCCGCGCCTTTGTCCCTCGTGTCCCACTTGCCCCTCCTCATCAGCTACCTTTCCTCTCTACCTCCCCCTTCTTCATCTCCCCTGCTCCTCTGTTGCCCTTCCTTTCTCCAGAATCAAAATTGATAAATCTACTCCGTCGGGCTTTTCATGTCAAACCTTGAGTCCGACGGTCTGTCCGTCACCTATTCCTCGGACCGCACCGGTTCGCCGGATCTACGGTTGATCCACTACAATGACGTTTATCATATCGAGTATGGTCTCTTTGCACTTCCCATCACTTCCACCAATTAGACACTGGCTTATTAGAACTTCGTAGGCCCGGATCAGCCGAGCCCATTGGTGGCGCCCCCCGTTTCCAATCTCTCGTGAACTATTACCGCTCCAACCCGCGATTTGCCGATAAACCTGACGTTCTCACCTTCTTCTCCGGCGATGCCTTCAACCCCAGCCTGGAAAGCACCGTCACGAAGGGTCGTCATATGGTACCCTTCCTGAATAAAACTGGGATCGACGTAGCGTGCGTGGGAGTGAGTATGGGTCATCATCTTTCGGATATGAACTGAGACACTGTGCTGACATGGTCAGAATCATGATCTGGACTTTGGTGTGGCACAATTTCGACATTTATCGAGCCAATGTCATTTCCCATGGCTGTTGGCCAATGTCCTAGATCCGGCCCTGGGACAGGACGTTCCGATTGCCAATTGCGAAAAAACGTGCTTGTTGACCTCGTCCAATGGGATTAAAATTGGTGTGATAGGTCTAGGGGAGAGAGAATGGTATGTTTATCGGTAATGCGTTTCATCACTCTACCAGTTTTACTGACTGTTATTTAAGGCTCGGTACGATCAACTCTCTTCCCCCCGACTTGATTTACAAATCAGCTTCCGCCACTGCGAAAGAACTGGCACCGCGTCTTCGAGACCAAGGTGCGGAGCTGATTGTCGTCGTTTCTCATCAGCGCGAGCCAAATGATAACAAGCTTGCCAAAAACCTACCTCCCGGGCTAGTGGATATCATTCTCGGTGGACACGATCACTACTACTCTCACACAATTGTTAATGGGACTCATGTATTGCGGTCTGGAACTGATTTCAAACAGTTGAGCTACATTGAGGCTTTCCGCAAATCGGGTACAGGTACAGGATGGGATTTCAATATCACACGACGGGATGTTGTGCGGTCGATTCCGGAGGACCCGGCGACCGTGGCTATGGTTGATCGACTAACATCCAGCCTCAAGGCCAAACTTGAGAAGCCAGTGGGCTACACCGTCAGCCCGCTAGATGGTCGATTCTCCACTGTTCGTCAGCGTGAGTCTAATTTGGGCAACTTTGTCTGCGACCTCATGCGGTACTATTACGCCGCCGATTGTGCCCTTATGGCCGGTGGGACGATCCGTGGCGATCAAATCTATCCGCCCGGTATTCTACGGCTTAAAGACCTTTTGAACTGCTTCCCTTTTGAAGACCCTGTAGTCTTATTGCGCGTTCGCGGTCAGGCTTTGCTGGATGCTTTGGAAAATGGAGTCAGCCAGCTCCCGGCCCTTGAGGGTCGCTTCACTCAAGTCTCCAACATCTCCTTTGGTTTCAAGCTCGATGGCCCGTCTGGTTCACGTCTGACGTTTGCGCGTGTGGGTGGACAGCCTATTGACCTTGAAAAAGAGTACCTTGTAGCCACACGAGGTTATATGGCGCGAGGAAAGGATGGATTCAAATCGCTGCTGGTTAAATCAGAGGGTGGGGATGTGGAGGAAGTTGTTTGTGAAGAGAATGGAGTCCTCATCAGCACTATTCTGCGCCAGTATTTCCTCAGCCTCAAGGTGCTCGGTAAGTGGCGTCGTTGGAGTCCTAGTCTTCGTCGACACTGGGGCCTTGTGCACCGTAGTCTACACACCGGTGGCTGGCTCAAGCCACCTTCTGCAATCCCATCACCAGAGACAGAGAAAGCACCCTTTCATCATTTGGCACCGCGGCCACCGCTTCAACGAACCAGTCGAGATGCTCACTATTATGGACGTTTCCCTCACGAAGTTGATCAGGCCCAAGTCTCTACCAATGGGACGAACAGTGATGCCATGGATTCGGATTCTGACGAGGACCCAGAGATCCTCACATCGCCTCGGCCAACGAGCAACTATGTGACACATCCTGCCAATTCATCTGCAGAGGAAGAACTGCGCTTGAAGCTCGCACGCCGTGTGGTTCGAAAATGGATGCGACACGCTGGCTTAGAGCCGTCGGTCCTCAGTACGATGGATGGCGAGGGGGAGTTTATCCCTCCGTGGACGTCTGGCATTTCTCCTCGGCTTGAGGGACGTATAGTGATTGAGTGAAGACTTCTCACGGGTAGCTTTCGAGTTGCTTAGCGTTGTATTTGGTATTTTATTTTCACTGTTGATTGCGTTCAGTTGCTTCTGCGCCTCCGCTCCATGCGCTTTATGGGCATTTTGGGCGTTATGAAACTTTTTTCGGATGAAGATGGACTGCTTCGATGGTTATGAGTTCATGAACAGTATAACTACACATAGACAGGCTCTAAACAGGGTCGATATATTAGGATTTCAACTATTTTCGGGTCAAATTCTTAGACAGTGTCAACTTGAGCTCATGTCATTCATATGTCTGTTAAGAAAGTCTCATACTAGGTCAAAAGATTAGTTGCGCTAAAGCTCCTGGTTGAATGAATTTGGTAAGAGATCAGTGCATCTGAAGAGAGGGCACCTGAAAGATAGCCGGGAGATGACTCGCAAGAGTAGCTAAAAGGGATGATCAAGAGAGGTGTCGAAAGAGGCATGGGGATGCAATACTTGGTGAAAACTGCTTCTTTTGGTTTCCTTCCTGCTTTATACCCTATCCCCATCGTATTTAGCCTGAAACTGATTCTTATGTGTATGGAGACCGGCACATGGGCAAAATGTCGGACGATAGATGGAAAACCAGCGGCCGTCGCGAGATAAAAATTGGACTTTGTCTTGGCCTTTTAAATTTTGGCTTGAGTTCTATTACGTTGTAACCGAGAGTTAAAGGCCTCTTCTCGAGGTACGATAGAATTAGATGTAGAGGTCATGACTTCCTCCATCAAGGAATAGCTACTTGCTGCGGGAGTGACGTGACTGATTGGAAGTCCGTCATAAATAGCTGGCTTGAAATGTACTTGGACTCTCCCCTTCAAAGTCAAAATTATGTTGTCTCTGATCCCGTTATCTCGATAGTATCGCCCGTAGTGAAAATCTAATGGTGTTGATATCGATCAATCCGTTAGATTCTATTTAAAGCTCTCCTGGATATTCTATTCTAGAGTATTCAAGAGACTACTTCCTCTGCGCCCCATCCACCACCGCCGGCAGTCATGATAACGACCCGGTCATGCGTCTTTACAGAAACAGTATTTTTGCCCCCGATATTGATGTGTCGCTCCGCTCCAGTCTCAGGGTCCTTCGTGATCCACTGGTTCAGACCCGGCTGTGCATCTTCACCACCTTCCAGTCCATATGGACGGTGTACACGACGCTCCGACAAGATAGAGCACTGCATCGGAGCAAGGAACTCAATATCGCGAATCACACCCTCCCCACCGGGATTCTTGCCACGACCACCTGAGCCATCGCGTAGCGTGAATTGGCGAAGCAGCGTCGGGTAGCGCTTCTCCAGGATCTCCGGGTCCGTAATGCGCGTGTTGGTCATGTGAACCTGCACACCTGACTCGCCTTTCCAAGTAGGCCCGGCACCGCTACCGCCGGCGATTGTCTCGTAGTACCCGAATCCAGGAGTGATAACCTCTCCAGTCTCGGAATTCAGCTTGGGGTTCGTGCCGAAGGTCAGGTTGTTGCAGCAACCCTGTGATGCGGCGCAGGCACGGAATGCTCTGAGGACAACATCGGTGATGCGCTGGGAAGTGACCACGTTTCCTCCCACGACTGCAGCTGTCTTAGTCGGGGACAGAATGCTGGGAGAGGGCACGCAGATGTCGATCGGGGCTAGACAGCCCTGGTTGAGCGGGACGTCGGCATTGATCATGCATCGTAAACAATAGATAATGGCCGAATGGGTGATGGCAATGGGTGCGTTCCAACTGCCATACACCTCAGGCCCGGTACCGTCAAAGTCAAAGATGGCAGATCCGTTGGATCCATCAATGGTTACCTTGAGACGTATGGGTGTGCCATCATCCATGTAATCTACTGCCTCCAGAGGCTGACCCCCGAACTTCTGGTAAAGCCCCTTGAGAAGGTTTCGTACCGCAGTCTCGGCTGTAGCCTGAATAGCGTACATGTACTTTTGCACAGTGTCAACGCCATACTCGTTGAAGAGAGTCTGGATGAGGCTGATACCCCGCGTGTTCGCAGCAATCTGTGCTTTGAGATCGGACAGATTGTCACTGATGCAGCGTGCGCCTGAACAGCCCGGGTACTGAGAGGGCTTGGTAACCAGCAACTCGATCAGACGGGCTTCATCGAGGACACCATCGCTGACGATCTTGTCGCCTTCAATGGCGGCACCCTCTTGCCACAGCTCAGTCGATTTGGGAGGCATTGAACCGGGCAAGATACCGCCGATATCAGCGTGGTGACCGCGTGATGCTACGTAGAACATGATCTCGGTACCACCGGGTCTATCAAAGACGGGAGTAATGACCTTTTACATCTAGTTAGTTGTTAATCTCTCAGGATGCATGAGGGGGCAGCCTCTTACCGTGATATCGGGGAGATGAGTGCCACCGCAGCTGGGGTGGTTGGCCACAAGGACATCCCCGTCCTTCAGTTTACCCAGCCACTTTTCATGCTGGTAGCGCACAGCAAATTGCATTGATCCCAAATGCACGGGGACATGAGGGGCGTTTGCAACGAGTCCTCCATCAGGAGAAAAGAGGGCACAAGAGAAATCCAGTCTCTCCTTGATGTTGGTGGATACGGAGGTCTTCTGGAGAGTTCTGCCCATCTGCTCGGCGATAGACATGAAGCGATGACCAAAGATACTGAGACGAATCGGGTCGATCTCGGAGGATGTCTGGGTTTCTGGTGCTGAGACCGCCTCATTATCCTTCACGATGTCGATGACGATGCATGTTTCGAGCAGGTTCGCGACAGAGTTAGGAGCCACAACAATCGTCTGTGTCTGATCAATGATAATCGCAGGGCCGAAAATGCGACTGTGCTTCTCCAGGTTATCAAGCAAATACACGGGGGTGTCAATACGCGTGGGATATCCATCAAAGTAAGCGGACGTAAAATTGGCAGGTTGCGTCGTGACGTTGTGGAGATGAGCATCCTTCAGCTGCAAAAGAGGGCTGCGCTCAGTGCGAACCTTGGAAGAGGCAATCGTGCGCACACGAATGTCATCCACCAGGACGGCTCGCTCGGAGTTGAAATTGAATTCACGACGGTGACGCTCGCGGAATTCAGCCAGGAAGTCAGAGGATCCCTCTGGGCGCAGGATCATAAGGCTTGTATCTGATCCCTCGTAACGCATGTTGAGGTATTGTTCATGCCGCACCTGGCTCGATGAGAATCCCTGTCCTTGCATCTCTGTCGTCGCAGCGGTCGCCATGTCATCGAATCGTTGAAGTAAGCTTGAATTAGAAGACAAATAATCTGAGGACACAGGCTCCTGTGACTCTTTGACGACTTCTGCCAGCGCCAGGCCGTATGCGGAGAGGACGGATGAATATTTGTGAATGATAATCCGTGAGATGCCCAGAGAGACAGCCACGGAGCAGGCATGTTGACCACCGGCACCTCCAAAGCAAGCCAAATGGTGGGATGCAGTCTCAAAGCCACGAGCTTCGGTGAGATTGCGGATTGGCCGAGCCATGGACTCATCCGCGACCTTCAAAAATCCCAAGGCAACTTCTTCGGGAGTATACTCGGGCTGCGAGTGATGCCGACGCTCAACATTGATTTCTCGAGTCAAGTCGTGGAATTTCTGTGCTGTGATCTCCGTATCGAGTGGTTGGTCCTCGTTGGGACCAAAAATGTGCGGGAAGTACTCGGGCAATAGTCGTCCCAAGAACAGGTTGGCGTCCGTCACGGTGAGTGGACCCCCCTTCCGGTAACAAGCTGGGCCCGGATGAGCACTGGCAGACTCGGGGCCAACATAGAACAGGCCGTTGCGCCATGTGAGAATAGAGCCACCGCCAGCAGCGACTGTCTTGATATCAAGCTGAGGAGATTGAATCAGAATACCAGCAACCTTAGATCCGAAAACATGTTCCAAGTGACCATCAAATCGAGAGACATCGGTAGAAGTACCGCCCATATCAAATCCAATAACAGGAATTTTCTCGACAGGATCCCAGCTGGTTGCTGCAAAACCAACTACTCCAGCAGCAGGTCCTGACAGGATGGCCTTCAGGCCACTGAATTTGCGGAAGTCAACGAGACCACCATCGGACTGCATGAACTCGAATCGACATGCTTGTTGGCTCTCCAAGCCACCTTCAAAACTAGCTGAGATGGAATCGATATAAGTCTTAATCACTGGTGTGAGGTAAGCATCGGCCGCGGCAGACATTCCACGAGGCACGATCTTAATCATGGGCTGTAGCTTGGAAGACAGCGTGACGGAGAATCCCATTTGCTCTGCGATTTCACCGATCTGATTCTCATGGTCCGGATAGGCGAATGAATGTACCAGAGCAACTGAGAGAGACTGATACCCTTGCTCCTTCAGACGCTGGAGCTCTGTGCGCACCTGGGCCAGATCCAACTCTTGCACGACCCGGAACTTCTCACCCGTGATTCCTTCCACGATCCGAGCACCAGGGAAGCAATTCTCGTCGGCGGAGGGATGACAGGGAACCACTCGCTCGTTGATTTCGACCACGCCTTCCGGCAGCACTCCGGGTCGAGCCATGGACAGGTCAAAGATGGCTGGACGGGACTGGTCGCCAATTTTGAGCAGATCTCGGAAGCCCTTAGTGGTCAATAGTACTGATCGCGCACCCTTGCGCTCAAGCAATGCATTTGTGGCGACAGTCGTGCCCATTCGTAGGCAGCCAATGCGGTCGAGCTTCAGTGGTTGCCCGCGCGGATGTGACTCGCCTGTTGCGAGCTCCAGAATCTGGCGAATACCCTCGGTGGGTGCATCTTGATAATGTGACGGGTCTACTGAAAGGAGCTTCAGAATAATGTCCGACCGACCAGGCACAATGGCGTGGACGTCGGTGAAAGTGCCCCCGCGGTCGATGGAGATAGTGATCTTCCCTGATTCGGTCATCTTGTAGATCCTGTGTATGTGACCGACGCAAGTGCCGGTCGAATGAGGTAGTGATAAATGAATGGAGCTTTTCTGCGGCGGAGCACGATAGAGTGATATACTCACGATGCCTGATAATATCCCCCGGATGGATGTTTCGACAACCGTCTGCTCATCTTGTATGACAGTCACGTGTCGGCCCGACGGGCGGAGGGGATCGGGAGCATCGGGCCGATGGGAAATTCCGCGATAAGCCACCAGGAGAAGAAAGATAGCGACGGGCCGAGGGGCACAGATCGGACCCTTGTGCGAGTATACGATGTAAGAGCCTCATCTTGCGTTTCCATAGTCACTACTACAGGAGAAGCATAAGCTAAAAAGAAGAACAGCGTTCGTTCTAAATTTGTGGACCATATGTTATGATTCGAGGCTATTCATACGCCAAGTAGGGCTATCGCATGACAGACTACACTCCTGTCGGATACAATAGCTTCAAGGTACATCGAGTATATACAGTAGAAATCCTCATGAACTATACCAAGCTTTCTATTCTGGCTGTGTAAGAGTATCGTCAAAAAGACATTTTGAATTCAAGAAGACTTGTCAGAGAAGGGCAAGTGGAAGTACCCAGGTATATAACTAAGATCTGATGGCCTCTGGCGTCAGGAACGGCTGCCGCATTTCCACTCGCAAATAAAATGTTGATTTCACGGGCTCTGTTGGAAAATTTTACGAAAATCTCCGCAGTGCATTAAAGATAGGAGCGACAATGTAGCAAGAATTATATATGATCACGACTTGTTTCCCCTTTGGATATCCATTTCGTATCTGTGATTGTTTGTAGTGCACCACCGCTAGACATAGAATTCTTTGGACTCAGTTTCCTTTCGAATCTAGAGGTTGCTGGCGTCGACAATACAAATGTAATCCTTTCAGTGCAGAACAGATTTCCACCTCATCAGAATGCATTGGGAGTGTATAGGAATCATAATCGAGCCACATTTGCCTTGTCCTCGGAGACTCGGCATCTGCCAATGGTTTCCTGCGACGTGACCTGGTTAGAGATATTCAAGGATCTGTAAAAAAGGAACTTACTCGTTGCTATTAAATACTCCAAATCCGGTGGAAATGATAAGCACAGGCCTAGCAAGATCGGCGATGATCTGCTTGACTGGGGCAGCAGTGAAGGGTGAGATTATGATCGCGTTCTCGTCAATTTCCGCGAATCCTCCTGCACCGTGAGCTCCGACTATTTTGAAGTTCTTCTTGGCTAGGATTTCTTTCGCGACCTCTGTATACTCTGGGTCCTGGGCAAGTAATGGTAATGTTTCATTGCCACGAAACACTTGAGCGATAGTAAGAGCTAACGCGTGCTGGATCATACAGCCCATCACGTTTCTCACCTCCGAATTCTCATCCCAAAATTCGTCCTGGCTTTTGAGCCATTCAGGCGCGGTGCGGCAAAAATCACCGAGCCCGAAGCAGAGAACTTTCTTGACAGTGTGTTTACCGAGTACACCCTGGACAAAGGCGACCAAGTTCTTGCAGGTCTTGCTATTCTGCCATAGTAGGTGGTTCTCATCAAAGACTTGCATAGGCTGTGCTATAAGCTTTCGAAAGTCTCGTGCAGTCCGATTGGTCCAGTCCACAATATAAGAGCAAAGGTAAGTTTCGCTTGGCCCATTGGGTTGGGCTTTCACAAGTTGCCAATATTCTTGGTACTTGATATAGGGTTGCCTGAAGGCAGACTTAGCTAGTACGTTGAATTTAGGTCAGAATTCTATACCCACGTACCAGATAGGATTCTGTACTTGAAACATGGGATTGGAAATTTGGATTCTGCTTCCATCGATTCGACGGACTGAAAATCGCTCCATCTCATAGGATTGGCGCAATTGTTGCTCTATGTCTTCAAGATCCTCTTTCGTCCAAAGCCTGGTACCAGAACTGTACAGATCCGCAGCTCTTTGACTACTGATTCGCCAATCTGTGCACCCGTAGTCGAGCAATCTTAGAATTTGTGGCATTTTCGAAACTGCTGATCGGACAGGGGCAAGGGACACAAAATGTGGTGAATTGCTAGCTCTCTGGTGTGGAAGAGCCAAGGATTTCTTGGAACGGGGAGGACTTTATTTGTGTTTGGAGGACAAGGGTCGGAAAATGGAGAGTCGGACACTGTGACAATATTCTGGTTTCAAGGATCACAAATTAGAACTCTTTGACCCCCTGCTGACGACCAAAGCCATCTCAAATGGTACACCACATTTTCCGCCAGATCTACACCGCCGTAAATCTTTTGTCAATTGGGACGAGCCCTTGGTCCCGGTTCTCTGCGTGTTGATTCGCCAATAGTGCGCACACCCGCATTCCGTTGCCCGACGCTCTGCAACACAGCCTAACCTGTCATATATCGGAGCAGCATACTCCCGTAGAAGTATGAATGTGTCAAGTGAAAACGATCGATATCTCAGCCAGAACGCATCTGATGTCATACTACTTACGGTACTAGCTCCTTTCCCCGGCGATGACTTTGTTGACGCCTGTAGTAGAGCAACAATTCTGTTTGGGACCTCTCTGTATTGAAGCATCGACCTTTTGCCGACTTTAGACAAGTGGTTTGCTCGTCGGTTGGCAACAAACTTCCGAAGGTCGTGAGGGATTCAGCAGTTTATCTACAAAAGTTACAAAGAAAAGCTTGATGTACAAAATCATAATATAATTTTCATTGACATCATCATAAGGCGTGCTATCGTCGCAGAGTACTCTCAATCCAATCTGTATCCATATCAATATCGATCTGGTCCAGTGCGCCCTCCCACAATGCTGGATCATCGTCCAGATCAATCTGGAAAGAGATATCCTCCAGTGAAGGAAATTCAAGAGGGTCCAGCCAGTCATCGATCATAACTGGAGGCGGGTGAGGTGTCGGTACTTCCATTCTAGGACTTTCTGGCCCGTGAATCTTAGGTGTATCAGGGATACCTCCCCCGGGAACTGGCTGTTCAACATTGTCCGGGACAGTCGGCTTGGGATCAATGGCCGCGCGTAGTTCGAGAAGCAGGGCGTGCCGGGATCCAAGATATGTATTCCCCCTGTCGGCCATATTCCGGAGAAGACTGAGAGCCACCTCCATCGACCGCATGTTGGCCTCGTTATATGGAAATGCCGCGTTGACCATGACAAGCAGTAGCGCTGCGGAGAAGATGTAGTCACCATCAAGATAGCCATACGTAGCAATGAGATTATGTTTGGCGGCGGCATCCATGATCATAGTCGTGGCTCGGGCGGCAGTGATGCAGCTGTCAATCACTGCAACAGTATTCGGAGCTAAGCCGTCTTTCCAATCACCAGCAGGGGTTCCCGAGGCAGCTGCGTCGAGTCGTCGTTGAATGATATAGAAAACGAGAGGACGTGCAGTCATGTTCAGGCACGAGTAAAAGTGCAAGTTAATCGAGACGGTCTCACGATTGACGTGCGTGTCAAGCGTGGAGAAATCGATGCGAAGACCATCTGGGATTGATCGGAGCCAGCTCGCGAGATCGTTGGTGATGCTCTGTACAGACATGATAAGATTGGAACCCGAGCGAGGCTTCTTTCGATATATCTCTGGAATACTATGTTAGAACCGTGCGAGGCGCCTTGCAAAGGAGAGTCAGAGCAGTTCTCACCCTCGCCAATCCGTCCTAAGATACGGGAAAGCTGTGTGTAATAAGTCAAGACAATTGATGGCCATGGGTCAGTGGTCGATCCATCCTTGGGAAGAGGTCAGCAACGGTGGACTAGAGTCAAGAGTGGTACAACTTACTAGGGCGGCTGGCCATGTGATGCCAATATCCTCGTCCTGGATGGTAATGGGGTTACCGGACTTGACTGAGAGAACCCTGCACCTGGGCGTGAGCACATGTTTCATGTTTCCTTCGAGTAGTCCAAGGGCCCATACCGGTCCAGACTATACACCGACCACCACGCTCGGCGGCGGCGGTTACGGTCTGTCTCGCTAATACCTGGATCCGACACCTCTTGGTGAAGTCCTAAAGAGATGGCCATTCGCAGAGCAAGGCCAATCTATGAACTGTCAGCTGTCTACGCTCTAATTCCCCACGAGGAAACCGTGTGTGACATACATAGATGAACGCAGCATCCCGTCTATTCAGATTCTGCATGTAATATGCCACATAGCACAAGACCTCGACAAAGAAGATGGAACCTTCTTCGTGGATATCTGGTAGGAACCGCAGCGCGAATTTGAAATATTTGAAACCGGGCGGCCCTTCATCCCCCGACCACTGATTGACTGAATACATGAGTCCAAAGGCCATGACGAGGAGAGACTGGCAGTAGATCAAGCAATTTTCCCGATGAGAAAAGTCGTGTGGCTGTCGATAGACAATTTCTAGGCGTTCTTCGAACTGCTTTGGTTGAATCAAAGAGAATATGGTGCCAATATAGGCGTACTGGACCCAAAAGAGTCGTTTGGCGAATTCAAAAGTGGGTAGCTGAGGTAGTGAACGTGCGATCGGTCGTCGTAGGGATGTCGGATCATCGTAGAGAGGGCGCACATCCCAGGCCAGATTGGTGGAGCCCGGATTGAGGCGCCCGGCCAGATGGACGGTCGCGGCTGGGCCCACGGAGTCTTTGATTGTTTCAGTAAAAGGGTGTTCGTAGGGGGTTGGACTTGGTTGATCTACATACGGTGTTCTCCGGATCGGTTCAGCAACAGATTGCCGGTTCCCTTGTACCACCAGTCATCGCGTCCCGGGGGCATCTCGCTTTCCGAGTACCAGGCCGCTGTCGACGGCACACTTGACGGCGCACTGGGAGAGGTATGCCAATCGCTTTCGGCGACGGATGATCCTCGTATTGCTCGAAAGTGTGACTGCGATGGCTGGGACGGCGGCTGGAAGTGCTGTGACTGGACCCGCGAGTGGGCGTGGGACTGCGATTTCAATTGGTGATATTCTCTGGTCCGCGTGTTAGCAACGGCACCCGGTCGAACATTAGGCAAATAAAGCACAAGTTTGTCAGTTGGTTCTCACCTCTCGGTAATCGAGACACGCTTTTCGGCCTCGGAATAGACACACGGCTCGTCTACCTCGACGCAGGCCGCGCACGGGAGTGGTGGGCTCCCCGCACAGCGTGTCTTTCGATGGCGACATCGATTGCATCTGTGGGTGGGACCGAATCAATTAGTATCTCGTCTATTGGCATTGGCATCCCATGTCCCTCATAGACTCACGCAACGGGGCTTCGCCCGTTAGAGCGTTCTGATCGGTCTTGCCGGTCTTGCCGCTGTTGCGATCGTTTGACGATGCCTTTGCCTCGGGCCATGTCCTCAGGGAGGGCGGAGATAACTCTGGAGGAAGACAATGAGGTGGAGGAGGAGGAGTATGGATACCGAGCAGTCGAGAAGGATGGTAAACACAAGTATCCGCACCACCTTTCAGGCGCTGGTTCGCAGGGAAATATCACGAAGTTTATCTCTTTTCGTTGTCTCCACCCTCCCACGTTCGCTTATCTGGTCCCCTGCATTGAGCCTCCTTCGATTCCGGGGTACTTATCTATGGGCCATCTGACAGTCACCCAATCATCCAATTTTGAGTTTTCATCGGTCCGACGTGAACATTTCCCCCGCCTTTTGCTTTTTGCATCTTGCCGGCTGTCAGCAACCACTTTCCTCACCAACATTCAGAAGTCTTTCCTCCCGACTCTCAGCCTCACAATTGATTGGATCATCGAACAAGCACAGATTCTGATCACGCGGTAAGTACTTCGTATATGCACGTTCGCTTAATTTATACATGCCCCTCGGGACGACACTGTGAGACGACAGCGACGCCATTCGGAGGACTGGCCACCCTCCCACCGATCCTTTCAGCGGCACACTGTCACGCCCATGCTGCCGACATCCCCGACTCAGCTGCTGCCAGTCAACTAATTCACCGCCAGCAAGCTGCTCACGATTCAGCATCTTTTGTGTTCGCTCGCCTCCAACGACGGGCGGTGCATTGGAGTCTGCCAGTTGCGGACACTCGGTTCGCGGAGAGTTGCTCGTAGGTCCACCCCGTTCACATAAACACAATATTACCCGGTCGGAATAAGGGGTTCAAATTAGGAGATCATCACTCGGGGCACGGAAACCGGAATCACTTGGGGTTGTTGAAAGCAGTTTCTACGGGCGGGGTGGGGCCGTGAGCGTCAGGACACCCTGCGCAATCGAGAAGCACTCCTCGCCCGACGATACCATTATTGATCCAACCCACCTTGGAAGTACGAGACGCGGTCTAAAGAATCCAAATCAGCCAGTCCGGCCAGAGGAGCAAGATCTGCAGGATCTGCGAGTGGCAGTTCCCGGACATGCAACAAGAGTAGCTCCTGCATATCGACGTGATCAATCACTTACCACGGGTCCTATTCCGTGTCGAGGTCGAGATATCTTCCAACCATCCGCTCAATAAAGACCCATGCCTAGCCGCGTATTGAAGGGACGCGTCCCGTCCCACTTAAGACCTACTTCAGGCGTTGAAGGTCAAGATAGCACCGTTCATATATAGACACCACGAAGTCAATTCCGATAGCTCGGCTTGGTTCCTGATCTGCACTAGCCTCATATCACAATAAATAGGAATAGTCTCTCTTGGCACAGGTGGACCTGCCCTCGTGCAAGTCATAGTGTAGATGTGGTTGGCGCTCTAGCGGAATACCGGTTGCTTCACTTTTCACTGAGTTATTGATATGATTTAGGAATGCGTATGGCAGTCGATATACTAAGTTGCATGTGCCTAATTGTTAATTGGCTTGATATTGTGGGAGGCCTCTGGTTCATTATCCTGTGATTTGAAGAGCTCGGAATCGGGTCAAGTGAGAAAGGGTGTCAGGCTATAATCCGCAATACATTTTCAAACGTGTTGTTAGTACCACACATTTTTAACAATTGCCAAAGAAGTAAGTTCCTTAATAGTAAACTTCCTCTGTTCCAGTAGGCTGACATATTATTCTACCTAGTTTCTTCAAGAAGTCAGGGGAAAAATCAAGTCAATCCATCCTTGAAAGCACAAATGTATAGCACACGCCATTGGTCTGTTGAAGACACACGCAAAAGAAAGCAAGTCTAATCAGTGGGGAAATGCTTTCGTACTATGTCCATCTCCTCTTCAAGAGTAGTTAGAAGCGCATCGGCCTCTGCAGCAGAGAAAACATCTCGCACAGAGTCAACTGTCCATTGCAGGGAGTCGCCTTTCTCTGTGTAGCGAATTTCAAGGTATATGCGATGTTGGTCGAGAGAAGCATCATGATCAAATCTATCAACGGAGGTCTCTGCGATTGGAGGCAACTCCGCAGTGCGATCTTCAGGCAGTTGCAAAGGAAACATAGTGAACAAGGAGCTTTCATCTTCACCATCCACGTCGGGTTTCAGCGGACCCCAAACGATATTGACAATCACGTCGAACTGGAGCTCATTGCCCAAGGATTTCATCATTTGGCAAATTTGGTAAAGATCGGCTTGATCATACATAGAGCGCTGGGCCAGATCGCCTTGGAGTGCTGATAGAGCCTTCAAAGGGCTCGATGTGAGAGCCTCTGGTATCACAAGTGGCAACATGTTGACCGTTGGCCCCGCCAACTTGTGAATATCCGGATAGTTGCTTGAACGCCCGGATTGGAACAGACCAAATGTTGGGTTGGCGACGTGTGCGATGCGTGCCAAGCTTCGACCAACCACAAGCAGTATAAGTGAAGGAACAGAGACCCCAGCAGTCTTACATTGGGATTGAATCATGTTAAAGGCGTGAGGGAAGCTGCCCTGTGAAGAGTGGATCCCGATAGGGCTCTGATCAGTTAAAGAAACTTTACCGACCAGCGTCCGTTGGCTTCGACTGAGCGCCGAATTCCAGTAGGCTTTTGATGCTTCGCATTTATTCTTTTCGATGGCATGGGCGATGAAGGAAACGAATTCACAGGAAGCGGAAACTGGCTTCCTCTCGTACAGAGCCTCCAGGTCTTGAATCAGGATTGGAAGGGACCACGCGTCATATAAAGAATGATGCAAACACAAGAGAATCACATCCCCATCGTCGTGCTGCACCAAACGCAGTCGAACAGGGGGTGTGAATAGATCATATGGATTGTGCCGATCGGACTGTATCAGCTCTTCGATGAAGCTTCGTAGCTCGCCTGAAGATTGTTGAACATCGATCTTGCTTTCTTCCTCAGCCCTTTGCGCCTTTAAAATGACCTGGAGGATATCGAGGGAAGAGATCCCCGCGAATGACGTGCGAAGTATGCTGTGATGCTTCCTGAGCTGCGACCACGCACGCCGAAGAGAAGCGGGATCAATTTTGCGCCGACAACGAAGTGCGAAGGTAAACTCCCCTGTACTTCGCTTGCTTCGAAGCCAAGACGAGATGTAGAATAACTGCCCACTGAGACATGGCACAATAGCTTCAACATCTCCCTCAGAGAGCGAGAGAATAGATAAAGCTTTTCTTCTCGCATCTTCCGGGACATTCAGTGCATCCTCACTACCGAGGCCGTTTGGATTCGCATTTTCAACAACTGATTTTGAGCTGTTCATCAGGATGCCATGAATTGTTTGTCCTTCAAGAATGTCGCTCACGGAGATGATTAGTCCGGCTTTTCGACAACGCGCGGTGATATCTAGTGCCAAGATAGAATCGATACCAAGTGAAAAGATGTTGGTGCTATCATAGATTTTTTCGACTGGCACTTGTGTGATTTCAGAACAGATACTCTTTAAAACTCCAATGTTGGGATCTTGGAAGAGGACATCCGTAGCCTTGGAATGTTTTGGCTCAAGAGTGGGGACAAGGGACAATCGATCATCAAAAGGCAAGTCGAGCAGTGCTTCACTGTTGGATGTGACTATTTTATCAATATCCAGTGCCATATTTTGAATCCAAATATCCAATTCTGTCTTGCTCAACAAATCACGGCTTGTGGCGCGAATGAAAAGGCCTTCATGAGTTTGATCAAATTCGACGTTCAGTCTATAGTGCGGAATATCAGGTCGAAAATCTGAGACATACGGACGGAAGATAGACTCAGAATTTGGGGGGCCAGACTTGTTGAATGTGAATATCGCATCAAATAAGGATGGCCCATTGTGATCATCTTCCACCCGCCATGCTCTCTGAATGAGACTTAGTGGAGCATGTTGGTGATCCTGGGACTCCAAACAAAGGCTCTGGATACCCTGTAATGCCGAGCGAAGGTTTTGAGTTGGTGATTCAAATTTGAGTCGGAAGGGCACTGTGTTGAACAGGGGTCCTATCACGGAGGCTGAATCACCTGTGTCCAATCCTCGCCCGGAGACAACATGGCCAAACAAAATATCCCTTCGATCCAGCAGGGAGGCCAGAGAACGGCTGAAAGCCAATAGAGCTAGAGTCTGAATGGTTATGCCTAGCGAGCCACAAGCGCTTTGCAATTTGGCGATGAGGGTTGGGGTTTTCGCTTGTGCCCATTCGACAACAGGATCGGTGGTTGATCTCAACGGCGGTGCTAGTCCAGGGTAATGATAGCCAGTGATTACTTCCTTCCAAAATTGGACAGATGATTGCTGGCTGGATACAATTTTCCGTGCGACAGGGGCGAATGGCTTAACATGGACTTCATTCCCATGATAAAACCTTTCCACGCAGTCCAACAGCATAGGAAGGGAAAACCCATCGTAGAGCGAATGGTGCATAGTAAGAACCATCAATTTTTGAGACTCACCAGTCAGGAAATTAAGATACCACGGAGGTTCTGAGAAACTCTCGAGGTCGGGGAAAGCTGATTGCTGAGAAATCTCCTCAATAGCTGCTTTGAGTGAGACAACAGAGTCACAACGGGCCCATTTCATCGACAGCGCTGAATGAACATGCGCATGAAAGTCACGACTCGCAACAGGTCGAGAAAATGAAGTCCGAAGGATGTCAATCTCTGCTGTAGCCTTTTGCCAGGCGCATACCAGTTCATCGACATCGATGGAGTCAACAAGAGCGACTACATGATGATGTACATATGCCTTCCCCTGTGAACTGAGACATTCGCCGATCATAGCAGTCTGCAACGGCGTGCAGCAATATGTTTCGATCTGAGACTCGTCGCTAGCAAAATTAATTGCCATCGGGTTTGCCTCTGGCTGGGTACTATTGGTGATACGTCGAGAGGGACATACGGAAATCTTGCTCAGATGATTGGAAAGGGCACCGACGGTTGGGTACTTCAAAATTTCACTTGGTGTGATTTTGAGTGAGCTCTCTTGCATACGGCGTGCCAGGTGGATTGAAAGGACTGAATCAACCCCCAAAGCAAAGAATGATGCATTTTTCGAAATACAATGCTCAGGAATGCCGACGATGTCCACAATAGCCTGTCGTATGACAATTTCAGCATTTGTCCAGGTGGTCTCATCCCATTCTAGCTGTTCAATCTCTTCCGAGCGCGAGGCATCAGGCGCATCAATCAGAACATCACCGTTGAGAATCAGGTCTTGAAGAAGTTGAGAGACATTATCAATGAATGTATGGCCATCCTCAAGACGACCTGCTGCTGTCATCAAGCCTTTGGCAATTCGCAAACGCAAAAGAACAGTGTCTGAAATTGAGCACCCTTGAACCTCCAGCGCTAGTGGGTAATCGGCAGGCATGACACTATCCATTTCGCGAAGCATGCCTTCGGCGGGTGACCGAGGATGGGTTGCGAGGTATGAGAATAGTGAATCAAAAAGTGGACCCGGAGCGCCAGCGCAGCGTTGAATGATTCGAAGTGGGGTGTGTTGGAAAGGAAAAGTCTCAATGATAGACCTGGTGTGAGATTTTATATGTTCAAGAAGCATCGAAATTCCACCAAAGAGCTGCAATCGTCCTGGTATAGTCGTAACTAGGGGAATGAGCATTGATTCCACATTATCCACAGGTATCCCTCTGCCATTCATGACGCGACCATATATCACATCCTTCTGACCGAGATATTTGGCTAGAACGATTGCCCAGACTGTTTCGATGATCATCGGTGTGGTTGTTAAATGCTCAGCTGCAAACTGTGAAAGCTTCTTCAATGTGAATGTAAGCTGTTTCGAGAAAATCTCATATGAGGCTTGGTCAGACTCTCGAGTATTGACAATAGTGGGAGTGCACCCGGAAAGATAGCGAGTCCAGAAATCCCTGGTTTTTTCACCAGGATCTGTCACGAAATAGCGGTAGAGTTCCGAGGGATCGACACTGCATGTAGATGACTCTCCCGTATAGTGATTGTAAAGCTCATCAATGAAGAAACCCATTGTCGCATGATCAAAAATTGAATGGTGAACGGATAGCATGATCCACCCTGATATCTTTGGATCGGTTGATGCGGCGGCGGTAATATGAAAGGGTGGCTTTTCTTCCATTCTTTCAACAATTTTCGATGCAATTCCGGCTTGAAGAGCTCGAAAGATAGTAATGGCGGCATTCTCGTCTGTAGCAGGAACTTGACTCCAGGGAAGTTGAGCTATCCGGGCCTTGAGTACAACCTGAATGGCTCCATCCTTGGTGATCTGGAAACATGTTCGGAGAATCTCATTTTCTTGCATCAAATCTTCAAATGCCATCTTCAGTTTTTCCAAGATAAAGTTTGATCCCAACCGCAGCATAATGTGATTGACATACAAGGGTATTGGGCTACCTAGAGAAGTCAAGACAAGACTCTCTTGCAAGGGCAAACATGGTCGAACGATTGCAACCGACGAGTTTGTTATCTCCTTCTGAGAAATTCGAAAGTCTCGATCGAGCTTTTCCAGCTTGCGTGAAGCCTCAGATTGGCTATTTCTGGAACTTTTCAATAGCTCGTTTGTTGCTGAACGCTCTGGAGATCGCGGTAAACTTGCTAGCTGCGCAATCGTCCCTTTGGCAAAGATATCTGGCGCGCTGCACGTATAACCAACACTCCTTAGCTTAGCCGCGATACTCAGAAGATCGAGACTATCCACACCAAGCTGTATCAGATTTGTATGCTTTCCGATATCGTTCGCATCGGCCTCTACATGAGAGGATATGATACTTCGAATATGCTCTTCATCTGAATTTAGGCTCGTGGGACCTGAGTGCAACCCAGGGGCGAAAGTGGGGATTCCAGGCTTTTCTTGGGGCTCAAGCAGTAACTTTGCAAAGGGAATACTGTTGTAAAGAGCCACCAAACGAAGGCTATCTGCTTTTCCTGAAATCTGAATAGGAATGGAACTCAGGGGAAGCAAAACACTGGGTACCATATAGGCAGGCAGCTCTGCACGACAGCGTTGTAGAATCTGTGGCACCCACTCCTGATATTCCTCTTCTAGGAACTGTGGATCTGTTGTAACGTTCTCGGGCCGGCCAGTAGATTGGGTGAAGAAGGACACCAGTTGAGGGCGCTGAGTTATGGGAGAAGGCGTCACGATTGAAGTGACATTGACTGGAAAGCTGGCACATCTCCTGACGGCAATGGAGACCTCTTCGAGCTCCAGGCGTTGACCACGAATTTTGGCCTGATTGTCTCTTCGACCCAGATACTCAACACAGCTGTTCGCCATTAGTCGCACAATATCTCCAGTTCGATACATTCGCTGACCATCAAAATTGACGAAGCCTGCTGCATCGGGCCTCCGATGATAGCCGTTGGCAACCAGGTCACCAGTAACGCAAAGCTCTCCCGGTACACCTCGCTTCACATATTCTCTTGAATGCGGTTGCAAGACATGGATTGTGATGTTACCAACAGCAGTTCCAATATTGCGAACAGTGGAGGATGGCTTCACTGTATGGCTTGTCATTCCAATGGTAACTTCCGTCGGACCATATGCGTTGACAAGCGAGATGGATGGCCTGCCAACAAAGCGCTCAATAATGGTCTCTGAAAGCTTCTCTCCTCCAACTCCCAGGTATCGTAGTTGAGGTAGGCTTTCCGCACTTACACCCGCATGCTCAAGCAGTGATGGGACGAAGCCGGCATGGGTAATTTTGAGGCGAGAAAGTACCAAGAACAAATTGTCCAAAAGCATGGTCCGAGGGCCAGTCACTAGGCGAAGGCCGTGTCTCCAGCCGAGTACCATCTCACAAATATGAACATCAAAAGCTCGACTTGCATGAGCAAGATAGCTTCCTTTGCCTCCAAGAATCATGGTATCAGGAACCTCCCGGCAAATGTATTCCGACTGAGCTTCAGTAAATGCCGAGAGATTTCCGCGGCTCACTAGGACCCCCTTCGGTGTTCCTGTCGACCCAGAAGTGTAAAGAAGATAACAATTGTCGGAGGGACTTGACTTGGGATATACCAATCCATCCACAGCCTCCTCTTCGCATAGTTGGACACTATCAATGTCGACCACTTGGCAATCTTCGGGTGGTTTTATTTTCTCCAGAAGGGCCCGGTCGGTAAAGAGAGCACGCGCATTGCTGTCCGCGAGTAAGAACACTTGTCGCGTCTCAGGGAGATCTTCAGCTACTGGTACATAGCAGTTTCCGCTTTTCCATATCGCAAGAACCAATGCGTAGGCTATGAATGACCGGCCTAAACAGACAGCAATGGACTGCTTTTCCCAACCACGGCTTTGGATCCAGGAACAGATCTGGTCCGATTTAAGGGAAAGTTCTCTGTAAGTCCATTTGCGCGAAACGAGCTCGGTTTCATCAATCTTGTCGAGAATTTCCAAAGCAATCCAATCAGGATCAGAAGCAGTCCAGTGATTCACCCAGTGTGAAGGAGACAGCAGCGGGGCCTGCTCAATAGCTTTGCTGATATCGGGGGTGTAGATAGAAAGAAGACTTCTCGGAAAGTCTACATTCAAGTTTTGAATGCATTCACATGGATTGGATATCATAGCAGTGATGAGTGCGTCGACCTCTCTGAGCAGAAGATTTGCGTGGGGAGCATCCATCAATTCTCCCATCACTCGAAGAGTACAAGTAGGGTGGCCGTCTTCTGAACAATGAAGGTGCAGCTCAATGGGCACTCTTGCGCTGTTTAGATCATCAAATCGCTCTGTTTTGATGGCACTATGTCCTGAGTAGTGTGTGAAGACTGCGTTGAAAGGAATCTCTTCTGGAGAGATTTTCAAAATGTCACGAAGCAGTCCTAGTCTTGCACTTGGCACTACAGCTGCCCTTCGGACAAAATCATCAATCCGAGAGATCAACTCGCTGACAGTATCTTGAGGCGAAAACAAAATCGGAACAAGAGTGAGAGGGGAAGTCTCCGAATCAGAAGTAGTGGCAGTCCTGTTACCAAGGATGACCCTATCTAGCTCGAGAAATTCAGCCAAAATGGAAGCGAATGCTGCTTGGACAAATGAGCTAACTGATACACCCCGTATATTCTGAGCAGATCGCTCCAAATCCTGCCAGGACAACTCGAGTGTCATGCTCTGAGTCACAGTCGATAGTCCTGGTAACAAACGCTCACAGGCAATAACTGGGAATTTTCTGTCGCAGATGCCAACAAACTGTTTCAGCTCCTTCCCCCAGAAGGAGACAGCAAGACGTTTTTCTGTTGAGCGTTTCAGTTTGGACTCCAACTTCGATGCGAGTTCTGGAATGTCAAAAGGGTCTTTGAGCCCCATTCGATAGATAAATTCGGCTCGGAATGTGTCTTGTTCGATGGATATCGCCACTTGAATCTGAAGTGAGAGACAATAAGTCAGTGATTTGACACACAGATTAGCTTTTAAATGCCACCTACCGAGTCCTCTAACTTGATAACTGGAGCATCGTTGTTTGTAATGTATAAGCCAAATTCGAGGCTATCTGCCTCGCTTGAGCCTATATTCGGGGAAATTCCATGCACCTTCCAGGTCCTATCTTGATTAACATCCGTATGATCTGCAATAACAATGGCACAGCGAGTAAATGCTTGATTATTTGGCTCCATGATCCAAAAGGCAACTCGTTCTTGGCCAATAGTTGCCATGATCCAGCGAGCATACCCGTCGATTAAAGCGCTCAAATTGTCTTCGAATTCATCCTCAAGTAAAAAGCCTGATTGAAGTGTTCTGGACTCATGCGCAGTGATAAGCAACGGCTGGGTCACACTATCAATTGATGAGAACAGAGTAGCAGGAAGGTCCTGAATTTTCTCGTGGATGGAGGGTGGCTCCAAAAGAGAGTTCCATGCTTTTTTTCCGACAGCCATCTTGAGATCTTCAACCAGACAAAGCCTGTCTCGAGCTCAAAAAGATGAGTGTTCGCTTTGGTTTAAATAGGTAGAATCCAAGGTAAAATCAATCTGGGATATACAGCTGTCGAGATATGCAACGGTAACTCCCCAACTAGACCTAGTGACCCAAGTTCTCTCGATTGTTTCGTATAGTAAAGCGGTATCTATGGTATTTCCGTCGGCTTAATACAGGTCACTATACTATTCCCGAGGTCGTTCAATCAGCCGCAGCACATTTGATTTTTTCTTCAATAAATCCTCGATCATTCACTTCAAGACTAGTTTGACTTGGTTCTATCCTCGATCATATTCGGCTACTAGGCTTACGAGCCTAAATTGTCTGAGATTGCTCCATTACATGAATTTCTGTCATCTTTACAACTACACGACATTGGAGTCTACAAAATGGATCTCCTCGGAAGGCTCTGCCATGACTCCTTTCTTACAGTAATACATGGAACTAGTCATGTGGATCCACCAAAGTCCTCAGCTTTACCGCTAGTATTTTTCATTTCCAACAATACCACTGTCATGGTCCAAACGGGTGGAAATTTATTAATCTTGGAGTGGAGCACTTCTTAATTGCTTTCTTTCATTTAAGACATACATCTTGGCAACGTACGAGGCAATATCAGTCCGTCATATCCGCCCCTTGAATGGGAGTCGGGTCGGCTGAAATCGGAACCTGATCTTCTCCGACCTCCAGAATTGGGTTGTTGCAATCATCTACGGCACAAAGCGCTGGGAACCGAACTCATAGTCGTGCAACTTGAATGTGATCAGCAATGTGTCTCAATATGATAAAAAGATGAAAAAGTACACTACCATTAGCCTGCTGATGAAAATACTTCATGCCCTTCGTGAGGTCCCTGTCCTTTGTTTTTCCGGGCCAAACCAAAATCGGACTAGAAGCAACGCAGATATCTCTCTTCCGCTTTCATGAAGAGTGACCGATCCGTTAGTGGACCTGGCGACTCTTGTGACTAAATCAGATAGTTTGGTACTTTGCACTTTTCTTGTTTTGACGCTCGAAGCGCTTGTGAAAGTCTCCTATAAAAGTCTAAGGTGTTCTTCTCATCTGCCTTTTTCTTCCAGTAACACTATCACATTGCAATAGATTTTCTCGTCTTTATTATCCTACCATGAGTGAATTTTCTGTCAATCCTTCGTCAGTTGATTCGGTTCATCCGGTGGACGGCTCCTATGCGACGGACTCCAAGGTCAAAAATGAGTCACGCCTAGACAAGGATGTCCCACAAACAACAATTGTTCACAGCGATGGAGAAGAGACTGGTGTCAAGAAAGCAGAAGTCGTGCTTCTTGTGTGGAGTAAAACTGCAATATGGGCTATATACGCTTGGTATGGCGACTTCAGCCATTGTGAAAAATTCCTTTACCGCTTAGATTCAGGAAACTAACAGTGTATTTCCACGTAGGATCTGGGTCTGTTTCTTTATGTTAGCATTCCACTCATCGATCGGCTCAAATGTCATTTTCAACGCATACGCCAATTTCAAGACAGCTCCTGAGATTTCGACATCTGCTATCCTAGCCACAGTTGTTGGTGGGGTGATAAAGCTGCCTGTCGCCAAAATTTTGAACATCTGGGGCCGTGCCGAAGCCCTCATCATATTCACCGTGGTTTTCATTGTCGGCATCATAACACTGGCGTCCTGCGAAGGGCCCGACGGATTTGCGGCGGGCTATACCCTTTATTGGGTTGGCTACGGTGCAATCTACCTCATTCTTGATGTTTTCATCGCTGATACGTCTGGTTTGCGCAATCGAGCCTTTGCATTCGCATTTTCTAGCACGCCCTTCATCTGTACGGCATTCACAGGCCCACTGGCAGCTCAATCTTTTTTGAACACGACTACTTGGCGCTGGGCGTATGGAGCTTTCGCAATTATCTTCCCCTGCATCCTCATGCCTCTTGCTGTTATATTTAAGTTTTATGAGCGGAAGGCCGTGCGCATGGGCGTTTACCAGCTCAAAGCTAGCGGTCGCACTTGGATCCAATCACTCGCACATCACATTCACGAGTTTGACGGTATATTACTTCTCTCTACCTCTTTTGTGACAAATGCTGAAATATAGATGAATCATAGTGATTGGTGCTCTTCTGTTGATGGCAGCATTTATTCTCCTCCTTCTCCCGTTTAGCCTTACAGTCTACGGACGTGCCCAGTACAGCTCAGCAACCTTCATTGCTATGCTTGTAATTGGATTCTGTTTGCTATTTGTCTTCGCTGCTTGGGAAAAGTTCTTTGCTCGTCGTCAGTTCATCAAGTATAGCTTGCTAAAGCAGCGTACAATACTCGGTGCCTGTCTTCTATCTTTTGTTCTCAATCTTGGCTATGCGGCTTGGGATCTTTACTTCGTCAACTTTACCATGGTTGTATACGATCTGACCGTTTCTCAGGCTGGTTATATGAACCAGATCTACAACGTGGGATCCTGCTTCTGGGCACCGTTGTTTGGTCTCTATATCAGACAGACAAAGCATTTCAAGAACGCGTGTTTGTTCTTTGGTCTGCCTCTGATGCTTCTAGGCTCTGGTTTGATGATCCATTTCCGTGGCAGTGGCAGCGGAATTGGATACCTCGTCATGTGTCAGATATTTGTTGCTCTGGCTGGTGGTACCCTGGTCATTGGCCAGGACATGGCAGTCATGAGCGCGGCAGACCACACCGGCGTTCCGATGATGCTTTCTATTCTTGGCCTCTTTGCCAGTCTTGGTGGTGCAGCAGGAAATGCTGTGGCTTCTGCTATCTACACAAATGTTTTCCCAAAGACTTTGATTGCCAATTTGCCCGTTGGATCGAAGGCCGATTGGTCTAATATATACATTGGAGGCTACCTCTCTCAGATGGAATACCCTATGGGATCGGCAATTCGAACCGCGATCAATATTGCTTGGGGCGACGCGCAAATGTATACTTGCATTGTCACTACAGCGGCTGTTGCATTAGGGCTGCCTTGTATTGCTATTTGGAAGAATATCAGCGTGGACAAAAAGCAGCAGCCCCCAGGGATAGTGCTCTGAATTTAACCAGACACATGCGCAACTTGCTTACATGTTGCTGTTTTTGAGGTCCCGTGTCATGGGAAAAAATATACGGTAGCTTCGTTGGTTTCAGGAATCAGCATCCCCTGCTCAAAATTTTCAGCTTCATGTGACTAAAGTTTCTTCGATAGTTTCTGATGAAGGAACAAAATCCACCAAAAGATCTCAATTTATTTTTCTCATGATCGTTGCATGCATACCTTTTGGTTTCCTGTAGTTAGTGTTCATATACTTAATAATCAAAAAAAAAAGAATATCAGGCCAATACCCAATCGACTTCTCCAATCTTACTTTTGACCCACGTAAATAGGGCTGAATCCAATAGTCTCAGAAAAAGATAGCTCGAATTATATACATGTAACTAAATTCCTGTGCGGACTATGGCTAAATTAACCTACATTTCGAGATACTAGATAGCAAGGTTTATTTAAGATTTTAATACTGAAGAATCCAATCTAGTCTTGGAATCTCCCTTAAATGCCACTCACCGTGACTACGTGAGAGGTTTGGGAGGCTTTTCTCTGAAGTGAGTCTGAATGCACAAAAAGTAAGCAATTTGCCTGATCTGGATACCTATCACTCAACAAAAACACTAGTGCGTATGGGAATACGTCTGGGTCAGTGAGTTGACAATAAATGGGACCCGAGTGATCCACTAAGCAGTGAGAGACTGGTATAATACGCTCTCACGATACATCGCACTGCGAGAGAAAAGCTCCGCGTGTACTCCCTGATCAACGCAGTGCCCGTCTTGAATTAGGAAAATTCGATCAGCGCGATATATGGTTCTCAGTCTATGTGCAATCGCAATTACGGTTGTCTTTCCTTCCAGACCGGACATGGCTTCTTGAATCTTGACTTCAGATTCACCATCCAGGGCACTTGTTGACTCGTCCAATAGCAGAAGCCCTGGTTTCCGAATCAAAGCTCTAGCAATGGACAGCCGCTGTCGTTGACCGCCAGAAAACTGCTTTCCATCGTGCGTACACAAGGTCTCATATCCATCCGGTAAGCCGGTAATAACCTCGTGGATCTGAGCAAGCTTACAGGCTTCTTCAATCTCAGCCTGTGTAGGTGTATATCCAGGTTTTGCGCCTAGGGCAATGTTGAAAGTCAATGTTCCTTCGAAAAGAACATTCTCTTGAGGCACAATTGCAATATCGTCCCTGAAGCTATTTGACAGAACCTTCGTGATGTCCTGTCCATTGATGATGACTGAGCCAGCGGTGGGCTGGTAGAATCTCTCTAGGATAGAGAAAATGGTCGACTTTCCAGATCCACTTGGACCCACCAGGGCGTGGAATTTGCCGGGTTTGAAAAGAAGATTCAAGTCATGAAGCACAGAGATATGGGGTACGTTTGGGTATGAGAATGCCACTTCCCGAATCTCTACGCTCACTGGCCCTTGCTTGGCGCTGGACGATTTTGACTCAGTAAGAGCACTTGCTTCAACATCGGTGCTGGGCATCATGTCCAGTTGCGGGTGGGAATGATCGACACTGCCAAATTCGTCTTGGGCGGAGTTGGTATGCAACAGATCGACGATGCGGGAGGCTGCCTTGCCTGCTTTCAAGAGATCTGGTGCTAATGCAAGCATTTGACCACAAGACTGGGTGCTAAACAAAAGAGCCGGCAGAACAATAAAAAATTGTGTTTGCGAGTACAAACCAGAGGCGATCTGTTTCGAGCCCCACCAGTATGCCAGTGCGCTAATGAGATTGCTCACGCTGAATGCTGCTGCTAACCAAAAGTTTCCCCAAGTGATAGCCTTGATGATGCTCTGGTATGGTTTCTGGATTGATGACAGAAATTCACCGTACAGTTGCCTTTCCAGGGAAAACCCTGCGACAAAGCGCAGATTTCCGAGCGCCTCGATGGTAATTTCTGTCGCTCGAGAAAATGCTTTCTTGTGACGTTCTGCGAATTGACTTTGTACTCGGAGCTTCATCACTCCTGCCACAAGGAGCACCGGTATCGTTGGTACGAGAACGATTGAAATCTTCCAAGCTACGACAAATGAGATGATGACTCCTGCAAAGAGGTTGACCGCAGTGGCAAGCAAAAGGCCGATGGTGGTTCCAGTGAGGCCACTGAGTGACGATGCATCGCCTGTGATATAAGCGATCAGAACGCCAGGGCTGCGCCCCTCGGCACTATGCCATGCCATAGTCTGGCTCATAAGCGAGCGAAGTGAGGCCACGCGGGTTCTGTAGAGGATTTGATCTGCGGCCCATCCATATGCGCACCCGCCGACGAAATTCGCAAAAAGTTCAACGAGCCCAACGATGAAGAACATCAATCCAAAAAGATTTCCGCTGTGTCGAATGTTTCCGGTTCCGTTGCATGAACTGAGTCCTCCTACTGTGTTTCCGAACAAAATAGCGTTTGAGCTGTAGCTAGCTCCAATAATTACCGACATAGCTAGACCCAGGACGACAAGAAGGAGATTGGGGCGAATGAATGCAAAACAAGTTTTTGCAGTAGCGCGTTTGGATCGACTTGACTTTTTGCTTCCCTCATCCTTGTATGATCTCGCAGAATTTATTTGGGCCACTGTGGTGTCCTTCTCCGCAATGACTGCGACTTCCTCCTTCTCTTCGAGATAGGTAATCTCAGTATCAGCCTCTGTCTTAATCGGGGTAAGACACTCATCATTGGGATGTGTATCGATCGCTAGTTTACTTAATTTCGTATTGTCCATCTTCTGTTGTTCGACCATCGTGGCGTATATGCCGCCACCGTCCAACAGAACTTGGGGTGGGCCAATCTCAACCAGACGGCCATTTTGAATGACTGCAATCTGATCAACATCTCTGACGGCGGCCAGGCGATGCGCAACGGATATTATGGTGGTTTTTCCGGCCAGATTCAGTAGCGTCGACTGAATCAATTGCTCGGTTGTGGAGTCAAGTGCCGCAGTCGCCTCGTCTAGTATCAGGACTTTAGGTTCGCGCACTAAAGCAGTTGCAAGAGCAATGCGTTGTCTCTGTCCTCCACTCAGCTGCCCACCAGCTGTACCAACAGGAGTGGCCATACCAAAAGCAAGCGTCTCAATGAAAGAAAGAGCGTTCGCTCTACTGGCAGCATCCTTTGCAACCTCGAAAATCTGGGCAATTCGGGAATCCGTAGTCCTCAGAGCCTCTGCTTCTGAGCATCCAGTCTGAATCTTGGCTACAATGGCACTCAAGGTCATGTCCAGTATGACTTCGGCCAGACTTGCGTGTTCCTTTGAGCCAACCAAGCCATACGCAATGTTCTCCACAATTGAGCGATCAAGTAGCTGCGATTCCTGTTGCACAAAGCCTATTTGGCCACGGATGCTGGCAACGTTGGCGTCTTGAATATTCTGGTTGCCCATATGTATGCTGCCAGACGATGGATCATAGAATCTTCCCAGAAGAGCCATGACCGTTGACTTTCCCCCACCCGAGGGCCCGACTATCGCGGTATGTTGTTTTGCGGGAATGCGCAAGGTGAGGCCTTGGAGGACAGGAACCTCAGATCGCGCAGGGTAGGAAAAGTGGACATCCTCAAATCTAATATCTTCTTCACCCAAGTTGCCAAGATGGTCTGAATATCCGTTATTCGATGTGCCATCAATAGCAGAGTGTCTATTGATCACTTCCAGTAGACGAGTTGATGCACTGGTTGCTGCACTGAATACGTGCATGTAGGGCGATACTTGACTGAAGATGAATGTTGCTAAGGAAGCGCATCAGCAGGTGGGCCAAATTTTTGATATGTTAAAGCTCTTGGAAACTCACCGTCAATCAGAATGAAAATAACTGTATACACAGCACCAACCGAGACGCCAGAGTTCAGGCCATCGACAGAATCGGCTATCAAATGTGCTCCTTTCCAGTATGCCAGCGCGTTCGATGAGTAGACGATGAAGAAAAGCGCGCCCGTTTGTCCAGCGTGTACTATAGCCTTTTTTACAGCATCATAACGAGATCTAATGATGTAGGAACAAAAGAGATCCTCCAGACGTCTCTGCGCGTTGAAAGCATGAACAATTTTCAGGTGCGAAAGGCTTGAGGATGCAATCGAGGTAGCGAGATCGACATGTTTTCCTACGCGGGCTCCGTACTTCGAGGCTAGGTGACCTCCAATCATAGTCATTGCAAAGAAACACGGAATGACGGTAATGAGAATTCCTGCAATGACTGGGACCTTGATGAACGCAACGATGTAGGCCGTGACAAAGTAGGAGACGGTGGCCACGTAAATACCAACTTTTTCCGAAGTTCCAGACTGCACCATTTCGATGTCACTGACCAATCCTGAGATGACCTGACCGGAAGGAAGTGTATCGTGAAATGCAGCTTCTTGACGAACGACGCTGCGGAAATAGGCTTTCCGGTAACGACGAGCGATCCGCTCACTCACTAGACCCCAGCATGACGCGTAAATATAGATGCTTGCAAAGTTGAAAATTGTGATATAGACAAGGTAAAGAACTTTCTTTCGAACTGAGACTGGGTCATATTCAACTGTGGAACAGGAGACTTCGTTAAGCTCGTTGATCAGTTGACCAAGTACAACACCAAGCAGCGGCTCAGGAACACCAGCGGCTATGGCGAAGATAGTACCGATCGTTATGAGAACAACATCAACTTTGGTGTGATTCAATGAGAAGAGGAGGCGAATGAAAGAGAACGCGGTCTTAAGGTCTTTCTGTTTGGGAATCAAATCGGACATGACTTTGACCTGTCGAGAAATTAGCAAGTCATGGTGATAATGGCCTGTGTGGGATTATCGTACAAACATGACCCTCAATGTTTCAGGATCTTTTCTCTCATCCGGCCTATCGCCGTCGCAAGCCTTCGCGGATGGCATTTCTGGTGTGAAAGTTTCTCTTGTACAAGAAGAAAATTCTTTTCCTTGAAAGGGTCAAAATGAGATACTAAATGAGTAACCAGAATGGGAGGGCCGGTCGACGCACCCTCGGACCGATTTGCATACAGATATTTTCACTGACGAAGGCAATTTTCTCCAACGCCAGTTTAATTTTCACGCCAGTACCCAGGCTGATCCATCTGCGCGATTTGCCTCAAAGAGTTAGCCTAAGCCACAAGTTTCTGGACTCTTATCAGATCATCAGCCCCACTTGCTACCCGACCCGAGGCTCTCCCAAGTGGAGACAGATTGTAGGTCTAGTTACCGCTTGTAACTTTCAAATTGATGTCGATCTATACTAATACATAAAATTACCGAAATATATACAGATCGTGATCAAAAGGCATAAGTTCATCATATCTGAAGAAACATAAGACGCACGGCTAGAGTAAATTACGTGTATATGAGTGCACAACTTACCAAGCCCACAGCTTTATTTGCGAGGCTCTTGGCCCTGAATTTTTTCATGGTGGGTGCGCAATGGCGGGTGAACAGATCATGACATTGCGATTTTTGAATCAGCACAAATTTGACGTATTGCGGCAACGATGACCCACGCACATGTATTTTCGCCTGCTTTGAAACTGGATAAGTGACACCAAATTACGCCCCTGTATCGTCACAGTGTTTACCTGAGCTCCAAATTCTGTCCTATTGAAAATTTTTGCACACGCACTCAACCCGTATCATCAAATGCGCCAGTCTTACGTTAAGAGCCTTAGAGTGAAAAAAAAATGGCTCTTTGAAGCTACTCGAATTACAGTTTCCGGTGCAGCCGAGAGTCGTGGTGATCCTTGAGATCCTCGGCAGACTTCCTATTACAGAAAAAGAAGTTCTCGATGTCTCGTCTAGCGGCGGTTTATGATTATTGATCGAGGTCCTGCGGTGTGATGAGATCGATCACAGGTGGCCTGATTGCCGGATGTGTCATTTGTATCCGCCGCATTGATAATCAGAGAAAATAAAACCAGGAAAAGGGAAATTGGCACTGCATCCACTCATCAGGTACTATTCGGTTTCTAAGTACTACCTCAAAATCACCTCTACTCTTTGATATAAACGCACTTTCGCTGCATGAAACTACCTTGGATTTGTAGTAACTCAGTTGTTGATTCATTAAGCCCCCATGATGCTCGATAGTTTAGTTTATAAGAATCAACCCTTTTCATTGTATCTCTGGTCATTCCCTTTTCGACTCCGTATTCATCGCTGTTCAGTGTTCTCGGTGTATCTTCAAAGCTATACGGGGCATTCCTACCGTATTAAGTCAATAGATGTCATATGAGTCACGTCAGACAGTTAGAGAGACTAGTTTCGGAATTGAGAACTGCCTAGCTCTGTTCAAGGTTACATTGGCCGCATGGACTAAAAATTATCTGATGATCAGATAACTGCGCCAAGGGCTTGGCACGCGCTCCAACCCTACGGAAACATCCCGGTAATTTTCCATGCGAAGATTACCCAGGCGCGAGTGTCTTCGGTATCGCAAATATTAAGCTCTGGTAACTACAGTATCTGAAGGATTGGTGCACACAAGGTGGTATTACCCAAAGTAGAAATATCCACGAACGAAATTGCTATGAAGAGAAGGTAAAAGAGTGGTCGGTATTTTCCAGTCACATCCGGTGTATGACACAGGTCTCTGCATTCTTGCCGGCGTAGACGACTATACAGCTACTTACGGTCCAATTGTGGGTTTGGCGTCCTCTCCTTTTTATGACTGTCATCAACATATACTACTTTTCTTAGTGCATCTTGGCTGACTGACTGGCTTGCTAAAAGGTCAAATTTTCACCTAAAGCTTACCTCGGCTTACCTTCTAGTATTGAGGGGAGAACAGCTAGATTCGCAAACTATGCTACTTAGTCATAGAGGCAAGATCGCGGTTCGTTGACCCTAAGAGATTACGCTGCTAAATCGTGGCTTTAGGGAACTAAAAGGCATACTTTCACATTTTTGCATTTTGACATTTCTTATTTGCCCTTTCTCATTCCTAGTGCATGCTATAAACACGTAGCATTCAGCCTACTATTCCCTTTTCTAACTCGTTCGAGCACTTTATTTCACAATCATGATGGCGGAGGCTCCTCCCAGGCCATCGAAAGATACACGCTTTCTAGAAAATCGTGAAGTAAACATGCAATATTTGGGTATCAAACTAATCTAATTATTTATATTGAGCCCCCTATTTCCCATACCACCAAGATTGTGGAGAATATTGGAATGTTTCATGACATCTTGGACGATGCTCGGGAGACGGTCACTCTCTTAAACCATTTTTATTATCAGCCTTGTTCCTTTTCTTTTGAGTATCTCGCATACGGCTTGGTAGAACTCCAGATTTTTTCGGTACACTGATGCGAGTGCCTGTGAAACCTTCTTAGATCTGCTGAGAAAGGTGGTGGGCAAGGTTCTTGGAATATACTTTGTGGATTTTTTTCTCCTCCGCCTTTCGACCAAGCGTGTCGCATTCGTCAATGTAGGAAATGTGGCCTAGCATACTTTCAAGCTGGTCCGCGAAATTCGATTTGAGTCTCTTCAGTCCAAAAATTGCCACAGCAGACGTGTTAGGCATTTTTGGATCTACTACTTGCGGAGTAACCAGCGACGCCATCTCCCCCTCCTGAACAATGTCGATCAGATCTATCAGGACCTTAGTTGGCCCTCGTATCTGGCGAAACACCTGGCAAAGACGATCGAGGGCCGACGTAGATACCGACGACCTCACTAGCTGAGAGAATGTAAAGGCGAAGATTATCTGAGTATTGCATTGCGCAAACAATGCTGTGCAGTTGGACCTGTCAAGAGGACGGCTGACTTCCTGTGAAAGACCAGCGTGGGCTTGAATCCAATGCGTTTGCGATGCACTCAAGAATTTTATATGTTGCTCACGATTCTGCTCACTGTAGTAGGCAAGCTGAAGAGCCGACAAGGCGAGAATGCTATCCAGCAGCACTGGATAGCGCAACACCTCCCGTGGGACAATGCTTCTCCAGATTTGCTCGCTATTTAGGTCATGTGTGAGCGATCGGTAGGTTGTCGTGCACCAGTTGGCTAAAAGCTCGATGTCATCCGGACTGAGACTATGGACTTCAGGAGTCAGGGGCCCCAGTACCGCGAGTATGCGACGAGCAGGCAATTCATCGGATGTCCTCGAAATTGGTAACGCCGAAGAAGGTGCCGAGGTTATTGACGACGCTGATACGACCGACGAGCGCGGTGCTATTGCTACAGGTGGCGGCGTACTGGGGTTGAAGCTGGCCCGACGATCTACAGTTGGAGCCTATGCTTTTGGAGCTACAAAAAGTTACTGCCAAATTCTAGCT
Organism: Penicillium sp. F50; assembly: GCA_037356195.1. Taxonomy (NCBI): domain Eukaryota; kingdom Fungi; phylum Ascomycota; class Eurotiomycetes; order Eurotiales; family Aspergillaceae; genus Penicillium; species Penicillium sp. F50. The sequence continues at coordinate 86,989 of JAYXSA010000054.1, read as the reverse complement.
AGAAGACCCCCGTCACTTGAGATTGCACTCGCCTATAAACTATCACTACAAAGGAAAGAGGCCACAACGGATCAAGTATTGCTAAGCTGGATTCCAGGACGGGAACTTGCAGCACGAGTTATCTCAAGCAACTCAGCAGTTATACAGCCAGGGAACGTACCTCTCTATCTTGCCCGGATTAGAAATGGTGACGTTCCAGGTCTCAGTCCGAGTCTATCCTTCACACCTCACACACCTCCAAATGAATCCTCCCCAGAACCATCTTCAGCCCATACAAATGAACAATCTGGCCAAACGCCACAAACACGTGGAAGATCTGGTGACTTGCGCCCTGGATCGTCCATTAGTTAAATATTTCTTGACCGAATTCAGGCAACCTCCTTGCACCTGAGAATACGAGTCCACTCACAAACAGATCGAATCGATTTAGCCAATACTTCTCTGGAAAGCGCGTGACATATGCTGCCGTTCCAATCGCGTAGGAGGTACATGTGACCGTGAGACTGTCGATCGGGACCCGCAACAGGCCCTGGGTGCCTTCGAGATACATGAGATGGATGATGGGAATGAGGCCACTGGTGGCAAGAAGAGTGAAAATGGCGGCCCTGGATGCCGTTAGTTGATGACTTCGCCAGAAGAATATACCGGACATATTTAATGGAAAGTGGGGACAGGAAACATAGTCTACCTCCATGGCCCAGCACTGGGACCGTCCATCCGAGGATTAAGCGCAATCCAGAACACAAAGAGGGCGCAGAGGGCTGTGAAGGAAATGTAGGTCGCCTGAAGCAAGGGGTTGCTGTACATGGCGAAATACGTGACGGAGATACAGGTGGTAGAGATGGTTAGTATGATGCCCAGATAATCCAGTTTGAGGAATGCTGTTGCCACTTCGGGTGAGTGGGCACTGGTGGCGTGAAAGGCAGCCTAGAGAGAGGTCTCTGGTGAGAAGATAATCGTCGTCGGAGGTACCGTCAACATGAAAGGGGACCAACAGAGAATATCAGACAGCCCGCGGTGCCGGCAACGTAGGCCTGTATGGCTAAGAGGTCGGGGAGAGGAACCTGGAAGGGGAATTGCAGCGCCCAGTGGTCGATGGCCAGGAGGAGAGCCAGAAAGTAAATCCCCGGCAGTATATGGGACCATGTGTTGATGGATTCATTGTGCAAGTAGAACAACGACCAGAAGCATTTGGGGAAGCTATTCAACTGCAATCGATATCCGCGGCAGATATAGGGATCCCACTGCATCCATCCGGGAGTTTGCGAGATATCAAGGACTCGCGATCGTCGGAGTAAGATGTGTCCCCGAAGACGTGATTTGGGATTTGGCGTGGAGCTTGACGGGCCTTTCTCAAAGGCCTGGAGCAGACGAAGGGTAATAGAGGTCATCATGTCTTTTCAAGCCGCTGGGAAGATTAACAAGGCTAAAATGTGGTCCTTGGGGCTGAGTCGACATTTGTATGTGCTACTGTTCTCGTTCTGTCGAGGGTTCCACACATGAAAGACGGCACAGAATGGCCTTCGTACAAGCATCCTGGATGGAGGCAGTGCTCCAGTTCCTGATAGCATCCCATGATGAGCGCCGTCACAACCCTTTGATGTCAAATTGAATCACATGTCTGAATCTGGGTCCCAATTCGGCCATTCCGGGCGAGCTGGCTCCTGCAGCGCAATTGGAACCAAATCGCCCCTTCGCCGTCAACGTCGGTGATGTTACCGGAATCGTTTATTGGAGATATTTTCTTGATTGGTAACATGCATGCTATCTCATCCTCTGCGGTTCCCAATAGAGATGCAAATGCAGAATCCCTTTGAACGAAGTAGTCATGATGGCCACGTCAGAAGTAAGTATATACCTGCAGGACAGATGTGCTCCACCGACGTTGATGCATGTCCTGGAAGCTACGCCAGACTCCACCCGGACAACTCAGCCTGTTCGAATCTAGACTTAAGTAGACGATCGTCTGAGAAGAAGTCAGCGGGGTCGATCTTGCTCCCTACCGTATTTGTCAACGAAAGCGGAGAAGTATTTAGTTAACTCCAACCTCTTCCAATTAGTCACCCCCACCCCCACAATTCTTTAGTTTTTGTACGTAACCTTGGGTCTGGGAAGCTGTCTGGACCGGTTTACTCCGAGTACTTTGGCACAGTGTGTTATGTGCCAGAGGTAAATGGAGAAATCCTGTTCTTTCAAACGCAGGTAGCGAAGCTGGAGGGGAAAAAAAAGAAAGAAAGAGAGAAACTAGCTCGTAGGGGAAGCCATTTAAATTCCGTTTGATGAGGCTCTTATCATACGGATCTAGGCAGCCATACCGCAGCATCTCCTCGGGCTATTCCAACGTCTCTCTCTCAGTAGTAACACAACGCCACCCTTTTCACCCGATCATCAGAAGAGACGGATAGGCATTGAATGTGCCCACTGTTGACCACATCCTTTAGACCTTTTCTTGAATCACCTCACCTTCTATGAATTCAATTAGTTAGTTCCCACAATGAATTAGCTCCAGCGCATATAATAGCGTACTATTTTAGCTTGCTCTGATAGCATTGTACTCCGTACTTTGGATGAAACCTGATACGCTACTGAAATATTACATACCCGTCAGTAATAAATGTTTACATCGCCTTCTGGAGTATGGTATGGTATGCCTTATCCGATACCCACAGTACAGGTGGAGGCGGATGGAGAATGGAGATAGCGGGGTTCCGCCCCCACTGTCCCTGGCAGCCGAGGTCGAACCATGCCGGCCATGGAGTCAAACAAAGGAATCGCCAATTTTCTTCTCTTAAAAAATCAACCCGTCTGTCCTTTCGCCATCCCGGTCCATTCATGGTATCATCTGCATCCAACTCGCATTGGCCCGACCATCATGCCGCCCTCCTACAAGATCGCCGTTGTTCAACTGTACGTCAAGGTGAGTCAATTCGTATTCTCCCCGTCCCATCTGGTCTTATTAGTATTGTATCCTAACTGGCTTGGGCCTGGTGAAGCCTCTCAAACCAGCCGACAACCACGCTAGAGCCGTGGGTTTCATCCGTGATGCAGCGGCGCAAGGATGCCACCTGGTCGTCCTCCCCGAGTTCCACCTCACCAACTGGGTTCCAACGGATCCTCGATTCGCCGCGCTCTGCGACGACTGGGAGACCTATCTGCGCACATACCAAGCACTAGCTAAGGAATGCAATATTTGTATCGTACCCGGGTCGATCATCCGACCGACCTCGGGCCTTCCCAGCGCCACGAGCGCTTCAGCTGGACCTCCGACGCTCGAAAATGTCACCTTCTTCATCTCCAACACGGGCGAGATCTTAGGGTCTTACGTCAAGAAGAATCTCTGGGGCCCCACGGAGCGCTCCTATCTACGATCGTCCGGGCCTACCCCTCATCGGGTGATTCCGACGCCCCTTGGACCCGTCGGGCTACTGATCTGCTGGGATCTGGCCTTCCCAGAAGCTTGGCGGGAGCTGGCGGCACAGGGAGCGAAAATTATCATTGTCCCTACGCTATGGACACGCTCCGGGGCTTCGGAAGCCGGACGCCGGGAGAATCCTTCGGCGCCGTCGCTCTTCCTGGATAGCGTGCTGACGGCGCGGACGTTTGAAAACACCTGTGCGGTGGTTTTTGCCAACGCCGGGGGCCCTCCCGGCCGCAACTACTGCGGCTTATCGCAGATCAATATCCCATACGCGGGGCCATTGGTTCGTTTGGGTACCCCGGCGGAGGGAATGGGCGTGGCAACAGTTGATATGGCGGTCATTGACGAGGCGGAGAAGAACTATGGCATTCGGGCGGATTTAACAGAGCCACATTGGCACTACGGGCACACGCGGCGAAACCCGGCCGCCGCTGGGAATGGGAAGCTATAGTTAGCTACAGAACGCGCCGTCGATGAATGACAGGCAGAAAGAAGTACTTTTGTCCCGAAGGAGCTTCGACATTAAAGATACGAACAGCGGGGTTTTTCCGACCAACTGAGGGACATATTTTAGCACAAGTCGCGGCTACCCCGACTGGTGGCGTCCATTTAAATCGTGCAGATTACGCCATGCAGCTACTATTGGCGGGGTTTCGAAGTCGCACAATAGATTTCCTGATTACACCGTAACTGAACCAGATTAGAAATTGATGAGTGATAAGCTAGAATTAGGGTTTAACTCGGTTTTGTCTCTATTATCGTGCAAATTTTGAATGGTCAGGCGGAAATAAAAGTGCCAACAAATAAACCCCCGGGTTTAGTATGTGACAGCCTAAGATCCCACTAGCCTAACCAGGCAGGTTAGGCGGAGCATTGTCTAACTAGGAAATCTGTGGTGCGAATATGAAAATCCATCGTCGGGGCAGACCGAATACGCTCGGGTTGGAAAGGGATGGTAACAGTGTGAGATCAAGCAGCATTACCCTTGCAAGCACATATCATCATTAATCCAAAGGGCATGCAACTAACTGCCTTGGAACAAGCCCGCTCCGGCATCAACCACATTCTTCACGCTGGAACCGCGCCTTCATGGGGCAAATATCCCGCCCAGGATCCTGATCCCCTTCCGGAAACGGTCTCAAAATACTATATCCAATATGATGAGCCATGCGGTCAATCATCGCGTTGGATTCCGGCGAGTAATGCTACTCTGAATTAGCTGGGCTGCGCAGTCCTAGACTCTGAGCGGGCGATCGTACCGGAGCTTCTCTCCTCTCGTAATTTCTAGGAATGTCTTCATCCAGATAGAAGGCTTTGACATCGTCTACGAAAAGCGTAGTGCGCCCGTGTTTCCCAAACTTACCCAGGACCCCCACCATATTGGTATATTGAGCACTGTATTGATTGATCAGCCGGTTAATCGGGCTGAAGCGGAATTGTCTGACCTACAGAGAGCAAATAGCACCTTGGTTACCGAAAATGAAACCCGGATTCTCTGCCTTGCTTTGATTATGACGCAGATGATGGTGTTCAGCCAGATCTTCGAGGGATAACGTTACACCATCTTTGGAGAACGACAACAGCGACTCGAAGAGAGTCATGTTGATATTGACATTGTCCCCGATAGCGCGGTCGTTCCGAGTCGGAGCCGCGGGACAATTTATCACATATTGCACGACGTCATCCTAGAACAGGTCAGTCACTAAGAAGGGATCGAGGCCGTCATCAATTGGGGGAGGGTTCTTGCGTTGAACTGATCCAAATCAATCGTCTCTGGCCATCCATGCATGGCAAACGTCGGAGCCAAGACAAGCATACTCTAGGAATTCTGTTAGCTGCCAACGATGACAACTCCCGGCACTGTCTACTCCCAAAGAAGAGACGACATACGTTGTCATCCCCAAAGTTCCACACGCGGCGAACCGCGTGAGCCAGCTGGGAATAAGTAATGTTTCTGCCATTGCGGTTGATATATCCACGATTGGCCAGCGCGTTAATTGCTGGACAGGAGGAGCGACGAGACTCGGCATTCTCCCCAGATCCATTGTAGTGTCGTTCATAGTAGTGGAGTGATTCGTCAATATAGAAAGTCCGCTTTCCCGGGAGGATATGAGCCGGCACTGGGATGAACGGATCATTCAAGCCAAATCCGTCGTCATCGCCGAGTTTAAGGATCTTCTGGTGGTGGTACTGGGTAGCATAATCCCAGTTGACCATGCCTGGGTGGCATCCAGCAATCGGGAAAAGGAGAACAAAGGCCCAAATTATCTTCATTATGGATACAATATGAAGACCAGATTGCGTATTTAGCGACGGGGCAGTGAGGTGGGATATCTATAATCCCATGCGGATCTCGTCCAGTTCGGATTCCTGAATTGGTGTTTCCGGGAATGTTCTATACTGCCTCATGCGGCCTCTGACCCCATGTAGGACCGACAAGGGTCTTGGGGTAGGTAATTAATCCTGCGTTATGAGACATTTTTACTCGTATTGAGAGATCAGACAACATATTCAATCGTGTATTTCGCTGCATTGGAACACTGTAATGCTTTGGTACATGGATCTGTCCGAATTAACCCATTTGGTTGAAGCTCCGAAGAGATGCAGAGTTGGGGCCAACATTTGCTGTCGACCACCACCCAGCCCTGGAGCGAGGTTGGGGTGAGATCGGGGTCAATAACAGAGGCGAATAGTGGCGTGATGGGAAGCATATAGAGGAGCTCATCCACGGAATCCAATCCTCCAGTGTCAGAAATTTGACTTCAACCTGATATATCATGGCACCGCCGTTAAGCTCATCAATTCTTTGCATCCTCCTTTTGGTGGCGCAGGCCACTACATGGCCTATTCAGGCTCAGCAGATGCCGATGGGTCTCCCTCCTGGAGATTCGAATCCGGACGCTGAGCTGTGGAGTCTTCCAGTCTTTGATGCAAAGCCGCGGATGAGAGTGAATGAGACGCGACTGGCAAGAAAGGGCTACCTCTATGGGCCTCCTTTCCTCGGAAATACATCCTACTTTCCCACTGGCGTCCTCGGGGATGCCATGGTAGCTAGACACAAGGCAGAGTGGTTCCGGGACGTGGAGTACACGACAAAGAATGTGTACCCCGAATGGGAGAACGCCGCTGCGGGGCTTCAGAAGGTTCGGTCTCTACCTCAACACTCCATTAAATTGCCATACTAATCCATCTAGGCTGGCAGATTGAGAGATTTGTCGAGCTTCAAGCTCCTCTACGAAGACCAATGGCGCTCGACCCTCCCCGATGGAGTTGCCCCGGGGTTCCTGACAAACTGGACCCAAGACGTGCTGTTTTCGATGGAGCGGCTCTCTTTGAATCCCTATGTGGTGCGATGCCTGTATCCACAGGGTGGTTATCTGCCGTTTCCCGTTTCCGACGTGATCGTTCGGCGGCTGGCCGCTGGTAAGACCCTTCGTGATCTTCACGTCGACGGTCGACTGTTTGTGGCCGATCACTCCTATCAAGCGCCATACCCGAAGACTCCAGGGAGATGGACCGCCGCATGCACGGCGTACTTTTTCATTCATCCCTCGTCGGGGGACTTTCTTCCCTTGGCGATCAAGATCAACATGGAAGCAGACCTCACTTACACGCCTATGGACCACAAGAATGATTGGCTCTTTGCAAAGATGGCATTTGGCATGAATGATCTTTTTCACTGGCAGCTGTACCATCTAGCAAACACCCACGATGTCGCTGAGCCGGTCCATCAAGCGGCCTTACGGACCATGAGCTCCTGCCATCCTATTCGGGGATATCTCGACCGCTGTATGATCCCTCCCAACAACTAATTGCCATTAACTACCCACAGAAGCTAACAAGTTCAGTGATGTACTAAGCATATGCGGTACAACTAATTGGGAGGAGTTCCTCTTCAACGAGGGTGGATTTTACGATAGTTCCTTTGCACTGCCGAATTTCTCGGGGAAGAAATACGCCTCCGAGGCCTACTGGGAGCACGCGGGGAACTTTCGAGCCACTCAATTTGTCCGAGATCTGACAGATCGCGGTTTAATCGACTGTGACTATGGTCCGCCCCTAACTCACTTCCCCTACTACGAGACCGTGGCTCCTATGGTCGCGGCTATTGAAGATTTCGCCCGGGTGTTTGTGGATTCATACTACCCAGAAGAATCCATTCTGGGTCAAGACCACGAACTCCAGCATTGGATCATCAAGGCCAATGAGGAAGCGAAGATGATTGATTTCTTTCCCGCGCCATTGTTGAAACGCGAGAACCTTGTCTCGATTCTGTCGCATCTCGGTTTCCTGTCAGGAATCGCACATCACTCCTTGAATGGAGCCACGGTGGGCGAGGCCCTTGGCGTCTTACCGTTACAACCGTTATTATTCTGCCTCCCGCTCCTAGAGACCAAGGGAAGCATCAAGTCCCTCCTTCCGTATCTCCACAATGAGACGGAGGCGTTGAAGCAGGCGTCGCTCCTGGTGCGCTTCAACCGCCCACTTCTGGATCAACAGAAACGGAGCCTGCCGTACATGTTCTCCGGAAAGAAGTTTCTGGGTCATCTCAAGCCCGCGATCCAGGTCGCCGAGGAAAAATTTCGAGAGACCATGATGCGCATCAGCCATGTTATCAGGGCTAAGGAATTTGATTAAAGGGGTCTCTCAGAAGGGATAACGTTCATCTGGCGTTCGATTGATCCTCGCAAAATCCCTTATTACGTATGTGTCTAGTGTGAACTGCAAAGATCTTGTCATGAGGTAGAGATGTGATTCTGAAGCTTTGTCCCTTGATAAATGTCTTCCTTGCTGTAACTTCTATCCTAAGAGCAGAGTTCCGGTACTACACAGTGTGATGTTTAGAGCGGTTAGAGCTTGGACAAAAATCTGATACCAGCACCACTCCACACTCTCTCTACGGCCTCTGCATATCGCGTAGGGTCCTGCGGTATGTGGGCACAATGGCCGGTTCCCTCGAACAGAACCTTGTCTACTTTCCAGCCCTTTTCTTTCGCATCATCGGCGTAATCCTAAACTTCTCTCCAGTTTGTCATCGCATCCTCCTTTGAATATATGTAATAGGCGTAACCGTTAGCCCCCGTCTCCTTGACTGTATCGGTCGTACCGACGGTCTCCTCGTTCAGCAGAGTTCGGCGCATTAAACTAGCCGGATTCTCGTTCCTACAGGCGATCCACGTGTACAGAAGCACCAGCAGAAAATGGACCACTATTGATCCTATGAGCCGCGACGACGGGGGTAACGAGAAGACCATGGCGTTGTAGGACTTCTAGTACGTACCCTTAGCGGGGGTACTGTCCAGCACCAAGCCTACTAGAGGGAGCGGTCAGGAGACTATCTTTCGCAGTGTAATCAACAACTGGGTTGCGGTATTGGTGCCGCCGTTGGAGAAGGTATGGAGAAGAATTTTGGCGGATGTGCGGTCGGATGTTTCCGCCATGGTATCAAGGACGATATGAACGGCTGGTCGGATGAGTCGACGCTGGCGGGCGTAATTGCTCATCAGGATGGAGACCTCAGATTCAATCAAAAGGATGAGTGCGCCAGGAGCAATGGAACGGTTTATCTGGGCATATTTGTTGATGTGTTTGGGAGAAGCACCCAACCACGTACAGATGATGATTAACTGACCCGGGCTCGGCTGGTCAGGGCTCGACAGCTAGGTGCGTGTGGACACGCGAGTGAAGTGTGGATACACGGCCCTAGACAAGAGTGAGGAGTCGTCTCGAATATCCCTGTAAGTGGACCTTAGCCCAGGACTTACATAATTCGTTAGATTCCAGCCCTGCCTCTCTTCGTTTCTTTGTTTTGTTTCCCCTCTATCTATTTGGCGGGCTTTTCCGAGGTGCGTCTTCTTTACAGACTGGTTTGCTCGGGAGGTGCATCCTGTATTTATAATCCTCACCACTACTTCCGAGGCATTCATATGCTTCGCAGTCTGCTTCTTTCTGCTCTATTTATCCCTCGCAATCCAATCAACAACCTCCCTAAACCCCTGTCTCCGCTTTCATTTCTGTCCACTACAGTCTCACACCCTGCCCCTAATGGCGTTGACAAATGGTTCTGTCAAAGCGGAGCCCCAAGACACACCGCATCAGGAGCCACCGGTGGTCCCTGCAAATGGGGGAGTTGCAGCCTGGTCGGGTGTTTTCGCGTCCTTCTTGCTCTTTCTCACGACGTGGGGATTTTCCACGGCCTTTGGCGCCTTCCAGAGTTACTACCAGTCCGATCTATTGCACACCAGCTCCCCATCCCGCATCTCGTGGGTGGGCACCGTCAATGCCTTCTTCCTTATTTCTACGGGGGTCATTGCGGGGCCCCTTTTTGATCGCGGATATTTGCACCACCTGATGACCGCTGGCTGCTTCATGACCACATTTGGACTGATGATGTTAAGCTTGTCGACCCAATACTACCAGGTGCTCCTGTCCCAAGGCTTTTGCTGTGGCATCGGGAGCGGATTGATCTATGTTCCCGCCTTGTCCTTGATCTCGACCAATTTTACCACTCGACGAGGAATTGCCGTTGGTCTTGTCACCTCCGGAGCCAGTGTTGGTGCGTGGACAAGTGAACTAATGTCGCTCTGCACGACGACTTGGCACTCTATGCTAATCGCCTGTAGGAGGGGTCCTCTTCCCGATCATCTTCATTAGACTTCAACCCGACATTGGCTTTTCCTGGACAGTACGAGTGCTCGGCTTTATTTAGCTGGGGTGTTCCTGCATTGCCGTCCCGCTCCTGATGGCTACAAGTAAGACAAGACGCAATCCACCACGACAGCTAATTCACTGGCACGCTATGAAAGAATGGAGTTTTAACGCGTACGGAGTGGCCAACTTTCTTATCTTCATGGCCTATTTTATCCCGGTCTTCTATGTGCCCCTCTTTGCCACGGAGGCGCTGCACACCTCGACAGACCTAAGTTTCTACCTCGTCGCGGTCCTCAATGCTGGCTCTGCCTTCGGTCGCATTGGCTCCGTACTTCTCACCTATCGTGTGGGACCTAGTTACATCCTCCTAACGAGCGTAGTTTTATCGGCCGTTCTCCTCTTTGGGTGGATTGGAATCCACTCCGTCGCGTCCTTTGTCGTCTTTTGCGTGCTTTTCGGCATCTTCTCCGGCGTCCTTATCTCCGCTAATCCCCTCGTCATTGCCCATCCAGTGGTCTCGCCAACGCCCTCCATGATTGGCACGCGGATGGGGATGCAATGGTTTGCAACTAGTGTTGGAGTACTGGTCGGGCCACCGATTGCGGGTCTGATTGAGGGGCATGGGGGCAGCAACGGGTTTCTGGGTCTCCAGACGTTTAGTGGGGTCGGGATGGCGGTTGGAGCTGTATTTTTGATGGTACCTTTGATGTCGGTTTGGCGATACGAGGCTACGAAAGCCAGCAGCTGAACTGTGGTACCTATGTCTGTTCTGATAGCACTCGCAGCAGGGAGTCTGGCGGGTAGTAAGCGCTAAAGCGATAGTGAAGTAGGCATGTGGTAGTTCTATTCATACAGAAAATGGACATGAATATATGCTGATTTTCGTATTGTATTACTAGGAGTACTCGAAAAATGTAACCTTATATGACGAAATTGATGTTTTAGTCTTCCTTTTTAAAGAGAGTGTGTGTTTCTGTTGGGTGTAATTAATTGCTCTGACCCCCTCGCTTTTAGTTGGATTATAACCCACAGCCTACTAGGCTAGGCACGGATTCGTATTTTGGCCTAGTTGGCAAACCGAATTTTTTGGCGATATAAAGGCTACTATTACTATTTAAATAGATGATTTGTTCTACTGAGATTGTTCTAACCTTCCTGCGAAATACTTTGGGCCTTCGCGGCGAAGGTCTGTAATTTTTTCCACCTCAACCTCCGGAAAAAGGCTAGTTACAACGGGCTACAGAGCGGAGCACGGAGAGGCGATATTAGTGGTTGACGTGGCAGTGTGAGGACTTAGTTCTCATGTTTTCAGGATGAAAAATAACCTGTTCACCACCCCGCAGGCTGCCTCAGAGTGCTCATCAACTAAAACCTACGTAGTACTGTTCTAGCTTTCTTTACTACATAGTGGGCGATCTACGGACCGAACCGTTGCAGCTCACCCCGCGCCCCATCCGGTGTGGATACCTGTGTAAGCAATGTATTCGTCTGGTCATGGACTTACCGTATCTCATCGTTACAAACCCCATACAGACTGAAACTCGTCCATTTCACCAGCCCACGGCCCGTGTTGTATACATTGAGCCCTACGTGACCGGGCCACCTCAGGATTCACCAATTTCACCTCGCTGAACATTCCCCAGTCTAGATATGCGATCCAATTTTCCAGATATCCTGTTGGTTATACCTTGCATGCAGAGACTCCAACACGGGATCCTGTTTCTCCAAATCCTGCATGCAAACTTGTATACGCATGCCGATTGATGGCTATCATCGCCCCGATCTGACTGAGATACATCCCAGAGTAACCTTCCTCTATCTCTTGTTGCATCAATCAGCTGAGATGAGACCATCCTAGACAGCCTTCCTCGACGGGGCACCTTCTCTATTCAGCCCTCTTCCCGGGCCCCTATCCCAACACCGTGTCCGAGCCTCGCGTGCTGCACTCCTCCGGGGATAGTCGACGGGGGCATCATGTCGGACGTAAGGCTTCATTAGGAAGGTGCTGATATCTGGCTGAAGGGATGTGCGGTTGAAGGAATGGTTCGGACGTCATGTTCTCTGTTTCCTGTGACAATCACAAGAACAGAGCCGGGCGATATCACTATGAACCGAGCTAAGTCCAATCGTTTCCGGACCTAGTCCAGGTTAAAAAGAGCATATAGACCAGACATCTGCTTTTCTTACCTTCCACTGTTACCCCCCACGCCCCAGATCATTCCCAAGGTTTGGATCGAAATCCTTGTTTTCCTCCAAGTCAAAATGGATTACCTGAAAGCAGTTGATGTCCCTCTCCCTCAAACCTTGGCGGCTGCATTGAACAAACCAACTACTCTAGCGGGATTGGCTTGTGCATTTCTTTTTCCTCAGCTTTTCCTCTTAACGGTCAAATATTCTCGTAAAAAATCCAAGGGCCTAGCCAATATCCCAGGTCCAGCAGGATGGCCCGTTGTTTGAATCGGCCTCGATCTCCCAGCCCGGCCACGCGAGTTGCTGAACTCCTGGGCCACTAAGTACGGCGATACCTTCAAGGTCCGAGTGGGGTGGTACGACTGGGTGTTTTTCAACCATCCTGACGCTGTCAAACAAGTCTTTGACAGACAGGTAGCCCATCCACGATCACCGGGAATAATCTCATGCTAACCGGGCGAGTCCAGGCGGCTGTAACATCAGGCAAGCCCTCTCTTCCAATTACCCAGGAGTACTGCCTTCGTGGGGACGGCGTCCTCCCTATGACATACAATGCCAAATGGAAGCGGCTGCACGTCTTCCTCAAACAGTTGTTGAATGCCAAAGCTTCAGCGGCGTTCATCCCTAGCCAAGAGTTTGAGATCAGGTAGCTCCTCGCCGACCTCAGCCAAGAATCCGGCAAGAACAGTACCGACTTCTATATGCATATCCGTCGCATGACGTTCTCCATTGTCATGACCTCGGCGTACGGACTCCGCATCCCGAAATGGGACTGCCAGGAAGTGTGAGACGTGTACGGATACATGCGCATGTTATCAATCATTTTGAGCCCGGGCATCTTCTGGATCGATGTCTTCCCTCCCTGAATTGGCTCCCCAGGTTCCTATTTCCTTCCTGGCCCAAGGCTAAGTTTATGGCGAAGCGAATGCACGCCAACAAGATGCGCCACTGGAACAACCTCAAAGAGAGAATCACGCAGGGTACGGCCCCCGAATGCTTTGCCAAGTCCCTGATGGAGTCCAACTACAAGGACTATTTATCTTCATTCCTTTGTTTACCGGCTCAACCTTCAACCGGGCGCCTATTCGACAAGTGTTATTGAGCCAAAAGGTGACAGCCCACATGTAAGCGCCAACGATAGAGGCACAGGCGATTTCTAGATATCGGCGAATCGCGCACGAAATGCGGCTCATTCCTGGCAAGATGCTCGTTCTAGGTCGCACTGATGCCGAGCTGTTCAGGTTGTTCAGCGCTTACTGGTATTCAGAATTGATGGCCTGCTGCCGGGAAAGTCTTTATTTAGAACCCAAACTAATCCTTGTCAACGATGAAGCAGTACTATATCCGTATAAATCCTCATCAACTTCCTAGCTTCCCATGGTAATATTATGACCTGGATCCTTCAATTCATTTGTGGCTATAAGTTTGAATCAGCCATTCCTAATACGCGATATGCCTTGGAAGACTGTCCTTAGTGAGCTTTCTCCACCCTAGCCACCCCAGAACACCGTACAAAATTGTTAGAATCCCGTGATTTATCCCAGAAATAGCTCTTATATCTACAAGCTGGTTCATATCACACGTAGATAGTGCTCAGTATGTTCTCAATTCAACAACTAATTCATCTAGTGAGCAATCATCCGAACAAGTAGACTCCGATACTCCGTATGAATTAGAAGTAGCCGCCATCCAACCCCCCAGATTCTGGTTGCCAGAGCTCCAGATATTCCCGTTCCGATTCATACAATCGCGCTGTAGCCTGAGAGAGTGCATCTTCCAGGGATTTGAAAAGCGCGTACATCTTTTCTTAAAGCTGTAGTAAATTTTGCTTGGTTTCTTTGTGCCATTGAGGCTCTGCTTTGAGGAAACTCATCTCATATACGAATTCCTCCATTCGGGTCTTCAAATCTGGGATAAATTTCTTTGCACATTGTAATCGGGAAGTCTCTAGAGGTTGTATGAAGTCCCCCATGGACATAGAACTTGATAGTCTGTCGAGGTGATCTCTTCACAGATAGATTCAAGCCGCTGTTTTGGATATCAACTCATTATGATCAGACAGACGATGTAGCTTTTTTGGATCCTCAAAAGGTCAGGTGATTGTGCATAGTTCCACTACCGCGAAATGGAATTGTGCCATACTAAAGTGACTGGCAACGTGCTTGTCCTCTCTCACCTGATGACGAAAGTGAGGGCGAGCGCAAGAAATGGAAAAGAATAACGTTCATAACAGTTCTGAAACGGAGCCAATTAATGAGAGGTATTCACTTGCATCGGATAGTTGTGGGAAGAATGATGTTCTACGTCGATAAGTGAATATTTGTCTGGGTGGCAGCCTGCGGATCTACGGGAACGGTACACCGTATGACAAAATGCATCTCCCGCGATTGTGGATTTTCCTTCTTTTCTCCTCTTAGCTTCGATACTCTCGCCGTAGGCACTGAACGAATCAGTTCCTTTCGATTGGCCAGTGACAATTGCCTCTCGCCGTGCTTTCGATGCGGTGGCTGTGCAGTCATGTGCGGCTGTTAAGCCTTTGAATCAGCTATACCTGGCGTTCCAAGCTCTCTGTCGATTAATTTTCAATATCGCACCGACTCCGATACCAAGAACAACTTCATATGCCAGCCTAAACTATGTCGTTTGGGCTCAGTGTTTGCGATTTCGTTGCCGGTGCTAGCATGGCCAACAAGCTCTATGAAGCACTCTCCGACCTGAAAGGGTCCGCGCAGGAGTAGTGAATGAAGACTTCGGGTGGTATTGGAATGGGTGGATTAAATTCAATGAAAAAATGCCGCTGAAGTGCAATGTGTTCCCTCATTTCCAGCTACGTGTAAAAGCGGCGGTGATCATGGCAATAATAATAATCACCAGCGACAACGGCACAGAATCCCACATCCCCGTTCCGACATGATCGTCCGCGGCGGGACCAGGACAAGGCTGCTGCTGTAATCTTTGAGGGTTTCCAAATGCCATGGCCCCTGTTGGCTTGAGATCTTATACCGGGACTCTGATGTCGTTCTTCTTCCAGAGGCCCGGCCTCCGCAGCTCCTGGACGCGAATACAGGCACGGCCAGGCTGGCAGGGTTTGAAAGGGTTTGAATTTCCATCCCAGTGCCATCGAAGCTTGGTGTGTTTCAGTTGAGAAGGTAGGGTAAGCCACCGCAAGCACTCAGCACGCGAACACGCGACGGAGATGGCACACGTCCTCAAGTGAGGGGACGGTCATATGGAGCCGAACAATCTATACAAGTTTCTTAGAAGTTCATACAATTGTGGGAGTGAACTCAGGCTTTCATATGCTCAAGTCATGTCTCTCAACTAAGAGACTGAATCACAGGTGGACGCGAATAATACATATCCCAACCTAAGGAGTCGTCTAGATGCAAATATCCAGGCATCTGTGAATGACCCCAGCATACTTTCATCCAGCCAACATCCTCCTCTGTACACCCTTCTAGTGGCTCCTCTTCTGGACCAGGTCCCCCGCGTTCCGCTAGCTCTTCCTCATCTAACTCCTCCGGTTTCCATTCAGCATTAACCAAACGAACGAAACCTTCATCTATATCATCTTCTGGCGTGCTCAGGACCGAATCCAAGGCTTCTTGGTCAACCATAATGAAAAAGCGGTACCTGCCGTTCTTTAAATGCCATAGGTGACTGGGATTAATTCCCTGTTCCTCCTTTATCGCGGTCGCAGCCCATTCATTGAATTTCTCACGCAGAGAGATAACTGTCGCACCCTCGAAAGAGCGATCTTCCAAGACCGTTGGAGCAAAGCTGCCGAGGAGATCTAGACCATTGTAATACCTAAGGTATTCTTCGACGCGCTTGTGAATCCGCACTATGAACTTCTCCCACTCGGAGTCACTGTGATACGTGCATCGATAGATCACGAAACCCCATGCTTTGAATTTGTCTCTGTCGAGAAGTCTCTCGAGCTTGTCGGCACCGTTCATATAGCTCTCGATTTCGGGAGTTCGTTTAGAGAGATCACGCGGTGAAGCCATATTTGTCGAAAACAGGGTTGAATGGTTGAGAGGTAGCGTGATATGCACAGGAAGAATCTTATGAGCGGGATAGCGAATGGGACTGCGCAGGCGAGGGAAGCTGATTTTGTCGCTTAAGTGCCGGCTGCGAAAAATACTCCTTGCAATCATAGATGCGAACTGCCTTGAGCGTATGGTCACTGGGTGATAGGGGAGCGGAAAAAGTTAGGGACAACACGTGGACAAGCTAACGTAAATCACAAGCGAATCGGCCATATAAGCCGGTCGGCCACCTAACCCTATTATAGAATTTTAAATCATGATAAATCAACCCACACCTATTATTCCAACTAGATAGTACGATTTTCACACGCATTGATCCTGTGGCTAATCGTTCTACATCCACTGCACCTAGGCGGAGCCCTCTTAGCCAGTTGAATCAGCTGATTAGGCAGATCGACCTGATTATGCGATCCTACTAGATTAGCTTCTACCGGCTAAATAAGCTACTAAGCTAGCTTTAGGCCCTCTTCAATTGATAGGCCCTCTTTATAATTGATCTTCTTAGCCGATTGTGTACGCTTCTAGCGTTTCTTCTTATTCGCTGCGTAGAGATTAGCGTTCTTCTTCGTATATATCGTAGCTGCTAGTATCGCTTCTAAATACTCTTCAATAAGTAGACCTCGGCAAAAATATTTAGAGGGCGGATCCTTGTCTGCCCTTGCCCGACCCTGCGCCCTTAGAGGGCGGCTCGCGGGCGGCCCTTATCGGCCCTTATTTATATAATAACTTGAGAATTAAAAACAGAAAAGTTAGTAATATAAGTTTCTACACTAAAAATATAGAATTACGTTATAGTAGTAGTATTTTAAGATATTAAAAAGATAGGATATATAAAGTTATAGAAATACATATTTAAACTATAGAATAGTATTAATATTTCTAATAGCGTTAGTAATCCTTAAGAAAATCTAGTTTTTATTCCTTCAGATAGAATTAGAGAATGTAAAAGCTCTATCGGATTTATGGGGTGGATATAAAACCTTAGGGGTGCACGACTCATTTATGCACTATCGAATCAGCGCAAACAATGATGCACACGAAGCATTCGTGTACGAAGTGTGGGAGATTGGCTTAACAATTTGGTCAATATCTTCTATTCGATGGTCGTTTCGAGTCAGATTCTTAAGGGATAGAATATTTCGCTCGAGACGGTTGAATAGTCGTATGAATGTGAGGCCAATCTACTTTGCGAGAAGAAGACTCGACCCACATGTATCTGCAGGTAGCCGTCCAGGTGCTGGAGCAATCTCGTGGATATGTGATCAACGGAGTCAACATATCTGTGCACTGTATATATTTTGAAGGCTCTAATGGCCGCCGGCTGCCTTGAAACCCGCATCCATTATTGCCAGAGCAAACTATATCTGACTCTACTGTAGTTCACTTTGATAGACTTGTCAAAGGTGCATTTAAAGGAAAGTTCATGATCATATCCATGTATGTCGTTGAATGCATGTGATCCATACTTCTGGAATCCGTACCTGGAAAATGTTGGCCTCGTGGCCTTACAACTAAGCCAGAAATCACGTGATCGAGATTTTTGACTTGCACCACATCCAGGCTGCCGTCATCGCCAGCCAATCCCATTCTCCCGGGTGGAGCAAGAACCAACTAAAAATCGAATCAGCCCCTGCCGCTGTCGTCATCCTTCCGGCACTTTGCGGCCCCCCAGGCGCCACCAGATGATCGGCTTGGCTCCCTCCAGCAGGCGTGCACGCTACAGGTTGTGCATTGCAACCCTACCCCGTTGAGAGCCACCTGGCCAAGGAATTATGCGTGCAATGCGAACAAGTCTTTGTGAGAGGGCCAGCGGAGTGGGTGCATTCAAGTTTCAGATTTTGGTACAAGATGGAAGGGATGATCAAGTCAGGAAAGGATCGGGGGCTGCTGATGGGTCACACAGCAGGTATCTTGGCCAATGTGCACACGCATTGCGTTGATGACCCGCCGAGTCTTCTCATCTGGACGGGTCATGGATGGCATACATCGCGCACAGGAATCAGAAGATCGGAGGGCCAGGTCGAGCTCACACCCGCCGCACAGACGATCATTGAACGAGCACACATTTCTGATACAGTGAAGCCCTATCTATGACAGGCCTTCGGATGATTGCGGCCTGCACCCACCAGCAAACCAGCAGAATGATGAACTTCCAAGGGTCTGTACCTTTCTTATGCATGGGGGACTGGTGTTGTCGCAGGGGAAACGGTTGCCGGGTGCTGTCTCAGACGCTGTTCCATCTGGTGGAGTCACAATAAGAGCGGATGACGAACGACAATGTGCAGACGCCTCCAGGACCCGCTGGAACGCGCCTCCACTGCCCTCATCGCCCTTTGTCGGGGACCGCCTGCGCCTCCAATCAAAATTTGCAGTACCAAAAATATCTCTGACTGTGCATGTGCAATCCAAGCCCCAGGCTTCCAAGAGAATTCAACGCCTATCCTATCTTTAGCTCTTGCAAACTGACATCTTTCATTGTCACTCCATCTTTAACGGACTCGCTGCGACTCTAACTGACACTGCCCGCCAACCTTTCTGCTATTTGCACCCGGCAGCCCACTTCCAACGGATCCTGCAAACGTGAGCGTCAACGGACGTGTCCAGAAGATCAGGCAATATCAACCTGAGTGTCCTATTGTTGCGTTCGACTCCCGGTCCGGGCTTCCTGGTCGACTTCGCCCTTCGTTATTCGCCCTCGTCTGCGTCCTTCATCTCTGCATTCTCAGCTTGCTCAATTTGCGTCGGTTAAATACTCGATTGACCACACCATCGTCATCGTCACTGTGGTCCTCGAGACTTATATTTTCATTTGAATTTGAGCCAATTGGCTGTGCTTCAAAAACCCGTTGACCGGGGAGCTGTGCACTATGGGTACCCCCATGCCGACGTCTCCCCATTCCCCTCGGGCCCAATCACCAAATCTTTCGCATTCGCCGGGGGCGAGCGAGATCAGCCTGTATTCTCACAATGCTCCTCGTGAGGTAAGTGAGGTCATCTGCAAGAACAAATTCGGAGCAGCTACATAGCAGAATGCGGAGAGGGAAGCCGCTAACATAGTTCGCTCGGACTAGCACGGATACGGTTACGAAGAAAAAAATGACCACACCGAGAGCTCCCAGTCCCTCCTCTACCGGAATCAACCGAGCCCCCTCCAAGCGCAGTTCGATGACCCTTACGCTTCCTCCGATTCTTTGCGACGATATACACTGCAGGATCCGGGGGTAACAATTTTTCCCGATGGACCCTACCAGGATTCTACCGCTGCGGCGGGGCTCAATCGCCAGTCGGGCGTGCAGACTCCGATGTCAGAGACTCCGTCGGAGGCCTGGCAGCAACGGCAAGCACCTGCATCGGGCCTGCGCCGTTATGCGACCCGAAAGATCAAGCTGGTGCAGGGCTCTGTGCTGAGTGTGGACTATCCGGTACCCAGTGCCATCCAGAATGCTATCCAGCGGGAATACCGGGAATCGGAAGAAGGGTTTCCAGAAGAATTTTCCCACCTGCGTTGTAAGTGCTCATGCGATCGTGGATATCATGTGCGAAAGAAGTCACGGACCAAACTGATCGAGTGTTAGATACGGCTGCCACCTGCGATCCCGATGAATTCACCTTGCGCAACGGATACAATCTTCGACCAGCCATGTACAACCGACATACCGAGTTGCTGATTGCCATCACCTACTACAACGAAGACAAGGTCCTCACGGCCCGAACGCTCCACGGTGTGATGCAGAACATTCGGGATATTGTGAACCTTAAAAAATCAGAGTTCTGGAACAAAGGTGGCCCCGCCTGGCAGAAGATTGTGGTCACCTTGGTCTTTGATGGTATCGATCCCTGCGACAAGAACACTTTGGACTTGCTAGCGACGGTTGGCATCTATCAGGACGGGATCATGAAGCGATCCGTTGATGGAAGAGAGACTGTTGCGCACATTGTAAGCTTCTACCGCCTCTAGTTGTTCTCGGGACTGGAGATTCAGTGATCGGACCTTTATATTGGCCCGAGCAGACTCAAAATGTCTTTTCCGTGCTAACTTGACTTGACACTCAGTTCGAGTATACCACACAGCTTTCCGTCACCGCGAGTCAGCAATTGATTCGTCCTCAGGGCAACGAGTCATCTAACCTCCCACCAGTCCAGATGATCTTTTGCTTGAAGCAGAAGAACAGCAAGAAGATCAATTCCCACCGTTGGCTGTTCAACGGTTTCTGCCGTATTCTGAACCCTGAAGTCGTCATTCTCATTGACGCTGGTACTAAGCCGGGCAAGAAATCTCTACTAGCTTTGTGGGAATCGTTCTATAACGATAAGAACCTGGGTGGATCTTGTGGTGAGATTCACGCTATGCTTGGTAAAGGCTGGAAAAACCTGATGAATCCGCTTGTCGCCGCGCAGAATTTTGAGTATAAGATTTCAAATATTCTCGACAAACCTCTTGAATCTGCCTTTGGATACGTCAGTGTGTTGCCTGGTGCTTTCTCAGCTTACCGTTATCGTGCAATCATGGGCCGGCCTCTTGAGCAGTATTTCCACGGTGATCACACCTTGTCCAAACAACTTGGTAAGAAGGGTATTGAAGGTATGAATATCTTCAAGAAGAACATGTTCCTTGCCGAGGATCGTATTCTTTGCTTCGAGTTGGTGGCCAAGGCTGGTTTCAAGTGGCATTTGACCTATGTCAAGGCCTCTAAGGGTGAGACTGACGTTCCCGAGGGTGCTGCGGAGTTCATCGGTCAGCGACGTCGCTGGCTGAATGGTTCCTTTGCGGCTAGTCTGTATGCCATGATGCATTTTGGACGGATTTACAAGAGCGGACATAATATCCTCCGTCTTGCGTTCCTCCATATTCAGATGGTGTACAACTTCGCGGGTCTCGTCATGACCTGGTTCTCTCTTGGTATGTGGATGTCATTGCTCCTTTCTCGTTCAAAAAATTCTCTCCTTTGGTTATTTCTTGTCTGGAAATGCGCTAATTGATGATCGATAGCGTCTTTCTGGTTGACTACCTCGGTAATTATGGACCTTGTCGGAACCCCGAGTGAGAGCAACAAGAACAAAGGCTGGCCCTTTGGTAATGAGGCTACGCCAATTGTGAACAATTTCCTGAAATATGGTTATGTTTTCTTCCTTATGTTGCAATTCATCTTGGCCCTTGGTAACCGACCTAAAGGGTAAGCGACTGTCAAACTGACTTTGATTCGTTCTGATGCTAACCCATATAGTTCTCGCCTGGCCTACACCCTTTCGTTCATCTACTTCAGCATCGTGCAGTGTTATATTCTGGTTCTGTCATTCTATCTAGTCAAGAATGCTTTCACTGGAGGTACTTTGGATTTCGACATGAGCCAAGGCGTCAGCAAGTTCTTGTCGTCCTTCTTTAGCTCCGCCGGTGCCGGTATCGTCTTGATTGCTTTGGTGTCCACCTACGGCATCTATTTCCTGGCTAGTTTCCTGTACATGGATCCTTGGCACATGTTCACGTCCTCTTGGGCTTACTTTGCCGGCATGACATGCTCGATCAACATCCTGATGGTGTATGCTTTCTGCAACTGGCATGACGTGTCTTGGGGTACCAAGGGATCGGATAAGAGCGAGGCCCTACCCGAGGCTCAGACCAAGAAGGACGATGCCAAGTCCAATTTCATCGAGGAAGTGGATAAGCCGCAGGCCGATATTGATAGCCAATTTGAGGCCACCGTCAAGCGTGCGCTGGCGCCGTTTGAGGAACCCAATGAGAAGGAAGAGAAGAGCATGGACGACTCCTACAAGGCCTTCCGTACCAATCTGGTGCTCTTGTGGATCTTCAGCAACCTGATCTTGACGCTTTGCATCACTAGCGAAGGTATTGATCGGTTCTGTCTGACAGTGCGTAACCCCCCCCCCCCTCCCCCGGCCCCGGGAACTTGGCCCCGGCCATGACTAGCAGAATGCTGATTTTTAATTGATTAGAATACGTCCACTGTTCGCACATCCAATTATTTCTCGGCCATTCTTTGGACGACCGCTGGATTGTCCATTTTCCGCTTTATCGGCTCGCTCTACTTCCTTGGCAAGTCCGGCATCCTTTGCTGCGTGTCCCGACGCTAAACAACCTTGGGTCACGGTGACTGTCGCCACCGACCTGATCATGTTCATATGTATATACAATCGTCCCAGCGTCGGACTTGGGATCGATAATGATTTTTTTTTTGAGATATGTGTCACACAGAAAACTTTGGATTGATTGTTAAGTTCGCGTTCGACTTTTTTGTTTTCTGCGCGACTGCATCATTGGGGCGGTATCTTTCCGTGGGATCGATGGCGATCCACATGTATGATTTGGTTCTTTTGGGAGGAACGCGCTTTCTTCTGTTTCAACGGATACTAGACCTCTTGATGCCTTTTGAGCAAATGATTCATACGATTCATAATGTTGTACAAATATGAAAATCATTTGAGATCAATAAACCTCCATGTGTCTTCAAAAATTTGATTTAAAAACACTTCTCCTATGTGTTCCCACTCTCCTGTCTCACCCCCAACTTTCCTCCACATTTCGGGAGTATCATGCTGGATGTGCAGTCTGGGGGATCGACGAGTATTCCATCGAGCTACAGGAATTTGGTAGACACTGCGGGCTCAATAATGGGCATAACGTAGCGTCTCTTTTTGAATCCATCGCGAAAATTCTAGGGCCGTGGCATGATCAGTGGACCTCAAATCACCCGCTATGACAAGCTGACGAGTGACGACAGGACACGGACTCTCTGTATGGATGACGGGAGTGTGGATCCACCCACGCGCTGGCCAACTAACAAGTTAGCCCGAGGCTCGATAGAGCCTGACGCGTTCATTGCCAGGCCCTGGCCTTGAGCCATGTTTCCCCTTCTGTCTGCGCTCAGGCTTTGCATTAAGACATACTACGCCATCTTTGTACCTTTATACCCCTGAATACCTGAAGGACTCGGACTACAGGAGCCCGAGCTCCTCGAAAACCATCTGGCGTTCTTGGAGCCAGTAGGAATGGCTCGCTCGGACGGAGGATCAACAAATACCAGCGTGCATGGACACGGGCCGGTTGAGGCGTTCGCAGAGCGATAATTCGTGCCCCAAGATACAATCTTCAAGCATTTCTGGCAACAGCTGGTGAACCTCAAGTTGAAGAAAACCGATGCACTGGTCGGCGGTGATGCATCTACGGAGTACATTCTGAGAGATATGCACTGGACCGTGACTGCCCGCACCCCCGCATTGTCCTGTGCCGATCGCCAGTGACTGGGCGGGACCCTGATCATGAATTGGGGTTGCTTCCAATCCCATTAATTGGCAGTCGATCTACATTGTAATGGAGAATCAAGAAGGCAATGCTTTCCTGAGCGGCGGTCGGCTCGACATGTCGTCCTTTTCCCTCGGCACTAACCACACAGCGCGCGCTGCCAGAAAGCACAGTTGTCCCGAATTCCTATGAGATGGGCGACAATGATGCCATTCTGTTCCCTAGACCAGCTCTTTGCTCAAGAAATTCTTCTGGCCGCTGAGGCATTTTCCTCAGGATACATTCTCTTCTCTTAACTATTAACATTCAAGGGGTGATCCCTATAATCCAGCATCCACACCATCTGCCCTTGGGTGACCCAGACCGAAACTATGAAACAGATCGAACAGCAATGGAAGCAAGACAGTTTGCCCACCAACACAACTCGAGAATCTCACATATAGCCATCGGGGTACTGGCCGACGCCACTCTGAACGGCACGTCTATGTTCGTCGAAGGTGAACGTGCATGGGAGATCGAGGGCAACATTGAACGCCTGGAAGCCCAATGGCTCGGTGAAGCTCCATCCAAGTCACTTGCAGCGGCACAGGAGCTGCTAGATGATGGTGCCATCTGGACTGCGAAACCTCGTAAGAAGAGCGGCATTTCCATCAACGGCATTCCCCCAGGAGTTCCTCGGAACAAGCTCAATGGAATTCAACAGAATGGTTTCCGGAAGCACTCGATGACTCTGACCAATGGCCATATAAATGGCGTGACTTTGGTGACCACTGAAACTCCTAAGGGTCTTCCCAATGGTATCGTGAATGGAGTACACTGAACATCATTTATGTCCTTCCCAATTAAATATCCCATTTGCTCTGGAAAATTACGTCTATATAACCGTAATAGGTAAAATTTGCCCCTTAATGTCACTGCTATCATTCCTAGTGTTGATGATGAATCGAACAGAGAACAGAGGTTGATTGATATGAATGACCACGCAAAGAACCCCTGGATACCAACTATGAGTTATGACCCGAACTGTGCTAGGTAATCGAGGTTTAACAGGGCAAGATATCCTGTAGTGATTGTCCAGACTTAATAGAAGGCGTCACCAATAAGACAAATCATGCCCCCAAATTCTCCATATCCACCACACCCGTTGAATAATTCAGGTTGGGTCTCACAGTCCGGCACATGACATCGAATAACTGTTTACCGAACTTGCGGAATGCCTCAGTAAGACCTCCAACACTTATCAGTTGTTTCTCCATCTCACTCAGTTGAAAGGTCCAGCTGCGTCCAGCACATGTAATAGTGTTGGTCATCAGGTCCACTGATATCTGTTTCCCTTGTTCGGCGACCTGAAAGAATGATTTGTCTTTGATGACAATTCCCAGGAGCCCGATGTTCGGCTGGTTCCTCGCATAGATGAAAGAGAATGACTCTGCAATTACGCACTTGATCCCGGCGCCAAGCAAAGCGTTGACGGCTACATCGCGCGAGGAGCCACATCCAAAGGCGCGGCCGGTCACGAGAATGTCATGTCCATCATGAACGAGCTGTCGAAATTTTGGCATGAAGAACTCCATACAGTGGGAACCGAGCTCTTTATCTGTTGAAGACGAAGCAAGAAACTTGGAAGGAATTATCTAGAAGCCATTAGCTGGTGAAGTCTTTGATCGGGACCCAAAAGCATAGCGAGAGGGGACGTGAACATACCGCATCCGTGTCAATAAAATCTCCGAGTCGGAGAACCTTGCCTTCGAGCGCTGTGAGTGAATTGAGTGAATCTTCGCGGTTAACTCGAGTGACCTGGTTGTTCAAAATCGGCTCCCCATTGTGAATTGCAGAATTCTCAGAATGAGAGGATTCCCCGTCTACACCGTACGGCTCGGAGAAGGAGACTTGATTTGCAGGTGTCAAAGTGTGATCAGAAATACTTTGCAGCAATGGTGGTTTGAATCCTAGATAATGAGTGAGCCGATCCCTGTTGATCAAGTCAAGCAAGGCGCGAGGATCGCTGATTTGCATGGAGAAGGAGGAAGCGGCCACCGTTGCAGCGGAGGCTAAGTTCGCAATTGATCCTGTGCGGATAAAATTAGCTTCCAATAGGTGCAGTTGCGTGATGTTTCCTAGAAGATAAAATAGAATCACCTGGTCCCATTCGATTCTTGAAATTCCGATTCTGTGACGACAACCATTTCTCACCTGCCGCAGCCTGGTCAACACCCTGCCCAACACACATGCTGCATCCCGGCACTCCAACTTTGAAGCCACACTGCTGATATACATCTATCAAGCCGAGCGTTTCCAGCTTGTGTCGAATAGGTTTTGACCCTGGCACGACAATGCGCCGACCGCGCTCAACTGGCTTCCACCCGTTGGTCAATCCGGCTTCTAGTACTAAAGCGGCAATGATCAGGTCTTCCTCTGCCGTTGTGCAAGCACCAATAAAGCAGCCATCGAGAACAGTCCCTGCCACCTCGCCTACTGGAACGACATTGTCGGGCGATGGGTACAGGGCAATACCTGATTCCACTTTGGAAAGGTCGATTTCGAAAGATTGCGCATAAATTGCGTCCTCGTCAGGCTTGAAGTATACGGCGGCGTTCTTGTGCTTTTTGATGGGCCTACGATTCACGAACTCCAGCGTGCGGTCATCTGCCGCGAATATGCCGGTAACTGCCCCGAATTCCTGTTCGCCTCAATGTTAGCAATTCCTATGGAGATCACTGTACCAAAAATGTGGTTTTAGCAATGAGCTTAGCTCAACAGATATACTGACTGTGCACATATTGGCGATAGCAAACCGTGCGTCGCATGATAGTGCGGCCAATCCTGGCCCCGAAAACTCGACCACACGATCCGCAGCAATCGTATTTCGTTTAAATTGTTTCAGAATGTACAAAATTGTATCTTTCCCGCCCACTCCGAATGGCGGCGCGTTGACTAGTCGAAGATGGACGGTTTCCGGCACGGTGAACCATGTCTGCCCTGTAACCAAGGGCATTAAAACATCGGTTGCTCCCAGCCCAATTGCCAGACAACTGACCGAGCCAGCAGAGCAAGTATGGGAATCGGCGCCAATAACCAACATGCCAGGCTGGGCACGGTCACGGGCAAATTCAGTGTGCAGAATTGTGTACTGAAAGAATGATTAGTCAAAGTGGCCCATTTCCTCTTCCTCTCCCCTGCCACTACACCTTTACAAGCAAATCGACGATGGGTAGGCAATAACGTACGTTAAAACCCTGGAAGTCTGTCATTTTGAACTCCTTCTTGGCGCGCTCGCTTGCATCCATAAGAGCGCGAACCTGCGGATTATCGTAAAGCTCGGGCTCCACGCGGTGATCTCCTGCTAGCCAGAAACGATCATTGCGGTATATACCGGGTCTGCCAACAGCGTTGTAAACGCCTTCCATACCCTGTCAAACCTCAGTATTGTTCGGTCAAAGTCAGAATTTCGGAAGGTAGATCTGGGAGTGGCAAACCTTCCAGGACAGCTCAGACGCAATCACCCAGTCGACATCAACCTGAATAATGTCTCCGGGGCGAACAAAGCCTCCGCGGGAAACATCATGCATGGCTAGTATTTTTTCTGTCATTGTCATTCCCCGTCTCCCTTGTGGGCGAAAAGCTTGCACGACAGGGCCCAGCTGTGTTCGGGCAGCTGACTTGACTGCCTCCAGGTATGCCGAGCAGAGGAATAAGACTTCGGCTTCCTGGTCACTAGACAGCTCTGTATTCTGGCTGAGACCACACCCGCCAAAGTCAG
Source organism: Penicillium sp. F50 (assembly GCA_037356195.1). Lineage (NCBI taxonomy): Eukaryota > Fungi > Ascomycota > Eurotiomycetes > Eurotiales > Aspergillaceae > Penicillium > Penicillium sp. F50. The sequence continues at coordinate 59,660 of JAYXSA010000054.1, read as the reverse complement.
GATGAGAGATGCACCGCTGCACAACTTCCAAGTAAGCGTCTGCGAGGCAGTTAAGTTGATGGACACACTGGGAATGCAACCTCTCCGCCACATGGCTCAAAAATCCGATCAGGTTTCGGTTTTCTAGCTCGGGTATCAAGTCCTTCTCAAACTCGAATTTGAGCGGTGCTGCATCTTCAAGGAGAGAGAGGCATTTCCGTTTCGAACTGGATAGAGCCTCAGCCGAAACGTTGAGATGAACTGGAAGAATCTTATTACTTTCCATGGCTGTCTGCGTTATTTTCTGTGCTTTTGATACAGCTTGTGACTCGGCCACTACCAATATTTAAATCATCTTCCACTGTAGTGCTCCAGGGTTCCATTTAATGGCTGCCGGTCCAGGGCCGCGATGGCGAAGATGCCGATCGTGGGCCGGACCGGCCACGGTTTGAATTGCGATTTGCGGGCCGAAGGGCTGCAGGTGGGAATTCTGATTATTCTCATACGTGTACAGGTCACAATATAATAGTAGCAAAGCGCCATTATACTCACCGTCCATCGCCTACTCAGAAGGGAAAAAAAGACTTGTCCTCGTTCCTCAAATTAAGATCAGTGTTCGCCTCAACCATGGCGCCCACATCCAGTTCCCTAAAGCTCCGCCAAATGCTAGCTGACCCCAACAAGATTATTGTCTGTCCAGGCGTCTATGATGGCTTCACGGCACGCATCGCGCTAGCTAGCAGATTCGACGCCTTGTACATGACCGGCGCGGGCACAAGCATGTCGCGACTGGGCATGGCAGACCTAGGGCTTGCAACGCAGACCGAGATGAAGGAGCAGGCCGAAATGATCGCAAACCTTGACCCGTCTGTTCCGCTTATCGCCGACGCCGACACTGGCTACGGCAGTGCAATCAACGTTGGACGAACTGTGGCCAGATACATTACCGCTGGTGTCGCGGCTTTCCATTTGGAGGACCAGGTCGTGAATAAACGATGCGGACATCTCGCCGGCAAACAGCTTGTCTCGAGAGAAGAATATTATTCACGAATCAAGGCGGCGGTCAATATGCGCCGGCAACTGGGATCTGAGATTGTCATCATTGCCCGGACTGATGCTCTGCAGTCGTTGGGGTTCGACGAGGCGCTGGCTCGGCTCAAGGGCGCCGTTGCCTTAGGAGCGGATGTAGCGTTTATGGAAGCGATACAGACTAGAGAGCAGGTTACCAAGGTGTGCGAAGCCTTTAAAGAAACGGGAATCCCTGTCATGTACGGCATGGTACAGGGAACCAAGTCACCTCGCCTCACAGTCCAAGAGGCCAAGGATCTTGGTATCAAGATCATGGTGTACGCTGCCGTTTGCTTGATTCCTGTCTACATTAGTGTCTCCAGAGCACTGAAGAAACTGAAAAATGATGGCGATACTGAGAGTTATGGAACCGAAATCTCTCCTCATGCCGTTTTCGATGTTTGCGGGATGGCCGAGTTGATGGAATTTGATCGCCAGGCGCTTCAAGGGCCTCAAGTCTACTATTCTGCACCTTGATAGGCACTGTAAGGGGGAAAGCAGATGTTTCTTCTACCGAGTGAGCAAATATTACATAAATCCATAGAAGGCCCATTCCTCCGTGTCCTGAAATAATTCCGTGGCAAAACCGCTCTCCGAGTCATTTCCCCATTCTCCTGCACTAAAGCCACCGTCGAACATCGTGAGATTGAGATCGCTCATTTGGTCAGATTCAACAACTCCTAGAGGCTCCGGCATGGCCGAAGTGTCCAAAACGGTGTTGCTGCAAACTCGGGTTGGTTGAGGCTGTTGTCGTTGCTGGGGTCCAGCTGGGGAGTTGCTACCAATCCTGGCTATCTGGGATGCAGCATTGGAGCCACTTTTATATTCACGCCAAATCCGTAGACAATCAAAAACTATACTCGCACCCATGCGGCTTTTGACTCTAGAAGTGGGCTCCCGGTTTCGAAGCTCGAAGTCAGTTTCACCATAGCGCCACAATGCCTCTAGCATGCCAGTCATGCGTGTAGGAAAATCCTGGTCATTGTGGTGTACCGAACAACTTCGAAGAATGAAGCAAGCTGAATGGTACAATATTTGGCCCGCGTTGCTATCAAGTTGCTGGGGTAGGGCCGCGTAGATTGCGTCGGGTAATGTATAAGTGGAATGCAGAACGCGAAATATGACCAGAGCAGCTGTATAAATGATACGTAAAATACCTACTGGTGCGTATATCAGCTTGTCGTAAGCAGAGCCGTGGTCAATAGTTCTTGAAATGATCGAAGACGCTGTCTTGTATGCGCGGAGAATGCCCCTCTTCTTCTGCTCCTCATACTGCGTTCCTTCCTGTAAGAAGTAGAGACACTGGTAATGCAGCATAGCTCCCATTAGGCGGAGAGAATTAAGGTAGGACAGCTCCTTGTTTATTCTCCAATCTAGGAGCCGAAAGCTTTCTTCTATCCTTCGCATTTTTTCGTAAAACGTATCTTCTGAACCCATGATAGATTCGGATCCTTGCATACCAAGGATATTTTTGTGAGCTTGATAACTGCAGTTCTGAATCAGGCGGTTCTGTTGTAACTCCAAGGGAAAATTCCGCAGAATTCCATCGCCAATAACCTGATTGGACAATCCAAACTCTCGGAGTGGCATGAGTAGAGGAAGACCGCGATCCATATTATGGCTGGTAAAATTAGCCTCGCACGAGAGATTTTGACTCGGACGGAGGATTTCCGGAAATCACCTTTGGGATAAGATTACGCAGGCAGCCCAGGCCTTTGATCTCTCCAGCATATAGGAATCCGTAGCAGCGACCTTTTCTGGTGAATACTCCTGCTCATATCCGCGCACATGTAGTCCCAATTGGGTTGCATTGGTCAGGGCAATATTAGCGTAGACCAGAGACTTGTCACTCCAAAACCGAAAGTTTGGCAAAGGCCAGCAGGAATTGAGAAGCAATGCCTGGATCTGGGCAAGAGAGATCGGACTTGACGAAATTGTCTTGCCCAAGAGCTCGGTCAATGCTGGGGTGACCTTCATCAACAGGCCTGTGTCCGTCTGATAGTGTCTTGCCGACACGGCAATGATTGACCAGAACAAAAGTTGCGACCTCGTATAGTAATCTGCTGCATTTTTTGAGGGATCCAGAAACGGTAGGACTGGATGGAATTTCCGAAAGAATCTGGTGATGAAGGACTGCCGCTTAACCACTGTTGACCCATGTATTCCCCCGATAGGGTGATGAGGTTTAGTGTTAACGTTAACATACCGGCTTACCAATTCCTCGCCCTGCGTCTCACTCAAACTGACGGAGCCAAGTGTGAACTCTGGTCCGCGCTGTGGCCGCTCTTCCCGATCGATGAGTTCCTGCTCACCCACCCTTGCCGCGTCGACGGGTCGGTCGCCGCCCGCTTGGGAGCCGAACTGTAGGGGTTGAACGATGGGCGCCGCCGGGGCCTCGGCAGCGCCTCCATCAGGGTGAAAAGGGACCCGGGCAGGAGTGGGAGGTGAAGGTTGGACGTTCTCGGTTCGTTCCTCATTATTTTGTAACAGGTGCTGGAGTTCCTGGACCTGGACTTCCAAGTATTGCACACGATCTCTCTGGTTAACGCGCCGGTAACACGGCTCTACTGTACAGTGGAATTTCAATCGGAGGCATCGAGCGCAAGGTGGTGATCGCATTCCACAGCGTATCTTATTTTGTCGGCACGGCTTGCATGCGACCCGAGCTCTTTGCCGTCGACTGTCCGTGCCTGCCTTATCGCTCATGATTCAGACCGAGAGCCTGCCGGATAGGTGAAAAAGCTGGGATTATCATAGCAAGTGAATTTTTCTAGGAAAGGGCGATTGGGTCTCGCGATCTTTGAGATCTCCTACTCCGCAATTCCGTTGACTGCGGGCCGCTGCATCCCGTACAAGGTTTTGCGGTAGATGGTTCGTCCAATGGCTACAGTTGTCTAACGGTGTTCTGAACTCGACTCAACGCCGCCCTTTGACGTTGATTGGCCTTCTTCGGAGCAGAGCTCCCAGTGAAGTGAGGCCTCACTGCATAAAAGTACATCCTGCCGAAAACGGCCCGTTAACGGCCCGAGGAGACACAATGGCGACTTCACCCTGCAACTTGACTTAAGGGGTTTCACGACAACCCTGGCTCTGTCCCATGCGTCTGCTTTTTCCTGATCATCTGATTGGACGATAATGATCTGCTCCGATCATTAAAGATCGTCTGAATATCACATAGTAGGATCCTAGAAATCACGCTCTCCACCTGACTGCGGTAGCCGACAGAGGTCGCAGGTTGTGCATTTCAGATGAGACGGGTTTGTAAAGATCTGCAAGGCGGGATCAATGGGGGTGGTGGTGTTAAGGGCGTGGAGATCCACTATTAGGTAGACCAAACAGCCACCTACTACAAAAATGTACGATATATTGACATGCTAATCACATGGGAAACTCCGTTGTTCAAGTGACGACTGAATGGCTATCTTATATCTGTGAGGTAGCTTGATGCAATTACGCAAAATAGGCCACCACCGACTACCTGTGACACAGCCCCGTTGAGATTTACCACCCCCGAAAGTCTAAGATGCATTAGTCGCTTATATACATATGGGGGCCAAATTGCGCGGGCGCCTCAGCCAACAGCATGCGTCGTGCTGGCACAATCTCCCAGGCCTAGCAGCCGCCACCAAAAGCCCGTCCTCGGGTCAAAGCGATGGAAACCAGGGTTTGCTACCATCGAGGCGTGAACCGTCCAAAACGCTTGAGTTTCTTTGTATGCCGCAGTGACTAGAGGCGACAGTAGTTATGGGTCTTACACCGCGCTCGGCCTTCCGCCTCCTTCTGGCCGATCAGAGGCCTCGTAGGATCTGTGAAACAACTTCTTATAGGACCTACTAGGGGGGCTTCTACCTTATAAAAGTACCTGACGCATTAGTGAATAAAGTACTGACCTTCTAATTCAAAAGTAAAATTCTATCAAGGTTTGTTAGATCCATTCACACTACTTGTAGTTATGACACTCAGAGATGCGATCCCAGCCTACTAACCCTGAAGGAACAAAAAGGGGGAACAAAGAGCAAAGTGGGTCTTGAAGAGGCAGCGAAATTGCAGCTAATGTAAAATGATAGAGACCTGCGCTTAGGAAAGTGTGGGAATACTACTGGAAGAGTAGAATCTGGAATAGAAGAAGAAGACCTGCCATATTAAGAAATGGATTTATGGTCTCTATAGAGAAAAGAAAGGTATGGAGAAGAACAGGTATAGAGAGAGAAATTGTAGAGGGGAAAGTATCTTGTACGGAGTACAGCAGACGACACAGATGAATTGGGTAGACGGTAGGTAGTCAGGAAAGCGGTAAGGAAGGCGAAAAAAAGTTCATGCCTAAGGTATTAACTGATGCCTTACGCTAAACTCAAACAGCATCTTCCGCCTAAATCTCCGAGGGCATTCGAGCATTGTTCCCTGCATCTCTAGCAGATTGTTCATATGACTGCCTACAACTGTTTTCTCTGGTTTCTACATTTCCCCCTCGAACAAACCATTCGTCTATATCCTCAAGAACATACGTAAATTTTGGATATAATTACCATCAAGCAGATTCCATACCAATCAATGAATGCCACTTCAAACTCAGACAACAAGGACCGGGACGAGAATGGCATTATTCGCTTCCGTCGCAAACAAGAAACTCAGCTTCTCCGCGCCATCCGCAAAAACAATATCGAAAAGGTAGCCTCACTCCTCACAAATGGCGCTTCACCCGATGGCTTGTCAGATAGACCACCATTGAAACTAGCTGTCCAACTAGGCAGGATTGAAATCATGAAACTGCTCTTCCAGTATAACGTCCGATCGCCAGCTCTGCTCGGACCTAATGAGGGAGATGATGATGAGTTGATCACCGCGGCATACAAGGGGAATTTGAAAGTTCTGAAGATGCTAATAGATTACCGCAACCAACGTGGCTACAGGGGCAATGCGGCTAGTCGTGGTGGTGACGAGCCAATTCATTGTGCCGCCGCTAGGGGGCATTTAGAATGTGTGCAGTTGTTAGTCGAGGAGGGTGCGAAGATTGACGCGGAAAACGGGAGCTGTATGAAGCCGCTGCATTTTGCTGCTGGTTATGTCAATGGGGTAACCATGGTGAGGTTCTTGGTGGCGTCGGGGGCAGATGTTAACGCTCTAACTGAGATGGGTGAGACGGCCATATTCATCGCTGCTTCGAAGGGGAATGTCGCCGTCGTTAAAGAGCTGTTGAGATCGTCGCCTGATTTGAACCTACGAGATTATTTTGGAGAAACGGTTCTTCATGTGGCTGCGTACTACAGTCCTTTACGAACTGTCCAGATGCTGGTCGAAGCCGGTGCTGATATCCACACCCGGTCTACCCAAAAAGCCTCATTTTCTGGTCTGTGTCAGATGCTCCTAGAGGCTCGGCCGGAAAATCTCACACGAACCGAGGAGAATAATGCTTCTCTTCTCCATATAGCAGCCGAAGCAGGCAGAATCGACACATTCATCTGGGTGCTAGAGAACAGCTCTCTCACCCTTAACGATCTTGACGCCCTTAGATGCACCCCATTACACTATGCTACACGGACCAATCGATCCGAGATGGTTGAGTTTCTCCTGAGACACGGGGCAAACATATCCGCATCAATACCAGGGAACCATACACCGCTCCACCTTGCAGCTGCCTATCACTACCCTGGATGGCCCCCACCCACCGACAACGGAAAAGACGATCCCAGTATAGTCTCGCAGCTCATTCACGCCGGCGCTGACGTCGGCGCTCCAGCAGATGCCCGAGTTCTGCATTTTATGTGGCCGAGCCGAGAGCGTCTCTGTGAAGATCTGTACAACATCTCAGAGGAAGACTCTAGCCGATCTGGCATCGTCTACCCGCTCCACTGCGCCGTACACGGTGGTGCCATCCAAAAGGTGAAAGCCATTCTAGCAGCAGGAGCGGACATCCACGCCCGAACCACCGAGGGAAAGACCGCACTGCATGTGGCTGCGGGAAAGTTCTTCCGGAATATGATCCGCCTCTTGATCCAAAATGGGGCGGATCCTAGACTCGCGGATAACGGGGGGTACACTATGGTTCGTGACCTGGCATTGGCAGGACGTAGTGAGCCGGATAGTGCCAGAGAATTTCTTGTTGCTGAGAAGCTTTACGAGTCTTCGATGGAAGTGGAGTTGGATGTTCCTGATGATAGCCCGGTGTGGTTTGATAATGCCAACTGGGATGAATGATGTGTTCAAAGTATAAGATGACTAGAGGGGTTTGATGAAGTTCATGACCTCGCCTCCCGCTTGTTATTTAATCACGAGAAGAGATTTAACATAGCACCGGTATCCTAGAGACCTTGATATATGCGGACTGGAAGACGCAAGACAATCCTAACACGTAGGAGTATTCACATCCTACTAGACTAGAATTAGGGGGAACCGGCTTGAATATGGGAGGGGGAAAGGTGGGGCCCGAGTAGGGTGGAATTGTTTCTAGACCTCGTACGATCCTGAAAAGTTTAGACGTTGTCGACATGAGAATGATTATGTGACCTCAAATGTTGTCGAACTTGGCCGAATAGAGCTAACTGTGTTATACATCTACGTGACGCCGATCTTTAAAGATTCATCCTTAATAAGGAAGAGTTTCAACACTCTATACTTTAGACTGATTCGCATGATTTCTATATCTAGTATCTGATTATGTTGCAATTACCTTGATATTGATAGAGATAATACTGCGTGTTTTCTATACCTATTATGGATCAATTTGACTAAATCAATGAAGGTTGACCGACCTGATTCTTCTATCATACGTTAGGTCTGATTTATATTGAATCGCAAGACATCTATATATTCTTCGATTAGATCATTAGAACCTAACCCTTTAATCCGATCGTACACAAATATTTCGTTTATATAAGACTCGATTCGACCTAATCAAATTATACACGAACAATCCGTATACCCTTAAGGATTTATATCGACCCTCGATAAATCCGATCTTTCAATTTTGAATTCTCAATGATAAATTATTTTATTATAGGTGAATAAATATCAAACAATAAAAAAATTCTTGATTATTAACGTTAAATGAGGAAGTACATTAATATTATAGTAGATTCTACGGTCGGAAGATAGTAAGAATATTTGCGTTCTATAGTCGGATAAAGCGCAAGGTTTATTTCTAGATTTACCCTATCAAAAAATAGCTCGAATTTCACAAACTTACTACGCTTCAAATAAATATCGCACGAAGCTGAAACTTCGATTTAAGAAAGATCCTATCCTCATTTAGGACTTCTAATTTTCAGGGCCGTACGAGGTCTAGAAGGAATTCTAGCCGACTGCCCAAAATTGATTCCACTCAAATCAATTCCACTATGCTCGGACCCTACTTTTTTTTTCCTGCAGTAATGCCGGATCCCTTAATTCTAGTCTAGCAGGATATAAACAATCAATTATGTTAGAACACCACCAGAATATGAGGCAATTTCCAATCGCAATTTGTCCCTGTTATGTTCTGCACTTTGCTCCGAGGCCAGCATAAAAACACCAATATTCCGCGCAAAGTGATTGGCTGGAATACTCCGCTGTACTGGGGTTGTGGATGATTCAGGAACCCCGGACGGCACCCGGACGTTTATGATATTCCGTTCTCTTCAGGCCGTTCATGTATCTTGTCCAAGGTGCGAATGTAAAGCTCCAGGAGCCCATGACATCCAGGAGTATGATTCACCAAGGGATTATGACATGTAATAATATTTCGAGAGCTACTCATCTGGAAAGAAGAGCCAATTCCTAATTTTAACCGTGACTGGTGTGTATCTAAGTACTACTGGCTACCCATCGTGACCGATTGTCCCGATTACGCCGACTCATTCAGCTTTTCTTGCAAAAACTTCAAAATCACCGCATTTGCCTCGTCTGCCACGGGCAAGCCGGGAAATGCAGTAAAACCATGAGTGGCACCGGGGTAGATCTTCACAATCGCCTCTCCCCCGGTGATGCTCCACTTAGAGCTCATCAAAATCGAGTCGTCTAGCAACGGATCCTCCGTCCCGCAGAGGAAGAGCGCGGGAGGCAACGATCCGGCGGGGGTGCTCGCCACCAGAGCTGGGAGATTCTCGTACAAAGGAGAGACGCAAGGACTTCTGCGCTCAGCGGTGCTCATGTTCGGCACATAAGCGCCATTGAACCGCTCCAAGATGGCCAAATTGATCATGAGCGGCTTAGTCGAGTGGGCCACAGTGGGTAGGCCAAGGGCCAGATCAAATAAACCGTACGGAAGAACGAGACCAGACAGCTTGTAAGCTGGCCGCGACCGTATCAGCTGTAAAGCCGACAGTACCGCGAGACAGGCCCCTGCTGACTCTCCACCCAGAAAGCAGAGGGGTCCACCGTACACCTCAGCCGCATGGTCCACCAGGTACTCGGCGGTGTCAATGGCATCGTACACGGCGGCCGGGTAGGGATGTTCCGGGGCCAGACGATAGCCGACGGAGATGGCTGTGAGTTGGCACTTGTTGGCGTATTCGCGGAGCATGCTATCGGAGCTGGCACAAAAATTAAGAAATTAATGATTGAATCCTAGGCTGTAGCGTTGTCTGCTCTTTGGGGGGTAAGAAGTCTCACTGCTTGTGCGTTGCCAGCACGAAACCGCCCCCATGAAAGTGCAGGAAAATGCCTCTGCTAGGCTGGCCATTATCGGGCTTGTAGATGCGGATGGGGATCTCTCGACTGGCGTCGCGCGAGGGAACGGTGCCATCGAGAGCCTCTGGGAGATAGACAGGCTTAGGCAGCGGTGTCTGACCCAGCTCCCGCATCTCGCGGTACTTTCCGATGCCGACTTCCCACCATCGCAGCCCCCCGGCGGTGATGTTCTCCATCAGCGCAGCGGCTTTCTTTGTTGGCTCCGTTACACTCTCTGGGCGAAACTTGGAGACGTCGATGGTGATATCGCTAGTGATCGGCATCGTGAGGGATGACCCGAAGCCTAAGGAGTATGTGGATCGATGAGGATGTGTTATATAATATATGACTTCAAGAGAGGGATTCAAGATGAAGAAGATCGTTCAGCCCAAGCTTCCTGCCTAGTAATCTTTTCTTTTTAGCTAATCAATACAGCCTTTGGCTAGTGTCGGGGATCTTCCCGAGCGGCCCCAGCACGGCCGTGGCGCGCCCTGCGAGTGAGACGAGGACCCGTCGGGGAGGCTTGATGTAAGACAAGGGCCGTACCTACGGCCGTCGTAGTCGGGCCTGTCCGTGCTGACCCTACGGCTGCTGACCCGAGGGCGTTCTTTTACGAAGAGAGGGATGAAGCATATCGGATATCAGCAGATGGCGCAGTACCGCAGGAGAAAACCTTGCAACCTTGCAAGGTCTTCCATATTTGCAAGAATCATCTGTTTTGTGAGTTACCCTTCTCGTCATCATAAGCCTAAGCCTCCCAAATCAGCATCGCAATGAGGACGCTTATCGAAGTAGTGGTCCAGCTTGCGGCTCAGCGCCTAGACGGTCTCTGGGTGAGAGCCGCGGCATCAGAGAATAGAGTATTATCCTGGAACGACATCACCTGGTCCCAACTGGCCATAGCGGTTGACTATGGGGCACACTGGATGGAAGCTCGCCTTGAATTCCCGGCGGAGAACGAGACCGTCGCGTATATGGGGGTGGGCGATATCCGACATCCGATATCCCATCATGATCCTGGCTGTCATGAAGACGAGGTACAAGACCCCCCTAACGTTGCCGCGCAACTGCCAGGATGCGCAAAATGCTCTTCCCGGATCGACTCAGTGCAAGAAGTTCGTGCATACCCGCGAATTTAGTGCGCAAATGCAGGCGCTGGCCACGCACCATTCCTCCCTCGAGCTCATAGATATCCCATGCTTGGATGATATTTTACAGCCGGAGCCCGCCGCAAGTCCGTACTACAATCTGTTACGGGCCCGAGAAGATGATATCGCGCTCATCCTACACTCCAGCGGCTCAACGCGCTTGCCCAAGCCCATTTTCATTCGGACCGGAGCACCGGCGGCCGTGGACATCATCACCTCCATGCCTGCCCCGAGCGATCGAAAAAACATTCATAACGACCTGTTCGCTCCGACATTGATGGCTTCCATGATGCCATTCTTCCACATCATGGGAATCCCGACTCTCACCCGCTCCATCTACCACCAGGGGCCCTTGGCTTTGCTGCCACCGGGGCAGCCAGTCACGGCCGATTTGCTGATGACTGCCATTGTGCAGACGAAGCCGAGCGCGGCCGCATTTGCGCCGTCCGTCCTGGAAAAGGCATGCAGCTTGTTCAACGGGCTTGAGACGTTGTCCACCCTCGACTACGTCTTCTACGGAGGTGCTCCGCTGGCGCGTTCCTGCGTCAACCAGATCGCACGGGTCACCAACCTGCAGGTTTGCATTGGCAGCATGGAGATTTTGAATGCTCCCAACTACCTGACCCGGGACTCCGAGGATTGGGAGTATTTTGAATCGAGTGCCGAGGCAGGTATTTCTATGGAGCCAGCAACGGATCGCTCGTCGGAGATGGGGATCAAACATAAACTAGATCGACGGCATCAGATTATTTTTCACAATTTCCCGGAGCTCTCTGAGTGGCGGACGAAAGCCACAAGTCAGCCTGTCTGTCCGCCGCAGTTTATATACAACAACCCAACGATAAATGAACTATCTCGCGCCATTCAGCAGAAAATAACCGGCAATGGAGGTACTGGTGCTCAAACTTTATCGAACACACTGTCCAGAGAAGAACGAATGTCTGCGATGATTCACAGGTACACAAAATCGCTCCCCGCACGGCTCAAAAGTAGCGCGCCGCCTCTACTCGACAAGTACAACCCATCTTGACTGGCTCCACGGGATCCCTCGGCACCTATCTCTCCCACTCAATATTGGCGAACCCACGATTCAAGCGAATTTTCGCTCAATCGCTCAACCGATGCCGAAGCCAGACAAGCAAAGAGTTTGTATGACCTAGGACTCGAGATAGATGGGCTAGCTGAAAAGGTTGAGTTCCTCGCGGCGGATTTCACCCAGGAGCAATTCGGTCTGTCTTCTGGCAAATACCAGGAACTACAAAAGAATATCAATGTTTTCCTCCACAACGCATGGCCGGTCAACGCCAGCTTCGAATCTTTCGAGTCTACCGCTATCATAGGTAGAAGGCGTTGCATCAACTTTGCCAATAGCAAGTGTCGGGAGCTGGCACGCTGTTCGTTGTGAGACCCCTGTTCCGGAGACATTCGAATAGGATGTCTGCATTCCACTGAAACAAGGATACGGGGAATCTAAGCACGTCGCAAGTTCCATCTTATTCCAGGCAGCTAGAAAGTCTGGGTTGAAGGCGACTGTCGTACGCCTGGGGCAGCTGGGAGGATCTGTAGATGGGGCTGGCGTTTGGAATAAGACTGGTAGGTATTATTGACTCATCTCAAATAAGTATGGCCAACATCACTGACCAAAACAAGAATGGCTCCCCACTTTGATTGAGACATCTAAGTCTCTCCGAAAGATTCTACGCACGCTTGGAAACAGTGTATTAGGGCGCTAGGCCGGGAACGGCAAAACTAACCGGATGTAGTAATTCACAGGTCCCAATATTACAGCGTACATTATGTTCAAACGTCATTATCGACAAGCAAAAGTGGAGAACCAAGCGAGCGTTGGACTTGAGATGCATTATTAATCGGGAATTTCAGTGTGATTAAACTTCAAACTATGTCTATGTGTATGTCTATATGCTGATATAACCTGTGTACAAATGAAAAGAAAGCACCAGACAGATGCGATGAATGATATCGTCAAGCTCGTGACCGGCCCATCAACGGATTAAGTTTTCCCACGCGTGTATGCCCCTCTCACTCCTCAATCCTCATATTATCGCTTTATTTGAATGACTCGCGTGTATGGATGCGGTCGATGTTGTATGGGTTGCCCTCGTATGTGGGAACCCGTTCGATCTGGGATGCAAGCGTGTCCACGCGCGAGAGGGAGCGGTGAGTCGACATCACTTCTTCGGCAGCCTCCTTCTCCAGAGCGTGCGATGTAGCTAGTCCATGCTCTTCAGCAGACGGCACGCGAGTAGCCGCTTCGGCGATAGCTGAATGATCGGCCTGAGATGGTGCGTCCTCAGTATGAATCGTTTCTTTCTGAGCAAGACCTCGGAGAATGCTTTGAACGAATGCTTCGGACTGCGCGGAGAATTTGCAGTGCTTGCGAATGGACAAACCCTTCTTGTATAGGATGAAGGGGAAAGGCACACAGGCCAGGGCCAGGAAGGCGGGAACACATGAGGCCCAGTGAATGCCCAAATTCTGATACATGTAGCTCGTGAACAAGGGGAAGGCAAAACCAAACAATGATCGAAGCAGCGAATTAGCAGCCAAAACAGAGGCAGCGAAGATGGTGTAGGCGTCAATGAGGTAGTTGAAGACACTCAGGAATACGAGAACCATGCCGAAACCGAAAGGAACGCCAGCGGCAACGCTCGCGAGCCAGTGAACATCAGGAGAGTTGGTCCAAGCAAACCAGAAAAGGCCAACGGGAAGGGCAATAGAGGCGATCATGCAGGGAGGAAGACGGCTCTCGGGGGGTGAATAGCCTCCATTCTTCTCCAAGAGCTTGGTATATCGATTATTCTCAGGGATGGAATAGGCAATTGCCGCCAACATGCCGATCATCACACCCAGGAAGGCGAGTGCAGAAATACCCTGGTTCCACCCGCGGTGGATCTCGTAGACGATAGGGTAGGCGCCGAAGAGCATGTAAAGCGTGCCGTAAATGATCGCAAGGTAGATCGAGAGCAAGAGCACAATTGGCTCGCAGAAAAGGAGGATGAACGGACGCGAGAGGGCAGTCTTCAGAGCCTCCTTCGGAACAGGACGACCCTGGTCAATGTCAAGCTTGCTCAGATACACCTTTCCAGTCAACTTGGAGAGAGTCTTTGCGCGCTGGCGAAGAAGAACGGGCGAGTATGTCTCCGGCTTCAAGAATGCACCCAAGAACCACATCACGCCACAGAGAATGGCCAACAGGCCCATCACCCACTTCCAGCCCGCCTCCATGCCCAAGAATCCTCCCACAATCGGCCCAATCACCGGTCCCAGGAAGGGTGCCAATGCAAAGGCAGACAAGGCAAGTCCTCGTTCGCGGGCCATGAACATATCCGCAACGACTCCGCCGGAATTGGTGAACGGTGAGGATCCAAAGGCGCCCGCGAGGAAGCGGAAGATTAACAGTGTGGTAATGTTCTTTGCCCCCGTGGTTCCGGCGCAGAAGATAGTCAAGCCGCAGTAGGTACCGATGAACACCACCTGGCGACCATAGAGTTCACTCATGGGCGCCCACAGAAGAGGGCCCAGTGCGAAGCCGAGCACATATAGGGAGACTCCGAGGGTCGCCACCTCGGTAGTGATCTTGAACTGCTCCTCAATCTGCACGATACCGCCAGTATAGGCCGATGAGACCAAGGCCACCACTAGGGTTTCCATGGCGGCCACCATCGTAATGCCCCATTTCATCCGGGTGCTCAACTGGAGCGGGTTTCGAAAATCTTTTGGCATCCATTGCACCACGTAAGGGTCATCTTGCGTTCCTGCGCCATCGTAGTGATGGTCAAACACTTCTTGAGTGATTGCACCTGGCTGAGTGACCAGTCGCCAAAAAGGGATCGATCGAGGCAGATTCGTGAGGCCCTTGGCCTCTGCTGTTGATGTTTCGGTGCCCATCTGACTTCAAATCCTTCGGGAAAGCGTCGTCGGCAAGCCGAGGTAAGCACGGACCGAAATGGATGGCTATGGAGAATATTAAGGTTGATCGATGGTCCCCCTAGCAATCGTGCTTGGGCTCGAGAAGATTGGCGTTGCGATCGACCGTATATAGATATCGACCAAGTAGGGATTAGTGAAATTTTCAACCAGACACCAGTCGAGGGAGCCGAGCTGATTTTGTTTGCTCTCGAGAGAATCTTGCTCGGGCAGTGTTATTAACCAGAAAGCGCTTTGCCGGAGAAGTTACTGTATCGGGCCAGCAATTCTCTTCAGAGTGGGTCAAACGGGGGGGGGCAGAGCCAGAGGATGGCGTTGTGTTTGGCCCCTGCAAGTGTGATAAGTATACATAAGTTAGCGCATACATGCAACACGGACACGGGATTCAATAAATGATAGCGACTCGCATAGCGCTTGGAAGAATTTGCAGATGCAAGGTGATTATGAACCGGGTATGCTTATCACCCCACGGATGGCGAACTTGAATAGGAATACTTCGTACTTCGTACTACAGAATATGGTACTTCTCAAGCATGACACCAAATGAATTAATTGTCCGGCTCCTCATCCCATCTCAAAAGCTCTCCCAAATTGTCTCTCGAATGCCCCGGAGGCAAATCGTATGATGACTCTACAAGAAGGAAGCAAAATCCATCTCGCCATCGACCCGGGCCGATTCGTCGTTATCAGTTATGCCGACTCCTATCCGACTTTATCATTCAGCCGGTTGATTGGTCCCGGGATGCCTTATGGGGCCAAGCCCCTGGGATGGAACCCACTTACCGAGGCTCAGTTCACCCAGATTACTAAGGAAAAGAGGAGTGTCGTCATATTTTGAGAATTATGATTGACAGATCTGGATTAGAAATGGCGGATTCTTCCATTTCTGTTCCAACGCCAGACGGACTACGGAGTTGAGTGGGGCCTGTTGTAGTTTGATGTTCCTTCAACCTCGGCTGTAGAAGCCTCGATGGAAGCATCGAGCCCTCTGAGCTTGCGTATACACAATACTCTCCAGCCAGATCATATGGTCCTACACGTTCATCTCCTGTTGTCATCGTATCATCCGTCAGGGATAAACCTTATACTCGGCAAAAGCGTCGAGTACATATCGTACAACATGATGTACTCCGGTTTAAACTCCGGAGTCCAACCCTGCACCGTCGGGATTCCCCGCCCGGGTAAATTGCACCCAATCGCTGCCCGAGTGGGTCGCGCAGAATTCGATTTTTTCTTTTCTGCTCGTAAGATGCCGAGGCTTTACTACGCAGTACGCATTATTATTCTGGCTGTCCAGGAAAACAACCATGGTGCGGTAGATGAGATCCAGGCGGCGCAAGTCAGTGTGTGCAGTGTGCGACTACAACGTATTTGCCCTTCGGATAACCTTCGCCATCTGCCGCCATGTCTCCTCTTGCTCCGGTAGTTTCTCGAACCCCCGTTCAAACATCTGCTGCCAATTATCGTTCTAGAACCTCGTACGGACAGACTTGTTGACAGACCCACAAGGTCGATCTACGAATAACCTTCCGCCTTTGATTTTCAGCCGAGTGAATCTCCTTGAAGTATCAAGTCATCGCAAGGAAAGAATTTGATTGGTCTATCTCACCCCTCTCATTCTCATGCTGTGTTTATCTTTGGTATCCCTCTGTATGTTGTTTTCTTACAAGCTCTTCTCGATTTCTCCCACCTCGGCCATCACCTCTCGGACAGTCTTCTTGGACGCCTCTGCCACGGGCTCATAAGGATGACGTGGCCGCAGCATCTCCTCTGCACCAGCAATACCTGCCAGCGGAGCCGTGTAGTGCGCAACTGCATACTTGGTTGATGCGATGCCACTCTTGATGGGACTCTCGGCCAACGCAGTCTGACACTGCAGCTTCCGAGCCTCCTCGATCTGGCCCTTTTGGTATAGCGCATACACACGCGACGCAGTCTTGGGGAACACATTGGCAAACGCGGCAATACACCCGGCACTGCCCGCGGCAAGACCACCGATCAGGAAATCGGACTGTCCGCCAAAGGTTGCGAACTCGTCGGGCTTGAACGTAGCCGACAACCGGGTGATCTTTCCCACGGAACCGCAGGTTAGCTTCACACCCACGACATTCGATCGGCCGTTGGCATTGGAGGCAGCTGATTCCCGCACGATAGCGGTGATAGTCTCTGAATCCATGTCGACGCCGTTGCACACACCGGGGAAATTGTAGAGGACGATGGGAATGGGGCATTTGGCCGCGATTTCGGAGAAAAATCGCTTAACCACATTCATGTTGGTGGCTTTACCAAAGTATGCGGGGGGAAGGGCAAGGACGTAGTTGGCTCCCGCTGCAGCGGCATCTTGGGCGAGTTCGAGGGTCTGCTTGGTCGAGTGGGCGCCAATACCGGCCATCAAAGGGAAATCGGGTCCAACAGCTGCGCGAGCAGTGGCGATGAGCTGAGCGCGTTCCTCACGAGTGAGCAGGAAGGCTTCTGAGTTGGTGCCGAGAATAACCAAGCCCGCCAGGCCGGTTTGTGAAAGGTAGGCAAAGTACCGGGACTGCGCGGTCAGGTCGAGGGAGTCTGTCGCATGGTCGAAGAATGTGACGGCGGGACACCAAACACCCGAGGGAGGGACGTGAGGTTGAGGGGAGACTGTCGGGTGAGAGCCCATTCTTGAGAGAGATCAATGTGTTCCTGTCCGGCGGATGTAAATGGTTATTATATCAGATCGTTTTCTAGTAGACTCGGACTGGATGACAGTGATGGTCAACAGAAGGAGGGAAAGAGTATGACTGATCTACTCTTATAATAGCAAAGATGGACTACAAATTACCCCTCGATTTCCCCGCACTCCTAGTGACAGGAGAATCCAAGACTGCGACTCGACTGTTCTGATTGCTCGATGAGCGCATCTCGGCTCGTCATCCCGAGTGGACCAACTGTCCGTCACCGAGTGAACTCGGGACGATGAGCCGATCGCTGCTATCTTCGACTCTTTGACAGGAGCGGGGTATCGGCGGAACTCCGATTCCTTAAACCCCCCATATCCGCTATTGCTCCTATCATACAACTAGTCCACTCTATCCTATAACTGTTGTTCGCCTGCAAAAATGTTCGGCTGGCGGATGGGTTACCGTTCGATTAGTCGCGGCCACCGAATTCAAGTCGGCGGCGGATTGCAACCCGGAAACAAGTAGTAATCTAGACATGCACATCGTGATACGAGAATGAGGAGCAGGTAAAATGCTTTCAATAGCATGCTTCAGTTTCGACTGAGATATAATGTGCAGTTTCTGAGCACCCGGTAATGTACTATCGTCTTTCGCTTCTCGGCCTGAATGCCGAATTCCTGACTCTCCTCTCGGGTCGTACACGCAGGAGAATTCGAATCTAGTCGAAATGAAATGATGTGATTTCAAAGGGATATTCCCCTCTTGTGATCCTTACAGACAGCCCCGCTGGAGGAACTCGGGGGACTCAGGACCATCATCACGGTCAGATATCGCAGCAAGATCACGTGACTTACAGCCTCGCGGTGCTTGTGAAATGACTCACCTTAGAGCAATGAACGCGATGTCTTAAATCCAAAAGAATGTTCGATGGTTCTCTCATCTCAAACCAAAGTGGACCCGATTTGTCGGTGGGCTGATCATTAAAACAAGCTGCCGCGTTGAGTATTCCACTGCCAGCCACAAGCATGTCACGTCCCAAAATGTTGATTGAACCCCATCTCGCCCACCGATGCGAGGAGGCGGAGGCACTTCACATCTGGTGCCAGGGCCAAGTATGCGCCCAGCTCTACCCAGATCAGGATATAGTGTTCGGACCAGTCCCTAATGGGGGGATTATGATCCGAACCTTGTCGGTGTTGACTGGCAAACTGAATCGGGCCGTGGGCTGCGGAAAGGATAGAGACTTGGACAAAGACACTTTGAAATGGTTGGAGTCACTGTTTGCAGCGATTGGGCTAGCTCCAGAGATTCACGTTAGTCCTTTTGCGGGGCCGGCTACCTTGGAGACTCTGATTGCCCGGGGATATGAGGAACTCGGGGTTCTGAGCACGTATTGGTGTCCCCTTGGGGACTTGGGAAATGAAACTACTCCAACGGGCACCTCGAGTGCAGTGGGGATAGAGGTCCGACTGATTGCAGCGCATGAAACAGAGAGTTTTGTGGAGGCCTCAATCACCGGGTTTCACACCAACGGCCGCTCCCGGGAACTGCTAGGAGAATTAGCCCGGATAGCGACGCGACGGACGGACACGCAATTGTTCGTTGCCCTGGTCAACAACCAGATTGCCGGCTCGGCTGCTTTAGCCAGCATCGAGACCTCCGGAGGAGGCGTGGCGCATCTTTATTTGGATAGCACATTGCCGGGCTATCGGGGTCTGGGCATTCAACAGGCGTTGATCCAGTCCCGTCTTCGCGAGGCCCAACGCCGGGGTCTGTCATTAGCAACAACGATCACCCGCGTGGGGGACGGGAGTGCACGTAATGCGGAGCGGGCTGGTCTGCGCATGGCGTATACGACCAGCATTTTCACTCGACCAGGGCTCCGGGAGGTGGATCATGTCCTTGCTCAAGAGTAAAAGAGGCCGAGACTGGGTTGGGGTCAGTTCAATCCATTAGCATATCGAAATATGAATTTAGGTTGCTGAGAATTATGGACTGGTCCCTGCCGAAAGATTGGCACCGAACAGTTGTGGAGCGACACATTGGAATCTTCCGGTTTACGGAACCGGTGCTAGCAATGCGTGCTCGACATCGTTGTCAGTATTTCAACTTTGTTCTATTATGGGAGAGCCCTGATGAGGGAATGGCAAGGCAATGGGACGTTGTATTCAGATGGGCGTCTATGCCTATAGTAGTCATCTTGTGCCATCATTCTACCGCAAAGATCAATGTTCTGACTTTCGTCTGTTCCGAGATGTGGTCCGACATACGGACAAGGAGTACCTCCGCGCATGGCTGGGGTCGACTTGCATTCGACCCCCGGAGTGTCCGAGGGGTTGCGACTGATTATCCCGCGAATAGCGGCTAGGCAAGGCAAACAAGGCGAGTGAGGCGGCTCTGGACCTGCGGGGGCGGAGAAGGTGAGAAACAAGTCGTAGACAACCTATCTATCTCGCACATGAATGGACGACGGAATATATTCCATCTCGAATCATCTTTATTTGAATTGGGTAGAACGATGATCAGGCTTCGACGCGTCTTCGAAACCCCAATTTGACTTTACCCCGACGAAAGTTTAAAACAAAAAGCCGCACTGCCTAGTGCCCCAGGCCTAGCCTATCCCCAGATGGTTGCAAATGGATCGGCGAAGGCAGCAAATCATGCAAGGGGGCGTCTTCCACGCTAAGGCAAGTAGCGCCTTGGACCCGTGCCCTAGTGTGCTCTGGGCGGTGCGTGAGTCGACCAACTAGGCCCAATGGCGTTGGTGGCGCTCCGCCATCAGGTAAGGATGTGCAGGATGACGGATCTGGGGTGGTTGGTTTCCCCAACCAATACTGGGATACCCGGGGGGGGAAGAGCGGGAATTGAGGGGGAAAGTGGGGAAAAACATGGAATGGTGCAAATACGATTCTCGTATCCTGTTTTCTCTATACGAGTCGGGAGTCGCGACTTGTCCTGGTCATTCATCAGTCGTGGTGGACGGGGTGGCTGATTCCGGCTCTTTCTCACGTGACGAGAGTGGCTCAACAGAGTTTTCCGCCAAGGTTCTGCCAATGTTCTCCGCCCGTATCTCAACCACCTGATTGGCCAGTCACCCGGTCCCAAGGCTTTTCACTTCTTCTCGGCGCCATCCGAACCGGTGAGACTAGACTGGATTGACCGGGATCTCTCGCTTGTGGCGTGTCAGCGAAGCTTTAAGGAAAAAATTAAACTCCCATCTTGATACTCGGGATATCATCAGATCTCAGGCTATCTCGACGACGTACTTGAACTTCTCACATTCAATGCGGGTTCCTTCTCCCTTCCCCAGCTTCTTGTGTCCCCCGCATTCTGTTGTTCATCCACCGTGGGGACTGTCTCCATCCGACGAGATCCCAAGGACCCAATGTCGCATTTCTTTTACCTAAGAACCAAACCTTCTTATCACCGAATCTCCCGCTGGGGCGCATCGGGCGTAGACTGCGTCTCGCCCAGAGGCAAAATGGTGGATCTTGAGGCCCCCGATGGAACCGCTCCTGCTGCTTGCGGCCATTTCGTTGGGCGGCCGATCAAACCGAGTGGAGCAGGGTTGTACTCCACGTGTGGAAGTCCATCCAAGAAGTGCTCACCGAATACTGTTAGTCATAGAATGAACCCGCATTTCGCCTGCTAGGTTCTGCCCCAAGGTCATCTAGGATCATGATTCCCCAGAGATAACGCCGGATCCGAGCGCCAAAGTCTCTGGCTGGCTCCATTTTCTTTAATACCGGTACCATGACCTCTTTTCTTCGCCTCTGACCTCTACACTTTTCTCATCCGGTCAATCCGACATATTTCCCTCCGTCCCTCCTCTCCCCTCCCCTCGCCTCCTCCTTCCCTCCTCCTCCTCCCTTCTCAAGTCCCATTTCTGGCAAGATGGGCTTCGACGATGTCTCTAGTGGACATGACTCGAGCCGGATCATGGAGTCAGACGGCGAAAAGAAGGTCTACGCCGCTCCCCCACCACCATTCGAGAAGGACATTGTGGGTGAGATGAGCGAGGCCGAACGCAATATCTACGATCATGGTATCAAGAAGTTCAGTCGCCTCGGTTGGAAACGACTCACCGTGGTTCTCATCGTCGAGGCCATTGCCCTCGGAAGTTTGTCCATTCCCTCGACCTTTGCCGCGCTGGGTATGGTTGCCGGTGTGATTTCTTGCGTGGGCCTCGGCTTGGTGGCCATCTATACCAGTTACATCGTCGGTCAGGTCAAGCTGGCTTACCCCGAAGTTGCAAACTACGCTGATGCCGGTCGTCTGATGTGGGGTCGCTTTGGCTATGAACTCATCAACCTGATGCTTGCACTGCAGTTGATCTTCTTGACCGGATCCCACTGCCTGACTGGAACGATTGCCTTCAAGAATATTACGGAAAGTGGTATCTGCTCAGTCATTTTCGGTGTGGTATCTGCCATCATCCTACTTTTGCTGGCGATCCCGCCCAGTTTCACCGAGGTCGCCATCCTTGGCTACGTGGATTTTGCATCCATCGTGTTCGCCATTGGTATTACGATCATTGGTACTGGAATTCAGTCGACGAATGCCCCTGGTGGTCTGGCTGCCGTGGATTGGTCCGCCTGGCCTAAGCCCGGCCTGACCTTCACCGAGGCCTTCATCGCCATTTCCAACATCATTTTTGCCTACAGCTTCGCCATGTGCCAGTTCTCATTCATGGATGAGATGCACACCCCTAGCGATTTCCCCAAGTCGATCTGGACCCTTGGTATCACCGAAATTGTTATTTACACCGTCACCGGTGCGACGATCTACGCGTTCGTTGGTCAGGACGTGCAGAGTCCGGCGCTTCTCTCTGCAGGAAGTACCCTTAGTCGTGTGGCCTTTGGTGTGGCCTTGCCCGTCATCTTTATCAGTGGTTCGATCAACACAGTTGTCTTCGGACGATTGGTCCACGGTCGCATCTTTGCCAACTCCCCGATTCGATTCATCAACACCAAGATGGGGTGGATCACGTGGCTGGGCGTCATTACCGCCGCCACGATCATCGCGTTCATCATTGCGGAGGTGATTCCGTTCTTCAGCGATCTGCTCTCGATCTCATCCGCTCTCTTCATCTCGGGCTTCAGCTTCTACTTCCCCTCACTGATGTGGTTCCTCCTGATTCGCAAGGGCAGCTGGACCGAACCGCGGAACCTGATCTTGACCATCGTCAATGCCTTTATCGGGTTGATTGGTTTGATCATTTTGGTCGCCGGTACCTACTCGAGTATCGATGATATTGTAAGTCGTGCATTCTTCCAAAAGTCGATCCAAGACAGATTATTGACCGATGTGTTCCCAGATCATCAACTACCGGAACGGCTCCGTGCGGGGGGTCTTCACTTGCGGTGCCGTGTAGTGAGAGAATGAGGGCAGGCGCCTCATACTACTGTGTTTCTATTCGTACTGTATCGGTGGACCTGCGTGATCCTCCTGGAAGAGGCTGGCATGTGGCAGGTCTGTCATCTTGTATGCACTCGATCGTCGAGGGGACATACGGCGCAGAATATTTGCATTGTCACGATAGACGTCCGAGTGTGGAATTCCACCAGACCGGACTTTGTACATATACATCCTACATTTATATTTTTATGGAATTTTTACCTGCATTCTCGCTCAATATCCTTATGTCTCTAGTCATGGATGCCCGACTTACTGAAGTCTGCTCAATGTACATGATAAGATACGCGGTGCAGACGTATATATATCCCAAGGGTGTGCAGCGAGGACCGACAACAAGCTGGAAGCCGTGCAAGATCCAAGCCAAACCTGGGTCAGTCTATAATCACGTCACCTTTTCGAAACATCTTACCTACTAGAACTATAGGTTTCAACGGAATCCTGAAAATCACGATGGTCTTCAGGTTCCACTTGTTCGGACGATTCTCGACTGCCGCTGCCCATCAACCCAAGTGCCGATCGCTACCCGACTCAACTAAGGTTAATGGGTGGGCCAGGGGCCTAGGTTAGCGCGAAGCTGTCAGGATTAGGGCACCCAATAGATGCCAGTATATATAGCCCCTTTTCCTAGGGCACATTGACACGGAGACTCTTGGCACTGGAACACACAGAAAATCTTCATTCGGTGATTGGGTCTTCTATCGCAGATGATTTGAGATTTGCAGAAATTGCACGATACCTGTATAAACATGGGTTATTTGTGGCCTAAGACCAAAATCGGTGATCCTGACGTCCTTCTATCCCGAGGTTCTTCGGGTCATCTCCGGGCATAAATCACCAGAAGTTCTCTGGAGAGGTATATATCTCCGATGGTGCAAGATCATGCTTCGTGATGACAGATGGCGGGGGAAGGCTCACTGCGGCGCAAACGGACAAAGTGAGAATCTCTCCTTCTTCGCGTGTATCCTCTCACCAACACCTGTCATAATGCGGTTTTGACCCCCATGTAATGTAAACTCAAGTTTCCGGGGACCAACTGGTTCCTTTTTCACCGAGCGTATCGCGACAGACGCGGGTACAGGTTCGCATTGACGCCGCTCGGTCCGAATGTCTGTGATAACCACAAAGTCGATCCCGCGGGCGTCGGGTGGCTTCCAATCCTGTCGCCTGTTGCAGAAGGGGGCCAAACACGTGCGGACCAACCCGACACGTGCCATGACGCTTGGGTATGCACCAATCGTGAGATCAGAAAGGTCACGGTCATTTTGCTACTATACCTGCTATTTGGTTGAACTCCATCGTCGCCCTTCGACAGCCCTAGGCTGCTGCTAGGCTGCTATGGAGATGCTGTTGTGATATACAGTTGGCGCTGCCCCCATTTGGGGCATCACGGACCCTTCACTTTTCCTTACTTTTTTTTGTCCTCGTTTCCACGCTTTCCTCGCAGACTGTGTGATGAGATGTACTTTCCTTTAAACGCGGCCTCCTTTTTGGCCCTGATTGTCTCTGCAAATGCTCATGTCGTAGATGGAAACCGGAACCTGCACACTCCCACATCTCCACGCTGGAGTGCAGCAGGTACCGTCGAGTCACCCGAACATGGAGCTCTAGAAGGAAGAAGCGGTGCAACCTGTGGTCCCTCCGCCAACAACGCTGTGTGTGCATCTAATCTCTGTTGCGGGCCAAATGTATCGAATCACCAAACCTTACTCTCCCCCCTCCCCCCTCCTCCGTTTCACCTCACTTACTGATGAAATCCAGGGAGTCTGCGGAACGGGTGCCTATTACTGCGTTGCCCCATCATGTCTGTTTCAGTATGGGCCTGCCTGCGATGCCAACCAGACCCCTCCCGGTGTCAATACTACCTCCGTCCCCCGACCCAAATTAGGCAACACTCCATACGGTGTGAGCATCAGGGACTGCGGTATCCCCGGGAAGGTTGCGCTCACATTCGACGATGGCCCGTACATCTACACCGCGGCTCTCCTCGACATACTCAAATCCAAAGGCGTAAAGGCTACATTCTTCCTGGTGGGGAATAATGGCGGCAAAGGGCAGATCAATGACCCCAAGACAGGATACCCAGCTCTGATCCAGCGCATGTACAACGAGGGCCATCAGATTGGGAGTCACACGTGGAGTCATGCAGACCTGTCCACCTTGACTCGCCAGCAGCGGTATGATCAGGTGGTCAAGAACGAGATTGCTCTCACGGACATTCTGGGATTCTTCCCCACATATCTTCGTCCACCATATGAGTCCTGCAATGCAGATTGTCTGAATGACCTGCGCGATCTGGGCTATCATGTGGTAAGTCGACAACATTGATCTCCACCCAAGCCCCTTGCTGAGCTTAAAAAGCTTATTCTTTTGTAAAGGCAAACTATGACATTGACACCCTCGACTGGCAAGGTGACTACGGACGCAGTCAGAGTATCTTCTCCAGTGGTCTGAAATCCGCTTCGTCCGGTCACGGCGTGATCTCTCTCGCACACGACATTCACGACAAAACAGTCCACACCCTCGCCGCATACATGATCGATACCCTCCACGCTGCGGGTTTCACGACTGCTCTGTATGGCGAATGCATGAGTGACCCTCCCGAGAACTGGTATCGCAATTCCACCACAGGCCAGCCCTACACGGCTGGTATCTCCCCCAACACCTCCACGGCCACGATTGCCAAATCGGCCTCTGCCTCCAGTAGCAATTCCACAACGACGAACACCATCCATACATCAGGTGCATCAAGCACGCCTACGCCTAGTGCGGTTGATGGTGGTGAGGGAGCCTTTGGAAGTCGCACGGGCAACACGACCAGCAGTGGCGCTACTGGCTCGAATAGTAAGACTGATACACTCGGCACGATTACAAAAGGCCAATCAGCATCGGGAGGCGCTACGAAGCTTTCAAACAGAGTCGGAAGGCGTGCGGAATTGGGGTTGACGTGGGGACTGCTGAGCTGGATGTTTTTGACATGGGCATGATGAATTCTCGCGAGGTGCGAAAGTATTCCGCTCTCGATGTCCCAATTATTGATCTGCAAAAGATTTGACTCTTATCCTTGATACCTTTTATGCCGGGAAAAGGCAAATGACACCTGTGGGTTTTTATTTTCCAGTATATGGAGTCGAGGTCTGTCTATGGCGTAGATCTACAGTACTTGCCGATCGGAGATGGCGCTTCATAACCGGCAAGCAAATTGCCCAACAATGACAGCCTGTTTCAGAGCAGCGCTCTCACTGGGTACCTTCGGCTGAATTAGACTAGAGGGAGACAATTTCTTGCCCCGATGGCGTTCACCCACATACAATCGTTGTGTATTTGATGAGCGCAATGCCGCGATTGGAAGAAACGAAACCAAACGTTGCGAACCAGGAAAAGAAAAAAGAAATTAATCATCGAATGATAACCGGGCTTGAGTACATGAAGAGCATATTGCAGGTATGCATGATCTCGCTACTGCGAGGTGTGGCGTTTGATTTTTGTAATAGCCGTCTCGGGGCTTACTTGGCGATGACACGAAAGAGGGTCATTATCGATTTGATTTTTTTTTTGGCAAGGCAACGCTATTTTCGTATCATGCGCCCGACGACATTGTGTAAGAATAGCCATTTCGAGAAGTTTGGCCGGCCATCTGTAAGGGGAACCATCAGCGATTGCCCTGCTGCAGGATTGGTCTGAGCCTACCAGATCATAGAGCATTCAGTCAGACGGTTCTAGCCCCCACGACGCGCCCCATGGATGTTTTCCATGCAAGTGTCGACGACCACGACGGGTACCAATTGTAGTGCGGCGTGCCCGGACTTCACCGACCCATGGTGTAGAAGGGGCACAGAGAATTTCTAGAACGTCTCGCATGAGTTTCTACGATGCAGGGGGGGTGGCCACTCTCCCCCCACATGTTGGCACGTGCTTCTCGATGAAGAGGTTGGAGACTGTCAGTGGAGAGCGACCATTCGTGGGATCAGGTGAAGACCGTTTCCCCATTTGATCTGAAGGGCCCTGGCCAGCGTAGTTGGCTCCGGTCAGAGATCCTTCCATGAAGGACAATCGTCGTCCCTGGATCTCGCGCTCAGCCAATGGGCCCGGCCCGATGCCGTGGAGAGAACGCACGTGCACGATCTATTGGCTGGAGCGATTGCGGAGGTCCGAAATAAGCTTCCACCCAAGCACCTTCCACGACTCTTAACCTCGTTCAATGGGGCAGCTGCAGGTCACTCCCTCGCAGTAATCCAGGTCCATTGTCTCTACCCTTTTCGCGGAGAAAATCAAAATGAGATTCTCGCCACATCACGAGGAAGGTCTCGCAAAGAGGGGGGTCGCCCGTGGCCTCCTCGCTTGGCGGACAATTCCTCTGGCGCTCCCGATGATTCGAGGTGATTCTCCTCGAACAGGGCCATCTTGCAAATGCTGCTCAAGTCACGACCATTTTGGTACATCGGTTACGATCGCTTAAATTGTCTCCTGTCCAATCCAGGGAGCCGGAAACGTGCGCTCACCATGTAACCATAGGAGTTTCGAGCCATGTGCACCGGGCTCTTTTCTGTACGAACGCCATCTTGGCATCAGGCGACCGTGGACGGGCAGTGAATGGCTCAGGGTGGCAGTTCTTGGCAAGCCATTGCAGCCTTTGGACTATCTTGGCGTTCAGTGGCCATTGGTGGCCGTGACGCCTCCAGCTCGACACGGCTGGTCACCATTGTCCATTCACAATCTGACAATCCAGCACGATGTCGTGATATCCCTGCTGGTTCAGAATATCAGACGGCCAACACCATTGATAACGACCAGCCTGGACAAGCCTCAGCCAAGCGCGCGAGGAGCGTGAGGAGGCAAGACAAGCCTCTCCAAGTCTGCCTAAGCATCGCCGCCCAGAGATTTCCAAGAGAAAGTGGAGCTGCTGCGCGACATCTATACTTGTGCTCGTGTTTATAAGGGGTGATCGTTCCCCCCCTGCTTTCCATTGCACCCCAGAGGTGACTGTCTTTTGTCTTCTGCATCTTCTAGACTCTCTCTTCTTTGGGGAGACGCCCTTTTGCCTGGCCAAGAAAGCAAAAAAAGTGAAGTCCTTAGTCATGGCTGGTGTTCTCACTGAAGGCGGAAACTCCGCCTTCCGGAACCACAACAACGACTTTGCTCATGTCGAAGATCCCATTGAGCGTCGTCGCTTGGCGTTGGCCGAAATTGACAATGCCAAGTTTGGCTGGTATCACGTTCGTGCGATCGTCGTGGCGGGTGTGGGTTTCTTCACCGACTCGTACGATATCTTCGCGATCAACTTGGCCTCGGCCATGTTGGGAATTGTCTTCTGGCAGGATGCGAAGAAGAACCCCGGTAAGATCCCCTCGAGCGCCGATACTGCGATCAAGGTCTCGACCTCCGGCGGTACGGTGATTGGACAGCTCCTCTTCGGTTGGCTCGCGGACCGCATCGGTCGTAAGCGCATGTACGGTATCGAGTTGATCATTATCATCATGGCCACTCTCGCCCAGGCTCTGTCCTCCGACTCTCGTGCGATCTCGATCGTTGGTATCCTCATCTTCTGGCGCGTGATCATGGGTATCGGTATCGGTGGCGACTACCCTCTCTCTTCTATCATCACCTCCGAGTATGATCTCATCCTCTCTGATCCCTCAAAGTCTTTCGCTAACCTTCTTTGTGTCTGCTAGGTTTGCGACGACGAAATGGCGTGGCGCTATGATGGGTTCCGTCTTTGCGATGCAGGGTCTCGGTCAGTTCGCGGCGGCGATCGTGGCTCTGATCGTGACTGCTGGCTTCAAGGAGTCCTTGGAGACTGCCAGCTCCGCTGGCAAGTGCTCCGGCGTGTGCCAGCTCGCGGTCGACAAGATGTGGCGTGTCGTGATCGGCTTTGGTGCCGTCCCGGCTTGTGTGGCCCTCTACTATCGTCTGACGATTCCCGAGACTCCTCGTTACACCTTCGACGTCGCTCGGGATATCGTCAAGGCCGACGAGGATGTCCGTGCCTACATCGCTGGCAAGCGCGAGGGCCACCCCGATGAGGTTCGCCGGGCGTCGGTCATTCAGAACCACAACACTGCACTGGTTGCTCCCAAGGCCAGCTGGGCCGATTTCTGGCGTCACTATTCCCAGTGGAAGAATGGCCGTATCCTCCTCGGCACTGCTGGTTCTTGGTTCTTCCTGGATGTTGGTAAGTGCCTCTGTTCCTCTTCCTGCGGACCATGCGACTTGAATGTTAACACGCTGCCCAGCTTTCTACGGTCTTGGTCTGAACAACTCCATTATTCTCAGCGCCATCGGCTGGTCCGGTGGTTCTACTGTCTACGAGTCCCTCCGTCGCAATGCCGTTGGTAACCTGATTCTGATCTGTGCGGGTGCCATTCCTGGTTACTGGGTGACCGTGGCTACTGTCGATACCATTGGCCGTAAGACCATCCAGCTGATGGGCTTCACCATCCTGACCATTGTCTTCATCGTGATCGGCTTTGCCTACGACCCTCTCCTCAAGTCCAACAACGGTCTTTTGGGTCTCTACGTCGTTGCCCAGTTCTTCTTCAACTTCGGACCCAACGCTACCACGTTCATCGTGCCTGGAGAGTGCTTCCCTACCCGTTACCGTTCCACCTCTCACGGTATCTCGGCCGCCTCTGGCAAGGTTGGCGCCATCATCGCCCAGTGTGTGTTTGGCCCTCTGGTTCACCGCGGCGCCAAGGACTCCACCTCCACTCCGTGGCTCAAGCACGTTATGCAGATCTTTGCTCTGTTCATGCTGTGCGGTATCTTCACCTCTCTCCTCATCCCCGAGACCAAGCGCAAGACTCTCGAGGAGCTGTCTGGTGAGGACACTGACACTCTCGTCAACCCCTCGCCCATGATCTATCCCAATAAGGTCTCCGACGAGAAGCAGCCCCAGACTACTTCGCCTGTTTAGAGGCAGCTTGACCCGGCAAAACGTCGATCCCCGGGTGTCTCGATGCTCGGCGCTCTGACTCTAGAACTTCAATTCTTTCTGTTGGCATCGTATACCCTCAAGCACATACCGTATACCACAGCTTATTAATATTTTGAATGCAAATACTGTAATTCCTTTTGTTGTATTTTTCATAATAATTGAAGTAGATAAAAGCGTCGCGATGATTGAATTTAAAATGAATAACACGGGAACTGTAGATGGACTTGAAGGGAAGACCCTGGATCTGGTCTCTCGATGAGTTTCCACGGTTCATGACGGTTCATGACGAAGGAATTCTCCGTGTTCATAAGAGGAAGAGCAGAAAAAAAAACGTGTCAATCACGAGGCGTATTTCAGATGATTTAAAGACCTGGACATTTCCCCTCATCTCCCAAATTGCCTCTGTCTTTTTTTTCTTCCTTTTCTTTCTTTCTCCTACCTTTCTCAACCCCAACTTCAAGACGCAACCAGCCGCCAGGTGCACTTCCACCCGATTTACGTTGCACTCCAACGCGGATTAGAAAGAAAAGCGGACAGAATTCTATCTGATCTCTTTGTACCCGACTCTACAAATTACCGTCGCCTTTGATCTACAATCATTTTGGAGACAGCTTACTCCCCGATCAAAATGGCGGAGCAACCACTCCTCCCTGCAGAGTCTACCGATGCAAACCCTGTACCAGAGGCCTCGGCTGCAATCCCCGAGCTCTCTACCTACGTCGCGACCGATGCAGATGAGATTGTTGCCGCCCACCGGTTGATTGCCGACAGCGTCGCACAACAACGCCAACTCGCCGCACGAGCGGTCATCTTCCACCCTATCTGGCTCGGAGCCATGGGCGCTGTTTTCGCTGTGCTCTACAAGCTATTATACCATGACTCATCGGATCTGCCCTTGATCGGAACTACGGGGGCCGGGTGTGTGATGGCGGGGTTGACGCTGGTGCGCGTGCTCACGGGCGGGTATATTGAACACGCCGAGCATGTGGGAATGAGGGCGTGGTTGAAGGAAGAGGATGGATCGGAGAAGGATGAACAGGAGATGATCGTCACCAAATTTGGAGACAAAATTATTGGCGCGCTCGTTCTCAGGGGTGTTCGGGAAGGTCGCAAGGTGCACGGCGTTATTCGGGCGTGGACGGTGCAGCAGAAGTATCGCGGGAAGGGAGTCGGAATGGGTCTGCTCGAGGAGTCAATTCAGATTTGCCAGAAGCGACGGTGGAAGGGGCCTGTGTTCGATGATGAGCATGCGAATGCGAAGAGGGTGTTGCCCGGCGTGTTCAACGGGCCGTTTGAGCGGAGAGAGAGACGGGCACGGGGGGCATTGGAGAGTCTTATGAAGAAGGAAAAGAAGGGCTAGATG
The DNA here is from genome assembly GCA_037356195.1 of Penicillium sp. F50. Taxonomy (NCBI): domain Eukaryota; kingdom Fungi; phylum Ascomycota; class Eurotiomycetes; order Eurotiales; family Aspergillaceae; genus Penicillium; species Penicillium sp. F50. The sequence continues at coordinate 28,508 of JAYXSA010000054.1, read as the reverse complement.
GACAGATCTTGGTCAATGTCGAGGAATGTACACTAGAATACACTATGATAACACTATAACGGTCCAAAAAACTACACCTTCATGAAGGTCGGCTTTTAAAGAAACCAGCAGAGCCGAGTCTATGGGTACGGACGAATCACCGAGGAGCAGTCCGCACTGATCACATGACCATTCCCCTTATCCCTTATCGGTGGAACGCAGCAGCGGGATCCATATGCTGATCTTTAACCTCATACGGATACGCTGCCTCTTCAGATGGACTTTGTCTTTGATCGGTTCTCCAACGGAAGAAGAAAGACATGATGGAATATGTCTGCCTGATACGGAATACGACTTCTACCTCGGCCTGGTGAGGACCTTTGCAACCTAACCACGACCACTCAATTTTCCCCTACTCGGATCGTCATCGTATTTGCCTTGTCTGGGATGAGGTAGGTGGCTCGGAGAAACATGTGGAGCTCTTGGTGGCTAGGGTCCATCTCGAGGAACGGAGACTGAGACATGACTTAGAAGCTGTGGCAAACAACCGACACTGTCGGCATCGCTCTCAGAATTGAGTGATTTTATCAACACTCCCCAGTTCCGTGACCTCGACAGCGGCAAAGCACGGCAATGGTCAGATCGACAAGATCAAAGGCCGTTCATTCGTGCCATGGAATTCTGGACAAGTGTTTTGCAAACCTGGGAATTTGCCAGGACGGTTCATGGAAAAAGTGGACAGACCTCATTATGGATCATGCTGCCTCATGAACAACGCCCCGAGAGTGGGTTCACCGAGGTCGTTGAATCATACAACTCTTCATGATCATCCATACCCCATCTCCAAAGGGTCCTGAGTGGGGTATCGTCAGTAACGGTGGATACCCATCTTCGCGCAGCCGGGGATCCCGCAGAAGGTTCCACAGCTAATAATAGCTTCTCGAAGGGAATAGGTGCCCTGCAGCTCTTCTCCGATGTTCTTCCGTCCACCAGTTTGACGTCAATGCATGCCAGAAACCGAGACCACATCCGCTGTTGCGAGGGACTTTCACCGCTTGGACAGCTTGACCAAGAAATAGGAGACGAGGCAGAGACTATAAAGAGCGAGAATCACCCCGAGTCACATCAGTACACAAACACTTTCAACTCTTCCTCTCAAGCTACTTCTTCAAGATCCCTGAGAACATTGCACGCTGCAACAATATCAATCATCTTTAATTCCCAACATGCAGATCAAGAACGTCATCTTCGCTGCGTCCCTTGCGGCCACTGCCACTGCCCTGCCCGCCGCTGAGTCCAAGCCCTTCAACGTGATCGCCATTCATTCGGGCTCCGGCGTGCAGTATGCTGCCTTCAATGCTGCCAAGAGCAGTATTTTCGCTGGTCTGCCCTCGCAGAATGCCAGTTGTGCCCGCCCTGAAGAACAAGCGGCTACTTTCTACCTCAACAACGGGGCCCTCTATCTTTATGACCAATCTGCCACTCCTCAAGAACTCTTTGTAGATCGCTCTGGAATGGGTAAGTCATGAAAAAGATTCTGCTGATGATGAGAAGAACTAGGCTAATATCCACACAGGACAGGGCAAGATCGGATATACCACCGGCGCTCAGCCCGCCCCCCGGAACGCTGAGCGGGAAGGCTGGGCTGTCCAGGATGGACACCTGCAATTTGGTGGCAATGACCTGATTGCTTGCCCCAATAGCATTGAGAACTCTTGGTCTATTTGGGCCTCTGCCGGTGTATCCAACCCTGCTGGAAACAGTGACTGTGTTGGCATTGCGGCTCGCGTCGAGGAGACTTCCAATCCCAACGGGTGCCTGTATACCGAGTAAGGTAACCAAGGAAGTGGCTCGTGGTTGAAAGAAGGCTTCATCTTATCTGAAAGCAAACATTGTTGACCTTTTCTCTGTTGTTCTGTCGCGTCGCTCAAAATTTTGAGTATGTAAAATAATTGCAATACAAGATGCCTCAAGCTTCAAACCACGGGATTTCCAAGTTTCTTAGATTTCGAAAAACATCACTGTTTTCCGAATATAGATTTCAATGTTTGTGATGCTAGTGATACTGTGTTCTATGATAGCACAGGAATGAAAAGGAGGATAAAAATGCAGTTCTTGGGTTCGAAGGCGGATTGATTGTACACCAAGACCAGAAAGATCAGGGAAGCAATAATAACTACCATTAACTTCTTTAGTGCGCCTTTTATAATCAACGCTAAAAGAATAACTACAAGTGTATCAGCCACCACTCGTTTGACTTAGCCCAATTTTTGTGACCATTTGCTGATTGGAGTGAAAAACTGTCCTTATTTCCTAGTTACTTGAAGTCACATGGCTGCAATTATCCGCTCAAGCAGCTACAAGTTATGTCCCAGAAGGGCTTACTTTGGCGTACTGTCATGAGCTCAAAGACTTTGAGCTACAAGTGCGGCCAAAAAGACGAATCGTACCACACATCGAGATCACCTGGCCTGTTTTGCCCATGCGCACCGGACTATATGAACTGCCCCCGAAGATATATCTTGTCATATTTGATCTCCAGACTAACGTTCATCAATTGTTTCTTCGAGGCTAGTGATATAATCATGTCCCCCAATAGTCAGATCCGACAAACTGCCAAATGAGCCCCCGTTGGCCATTTCTGCTCAGTCTCAATTGAGAGACAGCCATTGTAGGTTGGTCAAGTTACTGTATGTTGTACAACTACTACGGCTGCTTGCTGTTGCCACAGTGGGGAGAATCGAGAATACGAGGCATGGCTCCGATTGGTCACGGGTCCAAGCACATCCAAGCAACCGCAGTGGTGATGCACGCCGCCGCTGCCAGCATCAGGATACATTTGACGACCTCTACTGAAATTGAGTCCTGATGCTTAAAAGAATGCTCGGCGGAAGAGCACCAATTTGCTGGATGGATGGGTCATAGCTGGAGGATCTGTATTCAAGACAAAAGGCGTGTTGTTGTCCCATCTGACCGCTCGGCAGAATACAGACGTGGACCTCACCCTTACACGACCACCTGCGACCCTGCCTGATTGGGAGCACTCTCGCAGTGGGTCTGGCATTCTCGCATCGAGCGTGCGCCGAGTCTGTGGCGAGCAATTACATTGTCCACCAAATTGCACCCTCTACACTACGAGCAAGAAATACATAATCTGTTCTCCCACAACTATTGAGGCTGAATCATCAAAGGTCATTGTTCACGTCGGACACGATGTGGTGTGGAAATGGCATATAGTATTGACAGGCCTGGTACTACCGCTATGAATAAAGATAACCCGATCTTGGTGCGACAGGAGAAGAATTTTACAAATGAAATGAAGCACTCCGTCTCGCAGCTATTTCCAATGCATTACAGCCTGACGCGGCGGACACTTGCTACACCCGGCGTCAAATCTTCCGTCAGTCTCTACCACGGCTTAGCCGTACAGAGGTTTCCTCCCATAGACGGCGACTCTGCTCATCATCAGTCCAAGTACTCGGTCTTCGAAAGGGGTGGGGTAGAAGCGTACGTTTGAACATATGCATGTAACCTCTTATCGCGCAGCTCTTGCTTGACCACCGCGTTATGGATCTTGGCGGCATCGGCGCCCCAGCCCAGCACCTGTGTGTACAGACGTAGCGAATATGAGTCGATGGCTTGCTGCAACTGCACTGCCTGATACTTGCCCAGAGCCTTGAGATGGGGGTCCCGTGGCCATGGTGAGAACGGCAGCGCGTAGACCGACAATTTGACGTCCTCGAAGCCCGCGGCGATCATCCAGTCCTTCAACTTATGGTAAATGTTCAGCTCTCGACCAATCTTCTCACCGGCATAATTGACCGCCTGCTGCCATTCCATCAGCGCGCAATCCGGCTTGAGAGAGCCATCATCACTTCGGGCCCACACGGCGCTCTCGTGGGACTCGAAGTAACCACCGGGTTTGACGTGGTCGTAGATTCGGCGGATAAATGTGGGCCAGTCGGCCACGCAGCTGCTCAGCATGTCAGAGCGTCACCCTCGGTGAAGTAGGAGGGGAGGGGGGGGGCAGGGGTTGGTGACAGAGAACACATACCCTGCGAGGCAGCGTGCATGGATGAAGTCGAAATAGTTTGGCTCATATTGCCATTCGCTTTCGAAATCTTCCACGATGAACTCGATGTTCGGAGCCACCCAGCTTGGCTGAATAGGGCTGATATCATTCCCAATGACGTGGGCGCTCGGGAATTTTCTATCATCCCGGGGGGTCAATTTTACTGCCATGACAAGATTTGGGGATGCGGAGAGTCCCACTTACTCCGCAATGTCCATGGCCCAAATGCCTGTGCCGGTTCCCAGATCCAGAATGTTCTGTGGTGACGATTTGATCGGGGCGTTGTAGAGCTCTCCTCCAAGGAGCATCAGCCATCTACACCGGTCTTGATTAGCCACACACGTTCCCCCGAGATGGGTTGCTTCACGAACATGTGGTGTGTCTGAATCGCAGGGTCAGTGTGTATAGATCAATGTTCACTAGGGGGGGGGGATGCCGAACCAGATCCATTCGATCCTGCTCTTCCTCGTCATTGGGCATCCTAACTGGGTCAGTCGTCGCGAGCCAGAGTCGCTAGAGCAAGTGTGACAGTACATGTAATTTCCCTGGTAGTTGGTGAGTCGGCCATTCAATTCACCCTTCGTACTATGCGCATAGAGTACTTACGGAACGGTTACTGCAATACCGGCGACCATTTTCATACTCGAACTCGAGCACGCTTGATGACAGGGAAGTGAGATCGGACAGGTCATCATCGAATTCCCCGTTCGTGTCCTACCCGATGGTGGAGAGTTAGGACGTTCCGCCATCCACGCTCACTAGCCAGGAACGCGAGTCTCCTACTACTTACGGAGCTAAAATCATCGACGGCAATTGGACCGGGCGCGTTCACGGGGGTGTCTGTGTCCGAGTCTGCGGTGGCCAGAGCGACCGGTGGGGCCGGGTCGGATGGTGCCGATTGAGACTCCGCCGAGGCGGCTTCGCGGGGGGCCGTGGACAGCATTGGGCGACTGGGGATGTGGTGATGATGCGGATGACGACGACGACGATGCTGTTGATGATGAAGGGGGGGAAAAAGACAAAACAATGACGGAAACTCTGGCGGCAGATGCTGAGAGCCATCCCCTTCTTAAACCCGGCTCGCTTGTTGACCAACTCCACCGCGACGGCGGGGTCAAAGTTTGTATCCAAACTGTCGGGATCGCAAAAGGTGACAACTGGGAGCTTTTGTTTTTGATCTATCGTGCACACGGGTGGCATCGACCCCCCTCACGTGGAATCGAGACGAGGCCTATGCCACTGGGGAGCGGGTGCAATCAGGCTGGGCTGGTCGGACTTGGTCTTAGTGCTGCATCTAGAATGCCAGGATGATGGCGAACCAAAGTCACCACGCGCACCGGAAATCATTTCCACCCGCCTACTCTCTTCGTCGTGATTCATCCCTGCTGCAGCCAAGTGCCCCGGCTTTTTCCACACTGACACGGTTCAGAGAAGACGGTCGATGACAATCCTGCGATCGATCTGTGAAATCCAGCAGCAAGTCCGACCAGCCAGAGCCCAGCGATTGGCCCGCCCCGAAGTATACAGGGTCCCGCGGATTCAGGCTGAATTTCCGATCACAAATGGTCGTGAGAATCGGATTGTCCCTTCGGGATGGGCGCGGCAGAAGTACTTTAGCCCCCTGTCTCTGGCGATGTCACAGATGAGATGTGTCTAATCTGATGGATGCCCGCGGTGAGGGCTGACCCTCGCACAAGAGATCAGGTTGAACCCGCTCGGACGACACGCACGACTTTGTAAACAAAATTCTGTCAAAGCAGGCGACATGCGACATCCATGTGGACAGCCAAATCAATCTGATTTACCTTAAGGCTCGGCCCGATCGGCATTTTCCATCCTACGGAAATTAGCTTAGCTCGGAGGGCGGGCATGATTGGGCCTCCCAATTTCAATTTGGTTCCAATATAACTTGGTCATTCCCCTCTTCTGATTACCGAGCACGATCCGGTTCTCGGGCCTAGCTTGACAGGCCCCTGTCCTGTGTACGACCCATTTTCAACTAGCCCATTAGAAGTTGGTACCAATTTACTCATGGGTCAGTCATGCGCATTGCACTCTTGGGTAAGGAAATAACATATAAATATGTACATACGCACATATATATACGACTTCAGGGAGAAAAAAGTGCCGGTGTCAATGGTCACGGGCATGAGCCTCCAAGTATTTCTGATTCTCAGCCCAAGCGACCACCACCTAAAACCCGTTCACCAAGTACACAGATCAGGGAGATGTAAAAGGTAAACAATTCTGCAAGTCGCTGAGCAGGTCCTCTACCAGACAATGACCAGCTTAGGCCGCATAGAGAGGGAACGAAACTGAAGATATCTATCAATTCAGCAAGGAACGAGGTACCAGGTGCCCATCTTCACTTGAGCAGAGATGGACCATGATGTCCGATAAATTCTTGCGAGGAATCGTTCCATACGTACTGAGTAATTCTAAGTGGCTCGATGCGATGGCGGCATAGGCACAATCCTGTACATACATTGAGTTGACGCGAGCCGTTGAATATTTGATAAGTGCTTAGGCCTAAAGCGGTGGAACCACAAACCATTCATTCAGTGGTTCATAGTCACTCTCGTGCTTAAGTAGAACATATGCTACGTCTAAATTGACATACTCTTGGAACTAATGGCTTGAAGGTAGTAATCCTAACAATGAGACTCCCTCTTCGTTTCGTCACATTGTATTACCATCTTTGGAATAACTCCAAGCCCTCTCAAACTCATTCCAACCCCCGGGTGGTGCATCCCACATGGCCAATTCTCGAATCACAGTCTCGTAGCATCCATCACTGGGCATATTTCCCTGGCAGACATTTCCCCCAACGGCAATGTTGATGAGGATTCGGAAATCGCTCATCTTCCTCGTTCCTGGCGGCTTCTCGGCTCTCATGATGGGCCTGCCATCGATCAGCCAGACTAAGCGCCCCCTCCCCGTTGCTTCGTCTTCGTCCCAAATAAAGTCATACCGCACTCCCGCGGGCGAGGAAATGTTGGGAACGGGGGTTTCAAGCACGCGATGCTTGTTCCAGTCCTGACCGTTGAAGTGACCCCAATGCAGACAGGTATGATTAACAGCATCACCGTTCCACGCTTCCATGATGTCGACTTCACCATCCTCGGGCCACTTGAAGGGGTCTTTCGGCAGGAGCCAAAAGGCAGGCCAGATACCTCGTGCGATCGGCGCCGTAATTCGGACCGATAGACAGCCCCGTGGTCGACCGAGGGTCTGGTGACTCGACAGCCTGGCGCTGGTGAATTTCTGGGCGGGGTCGGGATGCCCGTGGTTGATCAAGGCGCGCACGATCACCGCGTCACCACTGGGTGCATGGAATGAGTTTTGGGGGCTGTCGACATAGTTCTGCGACTCATTGTTGCCCCAACCATGTTGACCCTGTTCGTGGTAGAAGTTGGCAGATACCGGTACTTGGGGATGTAGGTTGGGCTGCCAGTAGATCTGGGGTTGGGAGCCCTGCTCCAGAGAAGTGGGTGGTTTGGTGGAGGCTGGAATTGGTGGTGGGGGAGGCCTGTTGTCCGATGGTCCCGGCTGGGGGGCGGGATGGCTGAATTCCTCCCAAGCCTTATCTGCCTTGTCAATAATGCCTTGAAGCGCCTGTCGGAAGGGCATTTTGAGAACAACCTCGATATGGGCAGAACCGTGGTAGGTGCACAACTCCGTAACGAGGACCTGAAAAGACACGGTAAGCAAAGCTGACGTCATGTTGTGGATAATCTAGGCAGCGTATGTCGGGTAGTGCTCCAGGCATGAGCTAGCTATACAGAGTACGTATAATTCCACGGTCATTGAAGGAGATTAAGGGCTCACTCAAGTCGATTCTATCATTCGAATCCCTTCTCCTCTCCCATCAGGAAGCCCTGGTTGTATCGTATTAGTGATGAGCTCCTTTTCTTGACCCAGTGACAATCAGTGCCTCAGGCACTAATAAGAGTCGGACATACTGCTTAGTGAATCATAGAGCCCACCATATGGATGTCAACAAGCCTGCATTACTATAAAGCGCCTGGCTAGTAGTTCATTTTTTTTTGTATCAAACTACTCCGCCTGCATAGTTCAACTACATAACTAGTATTTTCATTTTCCCGTTTTCCACTACTACGTACTTCACTGGCATCGCAAACGTTTCCGAAGACCTGCTTCACCGCCTGACATACGCCGCCTATGCTGGATATTGTGAGCCATGGTAAACTCAACTGACAAACGTAGCGTTTAAATCTTCACATTTAACAGTCCTCCCACAGCGAGTCTAAAACAAGAGATCGGCCGTTGATGTATGTACACTTTCGGAGTCATGGTGGAAAGTCTGGAGTTGTTGATAGCAGGCAGAGCGTTACGTCAGCAAACGGTGGGCGGAAATTTCTGCGGTGCCGATGTATTGTTCCGCTTGTAACATGCAAACACTTCAAACCTGTATGGGAAATCTTTTGCATCGCAAGAGGGTGGAACTCGAACTCACGATCGTGGCAAATCTTCATCTCCGCGTAATCAATTAAATTAGCGCTGCGTGGATTCTGCTCGGTCGATCTTTCAATGATGGCAGAAGCATGTTGTGACCAGCCCCTCTCAACCGAAAGCTCTAGAGCCGAGCGCTTCAAAGCTACACACCTGGCCGCGCGCCATGGCAACTACCACCAATATTATACCAAGTTCCGAGCGGCCACGGTCCCAGATGAACGCCTTTCAATTCTTCCATCGGATATCCTCCGCAATGCTCGAGTCATTGACCTTGGCTGCAATGCGGGCAAACTGACCCACGAGGTGATGGCGCACTGCGGCGCGGCCGCCGCAGTTGGCGTTGATATCGACCCGTGGCTGGTCGAGCAGGCAAAGGCGACGTACCCAGACGGGCCATGCACTTTCGAGAACTTTGACTTTGTGGATGCGTCCGCGTACACGGGTACCGCGCTGGGCAAGTTTGACGTTGTCCTTCTGCTCTCCGTGACCAAGTGGATCCATTTGAACAACGGAGACGCTGGGATGCTGACGCTATTTGCCCATATACGAAGTATGTTGAATGAGGGGGGCTATCTCGTTGTTGAGCCGCAGCCTATGAGCAATTACGCGAGGGCTTCGAAGAAAAATAAAGAATTGAGAGAGACGTATAAGGCTATTCAGATTAAGCCACCCTTTGATGATGAGTTGACTGCGCAAGGGTTTAAGAGGATACTTGAATTTGAGAGGGACGAAGAAGGTTTTGCCAGGCCTGTACATGTTTGGAGACTGATTTCATAATATCGCCAATGGATATGACTCTAAATAAATCGAATCGAATTGAATTTTCATCGGGTTTATGGAAGAGTTTTGGTTATTTTCAACATATGTCGGATCACGAAATCACGACCCGCTCACGATCTGATAGAGGTGTCATTTCCACGCACTACGTTATGCAAATGACTTTTGGGAACCGACATGGTGATAATTTCCTGTTCGATGAAATCATATTTGGCGGGCTGGCGCCACTTGTCTATAGTCCAGTTCTGGCAGTCCTCTTCAGACGCGTTGCTGAAGTCTGACTCGAAATTTCCCCATCTTTGGAAACTCGATCGGAAATGCTCCTGTGAGCCCGGGAAGACTCTTGATTCAATAAGATAGTACCAATAAGGATATTCAATTCGCGTAAGGCCTTAGGTACAAACTAGTAGTTCGCGGTCAGCCTCCATTCCTTCGGTCCGACAACCAACAGACCATCATCGTGGCACCTATGATCCATTCACGACTAGACTAAAGGCTTAGAATCTTCATAAATATACTATAATAAGGCGCGTGTCATCGTAGGGTCTTTTAACTAGCGACGAAATGACGTTCAAGGACATACGACGGCTTGCTTTTCATCAGAACGAGAGTTTACAGAGTATGTGTGTAGATTTCAAGTGGCGAACATAGAATAACGTCATATATAGACTACCAGATAGAGGGAAAAAGGAGCCAGGATAACTTGCAAATAACTAAAAAGTGTTGGCAAACTGGTAAATGTGATCGAGAGATCAGAAAACTAGCTTAGGCGCCGCTCCGGCATATAGGCAACCGCCCCTTTCTACCCCTCAGCACCTGACTAAAATTGTAGAATATACTATGTATAGAGTATTATATCTATACCATAGGGGTCAGTGAGACGCAGCGCATCCCGTTAGATTAGAGGTGATTGAGTATGGGGGGGCCAGTTGCATATATCAGCCGGCGTTCATTCCATATACCAGATGTCATTTTGAAGTGCTATGGACCCCAAATTAACCATGAGCGAGAAAGTGACCTAACTTTGTAGCAACACCACGCCCTTTGGGTTTAAAGATTCGCGTCCTAGTACAACTACTCCTGGATATTCAAATGATCTTAACGGCATTTCGATTGCTTATGGTATCCTTGTTGTAAATGCGCCGAAGTTGGGGTTTTAAGGTAAATTGATGAGTGAATTCTTGAATGACGGAGCCCCGTTTTGGTCCTTAAAGACTAAGCCCCTTATGTGGTCAGACACACCACCAGAATCCCCCGACTTAAAGCTTGATCCAGAAATCCTAATACATTTTTTGGATGTTGTGAGAACTCTCGCGCGTCTATTGGAAGCATATTCACTCCGAAAGAAAGCAGTCCAAAGCCGCTCCTTTCCGCACCAACGGAAAAAACGATGGCTCATTATCCAGAGCTATATCTAGCAGAGCTGGACGCTCTGTACGCAGAAGCCAGTGGATACAATTTGGCAAATCTTTGATCAGTGTACATCGCGAAGCATCGCATCCCATGCTTCGAGCCAACATCACAAAATCGGGATTGATGAGGTTTGCGTAGGCCACTCGACCCTGATAGTACTTTTGCTGAAGCTGCGCGATCATCTTTTGCTGTTTGTTGTTGAAGATGATGACCTTCACACCAACACCATTGGATGATGCGGTCAAGAGCTCCTCCATCGTCATACAAAAGGATCCGTCACCATCAATGTTGATCACCAGAGAGTCTGGCGAGCCCACTTTCGCCCCGATCGAGGCAGGCAGGCCAAATCCCATAGTGCCAAGGCTGCCTGACGTGACCAACGACGTCGAGGCTCGCCAGCGCAAACATCTGGCAGCCCACATTTGGTGCTGCCCTACTCCCGTGCAAAAGATGGCTCTGCTTGTCGATAGCGATCTAATCTGCCGGTCGAGTTCCGATAGCACTTCTGCGGGAGTAATATCATGTTTGACCTTTTCCGCATTAGGTGGAAATGGATAGTCAGTCTTCCATTTCTGTATCTGCTCATACCACTCGGGACGTACTCGCTTCTGGAGATAGCTGAGCAGTAAAGGTAGCGTAATACTCAAGTCACCCTGAATAAAATGCGTCGGCTTGATCAACTTCCCTATGCTTTTGGGTTCGATGCCAAAATACACCACGCCGCCTCGGCCTTCGGACCTTGCTTTTGGTGCGAAGCCCTCTGGGTCTCCGACAACCCGCTCATCGAGCCTAGCACCAAGTGAAATTATAAGATCTGCATTCTGGATGGCGTAGTTGGCATATATAGCGCCATATGTGCCGACCATATGCAAAGCCTCAATCTTCATTTCATCGAAACACCCAAGACCCAGAAGAGTGGTTGCTACCGGTATCTGTCCGAGGCTGGAGATAGTGTCAAGAAGTAAGGGGCCCTTGGAGCTCTGAAGAGCACCGTGACCCGCGATGATTACTGGACGCTCAGCTGCGTTCATCAGGTTTGCGACTTGACGAAGTGAATCATGAGACACGCAGAGACTGCGTTGAGGTTGAAGGGACACAACTTTGCCTTGGCCCAGATCGACAAAATCCGCCTCTTTCCTCTCCACAGCTATAGAACTGCAAGTTGAAGAGCCTATGTCCTGAGGTACAGCCACCAGTACCGGCCCGGGACGCCCTTCGGTTGCTTCGCGAAATGCGGTTTCAATTGCGAGCGGGAGGTCCTCAATTGCCTGAACAGTTGTGTGCCACTTAGTGCACGTCTTAGCCAGAGCAGAAACATCGATCTCTTGGAAAGCATCTGTTCCTATTGCGCTCGTAGCAACTTGACCGCAAATAATGACCAACGGGATTCCGTCAAGCTGGGCGTCGAACATAGGTGTCGCGAGGTTGGATATGCCAGGACCAGAAGTTACCAGGACTGCTCCTGGTTTTCCAGTCGCGGACGCGTAACCCTCAGCCATGTGCCCTGCGCCCTGCTCATGACGAGATAAGATGAAATGAAGGATATGGCTTTGTTGTATTCCGTCAAAGAGCGGTAGAGCAGCCCCTCCCGGGTAACCAACTGGCACAAATCAAGAGTTGCATGATCAGCATGAGTTTATGATGATAAGTCTCAGAAGCCCCGTGTTGACCCACATAAACAATCAACCCCTTGAGATTCAAGGAGTTTATAGAATATCTGGCTACCTCGAAGACCAACGAAGTTATGTTGAACTCCCAAAGTCATGACTTCGAGTTGAACTTGCAAACTAACACAGGATTGAAAAGAACCGAGTCAGTTTGGAATGTGATTTTGAATATTGATGCAATGTAGCAGCGACTTTCTGTCTTATTATAATTTGTCTTTCATGTGAAGATTGTCCGATCGTTTATTTTCTGAGCAGAAGGGCGATGTAAGGTTGCATCGCGCTGCTATCATTAGTTCTCCAGCACCTCCTTATCTTTGGGCTTAGTTACAGTGCATAAGTAATGACGATTCAACTTTTGCGCACATAATGTGTGCATGTGTGTTTAGAATAGAGGTTTATGGTAGTGATCTAACGAATTGAAGGAAAACTGTTGAGCTCGTGGGGCCTCTAAGCGTCTGCCACGACTGAGGCGATCAGCAAAGGTATGGTTAAGACTCGAAAGATGGTGCTAGAATCATCCTCTGATAGAAGTGGCATGGCAATGTTTGGGCTCAATCTGGGATTTACGACGTCAGTAACTGTCGAATCTGGCTATGCGCATGAGCAGAGATCAACCATACATGACGTCGAGTTGGCAGGCTCCAATTCCCTCCTCATTCACAACGTCCAATGATATGTCGCCTGTGTAACAAGTTTCACTCTGACCGAGGTGTAAAATCTTGGATTAGATCCCTCTTCATGTTCACTTTGGTGGCAATTTCCAAGAAGACAGGAGGGGCCATGCTATCGCTCTTGCATTCTTACAACCATTATGTATACACCGCTTTTGGTTTACTCGCTGGAGATATTTGCCAGCGACAGGAAAAGCTAGCAACTATCATTTTGAAATGCACGACTCCTGCATTCCCATGACAGGTTGCAATCGCAAAGCACCCGAGGATCAGGCTGCCACCATACTAGAGGCAAGCCATTCTGGATGACATGTGTGATAGCCGTGATCCAATAGCCACTCAATGATCTCTCAGAAACCCAGATAAGACTGGCGATCCTGTCACACAAGATGTGAGAAAGCACGTCAAATGAAGTTTGGACTTTTCAATATGACGTGTCTATGTAGATACTGTATAGGCAGTTGTATGTCAAGGCCTATTGACCGGCTGGTACCTCGGCGGTCGCTTGGCGAATTTATCTTGACCGGCACACGCATATATTGGTACTATCTTCATTCTCCCAGCCTCAACCTGTGTGCTAACTCATCTCTAAATCAACATGACGACCCCGAACCGCTTGTACCAATATTCTCTTATCAGTGGCCTTGCCCAAGGCATTTGCGGGGATGGACTCCCGATGTCTCAGATTCTTACACACGGTGACCATGGACTTGGTACTCTTGCTGGTCTCGATGGTGAAGTCATTATCGTGAATGGGCAAGCGTTCCAATACACCTCAAACGGCAGTACCCGGGCCCTGGACGACTCGGATATTACTGCCTTTTTGATGATCACATTCTTCAAGCCCTCTCGGTCGGTCGTGCTTGGAACGCTTACGCATCAAACTTTGATGCACGAAATGTTGGCCCTCTTTCCATCTACCAGCAACCACTTCTGGGGAATAAGAGTTGATGCTATGTTTGAACGAATCGAGTACAGGGTTGTTCCTCATCAGAATTACCCCGGAGAAAGGTTAGCCGACGTGGCAAAGCGCCAACGACTAGGATCTTTCACCCACCAGCGCGGAACGATCTTTGGATTTCATTCTCCTCGTTTTACGAGCGCTTTTAGTGTGGTCGGACTTCATCTACATTTTATCTCCGAGGATACAAAAGTCGGTGGACATGTCTTGGGATTCTATGCGCAAGATGTTTCATTGCAAGGGGCCATAATAACGGAGTATCATGTGCAGTTACCTGAGACAGCGGAATTTAGATCAGAAACTCTTGCGGAGTCTGATCGGGACATGATCATGGCCGCAGAAGCACTGCATAGATGATCAGCAACTCAACTTTTTTTGCTCCTTCTTTGGTTATCGTTCCTTGAATATGAATGAATGTCAGGGTATGATGACAGCTTGTCTACTTAACTTGATTTATCGATCAGAAATATCCGACTCTATTTGTGAAAAACTTCGTTGTCCCGTGCATATGCAGAAGATATCGTGGTGCAGAGATGCGGGCTGCGGTCGGCGCAAAGGAACGTGGCACTAATCATGTCTACCCATGACGCTTCTGCAGGATGAGCGCGTACGTTTATCAATCAGAAATTCTATGATATCAGGGAATGCGGAACTACATATTAAATCTTGGAGAAATTTGTCATTTGCTTTGAAGTGCCCTGGTGGCATTGATTCGTTTATACTAGGCTCATCCGCTATTGTTATCTGGGTTGAGAAACCTGGTCCATGAAATCCCCGAATCGCGCGCCGTCAGTGAGACTTTTAATACTAAGGAAAGGATAATGCTATCTTGACAGTATGCCGGAAATATCTGGTACCGTTGATCACGATGAAATTTCTATACTTGCGTTGTTGGGGTTATACCGAGGCAAGACAGACGATTTCTCTAAAAGCTCAAGTAAGAATCTTGAAACTTTTGTAGACGAGAGAACACATTAGTCATATATATCCGTGAACTTACCTATCCTTTAGGAGAAATGATCGTCTACTAGACTGGGATTAGGGGTGGGAGCTTAAGTGTGTGAACGAAAATAGGGCGGGAGTGTGATGCTGTGCCTACTAGTCACTGTGAGAAGACACAGTATTGAAGGACATGCAAGTGTTATTTGGTACATATCCTGCATTTTGTTCAGATTTTTTAAATAAACTACAATGGTGAGCTTTTTTTTAAACAGTTAGAGAGATAATTATCTCCGCTATGACCTAATAATCCACCTGTATCATGCGAGCAGGCCCAGGAGTAATCTTCCAATGCCCTATTTCAGAATTACTTTCCTGAAGACTGAAGTCGTGAGGATATTGTGTTATAACCAGTCGATCACGTTGACTATACGTGATGAGATAGACTAGGTGACCATGTAACCTGCAATCTCCGAGCGAAAGCAAAGTGTGCTTGTGATAATCTCTGATCGTATTTATTGCAGTAATTGCTATCATTCAATTTTTGCATTTTCCTTGACTGATCCCATGACAAGGAGATTTACTACATCCAATCAAGAGGTTATCGGAAATTAGTTGCCGGTCCCGTCAGGATCCACGCGGTGCAATTTTAAAGAGGTCCGTTACTCTAGAATTGGATCCACGCCTAGCAAAAGGCAGTCTCCTCTTTGCTTTAAGCAATTTCAATTCGTATCTTCTTGCGCGAGGCGTGGCGTTGATTGTCTTTCATTGACAATTCCTCTATGAGAGAAGAGGTACCCAGGTAAATCCGCCCAAAACATTAATTCGTCAGCCTGCAAATATTATTAAAATCTGCTGAATAGAATTAATAGCGCCACTCGCGCGAATCTGTAAATGTCACCGGCGGGCAGAACCAGTTCCGGATGTCATGCCGTGATATACGCTAAGGCGAAGCTACATACGATCTGAAAAGGATCTGAAAGACCTCCTTGAGCAATTGAAAAAAGAACAAGGAAGAAAATTACACGTATATGGTGTTTCAATAATTATTAAGATTGTGTACAATGGTGTTCTATTCAGGTCGTTCACGTGGAAAGTTCAACGTACAGTATATTGTAAATGCTCAATCCAAGGAACCGGCGTTTCTGGCCCGATTGCGTCAACCAAAAAATCCTTTCCATTTCAACGATAGTCAATCACAGCCAGTAGCAATCATGCTCGGGCTGTGTGTTGGGTGGTAGTCAACCGACTTGGCATGATGCTTCCGCTTGCACTTCGTGCATACAACGTATGCATCATATGTCGAACAAGGAGTGGGATAACTCTTCTACGCAATTTGCGACCGCCAAACTTGACTAACTCCAAGGTTTCTAGACGACCAAGGCGAGTGTGTACCTATGACCTCATCACGCGCGTCTGCGAATGCTGACCAGTGGGGTACCCAGCTGCACAATATTTTCCAAGTCTCCTATGGCAACCACGAATTCTGCAAAGCATCTCGTATCAAACTGGATCCGTGAGAGGGCCTCGAAGGGCATATATTACCTTGCATTAGTTGAATGATTGGCTGCCTGGGTCTGAATCTAGCATAGGTAGTCTAAGAGACCGTGTAGATGATCAAGTTTTCGGCCACGGGACACAATGCAAGTGATCACGACGTTTCGATTGCAGATTTTGGACATTGTGGCTCTTTGGCTACTGGTTCAGAAAAGACGAATAAATGAAGCAGCTCATACACAATTAAGAATGCTATCTGATCCGTTTCGGCATACTCTACTATGGTACTTCATAGTACCAGCTGTCGTTGGACCGGTAATTCCGTGTTTGGAGGTTCCGTGACTACAAATTGAATAAAAAAATCGATTAAGGCCTCTCTATTTCTCTTCATCACCCCTTTCTGTATTGTGGTCCCTCAAGCTCCTCATCTAGTTGCAAAAATGGCTGCCTCGAAGAGCAAGTCAGCAAATGAATCTATGCTTCTGACTCTCGCAGCGTGGTTATTCCGACCCAACCGTCAATACCAGACCAGCTCGCTGATGGTTTGGGCTATCGTTGTGGCGCTGTCATAGACTGTAATGAAATGCCTGCGTCTGAACTTTCGAACCTTGTACAGACGGAAATTTAGCCCGTTTAACAGGCTACCTGGCCCGAAGGTACACGACTCATTTTTATTGAAACGGTCATTGCTGAAGTGGATAGTCTATCAACTGGCTCTACGACTATAAATTCGATATATTCGATGAGCCTCTTGCGTCTAAAGTCACACAGTGGATTAATGAAGCGGCCTATACCGCTGGCCTAATGCATTTCTATGGTTTATTTGGATCGTCATTCATCATTCCTACCACGCCACAAGCGTTAATAGAAGTTCTCTCGACCCGAGCTTACGACTATGAGAAAGCGTTTTCCATCAAAAGATACACGATTCGATTCTGGGGCCACGGAATTGTATCACAGGAGCAAGAAGAGCACAGAAGAACTCGAAAAACTTACCTTCCTGTTTTCAATCACAGCAATGTCAACAAGCTCAAAGGTCAGCTAATCGACTAATCGACAAGGCGATACAATTCGTCGACAGAGTACCAAATATTAGTTTCAGAGATGGTCAGCACACTGGATTGACTGACTCGTGGATTGTTCCTATTGTGAAGATGAGCGCCATGGTATCGCTTGATGTAACTGGAATTGTGGCTTTGGGAAGGGACTTTGAAACTATTCTAGGAAGACATGAGGAGGTTTTCGAGGCTCACGAAGCTCTTTTCACTAGTACACCTGAGAAGAGTAACTTGTTCTTGGCCTACAAAATTGCGCCTCGATGGATTGCGCGTTGGGTGTCTGTGTCCGTTGCAAAGAGGATGGATGAAGCGCATGCTGTCCACGTCGATGTCTCCCGCCAAAAAATTCGAGCGCGATCGCACTACAGCGGCAGCAAGACTGCATATCACCAGAAATTTGTCAATAATGTAGAGATAAACGACGGGACTGACGAGGAAGTCGCCATTGCGCAAATTGTGGTCATTTTAGGTGCTGGGTCAGTTATTCTTCGATGATTCGCGCAACTAGTGCTAATAATACTAGAACAGATACTCGAGTACTGGTGGCACTCTCGCATGGGTAATTTATTGCCAGGCTAGGCATCCAGACAGTCAGAGAGCCCTGAGGAACGACTTGAAATGTGCCGGCATTAGTCATCATTCAGATTATGACCATTTACCTATTCTCAACGCAATTGTGATAGAATCCGTTCGACTTTACCCTGCCTTTACCCTTTTGCTTCGAAAAGCTGTTTGAGATACCACATTATCGGATAATCCCATATCAAAGGGTACCTTTGTGGGAATGTGTCCACAGGCTATGAATTGCTCTGAGTATCTTTGGGGATCTAACGCAGCAGAATTCGATCTGGAACGTTGGATTGATCGATCGAACCCTGAAAGTCCCAAGATAAATCCTCTCGGCGGAGCGCCTGCACCAGTTTGCATGCTCTCATTCTTCTATGGAGTAAGAATTTGTGTTGGAAGGGTACTAGCTCTGGCACAGATGAATATTCAAATTGCTGTGATCGTGAGCAAATTCTGGCTTGAGCCGCTCAGCGCTAAAGAAGTCCCTCAGCAAGGATTTTTTACCACTAGCCCCCCCTCCAACCTTGAAATTCGGTTCACAGAAATAGGATTGACCTGAAATAGCCATATCCAATGTATGGTCTGAAGTGTTACAAAGAAATGGATACCGACAATTTTCAATCTGGAAAAGAAACAGGAAGGAGAACAAACCCCTTTTTGTGCGGTGTACAATCAGAAACGAGACCCTTCAATCGCTATGACCGCACACGATATTCAACGGAATACATAATAATATCTTTGTCGCGCGGCTTTTAATTTTCATCGAATTTGTTCTAGAATAATGCTCTCCAGGAATGTCGTCCGAGATTGACGTAACATTTTCAACAGATGTTTCTCGCCGCCCAGTTGGCGCAGATAGTCATTTCCTTTCATCCAAACCTCGTCCCCTTAACAACGGAAAAGCGCTAGGAAGTAGACGGTACATTCATTTAAGCGCGACCATAGCGGCCTCGAATTTTTTATATCAAGGTACATAAGAATAACCGTCGGCTTTAATAGAGAGCTCATAGCAATGATTGTAAAGAATACTAGTTTATCAGAGCAGATGGGAGTATGATTCCGTCATAAGGATTTTGGCCTGCTGCCCATAGAACAGTCCTTATTCTCTTTTTGTCTATACCTTGACTTTATTTGATCTAGTATTTTCCAATTGCTGTGATTCTATGTACCTTCAATTTATTTTGCTAAGTTTCTTAGGTTAATGTTTTATTTACATGGCGATGTCCGCCTCCTTTCTTTGCTATTTTCTGGTCAGAGTCATTTATGCTTATCTTTCCCCTTTCCGCGACTTTCTTCTATAATTTTCAATTTAGACGCTAGTGGAGACTTATTCTTGTTCAAAAACCCTCTTCCTTAAATGAGATTTCCCTATTGGGCTGATTCGAAAAATTTTCCAAATAAAGATCTGCTTCATTTGAGTCTACGTCTACCTGGCCTGTCTCAAGTAACAGCTTGACCACTCCTACGTAGTCGTGCTCTGCCGCGTTATTTAGAGGTGTACAGTCATACCCCCTCTACAGCTTGGCATCCACCCATTCTGTCTCAAGCAGTACCTTCACTAGCGCCTCGTGCCCATGCACTGTAGCTAGACCGGCCTTGGTTGGTCACTTCAAATTGGCTCCCGCTAGTGAACACAATTGAACTGTATCCACTTTTCTACCTTGAGCACCCTAAAGTAGATCGGCAGATGGAGATCAGACTTGAGCATCTAGCATATCAAGATATCGATGAGGAGAGAATGGAGTTGTTTGCCTGAGACCATGGAGTTCAAATCGCTTGTTGTTATCAAACATCTCCCTTTTTGGAGATGTATTTCTGGTGGTAATTGCGGCAGGGGCATTGTCGATGAAAGCTTGAAAGATGCCGCGGGGACAGTGTTTCACCTCAAGAGATGCACTAGTGGGAATGAGAGGCAGTCGGTTTTCTTGAATTGAGGATGATACAAAGACAACCCAGAAGTCCAGATGTCCCCGTCTCCTGGAATAGCTTTATCGCATGGTATTCTCAGTCTTTCTAGTGGAGATCTGGCCGGCAAAATTCGGTGTCTCTCTAACTTAATTCACTTAAAGTGGGGCCAATCAAACTTTTTCAAGATCCCCTGCAGGCGGCGTTGAGCACATGGTATCCACGTGACATTTCGATTACATGATACGTGTTTTCTGGCTTGTTCCACATCCGCTTTTCAATATGCTCAGTGTTCATCTACACTTGTCTACCCTATATTCCAGGCTCTGCTACTGCATTAGAGCTATTGAATAATTTGTGTAAGTCTTTTTGAATTGATTGGATTATGTATATTCTCTTTCTACACGGCCGGCCCTGTTTACTGTAGGCGACTTGCATGGACTGTTTTCTGCCTAGACTAACGTGAATTATAAGGCGTTCGGCAAGGCTCAAGATATTACATCAGGCTATCCTGATAATATTAAGAAGTCGCGAAGTCGCGGAGTCACGCTTGGTCCTGATTTAGAATGAGCAACATTGTGTCAATCAGTCAGTCACATGAGAGTTCTTGTGAATCCTTCCAGTTAATAAATTTGTCTAGCTGCTTTTACTGTTGAATCAGGTCCATTCCGCTTCTCGGACCTACCCTTCGAGCTTCGAAGATATGTACTCGAATTATCAGTGGCTAGCAAGCGGGTTACGCCGAAATCACAACACGGTACTTTCAGAACGGGATTCGAGGTAGAGGGGCACGATGTCACAATCAGCGCGAAGGGAATCAAGTATCACCATCTCACACGCCTCAACCTTCTTCTTGTCAGTCGACAACTGTGGCGTGAATCAATGGAAATAATCTTCGACAATGCTTCGGTATACCTTCAGGTTGCGATACCTAGGTACGGCGGTTTCACCAAAGAAGCCACATCAATATCTAGAATCCTCAATATTTTGACGAAGAATCCGATACTATGTACTCTAGCACGTGAGGTCACACTCAGCTTTCGTCCCGAGACCGCTTACATCAGTGGGCCCTTGATCGGGAGAGAAGGTGATATGCTCTTCACCTGGGATGACGCAAAAGTGCTGGTTCTCATGGGATTATTCCTTTGCATCTATGGCCCAGTATTTGCTCTAGGCAAGTTAACTAGTTGGGCTCATAGGTCTGTCCCTTTTCAACGGAGACACGCCAATCTTCGAGATCTCGTCGACATCCTTTCATATCGCTTCAGGAGCCGCCACTCTCTGAAAATCATTCTGTATCTGGACGACCTTTTTTTACCCGATCTAAGAATTATTCTGGGCTTGTTGAAAGCACCATGTTGTTCCATCACACTGGAAGAGCGTTGGATACAATGGCAGTATCCTGTTATACGAGAGTGCATCATTGAGAATTACGAGAGGGAATTGAAAGGTTCTGTCGAGGCCGCCCTTAAGGACACTGAATATCCTTTTCGTTCGACTGGCCCAAGCTTGGAGAGATTTGAGGTGGAAGAAACCGATGATTCTGGTATAATGGGCTCTAAAGTTATTGGAAAACGACAAAGAACCTGGCAGAAGGCTACACCTCCTAAGTAGTGATATCAGGATATCTTATGAATCTAGCGCCACAGTATCAACGGTAATAATTATTTTGGGAAATGGATTTATAATCCAGTACAACTGCAGCCGTATTACTTTGGCACCCTGTATGGCTACCCTACTAGCCTTCGTCCTCTGCCTTGCGCCCCAGTCACAAAGGCTGCGACAAATACCTATCATTTTATACCGGTCACCGATTTAGAAAAGAACCCGACTCCGATTCAAACAATGGAAGGTCGTGTAAATCGATTTTGGTTGAGTCTGAGCCGCATGAAACCCGTAGGGGCTTTGCCAAGGCACGTTCCACTGTACCTACGAACAATTCATTAGAGACAGATAAGACTAGGGAGTTGATGATTAAGGGCGGGGTAGCGTGGGGGTATGCAGGCGGGCTGGTTCTCCCGGTGGCAGCCCCACAATGGGTAATCGACCCCCCCTCGATCTAGTGTCCCGGAAGGAATAACCTCATAGCTTCAATAGGTAGCCGAAATATAAGAGATTGCCCAAAAAATACTTGAAGGAAGCTGGTAATCTCTAATCTGGCCGTCCAAATCTTTTATCTATAACAGACCTGACTAGCTGGAACTCTGGCGTATTATGGATATGCTTGTCTGGTTACTGAATCATAACAAAAATTCGATCGTACCTGGGCCAACAGTCTAGTCTGTGAGCCATTGAGAGCCTCGTAGAATTTGCGGTCGAGACGGCCTAGAAATGCCCGGTCGAGTTGCTTGATCCAGGCGCCTCCTCGATTTGCGAAGTTCTCGGGCTAATTGCATCTACCAAATATCTCTCCACCGCTCCTCAAACCAATCCAGTGCCCTCCCACTATCCCGCTTTATCCACGCAGTATCGTGACCCCACCGCCGAAACCCGGTGCACACTTGGACCAACAGCCAGAAAAGCAAGACCACCGCTGCCAAGCCGACCGCCAGTAGCATGCCGCTGAATAGTAATAGCGACGCGATGAAGCGCGGCAGTAGCATTAGCGCCGCCTTAGTTGAGCCCTCGGCTCGGCCAGTCTTGGCCCTGCCGCGCAGTGTACTAGCACCGGCTTCGGCGTCCTGATCATCCTCACCCTCGTGCCCCAACATCCGCACGATTGCGGGATTGTGCGCCACGTTCTCCAGCTGAAATTTGTCTCTGATTGAGAGACGGTCTGCGTTTGTATCTGCATATACGGCGTAGACGCCGTCACCGCCACCATATAAAGTCGATGCCGAGGATACTAACGTCGAGGCGGAGTCATAGCTCGGCTCGAGCAAGTCAGCAGTTTCAAGACGGCGTTGCCGGATGGTGGCTGCCGAGAGGGTTGGCGGTGGCTCCACGCAGGATGCGCTACTGTCAGCTGTGATGGGAACGATGCTGGCACCGGTGTCGGCAGTATTATGCGGGATGAGTTTGCGGGTTATGGAGGTGCGTGGGCTAGGGGTTTGGGCGGATGCGGAGGCGGACGCACGGAGACCCTTGATTTCCTTCTTCAGGCGACGAATTTCGTTTTCAGCCGTGATGAGGTCTGGTTGCGAAATTTCTGCGGCTGTCCGTGGGTCCATTACCCGGCAACTGATCCTGTTGATTAGCAGGAAGTCCCCAAGGTATAATAGAACATATCGGGCATGTCATACACAACTATCATCTGCAGGTTGAGCTGAATATTCTCTTTGTAGTCCTTAAACTCGTCTCGGTAGAACTGGATATCGCTACTGGCAAGGTTGAGCCGAGCGCCTTTAATTAGGCTGGTCGAAGTTAGCCTCGATGTGCCGGCCAACTTTGCGAGAAGGTCCCTGAGTTCCTTCAATCGGTCGTTGCATTTGAAGATTGCGTGGAGCACGGCGTGCCAGTGCGCGCCAATATTGCCAGTTTGTGTTTCGAAAGCTGCGTCGCGTATTTTTTTATCTGAAAAGGCATGGTTCATTCGTTTCAGTACGCCTTCGAAGTCGACGAGTTCGCGGTGCAGTTGCTGGAGCAATCGATTTGCATTCTGCGTCTGACTGATGAGCGTATTCAAGATCTCGGCCACGTTCTTTGTAATGCCTATGGCAGTTCCGGTGGCTGAGAGTATCGATAGGGGTTCCATATCTTTGCGGTGTTATTTATCCCAAACTCTTAATAGGGGCGTTTTCTTTAGCCCGTACTGTGGCCATAGCCGGTTTATATAGGGGGCAGAGCGGCTTAAAAGCCAGTGAGTTTCCGCTCGGACTAGGATCTAGCTCGAGTGGCGCTGCCTAACGCTACTGAGATTCGAAGACTTAGTCTTCCATAGCCAGCCATTGTGGCCAAAGTAAAATCCAGAGGGCTTGCTGTTGTGAGGGATGCGACGCTGGACTTGGCTCTGGCCGTTGCAGAGCTCTTTCAACGCAAGCCGTCAGGACACTACAGAGATGTGAACTGTAGGAGAGTGAAAACGTCTTCCTTTGGAATCGAGAGGTCGAAGTCAAGGCTAGATACTCCCAGCACATGGGTAAAAACGCTGGGAAGTACGTAGAAAGACCGTCTTAGTGTCCGGACTAGGTGCATGAATCAATCACCAGTCGTCAATGGGCTCCAACTTTGACTGGAGAAAAGGGACCGGAGAAGCGAGGCTGGGCGCTCTATCTAGGTCTGGCCCACAGTCTTGAGCCCCGTGCCCCACATCAGGAATAAGTTTGGGTTCGACCAAATCTTTCAGCTCTTGACTGGAATTTCCCAGGAGGCGGCCCGTGCGGTTAGTTGTCAGTACCCTTAGGCCGCGCCCCTACCCAATCTAAACATTGCTTTTTTCGTGGGTGAGCTCCAATTGCATAGCCTTTCCCGCCGGAATCGCCAAACCTCATCAAATTCTGATAATTTACAAAATCATCAACAAAACGGACCTTTTTAGACGGAAAACCTTCGTTTTCTCCGCACCCACCCTCGCTGCTTCGGATTGTTGCCTCGGTTTCTTCGGTAGGAGTGGTGGCAGCGATGCACCGTATCTCTTCTTCCATTCTAGCCGAGTTGTACTTTTGTAATTGGGGAGAGAACTTTTACTTCCACTTGACATGCCCAGGCCTTATAGTACCTTCAACCGGGGTAAGCTACACTGTACTTTGCCTATGCTAGATGAGCAGGCGGTTTGTCCTAGAGGTTACTCCGCATTAGCTGAGGAGCTGAGCGCCCGGGTTCTAGTAGAGAAGGTGACAATTACAGCATTAACCTACAGGACCTCCGGGTTGAAAATCTTTTTGCCACTTAGTTCAAGCTTTACAAAGTCACTAGATAAGACTTAAAGAAAGAGACTAGTATATAGACCTCGGCAAAAATATCTAGAGGGCGGGTACATCCCGCCCTCCGCCTAGGCCCAAAGTTGTTCCGGCCCTGCCCGGGGGTTTGGTCTCATAGTTAAGTCTAGAAGGCAAATGTCGAGATACCGGTCACCTACTATCGGTATATAGAGAACTTGAAATTGATACTATTGGATAGAGTGTGATCAGAGCCACTGAAGATTTTTCCCTTTTCTTAATTGAGCATTATTTAGTGGAGTTATTAATTATTGGAGTTTCGGTGTCCTTATAGTATAGCGGCCGGTTTAGGCTTGAGTCCTGTCTTTGCTGCATTTTCCTTGGACCTTGTGGTGCTGTTCTGCCCTATGTCGTAAATAGTTATCAAGAATATAAACATTACTGCGGGAATTGTAACAGGCTTCTTGCTGTGGTAGAAGCACCAGGCTAGGTACATCCAGCCCAGGGAAGTTTCTAGTGTTATCACGAAATGAGAGAATTTTAATTAGATAGCTTTGAAAATACGGATTTTCATCTGTCATATGCCTAAAAAGTTCGTCCTTAACGGTGTAGTGACTTAGGAGATGAAGCGGAGTACTTACACCTTGAACACCACTAACTTCGCAATCATATGCGAGAAAATTGAAGTTTCAGAGGGCAAAGTTGTTCATACCTTTCTCGCATAGGCATAGGTCAGCCTCTATTAGATAAGCCGCTACTTTTGCTTTTTCAAGTAACTGTTCAAGCAAGGCAGCTTTGTAACCATCTGCTATGGAGAAATATCGTCCTTCGTAGCATAATCCCTAATATAGTAGATTGGTAATAGGGGTTGAGCAACTATTAGGATCCACGATATACTATGATTAGAACGAAGACAGCTAGCTAATACTAGATTCTAAGGATTAATCTAGGCGTGGTCCCGAGCAAGGTAAATAATCCCAGTTCATGTACTCTCGGGGACGGCACGAGGTCCATAGGCATGCTAAAACAACGGGAATTCTTGTTAAATTTATTCGTCTGATACTTGAAACAGGTAGCGTACTAGTACTTTGAGTATGCCTACTTTCGCTAAGCGACCTAGTTGCTGTCATATAATAATCTAAAATAGAAATCACTATCAGATTGCACGTTGCGGGCGGACGGTAGCACGGGAGGGAGATTGACTTCGGGATCAAGTGGGATATTTTTATCTCCTACTTGGATGATCCTTTTTCTTAAAGTAGCTAATAATGCTAGCAGCAAAGGTCGTATCTCCTAGTGCGCGCTTACGGAGCGTACTAAAGCCAAGGTTGCCCCTGACCCAAACCAGGGCGTATATACCATTGGTAGTAAATATCTTCAAGTAGACCAAAGCCTTGCCTGTGAGAAATGCGAAATAGTACGCCGCTGGAATGTTCGAAAAACCCTATACCAAAAGCCTTCTTCTACAACTAGAAGTAATAATAGTCATTCAAGCCCTAAAAAGAAGACCTAGGCGCTTATAATAAATATCCCTCAATCCCTAACGATTCAGTGACGGACATCTATCGGGATCCTCGTATACAAGGCCTTGACGCTTAAGACATTTTAGATCCCTCTCTACGACGCGTGCAAGAAATTTCACCATTACGATATAGAGAGAATGAATCCTCTTCCACCGGTCGTCAAGCGCTCCTCATTCTTCTCTCATGCTACCTCTCTACTAGCCGAAAATCTTTTCGGAGGATGGGAAAGCTCTAAATATTAGTCCCTCATCTGTCATCATCCAAGAAAACAGGCAATCCTCATTAAGACGTCCCATGACTCCTCTCTCTAGAACAAGTCTCAACTCGAATGGTCGCGACGCGATATCACCCCCCAGATCTCAACTAGCAACGAGAATATTGATGGTAGCCTCAGTCCTGGCGCGAAAGTGGGAATTGGGATAAGTTGCGCCGCTGCCGCGATTATTGTGGTAGTGGGCTTGTGGCTTCTCTTTCGGATCAGGAAAAAAAGAAAAACTCCATCTGAAGCACCAAATCTGCCAAGTTTTGATTCAACGAAACCGAAGGGAAGCAGTGGTATTCTCAATATATTTGAAGTGGGCGGAAAATACGACGCGGCAAATATGCCCGAGCTTCCATCGGATAAC
Source organism: Penicillium sp. F50 (assembly GCA_037356195.1). Lineage (NCBI taxonomy): Eukaryota > Fungi > Ascomycota > Eurotiomycetes > Eurotiales > Aspergillaceae > Penicillium > Penicillium sp. F50. The sequence goes on along the minus strand of JAYXSA010000054.1, from coordinate 1,560 downwards.
TGTTCCCGAAGAGAACAGCCAGGATGATCGCATGGCAACGAGGAAAGCAAGAAGCAATTTCAGTGAACCTACAACTTTACAAAATAATCATATAAAGTCACCTGAGAGGGAGAGGTAAACATAGTTACAAAATCATCTTTAAAAACTGACCAATACTGGATTATAGTATTGCTCTTCAAAGTCTCTGTGGAATTTACTGCGTGCTATAATGTTGTAGTTAGATTTTCTTTTTGGTTTTCAAGAACGCAAAAAGTACCACAGGATAGCCTTGGTGGAATTAAAAATGCAAAAGGCGAGGTACTGTAGGGACGGACCCTCATTGAGGTTCTACTTTCTTGTCTACCCTCCTTCTCACGAGTTTATCCCTAAAATATAGGGGTCTTTACATCCCATTTTACTAGAAATAGAGGGTCCGGCTTCACTATAGGAAAAAAAATTCAGACGTAAGTACGGGGAAATTAATTTTTGGGAGTAAGATATAATCACTTCTAGACCTCGTACGGCCTTGAAAATCTTCAAGGTTCCAATTTAAGATAGGTTCTCTCTTATTGTAAAGTTTTAGCTTCGCGCGACGTTGAACCGGAACACCGCTTACGATTTTCTTGAATAGCTGGGAAAGGATATACATGCTATTAGATTGGCTCTCAGGGTTATTAGCGTGCTCTACTAAGTAGATGACCTCACTAAAAATCTCTTGTCGATTCTATTAATGGACTATTAGTATAAGCTCTACACTCCACGCTGAATGTTCAAAAGAAGATTACTCTGACTATCAAGGCCGCTGCGGAACTGAGAGTATAGTAGATAACGTATTTAAAGGGTCAATATAAATCCTCGGGAGTGTACGAGTCAGTCGCTCACGGTTAAGTTAGGTTGAGTCAGGTCTGATGCACGCGAACCATTTGTGCACGATCGAATGATTCAATCGTAGATCGTGTAAGGGTCGTACGATTCAACATGAATCGGAAGCCAATGTGTAATAGAAGAACACATTCAATTCATCAATGTGGATGAACTTGGTCAGAACTAGCTATAGAAAAGAGGCAGTATTTATCTTTGTGAATATGAAGGTGATTGCATCATAATTGAATAATTTAGAAATCATGCAAATCAGTCTCAAACATTTAGTGTTGAAACTCTTTCATAATTATAGAGGAAACAGCAGGCTAAAATGAGGGCAATACAGGCGTTTTGGCACTATTTCAAGACTGTGTTGAGGCTGATTTTCTATAATAAGACGCCGTTTTCATACATATTCACTATTTCAAACGCGGGTCTAGCGCTCGTATCACTCTTGCCTCTGCCGGAGGAATCGCCTGTGTGGCTATTACGCCACTAGTTAGGCTGTATCAGGTTAATAGAATGTTGATTGATTGATTGAGTGACTCGCGAACCCAATTCGGCTAAGTTCAATTTCAATGCATACTCTAAGTACCTCTGGCGATGTTTTGAGACGCTAAGAACCCAGGCTTTCTTAAAATAGTTGTATATTTTCTGTATATTACATGCGATATAGTGCGGATATGATTACTCGATTTTCCTACTTAGATCAACCTAGCT